>CAVLEF010000007.1:0-1333333 GCA_963661955.1 Leptosia nina
TCTGAAGACATCTTTGGATTCGAGATACGACGAGAAACGGCAGAGATATCGGCTCGGGAATACCACAACACAAAAACCGGGATATCTCCGGAACGGTAGGAGATAGCCCAAAAATAACCCATTTTTCAGTTTCTACCACCTAAGGTGGTATAAACGACTTGTTTGGCACTACATTTATACACCTTTTCCCATTATCAAAATTTTTTCCTAAAAATATTTTTCAAAATTAAAATTTTTCTAAAACTTTAAACTCACATAGCTCCTAAACCGTTAGAGTTAGAGCAAAAATAATTGCAGGCGTGTATACGTAGTATACGTATACACGTCCGAAAAAGCTAATTAGAGCCAACCTAACGGTACCCCACACTCCCCCTCTTTCCCCCCCCTCTCCAAACCAACCCCCTACCCCCCTACCGTTCCCGAATTGTGGACTGTGATATTAGATTATAATTAACGTGCTAAGATTTTGTATTATTAATTAACTTATTGATTTGTTTCTGTATTTAGTACCCTGTACTTACTGACCTAATTTTAAATAAATAAATTTATTTAATACCTATTTTATCGACACGCCGCCCTGTTGGGGGCGTAAACTGTGATAATAGAAAAAATTTTAAGTTAATTAGTATATTGTATTTTTGACTGGGTTGCCTCTTTTTGGGGGTAATCCTTAGACTATAAGTTTTAAAAATCGTTTTGACCTAGGCCCCTATTGGCAAATAAGTTAGCTGTTAAGGACCCGCTTTATTGGCGATATTGTTTAGAAATTTTTAAAAACTGACATTTTACAAATTTGACAAGCCTACTGACCTATCCAAAATGAGTTCAATCGTCAGAACCCCACCCCCCAAACGACTTAGTCAACAAAATATGACAGAGACTACTAACGACACCCGTCATGACAAGACTGTAGTTCTAGAAACTAGGGACGAAAGGCAAAAGCCAAAAACAAAAAGTCCACAAGGTCTGGTGCAAAAGCAAGTAGTGCGATTCTCTCTCTCCCCCCCAGCACAACACAAGCAACAGGCCAAACAGGCACAGGCAAAACCGCCAAATGTGCAAAAAACTGGGGAACCTGTAAAAAATAAAACAGAAAAGAAGGTCGCGATTGCCACGACCGCGAGAAAGGAGGAAAGACTTGGGGAAGGGAAAGCAGAAGGAGAAAACGAAATGGAATTATTAGAAAGGATTGACAAATTAATTGACGACTCACGGAATTTAAGAGGGGATATAAAGGAAGGAATAAAGAAAGCCATCAAATCACTGCGCCAAATGGCAAAGCAAACAAAGGAAAGTAAAAGCAAAGGAAAACGAGAAGTGAGGGAAATACAGACACAGACAGAAGAAGAAGTAACGAAAGAATCAGAACTCATAGAAGGAAAAGAAAAGGACACAGGAACAGGAACCGAAAATCTGATAAAGGAATTACGGGAACAGAGAAAGATTATAGAAAGGGAGTTTGCGGAACTGAAAAGGGAGCTACCAAAAATGACAGCGAGGATAGAAGAATATAGGAAAGAAGAGGAAACATCTAAAAAGGAGATTAGGGAGGCATTGAATCAAGGAATCATTGAATTCAAATCATATGCCAGCGTGGCCGCGACAGCAGTTAAAACAGAAGGAAAGGGAAGAACAAGACCTGAATACGAAACAGCAAAGTATGCCATTACAGTAGCATCGGAAGGAACAGAGACAAGCGGAGAGGTACTGGAAGAGATAAGGAGGGTAGTAGACGCAAAAAAGACAGGACTGAGAGTGGATAGGATCAGGAAAATAAAAGACCAAAAGGTAGTAATAGGATGCGAAAGCAGGGAAGAACTGGAGAAAGTTAAAGAGAAGTTAAAGAAGAATAAAAACCTGCTCGTCGAAGAGGCCACGAACAAAGATCCGCTTATACTCCTCAGGGATGTGCTGAGCGTCCATACAGACGAAGAACTTGTAGCGGCGCTCAAGTGCAAGAACAAGGAGCTAATGAGAGAAGTAAGGAAGGAAGAGGAGGAGAGGATCAGAGTTAGATACAGGAGGAACACAAGAAATCCACATGCCAACCACGTCGTAGTGCAGGTCCCGCCAGTAATGTGGCATAATATCACGGAGGCGGGTAGAGTGCATATCGACCTACAGAGAGTGGCGGCTGTGGACCAAACACCCCTGGTGCAGTGTTCGAGGTGCCTGGGTTACGGCCATGGACGAAGGTTGTGTAAGGAAGAAAAAGACACTTGCTCACATTGTGGCGGACCCCATAAGAAGGAGAGCTGCCCTGAGCACCAAAGCGGGAAAAAGCCCTCCTGCATAAACTGCAGCAGGGCAAGCATCGAAGGGGCCAGCCACAATGCCTTTGAGCAGGAGTGCCCAGTAAGAAGGAGATGGGACAGGCTGGCAAGGGCCTCGGTAGCCTATTGCTAAGGTTGCGAGAGGAGTAAGTAGGACGGACAGGGGGTCGCTCTTGGTGGCCCAGGCAAATCTACAAAGAAAAGACGCGGCCACCACAGAACTCATGATGGAGGGGCAAAAAGAGGAAGGTGGCAGTGGCGCTGGTTCAGGAGCCGTATGTGGGAAGGGAAGGGAAAATGAAGAACTACGGGGGCACTAGAATCTTCCAGTTCGTGGGGAAAGCAGAGAAGGTGGTCAAGGCTGCTATCGTGCTGTTTGATACAAACACTGATGCAACACTTTGTCCAGACCTCACCACACCAAACATCGTCGTGGTAAAAGCGAAAACCCACGAACAGGACGTGCACCTAGTATCATTTTACTTCGAGCCCACACCCACGCCCATTGAACCTTACCTAAACGAGCTTCGGAGAATCTGGAAGTCGTCATCCTCCCGGGGGGGGTGGTTTTGGGTAACCCCCAAGAAAAGGACCCTCTTCCCCTTTTTGGGCCCTAAAAGGGCCCCCCCCCCCAGGGAAACCCCCCCCCTTCATCAACCGCGGGGGACCCTCGAGGGGCCCCCCCCCCTTCTTTTTGGGGGCCCCCTGGAAGGAGGGGGGGGGGGGGCGGGGCCCCGGGGCTTTTTTTTTTTTTTGGTTGGGTGGAGGGGGGGGTGGGGGCCCGGCCCCCTTTCCCCCCCCAAAAATCCCCCGAAACACCCCCCCGGTAGGATGGGGGGGGGGGGGGGGGAGCTGGAAGTCGGTTGGCCCAAACGTCATCTTTGCAGGCGACGCTAACGCCAAGAGCGACCTCTGGGGGGGCAAGATAACGGACCGTAAGGGGAGAGCCTAATGGGGCTAATAGCGGAAATGGGGGCATATGTGTCGAATGAGGGTATAACACCCACATTTGACACATACAGAGGGGGGAAGAACTACAGTAGCTTCGTCGACGTCACATTCCATTCGGCCAATCTCTTAGGACGGGTCGAGGAATGGAGGGTCGAGGAAGCACTGACTAGTTCGGACCACAACGGTATCTTGTTTAGGATAAAGGGAACGACATTGAAAGGAATAGTGATTGAAAGGACAACTAGGATTTTTAACACGGGGAAGGCGCACTGGACTGATTTTCGTGGTAAAATCGGCCAGCTGCTGGAAAGGGAAGAGCTAAGAGTGGAGAGCGTAGAAAGGATAATGACGGAAAAGGAACTGGATAGGGTAGTCGAAGCATATACAGAAGCGATCAGGGAAGCATGCGAAGAAAACATTCCAAAACTAGGGAAGACTAAGAAACTTACCGTACCATGGTGGACCCAGGAGTTGGCAGAAATGAAAAAACAGGTCAAGATTAAGAAAAGAAGAATCCGATGCGCAGCAGCAATCCAGAAGATCGAAAGTAGTAGAGGAGTACCTGAAAATAAAAGAAGAATATGAAATTGGCATAAAAGAAGAAAAATTAAGGAGTTGGAAAGAATTTTGTAGTAAACAGGATAGGGAAGGGATGTGGGAAGGGATATATAGGGTTCTCAAAAGGACAGAAGTTAGAAAAGAGGATGTCCCTTTAATAAAGGAAGGAAGAGTGCTGGGGATGGACGAGTCGGCAGAGCTACTAACGAGGACCTTTTACCCGGATGATGACGAGGGCGAAGACAAACAGGTGCATAAGGAAATAAGGGCAAAAGCGCAGTTGGTGAACGAGGGTCCCGACGATGACAGTCCGGAGCCCCTTGTTCACAAGTACAAGAGCTGGGAACGGTCCTGAGCACCTTCAACCCTAAAAAAGCACCAGGGCGAGACGGACTGACCCTGGACATCTGTAGGGAAGCAATTATGGTCGAGCCGACAATCTTCCTCGCGCTCATGAATAGGTGCCTCAAAATAGGACACTTCCCCACCATCTGGAAGGAGGCCACCGTGGTGATACTTCGGAAGCCGGGTAGGACGGACTACACGACTCCGAAGGCATACCGACCAATTGGCCTGCTTCCAGTGATGGGGAAGATCGCGGAAAAACTCTTTGTGAAAAGAGCGAGTTGGCACATCCTGCCGAAATTGAGCGTGAGGCAGTACGGGTTCATACCGCAGCGCAGCACCGAGGACGCCCTCTATGACCTGCTGAGCCACATAAAAAGCTCTCTTCGCGAAAAGAAGATCGCAGCATTGGTCTCGCTCGACATAGAGGGCGCCTTCGACAGCGCATGGTGGCCGGCCATAAGATGCCGACTGGCAGAGACGGGCTGCCCTAAAAATCTGAGGAGGGTCTTTGACGGTTACTTGAAAGACAGGAAGGTGAAACTGAGATACGGGGGGGAGTGAGACAGAAAAGAAGTGTATGAAAGGTTGCGTGCAGGGATCCATAGGGGGCCCAATACTATGGAACTTGCTGTTGGACCCCCTATTGCAAGGCCTTGAAAGAAAGGGAGTCTGCGCCCAGGCATTCGCGGATGACGTTGTCCTGGTCTTCGACGGCCACACTGCCCTGGAGATCGAGGGGCAGGCCAACGCAGCCCTCGCCTATGTTCGGGAGTGGGGCGTCATGAACAAGCTGAAGTTCGCACCACACAAAACTAAAGCCATGGTTGTGACTAAGAAGCTGAAGCATGACACCCCACGACTGAGCATGGGTGGGGAAGGCATTGAGGTGGTGAGGGAGGTGAGGCTTCTGGGATTAATAATAGACGAGAGCCTCACCTTCAACACCCACGTCAAAACCATCTGTGCAAAGGCCCACCGGATCTTCCACCAGCTGGCAAGAGCGGCAAAGATTAGCTGGGGCCTCGACACGTCAATCATCAGGACCATCTATACTGCAGTTATAGAACCCGTCCTGATGTATGCCGCGGGAGCATGGGGGCAGGCCGTAAGTAAAAAGTGTGTAAGAGTCCAGTTTGAAAGAATTCAGAGAGTGTTTTTACAAAGGATATGTAAGGCGTACAGAACCGCATCGCTACACTCGGTTCAAATCCTCACGGGAATCCTTCCCATTAACCTGAGGATTGAGGAGGCGGCGGTTCTGTACAGGGTGAAAAGAGGTCTCAGCCCCCTTCCGTATCTCGACGCGGACATTGAGACCAGAGCCAGACCGAGCGAACTCCCACACCCTGCTGACGAGCCGCGTCTAGCCTTTGACCATTACAGCCCAGAGCTTGGACTTGACCAACAGGCAGACGCGACAAACATATACACCGACGGCAGAAGACGGAGACGGGGTGGGCGCCGCATGTTGGAGACCACAAAGAACTCAAGACTGTCAAAATAAAACTGGCGACTTATTGTATGGTCTTCCAGGCCGAAATGGTGGCGCTGCACAAGGCTGTGCAACTGGCAAAAAGTTGCCAGCCCAAAGGTAAACCTGTGCAGCGACCAGGTCGGCTGGATGACATAGTGAGTGGTCGCTCCCTCAGTCCCCTCGTTGTGCAAATTAGAGAGACCCTTGGGAGCCTCTCCAACCACAAGGAGGGAGGCTCTACTGGATTAAAGAATGGTAGGGAATGAGAGAGCCGACCAGCTCGCTAAAGAGGCCGCACATGACAAAAAGAGAAAACCCGACTATGACAGATGTCCAGTCTCAAAAATAAAAAGACTGTTGAGAACCGACTCGATTCGGCGGTGGGAGGAGGAATATGGAGTTGGAACAACGGCTTCTACGACCAGGTTCTTCCTCCCAACCGTCGCATCTGCCCTTAAGGCAATGAGAGAGGTGGGGCTGGACAGCGAGCTAACACAGGCCCTAACGGGCCATGGTGGGTTTGCCGCTTACCTCCACAGATTTAAATTAAAAGATGACCCTACTTGCATCTGTGGGGAAGGCGACGAAACTGTACTGCACCTGTTAGCCCGCTGTCCAGTTCACGCGCGGGATAGAGCGGAATTAGAAATGAGACTGGACATAAACTTGACTGAAAACAGCCTGTCGGAAATATTCTCCAGCAATAAAGCGAGGCCAAAATTAGTAAAATATATTAAGAAAATTGTGCGTAAGGCAAACGCCAGGAATAAATAAAATAAAGCAATGTATAGAAATAAGTATAGACATAAGACAAGAAAATGTAATATTAAAAAGCAATAAAGAACTAGAATTTAAGAATTAAGTATAGACTTAAGATAGACAAATGTACCTATGAAAGAACAAAACAAAATAAGGACATTAATAAAATGGACAGCTGTAAAGTTATTTTAAACCCTGTATTAAATAAAAAAAATAAATAAAGAAACCAAGACAGATATTCCACGGCCCGGAGATAACTTCGTCCGGGGGGTAGGCTCAGTAGGTGATAAAAATAACCTAACAATAACCTAAAACCTAACCTAACCTAACCTAACCTAACCTAACCAGTCGCAGCCCATCCGCCGAGCGGAGCGCACACGTTCCGCGTCGCTCCGCACTTTAAAAATCCGGAAAATAGTCAAAGTTTGAATATCAAAGTGAAAGTTATGCCAAAGTGTAGTGTTTTGTGTTCTCTACACGGGAGTGTAATTATCTTGGACCTGGACCAAAAATTCCGGGACTTAGGACCTCATTTGGACCTTTTTAGGTTAAAAATTGACTAAGTTAAGTGGTTTCATGTGTGCGGCTCTCGATTTATCGCGGTAACCCCATGTTATTATTATGTACTTTTAAAGTGACTGTGGACTTCTACATTCTGTGAAAATTTCAGATTTTTACCATGTGTTTTTACAAAGTTATGGACTTTTTTCCGAAAACCACGTGTCAGTGAAAATCGAAAATACAAGTGTCAGCAGGAAGTGTTATATATCGTTTTAACCGCCGTTCTGCGCCCTTTAAAATGATATATAGATCATGATCAGGCGACTTTTGGTTTTCGAGTTATCAAAGATTTTCGTGAAAAATTTTTTCGTCATTTCTTCGAGAGATAATATCTCGCTGGAACGATCGGTGACACCCCTTTTTGGACTTTTATTATGTTAGTGCTCAGTGCAAAGAACATTCCTGCCAATTTTCGGATTTTTCCCGTGAGTACTTTTAAAGATATTGACTTTTTACAAAAAACCACGTGGCGACAAAAGTGACATTTTTGTGCATCAGGGCCTTGTGTTATACATCGTTGGAACCGCCGTTCGACGCCCTTTTCAACGGTATATTAGACATTTTGCTCACTCAAAAATTTCTGCCAAAAATCGCTTTTTGCAGAAAATGGTCAGCCCACCTTGACTTTAAAAAATTTTTGTGAAGTGCAGTGAAGGACTATAATTTTATGAACATTACTAGCTTATAGAACATTTATTCAAGTGCAATCCAGACAATTTTCATGACCCTCAGTCAAATAGTGTATTTTTAGCGAATTTTTCCCCGGAAGCGGTACAAATCCGCCATTCCCGCATAACTTTGTAAAGCGCGGTCGCTCGAAACTAAGCGTCGGAGAGCAGTTCTGACCGAATTTTCGTTCACTCTATGTGAAGCAATTATAAGGGCAACCAACATCGTGAACATTCCACCACCTCCAGAATCGAAGATTTTTGTACTTCGAGGGGAATAACTCCTGGACCCGAAGAGCTGGTCTGGTCCCGACCATGGGGGATCAGAGTAGAGGTCCTGGCGCAACGGGGACAGGTGACCCCCCCCTCCTCCCCTCCACCATTGAGGAGATATCATGTGTGGACTCCTTTCAAAACGTCCTTGGAAAATTAATCACATGTATTATAGAGACTGTTAACGATGGTAAACATGTTACTGCTGCCAACAGAAGAAAGATCGTTGCGGCTGCCGAGGAAATCCGCTCAGCAGCCCGCATATTACCTGGCGTCATTGGCGCACCACTCCAGTCGTCTCCGCAATCTTCCATCGCCTCCGATGACCTTAAAAGGGACATTATTGATGCGGTGCGAAAGGAGATGACCAGCTTCAAGCAGCAGCTCGCTGCTGCCCACCAGCCATCACCCATCATGACTCATGCCCAGGCAGTCCGTGCAACTCCTTCTCGGTCTGTAACTTTCCCGACAGCTTCCCCTCCCACCCCTCCCGTCTCCAAACCCGCTCTCATCGTTTCATCGAAGAAAGACTCTTCATCTTCCTCTGATACGTTAAACTGCTGGAGGAAGAACGTGTCCTTCCGGGACACTAACTTCGCCCCGGCGGGCGTCCACTTTGTCTCGAATGGCAAGCTGCGCGTCGAGTTCGACCGTCCAGAACAACTGGAGGTCGCCATGAAGAAGATTGGGGAGTCCAACCCCGAGATCCAGGCCGAAGTCTCTCGTAAGTTAAGACCTATGTTTATTGTTAAGGGTGTTAGCTCTGATATCTCCGCCACTGATCTTAAATATATAATTATTAATCAAAACGAAAATATCAAAGCTAACATCCGAAACGAAGCCGACGTTGAGTTTAAGTTTAAACGACCCAATAGAAACTCAAACCTCTATAATGCTGTATTTGTCTCTGCTCCTTACCTTTGGCGTCATATCGTTCAATCACTTAAGCTCAACATCGACCATCAACGTGTACACGTTGAAGATTTCACCCCGCTTTTGCAATGTTTTAAATGCTTAAAATTCGGACACACCCGTAAGTTTTGCAAGACCGAAGAGACTCATTGCTCCCACTGCGCTGCTTCTAACCACGAGTTTAAAGACTGTCCAGTCAAAAAAAGAACAATCCAAATTAACCTGTTTTAACTGCAAAGCTTATAACAACGAGAAGAACGGTGGAAGCAAGGGGCCTCTAGATCACGGGGCAGCTTCAGATGCTTGTCCAAGGAAGCAGTTTATGGTCGGCCGTACTAAGTCCAAGGTTGATTATGGATCATAGTTCTAAATACTGTCTATAGTTTACGCGAGTAGTACACATTTAAAAAAAACCCTTTACCGGTTTTAAAAGGGGGGCCCCCCCCCCCCCGCTCCTGCCAACCCCCCCCAACGCCCCGCCTTAATTAAAATTTTTTGATCATAGTTCTTTCAATTATAACACCCTTAGTTCTACATATATCCCTAACAATAATAATTATAAAAATTCCATACAAATCAACCTTGGACGTAGTAGAAACGCTCTACACGAGCTTCTTACTTATATTTCAGATAGCGCACCTGAGTTTGTCTTTATTACTGAACCATATACTAGCAACATTGACTCTATGAAAATGACTAACTCTGACTATACACTTTATCAATTCCCTACTTCCCGTCCCACCCTTGCAGCCCTTGCTATCCGAAAAAACACTGTTTCCACCCTTGGTATTTCGTCGCATTCCACCTCTAATCTTTGCATTGTTCAATGCAGAGATCGTATCTCTAACAGAAAGATTTTTCTTATTTCTGTGTACATAGAACCTCGACATGACACATTCAATACTTTAACTAACTTAGAACAATTTATTTTATATAATAATAACGCTTCATTTTTAATTTGCGGGGATTTTAACGGGTGGCATGGTTTATGGGGTTCTAGAACCAACAATGGTAGGGGAGATCTAATCTTTGACCTTATCTGTAATAATAATTTCATCATACACAACACAGGCAACTCACCAACATTCCACACTGTCACACATCAACTTCCACGCGAATCAATCATAGATCTCACTCTCAGTAGTAATTGCTCACACATTCATATAAATAATTGGTCAGTTAATTCGGGTTTAATAGTTAGTTCAGATCATTTTCCAATTACCTTTAAAGTTTCATTTAACAATATTGCATTCACAAAAAACAAAAAACTCTCTACATTTAGGTATAACACATCCTTTATTCGTTGGAAGGACATACAGGACGAGTTTACAGATGAGGTCGGGAGGGAGCTCCCCTCCGTAGAGACCATTAACTCCGCGAACTCACACGATCTAGATATAATTATTAATAAACTTACCTCGACTCTGCAAAGAACATGCGATAAATTCCTCCCCCGGTCCCGTCATGCCCCTCCCAAAGCTCCCTTCTGGAACGAAAATTTACAATTATTAAAGGAAAAAGTACTTCACGCTCACCACAGGTTGTGCCGATTCGTACGGCGCAAACTACCCCTTAACGACGTTATCGCTGAGAGGGATAGAGCTCGAAAGGATTATTCAATCGCTTTTTGCGCCGCCTCGACCGAACATTTTAAAGAATTTTGTACCAGACAAACTAAAGAGGATGTCTGGTCGGTAACTAATCGTATAATTAAAATTAAACCCCTCTCTCAACCACCCTCTACCCTCCGTCTCAGTGACGGCTCCTACACCACCTCCACGCACGACACTGCTGACGCTCTAATTAGAAATTTTTTCCCCGACGACTCTAATGACGTAACTGACGCTCAAATCGCTACTAGGACATTAATGAGTCAACCTATTAATACACCTCCCGAACCTAATTTTACTTATATTGAAATACTTAATGGACTCCGACAAATGAATCACAAAAAAGCCCCTGGAATTGACCACTTGACCTCTGACATATGTTTACAGTTTGCTACTTGTTTCCCCGACTTTATTACAACTTTATACAATAGATGCCTTACTTTATTATATTTCCCTCGTCCCTGGAAACACGCCGTAGTCAAAATCATCCCTAAGCCCGGCAAAGATAATTACTCTCAACTATCCTCCTTTCGCCCTATCGGACTCATTAATGTTCTCGGAAAATTACTCGAAAGACTTATAATTGACCGACTTACCTTTCACCTTAATCGACTACGACTCAGCAATCCTCGACAGTTCGGGTTTAAACAGCAGACTTCCACTTCTAAAGCTATCATTACAGCTTTAGATTTAATAAGATCTAAGAAGGCACGCGGGGAGCACGTTATCGCTGTGTCCCTCGATATCAAAGCCGCGTTTGATAACGCGTGGTGGCCTGCTGTTTTCGCCCGACTACGACATTATGACTGCCCTAGCAATATATATTATATACTCCTCAATTATATACAAAATAGAACAGTAGGTATCGACTTTTCCGACATATCTGTGACTAAGACTATGCGCAGGGGTTGCGTGCAGGGTTCCGTATGTGGTCCCACTATGTGGAACCTAATTATGGACGAACTACTTGACATTGACCTCCCCACTGGCTGCCATATTCAGGCCTACGCTGACGATGTCCTACTCATCACTCACTCATCATCCCTCTCCGACTTACAGACTATAACTAACAATGCACTTGACTTAATCTATAACTGGGGTTCAAACGTTAAATTACGCTTTGGCCCTGAGAAGACAACCCTAACCGCGTTCACCAATAAAGCAAACTCAGTTAGCGTTATCATGAATAATGTACAGTTAGAATTTGTAAGTAGTTTTAAGTATTTAGGTATAATCATAGATAATAAGTTTAAATTCACTCAGCATTCAATGTATATAATCGAAAAATCTAAGAAATTATTTCACAAACTATTATTATTTACTCGGCCCACTTGGGGAATACATTCCGAAAATATACGGACTATTTATGAGCAAGTTATAATTCCTATAATATGTTATGCCGCTAACATCTGGTCTAATTCGTTAAAATATAAATTCATTGTTAAAAAATTCTTGTCACTTCAACGTTTATTTGCCATTAAGATAGTTCATGGTTTCCGCACTCTCAGCACTATTACTTCTATTTCTATAGCTCAACTCATCCCTCTCCCTGAAAAGATAAAGTCCGTCGCAACCATCGAAACCTCTAAACACCTTGGTTACTCCTCTTTCCTTCCCTCTGATATTCCACTAGAAAAACCCTCTCCCCCGTCGTCTCTATTACATCCGTCCCTTCGCACCCCTATCACCTTCACCGAGATTAGCTCGATGGAGGAATTCTCATCCCTTAGCATAAATTATTCCTACCATATATTCACAGATGGCAGTAAACACGATGGCGTTGTTGGCGCGGCATTTGTGGCATTTGATCCATGCGAAGTTTACGTCACTAAAAAATTTAAATTACACCCCTCCTGTTCTGTATTTCAAGCTGAAATGCTTGCAATCCACAAAGCATGCGAGTGGATTGCCTCCAATAGTAATAACATTAACTCCTGTATCATTTTCTCAGACAGTAAATCTTCTTTACAAGAATTATCAAACCCATATTCATATAATACTTTTGCCGTTAACATCTTTCACCTCCTACATACTTTATCGTCTAGTAATATTAATGTCGGCTTCGCATGGGTCAAGGCACACATAGGCATAGCTGGCAATGAGATCGCTGACATTGCTGCGAAATCTGCTGCCTCCCTTCATAAATCACCTGACTTTATCCACACCCCTATTTCCCACATTAAACTCCGTTTACGCGACTCACTTATGGACTCTAGGAAATCATTCTACGAACAACCCCTTACCTCTTGTCATACTAAAAAATACCTTCCGACATTTGATGACCTCTCCGCATTCCTCTCCGTTATTAAACCCTCCTTTGCCATAACTCAATTTCTTACAAATCACTCCTTCAACAAATCTTACCTCCATAGATTCAACATAACGCCCGACGATCTCTGCCCTTGTGATAGTGCTGAGAAACAAACATTTGATCATCTAATATTCTCTTGTCCACGTTTTAGTAACACCCGTTTAGATTTCTATATTTCTTGTAATAATTTTAAAATTGACGTACAACAGCCCCAGTTTTTAATCAAAGTAATTAAGAAATGTGAAACAACAGAACTATTCACTAAACATATAGAAAATATTGTAAATAACCTCAAAGCATTTAATAATACCTAGGCTAAGCTAAGTTAAGTTAACCTTTGTTAATAATAAAAATTAGTTATAAGTTAGTTTTAAGTTCATATTGTAATCTTAATAAAAACCCTGTTTGCGAGTCTATACACCAATAAATGTACACACACACACACACACCCCGAGAATTCTGGCGTAAACCATTAGCGCCGATTCTAAAGTCTTCGGGTTCTCTCTCCTCCTCGGCCCCGGAGCAATGCTGCCGGGGATGGTAGGCTTAGTAGGACCCAAACACAAAAAAAAAAACAAACCTAACCTAACCTAACCTAACCTAACCTAACCTGTTTTCCCGATTACAGACACAGAATCAGATCTCGGAGGGGGAAGGGGGAGGAAATGAGGAAATCTATTGGAGCCAAAAGACTCGCCGTGCTGAGACGGATCCCTTGAGCCCAATCTCGACGACTTAGGACCAGGATCACCGGAGTTAGACCCAGAGGGGGTGAGGTAAAAAAAATATTTTAGGGGGTGGGGAGGCGAATGGTGCTCAGAAAAAATGTGTTGTTTAGGTGGGTATCCCGAGCAATAGGGAAATTAAATTATTGTGGCTGAAATTATTATAGAAGTACATATAATTTACTAAAATATAAAAATTTGAAAAAAAAAATTAAAAAAGTGGAGGGAGGGGGAAACTAGAGGGGCAAAAATATTCCTCTCTTAAAGACGAACAGTTTAAGCCCAAACTCGGGGCTGTTAGGACTAAGGGGGTAGTTTCCGGTTTTGAGGGGGTGAGGGGTTTCTTTTTTGCGGGGGGGGGGGATTTTTTTAATGCACTAACCTATAGCTCGTCCAATGACGACCACGACTAAGTTAATTATAAAGGAAGTTATACTATATTAAAGTTTTAAGAAATATAATTTTGTATGTTTGTTCACTAAAAAAATTTACTCAAGTACAGCTGTTAAATAAATATTTTAAAAATATCGCTCTTGGCACATTTTTGTTTGAATTAGAACCGTTTTAAACTAAGAACCGTTGGAAACTTTTAGCAACTTTACAGATTTATACTTATAAAATGTTTAAACGTTATTTAAAAATACTTAGAGTTGATGGATTTTGATGTTTTTGAGCTCAGTCGATAGCTAAAGAACCAAAGTTTTTAATAAGTATTATATAATTACTGAGTCTATTATATATTATTTGTTATAAGCGCTGAAAAGTAATGTTAATTTTAGAAAATTTTAAGAAATTTAAAGGCTTATAACTTTTTTAATTTTCTCCTTATATTCTATATGAGGAGAAAAATATCAATCGAATGGCGATATATAATATGTATTATTTGGCTATTAACTATCGATGTGATATTTTTATTTGTGTATCCCAAACCGTTAACAAAAGATGCTATGGCTTATATCTTAAAAACTATTTCACGTAATTTAATGAAAATTTAAAATAATATAAACTAAGACGTTCTCTTGATATTACAATATTTCGCTTAGGCGTGCTCCAGAAGGTTGACCCCTGATGAGGACTCGAACGCTCCGTCTGCTTCAGCTCGACCGCAAATAGATGAAGACGCTGGTTTCATATGATGTTGTTATCGTAGGATAACAAACGATATGTCGTTAGAAAGCCTATTTAAAGGGCTTTCTAGTGCACTTACATTAATATTAAGATCGTATTCGTAAACTAAATTACTATGACCAAAAATGTGAAAAAAGTTGTTAACTCAAAAACTATATGGCCAAAAACTTTATGTTTTTAGTTGTATCTTGATAAGCACTTTTGAATTCGCAAATGAAAAATATTGGTCGTCGCTTTAAATTTCGAGCCGCATTCACTTTTAGTTTTTCACTTCACAATATTCACTATATCTTCTGACTCGAAAGTCGTAGAAAAGAACTAAAATAAACTTAAGTTTATTACTTAAACTTAAAGTTCTTTTCTACGATTTTTAATCTTTATAAATTATAGCGCCTGATTAAAATATATGGCAAAAGTGCATGTAATTTGTTGCTTTTTAGTAGTATAGAAAAATCTTAATTTAAACCTTAAGTTTATTTTAGTTCTAGAGTATAAAGCTACATAAATAAGATTAGCTTTTTTAGAAAGTTCGGTTTGATATACCAATTTTGTACAGCTAAACACAATTTTTAAACGATTTTTGTTTTTTAGAAATTATAGCGCTTGATAAAAATATATAGCAAAAGTGCATGTTATCGAATTTTCTTTGTGAATTTGTAGCTTTTTAGTTAAAATTATTATTCGCCTATTGCCTAATTAATTAGCCATTTTTAGGTGCAAAATAGTTCGACCAATTTTGGAGGGTAATCAAACAATTATTTTCATATTTTTAAAAGTGAATAACTTTACCAGCGCGCAATCGTTTTTGATCCAAACGAACACGGATTTTTAGTTATTTAATTAATATAAAAATGTCTAAAGCCAGTTTCGACGATCGTAGATTTAAGTTATACCAAAACAAGCTAAGTGCATTGTTTGGTCGGGTGCAACAGATTTGCGATTCGTCGGTAGATATTGACGGTGACGACTTAAAATCGGTGAAGAGTCTTTAGCGAACGCCTATAGCCTATACAATTGATCAATTAAGGGAAGATTTTAGTAACTGTGTTAATGAGCGTAATGAGTACCAACTTTTATCGCAAAGTGATGAAGGGACGCAAGTACCCAACTATTCATTACTTATTGCGTTTGAGCAATTATACGCTCAGATTAAATATAAATTTAAGAAATATTCAGAATTAATTGCACAAAATAGGCAAATAAATTCCGAGAATACAAGAAAGCCTTCAATAAAATTGCCACCCATCGAACTTTGTTCTTTCGATGGCGAGTTAGATTCGTGGCTTTTATTTTTGTAAAACGTTTAAAACATTTATTTACGACAGCGTCGACTTTTCCGACGGTGAAAAAATACATAATTTGTTAGGTAAACTTAATATACGTCAAGGTATTATTCCTTCCGCTGAAAATTATTCTGTAATTTGGAATACTTTAATTAATAAATATAACGATAGAATTGATTTAGCTTCGTCATATTTAGATGAAATATTTAATTTACCTAATTACAAAGATATGAATTTAGAAGAATTTATAGACATAATTTAAATTTTCTGCATATTATTTAGCTTTAAAACAATTAAAATTTAATAATTTAGAAGATTTTATATTCATTTATATAGCTTGTAAAAAGTTAAACGTTGATATTGTACGGAAATTTGAGCTTCATTACGATAGTAGTAGGTCGGAACCTAAATGTACGGATTTTATTTCCTTCGTTCGAGAACATTCTCATACTTTACTTCGAGCAGCTTCTGTAGCCCTACCCTCTTTTAGCGGCGGTAAATCTAAGCAACCGCTGACTCGATCTTATCTAGATCGTAATTTTAATACTAAAACAAATTTATATTATAATTCATTAACGTATACTTTCGTTAACGTTTCAATAAAAATCATTTATTAATAAATAATTGGCCAATATTTTTAAATAAATCTTCTCCAGAGAGATATAGTATTGTTAAATCATACGATTATTAACTGTAATAGTACGGCTCGTTGTTCTGAATGCGGAAAAAGTCATAACACTTTACTTCATTTTAATTCTAATAAAAATGTCGAGTTAGGGTCGCCCGAAAATCAAAGTTACCCAAACACTTTAGTGATTTTTTGCGGATTTCACTCGATACGCCAAGATAATTTAAGTCCAAACTGTTTGTCACATCAACCAAACCAGTACCAACCAGTACACATCAACCAAAGGCACTTGTTGTCAAACACGAAACAGCTGATTTCAATATAGTCTCTTATCTCACACAAAACAACGAGTTACGTGCTACTAACACTCACTACAAAAATATAACCTGTATAAAGCACTTTGCTTATAGAATAACTAGCTGTGCCGGCGACTTCGTCCGCGTGGAGTAGTGACTTGGGGCAGAATTTTTAATTATTCAGGCTGTTTATTAATTTATGTAAGGGCGCATTTATGGCAGCTAATCTAACTCTGCCGCTACAATCCCACTCCCTCTGCCGTTCTGTGTTTCAAATTTCATTTAAATCAGTTCAGCAGTTTCGGGTTAAAGCCGCACTGACAGACAGACAGACAGACAGACTTACTTTCGCATTTATAATATTAGTATAGATTTATTTAAATAAAAATGTATAAATGGTATGGATAACACGGTTTGATTTTGTTCGGCATTTCTATCACTTTGTTAAAATATGTAAAAAAGTAGTTATAGTGATGTAAGTAGGTACAATAGTTATACTAATAAGTCTCGCGATGTTTTTTTGTAGATATTGATATATTCTATAATATTTTCAAACATTTTTTTGTCCTATCATTAATACTCTTCACAGCGTATGCGATGAAAGACATTTTATGGCAATTTTTTTACACCTCCCGATGCTTTTAATAGAAATTTCTAAAGATTTCTATCGTGATCTATTTTACTCAGTGATAGTGAGTAGCTTTCTAATGAAAAAAGAATTATTAAAATCGGGCCAGTACTTTTAGAGTTTATCCGATA
Organism: Leptosia nina; assembly: GCA_963661955.1. Taxonomy (NCBI): domain Eukaryota; kingdom Metazoa; phylum Arthropoda; class Insecta; order Lepidoptera; family Pieridae; genus Leptosia; species Leptosia nina. Next base: position 17,518 of record CAVLEF010000007.1, read on the forward strand.
CATACCAAAATACCAAAATACAAATATTTCCTCTTTATAATATTAGTGTATATAGCTGTTGCCCACAATATTCGCATCCCGTCGTTCGGGTCGTTCTTGCCAGTTAATCTTAAAAGATAGACATATATCATTTAAAGGGGAATGATTCTTTTTTACACAATTTTTAGGTAGGTATCTCGAACCGTTTTCGCAGCGTACGCATCTGAAACATAGAGAGATGAAAAATTTCCCCCGTTTTATTCACATTTCTCCCTGTATCTTCCTCGATAAATGCTCTAACCAACACAACAATAATTTTAATTCGAACCCGAACTTCCTGAGATAGGCGCGTTCAAACAAACAAACTTGTGAAAACATTAATATTGTTTACATGTTATTACACATGAAGGCACCATATAATTTAAAAGTCGAAATTAAATTGAAAAAATTTTCGACTCGGGCAGGACTTGAACCGGCATCGTCAGCGTTGCCCAGAGCAACAGCACGGAGGATTTCTAGTAGTATAGAAAAATCTTAATTTAAAAATTAAGTTTTTTTTAGTCCTAGAGAATAAAGCTACATAAATAAGAATAGCTATTTTAGAAAGTTCGGTTTGATATAACACTTTTGACAGCTAAACACAATTTTTAAACGATTTTTGTTCTTTAGAAATTATAGCGCCTGATAAAAATATATAGCAAAAGTGCATGTTATCGAATTTTCTTTGTGAATTTGTAGCTTTTTAGTTAAAATGAATGCAAAACCTTTAGTTTATTTTATTTCTAGAGAATGAAGGTTTGAACATTAAATTAGCTGTTTTAAAAAGTTTACTTAGATATGACACTTTTATAATTAAAATAATAATAACTCCTAAAACAGGAGCCACTGAGCATAATGTTACGAACACACTTGTGTTGCAACAAAAACAAACTAAATTAAAATTATTAAAAAAATTACATTAAAAATGTACGTACAAGTAGGTACTGAGGCGCCTTGGACAAGATGACGTCATAGAGTAGGGCAGCAATATGCAAACGTCTCCTGTTTTCCATGTATGAGTATGTTCGCCTTGACAATATATGGAGTTATATGGCTTCGGGGGGTATACCCCAACGAAATGCAAGCATTTTATACCCTTTGTATGGCCTGCTTTGACCGCACGAAGAGTCTAAGCCCATATACAGCATCCTCATAATTAAATTTGGTTTTCAAATCGAAGATTTTCGTCAAAAAGTATACGCAGACTTCAATACTCATGGACACGTTCACAATGGCTTGGCTATTTATGGAAATGGGCAATGATAGGCGAGATATTTTGTATCTTGTGATCCCAACGCCATAAATTTTTGTTTTTGTGGGATTTAGAATAAGAGAATTCGACGAATCCGAATTAACGTAGGAAATAGCTTTTGAAGTAGAAAGAGTAATAGAGCTGTATATCATCAGCATACATATTATGGAAACGACTAAAACTACGAATAAATAAAAAAGGTTCCAAAATAGAGAGAGAAATCGTACTCGTACCATCTTCTCGTATTACAGCGACAGTACTAAAGTACCAATTGGCTGCATCTGGTGAAAAAACATAAAATTAAATTAAATTAGGGGGTTTAATTCGTGCGTGAGCCTTAATGTGTATCCATAGGTTTTTTGGTTGGCTAATGGAGTTATTTACATATTTATCGAAGTAAACTTCCTTTCGATAAATAGTGCCACATTCACCTGTTTTTTGCGGTCTTTATAATGATTAATATGTGATTCTCATTTACTCTTACTAGCCCTAATGTATGCTTCATCGCGGGTCTTCATCATACATTTTAAATTATATGTCACCCATGGATAGTGACGTTGTCTAGCAAAAACCCATTTACGAGGTGCATAAAAATCGAATAATGTGCTGAGATAAGACGTAAAAAGATAATAGATCTTACTGTCCACGTCTGCTAAATGCCGAATTGTCTCCCGAGAAGTAGCTAAAAGCGTATTATTACAACTCTCCATATTAATATCCTTTAAAGCGCGGAACGAGATCCAACTAGGTTTAAATTTTTGCTTAATTATATTAAAAATACAAAATACAAACGCATGACTGCTTAAATCTCTTATGTGATCGACTGCCACTTCCGACACCGGAGCCTTGCTAAAAACGACGTCAATTAAAGTTTCACTATTTTTTATTTTTATTATTTTTTATTTTATTAAGAAATAGCTGTACATCGAACCAAGGCGGTCTATAAGCAATTTGCCCCGAATGGTAGTTCTCACCCACATCTGTTCAACTATTTTTTTTTTTTGATTGGACTCTTACGTATTGTGTTCCTAAGGAGCCACGAATACTAACCGGGCGTTTTGGGCGAGCGCGATAGCGCTCGCCGTGTTTGCGGCTAGACCAAGGGTGCCCCGAGGGGGGCATCGGTCTCGGCTTGGACCGCCGCAATGCGGGTGGGAGCTAGAAGAGCTGGACGGAAGCTCACCCGGGTGAGCGGTACGCGAAGCGAATGACCTCGCCTACGCCGGCGTAGGCGGTTTTGCGGGCGATCGGCACCGGTGTCGGCCGATCGCATAGCAATAAGTAAGTCGACGGCTTTGGTTAAGTCGTCATCGGGGTCGGTGAGAACGTTACGCGGCCTTTTCAACTAGATTTACAGCAGGATGTGACAATAAACGAACAGACATCATTTTATTAATGTAAAAACCTACGCCTCCACCGCGAGTGCGAACCGACGGTGGGCGGGGAATATGTCGAAGCCTGTAACCCGTCACCTACAATGTATAATCAATAAATCTAAATCCATTTACAATAAAACAATCAAGTGTAATTAAGTTTCGGATCCTGTCTGTATCACATTGTTTCTCAAACTTAAAGCGTTCAACATTATTATTTGTAAGTAGCGCATAACAATTTAAATTATAAAAATAACGTTGATTCGAATAGTGTTGTCAAGTGATCTTTTACAAATAAAATTATAATAAAAAATCATACCATATTTTATTTAAAATCGTTAAAGTATTATCTATTATAAATACTCTTTCTATTTATACTGCATCCCTAATTATTTTCTTGTTTATGTTGGCAATTTTGGTTTTGCTTTTTTTAGGTTGGTATTGAGGTAGACTGCCCGTTTCATCCATTTGCAGTTATATAATATTGTTTATTTACTTACTCGCTCAGTTATATCCACCTTTAAGTTATTGTTAAGTAGTCAATAGATCTTCTTATGTTTCATAATGCATAGTTTTGTAAATGATTTTGTCACTTTTTATTACTAATAATAAAGCGCAAATATAACAAAAATACGGTAAATAATCATTTAAATGAGTTACACTGTCTAAAATATATTGAAAGTTCGTTTAAGAATGTTGACCGCATTAGCAGAAAAGTAGTGAATGGAAGTCTTAATTAAAAGGAAAGAAATTGCTTTCCGGTATATTTCGTTATCGTCTTTTCATTTCAATAGAAAATATAAGAAACGACTAACTTCTAAAATATATCAAAGCTATGTTGAGGTACTTAAATCAATGTCTTGATGTAATGTTTTGGAAGTCCATCCAAGACCATCTCAAAGAAAGAAAAGGTTGAAATAACTAGACATATTATACCAGCTTTATAGATTTAATGAAAAGTCTTAAGAAATTCAACAGCAGTGATCTTATGTAAAGCAGTGGACACCATTTTCTCTGCGTGTATCGAGGAAGACACACATGTGTTTTGGGTCTGTTCGCATCTCCAATTCTTGTATATATGAGGAGAGTTATGAATTGACTTACACGGAGCAATGTTGCTTGTAGGTTAGGTGAAAATAAAAATTAGGACAAATATTTCATTTTATATTAAAATCTCTAATGTACATTGTTATATGAAACTTTAAAATACTATTGTTACATGTTTTTTTCTTTCAGGCTACATGTCGAAACACACAAAATATTGGAACAGAAGAGGCAAGGAGGAAACTTAATGAATAATATCCATAAATACAAGTATAAGGATATTGGGTTGATTTGTTCATAACATTATCTAGCTAACACAGTTAGTTTGGTTTTCTTTTAAGAAGAAATAATTCTCTTTTTGCTTTATTAAAGCTTTTAATAGAATCTGCTAAAGTCGTTCATTCTCAAACGATGCAGGTAGAAAAATAATTAAACAGCTAGCAAATTGTAAGTAGATATTACAATAAAAAAATAAACATTAAAAATCTTGTTTGAGCATTGCTCTTGTTCAGGAAATAACTGTACATATGAATATGAAATATTAAACAATATTTTACTGACGATAAACTTTATTCATTCAATCTTTATTTACTCAAAGTGATAATAAATACAATTAAATTACAGACATAGATAGCATAAATAAGAAATAAGACTAGAATGAAGTCAGTCATAGATTTGATTATAATTTGGAAATACATTTATAGAACTTGTTCAGTTATGGTTATAACAAATTTCTTAAACATTTGTCGTTTTTTGTCGCATATCACGTCGCTTTTATAATAATACTAATTAGTCAGTGGGGTCAAGTGTTTGTATGGCGTATTAACCTTTCCGGATTATATAACATTCCTTTGATATATCTTAATCTTACAATTATAAATCTCTTAATTAGCTGTTAGTGATATAGTTTTCAGATGCTGGCACTAAGATTCGATATTATCTTTTTCCCCAAAGCATCAGATGTAAACTGAAGTATGAGCATTCCTAATTGCGCACTGTTGCTGCTGTTTTGCATTATAAATTTGCCTGCGTTGCGATAGTCTTCGAAACCTAGACCGGCTAGATAGTCGTAAACTATGTCAAATAACTCCGCAAGCTTTCCTTTTACGTCCTGCCAAATCTCTCGCATAGTGTGAGCTGCAAAGGTTATGAACATTTAGATGATAGTTCATTTTTTTTTAGTATTTATTATAAGGGTTGTAAATCCAGTCACAAGAGTATTTAATTGGGTTTAATGTAATAAGATATTACAAACTTTTTAAATTTCCCCGGATTTTTACACTCGGACCGGAAAGTACTCACTTACCAACTACTCCAAGCCCACAAGCACCGCCTACAGCACCACCTACGGCAGCGCCAACTTTCCCGCCATAATGCTTTCCGATTAGTGCTCCAGCGATCGACAGCCCCGTGGTGACCAGGACAGCGCCTTGAACTTTCTTGTCACTCATTAACACGCGGAAATCGAACATATCGGTGACGGACAGGATGAGATTTTCTATGGATGTAGGATCAAAGGGTAAAGTACATGCGCCCGTGATGCCACATGATCGAGCTCCTCTTGAACAGCACACCTCAAATTCACTTTCATGGTCTAAATCTGAATATTCGGAGTCAGACATTGTAAATTTTTATATTATTGTACAAATTAAACAAATTAAAAAAAATATTAGTTGTCGGCAAATGCTAATATATAATGGCTAGCAAAATACTTTCAACAATATGACAAGACCTATTCAATTTTTTTCTTTCTACCCACTGGAATCTAGTTCCATCTATTTTTCTGTACATACATTGGGATCTATTTTTAATCTACCCTCAAATCTTAATACATAAACATTATAGTATTCATTAAATTTCTCACACATACGTTAGCTAATTTAGTTTTTTTAGACTGCAGGTTTACATAATCTTCCTTAAAAAATAATAATAGAGATATTTTCAATATCTTCCGCTCAATTATAATCTGTAAGCGGTGTTGTACTTATAGGAATAAGTCTGTGTTCCGGGAAAAATGAATATGCTGTGACCGAATAATTTAGTTTGACAATTGACAATAAGATCGATCATCGTAGAGGTCTTGGGCTTGTGTTAGAGTAACTATGCGTATGCAGGTCTATTTTTGGAAGAATATTAGGTAATAATAAATAATGGTATAAAGTTAAAATATATTTTCTGTATATGAAATGAGCAAAAGGAAAAATATATATTAAATGCCTGATTTTTTGTATTAATATTAATCTGTTAAAAAGTGCTTATAAATGTCAATATACATTATTAACATTTATTTTGTTTTTGTCACAGCTATCTCTTACTGAAAAATTTAGTTACAGAAATTGCCTGGACCTACGACTTACCACTGCCTGGGATAAGTATCTGAAACACAAACAACAATATGTATTTAGCAGAACCTGAGATACATTTTGATAGAATGTGGATAGAAAGGATTATATTAAAACTTGGTAAGGGATTTTAATAACATATCATCATCATCATAAGCAGTCAACTGCCATTTTTTTATTATGAAGAAAAAGGCACAGCAACAGTATGTGAAGCCAACAAGACATGCTTTTTTGTGTAATAGTAATGCTTCATAAATGTTTCACAGCTGATATGTACAACATTCAATTGATTTGGGACAGAGAGTCTGCCTTCATCACCGGAACCTGTGCTATAATTGGTGGAATTATAGGTGGCTATATGAGGGGACAAAGTGGAGCTATTCTCGGTGCTAGCACAGCAGGATTGAGTGGGTTTGGAGTATCAAGTTAGTAGATCAGTAGTATATACAAGGGGAAATGTATGGAATGGTCAGCAGATTATCCTAACTGCAATTTTAAGACTTGAGTTTTAGAGATTTTCATAGTCTAAAAATGACAAAATTTTCTAACACAAATTCTTTTTCACTTAGTTTAACTGGGCATTTATTTTCCTCCTTATTGAAAATTATAATGCTAGCAGCCTAACAAATGTGTGTGTGTGTTATTTTAACTAAGTAACAAGTTTTATTTTAGAAGTTGTCAGCCTACGCAAAATCTGGGAGAGTATTCGAACAAGGCTAGAAGAGCTCATATACATAGTGTTAAATTACTTACGCAGCATTGATCCTGTGGATTATGTGCAAGCATTTCGAGCACTGATGGCCTGCACATCGAGTCGTAGAGAACTGGCTTATATGATTTTAAACTTCATTGCAGACAAACTTGAGACAAGAGTGCTTTCAAGCTTAACGGCCGCTTAAAAGAACAAGTACGCAGGGGTGTCAGTAATATATTGTTTTGTGGTTATGCTTTTATACGAAACCAACCAAATCAATCAGTGTGTAAGATTTTAGATAGAAATGATTAAAACTTAAGGGATCAACTATGAAGAATAAATTAAAAAAAATTAAATTATCAGTATTATCTATTACATAGAATGTGATTATTATGCTCCGTCCTTTTATGCTGTAATTCCATAATAATCATAAATTAAGTATGCCCGCCTTTTTTACCTTTAGTTCTTCATTAATCATCTCAATTGAAATATTGTAGTTTGCATTATATTAAATTATGTACCTAAAAGCTGTTCTTTTTTTGCCACTGCACTTCTTGCTATTTTCCTGTTATAAATATACGAACGGATTTGGAACACAGATAGAGGGGTCTCTTAAAAGTAATGAACTTACTGAAATACAGATTCTTAACTGAAGCACGTTATTAAAAAATCCTGTTGCTTTTTTAGAAAGCTATATGTTCTAAAATATACAGTCCTTAAAAATACCATACTCTATTTTTGATAAAGTTATTTATGAAAGAGAAGGAAGGATTGTGGACAAGATTGCAGCTAAACCATGTGTTGCGTATTCCACGCATACCCACTCACGCTTCTAGAAGTTAATACGATTCAACCTTTTGGTGTCCACTGCTGGACATAGGCCTCTGCCGTAGACTTCCAGTATCACCGGTCGTTCGCTAGTTGAATCCGGCGTTTCCCTGCTACCATGACCAGGTCTTCGGTCCACCGGGTAGGAGGTCGTCCAGGTGTACGACGTCCGGTACGTGGTCTCCACTCCGGAACCTTTTTGCCCCAACGGCCGTCAGTTCTACGAGCGATGCGCCAAGCTCATTGCCACTTCGATGGGATACGCCAGTGTTTTCATTATTGATTCGATCACGCAGGGTAACCCGCACGCGGTAAGAGACCATGTTTCGGTATCGTACGTAATTACTGGTAAAGTGTGTGTTACTGTGTGCTGGAACACTTTAGTTTGAAGGCACTGAGGTATACCGGTTAGTAGAAGTTAAAACAGCAGCTAGTAAATAGTTGAAAAGTGTACAATTAGTTGCAATATGTTATCACATTTGCAAGTAATTTAATTTAATCTTTCGGAAGGAGTCGGGAAGCCTGGCACGGGTGTCGTTCACTTAAAAGGTTTCCAGGTCAAAATTAGATTGATGTAAAAAATATGTTACCTAAATAAATACTTTTTATTTTGAGATTAGTACACATTTCTGATTTGATATAACTGTAACTGTTTTTGTATATTACTTACTAACTAGTGCTTCAGCCTAGCTTCAACAAATAAATAAAATATGTATGTGGATGTAAATAGGAATCTTCTCACTAGCCATTGTCTTAAAACTAACAGGAATGACTAAGCTTATTAGGGCACTACTAATACCACAATTTTAATCATTAAGAAGTGCTTAAATGCCAGACAATAAAATAATAAATATGCCTCTAGTGATTTTGTTCATGTGTTCCTTAATAAATATTATTAATTAAGCTTAAAGCATTAAAATACAACAACCTAAGTCATACTCCCTATTAAGTCATAGCGTTGAGATTTCTGTATGCACTGGAATGGAGATCTACAAATAATTTGTATTATCAATATCTAATCCTACTTTCACCGATCAATCTATTATTTTCAATAGCGCCAAATAGTACAGAAACGCGCTTATCTATACGTTCATCGTGTGCGTTAGTTCTAAGTAAACACTCCATTACAAGAAGATCGATTATTAAAGATAAATCACCTAAATTAATCACTTTCTTCAGACAAAAAGAAAATTACTCACTAACCCCATAAGAAATACATTTAAGTTAAACCCGGTATAGAAGTACCCAAAGAGACAAAAAATCTTAAGTTATAATTCCCTTAAAAAAGCAGTATCTTAATTTAAAATTGTCGGTGATGTTTCTTTTTTCTTACGAATACTTGGTGCTTTCTGTTTTTCAGTAAAATCACAATACTGTCAATAGGAAAGCAAACGAGACCGGCACGGTACTTCCTTGCGCTAAATCAAAAGGCCACACACATAGCCTTTGAACTCATGAAGCGAAAAGAGAGCTTTTAGCTGGATGAGCATGAGATGATTTTAGCATTACATAAAATAAGCTCTTGCAAGGAGAGACCGACTCCTCGACTAGTATAAGTAGACCTAGACCTAACATTGAGGTTTATGTCTTCTCAATTTGGTGGAAACGAGACAGAACTACTTTTTTATTCACTAATCATAAGTTAAAGCTATAAATGGTAAGACGAGACCTCTTCGAGATTTGGAAGTCGGAATCTTTGTAGGTAAGCGTCGCAGAACTACTGTTCGTCCATAGCGGTCTTTAGTTCCATTGCTAGTTTGTAGCCCAGCTCTGGTCTTCGATCGCGCCCCTCCACCATTGCCAGTACCTGTCGATAATCCCTCATAACGTTACTAAAAACATACTTACACTCAAGTTTAAACACAAGTTCTTACACTCGATTATAAAGGAGCTTTAAGTTACTTATTGAGAATTACAAGCGGCACAATGTCTCGCAATTGCAACACATATGCCCAACCGACCGAACGCAAAACTATACCCACATCCTCAGAGGTGACGATCAGCCCGTTGTTGCCGAGTATCGTGCTCTTAGTGCGCTGCATGTCAGACAGGTCGACGCCCCGGCAGGCGTCCTCCACCAGCACGGAGCGGTAGCCGATGGCCAGCGCGTCCGCGATAGTCGCTCCTGAAAACATGAACAACGATGTTTATCCTTTATCTCATCGAGCATGTCCCCGGTGAAAGAAATACAACCTACCGACGCAGACGTCATATGCGATTCCACAGATGTATATATCGGTGACGGCGCGCATGCGCAACTGCGTGCTCAGGCTGGTCTCCGTTAACTTCTTGTTGTCCCAGAACACGGAGTACGAATCCACCTCGGGGTTCGTTCCTTTGTATACTTTGATTCCGTTCTGTACTACCTGTAAAAACCACGTTCTTAAATTTAAATGACCAAAGTACTTTATAAACTTCAAATAACAATTACGACTTAACAGATGGCGTTAGCGCAGTGTTTTAGTAGTAGTAGCGTAGAATTGAACTTCGACATTAGGAACCCATCTCTATTCCCCTTGATCGTGGCCGCCGTAAAGCATCCGAAACGTCGTAGTTATACAGTTAATTGAGAGAACAAATGTTACAGTCAGCATTATAAATAAATTAAGCTTACACGCAAAGTAGTGCCAGAACACGTGAACTTAGTACGTAATACAGGAAACAATGACGAACTGAGATTAAGTCATAAACGAAGCCGACGAAGGTAGGTATGCTCTATGTGTAACAAAGTGGTCAAATTGAAAAATAAAAATAACTTAAACAGTCAGATAAAGAGTTTTTTACATATACAAAAAAAAACAATCAATAGAATAATTATCTATTTGAAATTAAAATTATCAATTATGCATAACAATTTGAAGAGATGCGCTGAGTAACGAGTTTCACTCGGTTCCAGTTTTGTTTTTAACCGAGTACACGGCCCAGTAGCTCGGTTCAATCAAATTCTCACGTCGCGAGCGTAAACAAGTGCAAACAGGTTCGCGCCGGTCAAGACGTCGCTCGCTCTCATCTCCTCGTAGTTTTGTGTCTTTACTACTCATTCATTATCTTAGTTTTGATTTTGTTCATTGAAATTTTCAAATACTTCTCAAATTACTAATAAATACTTTTGGATTAACACTGTTGTTTTAAGTATAGCCACATCAAATAAAAAAGCATAACCGAATGATTCGGCCGAGTACGAGTATCAAAAAACCCGCCGACCACTCGGCCCATCTCTGCTAATTTGCATGATAACTCGAAGGTGTAATATAGTGGATAGTAATGAGGCCAGACACGCCACCGCAGCGTAAGTCCAAAGAAATGTTATTTTTCAGCAAGCAGTAACGAATCTTCTATTATTGGCCATTTTAGTTTTCAATCATGGTTACTAATAAATTCTCCACATTTTCAACCGCCGATAAATAATATCGACACAGAACAAAGTTGTGTGTAATAAAAAAAAATGTTGGGTTTGGAAGTATGTACATAGTTTTAACAGAGCGAGTATATTGCACTGGTAAAAATAATGCGAAACGTTCTAATTAACAATCCTCTTTTTGGGTCGGTAAAATTTAATCTAACCGATCGCGTTTGGAACCATTATTTTTTTTAATCAAATATACCAATGTTAAATACTCCTGCAGCTTGTTGACAACCAACCCGCATAGCCCGGTCACGAGGGGATTTCATCGGCGAATTGGAGCGGTAACGCACTTAACGGTGGTCGTAATCGCCTCCACACGTATCGGTCCGGAACAGACAAGTGTAAGGTCTGTAGAACTCCTGGGTTCAACTCTCGACGCCGTAATACCTTAACCAGATTGCGATGATTAGTCAACGGGACCTCACCTTAAGATCCTTGTGCAGTTCGGCGCCCCACGAGTCCTGAACGCAATGTCTGGGCCACAGCCGCTGCTTCATGGGAGGCGGGCCGGCGAACACCACCGTGTCGTAAGCCTGGGCCTTGTCCGCCGACACCTTAACCGACGAAACGTCAGAAGCCAGTAGATAAATTAGAAACACATACACACAAAAAGGGACATTCGGAATTATGTTCATTTTAGCGCTGAAAATCTTTTTGATTAAGGTGAGCAGAAAGACTCAACTTTACAGCGGTTAAAAACAAAAGACTATAAATGAGTATTTACTACACGTCAAAGAACGATTTATTACCTCTTCGTATCCTTAGTGACAGATACCTACTAGACCAAATCGTTATATTTCAATACATGTTCAAATGTTACTGGTTGAACTATTTTCCCTGAGATCCGGTTTTCTCGCAACGACGCTACATAATATGTTGCCCCAAACTTTTAACGATTTGTAAACCGCCTGCGCTCCATTTTAAACATCAAAGCACGGCATTAACTAAATCGCGGCTACTTTTGTGACAAAGAGAGTAGATCTTGCGTTCGTTCAGTAAATGCGTTAGAGCCTATTACATACTCGGAGTCGGTCGTTCTCGTGGTGAGCGGCGATATATCTTTAAGAGCCGATTTCGGATAGTCGATACCGATAGCGCTCAACTGGATTCGAACTCGGGAGAATGATGCGAGAACGTAATAAGTAATAAAATCTATTATTCAAATTCATTCTCGCTGCACAAACTGTTCCACTGCAAGAGACTTCTGCTTAAGCGTAGGTAAATAATATTATACACGAATTTAAAAATACTTCGCTACACGAGACTGCATCCAATTGTACCTTATTTTTAGCTTACCCGAGTTCCGTAATCGTCGTTTTTGCAATATTATTATAGCATTTAAATATCTCACGAATAATTTTGTATTTCAGAATCTAAAAGCGAAAACTTTTAATTGGCTTTCTGGTATCGAATCGGTCGACTATTCTATGGTTACTAGCTAAAAATCGCTAGAATTAAAGGTTTGCGCTACGGTCAGTATTGACAAACGTGTCAAAGAAAAAAAAATGAAGACACTAACGGGGCTAGAAGGATCGAGTTCCCTCCTGTGCACGTTGTCAATGAAGGAGACGTGGTCCGGCGGATGCCAGTCCAGCGAGTAGAAGACGCAGTCGAAGGGCACGGACTCCAGCAGGGCGTTGATCGGCTCCACAACCTGCGCAACGGAATGACGACATTTACTTACAAATGGCCAGTGCTCGGAAAAAAATTACATTCAAACGCCGTGAATCGGCCGGCCCTATGCAAATTATTTAAGGTGCAGTTCCGCAGTGCGTTCGGCGAATCGATAGTCTAATAAAGATATACCGATCGCTGAAGCGCGAACACAATGGCCCAATATACAATGGGGCATATATAATGGAATCGAACAGAGTATGTACGAAGAGCCGCGACGCCTGATTTCCGTCGATAGGTACGAAAATCTACTTTTATATACATGCATAATAATCATTCCAGACGTCATCGTTGTGCCTGCGCATGTTTTTAATTTTATATTATTTTAAGTATATCATTATTCACATACCGATTGTAAAACAGACAGTTATCACGCATTAGCGTCTGTTTAATCAAATGTTAATTGAACGAATAATATGTTTTTAAACTACGTGTAAACCGGCTCTGTCTACAGTCGTCAGAGCCGTGAAAAGTAACATGGAATGTGCAGGCACGATATCGTTCGTGCAGTTGTGCAGCGCGCTTATCCGGAAAGGTCGACCGCTGAAAACGCAAAGCAGTCTTCAAAGTTTTGGTGGCGTGAGCCGCCTAAAGGGTTAAAGTTCGGAAGAGTCACGTGACGCGGACGAGTGCCGCCGGGAACCAGAACCCCGAAGGTGTTCCAAATATAAATCCTATTAAGTAGAGCGATTGAAATCGGTTCGCGTGGTGCCTGGCACCTTAATTGCGAGCCGAGCCATCATCACTTCACGCCTCGCTCCATTCACGACGCCTGTCATTATCCGCATTCATTCTCGACAGCTTCGCACGGCTTAATTTGATTGCTTCGTCTACTTACGGCTTACTAATCATTCTTTTAGGTTTTAGTCGCCGCAACCGATAAGGGAATGGGATTGTTATTTTAAACTGTATAAATATAACTACTTAGTCTGGCCGTGAATACTGTTACAATTTAAAAAAATCAAAATATTATATTTGAATTTGGAATCCGTCATATCTATATTACTGTTCAATGAGTAATCACGTTTTGGCGCCAATGAATTTTACACTATTTTTCGTTATTAAAAAAGAGTGGGGTGATAAATAGAATTAAATCGCTCCGATTACATTACACAAGATAGATATCTCTCCATAAGCTTCGTATAAATGAAATGTGTGTGTAGGTACTGCACTATGAATGGTACTGTGTCGGTGAGAGAAAAAGATCTGGGCTTCCACGTAGTGTTCGTACGACGTGTACGACGTGTCCGAAAGCAAAAGATTTTATCCCAGGAGAAGAAGATAGCACCTAGAACCATTTCACCTAATTTAAAAGATGACTTAGGACTTGCAGCCTGTAAGAGACGTACTGGTCACTTCCGAACTGATAATTTAAAAAAGAATAGGGTGAACAACCGACTTAAGAACACACACAGAAAAACATTGATTGCGGACGGGACTTTTTTTACTACTGAGCAACATTTTAATAAACAAAATGACCGTATTTATGCACACAGCTCTAAGGAAGCTTCTCAATTAGTAGACAGAGTTCAACATGGGCACTATCCGTCCTCAGTGATGGTTTGGCGGGGTGTAAGTTCAGAAGGAGTGACTGAGCCATATCATCACAAGTGTATCAAGGTACCATTCATGAGAAAGTAGTGAAGCCACTTAACAGCGCCATGTTATTGAACATGGCGCTGCGGCGGTTATTGAACCAAGAATGGTCCTTCCAGCAAGGCTCAGCGCCGAGTCATAAAGCTCGGTCTATGCAGTCTGGGTTGGTAACGAACGTTTCGGGTTTCAGAGGACTGTTTGTCGCCAATGAAAATAATTTTGAATAAGATTTATATAATAATTTGCTTATATTTGAATTTTAAAGTAACCCCTGTAAAAATAATAAATATTATGTACAGCTGGTCGATAAACCCTGTTTACTTTTAGAGATATTTAAATAAATAAGTACTAGCATTGAAATATGAATTCTTATTTGGATTCCACCCAAAAAACTGACTTGAATCACTGCTTTTGTGGTAGTCTGCGCTGCCTGCAGGCTGAACGTCATGCAAGTTTCAAACTTTAAATCAATTTTCGGAATGAAGGGCAAGAAGTTCGATTGTATCGCTAAATCGTGGGATAAGCCACAATTTACAATGTAAATTCCAAATATTACCATACGAGATCGACGACGACGACAATAAAAAATATGATTCATCAGTCATAGTGCCTAATGACGAAATTCACATTTAATGAAATTCCATAATTAAATTGCGCAACTGCCCTTTGCGCACATATTTAAAAGAGCCAACAAAGACTTTTTCTTTACACATATTTGAAGCGTCGTACCTTCGACCTGAAGTGTGCGATAACGATAGCTCTGTATCGGATCGATCAAACAGATTCGCCCTTTGATAAACGACCGTAGAGATCATGTAATCCACGGGTTGTAGCCGATAGAAAGCCCTTAATTAGTGACGAATTCGACATCATTGTACCTTCCTATCATTGATTCTCGACATACTCGCAGCTAAATATAGCTAACGAGGCAATGCGGCGAATTCGCCTTATGCAAATAGCGGACAAATTGACTTCCGACACGACACACGTAATAAGTTATATTTTTTTCATACACGATACTTACTTAAGAAGAAAAAAACTAAATAATAAGAATTAACCGAATGTACAATCCTTGTCTGTCCATATTTTGACGAAATAACGAACTAATGAGTTTGTTTCCTCTCTCGGGACTCCTAAATCTATCAAATTTAAAAAATGTGGTGAATTTAAAAATCGAAAATTAATTGAAAAAATTTTCGACTCGGGCAGGACTTGAACCGGCAACGTCAGCTCTGTTGCAGCTTCTGTGGCAGCTTCCGCGCTGTTGCTCTACCAATTGAGCTACTGAGTCCTACACCTTACCGACGAATTTTTTAACTTATTGATAAATGCACCTCTTGCGCAATGTAATTTCAACCTTAACACTTGCGTATTAAGGTTGGAATTACAAATTCAAGACCTGCCCGAGTCTAAAATTTTTCAATTTATTTTCGATTTTTAAATTATATAGTGCCTTCATGTGCAATAAAATGTAAAAAATAATAAAGTTTTCAAATGTGGTGGAGCCCAAAAAAACCCTCAGAAAATATTGCCATTGGTGACAATTTTTTTTGTACACAGATGTTCAATCTTAAGGTGGGATTATTTTAGTATGTCATTAAAATAAAATAAAATATACTTATTAAAAAATATTATATATAAAAAATTATTTAGATTCATCAAATTTTTTTTTGTTTGTCTGTTCATTGTGTTTCTACAGAGTGTTCAAAAGAGCAATATAACTAAGAAGAACCCAAGAAACTTAGCCTGGCTTTTTTTTAATATAACTTATAAACTAATACATTTTTATAAATTTATTGACAGGAGCAATTCATATTACTGCCAGGCAGTCTTGTCATTAATACAATAGCTTACCTCACTTCCATCTTGCTGTGCATTACACTCGCTTATGTTGAGAGTCCCTGAGATAAAGTCATTTTGAACATCAACTATAAGAAAAGCGCTGACAGGACGTACAATCTGTAAGAAAAGTTTTTGCTCAAGAATGTACATACCTTATTTTTTCTGCTTTAGTGTATATTCTAAAAGAAGATTTAAAATAAAGGTACAATATCTATAAAGAGGAGAAATAGATTGGGTCATCTTACTATAGATGCAGGTCTTAGAAACACACTTAAGTCAATACTTCTACTCTTAATAACTAGCTTTACCACTTTAATCCAATGATTCCAGCAGAATGTAAACTCTTCCTTGTCAATGAAACCGTCATCATTCTTATCAAACACTCGGAATATATGTCTTGCTCGTTCTTCGCTAAGTGGATATATATGGCCTTTATCATTGCGGAATAAGGCTTTGCAGATTAGCCGGAACTCTTCTAAATTTAACTTCCCATCCCTAAATAAAATATTCAGTTCCATATAGCATAGATAATAGTAAATAATATTATTGATTAAGTTTTAATTTAAGATTTTACAAACTTATAGTTATAAAAGCTAGAATTTCAGGACAACATACCCATCTTTGTCGAATGTTTCATAACATGCGTCCATATCGAAAAGGCGATCTAATTCAACTGGGGCTCCGTTAGCAACCTCCGACATCGTCGGTTGGATCGAAATGAAGCGTTCATCGCAACCACCGTTGTTTATAAAGCCGACCAACATCTTGCGTGATTCTCTAACCTCGACAGTTTCAAACTTAAATGTATTATTATTATATCTTGTTCTACTTTAATATCTTCGACGGAACTTAAAGCAGAGATGCATATTCATTACCTTTCGGCCCTCGGTAATAAGCTAATACATAGAGAGAGATTCAAATACCTTAAAGTAGAAAAAGAGTGAACTATAACTTGACATTTTTTACTCTTAAAGTTATTACTTGCTTATGGCATGTCGTGTCAATGAACTGACATGTCAACATAACAGTCTTGCATTGTTATGTTTTTGCTCTGTAACATTTTGACAAGAGCTGCCGTCCACAGAGAGCAAGCGCGTACACCCTTCATAACGCCTGTCAACGCATGTCGTCTTGTTTTCTTGTCCGATACAAATCTATTATATTTGTTTTAACGTTCAAAAAATTATTAAGAATAGCATAAACTGGGTGATATAACGCAAATTGCTATCGCAATGATTGAAAAGGTGCACGGGCTCCATGCGACAAGCATAACCCTCAATGACCGGTTCACTTTCTTAGCCGAAGCACCAGGCCGTATTAACAAGCCTAAAAAACGCAACGTATCGCAGTCACTAAACAAAGCCTACAATTTAGCTAATAAGAATATTATTCAACAAATAGCTTATCACTTGGAGCAAGCTAGTAAGGTAAGTAATATATTCATAGGGGTATGTTATGAAGTAACAGTTCGAAATAAAATCATTATTTTTATCTTTACAGCAAACTGTGAAGCAAGGACTGGGCCTGCGAAGGTATGGTAGCGAAAGTAACTTGTTTGACCAACGGAGAACAAACAGTTCTGGCAATCTTAAGTCTGTAACAGACAGAGTCTCATGGAGACAATCATCTAACAGCCTCAGGTAAAATAATGCTTGTATATTTTAAATTGAGAAAAACATTCAAATCTATTTTAGTTTTTAAATGTTAATGTAAGCTCTGTAATTTCTTCTGCAATGAGTTGCCTGGACATAACTCAATTGCTTAGAGCCTCCCTGTGGATCCTGGTTCAAGTGTCGTCTGTGACACCAAAGTTATTCTATGACTTAATATATTCTGAGTTTGTATTATATTTTAAATGAAATATTGGCAGTACTCTAATTCAATCACAAAAAATTGGTGGGTAGTATAATAATCCTCCTTTTGTTATATACCAAAAGTAAATTTGATAAGAGTAACAGGTTAAAAAGGTAGTTAAAATGTATTAATTATTACCAATTTAGTTTTGATTGTTTCCCTAAAGTAATTGTATTTGTTGTTTTAGTTCAGCCATTTTATTTAATAACTTTGGGAGCACATGGAGAAGATGGGGCTTCAGGAGACGTGGTGCACGGGTGGGGCTCACTCGTGAAAGGATCAGGTAACTATTTATACACATTTTTTAAGTAAATAATTCTGTTTTAAAGAGAAATTGATTGTTCAGTTATCGAACCCACTTATATACTTATAAGTAGCATATTATAGTTTAGTTTAATTATACATATGTATATAATAATATTAAATATTATACTAATTATTTAATATTATTATATATTCGTATTACAGGGGCAAAGGTGGTCAACAGCAAACGGGAAAGATGTTTCAGAATACTCCTCATACCATGAGAAGAGGTCACTTTCGTGGTAGGGGTGGTTTCAGGGCACAGGGAAGAGGTAAATTTTTCGTAAAATTGCCCTTTTATTACTTTTCTTATAAAAACACAAGTAAGAGTGGATTTGTATAACTTCTTTTTAGTAATTTATAAAACTAGCCAATTTTGTCATTATTTTTCATATTGATTTATACTATACCTTATAAATTATTGTTTGTTAGTGTGTTAAAATTTAATTTGCAATTCTTTTCCTAGGAGCAATAACTCCGAAGAAGACTGTGCCCACCAAAGAAGAGTTAGACTTTCAGTTAGAACAATACATGTCGAGCACTAAGTCAGCTTTAGACAAGCAGTTGGATGATTACATGAGAGTTGCAATGGAATGCGAGTGATTGTTAATGATAAAACTACGAATGTTAAAAGTGATTCAACGATACAGTGCCTAAGTTTGATGGACATTAAAGGAACGACAGTGTAGACTATTCATGGAATTTGGTGCCTTTGTTATTCTCATGAGATTATGGACAGGAAACAGTGCTGCATCTATTGTAAAACTGAAATCTGATGTTACCAAAAATGTTAACCAATAAATAGATTTCTAAATAAAACACTTTAACGGTTTAAAACGCGATTTATTAGTTAAACTTATTTGAAAATGATTTTTAACTTCGGCCGGACGTTTCGGATGCTTTGCAGCAGCCGTGGTCACAGGGAGACCAAAGATGGAGGATGTCTCTGACGTCAAAGTAAAAATTGCTACGCTAGCACCATCTGTTCCGTCGAAGTTGGTATTTGGGCGAAACTGGCCGGGTCCTTACAGAATTGACTAACCGTGTCTTCGCGTTTGCCGGTATGCTGTTTATTGGGATCCAGAGTTTTTAACATGGGATCCTATGTGTTTGATAATTTGAAATCAAAAAACACCGAAATTTCAATAGGGAGGACGGCCTCAAATTATCAAACAAGGGCCGAAGTTAAATATCATTTTCAAATAAGTTTAACTAATATATCGCGTTTTAAACCGTTAAAATGTTTTATTTAATGTGTACTACTCGCGTAAACTATAGACAGTATTTAAGTAAATTTCTATTACAATTCGTTAAAATCAATAGTTCGGGGTTTTTGGATTTTCAACATATGTATGAATATTCGCCTTGTCACCGCCGTTTGAAATATACATTTTTGGAAACATGTTTAGGTATATAATATCCCTACTAAGCGTTTATTTTTATAATAGGAGCATGAGATTTAGCGACGGTCAGAGACATCAATATAGTGACGACACTGTACTGATGTCTCTAACGAAGACTTAACGTCCTACTTGAATTCGTATCTGAGAACTATCTCAGAAGAGTCAGTCCTGTAAATTAGTTAGTCAATAAGGCTGTTGGCAACAATAAAAGTTTTCTTTTGTACACGCTCACCTTATTTTCGTATTAATTATATCTAATACCTACCTCTGCTCTTAATCATTAGAAACATCTAAATCTTAATGATTTAAGAATCTTTTTGACGTGGCGCTAAATTGAGTTAAAAAAAAATTAAATAATTTTAATATTTAATTTCGAAACCAGAAAGTAAACTTTACAATGGGCTCCCGCAGACTATAAAATTCACTTAGAAAATAACCTCGTATAAATAATAATGTAATGTATTTACAAATCTTAAATAGACCTTAATTACCTAAATAATAGAACAACTGGGGTGATGACGGACTAAGTATAACGGGGCTAAAACAATACACCTTAAGTTCAACCTCGTCATATAGATTCATCGCCGAAGGAAATAAAAACAAAAACCTTAATCATCAGACAAAATACTCTTAAAATAATAAAAAATAGATTAATTGATATTTATAAATATTGTGCGCGTATATGACTTCGTATGTTCCGGATGTACATGTCAGTAACAGAAGACGAGGTCGAAATGAAAATGTGAATACTCATGGTGGGAGAATAACTATATGCTTACATACCAAAACTATTCTTAAATAATTTAATCTATAATTAAATTAGGAATGGAGTATTTACAATATTACTTATCGTAAATAAAAAGAAGGTAAATGCTGCAAGTGAGATATGAACTCACAAAATACACACAATGCTTCGTATAAATATTGACTAAATATGCGATCGGATGCTGAGAGCACTCCTCGAATAGAGACGAATCTCCTAAGTGGTCTATTTTAAATATTGAATTGTTCTTCACGCGACACAGAAGAGCTACCTCTTACTATTAATGTGACTTTTGGTAAAGAGCGACGCCGTTCTGAAACGTTTCTAACATAGAAGGTTTTACTAGTTGCACATAAGCGGTCCATCGATTAGAGATTGTTGACAGAGATTATCTGATTGATCCAGCCGATAAACGACGAAACCTTAACGTACACTCCCGGGACGTCTCTTCGACCGCACCCGAAACCCCACGACACGAGACCCACCAGCTCGTAGAAGCCGTCGTCTTGACACACGAGAGGTCCGCCACCGTCGCCCTTCATTGAAAAATTACCAATTAATTTTGAAAATAAACGATACTCGTTCACCGCATTCACACATCACACGCTCCTTTGAAGCCATCGTACCTGGCAAGCGTCGTTGCCCTCTTCTCCGCCCGCGCAGAAGGAGCTGGCGGGAAGAATGAAGATTTTTTCGGTGACAGCGTTAACTTTGCGAATACACTCCGCGTCGCTCACTATAGGAAGTTCCGCCTCGCGAACTCGAAGAGGTATCGGACCACCTGAGGAAAAATATCGTATTAAGCTGCGTGCCTAAAATTCTAATCTATCGGATCGTCAAAAATAATGATAAAAAAGATGACTCACTCTCTCCCATGTATCCGTACCCGGTGACAGTACAACGCTTGCCCGCCGCGTGGCTCACCCCCCTGGCGGGCAAACACACCAGGCACACACCTGCAAACAATTTTAATTACTTTTATATCTCTCGAAATCCGTTTTATTAATTTGGTCGCATAGAAACGAGGGTATTTATGCGCAAAGTAAAAGTAACGTGGCCCCGTGTACGTTCTCGAAATACTAACCTTCCTTGAGCTCCGCCTTTCCGTGAAGCTTGAGAAGCGCAATGTCATTGTCCAGGGTCTGGCTGTTGTGGTTGTGGTGGATGTAGGTGGTGGCCACTCGTAGGGTCTGCGCGCCGGGCGATCCGTACTTCCTCGTTAAGTCGTGGTCCCCGACGCGAACGTACATCGCGTCCCCGGAACGCACGATACTAAAGATTAGCGAGCGTTTCAATACTCGTTAGGAATATCTAAATTAATGGCTTCGCCGCAAATAGGAAAACGAAAAAGCCCACTAACTTGGTAACGCAATGCGCTGCGGTCAGCACCCATTGTGTGCCGACTAACGCCGCGCCGCATATGTACTGGTTCAGGGAATTAATCAGCGCCGTTTGCCAACACCATTCGCCTCTTTCGCCGTCTTCTCCTCCCATGACGCGACCGGCGCGGGAGGAGGTACCTGAAAGGAAAATGTTGCCATTTTCTCACAATGGGGCATTTGAGGAGAAATTAAAAGATCGCGATAAGTCTCGCTTTAGCTCTTTAGCGAAACGGCAGAAGCATTGTAGAAGGAACTTACCCTTAACGCCGCAGACGTATTTATTGTACTTCTCGGGGGTTCTCAATGACGTCGGGTAGTTCGGCTCGTACGCTGAAATAAATGAGACGATATACGTCCTTTCTGTGATCACAAGTACATCCGCGAGACGTGATAGTGGCAGAAGTACTCACGCGTCGGCGTCGTGTGCGGCGGCGCATGGGTCTGCGCCGGAGTGTACGTGTACGGGGTTACGTACGCGTGCGGGGGGTGAGTCACCGCGAGGGGGTACGAGTCGTTCCTGTTGACTCCCATCACTTCTTGCACCTTGGACTTGGGCGCGCAGCACTGCGTGCCGGCTTTCTTGCATTTGAACACGTCCGTCATTTCTGCGTTGCCTGTTTATCGCGGAAATTAATGGACGTATCGATCCGACAATCATTACACAAAACAAGCTAGAATGACTCACGGAAGCAAGTGAAAGATAGAAGAGACACTATGCAGGAACCCGGACAGTCGGGCCTCGGGTCTACCGGGGCGGGAGTCGTCGTCGTCGTGGTGGTCGTCGGACGAGGAGTCGTGCGCGGTGGGATCCTGTGTGAGACGCAGGAGTGAATGCATTTTAAAGAATACGTGTATATATATATTTGTAATCCAATATTTAAAGTATCCCGATTCGCATTCACTATTATATATGATATTATCATCGCAGGATCTTATATATACCTCGTGTTGTCGCAACAGATGGATCCGCTGAGTTTGCAATTCGTATGAGACAGGAGTACAGCGGGCCGTTCACAGAAGGCCGCCATTATGTTCAACAGGCAGTACCCGGGGCAGCGGGGAAGGGGAGCCTACAATGGAATGTGCTCTTAGTACATTGCTCTGTTTGCGCATCCGTCTCTAAAGAAGGCAAAATGACCGCAGTAGGTACAGGTAACCGTTACTAATATACTAAATTATACCGGGGTCGTCGGCCTGGACGTGGTCGTAGTGGTGGGTCGTCTGGTCGTCGTCTCGGCGTTGTCTGTGATGCAGCAGGTCCCCTCGGAGGGGCAAATCGCGTCCTCGTCTACGTGGTCGCAGAGCAGCGCGAACAGACCGCTGATGCATTCCCCGCGACATTTACGTCCCCCCTTTTTCGGCACAGGCGTCGTCGTTAGCTGAAAGCACCGATAGAGATGTCCGTATACAGATGGCTAGAGTATTAGGCCTAGGCGCACTGTGTCGTTCCGGCTTTACGAGTATTAGGTTAATTAACGATAAAGCTTATGTACGACTTAAAACATCGGAATTGTATCGTTTACTCACTGCAGTGGCAGGGCGTTTAGTGGAATGCTTTTTTTCATTAGGAACGACGAGGTCTGGCGGACGTCGGTCCCCGTAGCCATCTTTGGACACGCAGCACAGCCGTCCGGAGACGCAGAGATCGCCCGACGTCAGATAGGCCTCGCAGTACTGGGTCAGGCGGGACTCCACGCACACTCCCGGGCAGGCTACGTTTCCTGCAATTTTACAAATTTCTTTTTCCTTAGAGCTACTAAAAAAAAATGTTGTCAAAGTCGGCGCTTTTACTTTTCACACTAAGTTTCAACGCTTCCCCTTCGGGAATAGAAGTGATAGGTATCCTAATACTAAATAGGGTGTACCTAATAATTACCACTGTCTTTGTATTTGTCTGGTGGCCTGCTGGTGGTCTCCTCGTCGTCGAAGCCCTCGGTTGTCGTGTACCGAGTCGATAAGGGTCGCCGGGTGGTCGCCATGGTGTCGTTGCCTGCCATTCGTTGTGCGAACATTCAATACGTTTATACATAGAACTATTAAACGTTATGATGATATTTATAGAAGAGGTGAGCTTTTTCCTCACCTAGCGGTTCGTCGACGCAGCATTTCATAGATGGCTTTGGACATTCCACCTCATCCAGAACGTTGGAACATATAAGTGAAGTCAAAGCGTGCATACACACGCCAGGACAGTTCTTAGCGTCCACCTGCGTATCCAGTGTATCCAATAGACCTGAAATAATGAAGACAAACATTAGAATTGCCATGATCCCTTTATCGAACCCTCTCTCATTTTTCTTTTCACTGTTTGTACCCCAAATATATTATAAATATACCCACTGATTTTTCAACCCCATTCATTCAAATTACTATGCCTCCAAAAATGGATCATGCACTGATTATAGACTGGAAGCCATAGAATCGCCAGATCGCAATTCCTTACAACACTTATGTCGAGAGACCGCATTCCGCCGACCGTTACCGGTATTCATTATCGGTCATCGGGGGGGTTTCGTCTTTGACATAATCCGACCCTTCCAGGGGACATTTGCGCATCCAATAGAGACACATCAATCTGGCAGAGTTCCTCCGCTGATCGATGGCCTAACGCGCTCGGAGGAGAGAAATCATATAATATAATCATACAATTTATAAGTACCCGGCCTAAACATAGAACACTATGAGAAGCCACTTTCTACTGCGGACCAGTTTCGTACCTACTTTGTGCTAATTAATGCTAAACCAACAATGTGCGCTGACAAATATCATGAGATTACAAAGAAAGGTGCGTTCGAATGAAATAGAGCCAGCCCTGTCGTTAGTCGTCTGCGTGTATTTTCGTCCACGATCGACCGATGACAATGTCATTTATCATCTTATATAACACCGTTAAGATTCAATATTAAGTCAAAGCGAGACGCCAAGTAGTAATTAGCGGCGAGACATCGCGGCCATTGACCCCTCGAGAAAGCATGGAAGTCCGCGCGTTCAGCGATAGATGCTGAAAAGCAGAAATTCTGAGGAACATTACGGACTCCACTTCAGGGGATCGCAATTAACATTCGATCGATTTAATTTTATAATTTATGTTATTCGTTTGTCGTTATTTGCGACAGTGTCGATCGATTGTGGCGTCGTGTCGTTCGCTATATTTTGACGCAACGGCGAAAAGGCCTAAAATTGGATTTGAGGCCTTTTCGCCGTTGCGTCATTCGCCTCCCAAGTGTAGAGTGAGGCCGCCGTGACGTCACCAATGGCACTTTCTCTATACCCCTTTCCCTCGAGCGGTCGAGTCCTTGTAACTCGACTCGGCTTCGAGAATTATATTACGCGTGCGTTACATTTGTTCGCGATGAATTTTTCCATATTTGTGAGTACACGCGCCTTCACAGTCCACCTAGCACATTGTACTTTACTTAATTGCAGACGAGCATCGCAGTCGACGGGCGCACAGTACGCACAAGCCGCCTGAAATACATCGACACATTGCGCTAGGGACGACCCTTAGTCGTGAGCCCTACCTCTGGCCCACGGGGAGAAATCCCCACATATTAGATTACATATATTGTATGCGCTGCGATTTAACACGTGCATTTTTATTATTATAGATATTTGTAAGAGATGTCGCTTACGAATTTATTAAATAAAATGATATTTCTTTTGTATCGCGTGGCATTCTAGATACTGCAGTGGCCGCTTGCATTGTTTATATTGGTTTGGAAATTAGGTCGCCGAATTGGACAAAGTCTTTAACAGTTTTTATACGAATGTCGGACGAGGAGCACCCGTCCGACAATAATACAATTTATTGTCGCCATCGATGTCTAAAGTAAACAAGAAGTCAAGAACAGTAGGTGAGCGCGTCGACGTCTTTCACATCGAGACGCGAAACTTTTCTTACGAAAGAACACGCACTATACTATAGTGAAAAATGAATAATAGACGCGAATATCACAATATACACTGCGTATGACAGTACCGTTACGGCGCGGGCGGCCCGACCAGTAGCCGTTTGTTATAGGATGGGCATTTTACCGAAGGCTGTCTGAAAAATACATTTTCTCCTTTCCATTTGCATTATATCACTTAGGTGAGCATTCGTCGTGCGATGTCGTCTGTTAAAATGTCGTCTCACGAGTGAGAGAAACAATACCGACACGATACGCGGACGCGCTTCTAGAGAGTTTAAGTTTCCCCGTTACCCACTAGCCGCAGCCACAGGTGCTAACGGTACACACTCGCCAAATTAGTCCGGAATTTATTCATTCCGTCCGCACCTGACCTTCTTCTGGAAGTCGGTCAAAGAGTGACCCCAAATGTATCCAATCTTTTTTCCGTTTGCCGAAATTGATAACGTTTCACTCGTTAAAATGATAATAGATTACGGGCACCGATTGAAATGAAGACGAAAAGAGCAAACTCGTTCGAGTCGCCATCGTTTACCTGATAAGAAGGAGCTGGCGAAGGAGTCATCCTGCGCGTCGATGCGAGGCAAAGCCAGCAGGAGAAGCACAGATATCACTGTCATGGTGCACTCGCGTCAGAGGTTTCTCATGGCGTGCGCCCGCCGCGTCGCGTTCGAGAGCACTAGTGAAAGAAAGAAAGGCGCCCGCGCAGACCTCGGAAAGATTAAGGCGCGTTCGCAGAACCGTTACCCGGTTCGTGCCTCAGTGTTCACGCGCGGATCGTTCGAGGGCGCCCAAAAATTAACATAGCTATGTCGGATACCGATATTAATATTTCTATTTTATATTTATTATTTGATCTCATTAAAACGAAACATAGGAACGTATCGGAGCGTGCGAGCCCGAGTCTTGTGGATCCTCACGACATCTACGACTCGCTTAGTCTATACTGCGCGGCGGTTACGGTAAGTGGGCTGCCCGCTCACCGCTTTGCCGACGAAATTGTAATCAATGAATCCTTTCTACGACTATGTGGTTTCTACGCTATAGAGTGACGTTGACTTATTACTACTTTGCTACAATAGCGATGTCTTCCCGCAGCCGGGACCCGACATTTTACAGCGTGAATTGGAAAGTAGGGACCGTAGTGCACGAAATACATATACTATAAGAAGTTGATTCAAATACTGTCTATAGTTTACGCGAGTAGTACACATTTAAATAAAACACTTTACGGTTTAAACCGCGATATATTAGTTAAACTTATTTGAAAATGATTTTTTATTTCGGCCCGACGTTTCGGATGCTTTGCAGCAGCCGTGGTCACGGGGAGACTAAAGATGGAGGATGTCTCTGACGTCAAAGTAAAAAATTGCTACGCTAGCGCTAGCGCCATTTTCTCCATCGAAGTTGGCATTAGGCGAAACTGGCCGGGTCCTTACAGAATTGACTAACGGTGTCTTCGCGTTTGCCGGTATGCTGTTTATTGGGATCCAGAGTTTTTTATATGGGATCCCAGGTGTTTGATAATTCGAGGCCGTCCTCCCTATTGAAATTTCGGTGTTTTTTGATTTCAATTGCTTCGCGTACCAATCTTGGAAAACATCGACTCTCCTTTGCGAGGATTTTGGCTGGTCAAAGCGAATGTAATGATGAGTGTTGGCATACAGCAGATTTGGAGAGACGTTTATGTTTTTTATCCGCGACGTGTTCTTTAATTCTGTTTGAGATGCTACGCTTTGTTTGGCCGACGTAGGATAGGCCACAATCACAATCCAGTCTATAAACGCCTGCATCTTGTACTTGCACTTGCTTGGTTTCAGGAATTGCTGAATCTTCTTGTGTGGCTTGAAAATTGTGCCAATAGAAGCTCGATTTAGGACTCTGCTAATTCTATTTGTTCCCTTCACATATGGTAGGTTCCGGGCTGACGTTTGACCGTGGGTGGCTTATTCTTGTTCCTGGGATTCTCAGCTTGTTCTTGCATATGACCTGCTTGACATGCTGTAACTCCTCATTTAAGTGGGCAGCATCACAGAAACGGCGGGCTCTCTGAAACAAAGATACTTCGACAGAACTAATTTGGCTGGAATGGTGATGTGAGTCACTGTTCAAATACAATATTACCGTGTTCATCACGAATTACTAAAATGTCTGAGAAAAATAGTGTGTTATTGTCCTCCTTGCAACCAGACGCAAGCTATCCTAGTCGTTACGATGTGGGTAATGAAAGCCATATTTAGTTCATATTATACTTTAATCGTATAGTCTACGTCTCAGATTCGATCTCCGAGCTTCCGGACTACGATAGACTATGAAATTGTCACTACCTGCAGCGAATTTAATTCAATTTGAATAATACAATCCGAGAAGCCAACGAAACTAATTAAAATAAATTTATTCGTATTACACCTAATGTAACAATACAATTATGTAGCGATTGAATATAAAGCTATATTTATATATTATCGTAGATCAGTTTTTGTCCCCTAAGAGGGTGGACTTCTTCGCGGAAAGGGAGGGAATGTTCGAGGGCTTCTTGAACGTCATCGAGCGATTCATGTTTTCCTTTCCCAGCGTCGCCGTCTGAAAATGTAAATCCTCTAAGTGAACTCTGTATATACATATATAATGGATGCGATAAAACGATCCGTAAGGCCAAAGCTCTTTACCCGATGCGCGAATATGTCGGACTCGGAGGTGCACTTGACGATGGGCGGCGGCGCGGCGCGCGTTGGCGGGATCTGTCCGGCCGAATCTTCCGACTCGGCCGAGTCCGAGTCGCTCTGAAAAGTACGAGCACATGAGCCTTGTCTCTCGCCAATTCACTTGATGTTTGAGGCGACAAAAGGAAGGAGGTCGGTCGACTTTAATAGGGACTCGGAATAATTACATTTATCGTTGTGATACTGTCGTCGAGATTCCGTTGTCTCGCGGCCCTGTACCGCGCCAGGATTCTGTCGTGCGGAGACGTCGTCGTCAGATTGCGTGGGTACTTGTACTCCTTGCGTGCTGGGGTCCGGCCTGGAATTTTCATCTTACATTAAACGGACAGACGGATTTTTATTATGATAGAGGAGGACAGATGGGACAGAAGCGTGGGGTTCAAACGGCTTAACGAGATCTCTAATGATAAAGAATATCTTTGGATATTCGGAAGTCGCAACGCGATTAACCTTGACCATTGCAACAACGATGCCCATCTACCGAATCATTTGTCACGATTGAGGCGATCTTCGATGGTTACGCGCGCTTCGAACGAACATCTCACCGCTTGGAGTGTACACGACGTATTCTTCGTTGAGATAGCGGCTTTCAAGTTTCTCGAGTCGTGAAATTTCTTCGGCGATGCAGCTGGTGTGGAGCTCCGTGGCCTGCTGCAATTTCATGAGGGCTTCGTCTTGGCGGTTCTGTTGCTGCTGCGTTGAGGTCGCGAGGTCACTGCTACTCGTGGACAGCGTGGACAGAGTAGTAATGTTGTTTGTAGTTTTAATCTGAAAAAATATCTTCAGTTACTTAAGCGCTTCAGTGAAAAGACAGAGAATCAAATCGCGTCAGACGGCGCAGCGTCGCTCTGTCGACGGATATAACCTGTGGCGATTCATTTATTTATTTATTACTTGTCAAAGTAACCTCACTTGAACTTCTTGTGTCAGGTCGCAGACGGCTTGCCAGCACGAGTGTGCATGCGCATCTAAAGCACTAGCCAGCTCGAAGGTCACTTCTGAAAATTTCTCTGCGGTTGAGGTCGTGGCTTTGGCGGTTTCAGTCTATGAAAAAATGTATAGTGCTATGAAATTTAACAATTCCTACAATAAAAATTAATACGCTCAAATAAATCCGTTTCACCTAACTTCTTGTACTCACGTGCACATATCCCTGTGTGTCTCGAATGGAATTCACAAAGTTGTCCTTCACTTGCTCCACAATCTTAAGAGCGTTTACGATCAAATCGTCGCACGCAGCCACCAAGTGGACGTTGGCTGAGGGCAAGGACAACGAGAGGTTATTCTTGAATTATCTTTTTCTGATTTTCCTGAAAACGATGAAAACGTACCTTTCTCACAGTCCACGTGCATCGCTTCAACGGACGTTCCATGTCTTTGCGTCTTCTTCTTGCACACCTCCAAGGAGTTTGCGATCTCTTCGATCTCTTTCTCATTTTCTTTCGTCATGTTATCCAGCCATTGTACGCAATTGTCAACTTTTGTCTGGAACCTGAGAGTGGAAGTGAAATGATAAAGAATGATAAAATGTAGTAGCAAATAAGTTGAATCGCCGAGCACATACCACTTTTGCTCATCCTCAATTTCTTCCAGTCCCTGGGCGTGTTTCTCTTCTAGTATTTTTCTTTGCGCGGCGGCGAAGCCTTCTATTCGCTCTTCCATGTCTCGCCTCTCCTTCTCCGCCCAAGCGAGTAAACGCGTTTCCAACTCGTCCTTTTCACTCTCAATTATAGATATTCGCCTAGATATACGTCGATCTGCTTCTCTTTTTTCTTCTGTTATTTGCTGAAACGCGAGGATGCACTTAAATCCCGATACTGGTACACTCGGACCACTATAATCTCAATTAGTAAAATTTCCACGGGCTCCAGAATAACACTCACAGTAAGTTTCTCTTGCACCCGTCGAGCGAAGGCGGTGCGTCTGTGTTGCAGTAATTCGTCGAGACGTCGCGCCATGGTGGCGACGACGTGGGTCGTGTCGCGACTCGTCTGCACCCAGCTGGACGTCGTCGCCGCGAGAGACGACGTGAGACCGCTCGTGCCGCTGTGCTGTAAAAGCACGAGTTTTCTGATATCGACTCGCATTAGTTGAAGCAAAAATTTGGAAATTTCTATTTACGTTTGAAAGGTTCACACGTCAAGTCTTCTTAAAGCTCAACCCTAACCCTAATATATGCATACGTTGTGTCGTAGGGACCGCTCATTTCGACGGTTACTTTCGTTTGCAAATATGCCAATAATAATATCTCACCCAATATTGAAGGAATTTATCTAGATCACCGCACATGTCGAAGTCAGAAGCGCGTTGCAAACAAACAGACAGACATCTAGAGAAATCGACGAATACTGCTTGTATTTCCTCTCGATGCGATGTCAAGGCGGAGGCCGAGCGTCGCTTGCCCTCAGACGTCCCGTTGTCGAGCAGTGAGGAGAGGTCTCGGGTGAGCGATGTAAGCTGTAAGACGCGATAAAAAACTATTCAACGATCTTTTAGCAGTACAATAATAAACAATTACAGAATTAGCAATGTTCTAGATTTTTACCTTGTCACGCGTATCGTTCTCTGATTTAGTAATATCATCGAGATGCTGCTTATTTTGCAGCATTATTTGACAGCTGCTACTTGTGTATTTATCTAAAAAAAGAATTCAAAAGAAAATTTTCAATAAGACAGGAGTAAGAGTAAAGACGGACGAATACTCACCGGCGGCGTCGTGTATTTCGAGTAAGGCTGCATTAATGTCAGCCTGATGTCGTTTTGAACCACGCGCGATGTTTTGTCGGTGTTGCGCTGACATTTCCCGGTAGGTACGAGTGATTTCTAAATTTGTGGACTCTAAAGACCTTCAAGGAAAAATGTGCCCTGCTATATTCATATGAAATTAAGAAATACAGTAGTTTTTTTAAATGACACATCCTAAACCTGGTATATTTATTGTTATTGTTTATGTGAGTGTGAACTGCCATACCTTCGTTTATCGACTGAGTCCTGCAAGCGGTTGGCGTCGTCGGTGGCCAAGTCTGCAGCTTGCAGTATTTGGTGCGCTTGAGTAGACAAATTGCGTTCTGTTTCTTGATGTTTTTCCACCAGATGTTTTTGTTCTTGGAAGTGTTGTTTTGTTTTTTCTAGCATCTGTAATTGACGTTTTAAGCGTAAATCGAACAGAAATATGAAATATATGTATGCTGCCAAAAGTTACTTTTTTCTAGATTATCGCCTCACCTTTCAAATGTATGGTTTTATAAATAAATACTTACGTCAGTTGTATCAGCGAGCCGAGTCTCAGTTTTACATAGTCGATTATAGGCGTCCTCCCTGCGCTGTCTCTCAGCAGACAGCTGTCCATTGAGCTCGCTGAACAACTTCTCAGCTCGGTCCTTCTCTTCCTCCATGGCCCGTTTTTTCAGTATCAAATCTTGTATCTCCTTCCTCTGTTCTTCTTGTTTGAATGTCATTTCGGCATATGTCTCGTTGGCCAAGTATACCCCTAAAGGTTATTACTGAATACATTCTACTGACTATTGTTGGCCAAATACTGGCTACACATTTGTAAAAGAATTGCATATTATACTTAAAATTATGTTTGAGCTCAAAGGTTTATAAATAAAAAGAAATCTCATATACCATACCATTCTTGTCCCGGGCAGCTTGTAAATCCCGTTTGAGTTTGTCGATTTCCTCCGCAAACTCTTTCAATATCGCTTTCTTTGTCATCTTTTGGTTAACCTCTGGCTTATTCTGAATATTCTTGGCTCTGTTCGCATATTCTAGTGTACTCAGAGTCTCTTCTAGATCTTTATGTCCCGGCGAAACAGTTGCAATAATAGAGGTTTTCGTTCGACCGCCGAGGGATTCTTGAAGAATACGCGTGAGTTTTGATTCTCTGTAAAAGAAAATGTCAATACAAAAAACAGCACATGCAGCAGAAGTTAGAAATGTAACAAAAATGATGCCAAAAGAGTATCACATTCACCTGTATGGGATATGCGGATGTCTTTCTACCAGGGCAGTTATGACCCTTCCGAGGGTCAGCAGCGATTGGTTTATATTAACGCACTCTCTGGCGCGCTCTCTCTTGGCTGGGTTGTCAGATCCCGCCTTACTGATGTTTTCAGATCCAGCTAAGTCTACCAGGTTTAGTTTCCCAATTTTCACGAGTTCTTCGCCCTCAGGACTATTCTCTTTCATGTGCACTACAATTGTGAATACTGTGTGGGAGCGGCTGGAATCAAATTCAACATGTGAGTTGTGAACAATGCATAATACAAAATATATACATATATATATATTATATTTAGTCCATCAACTAGTAGTGTTGACTCTATGAATGCACGCCGAACTGTTGATTCGTTTCATAATATCATACCCACCGACTGTACGTTATATTTTGGGCGTAATTTTTTTATATATCTTTAAAACTTTCTCCGACTACTGTGTCTTTAAATTTGTCACAAGTCCCGTTTTGTTCTATATAAACACGACAACTGTGGTCCATTTAGGCTAAGGTTGCGTTCTTTGCTTATGAATCAACATCAAGATTCTCTAGAAAATTGGACGACACGTTTCAAAAATATTTTTTAACAAAAAATAACTTCAAACAGTAAAATAAAAAATGTATATTATAAAACAATGATTATTTTATTCTTAAGCTAAGATAGATCATGCTTATGGAAGCTTACATAGACTACCATGCAAAACAAATTTAGTTGAAGATAAGTTAGTTCCCTAAAATAGCTAAAGTTAGCTGCTGTGAATGGGTGAGGAATTCTTATAACTGTTTCTTGGCTTCATTATCAGATCGACTCAAAACTTTCGTAAAATTGCAGCCCTGTTAAGTACTCCGTTTAAAAACTAGTTGTCCCTACTATTTAAAAAGCTTCTCTTTCATAACTTACCTAGACTGAGCATTCATCAGGGTGGACGCGACTCGCTTGCGCTCTTGGCCTTGCGCCATTATTTTGTAAACTTCGTTTTTATTGTACACCTGATGCAAGTATATGTTCTCTAATTATATGTAAATATATGGATGTTTTGACTTTGGTTCCTATTTTTATATTTTCATAAAAAAAGTTTCTTAAGTCCTATCTCAAATCCAACAATATTTAATTCTAAATGCACGGAGATGTTATGGAGGAATAAAAAAATAATCTCATAGATAACAAAGTGAAATTAAAGTTTTTAAAACTCGTTTGATATACTTATCATTAAACAATAGTACACTTATACTCACAGTAATTTCTTCTAAGCCATTAACAATATTGGATCCTTTTCGAGTTACATCCTCATAGATCCTCAACTTAGAGTTATCTTCAGAAGATGAGAGTAGGTCAAATAACTCTTCATTATACAGTTCCAAGTAGGATACGCGCACTGTGTACTCAGTGTTTGTGAGACGCAGCTCATCGAAGAGTTGGCTAAGAGCTCGTGGAATGATACCAGCTTGAGGATCCTGTATGAATTTAATACATTTAAGGGAAGCAAATTTTTGGATGCTGAGTATAGAGCATCTAGGCATTAAGGGGATAGTATTCAAGTTCTTCATTATATATCATTGTCACTAAACAATAAGAAAACTATTAGTGCTTTCCTGATGTGTGGTTCTAAGTGACCCCCACTTTTGACTCAATTATTAACACATATATACTAAGCATGATGTAAATAACAACTTAGTTATGTACTTACACTCTGCCATGTAGTCTCACTCTGTGCTGCCTCTCCCACCATAGTATGTGTCTTACCAGTTCCAGTCTGGCCATAAGCAAAAACAGTGCAGTTGTAACCGGCTAGCACCTCTTCTATCAAGGGACTCACCACTTCCTGGTATATTTCAACCTGAAAGGTACTCTTGCAATATACTCTTCATTTATTTAAAAATAGGCAGTGAAATATAGAAATTGATTTAGTAGCAAAGATCTTCAGTTTGGTTTATGACTATATCATAATCAACAATACACTCGTTGTATTACCAAAAAATATGTTTAGTTTTAAAAGACTAACAAAATAAGTATAAAGCAATCATTTAAAAGGCATTTTATATACCTGTTTACTCTGCGGGGGAAAGGCTCGATCAAAGGTAAATTTCTTGTTGTGTGAACTCTGGTTGGACTGACGGACTATCACTTCTCTTCCGTTAAGAACTTCAACTACACCTAAAGATCTGATATCTTTTTCACGTTGATTTAATGGTCTGAAATATTTCTTAGTAACATGTAATGCATTTTATAGGAAGTTGTCATGACAATACGAGATTTAATTTTACAATTATAATTACTAACAAGCCGTGAAATGTAAAATAATAGTAAATTCTGATTAAACTGTTTGAATCAAAAGTCAAATAGTGGGCGTGATTATTGTGGGTTAATTAAGTAAAATTTTGCAGGCATTATCAAATGTGAAAAGGAAAAGTTTCATCATCATTCAAAGAAATCATGTTTGAGACAAGTTAAATACAATATTGATAATTGGAAATCGATGCCACCTTAGTCTAACGAACACTTGAATGTTCTGGTTTTTGTCCTTTCTGCTGCCTCTTTCTGACGCCATTGTGACACAACGCAATAGCAAAGTGGGCACCCCGACGTAAAACAAGAACTGTCTTGAAAATTGATCTCACAAAAGAATCGCGCTATTTAATAAAACATTCAGAAGCACTTATCGCATCAAACAGAGGTCGTTAGAAAACTATTCGTTAAAATTCAAATTTGACATAGACAAGTAAACAATTGTCGTACAGCTAAGTACAGCATCCAATCCAACACTCTGACCACAGACATTGAAAATTTTTTGTCACAATTTTTAAAGTGAATTGCATGTTTGTATTATAAATAATTGTTTAATCATATTTTAACCTATGCCATCGTAGGGTAATCAATAGAAATTTATTATATACTGCATTCATACATTCTAAACCTTTCCTTTACGGAACGGTTATTAGTTAAATATAAATATAGATAGATGGCGCTGCTTATATATTTTAAAATAGTTACAACTAGACCAACTTTAACATGAGACTAATATTATATACATGAACGACGACTGCCAATAAGAATATGTTTTATTGACATATATTATATTTTCTAACATTATAGATAAATTACAGGCTACTTTAATTTATTAAACTAGGTCGGCATCTAAAAATAATTAAGTATCATTCAATGTACTCTCAAAAATTTTATTACGTACGTTACGGACTAATAATAAAGATATAAGTAGTATAATTTGGAACGGTTACTAGTAAAGTAACGCAACACATCTGTGAAATTAAACATAGGAAAGCTTCATCTTATTTTTTAATTCACAATAACACGAATACAAATTATGTGCATACTGTTCTATATTGCACTTTATAACTTGTTTTTCACTTCAACTGCACTACAAAACTGGATAAATGAGGGCTCTCGTAATTTTTTGCTGGCAATACTCATTACACCATTTCCCGCGCTTTCTTGAAAATTACAGAGTCGCCGCATTAATTTTATCATTCTGTACGAAGTTTTTCTGTCTGTTAGCTGGCGATATGGCGGAACGTTTTTGCGGCTGCAGCGTCGTGCTTCCCAGACTCCATCTCTTCACAAAAACTAGACGTGCCGCTGGGGGAATTTAGAGTAAAAACCATAAGGTTTAGGCTTGCCTTAATTCGCTGAAGTCACCAATATGATTACACAATTTCGAAATTTCAAAATAAAACTTCCTATTATATTTGCATGAAAACTGCGTATTTATAGATTATACACAAATTTATAATCTGTCTTTACCTGAAATACGCTGATAGATATTGAAAATATCGCTAATACTACTCTGTGCATTTATCTACAAGCTACAACGAGATTCCATTACAATAGAAAGATCATTTTAATGAATCACAATTATTAAATAGCATATTAAATGATATCAATCAAATGTATATCCTATTCATTTACTTACGTTCAAGTTTATTTTACATGAAATTAACAATTTGTGTGTACCAAGCCTAACAGTGGTTGAAAACAGACGACGGCGATGAAATACTATGAGTTCCTTTAAGTTTTTACTGCGTTGCCGCTTTTTCAGTGCCATTTGCATCGTTCGCCGCCATTTTATAGTTTTTCCCGCGCATCCGAAATGACGTTACGTTCCGAATACAGTTGAGTAAAAAGTATTCGGCGAAATTCTTGTTTTATTAATGCACATTTATGTGTAAATCTTAATGGAATTTATGTAATTTACATACAATATATTTCGCTTTAGTGGTTTATTCGAAATATCTACAAGGTTGGTATGGTTTCTAATTAGTTATATTTTTTTCATATCGAGTTCGATTATTTACTAACTTTGACTTTTTATATCGAGCCAATCTAAAGCTTTTTAATAATTTTTTGTTAGACATATACATTAACATATTCTGACAATTATGTTACTTCAGGTTAGACTTCCTATCGGTCGCACCCTGAACGAGTCGTTATGAGATTAGTGAAGAAAAGTTTAATGCGAGGTATCGTGAGAAAATAGCTATTGGAGAGTCCGCTACCGTGTTTGGGGCTAAGAAATGTGCGATTATATTGACGCCAAACGCGGAGCACGACCGACGAGTATCGGGTGAGTGATAAGTTATGAATTCATCAGAGGAAATAGTTGTTATTCAAGGGGTCGGTGCCGCGTTTTCTACTGTTTGTATTAGAGCTCAAGTAGCTTCAAGGCAAAAGACTGCTTCTTATGACCTGTGAGTTATGCAGTACACCTACTGTATAGGTACATCGACGCAAAAGTTGGACGGTTTCTGATACTCATTGTTGTTCACTTCAACATAGACGCTAGTTTCGTAGCTTCAGTTTTTCTGTAAATAATATCCAAGGGACCATTAAGGCAGTGTAGGTTTTTCCTCGGCCGGTGAAAGGTTGTAGAGACGCGGGCCGGTTGGAAATATGTCGATATGATAAACCTACTACTCGCCGACCGGTACTGTGGGAAACCTTTTTGTGAAAACAACGGAAAAACTATGAGAACCGTTTTAGAAAATTTATTGGCGCGCACTTTTCATTTCTGTTTTCAAACGCACAGCTTACGCCCGTTTCGGGAATCGGGACGGCAAACGTGCGCCAAACGATGAAAGCCATTCGTGCCGAATCAACTCAAAAATGATAATTAGTTGCAAAAGCTTAATTTTGGATTGGCCCAAAGTGGTTCGCGGAAACGCTAAAAAACTTAAAAATGGCGGCGCGGCAACGGTACGATCCGATTTGCAAAAAACAATGTTTTATAAATATAGGTTATGCGATCGCACGCTTTCTCATACGATCTTGTTGAGCCGGCAACTTTTAAGTCTGCTCTTAATGAGGAAGAGTTTGTAGGAACCACTGTAGGCATTCAGTAGGAACCACCGAAAGTCTGGAATTATTTTCTTCTATTATGGCCACGCGTTTCGTCATAAATATTAGACGAGTTGGAAGGGTTTGTTTGAAACAGCGGAAAAACAGAATACCATTAATATATTTTCCTTGCCTCTGTAGCGGGTAAAATTCAACTTGAAAAACCAAACGCTATAAGATTTGAGAGCGGAGCATAGCGAATGTAATCGTATCGTTCCTTAGACCTGCGTCGCGATCGATAAGAGCGATTAAAAATTTTTAAAGGACCCCTGCAAACCCTTTCTGTCCCTACATAGAGAGGTAACTACACGCACAAATTCGGTTATATCCTTTTTTATATGAAGGTGTGGGTCGTTCGGAGGGGCCGTGGGGTGCTGGGCGGGGCGTTGCAGCTGCACAGCGTAGGGCTCCGCTGCCGACCCGCTGCCTTCAGTCGAGTCGTCGGCTTCGACGAGCGAACGTCACTTCGATCGATACGATCGCTCGCCGCGCGCCAAATTCGAATCGAATTACGAGCGCCTTTCAATTCTTATCGTCGCAATTTTCTAAGTTTAAAATTTCCGAGCGGTCATGTTAAATCGGAAATAGTCGTTATAAAGTTGGGCGAGTTCATGTGTGCAAGTGAGAAGGGGGATATGGAGAGCCCGGGCGAGGAGACGGGACGCGCGGCTCAGCCCGCACCGCAGCCCAACGGCTCCAATAAGATCATCGGAAGAAACGTGAATGGAACCAGTAAGCCACCGCTTCCATTTCATACGCTTTTTCGTCCAACTACCGAACACTCCGAATTATCTCCTCACTTCTATCTACTCGAGAACCCACGTTTAAAACCCACTTCTCAAATGAAAGGCAATCCAAAAACTTATTATGTGTCTGGCCTGACTGCATTATTTTTTAGTTATTCGGTAACAATTTTACGAATATGTATTCTATATCTACGCCCAGCACTCGAGTCCGCTAATGAGCTAACGTTACAAATGTCGTGTTGTTTGTTTTCATTTGGTTACAGCTATCGAAACATTTACTCATATCAGTAATCAGTAGTGCCGGGTGAATTCGCATATGGGCGACGGTGTAAACAGTAAATGCTGAACACCTACACAATGATGAAGCTCGTCTCCGTCGGTTTCTAGAGAAATATCGTCCACTCGTTCGTTATGACATAATAATTTAGTTCTTTCCACGAAACCTTAGTTATGAGTGCAAATAAGAACTGAAAACGACGTTTGGCAAAAAGTTTACAATCGTCTTAATGGGCTGCTCGCCGTGGCCAGTTTTTTCGCTCAAGCTGTTATCCTTTTATGTATCAACGAATATAATGAATATGTATGTTCGATCATCGGCGGCCCTAAGTGACGTAGAGCCCCACAATAAAACGGTTAATTTTTAATACAATGGCTTTCCTAGCACTCGTCGCCCCGAATCGCAAATGCAAAGTGCAAATGGAAAGTCGTAAGAAAACCGATCGCGCCGCGAACTCATCACGATCCTCCAATGTTTTGCGACGAGTAATCGCGTCGAGAAAAACGCATCGATTCAAAGAAACGCGATGCGATGGGAAGCCGTTACCGGTGTAATTTGCGTTTTTACACGACCGTCGCCTCTTTGTCTTCCGATGGACTTTTTGTTTGTCTTCATGTCGTGTGGGACCGAACAGTCTTAGTATTTTATTCTTTCGTACTCGACCGCCGCGTTAACTCGAGTCACGCTGTAAGCCGGCGAATATTCTAAGTCGATGAATGTCGATAGTATCAAGTCGTTTCTTAACTGTACAACTGTACACTTACGATGCATTAAAAACGGAGAGTATGTAGGCAATGAAGGAAAAACCGTGGAAATGAAAGAAAAACGATTCTCACATGCAGTTTAACAAAAACTCACCATTGTGCACTGCGTGCATTGTGTTTAAAAAAAACTAGATAGTAGAGTATAATTTTCTGCGGCATAATGGTTTATTAATTGTTCGTTGTCAGTTAGGTAAGAGGAGTTTAACTTCAATCAAACACGTACGATGAGTTAATGTGGTCAAATAATTAAAATTACATAGGTATTTCAGGCGTCGGGCGCGAATTTTTGTTTATTATAATAAGCACTACTACTTTTCCACGAAACTGTTAGTAATTCCTATTCCTGTGCAATGTACAATACACGTCTCAAAATGATACCTCGACCGTTGTTCGCTTGCGAGAAAAGGGTATACTGACGGAGCAAATATTTTCAAACGGATTATTTGAACGGGACCCAAAGATTTCATTATTGAAATACAACCGAGCGGCATCGAGGCATTGTCCTTTGCACTAATGTTTTGACTCGTTCATAACAATACGCTACGGAATATGCAAATGGTTCATCTCATACTTAGTTTTTTAGTCTGTGGCTGCCGTGAGGCATCTGTCCGATCGCACCTTTGGATTTCTATGTAACTGCAGCATTCCGATTTATTAATTTTTACAAACGGCTTCACATCGCGGAGTGGTTTATAATGAAAGAATAGATGATAAGAAGAGACGAGTAGCCGTCGATCGTACCGTATAAGGGGGCAGTTAGTGTAAAACGCGTCGAGCATTGGCGCCTTTCGGAACCTAATCTTCGTGTTAGTGAATCATCTTATACGGTTAGTTAATTTTCCTTCATAGCTTATCTATTTTTATTGCATATTAGGGTACTCTAAATGTGCACTTGAGTCCCTCCTTGTACCTCGCAGTTGTTGCAGCGACGGCTGATCGATATCCTTCCACAGCAAGGTATTTTTAAATGTCTCGGTGAACATAAACTATATACTTGTAACCTATTTATTTTTATTGATATTTTTACTCCTTTAATGGAGGACACATGTCTCGCAAATGACATCACAGAAATACGAAGAAATGCATTTTCGCTTTAGAATATTGTTTTAAGGATACTTCATATTTCATTTTTGTAAAGAGAGACAGGAACGCATGCGTTTGCAAAACAAAAATATTTTATATGAGCTAATAATAAAATTTATTTTCTTACACAGTTTTGCCGTTTACGGTTTAATTTATGTGTGGCTATTAATTTTTTCCCCGTTAATGATTGACGCGACCTAGTTTCGGCCTATTAACAATCTTGCCGGGCAAAAAATGGCGTGTTCAGTGGAAAAAATTGCAGATGCAAGTTACCTCGTACCGACTCGTTCCCTTAGCGCTATTATAAATAATTAATGATATGTCTTATGTTGAGGCGGCGCGAGAAGAGCGACAGACACGACGGACAAGACGAACTACTAAGTTATCAACGACGAGTAATATATCTGTCGTGTCGTCTTTGCTCATAAACGGTACATTAATATCTAACGAGACGATTATTTTTCTAATATTGCGTCCGAGAAGAGCACAAGTCGCTGTGTAATTACGACTTCTTAAATATTGTTCTCGTGAAAATTGAAGCTGGGAAAAACATATACATATTTTGGAGATCAAGAGAAGCGAATGAAGCAGCTCTCCCACAAAAACTTAACTGCTGACCTAAGGGTGTTGCCGCATCGAGTTCTATATTACACTAGCTGTGCTCGCAAACTTAAACACAAACTTTCATCCCCTTTTTCAACCCCTTACAACCCCCTTTTTGCAATAAAACGTAGCCTATGTTCTTTCTCAGGGTCTAGACCATAAATGTACCAAATTTCATTTAAATCCGTTCAGTACTTTTGGCGTTTATCCGTCATCCGTTCAGTAATTTAGTAAGGATTCTTACCTCCTATATATGCCTACTAGCCATGGGTCGCAGCTTCGACTCCCACCGGCGTGCCCGACTAATTTTAATCTTACACTGCTTGTACTTTAAAATATATGATTTTTAAAACAAAACTCCACATTTTTCAATATAA
This sequence comes from Leptosia nina, assembly GCA_963661955.1. Taxonomy (NCBI): domain Eukaryota; kingdom Metazoa; phylum Arthropoda; class Insecta; order Lepidoptera; family Pieridae; genus Leptosia; species Leptosia nina. The sequence goes on from CAVLEF010000007.1 coordinate 59,120, forward strand.
TATGAATATTGTATTGGAAAATATAATTTCATATATTGTATTGTATTGAAAATACTCTCGACTGACAAATTATGGCACACGGCCTGTATCTCCTTATACCGGCTGTGAAAAGTCAATGTACATACTTGCTTGCTTACTTAGTATTTTCACTGATTTTACAACAAACCGACGGGGTAGTAGCCCCGAGGGTCGCGGTCAGCGCTCGTACAAATATTATGAACAGTATTTACGAGCGCATTACTTGGCGACGTGAAATTCTATTATTGTGAGGGTAGATCTCGGGTCGCTCGTGACCTCGAAGTGGGACAATTTGATAAAAGTCATTCGTATTAAATGCGCATAAAAAATTAACCCTTCCGCGAGCACGGTGATTTAAAGGAACGGACAAGTCCGATCTAATCTCGGCAGCTGCTCGGCAGATGTTCTATCGTTTTGACGGACAATCGTCCCGAAAGACCCGCACTTTGTAACCACACAACATTACACCCTATTGTACGAGCGATACTGTGATTGTTTTTCTATGATCGTCTTCGGGAGACGAAGTTTCGTGGGTGAAGGCGAAGAGGCTATTTAAAAATAGATTTTATTCAGTGATAACGACCGTCGAGTTTCGTTCGCTATCGTCCAAGAAGAGGTCATCGACCTCTGATACAGATTGAACACTATCGATGTTTGCTTTTTCGACAGGTGCTGACGGTGACGACCGATTTGCGACATGTCGAGGCGTTAAAATACGCGCGCGAAGCTTAGTCTCTTTTCAGGGATAGATCAGCGTCGAAAGTATTGCGGCATCCTATGACGCGTGAAGGGTAGGGTAAACTTTCGATTTCTTTCTTAATTAATTATCGAACTCCACACATGTTTGGACTTCATTTTTCACGCTTTCTCTAATCCAGGAATACGCGCACATCAGTCGAGTTAACCCTTCGCCACCTGTTGCCGTAAAAAGCGTCGGTTGCCTATTTTCCCGCCCTTTTTGACACGCGGGAGATTTGTTTTATTTCTTTTTAATTGTCCGTTTGAGAAGTGGGTGAGGATGCGTTTTTATGGGATTCTAAATAACATTCTTTTTATTGAATCGGAAGTAACATGTGTCGTACAAATTCGTTTGTCATTAAGTCGATTCTACCTCGTAGTCGTTTTAAGAACAGCAAGTACTGACTAATAGTTTTCCTAAGTACGGGCCAGGTACAACCGAACGGAGCCGCCTTCACACTGTAGTTCGGCAATTCTACTATGGTCATAGGGGATCGAGTCTTTTTATTACAGATTCCTAAAGCGACTCTTTATCGAGACAACAACTGTCCACTCCCGACCCCATTTTAAAGTTTTTATTAGACCTCTATAGAGTCCTCTTTTTGTCTACGGTCATGTTTGACGTTCTCACGGAAGAGGTTCAATACGGATTGAATGGACGCGATGAAAAACTACGGAAGGGTTGCCAGTATCAAAATTATTAGTTTGTTTTAAAAGTAAGGTGCTCGCTGTGGGAATAAATGACCCCACATTTTTACTTCCGGGAAGATGTTAAACGTTCTTAATGAGAGGATATGGATTGTGGATAAAATAAAAAGAACTGGACCGTACATCTGTTAAGATGCAAGTGTCTAGGTACTGGGCGATAGTTTAGTTTTGATAGAATTGAGTCTGAGACGTTTATTGAATATTAGTGAAAAAAATTTCTCATTTCTCTAACTGATACTATATGTCGCGGTCGGTGACGGAGGGTTGAACGGACTTGCTCTCATTGCACGGTTTACGTTCTAGTCAAACTCGCAGCCCTACATTGCACTGTAGGGTTGAGGTTTTCGATTAAAAAAACACGGTGCAGGGCCGAGGTGCTAACGACGGAGCCCGAGGCTCTGGAAAGATAACAATTAGACAATTTCATCTTAATGAAAACATGTGTTAAGGGTCTAAGTGGCGCTTCGGGCAGAATTGTATACGGCGAATGCACAAATAAAATGGTAGACGAAATTATTATTATTTTGTTAGTCTTTAAATATTTTTTACTTTGGTTCACCCAAACTATAGATTTTAAGACATCTACATTAAATAAGTAATCACGACTACTTACTTTTTTGTGTGCCATCCTACACAAAAATAGATTCTTCGACGTTGAAAGTGCATAAAAATAAACAATATCCTTATGCTCCAAAGTTTCAGTAGAGCAAAGGAAACTCGGCCTACGAACGTCTTGTATCTCTAATTTCTTAATTATATTTAAAAACCCTTCACTCTGTATAATTACAAAACAGATGCAGCACTGATTATACAATAATTAGAAAAAGGCGGCCACCTGCCGGAATATCACTTTCGATCGATAGGAAAGAATAAAAAGTAAGCCGGTGCTTTTTTGGGTCAATTTCGTATGTAAATCGTCTAGTCATTCCGAGAGCAGCAACGGCGGGAACGACGAATTTCTTTTTAGTAGTCGTCCACGTGCACCAAGACGACATTTCTTCGCCGGTTTGCAAATAATGCTTTCGAGCTGCTTAAAGAATACTCAGACGAGTTCTCATATATTTGTAATCCGTAAACTTACGTTTTCTGCACGGCGGCACCCTTCGCTTCACGGGTAAACCTGTAAGTATTAATATTCATAAAGAACATACATTACGCATATCAATCACCGCAAGTGTTAATCACCTAATCAAATTCAAACGAGCATCCGCTATCTTATTCTATATCTCACTGCCAGTGTCATTAGCGGTTTTTTGGATTCAAATTTCGGATAGTCCTTTGTGTCTTTTTGTTTTCTGTTTATGTTCGAGAGGCGAACGTGGTTTTATTATGCGCGGGCATAGACAAGGGGTGGTATTCTTAGAGGCAGGAAGATGGGGCCTAATTACTGACGAATTTGAATTAGCCACGTTTCGCACGCTCTCGTAATTCATGCGTTTAAAATAGCACATATTCTGTTGCGTAGCTTATAACTTATTTTTACAAATACATATTCTCACCGCACAAAAACGCTATGCCAGAAACAACATACTTATATTATAACGATAACGGCAACGAAAGGGCGGATGATCTTTTATATTTTAAAACGATTGTAGATAGTTTTAATTTATTAGAATTATAATATAAGTATAGTAGTAATAGTAGTCCTAGGTTCCCCCGAAAACGGGAAGGCTGAGGCCTGAGATACTACCGTACCACCCAACACTATGAAAACTAATATATTTACTTAACTCCTTATGTAACGCATTTCGAACACATTCAGACTAGGACTTAATACACTCGCATCCAATTGTTTTGAACCAAATACCTTTGAAAAGAGACCGTTACAAAACTTCAATATTTTTCGATTTCGATTAAGAACTGTTTTCTCTTCTAGGCGTGTATTCGTTTATTTTGCGTTTACTGCGTATGAACAGAGTATACATAAAACAATTAGTGTTCTGAGTCCCACGAATACTGTTGTAAAAAACGCTAAAGCAAAAAGTGTTTATTGTGAGGAAATCTGAATAGGTCACATTCGCAAGACAATTATTATCAGTTTTTTGCCGAAAAAAAGATACCGTGTGACCTGCATAAAATTAAATAAGTGCATAAATACTTTTTTATTTCCAACGATGTTCAAACCGAGTCCTAAGAGACTACGTGTGTAATTTTTATAAGTAAAAGATGTAAAAAAACAATGACGCCGCCGTGTGGCCGCTTCACACCCCTTCATCTAGTAAAAATTAAATTTGCATATTGGATGCTGGTGGCGATTTTTTATGCAAAAAGGTTATGCAAATGTGTTTTTTGGTCATCACTACATAGTGAGAACCGTTTTTTACGTCTGTGAAGACTTTCTTCTTATAAAAATTTCGTTTTGAAAAAATCCATGAGAAACGTTCTACTGTCAGTACTACATGTCGAAGAAACCGTTCGTTCAAATAAAAACATTCGCACAGAAGTTATTGTCTTAAAGTACTAAATTATATTATGTATAATAATTCATAAGACCTTTTCTAGATAAATACTTGTACAAATAATTCGCAGTTTAATTAAAATTCACAATGTGTTCAACGAGTTGTGACGTTATTGGCTAGCGGTAGTGTGGTAGTTGCCTAGTGTTAACATTTTTGGGATTTTGTTATCGACTTCTAGACTCTAGACTTCTCACGATATTTTGAAATAATGCCGCCGTCGCTCGGCACTATTTCCGAGACACGTTTGTCGCTCTTCCTCGAAATATCCGATACTGATTCAAATTATGAAGAAGATATTCAATTACTCGTCATAACATCGTCGACAAATAAAGGAGACGACGACAGCGGTCGTTGTAGACTGAAATTTATAACGTCATGAATAATATTATGACACTACAACTTTTACAATTTTAATTAAATCGTTCATCAACACAGAACAGAACTCGACTGCTCCGGCCCTGATGCGACACGACCGTAGACCTCGGAACGGACACGCAATACAAGTATAAATGTTTCAAATTAAACAGTAATTAGTATAGTGATAGTATATTAAACGTTATTTAAATTTATGTAAAATATGTTCCGATACAATACGGCCCGTCACGTTAGAAAAAAATAATATTTGCACGTCGCATTGACCTAATTACGAAAAAGTCAAAATCTCTAGTCTAAAACAACAAAAGGGTAGGTAACTAGGTACTCAGGTATTTTATTTATCTTAATTTTATTAGATTTCCTTGAAAAAATACCTTTTCTACAAAATTACCAAGCTGTCTAATGTCACTTTACAGTCTCCCACGCAGACAAAGTCACGGACGACGTCTAGTTATTAAATAAAATTCAGTTTCTTGACATATTGACAACTACATACATTAAAACAGACCTAAATACGTACGTGGTATATAAACGGCCGCACATATTTCTTCTATGATTTTTTTACCTGTTCGCGCGATCACACCCCACATTTTTTTATCGCGTAAAATCCAATGGTATTCGAGGGTTGAATTTTAGGGTGGCAACATTTTTTGCCGTTCGTCTATGATCAATATTTTTCCATCGCATTGGCGGGATGCAAACCCGTTCTAACAAAGGGATCTTATGTATTCTTGTTCATCTATTTTTTCGTTCGACGGTTGAAACGATTCTTTTCGGCAATAATGAGGGTTGGCATAGAGGGGTGTTTTTTGCTCGCACGCGATTCGAGGCAGAACGAAAATTATTATTCGCACGCACAACGTCTGGGTTCAGTTTTGGCTTCTTTTCATATCGATTTTGAAAGAGAATTTCCAACGTTCGACGCCGTCGGAAATTTTCTAGTGAACGGTGAAGCTGCGAGGTAATAATTCACGTTGACAGTTTGCCACCTGTTGCAGTGGTGGTGACGTCGGCGCCCTCCAACGAAGCAGAGCTGCAGCTGTACCGGGTGATGCAGCGCGCGAGTCTCCTCGCGTATTACGACACATTGCTGGAAATGGGTAAGGAGTCGATGGAGCCTCGGGTTCATCATTGTTTTATCTTCTTATTCTTATATACCTTATAAAGAAAAGGAAGAGCCATATTTTCGTTTAATAACTTTGACTATAGCATTAGTTTAATCGTCTGTTAAAACTTATTCTGCGGTCCTAAGCAGCCATCTCATCGGATCAAAATGAGACATGCATATCGTAGGAACACTTAAAAAAACGGTTTCTCATCATCTTCGAAGAAAGAAATGAAAAAACTGCGCGAGCAGCTCATGCAAATTATTTTTCCCTTTCTTATAATGCTGGCAATTACCGATGTAAAGAAGGGTTCGACCGGCGGTCTCGGTGCTTTTGTTTTTTTTATTCGAAATATGGTCACGTTTGAATTTGCATATTTACCTAGGTTATAATGCTGCTTTTCTGCGACAATAGAGTGTTGCGTATTTTGCATATTAATATCGTTAAGACGATTAAAAAACTTAAGCATCGGGAATGGTATATTGTGAAGTGAAAGTATGCCCTATCTTGTACTTTATTCTTTTGTATGAGGCGCCACGGCAGAAATTTGTAGCCACCTTAATATCGTTCCAGGCGGAGACGACGTACAACAGCTGTGTGACGCTGGAGAAGAGGAATTCCTAGAAATAATGGCCTTGGTGGGCATGGCGTCGAAGCCCCTCCACGTCAGGCGACTCCAGAAAGCGCTTCAGGAATGGGTCAACAATCCTGCTCTCTTTCAAATTCCAATCGTTCCTAACATTTGTCCTACGGAGAATCCCTTTATACAATGTAACCAAAGACTACTCAACATCCCCACTATACCTAACTTACCCCGCACCGTCGCGTCGCCGGACAATAACAGGCCTATGTACAGCCCTTCGCCGGGCGCACCCGAAAACAGCTGCGGCTCCGCGGCGTCGGCGCCCAACGCCAGTCCCGTCCACAATCAAGCCAGCACATTTACTAAGATCGTCCTACCCACTTCGCCGGTGGCTCCGTCCTCGCGGTCGTTTTCCCCCCAAAGCAATCCTCCGACTTCCGGATCCAGTCCGGGGTCCGGCACATCGCCGTTACTCACTCCCGTCCTCTTAGACGTCCACGTCCAAAAATTGGCAGCGGCTGCGGAGAAGTTGAGTAAGCATTTGCCTCAATTGGAGCCGAAGCCGCAAAATACCAAGAAAAAGATGTGCAAAGACTTGGAGTTGGTGATGATGATGCCGGAATCGGACCCGAGGAGGATGGAGGAGATACGGAAGTATGCGGCCATATACGGACGATTCGATTGTAAAAGAAAACCGGAGAAGCCACTGACCTTGCACGAGGTAACTGGTGTATGACACTTTTACATCCATTGAAACTCCGACTCACACGAGTTTTGTAAAACGCGTCCGTATCTGTAAAACATAGTTAGTTAAACGCTAGGTATGTCTCAAGTATTATCCAATAAGATTTTATTATTAGTGAACGCGTTACGTATGTCGTAGGTGATGGTGAACGAAGCGGCGGCTCAGATGTGTCGCTGCGTGCCCGCCCTGCTCACGCGCAGAGACGAGCTGTTCCCCCTCGCCAGACAGCTCGTGCGACGAGCGGGCTTGCATTATTCCAAACACGGGTAACCTACGCACCTATCTTAATTTAAATTAAACAGCCATACACAGGCTTGAAGTAATAATATCAATATTGTCGCATTCATGAATCGTTTGCTTTTTTTTCCAGCTTACCCCCCACTCCCTCGGCGGACGAACGGGATAGAGACGAAGACGAGACACCCAGCAAACGGCCTCGCCAGGTCACTACGCACGTAGACCTCACCGCGCACGACTAATCTCTAGCACAGCTTTTCTGTTTGACACAAACCTGCTCTTCCCGGCTGCTCTCTTACTAACCAATCTAACTCGGCCTGAGTCCCTTTGAGGATGAACGTAATTATAAAAAAACCTTGCGATATCGTTCCAACGATTGATCATAATTTTCTACACTGCATCACCGACTAACGAGCGCGCTTTAACCTAACCTAACCTGCCTAAAGTAAGAACTTTTACTTAATAATAAGACTTATTAGAATACCTTACGCTTACAGGATAAGTCGAAATCGAGTTCGATTTGAACAGGAAAAAAGATTTAGAACATAGAAGGCGCTCAGGTGATTGCCTAAAATCTCATTGTACATACTACACACGGTAGCAAAAGGTATTCATCGGGTTATTGAAATAGTGGAATTAGTGGCACTTGTTAGTGTTAGTTAGTGTGGCAACATTACTGCATATTTGTTCGCTTCGTAATGCACTGTGCTGTGACGGGTAATCTTTTGGTTTGCTTTTGTTCAGTTGCGACGGCCTCGAACCGCCGTATAGGCTTGACCTAATTCAAGAATGTACTTGCCTGCTAACCCGGTCTTGTTGGCTTCGGTAACTACACAGGGACCGCTGTGACTTACTACTACTCCTTTATCCCCATAAACACGACGGTACGACTTCGACTCCCGAAAGGTATTTTAAAATGAGTCTGCCGGTCGGGGTACTGAAGACTGATCACCTCTTTTCCTGTATAATGTTTATATAGTGTAGTTCTCTACGTTCTTTTTGTTGCAAAGGCTATCCTCCTCAGTCTAAACTGTGAAGCTTAAATGAGAAACGATAATTCTAGGACGGCGAAGACGGAGTCCGCGCCAGTCCGGACGCTAGGAGCGCCTCAAACCACGGGTAAGACTCGATCACCGAAATAGATGTGGGTAGAAGCACATGTTCAACACGAGCGTAAACGGATAATTGTCTGCAGGTGGTGGGGCGTGAAGACGGAGAGCGACGACGCCGACTCGAGGTGTTCATACTCCAGTGCTAGCACGCCACCTCCTGTGAGTCGCCTTTTGAAATGAACTCGGGCTCGATCTGGAAGATACGATAATATTCTTCTTTTGCGACAATTACAGGAAACGGAAGAATCCCGCCCTCAAGTCGTGGCGGCGCGAGGCGACAGCATAATTGCGGTAGCGAACCCGGCCTTGCAGCCGCTGCCGCCACCCCACCCGGCCAGAAACCACTCCAACTGACCACTGTCACTGCTTCGGTGCAGACGTGAAATCCGGAGAAGACATTTCGCAGCAGAAGCCAACTCTTGGTTAATTTGGCAACTTTCGGGAAGGGGAGAGCGGAACGCCCGCCTGTGGCCTTTGGCCTATGGACGACATTAGCTCATCTTCTTCTGGGGTCCAGCGGCCACGTTGAGGATGTATAGTGTATTTTTCTAACTTGGAGAAAGACCTTTTAGAATGTGAAGTTGTTGCCACACACACAGGGATATAGAAACGTCGATTATATCGACCAAACGACCTCAATATTCAAAATCGCTTTTATGACGAAAACCTTTTTTTTAAATGTAGGTCATTATAATTTAACTCGAGCTTTACAAACGCTTTTCAGCGATCGAGCGCGAGTGGGACTTCTATTGTCGTTGACTTTGCTCACATCTCATGTCTTTGTTAATGTCGAACTAAAGATATTTTAGTGGTTCCATTAACATAAATCATTTTTGGAATTCTAATTAATTTGAGCATGAAATTGAGGGCATTTTATTGAGTTTATTAGTTAAATTTATAATCGAGTCTATAAAAGTGTTTTTAGTGTAAATCAATATAAACCTTGTGAGAAAGTCACGATTTCGTGAAAATTTTGTGTTCGTTTACCAAAAATGCCAAGTTAGAAAAAATACACTACAGGCGACTTTTGTTCTCTTCTTCTTTCTTCTCTGCAATGAAAAGTTCACAAGGCCATCTTTAAATTCAGATCGACTCAAATCGATGGTCAGTCGAAAAGAAGAGAACAAGTATTCCTTCTCTAACGTCTACTTTAAATTAGTTCGCAACTTGCACAATTGAAACTGCTCATTTTCGGGGTTATTGAAAGGAGAGCAAGTTGAACAAAATGTAAATAAAGTCTTTTGTGAATATTTCGAATTACGTAAGGGAGCCATAGTATGCCTTTTAGTCATAAAATAAGCTAATCGATTTAAGGAAATAAATTTATATAGAATTTTCACTACATTGTTTCATTGTCAATATAAATCGTTGAATCATACAAACCGACCTCGTAAGCGATATTTTTATGACTCAATAGAAAACTAATCTTGACGCCTTGAATTGTGATTGAAGTGAAGTGTCAAAATGACAAGCGGATGAAGTGTCACCGGTTTGAAAGCGCAATTTACGCGCGGCGAACGAAAAGGTAGTTTGATCGGAGTAGAGTGTAGATAGCGAAATATATAGTATATTTCGGGGGTAGTTGAGTGTTCCCGTTACGGCGCTATAAATATGTCACGGGAGAGCCGGACGTGTCTCGTAAAGTAAACACGATGAAATAAAAGTGAAAAAGTAACAGTTTCCGCGATTGTGTTGCATCAATGGAGTTTCTTCCTCGCCTTGCTTCCATCTTTGTGATTCGTTAAGTACAATTATACATTTTCATTCGAAATATTTGTCTCCGATCCGAGTCACTAGTGTTAACACGTTTTTAGCTGATTTGTTGCGAAATGGTGTCCTTCAAACGTCAATTAGTCTTCGCCATTACAATGATTCTAGAATTTTGGCGCAACTTTGCAATGTGTATGTTCTTTCATATACGCAATATTTAAGTTTAAATCTATTTTGGTATCTACTCCTAGAAACCGACGTTTCAATTTTGGATGGGACAGGATTTAGGCCCTGCTAAAATTTCATTATAATAATCATCCGTCGTGGATTCGAATCCCACCAGCTTCAACATGTTTCTGAAATTAATTTATGATTTTGCTGAAATACGTGCATATCGTGTCGCAAACCATCGTCCGCAGATGAACAAGCGATGAAGTGAAGCGCTTTTCGGTTTCAGAGTCAACAGCGCATCTAGTTCGCATATTGTGCGGGCGGGGTGTTTCAACTCCACTCGATCGTTGTCTGTCTACCCGCCGAGCGACACGTCGTAATGATAAATTCACGAAAGCGCGATTAAATATTTAGCAACATGCATTGGTCAACTATTACACAACTCTGTCGCGGACAGCCGGGTTCATGAGATTTAAAATAGTAGATAAATGATATGCACAGAAATATCGTTATCGCAAAGCGACTTATTAATTGGTGAGGGATTAAAAAGAGGTAGTCACTCAGTCTTCTTAGAGGAAAAAAACAAATATCATTGCTCGGGAGCAAAACGACCTCAATTACCTTAACCCAGTTGCGAGCACTGCCCCGTCATTAGTGACGATTTTAGAAAGCTACGAGCTACGAGATAAAATCAAAATTAGGGCATTATCGAAGCTAATCGTTTGTGTCGATCGCTATTTCAACAGATTTCACGATAGGTCTGCGACATTTTCGGCTCAACTTTAACCCGATTTAGACGCGCTTCAGTGCGGTCAGTTTCGGGAAAATGACAATAGACGGCAAAACTGTTTGCAAATTGATTCAATCGTTTCCGGTATTGCTAATTCTCGCTCAAAAACATGAGAAATGTCTGAAAACTCCTTTCGTTTACAAACCGCCCAGTCCGACCCACCCTCCCGAGTATTACGAGGCCTACGACGCGTTAATCCAAAACTTGTTTGGCGACGACTGTTATAAAAAAACACACGACAAGAAATGCCACGCTTATCCCAGCGATTACGAACACGGGACGCCGATCTACGGCCACGAAACTCCAGCCTACGCGCACGGGTATCCCACGTACGGACAAGAATACCCGATCTACGGCCACGGTCATCTGAGTGATTCTAATACGTTATACGCCGCCTCTTTTCCGGACGAAAATTTAGCCTTCACGAGAAAGGGATTAGTGGGGAATATTACGAAGTACGTGTATAAGAGTGACTACGCGCCGAATCAGAAACACAATGTGAAGAGAAGGGTCAAAGTCGTCGTTAAGAGCAAAGGACAGAAACGGTCGCAGAAGCTGAAAAGAGGTTCGTACTTTAAGGATATATTTAAGGTTATACATTGCAATTTCAGTCGCATTGACCACCGTCGGTGACGTCATAAGCTAAAATAGTGTCAAGACTAACTAAGGAATTCTTAATAGGCTAGAATTCTCGAAGGGCAAATGTCGAACCGGTCGAATCAAATTATTTATATTAAGGCGTGTTACACATGAGAAAATTTTTGATTCATTCACTTGACTTTGGGTTTTTCTTATTTGTCTGAGTTTTAATATACAATTCGATATACAGATTGTCACATTACGTAGGGTCGTTAATATGTGACCCTGCGATAGAAAAGGCGGGTGACGAACGCCCGGCGCTGCCGTGGGGGAAATTTTGATTCCGCTCGGACTGCTGAAGTTCCGGTCGGCCGTGACGTCAGCGTAGCCTTCCTTATATCAACACTGACTCGGTCGAGACCTTAATATCTCAGTTCACGAGACGAGCGGCAAAAGAAGCACGCCTCCAAAAGTATAAAGCTATTTCATTTAAATAAATAAGTCAAACTTACAATGTCCTACCGTATTCAAGTTTTTTTGTGTACGTGTTTTTGTGTGCAAACTGTGATCGGACAATTCGGTGAGGAGATTTTTTGCGTGTTAAAATTTCGACATCATTCTAATTATTTATATCTACCGTAATATATTAGGTCTGAACTAATATTTCTTTGGCAATATAACACCTTCGTCGTTTTACTTTGTTTCTTAATTTTATAGAGCCTTTTATATTGAACGCGGCCAACGTTTTATAAATTGTTTCCCTTCGCTGAACGCTTCTATTTTAATAATTCGTTGGTTTTCCCCGAATTGGAAATTCAGGATGGTTTACCTGTGATGATAAAAGTAAGATAAAATTTTGATATATCAAGGTCCACTAAAGCAGCCTCACGTAATGTTAACGTCGCTCACCGGCAATGACCTGATTCCTTAACTGCCCTAAGATATGCGACTTGAGCAGAAGATAATCAGTAGCAATATTCGAGTACGCATCAACGAATTACGAATTATAGCATCGTTTTTGTACTTCGTCGGTCGTAAAAAGACAACGTAATCGTGCAAACAGCGGAAAGCACTGACGAGTTTTGTCAATTCTAGCTCTATTTGATGTTCGGCGGAGTCGGGTTTTAGAGTTGTTGAACAAGAAATATCATAAAATCTTTTTTGTCTCTTTACTAAATGAAGTCGAACGTTCTCAACGAATTCTATGTATACTTGCTGATACGGAACATTGTCGTTCCGAATAATTATACAAAATATATGTTTAATTCACCGAAAACGGTCACGCATATAAGCACCATTTACTAGTGGTGGAAAGAGCAGCAAATTAAATGTCAGCCATAGGATTTCATTTCTAATCTTTTTCATTTTTGGGAGAGTTTTGGTTCTTCAAGTGGACTTGGCTTGAGCAGATTTGCTTTTTAAAGAAAATAATGATATATTAAAGAAATGCAACTTTAGCTCCAGCTCTTTGATTCGCTCGACGATATAAACGACTTAAGCTTAGTGATTTTGCCGCGAATTTTTTAAATACCTAATCTCATAATGACGTAGTCTGGGCCGCATTAAACTATCAATAATAATTAGATTATTTAACTTGACGACTTGTACTCGAGAAGTTAATTTGTTTTAACACTTAAAGTTACTACGTCTTAACCCACGCTAAGTGCACAATCACTAGGGACGTACTTGTTAATATGGGTAAACGTCTTTAATTCATTTGAAAACTTAAAAACTTTTATAGTTCTCACATGTTATTGCGCACGATGGCATCATATTAATTAAAAATGTATTGAAAACGAAAATCAAGTAATTGACATGGCAGCTCAATTGTTTTACCAATTATGCCTTAGAAACCGGTTCTAGTCCCGCCCGTGTACTAAATATTTTTCAGTGTAAATAGATTTTTAAATTATATAACTCGCACATCGACAATCGATATCATTTAATAACAGATATTTTTATCATGGAAGTAATCTGGATTATCGTATTTATATTATTCTGTCTTATATGGAAGTAAGTTATGCGAAGTAGTCTTTAAATTGTGGGGTTCCTTGAGCATTTCGTAGGTTCGATAATTTTGTTTTCGGACTTCCCGTTGAGCGGATAATCCTCTCAAATATAAAAGAACCAACCTGATAAGCTTTAATAACATAACATTATTTTATTACTTAATTATAAGACCAACATAGCGTGTGCATTATTATTGTAATTTTGCTACGAGGAAAACCTCCCTTTTTGTGTGATGATAATCCTTTTAGGACATGGTCACTTTTGTCTGTGACTACTTGTAGAACTAACGTTCAACGAATCAGCTATAATTTATCTTAATTTTGATTGAATCGAAAAGGTTTTAATTGTGTATAAATTGAGCACTTACTAGGGCATACGACATAGCAAAAAAATTAAAATAAAATATTATAGGACTTATATTTTCTAGCAAGTGATGTTTAGGGTTTGAACTAACGTTATTGTTTAGCAAGATAATTTTCATACTCAACCTATTGTTTATATAGGGTTTTTTCAAAATGACCAGACTGGAGCGTATGGATTTAGCCAAAACTTTCCAAGCCCGAGGCGGATTCAGCAAAAGTTAAGTTCCTTGTTACATCTGCAGGCGGAGACTCCAAACAGTGATCCAGCATTTATTTTACCCTTCAATAATAAGAGACCCGTCGTCACAGATCCTTATAAGAACAGTGACAGTAATTATTATCCCCTTAATGACCTTCAATTTCCTAATGAAGGACAATATCAAAATTATAATAGGCCACAGATTCCAAATTTTAACCAATTTGAGTCGGGCCACCTATATCCAAATGAACCTAAACATACAAGTGGTTTGACATTTGAAGATTTCATAAGGGGTAATAAACCATCGTTCGGAGACCGCATATCTACGGAACACAAGTCTGGCGGCGAAGAAACCGGTAATACAAGAAATCCTATAACAGACCAAAATATTAATGAAAAATATGAACCAAGCACTAAAAGACCTGGATTTGATATCACTACAAATGTTCCCAATATTTTTGAAGAAGTTTTTAAGCCAGGTTATTCAAACCACAGCGAAGGATTGATTGCAGGAACCGTGTCAGACGCACCAGTGTTTGAAAATAAACTTATAACGGGTTTCGTAGCTCCAGACCCGACTGTAGATCCTTCTGGTCCTCTTATTTTTGGGACAAGTTCGGAACCTGGATTAACTTTAACCACTATCTCTTTCGGAGATAGACGTGGTGAAGAAGAGAAAACTACTTTTCCAACTTTAACGCCGATACCTCCGTCAGCTTCAAGGCAGAATATGAACTTTGGACCGGCTGGACTATTCAGTAAATATCAATTATCTATTTGTCACTAATATTCGCATATATGCTATGGTGGAACTATTGGAATATTGGTTTACAGTCAGTTATTTGCATGGATAGCTTTAGTCGTTAACGTTAAACCGCATCATATATCATTTTAAGCACCTACACCTCAATTACTGCATGTTTTAGATCTACTTAGTACGTTATAATGTATGTACCTCAATGGCAGCCGTGCTATTAAGGAGTTTTATTGCAATAAACTCAAAGTTAAAAAAAAAACCGATTAAACAACACGATAGCCTCGTCATATGAAAAAAAAAACTTTTACGACTAATAAAATCAGAATTATTGCATTCAATAGAGCTATAGTATATAACTTAATCTAGGACAAAACTAAATAAATAACTAATCCAATTCGAAATACATTCAATCAACACCGTCAATGCCACTAATGCCCAAAAGTCCTTTCCTCGATCGAAGGCCGCGCAGTGGTCATCGTCCAGGTCAAATTGTGTGTTCTTTGTAATTCCGCCTATTACACCGATCGAGGCCTCGTTGTGTATCGAAGGCCGAGGTGATGCCCCGAATTTCGGTGTATGGTATGGATCGAAAGAACGTTTATGATTAAACATTAGGAAAGGACATATATTTTAAACTTCACTCGTTCTGAACTCTAGGCTAACTATTAACATAAGAGATATCTGCGAAGTTATTGTCTAAGCAGTAGCACGCTTTAACTGCGACTAATAACATCTCATTTATCATATCTAAAATTCCGTCGATACTTCCGTTACTGAGACGACTGACTCTTTTTAGGACAATATAATTATTTCTAACAGTGTAAGTGACGGCTCGTTTACATATTACCATCGGAGCATCTCGCGGATTGTATAATCGATGTTCATAAACTTTTATGATGCCTACGTCTTAAGTTTAAATCGTGTAAGATATAGATATATAATGATAAAGGATACGTTACTTAGTGATATATAGCAGTCTCGCGCATGAAAATATTTCAATAATTGCATACAAAGAATCCGATAATTAATTTTAATTTAAGGATAATAATAAATATCTTTGTAACTTCCATTTGCCGATATATCGAACCATTTTCGCAGCGTACGCGGCGATAAATAAATTTTTTCGTAGTTTTATAGATTAAAGCTTTTCTCGATAAATGGTCTTACCGACCGCTTTTCTCAGGAAGTACGCCTGGGAAAAGCGCGTTCAAACAAACGAACAACAGACCGATCGGTAACATAGTTTCTTATTTTAGATTCGCGCTGGCACGGTCTAAAGCCAGCAAAAAATATTCCACGTAAAACTTAATTGAGATTTTTATGGCGGGTTTGTAGTCAGAGAAAAAAGCATTAATTAACAGTAATGGTCATAAAAATAACTACGTTTTATGTCGCATAGTGAATGGATTACACTAATTTAAAACATTTAAGTGTAATAAACATCTATTTGTATATAACAACATGCCATTTACAACCGATAAGAATCAAATCTTTTTTTGCACGATTACCGCTATTTTTGTGGTCAATCGCATCAGCAACGGATATCTGTATTCTATCTGTATTTTGGTAACGACATGATTTTTGAAGTCTAGTTACTTTTTGCAGAAGACACGTGTAAGACCGTAGACGGCGGCGACGGCACCTGTGTCAGAATTCAAGGCTGCGAACAGTATTACCAATTGTTGCGGAACCCGAGAGACAAAGCGGTCATCGATATTTTGCGAAAATCTCAGTGTGGCTTCGAAGGACAGGACCCTAAGGTTAATATCGATATTCTTAGTTTTCACGAAATGCATGGAAATATGTCATTCACGCTACGCGCTCACTCTTAACATTTACAGGTTATCTATAAACACATAGAAACATCTATAAACAACAGAAATAAAGTTGAATAGTTTACGATTATAGACATTAATTGCAAGATTGTATCAAACAACAAAATACGTTTTAAGTTTTCTGATAAATGTTTTACGCCTAGGTGTGTTGTCCATTGCCCGGATTCCCAGAAGAACCTCCGTCGCCTCAGAGCGAAACCACTCCTAATCCACAGGGCAAATCGGTGACGGAAAGTGACTCAACCGGTTTGACACCTGTGCCGTCTCTTCCCGAGCCGCCCGTCTGCGGTGTCAGCGAAGCTTCTTTCAGCAGAGTAGTCAATGGGATCCCGGCTAAGCTCGGTGAGCGTTGAACATCTTCTACGCGTAAGAATTCGCGCGCGATAACTCGTTAAGTGAACCATTTGGTAAGATCGGTTCGCGTCGGACCGCCTCGAAACAAAAACCGGCCGTAAATACTAGTGTATCTATCTATGATATATGTGTATGTAGGAGGACGAACTTATCTGGTTTAATGTTCTCACAACGCATTCTATTTACTCACTTGTTTACATCTCGGAAATAACCAGTTGTTGGTGCCCTCACAAGAACAATTACAGTGATGAACGAGTAACAAGTTTATTCAAGTAATTCTAACTCTAAGATTAAGGGGCTCCAGCTTAAGTGCATTGTAAATAAAGTGTTTGTTCGCGCGAAGAATACTGGTTAGCGCCTCCGAAGGTCGTTTCATTACGTAAAGTCAACTTTTTTTTATTAGTTGTGTCGAATGAGTAAGTCGTTCTTAACATATACTAAGTGATCGGTTTCAAAGATATATTTCACTAATAATAAAAAACTAAAACAAATAATGACAAACAAACAATAAACAACGTAAAGATTTCCTAACGTTATCGTTACAGGTGACTTTCCGTGGATGGCGTTGCTAGGATACCACGGCACTAGAGACAGTTCCACTCGTTGGCTGTGCGGGGGGTCCTTGGTGAGCCCTCACCACGTGCTGACCGCCGCTCACTGCATCTACAACCGCGAAGACAGCTTGTGAGTCGAGTTGTGTACTTATGAGTCGACTTTAAGAAGGCTGGCTTCTTAAAATCGACTCAAAAGTAGATCGAGTTACTATTTTTGTAAAATGATCACAATATATCTCACGCACGCAAACAGTGAGTGGTTTTAATAATTAAGGTGGTTGTCTAAAATGTTCAGCAACTTCAATTGCATTACTATATACCTATGTTTAAATATTCATATAAATACATAATGCAATGTGCGTACCGTGGGTATTGCCTCACTCGTAATCTAAATATGATGACTAAAATATATTCATTGAGAATAACTAAGTAATGTCTTTAAACAAGAAGTTGAGAAGTCACATCCGTGATAACGAGATTTGAATAAGTTAAGTATATTGTTTAATACTTCATCTTATGTACCATATAAATTAAGAACTTTAATACTTTTTATGAATAAATACCGATTCTAGGGTAGATTTCTCTTAGAAGTTAGACGGTCGAGGTGTTAATAATATTTAAACTTTTTTTTAATAAAATTATTTTAATTATAGACCAAAGTCACAATGAAAAGGATGTACGGCAGTTTGCCATTGTTTATTTGAAAATAGACGTATCTACTTTTTGCTACAAAAAAATAATAAAATGAGATCATCCAAAGTGTAGATTCAACCGCACATAATAGCAGTGCGGATGATACTGTAACTGCTATGATTATTATTTATTGCGTAACGTATTCTATACCACATTTTATGATCGCTTGACATAATATTGTTCCGAAGTGTCGACATTTAGACTAATGGTCTTCATAAGTACCTGTTTGTATTGTACCTACAAAAGGCCTGTTGTTCTTATAAGGTATTTTTTTAGGTATGTGGTGAGACTCGGCGAACTGGACTTGGCCGATACGAACGATGGGGCCAGTCCCGTAGACGTCCTGATCAAGTCCAAGATAATGCACGAAGGCTATGACTCCATGGCTTTCACTAACGACATTGGCCTTTTAGTTCTCGAAAGGGACGTCGAATTCACGAGTACGTAAAGACTTATTGCTTTACAATCAGTTAAATCTGTATTAGTTTTCACACAGTGATTATCTTTCAGAGCTAATAAAACCGATCTGCATCCCACAAGATGCCAAGTTAAGATCGCAAACCTTCGAAAAGTATAATCCGCTCATCGCCGGCTGGGGGGACGTCGCTTATCGTGAGTTGGAACCTTGATCCAAAATTTCATTCATTCTAATAGCCAAACTGTAATTAGGCGAAAGGATTGCTGTAAATTGTT
Source organism: Leptosia nina (assembly GCA_963661955.1). Taxonomy (NCBI): domain Eukaryota; kingdom Metazoa; phylum Arthropoda; class Insecta; order Lepidoptera; family Pieridae; genus Leptosia; species Leptosia nina. The sequence continues at coordinate 77,908 of CAVLEF010000007.1, forward strand.
TTTTTTATGTAATTGAAAAGTCCATCCTTGGTTGTCCTATTGGCCGATCTTAACAAGTATCAAAAGTAATAGGAAGTAACGAACCTCTATCTCCGACTATCAGGTGGACCTTCCGCGTCTCACTTGCAAGTGGCCCAGTTGCCCGTCGTGAGCAACGCCAATTGCAAAGAGACGTACAGCCCGTACAAGAAGCAGGTGATAGACGAGAGGGTGCTCTGCGCCGGCTGGAAGGATGGGAGGCAGGACGCCTGCCAGGGGGACAGCGGCGGGCCGCTGATGCAACCTATTGTAAATATCGCATTACTAAATTAGCAAGTGATGAGCTTTTTGCGTCTTCTGTAAAGAAGCAGGAATAGACCAAGAATAGGCTCTATATTTAAAACCGACAAGTGTTTTTTGTTTTAGAAATCTGAAAGTTCTTTAAACAAACAATACACCTCACTTTTTAGCCATACATATGGCATGCATATTAAAAGTGCACATTTATGGATCCCTTAGTAGGCCTATGTTGAATAAAGACAAAAATAAAAGAGGCCCTTTTTACTTCCAGTGGAACTCGCAAACGTACAAGACGTTCTTCTTCCAAATCGGCGTCGTATCGTTCGGCAAGAAGTGTGCAGAGCCTGGGTTTCCCGGTGTCTATACGAGGGTCACGCATTTCGTTCCCTGGCTGGAAGAGAAGATTCTGAGCACATAACCAGACCACCAAATAATATAAAAACTACGGCAAACGGCATAAATCGGCAAACCCTGCTATTATCTCTTTGATTAATACTCTCTTACGCATTTTTGAGGTTGTATTTTTAAGTTTAAATTCCGCCATATTGAACCTCTTTTGAAAGTATACGGCGCACCACACCTACTAAACTCGTATCAGATCTTTAGTACTCGTACCTGCATAGATCGAATACGTCATTTCTTCTCGCCATCTTAGAATAAAACAAAGTATTTTTGTTACACCCTACTTAAGATTTGTGAAATTTATATTTTATAATTAAAGTGAAGTGATTTTGTGATAACTATGTAACGACAGTGAGTTATTGTAACTTATAAGTTAATTATATTTTTAAAATGTGATAATTTGTCTGTATTAAGAATACAGTACAAGCTATAGCTCTTTGTGACTCAAAAAATACTTTTTACCGTCTATCGTGTGTATAATATTTAGTTTTCAAAAATGATAACTTTTTAATATGCTTGTAAATTGTATCATAAGTATTATACTATGAGTATTAAGTTTAAAAATTCGACTCAATATATCTAATAATAAAGTAAAGTAACGGTTTAATGTATAATCGTAAAATATTCAAACTTTTTCATAAGATACACTCGTCAACAATATAAAAAGACGATTATACCTAATTTATACATTTAAAAACTAAGAACCAAAAGATCAATAATAAAGGTTGAACTACAACTTTATCGTCTAAATAATTTCTTTTCACCACGCTATTATATATTATATATATATATATATATATTATAGGTAACTGTAGGTACATAAGCCATTGATTTATAGTAATATCGAAGTGTAATCAAACTTCCTTGCTGTTGAATCTGTTCTTTGCGTCCAGTTGGAAAGTTGTCCAGTTTGAAGACCAACGAAGGGAAGAGTAAACGATTCCTCAATTAGTACTGATTAAAAAATATCGGAGAGATAATGCGCCGATTGCACTGTTCCGCTTTCCGATAAACAGTTGCCTTTCGCAATCACTACTCAAAACACATTTATTATTTTATTGCCTTCATATTGATTGTTTGTGCTTGAGATGGCACTACGTATTTGATTTATTACGCCCGTTGGATTATTAAGTTCGAGATTTGGGTTTCCGGTTTATATAATTATTTTTTAAACATGATATCAGGTATTTCTTTTTTCGTTTTTTAAATAGAAAATTGTATTTTTTATAATAAATGTCATACTACTCAGGATTACGAACACGTTCGCCGCTAATAAGATTTCTTTCAGTAATGCTCAAAGGCTGGGAGCTCCTGCGGAAGTACATTCTCACGATCCCTCGTTTCGACCTGTTCCTGCAGGGCGCTCTGCTCATCGTCATCTTTTTAGAGAGCAACGTGTTCTTATTACTGCGCAGGAATGACAGGACCGGCTTCATCCACACCATCAATCAAGGCGAGTTGCCCCAAAGCCGTTCCGTCCTTGCCGATTAATGTGATTCAATGAATGCGACTATGCTCCGTGTTAAATATCCGCGTTTCTCCTTCCAGACTGGGTCAAAATTGGAGTCGGAGTCTTTGAATTTCTCCTCGGCTCCCTGGTCGCATGGCAAGGAAAGTCGTGGCGCAACTTCACGCTGTCCTTTTGGCTCGGCATAACGGCTATATCGGGTCTCGTCGTCCTCGCATTTCCCTTTCCCGACACCGGCGCTCCCGAGGTCGGTAAGTCCATGCCTTCTAATCTGCCAAAGAAACGAAAGCAAGTTCTCGGTCACTAAAGAGGTGGAATTTGGAATAAAGATTAAAGTGACTTAATAAAGTAGTCCATATGTCCCCGCGTCGTTATTACCGCACTCGCATATTTCAATCGATATTACATTGATAGTGAGTACATTGATTGATAATAGGGACGACTCATTCGTTATTTGAATGACGTCGGTGGGCATTAAAAAAACTAATTTCTTCGATCATCTCTGATTAAAGCCGATTGTAGCTCGCATTATCTACGAAAACAAAATGATTTGTAAGACCTTCGCATTAACGCCTTAACTTAAAATTATCACGTGTAATTAGCATTTAAGGAGGATTTAGATAATTATAGCATATTATGATATTACGAATCCGACACGTGGTTAACATTTGGACCTTTAAAAGTATGAGCAGCAGAACTTCCGTCGAAGTAGTTCGTAGCCATAGTTAAATTAAAACCTACTTATTATTTGGCGCGGTTTAGACAACTGAACACTTTTGACTTTTTTTAATAGAATTATGCAACGGTGGTGCGATATCGGAATATACAGAGGTGGAGGACCCTCACCGCGTCGTGCGTGGTATAATTCTGGTAATCACGGCAGTTCTCTGTGGATTTACGAAGATCAGCGTTTGGGCACACGGTGTGACTTATTTGGACGACCACGAACCGCAGAACGGAACATATTTCTACGGTAATTAAATAAGATTTTTGATAGACTAAAGCTTTAAAAGGTAATCCTCCGTTGCCGCTAAAAGCTTAACGACGGTATATTTGTATTCTCCAGGACAACATCCAACAGAATCGAAATTAACATTAGATACGGCAACATCCCCATTAGACTGATGATTTTTCTTTCAGGAATTCTCATATCCATCCGTCTATCCTTGGGTCTCAGCGGTACCAATTGGCTTCGACCTGGCTCCGTAAGAGAAGACTGGTGGGAGGCCCACGTTTCTCTCTCCATGCTCACTCTCATGTTCAGTATACTCTACACTCTATTTCCGAGGCAGATGCCTACTTATAAAGACGTCGACCCAGTGGAGAGGACTTGTGAGTCGTCACTTATTTATTGCTAGCTGTATCAGCGACTTCGTCCACGTATAATAGTTTATTTGGGCAACAAAAACTGTTATTGCAAACCTTCTTCTCATTCCGCGCGTCTCGTCGTTCTTGTAAGGTTATTTTAAAAGATAGATATATAGTGACGCGGACATTTTTTAGATCATCTAATGAGGAATCATTCTTTCGCAGCCTACGCATCGGAAACCCACAAAGATAACGATGAATTTTCCCAGTTTTTTCCACATTTCCCGCTGTTTCTTCTCTCCTATTAGTAAAGATTTTTCAATTCGATCGGAAACTTACACAGATCAGCGCGTTCAAATAAACACAGCTTTATACATTAGTATAGATTACGAGTGCCATCTCTGAAGAACATCGACCGTTGACGTTCGTGTTCGTATCTCACAGGTATGTTCGAGCCCCTTGGCCGTGTTGTTCGCAACAAATCCTTGATTCTGCAGTCGCTGGGCATCTCCTGCCTGACTGCCGCCGTTTTTGGATTTAACAATTACGAAACTTCGTTGCTACAAGTATGTTCCTTTTGCATTTTTCATTTTTATAAAAACTATAAAATATACCAATGAACATATTGTATTCTTACTATTCTGTATGTGTACAGCTCAATCGGGCCATTGAGTCTCGTGCTTTTTAACTTTCACATTTTGCTTAGAATATTGACTTTAGCCAGTTATTCAATTAAAATTCTCTTCTTCAGACAAAATTCCACGTGGAAACAATTCGACAGGACCCGCGTACGTCACGAGTTATTATAGACATTTTTCGATCGTTAGTCATTATCTTCTTCGTGTCGGTAAGTAAACCCATCCTTTTTTGTTACTATTATTAAGTACCACGTAGTTAAAGCTATTCTATTAATTCTTATCAAAAATAGCGACTCATTTTGAATTGATCCTAATTTTTTATTTGTTTTAATTGAAATATTTAAATTTTTATTGCACTTTGAAATTCTTTAGGTGTTACCCTAATTTCGATGGTATGAATAATAACTGGATTCTTCTCAGATATTCAGAATGCGCTTCTCAGGCCGGCGTGACGATGGGGTGAAAGCGAACACGGCGTCCAAAGTGGGCGCGGGCGTCGCCATCTTCGCCGCCGTACTCTTTTGCGTGTTGGCCGGACTGAGCTGCAACACGGGGGGCATGGAGGGCCTAAACGGAGAGTACCAGCAGCCAGAATGCAGTCGTCAGTGCGGGTTGGACCTTGAATCTTGCTATTATAGTGAAAGCAAAAGTTTGTGTACTAGTAGACCATTGTAAGTGTTTTTTTATTGCCGCAGGTGTAACTCGCAGACCTATGGCTTCAGTCCGGTGTGTGCTTTAGAAACGCAGACCACCTATTTCTCTCCTTGCCACGCCGGGTGTAACGAATATGAGGATCTGAACGGATTCCTGTAAGTAACGACGCTCGTACACTACATCGGAGCTTACCGAAGACCCGTCGATCGAGATGAGCCACGTTCAAATGAAAACGCTGAGTTGAACGCTGAAATAGTTTATTTAAACGCAGATCTTAGTCTACGCAGATGTAGTTGTCTAAAACCATGAAACTTCGGACAGGGTTTTGCAGAACTGCACCTGCGGCCCTCAGCCTCAACGAGCCGTGCGCGGCGGCTGCTCATTGCTGCCGTCCTGCGCGCTCATCTATAACATCTATCTGGTCTTCTTTACCGTCATGTTGGCCGCTGGAGGTAAAACTTATTTGCTTTCTTTGTCTATTACGAACCATGACTAAATAAATAATTAGCAGGAAAGTGATTAAATCTAAGTTTAATTGAACACTTCCAGCATCATCGCTCCTGATGCAAGGCATGTCTATTCTACGGTGCACGCGTCGCTCTGACAAACCGCTAGCCATAGGTGTGTCGTTCTCGATAGTGGGTTTGGTGGCCCACGCTCTCGGACATCTGCTCTATATGTTAATCAATGGTAAGAAGCCTTTTTGTATATATTATACTCCATTCTCATCTTTTAGCGGTACCTTTGATTCTGTGATTAGATTCTGTGGACTGACTTCCTTTTTTTCACAACTACACTACAGACAATTTTTTCCTTCTTTACTACATGTAAATTATACAACAGGTTTTTGAAGAAAAAGAATTAACGCCATCTAGCGTAGAGTTACAAACTACACACAACAAAATTGACTATTACATTCTTGCCAAAAGCGTCACCTAGTGGTCACGTTGCAAACGGAGGTGGGTTTCATAAAATATAAGCATTGAACGCTCACAACGCTCGTCTAAAATGGGGTTTCCTCAAGAGAAAACTTCTTGAAAACCTTTTCTATTGTTAATACTGTCTCGTTATATACAGCGCCATCTTTTATTGCAGATTATGCTTAATTTTCATAAAATAGTATGTCGATTATGCATGTGTACTTCTCAATAGATCTCATTTCACATTCTAGTAAACTCTTTAGAGTTCGCGTGGTAGCAATGTCTGGCTTATAATCAACAGGTCGTGCGTTCGATCCTCACCGGTCCAACTTGTATACAATCTAATATTATTAGAAATCATTGATAAGATAAAATTCTTGTGTCAAATTTCTAGTTAGCATACTCATTTGAAAGGGCTAGATCGAGTTTTATGAAATTTTATATGCATATTCAGTAGGTTTGAGAATTGATTACTATAGTGTCTGTAGATTACACGAGTCAAATAAAACACTTAAACGGTTTGAAAAGTGAAATGTATTAAGTTAACTTAATTTTATTTTAACTACAGCCTGACGCTTCGGATGCTTTGCAGCAGCCGTGGTCATGGGTGATGTTGTCTTCCCTATAGAAATTGTTGTGTTTCTTAATTTTGGTTGCTTCACATACCATTCTTCACACATTCATTCTTCTTACCATCATTCAAAAAATTATTTTTCTTTCAGAGGATTTTTGGTTTGTCAAAGTTTGTTTGGCCGATGTAGAATAGGCCATAATCAATCTAGTCTATAAGAGCTGCATCTTGTAAAGGGTACATTAAATAGGTTTAGTAGTAGCCAAACTGTGTGAATAGTATTTTTTATGATTCAGCTAATTCTATCCTTCACATATGGTAGGTAGGCTGAGGTTGGACTGTGGGCTTCTTGTTCCTAGGATGCTTCAGAGGGATTCTTAGCTTGTTCTTAGATAGGTCCTGCTTGACATGCTGACATTCCCTTTTAAGGTGGGTAGCATTACAGAGATGGCAGGCTCTCTAAAACAAAGATACTCCACTAGAATAAAGTTGGCTGGGATGGTGAATGCGAGTCACAGTTTAAGTACCTATCTGTGTGGGTTGTTTTTCTAAAGTCAGTGTGACCAAATGTTACTACATCCATCGCTAATTACCAGTATGTCTAAGAATGGTAGTGAGTGTTTCCCCTTCTTCCATTGTGAACTTTTAATATTATGGTGAGTAACTGGAAAACCTATGGCTAACCCATCTACTCAAATATAGAAATTCCCATTCCAAAAGAGGCAACCGATTGTTAAGCAATGTGATAAGATATCCGCATTTTTTATAGGTATGTTGTGTTTTATGAGTTTGTCTTAAAAATGTTTAATACAATACAATATAGGTAAGTGTAAAAGTAATGTAATGTCAACACTTACAATAACTTCATGATACCTACATGCTGCCGTATTGCTTCCGCTTGAAGATACTTTCCTTGACGTAGCTGATTCCCAAGGTCTTTTTTGGGGCGCCGGGGCAAAACTCAGACCATTGTTTGGGATTTGAACAGTGTTTACAATTTAGTAGTTACATCATAATTCATAACTGACTTTTGTAAGACTCACCACTAAGTTCTGACATTGACTTTGATTATTACAAACTGTGAATAACTGTCATAGAATTTGATTTATTGTCTGTTAATTTAATTATCTGTTTATTTGTATATTTATTACAGGATCTGTTACTATATTTTTGCAATGTTGCCAATTTTAATTACGTCTCAGCGTGTTGTCTTAATTTTGGATGTCAACACTAATTATTAACCGTTGTATTTTGGCTCTGTGATCGGCCAGTTTCGCCAAACTGCAAACACCAACTTCGGCGGAACAGATGGCGCTAGCGTAGCAGTTTTGACTGGTTATTATAAACTGTGGTTGTTGAATTTGATTTATTGTCTGTTAATTTAATTATCTGTTTATTTGTATATTTATTACAGGATCTGTTACTATATTTTTGCAATGTTGCCAACTTTAACAATAAAAATACGTCCCAGTCTGTTGTCTTAATTTTGGATGTCAACATTAATTATTAACCGTTGTATTTTGGCTCTGTGATCGGCCAGTTTCGCCAAACTGCAAACACCAACTTCGGCGGAACAGATGGTGCTAGCGTAGCAGTTTTGACTGGTTATTATAAACTGTGGTTGTTGAATTTGATTTATTGTCTGTTAATTTAATTATCTGTTTATTTGTATATTTATTACAGGATCTGTTACTATATTTTTGCAATGTTGCCAACTTTAACAATAAAAATACGTCCCAGTCTGTTGTCTTAATTTTGGATGTCAACATTAAAAATTAACCGTTGTATTTTGGCTCTGTGATCGGCCAGTTTCGCCAAACTGCAAACACCAACTTCGGCGGAACAGATGGCGCTAGCGTAGCAGTTTTGACTTTGGTTATTATAGACTGTGGTTGTTGAATTTGATTTATTGTCTAGTAATTTAATTATCTGTTTTTGTTGTATAATTATTACAGGATCTGTTACTATATTTTTGCAATGTTGCCATTTGTAATAATTTTAAATACGTCTCAGCGCGTTGTCTTAATTTTGGATGTCAACATTAATTATTAACCGTTGTATTTTGGCTCTGTGATCGGCCAGTTTCGCCAAACTGCAAACGCCAACTTCGACGGAACAGATGGCGCTAGCGTAGCAGTTTTGACTATGGGTATTATAGACTGTGGTTGTTGAATTTGATTTATTGTCTGTTAATTTAATTATCTGTTTTTGTTGTATAATTATTACAGGTTCTGTTACTATGTTTTTGCAATGTTGCCAATTTTAATAATAAAAAATAGGTCCCAGTGTTATCTTCATTTCGGGTGTCAATATTTAACCGTTGTAAATCACATCTGAAACGTCGGGCCGTAGTTAATATAATTCTTGTTTTAATTAAATATTATCTATGTTTAATCCCCCTAAGAGATAAGAGTTATCCACTCCTAACATTAATTCTTTGACTTTTTATGCCGCTCGATGACTGATCAATTATCACTTGATACTTATCCCTCCCCCCCAGACGCCTACGGAGGAGGGATGAGAACGGAGCCTATCCCCTAATTCTCGCATTTTGTCAATGGCTGGGGTATTTTACCTTCCATAAAGTGAATCCCACGCTTTCCACCCTCTCTATCCTAAAAAACGAGTAAAAAATGTAAGCAATTTTCGTTTTCAGATTTAACGTGTGCTTACAAAGAAAACGGTGTGTGTATCTTCCACGCTGACATCGTGTGGGTAATGCCAGTATGCAGCGTGGTGCTGTGCCTGTTCTCAGCAATATTCAGTATCGCCGCCAGTCGCGCCAGCGTTTCAAAAGTGTTAGCGTTGAACGGAGTCAGCTGATAATCGTTGACCGCTATTTTCGTTCATGTGTTTCTGCTCAAACAACTATTGCGTCGGTTGCTGGGCCGTGAACGATATTATTAATTCAACTGTACTTGATCTAATTTTAAGTAGATTTTATTATATGAGCCACACCAAGACGGTGGCCTTCACATCACATACAACAGATTAGTATGTGATGATCCCTACTAGTATGTGATTATAAAATATGGTTATGATCAGGGGTTTTTTAAAAAATGAGTTTTAAAAAGCGTTTTTCTAATGGTACTTAATTTATTTCATTAACAACATGAAAAATATAAATAAAAATTTATTTATGTATAAGTAATTAATTTAGAAAAAAATAACAAGTATAAAATTACAAATTGTCACTCTCTAAAGATTGTACTTATAAATTATCTTTCTCTTAATATATCTTGAGCATATTATGTTTATGTAAAAGAAAAACTATTTTTAAACCCAATGATACGCATTATAAAAACAATAAATTCGTAAGTTGATTAAATAAATATTACAGAAACAATGAAAAACAAATCTTTTTGGCCTAACTTGCAAATTATTTAAAAATAAAGTATTCATTTTCATCAAAAATATCACACGACACTATCCTAAAAAGAAACCAGTTAAGAGCTCTCCGTTAAGCTAACAAGTAAAAACCTAAAACCGGTGCCTACCTATTATCTAAGTTATAATTCCACTAAAAATGCACAATCCTAATTATTTACACTACTCTAAACGAAATTGTACTCCTTGAAATGGCCCCAGCACTGACGGTATTATAACGAATGAGAGTGGCCTAAGTCTACTTTCGGGAACTACTGTGACTTATCTACTGCTGGGTGGCCTCATCCGTTGGGGTGCAAATGGCTAATGGTCCAAAATACGCAAGTTTCCCGACACAATCTTGTTCTCCAGCAATGCGCCCGACGGTATGTCGATGCGGTCTCCGTGGTTCGCTATGATGATCACCGTACCCTGAAATGGATAAAATACTTCTTTATTTTCTAAATATGATCAAATAAAAATAAAAACGGCGAATCTTATAGTAATATCAACTGAATTTCTTAAAAAAGTAGGTATTTTTAACTGTATACACACCTTCAAAGATACTCCTCTGCCGAACGTTACATCCCCAGAGACGGTCAAATGATCCAGCTCGATGAGATCGGGTATCGTCGCGAATCTGTTCAAAAACTCCTTGACCTTCGCGAAGTGGTTGTCGCCCAGTTTAACGAGCGGCGTGGAGGGAAACATCCTCTGCGGAGACATCACTAATGACCCGTGCGACAGGCTGTACAGATTGGACATCACCAAGAGCAAATCGGAGGTCTTCTTGACCGGTAAGAAGCGGCTCCTCGGCACGTTGACGCCGATGCCACCTTCAAAGCACTTCATCGCGGCACCGACGGCCGTCTCCAACTGGATCACGTTCAGGCCGTCCGCCAAACTCTTGTTGTTGACGATGATCTCCATGTTCAGGGAGCCCTGGTCGACCACTCTCTGTATTGCGTCCAGTTTCGCCCACAAATTGTTCGTGTTGAAGAACTTGAACTGACTGACAGATTTGAAGTCGTCGATGTGCTCCTTCGGCACTTGAGCGATTTCTAGCAGCCTCAACTTGTCCTCGTACTGGATTAAAGTACCTCCTTTCACGTCGGCCCTAGTCTTATCCGTGACCTCCATGACGAATTCTGACGGTTTCTGTTCTGGGTTAAGGAGAAGGCTGAGGATGTTCAGATCGACGGTCGCCCCGAGGTTATCGATGTTGCTGATGAAGCAGTAGGTCCTGCCTTCTTTAATAAACTTCTGGAGGAGGCCCGAGTTGTGGAAGGACTCGTAGAAATCTCCGTGCCCTGGAGGATACCATCTGAAGAGAGGAAATATTGATCGAAAATAATTATTTATGACGCTGTAAATATGTCTATCTTTTAAGATTAACCTGCAAGAACGATGAGAAGGGACGCGACCGACGTCGTGGGTGACACTTAAGTAACTTAAGTTACGTAAGTTTATAAAGATGAAGGTTTGCAAAAACTATTAATGACTCTCGCGGACGAAGTCGCTGACACAGGTAGTATAATTATAAATATGAAGAACATAATATTAACAATGTGAAGTGTTTAGCTACATGCATTCAAATATAGTGTACAGTACTAATAAATCACAGGCTAAAACAGAGAGAGAAAAACTCAAAATTAAGCTACAATCAGATTACTAAAAATAGGTAAATAAATAAAGCACTTGTTGAAACCAGTTATATGATGGATGGACAGGGAGTCTATATTAGTCGAATTTTTGTTAATTAATTAAAAAAAAAAACTTGGAATAGCAGAAGAAGTGCCAAGGACGGTCCCGATAATAGAACAGCAAAAGGTTTTAAAGAAAAATACAAGCAATTATAGCTAAACGCACACACAAATAATTCAACGTTTTTACCTGACCCAATGTAGCGCAGTAGTTGACAGATGTGTGTGATTCGCCAATCAGTAATACTTATATTGTAAAGGCTAAAGAGTTTGTTTGTTTTGAGTTAGAGCATTTATCGAGGGAGGGTAAGGTTATAAAACACCCCGCGGCGACCGAGCGAAGAAACGATGGGAAACGTGAAAGAAACGGAGAAAATTATTTATCTTTGTGGATATCCGTTGCGTGCTCTGCGAAAACGGTTCATGATACCCAAAAAATATGTACGAGAACATTATTTTAAAAAAGGCTGCAAAACTATGAGGCTATTTTTTTTTATTAATTTGCAAGAACTACGACACGCGGCCGACGCCGTGGGTAGCAGCTAGAATGTATATAGATGTGTTCTCCTCATTAGCAGAAAAGAAAATGCGATGCCCAAATAAGTATTCTACGCGAAGTTGCGGCCACAGCTGGCAATAAATAAATACTCACGCTTCTATGTCGTTGTGCACGTCACCGTTCTTGGGAACCGGAAGAAGAGATTCGCGATTGATCCTAGGGTGGCAGGACTGGTTGAAAGTGTGGATGTCCAACTTCAGACCCTTGTACTTGCGGATCACCTTCTGCGTGTCGTCGTCCGTGTTGAACGAGTTCATCAGGACCAGCGGGACGTTGCACTTGTACGTCTTGTTCAGATGCTGAAGAACAAAAGGAAAGTAATACTACAACAACAGTACATATTGTATTTATATCAACTAAAAAATCGATAATAAAATAACGATAACCCACACTCATTTTTTTCTATTGCCGTTGACTTTGCTTACATCCCATCCGTATGTAAATGTCAAACTAAAGAAGTTTTAATCTGTCCTTACATAAATTCATTTTTAAGATTTTCATTAATTTTAGTATGAAATTGAGGTTATAGCGAGTGAATTTAGGGCAGTGCATTAATTATATATGTAATCCAGTGTGTCAAAGTGTTTCCAGTGTGAACCACTGTAAGCCTTGTGAGGAAATCACGATTTTATATAAATTGTGTGTTTGTTTACCAAAAATGCCAAGTAAGAAAAATACTCTATACATTCTAGGCGTTGCAGGTACTAGGGCCTCACCTCTATCTGCTGCACCGTGAGATCCAGGAAGGTCAGGTCATTTCTTACTTGAATAACGGACTTAGGCCCCTTACACCCCATGGAAGTCCCGAGACCTCCATTCAACTTGACAACTACCAGCTTATCTAACATGTGATGAATATTATCTGTGGTCGGAGTGCTCAGCGTAGAGTAGTCTATGACAGCGCCTTCGGGTAGTTTTTGAATCTTCTCCCATGTTACAGAAGGTCCCTCTGAAAAGGTTTTGGTTTTGTCGTATAAGCTACACGTAATATGATATGTAAAAACAACATAATACAATCTGCGTCCAAAAAATCGCACCTGTTGAAATTTTGACTCCAAGCGACTCTTAACCTACCAAAATTAATATAATTTGAAAACACAATCAATACAAATTAAAAACGCGTATCATTATTTTCTGTAAAAACAATAATCACGAAACGTTAGAATCTTTAAAAAAAAGTACTGAAAAGCTCATTAGAGGACTCACTACTTGTGCCACCTTGGACACGAATAAAAAGGGGGGGGGGGGGGTAAAAACTAATTATGGGTCATTAGCTATCCAGAAATCACAGAAGTCACACCTAAACAGCTCCGGTAAGAAAAAACCCGAACCCGAACCCGGGCGAAACAAGTATCCCAGCGGTTCCAGGAGACTGGAGGCTACATCAGGAAGCATTCCGACAGAGACGGCTATATTGTGTCGACGTCTTTGCTTTTGAAGTAAATATTACAAAAATAAAAAGAGCTATATAAATGTTACAAAAAAAAGAACGATTTACTATGTTAAATTACTTAAATTAAATACATAGTACTAGTTCCTATGATAGGATATAACAACCTTTGCTCAAAATTTGTTGGAGCGACTCAATTGTGTACGATATATCTTACGTTCAGCTAAGAATCTGCTAAATAAGTTCTTAAATCCCTTAAACTCCTTCTCGACTCCAGCTCTCCTCGGCTCCGGCAGCGTCGACGCCAGTCTCTCCAGTTCCACCTCCAACCGAGCGAGGGCATCTCTTTTCGTCGCTTCCTTGAAGTCTCTAGAACCTGACGGAGTTCTCTGATGGCTTCGAATCTGAAATTGCAGTAGTGGACCCATCAGCTTTGAAGCTCTCGTTTAAGTATTGTTTTTCGTCAAATCTAAAATGTGTATGAAGCTTGTCACTGTGTACATTACAGCGGAGTATATAATGTACGCAGTGGATAATCATTATTTATTAAAAAGATAATTGCGTCGTTACACCAGAAGTTCTAGAACGTAACGAGGTAATAATACAGTGCGATGACATTAGCGGCGGTTACCTTCGTTTGCGACGATAACAAAATGACTTAACAAAAATATATCTCAAATCGGCGACGCAACACTTGGGCGAGTTCCTACAGCTTATAAAGGAATTTAGGTAATAACATAGATATGTATTCCGCTTTTTAAAGGCAAACTTCACGTTAGTACGTTTGTAGGAGCACATCTATTTACCGAACCATTAAAACCGACGACCTTTTATCGCGGCTGACCTCTGCTATCAAAACGCGATAAATGGATAAACGCTATTGACCTCGACATTTCCACGACCAATAATACCGTAATCAAAGGTTAGTTTAATAAGCACATAAGAAAAGAATAAGAAATATTCGTTGGTTCTGCTTCCGATCAAAATTCTTTTCGTTTATCTTCTTCATAGTCCCCAACTCATACATATACTAGCCGGCTTTTGTTATAGGTATACGTCCAATTTATTTGCGTAAAGGCCGTCGTCATTCAGACGCCCCATTTGAATGAAACGAACGTGGCCTTCGGAATACGAGGAAAACTGAATAAATACGTTCAGCGAATGGAATTATTATTCGATTGAAAAAATTACTGTGATTTATTATAATTTGGAAAATATGGAGCTGTTTTTCGTACATGAAAGACTCAGTTTAACAAGAAAATTACATACCCAAGAACGAAGAAATTCAGTCTCAGTAGACATCGTTTCTACGAAGCGAAATAGGAATTTTCAATGGTAAAATTGTAATGCGATCGCGATTTATTGAGTGTTTAAGTATTTTACACTCCGATAAGATAAAAAACGATTAAGCACTATTTATTAGTGAGAGACAGCGATGCGCGCGCGCTTACTACTGCTACTAACTAGTAATTTAAAATTCCCGAAGAGCACGGAATGATTGATTAAGGTCTGCAATTAAAAATAGTAGGAAATTCAGAAGCCGCGTTCAACTTGAAATTACATTACTCGGTCTACTACTGACTATTACTTTATATAAGATTTATAGAAGAAAAACGGGCGAAACAGTGAAATTTATCAAAGATTACACGTAGGCAATGTAAAGTTATATGATGTAAAAAAGTGTTTCAAATAAATCTCGTCTACCTATTCCCGAACGGAATAAAGTCAGCTAGGCTACTTCCTTCTTATAGGATAATAAGAGCACTTACTCGTAATTACAGGTTAATAAAAAAAATATATTTTGGGTAAGGTAAGTATGAAAGGTCAAATGCTAAAGTTTGATTAAAGATGATTGAACAATTTATTTATTTATTTTATTAATTGAAAGCACATCTGTTGTCGATACAGGAGAAAAATTTTAGGTTCCCAGTTTAATACCCGAATAGTATTATAAATGAATCTATTATTAAAATCTAAGGATGGAAGAATGAATGTCACACTTTTTTTGTAAAAACGTTATTCTAAGGTTACCGAACTACCCTTCGGGGCATACCTAGTCACTGGTCCAGCTAAGAGGTATACGATAAGGAAATACACGTGACGGATAGGTACTCAATGGTGTGGAATTTCATATGGGCAACATCGCCTTGAGGACAATAGTCAAAGGAAAACTAGGTAATTAAAATAATACCTAATCATAAGAAAACAATCACGAAATGCAATCTTATCTGCTTACTACTGTTTTTGGTTATTTATTAGATATTGGGTCTCAGCAAAAACTAAAGATAGGGACAAATTATTTTTTTACTTTCCTTACCATAACTACGACGAAACAAATAAGGTTAGACCACCAGGAACCACATTAGACCGTTAAGAAACCCTGAACAATCAACATTATTTCGTGTTAATTAAACAAATTTCCTTTAGATGTACCGATCAGTCTGGATACCGAAGACATCGACGTCATTAATTATTATTTGAAAGTTATTTATAACTTTTCTACTACTCGTTAACCAATGCTCGAGCCCTCATTCTTCGTAATCAAATAGACATATAATATGTTTCCTTCATATACTTACACAACCGAGTAAAACAGTATTACAGGACGCTCATACTAAATATTTATTGCCCTCCATTTATTCTTTACCTATTATAATTTTCTACGTAGTGCGCACGATACTTCACATAAACTCGACATTTATTGCAGTCGTCGTTAGGAAAGGGTCGGTCTTCAGTAAAGAAGTACGGACTAAACTAAACCACTTGCGACTTGAAGCGCGAGTTCTTCACGAATTACAAAGAAAAGTTTTTTAAGTAGTCATAAGAAGGGGTAGTAAAACAGCGGAGCACGTATATGATTGTACTTAAGCGTATTCGAGATGCCTTCAGTAGAGAATATAAAAATAGAGACGTAATATTAGCAAATGAATATAAATAGGTATATCTCCACATAATATTCTCCGAAACCGACTCGCACAAAATGTGCTTAATTATGAAATAAATGAACCAGCATTTTATATTATCTTATCTCACCTTTGACAATATATCCATTTGAAAAGCGCGCACAATCAACTACTTAATTGAAATTTTATTTTAAATTACATGCACTTGTCAACATGTAAGGAAGGTAACGTCTGTCAACACATCCGTGCACGAACTAAATACTTCAAAGACGAGAGCGTTGTTTATCTAACAGCTATGTGTGTGATTAGAACAATTGAGTCTACAAGATATAAGTATGTGTTATGTATGTGTCGATAGCTAGTGATGAGAGGAAATTATTATGTTAATATCTTGATATTATATTTTTTTACGCATTTTTTGTAATTTAATTCTACTTACATCACCCATATAAGTATAAAAAGTACTTGCACATAATAATTAGTGATACACAATATGTATACACATAATTCATTGAATATGTATTGAGGAGCATATAACTACTTAACATATATAGGTTTAGGTCATTAGCACACCATATTATTGGATAAGATAAGATAACAGAATATAAATTGTACAAACACAATTCAAATAAATACATAGCTGTTGCATATATAAATGATCATATTAAACTTATATTTTATCAGTATTTGTTAATAATATTATACATTGTCTTATATGCCACGGACTACGCAGGATATTTTAGATCCAGACCTAACTTTACTCATTAATTATTTTACCTAAAATGTATGCTGATTCAAAGGTTACTTGAGAAAACTTATTTTTAACTGAAGTGTTAACTCTGAATGTAATTTTGTGTGAATATACTTTAATACCATGTGTAAGAAGTAAAGAAAGAATGGAGACTTGTGTTAAAAAAAATAATAATAATTAATCCAAGAAACTAATAAAATATTTAAGCGGAACCACCTCATAACTTTAATTTATTTGCAGATTTGCCTTTATATTTATTCAGATGTTACAAAAGTATACCAAAGAGTATAAATACAACTTCTTGTTTTACTATCTCAAAAACTTAAAAAAAAAAGATGTATTTAAGTAAAATACTTCGAAATATCTAGTAAGGTAAAAAATCAGTTCTCTTAAAATAATATTTTAAATAAGTAAAAATATGCAATTTAGCATAGTTTTTCCAAGTAAACTTTAATCTTAATTTATACATGTCATGCAAGTATGTCTATAAAAAAAAAATTAACTTCTATGTACCTGATAATGGCATTATGAGGAAGTGTAGAATTGTATTTTTATGGTAGTTACTACAAAAATATAGCATGCAGAGATGTAGCTTCCAATCAAATAACTGTAAACATGCATCCATGTATTGTAAAAAGTATGACCGAGTAAACAGTATTAGTCTTTATTAATCTCAATATAGCAAAATCAAATAATGTTTTCCCTGTTTATATATTCCAACTTTTGCAGATTTTTTAATATTATTGATTTGTTCCACGACAATTATATACCACTCCATCACTTTTTTCACTATTCTAAATTTTCATACCCAACACCACCAACACAATACTTGACTAAATACTATCCTCTATATTTTTACCCTTACCGCTGGTTTCAGCCTGTGGTCATCGGCCTGGAATTTTGAATTTTATTTATGAGAAATGTTTAAGGAGAGGGTCCGAAAGAAGATTCCAAGTTTTTCATGTATAGGTTAGATTACAAACGACACACCACTGCAACGTAGGAAAAGTTAGGAGCAAATAATTATAAAGTTATTTGGTAACATTAGGGCAATTGTTTTAAAGAGGTCTTCTCCCCTTTTAATGTTGTTACAATGACCTTAAATGTTACAAGGTCACTATATAAAAAAGGGCCAGAAACTACTGTTAATGAAAAAATAAACAAAAATAATAACGAAAAATAACCGTACCTTAGTATCACCCATGTTTCTTTTATATTGTATCTACTGCGATAAAGAATCACGATAAGCGATAAACAAATGCGCCGAACACCACTTATTTTTTATGGCCATCTTTAACACATTGACAACCTTGTCTGCTGTCACTTACATAGGTATAAAGAGGGGGTGCATTTTACTCGGGATAGTCTGTGCGACGACTAAAGGGAACCTACCCTCAATATTTCAACCATTATTTGCGTACCTACAAATACAATTACAAATAATACCTTTAATTAAAAAGAAGATATTTGTGGGCCAATAGTTACAATACTTTCCAGGCTCTTGACGTGAGTGCCCCATAAGTTAACGGGGTTCCAAAAAACATTGAGATAGATATGAAACTGGATGTTGGATTATGTGGTCTTTTTGTCCAAATGAATTGAGTAACATGAAATTCAAATAAATATATACATTTATGCAAATAATAGGGTGACACGAAGCCACAAAATATTATCTTTATTTTATTGCTGTTATTTAATTATATATAATATTTCGAAAGATATATTGTATTATAATAATATAATTATGAGCTAACTTAAAAACATTTTCTTTGGATTTCTATCCACAACAAAGTATTCACAAACATTATTATTATTTTATTATGTTGCGTTCCTTCTTTAGCCAAATTAGAAGTTACACATCAATACAATCCTAAAAACTTAAACTTAAGTACAATTAATAATGCCACAAGTTAAAAACCGATTTTCGTTTTATTACGTTAAGGTTATCGGAAAAACTTTCTCTATCTATAAGTCCTTTTGTTCTGCTAAAATTGTCATGCAAAAGCACTATAGAAGCACGACAAGAAGAAGAAGCTTGGCTTCCTTTAATTTAATTATAGTAAAATTCAACCCCCGAAAGTGAGGTTAGATGTAATAAATTTGCTATAAGGATGAATACTGATATTGTCTTGTAGTGTTGTCTGAAACGATAAGCATTATCTAAATTATTTTAGCAATAACTTATAATACTGATGTCAGGCCAGCTGAGCCAGTGATGAGTTCTAATCGGTCTCGACTTCCTCGCGCCTCTCCGGCCGATCGGCGTTTCTTCTCTTGGTCCGGAGGTAGGCGCGCGCCACTAAGTTCACACCGAGAGATACGAAAGCTAGGGATGCGCACGTGAATCCGATTATGTACGAAAACCGCTGTTGATACAATTGGCACTTCTCTCCCGTATACCAGCTACATGTCTTTACTGCAAGAGAACGATCTTTAAGGTTAAGCAAACGCTTATCCGAATCCTTTGCTCGCCTGATCGCTTTTAATTCTTCGCCATGCAAAGAATGCGCAAATGTTGTAGGCGTTATTTGTATATTGGTATATAAGTGCATTTGTCATCTTCAAAGAGCACTCAAGGTTCTCAATGCACCTCGACGTTTCGAACGATCGATGTGTCTTTGAAAAAATTAAAACTTCTTTCATAAACATCAAGCAATCGTTTATGGATACTTACGCGCAATCGAGAGAAAAATGTTGTTTCCACATACGTAAGCGGTCGCTGCGACCACAGACCACATCATACCCATCGCTATAGACTTGTCCCGGGGATCCACGGACTTCAAAATGACCATGCCTTGCGTTTGGAAGGCGAGCACTGCAAAAAATATTCCTCGGAATTACAAGGACACTTTAACAAAGTAAAAACAAATAGACCAAACAACAAACTGGAAAAGGTCAGGATCAACGTAAAGAGAGCCCGGTGCAAATTGAAGCCGCTGGTGCAATTTGGATAACTGCATGCGCCGGGAGCGACGCGACCCGAGGGGCCGGCGCAGCTGCAGTTTGCGTAAATCCTGGAAATCAGAAATCGGTTTGAGGTGTGCGGGTCTTTGAGATGTAACTGGAAGTACATATATTTGAAGACCTTGTTTACGTCATCTGTTGTCGAATTTTTAAATCTAGGAAACGGTAATCAGCAACAATTACATCTTAGTATTATAAATGAAGCCTACGCGCGTCTTTCTATAATAAATAAATAGAGATAAAAATGATGTCATCTCAGGATCATTGCAATGATCTCAATTTACAGTCTTACTGACTTGCAAATTTTATAAATGGATATTATAACATACTTACTTAAATGTTGATACGATATGAACCCAGAACAAATAGAATAATGATAAGCAATCCAAAACCCAAATATTGTCTTAAATTGCGCGCACTATGCAATTGTTAGCCAAACATTTACCAGATTCCATGTAGTTTTGTTGGAATGCATTCGCCGAATAAAAATAAAAAAAGAGGCACCTTTTCCTTGAACTTGACCGCCTCTGTAGCTCAATTTTGAATCGGGTTCAGACGTCATGGGTTCGAATCCCGGGGAAATAATAAATTGTTTCGGTCGCGCAAGGCACAGAAGTTTGATCAACTACTTTTCTGTAAGAGAACGGATCAGTGAAACGGGTAGTCTCACGGGAGGAAACGGGATTTCTCACACCTCCTTGAACTTACTTTAAATTCTCCATCGTAAAAGATGACGTGCAGCCAGCTTCACATGGAGAAAGATATGTGGTCATCGTGTCTACTACACAAACGGGAGAATACTCCTTCCATTTCGGGACACAACTGAGAAATAAGCAACTCAATTCAAGCAAAAATCACGATTTTACCCTATGTAACCGAAATAATACAATGAATACTGAGACTCACCCACATTGCAGACTGCACTGCGGATGCGCATACAGGCCGTCCTCTAAGCCCGCCACGTGCCCCTTTTTGCACGGGGGCAACACCACTATCGCTACGTACAGCAATATGGCGAGGAATGTCATTTTGAAGACGTGTCGCAATCCTCGTCCTATTTCATATTCTGATCGAATGGGGGCGGAGTGTTTGTATCCCACATACTGCAAAGATTGAAGCGTATACTCGTATTGTTAACGCGATACGTAATAGTGAGCTGTGTGACACGACACAATATAACGATTAAAACTCACCACGACCGATATCAGCGCCAGAGCATACTGCAATAGCTCGGTGTTACCTTCGACTATTTGACCTATCGGCTGGATGTTATAATTCGTCTGAAATTATAAATACATACGTGAGTCGGTTAGATATTAGGCGTCCGTTGACGACTGTCCGACGACTGACCTTTATAATGTCCTCTTCGTTGTAGGCGAAGCCCCATAGAGCGGTCACTAGGATCCCCATCGCTAGCATCTGAGACATCGCCAGGATGTTGCAGAGCACCCGGAACAGGCTTCTGAAGAAACCTGCCATCGAAAAGGACGACTATAAATATGCACTCAAAGAAATTATGGTTTAATGTCCGTTTACGCTTAGTCTGAACAGAGAGACTACAATCTAAAAGTAAAACACTTCATGTAATAGGACAATATTTTACCTCTATCTTCCATGGGAGGCAGCGCTTTGGCAACTGTAAGTTGTCGAGTAGGATTCGGTACGTTAAAGTAAATTTTATAAGAGTGCCATGCGGTGGACAGCGCTATTATCAGAACCTGCAGCATAATAGTGTTCTCCACGATTCCCGTCAGCATCTTATAACCGAACATCAGCGGGACGACTCGGGAAAACACCAGAGCACCTGCAATAATGAGGAAAACGTTACAGCACATGTTTTAAAGCCCGATAGCTTAGGTGCACGGCGAAACCTACCAAAGTGAATAGAGGTTCTATCCGGTTCGTGGTCGTCTATGTAAGCTATGCAATGACTCCAGGATGCGACCCTCGCCAGGCATAAACAGATCGCCACCCCAACAGTTATCACTACCCTCACGGCTGTTCTCAGCGATAACGCCGTAAAAATAATTACCGCGTTTGGCTTGACGCTATCGCAGAATTCTAAAACAAAATATCCATTTATCGTACTGACGTAGAAATTAATTTAGGACGCGAGAGGGTAGTTGTTAGTACTATGTTGGTACCTGTTTCTTCGTGACTATCCGGCGGAGGAATGACGAACCAGGCGAACGATATCAACATAAATCCGAGGGACCAGCCCAACATCATCCTTTTTCTCGTCTTATATCCCAACCACGCTACCAACGGGCCGAGGACGGCTTCAAACATCGCCACTATTGATATTAGTAAATCTGTAATTTACGTACGTATTATGAAAAAATAAAAGTAAATCTAAGTCTGGGTAAGCAGCTGGGGTCTAAGCGGTAATGGATTAAGATCCTTGAAAATAACTTACACGGAGTGTACGGCGGTAGTGTACCAATCCTCACATCCTGCATGACGATTCTATAGGCGGCCGATTCCGCTACAGTTATTGTGATAATGTTTCCGAAGATTGGTTCGCGAACATTTTTCGCAACAAAGTCTGTTTTGTGCCAAGATTGGACCCTGGCTTTCGCTAAAAACGAGAAATAGACAATTTACAATATACACCTGAAGATACATTTGATTGATTGATGGAACAAAACATGAAATAGCAACTAGTTCTCATTTAAATTAACGAAGTAATGGATATTTTGGAAGAATATGCATCGGTGAAGAAGAATTATCCCTTCTGGACATAAGAGTGCTTTATATATTTGCCTTAAAGTACGAAAATTAAAACTTTAATCAGTTATACGAAGTGTGTCAGTCTCCATGAAACCATAACATCATTTAAAACGTTAACACCGATAGTTCTTAACGTCTAATTTTTATTATATAGGAGGACACACGAGCTCGACGCCCACTCTATGATTGGTGAAAGCCATTTAACTTCTAAATAAGATGCACGGTCGACCTTTTTAGCTCTATATACCTTATGCAGAAACACCATTAACAAATAGCTTACCTTTACTGAACACCGTCTTAAAGCAGCTCATGGTGACTCGAGATCGATGAGGTGCGATAAAAGAAAATACGAGAGTAAAAACGGGTTCACATCATAGTGCCTGTAATAGAAATAATTACAAATGTACTTTGTTCGCTTACTTTTTATTTTACGTTACGCATCGACCCTAACATAATACATGTCTTACATAACTCATAAATACATATTGTCATCATACGGCAATAAACTTAATTTATTTGTTTGGCCCCGTATTTCATTTTAAAAGTGTAACGTAGGGCGGCATTACCTATTGAGTATCGTTTGCTTTTGCACGGGGACTAATACACGTATTTGATTGTAAAATAAAGGTATCTCTTATCTCTAATCAAACTTACTACTTTCAATATTTTCATACGCTACTTCACAGGAAACAATCGAATTCTTATTTGTATTCAAAATGCGTCTGAACAAAGGCAATAAAGAATTTATTGTAACTTTATCGTACCGTTACACCTTTTTTGAATAAAATTACGTGTTCTTTCCTAAATTAAATGAATACCATCGACGACAACACCGACAGTACAGAAGCCCCGAAGAATTAAAGTCCCCAATGATGAGGAAGAAAGAAAAATTGTTATAATTAATTTGGCGGAATGCAGTGTTCTTTTGTATCGTTAAAAGGAAATTCCTCGCTGTAGATATAATTACGATTAAACAAAGATCTCTATTTATTTTAAGGAACTTCAACTACGTTGTCAATCGGACTCCATTTGGAGATTTCCAGTCCCGGATGTAATCGACTTACCTACAGAAAAAAGACGCGTAATTCACCAACTCTCAAAGAAATCTCACAGTAAATATTGAAATGCCCACAAGTTGTAAGATCAAGAAACACTCGAATACTGAGATAAGTTTCTGATCGGAACTTTTATCTCGGGAGCCTGATTACTCGTAGGAGTTGCCACTGCTTTTGTATCCTCTGCTGCTTCTTTATCATTACAATATCAGATTGTGAGCCTAGAGATAATACGTATTACGTACCGTGTAAATAGTCCTTATCAGAACTGGACTTTCTTAACGAATTCTCTGCTACTGAACTTGAACTATTTTTAAGGCTGACACAATTTTTGAGTTTTTGAAACGAAGAAAGGAAGTGACAAAGGCGTGTTATTTTGCCAGACAGCGAAGATGTTATATTAAAATACGGACAAGAATGACTTATTTCTTTCTATTTAATAAAATGATTTCTTTATTTCTCGTATTCGTCTTACTTAGGGACGGGAAAAAATATCAGGCACCCTGCACACAGTTAAATCTGAAATACGTCCCGATATAAGTTGAAGTTATTTCATATGAACGTTACTATTTGAGTAATCTATTTAAGCCGTTAGCTGTTAAATTTTTATGTATCGTGCATCATTCTTCAAAGAGAGAAAGAGAAGAAGACAACAAGAGAACGAGGGCTCAGAACGGAAGGCAAATGACTTATAATTTTCTTTTCAGAGAAAGCTTACATGAGCAAAAATGCAATGACTTTAAAACAGCATGAATATCCCGGAGATACCTACGCCTACATACATACTAAAACATTTCTTTCTTGATGTCTTAAGGACTTTAGAAATAAATTATACGGGTATTAGAAAACGTTAAAGGTTTTCACATGTTATTGCACACAATGGCATTATATAAATGAAAAAATGATGTAAATTGATCAAAACTAAGAACAGAACACGGAAGGTCAACCGGTTAAAACGGCGGCACGGTACGCTGTGGACGCCGCTTCAAGTCCCAAGTACAAACAAAAAATAATGATTCACAGTCGAAGCAAAAGCGATACACACCGTTATCTGTCTTGACTTATTTTCAACTGAAGTAAATAAGGTCATTGTGATAATTGGATTAAAAGGTTTTTAATCGGTAGGTTCAGGATAAAAATAGCAATTTGCTCGTCTAGACCGCTCGTCACAACAAAGCCAGTCCTTTATTTTACGTGCAACGCCCTTTGGATTGACGACACGACAAAGTGTGACACCGATATGTGTGCTTTTGGTGAAATTAATCATTAAAATTTGTCATACGCAAGGTATGTAATGGCGCTCAGAAATACGTGTGCGACGAGAGGTGGAACTGTCCGCACAAACTCTGACCTCTGAAGCTACGAGAATCGATTTCAAAATCACCTGCGAGAAAATTGAATATCTTCACATGAAGCATTATAAAGATACAAGACAGAAACGCGATGAAATACGCATTGGGGATATGAAGTTTAAAGGCTGCTCAATTCGAGAACCTCGGATCCTAGTCGGCGTCTCCAATATCGTGAGGGAAGCTCGAGGTGAAAGTTTTCGCTGGACCGGCCTGGATACCGCTGGAAAGAAGCCATGGAGCTAAACGAAAACGGTGTCCCCGAGAGGCGAACTGCGACGAAGGATCGACGAAAGTGGCATTCTCTTGTTCTCTAGTTGTATACCCAAAATCAACGTGGACATTAGTTGAATAAACAAAAAATTCCCTTCAAATGTTACTTTTTCCTCCGTCACCCCTAATTTAATCAAATAGATAAAGCCACTATTTGATTTTGTGTAATGTGAGTCACCATTTTCGACACGTGTGTCGGCGCCGAAAAACATGTTTTAACATTTGCACAATTACAAATGTGTAACGATATGATGATACTGGCTATCAAGATGTGTCATGAGAACAAATAACATAATGGTTAAACTAAATTTTATAATTAGTTTTGTTTAATATGTACAGTCGCGTATAGAAATAATTTTAACCCACACACTACATAATATAGAGATCACTTACCATGTTGTAGCGTAGAAAATGGTTGTTCGTATCGAAGTGCACCTGTGAAGTGCTGTTAAAACAAATTCTGTTACCGTATATCCGTTAACGATATACTATTTCGTATGAATATTATATAAATAATACATATATAATAATGATTGCCCAAAAATCCACAAGCTCAGACTAATTGTCTTTTTAGGTAAATACTGTATTTCTATCAATCAAAACAGCTGATAAAACCTATCAGCGTTCGAGTAATTATCAGATACTAAGGCCTATAGGCGAATACCTCAAATACGCAGGTGTGGCCTAACAATTTAATAATGAAAACGAACGAGTTGTTCCGTAGACTAAAGAAGGCCCTTTACGGCTGACTTGTCTGACCCTTGTCGACTTACTATTAAAGTCTAGAGAAGTTTAAGAAAGCCAAGAATAACAGCAAAATCTTAATGTGTCTTCATAATTCTTCTCCGTTTAAAGTTGTCTCGCGCTTTCTCTTTAGATACAACTTTATATCTTTGCAACTGGGTGGTGTTGCTCACAGACTACGAGGCTGCACCGAGCCCGCCCCTACTACTCCCGCACTACACCCTGACCGGATTATAGCGATCACCGAAGAACACGGTGATAAAATCGTATTTTAGACGTAGGTAAGGAGCAACGACAATAACACGACTCTCATTAGTATCGGTGCTTGAAACCGATTCGAAATGTCAAGATATACTTAATTCGGAAATTGTAGGTAATACAATCAATATTCCTTTTGAAAATATGTGACATTTACAGTTTCGATAACTAGTTCTTTAGAAAGACTACTAAACATTATCTTTAACAAAAATACAGGTCAACAATTGTGTATAGTAAAGTAAAGTAATAAAATTGTAAAGTATAACAGTCACGTTTTGACTTTGGAAGCTGGAGAATCCCTAGACCTAAACCTAAACGAATTTACACTTCGGAGGTGGTAAGGAATTGGATATTCCGACCTCCAAAACCAGATTTCGTAGACGTAAAGTCAAGAAAATGATTAACTATAAAAAACCTGTGTATATGTGTATTCTATAAAAAAAAACGGATAACAGTGTGGGGCGCACCTACGATATGGAAAAATATTTATCTCCTCTATCTAATATATAAGTCATGAGCGGCTTTAGTTGTTTAGATACTAAATTTGATTATTGTTACCAGTTATAGTGATATAAATGTTAGTCATAATAAATAACTATTTCGTTAAGTAAAACGAACTTGGTTGAACAGAGACCAAGAAAACATTATTTATTAAAATTAAATTTGACAAGATTTAATAGCATACTCATATCTTAAATAATTCTTTATACTTATTTTGACAAAATATACAGACACAAATATTTCTACAACTAGCTATATTCATATAACATTTAATATAGATTTTCAATAATTTAATGTATATCCTTGTAATAAATTATCGTTTATAATATATACAAAATCTCTTAAAGTGGAATATAGAAAACATGTCAAAGAGAGTAAAGTGTGGGGGTCCAAAAACCTGTAAGCTCGAATAGGAAAGGCATTAAATACTGTCTATAGTTTACGCGAGTAGTATACATTTAAATGAAACGGTTTAAAACGCGATATATTAGTTAAACTTATTTTAAAAATGATTTTTAACTTCGGCCCGACGTTTCAGATGCTTTGCAGCAGCTCCCCTTTAACTAATATTTCACGTTTTAAACCGTTAAAGTGTTTTATTTAAAAGGAAAGGCGTTGAACAGTGAATAGCCTGTGGATGCATGTGCCTATTTATAGATTAAATAATTACTCTTCTAAAATATAGAATTAAGAAATACTATAAAAATATCAGGTAATTTATCCATTGTATATGAATTTGCATCCCAATTATATATATTTAATGATAGTACCTATGTTTCTTCTTTTGTTTTTTTATAATAGAAAAAGAAAAGAAACCTAGTTATGTATGTGAAATTGCTTAAGCTGTAACCTGTACCAACTTATGTTTAAAAAAGTCAGTACAGAGTTACTATTAATTCTTATACTTATATTTTTCATTTGGCGATTTACTGCTTTCACCTTGAGAGGCCTGATCTCAGTCAGCGGACCACTGAAATAGGATTAAAAATTAAGTATAACTTTACTTTTTGTAGCACATATTTGTCTTTAAGAATATCCTTAGTACCTTTAAAGTAGCTCCACCCTGTTTTTGTAACTCTTGCTCCCGCTGTTCCATTTCTTCAGACTTTTGTTGCATCCTCTTAACCCTCTCCGGGTCTTTGACACCTCTAGCTTCTTCTTGCACTCGGCGACGTTCTGCTGCCTCAACTTGTTGACGACGTCTGGTCTCCTATAAAAGGTATCACCTATTTGTAACTAATCTTAATTTTATTTTAATTCCAAATTAGGTTTACACATCAAAATTACAACATTCCTTTTCTTATTGTGTGACACTGACAAGCAGTTTGAGATGGAAGGATATCTCCCATATTCAACGGACTAGGAAATATAAAAAAAAAATACATAACATTATGTCTTAACTACTTAATCATTTTACTATTTATGAAAAACGTTTCGTAGGAGTTCTGAATCACTACATTTCTGAACCATGATATGTATTTACATTTCCTTATAACTCTCTAAGAAACTTACTGTGTCTGGAGTCAAAATGTCTGATGCTGAAGGCTTACAACAAGAAGTTATTAACCCCATTTTTACCGGAAGACCGTCTTTATTTTATCTCTTGCAAAATTCGTAAACATTGAATTTAATTATGCACTTCTGACTTATGTCTAAAATGTCAAACAAATTGACAGATTAAAGTTTTGTAAAAGCAGCGTTCACTTACATTATTTCCCCTAAAAGATAAACTATTTTAATATAACATTGTGATGAATATTGAAATTTACGATTTAATATACTATTACTTAGTTGTTTGTATTTTATAACTACATAATAATATCTTATGTGGATTTTATAGTATTGTAAGCGTAATTAGATTTAATATATACATTTTTAATTATAATGTAATTTATCGTTTCTGAATAACTATTTCTGAAGATCATTTCACGTACCGAATGCTTTTAGGTAGAAAATAGAGAAAATATTGCTTACCATCATCTTTCTTATATTGTTTATATTCGCCATTCTTTTTTAATTACGTTATTTAACACACGTAACAAGTGACCGAGACTTTTATATTTTTACAAAGGAATCTTGAAATTCCAAAGGAAACTTGAAAGTACTGAATTACTCAAAAATTATTAGTATAACGTACCAAGCAATACGTCGTTTTAATGTGCTGTTTGTACCTATTGCTATAAAGTTTGTGTATACATACGAAATACCTTACCTTACCGACATAATATACCTACAAATAATATTATAATATATAAACGTCAACCCTGCGATCAATAGTAAAATTTCCTATAAAAGATTGCTAGTAATAAATATTTACGAAACCCGAAACAATACTGAAAATGTGGTATAGAATAAAAGAAAATATATATGTTATATTTGCGGATTGTTTACTTATGATGAATTTGTGGAAAAAAATCAAAACTGAACACCACTGGTACGAAAGTATCAATTAAAGTAACGATATGTAACAGATTGTGCGTTTGAAAATAGAAGAAAATATAACCTGTTTTAGACGCTTCTTTAAACATATTACGCACTTTTTTATTAATTTTAATTAGTTTTTATACGCTAAATTGAGTACTCGTTACTCGGTAACGATTATATTCAAATAAACAAATATTATAGAACCTGCCTTGCATTTACGGTACCGATTTTCTGTACATCACTAGTGCAAATTGGAATATATTTGGGTAGACTGTCGGATAAAACTAATTACATAAGAGATACGCAAAAATATGCTTTCTCGTGTGGCTTTGCGTTCAGGTATGAAAAATCTTTAATCTAGTAGTAGTAGAAATGAAAGAAATATAAGTAACCTTGATTTTGCCGCACTGGTTTATGTAATCGTCCTTCCTGACAAGTGTCTAGCGTGTTAAACAATTTTGATTTTAGAACACTCCTCTTTACAATCGTTAACCATTTAAAAGTATAAAAAGATTAAGCAAATTGTTTATTTATCCAGTAGTGGCCCGGCAGTCAGCCCCCACCGCCCTTGTGGCTCGCACATCAGCCTCTGATGCCTGTGGAGTCCGAGATGAGAAAAATTTCCCTAGACCTATAAGGGGTGAGCCTGGAAAAGTCCGTCTTGGATTCATCCCAGAAGAATGGTTATTTTTTTTTTCACTTATATATTATAAATCATTGAACAATATGATATACTTTTAAATAAAACACTTTAACGGTTTAAAACGCGATATATTAGTTAATTGTTTGACTTATTTGGAAATGATTTTTAACCGTGGTCTCCCCGTGACCACGGCTGCTGCAAAGCATCCGAAACGTCGGGCCAAAGTTAAAAATCATTTCCAAATAAGTTTTACTAATATATCGCGGTTTTAAACCGTTAAAGTGTTTTATTTAAATGTGTACTACTCGCGTAAACTATAGACAGTATTTAATATGATATACTACTGAAGAAATAATTAGATACTTCTGTGTGAAATATTTTTTAAGAATTTTTTTGCTTATTTCAGGTTCCAATTCTTCCATTCAAAGACCGGAGTGACCGGGCCCTATACCTTTGGTGCTGGTTTAATTACTTATTTGTTCAGCAAAGAAATATATGTTATGGAACATGAATACTACACAGGTCTATCTATCTTTGTTATGGTATACTATGCTACTGTTAAATTTGGACCTCCAATTTCCAAATGGTTAGACAAAGAAGTTGATGTAAGTAAACACAGTATTAAGAAAGAGAAGCTTTATATTTGAAATATAAATAATGCCTAACCATTTTCTTTTCAGCAAATTGAAACTGACCTTAACCAAGGTAGAGTGGAGACTGTTAAATCACTTGAAGAAGCTATTGTGACCGAAAAAGATGCTCAATGGCGTGCTCAAGGTCAAGAGCTGTTAATTCAAGCAAAGAAAGAAAATGTTTTGCTACAATTAGAAGCCGCATATCGGGAACGTCTTATGAACACTTACCAAGAGGTATTTAAATGATCTAATATTATATAGATATATTCTCATTCATTCATATTATGATAAATACAACCCTTTGAATTCATTTGTCCTGACTGTGACTATGTATTTCTTGTTAATAGGTCAAACGCCGCCTTGACTTCCAACTCGAGAAGGCAGCTCTTGAACGCCGGTTTGAACAGAAGCACCTTGTCGACTGGGTCATCACCAATGTTTCCAAGGCTATTACTCCCGACCAGGAGAAGCAAACTCTCGACCGCTGCATTGCAGATCTGGCTGCCTTAGCTCAAAAATGAACATACTAGAGTTGTCTATTTTAAAATTTCTAAACATTCTCAATATAAATAATAGCCGAGTAAATTGGAAATGTTTCAATAAATATCAAATTACTTCTTTAACAACTAGAATTAATTTATGAAGATTATGTTAATAAAACCTAAATAGAAATACTAGTTTTTTACTGTGTAATGAAGAAATCGTAACTTGTCGAAGCCAATATTGCTGAAGATACAGTTCACCGACACTTGGCAAACTGCACTTGAAATAAAATGATAATGTCAAAAAAAAAGGTTAAGTTTTTCATATGACAGATAATATTTATATACATTTATGACCACAATAAATGCACCTATGTCTTCAGGTCTGAAATCTCTAGCACATTTAAAATATTGTATTCAAGGAAGAGTTAAACCTGTTACTCTTGAGAATGGACTTATAATTATGTAAATTTAGAAAATAAAATAATCATACATTTTCTTGTTAGGTACTTTATGTTAAACATTAAGCTACAACCTTAAAACAGTTTAATGAGGCTCGTGTGCCTTAGTTAAAGCTCTTTAAATCTTTACATTTGTCGTGACAATATGATATCAAAATGTCGCAGCATATTGATATAACCCATGATGGGATGGGATTTACTACGTTCTAGAGGCATACAGTAATACCACAGACAAAATCATACGGCTAGGTGCATATATTTCGTTAATTCTTCAGCCATTTGCTTCCCATAGAAAAGCTATACTTTTTTAGAATTATCAACACTGGTAATGGTCATATTTCCCTTGGGGTTTGTGATAGCGACCTGTCCATGGCATTATTTCTAATCACCTGCGAGCAACAAAGACGTGGTCCCCCCGCAAGCCAAAACAACCCAGAAATTTAGTTACATGTGAAATGTCGCCAATATCGCTTTGTAAATTTGGAGTGCTGACCTATTTTTACAACAATAAACGGCACAACTTGGCATTTTCGCGAGAGGAGCGTTACTTTATCTTGCAACTAAATAGACACGATCTAGTTTAAATCCGAGCGCAATTAGCTGTGTTACTTGCTATGGTACATTAGTGCTTGTAATCCGACAGAGCAGAAACGCTGCGAATCGCTGATGCGGCTTCTCCCGACCCTTGTTGCTCGAAGGCTGAACAGTATATAAATGTAAATAATGAATAAATAATATATTCACAATACTTCAAATACACCGCTTGTGAATATAAAAGGTTTTAGTAAAGTACTTACAAACTCATTCAATTATAAATATGAGTTTACAAACAAATTAACTAGAATAAGCTTTAAGGAAATGGAGAAGAGTAAATCTCGAAAAAGTATACGTGTCGCAGCCAAAACTGCCACATTACTTATAAAAAGTTTATATGCATTGTCACTTGTAAAATGTAAACGTTTATCAAAATCTGTGAACGCAAAATAATCTTAAAAAACCCAATAATATAAAAATATATGATTCATATAAAACACTACCTTATAATACAGTTAATACGTTACGACTTACAACAGTCATCAATATTTGATAGCCGTCAAGATACTAAAGAATAATTCAAGGGCGTACTTCTATGCGTCACTCAGAAAGCGACTTTTCCTTTTAAGCCCTTACCGTATAAAATATTGATGGTAATTAAGATTAATACTTAGTAATAGTTAAAAAAGACGCCTTTGTTGACTTTGTTGCATTCACATTCTCATTTTGTAGTGCACTTTGGTTTTGCTAAGAATGCAAATACTTTAATATCTCTGCTACCCTCCTTTCGTTTCGCGAGAATGTGAAAATCAATGTGACACTATATCAGCAGCGTATTATTACGCTGAAACCTCAGAGGATGGTCTAATAATCCTTTTCACTAGATTTCACAATAGTGCAAAAGGCCAGTTTAAAAATTTATCTAAACATATTATATATAAAAATTAGTTTTTGGTTTGTGGACCTAATGTTAACAATAATTAGTAATATAATGTGTTAAATAATTTAAAGAATTGGCAGCGCCAAATCGAAGTGTTGCCACGCTGCACCTAGAACCTTTTCTTCAAAGATCCATCCAGTCCAAGTCCATATTACTTACGCAGTTTGAAACATAATGCTATAAGTTTAGTTTGTATTTGTGCAATTTTACAAGGAGCACCACAATTTTTGAATCAATTAACAATGAAAAAGAAATATAAGAATACTTTCTTCAGATATATAAATATAACTTATTCTAGTGACAACAACCAACAATTAAAATGCTTAATGCATGGTTTTATAAAAAAATAATAAAAAATACATAGGTCGCAATTTCATCAATGGCAGGTTATAATGTAGACATTTCTATGAGTCTGCCGATTATTATACAGCATAATCTTTGGATAGGTATTATTTGTTGTGAATTGGACATATTCTGGTTGTTTCAAATTACTATTTGTCCCCTTAGTGCTGTTGACCCACTAAGACTATATGTGTAAACGAAGTATTTTAGCTGCATAATCTCACCTGCCATTGTAATAATGTAGTCCATTACAAAATGGTGCATTTTTTCTTTTTATTTCTGTGTTCGGACTTAATGTGGATTCTCTCTGCCTCTTGAAATCTTCGGACAAGTCTTACGAGTTCATGAAAGGCTTGATCTACATTCATTCTGGCTTTTGCACTGCATTCAATATACGGGATTTTTAGTTGACGAGACAAAGCCTGTGCTTCATCTAAAGTTACCTGAAATAATTTTATATTACTGAACAATGTTTTGTTTAAGGCAGTAAAATACTAATCCTCAGTGTTCCTCTTACTACATTTTGAAATTAGAAGTAATTGAAAATGTTACAAATTGACTTACAACTCTTTGGTGTTCTAGATCAGCTTTATTTCCAACCATCAACATTGGAAATTCATCTCTATCTTTAACCCGCAATATTTGTTTGTGGAACTTGAACAGTTCATCGAAACTGGCATGATCAGCCACTGAGAAAACTAAGAGAAACCCTTCTCCAGACCTCATGTATTGTTCCCGCATCGCACTAAACTCCTCCTGGCCGGCAGTGTCCAAAACTTAAGACCAAAGGAAAAAGATCAGTTTAAAATATTTTTCAACTAAACTTCCTTTTTGATATATCTGAAAAATTTTTCTTAAGACGTGATTAGAAACTGGAGAAAATTAATTTAGACATTAGATGTACTACATTCACTTGTTCATTCACAATGATAAAATAGACAATGGTAAGTTAAAAATATTATTAAAATTACACTTAAATTTTATATATATGTGTAAAAAACTTACTATCAAGCTTTGCTGGAATATCATCAATGACACATTGCTTGGTATAACTATCTTCAATAGTAGGGTCATAATCGGTTACAAAATAGCTCTGCAATTAAAAAATAGGACTATGTTATGAAACTTAGATATTATCTTCCAAGTCAACTAAGCGATGTCTTTCAACCTAAACCTGGAAGAAAACATTTGCTTTCTATTTGTATATTTGCTTTTATAATTTCATTATCACTAACTAGTAATACACTTTTCATAAGCACAAGTCCAGGGTTTGAATTCTAGAGAAACAATAGATTGTTTGAGTCAGTTAATAGTTTTGTGTATGGTAATGGTCAATCTATAAACAGAGATGATCTAAGCCAGCATTGTATATAGGATGTTAATTTGCCTTGAAATTATCATTATTGTTGAATATTTAAGTCCTACATGGCACTGGGAATTAGGTTTATTCTAACAAGATGTAACATGGATGTATACGAAAGTTTTATAAATAATGGGGGAATTTAGCATGACGACTGGTGGGCGGCGTCTTTATTGAACCTTGACAACATAACAAGCGAGCTCTATTTGGCTATTTATACTGATGATACATAATATTACTGAAGCCATCACAGCGCCATACCGTTTGAAGCTTTAAAAATTAGCAAGATTCATAGCAATAACCTTTTTTAGTTTGTTCCAATTCATTTAAGGCAAGGTATGTAGGTGTGATGTCAAAATTAAGTAAATACCTGTATAAATTGTATTGTAATAGCGCTTTTTCCTACTCCACCCCCGCCGACGACGACAAGCTTGTATGTTTGTGCTTGATTCGGTCTATCTCCTGGCCGCGACATGTTTTTCAAATAGATACAATAGGATTAAAGTTCTTTAAAATCTAATTTCTATTTTCTAATTTCCTGTCAGAATTCGCACATTCGCATTTAACTGGTGCACACAGAGACTCAATCGCCACATTCCACAGATTAGTTTTAGTCTACAGTTTATGTAATCCATAGTGTTAATACAAATACAAACTTGTATACAGATACGACTACAGATGATAAGGGCACTTGAAAGTTGTAAACATATGTCAAGTTTAAAAATGTTACTGTTACTTACTACTGTCAATTGTGCAACTTAATTTCTGCGATGTTCAAGATTTAAATAGGTAATTGAGTTACCTGTTACAGTGTAATAAGTAATCTAAATCAATAGATATGTATTTACACATAACTGATGTACTGCAAACTTGATTAATACATATTATGACTATTAGTTCTCATGTAAGTCAATTTAAATCGATTGATAACAGTTATTCGGGTTTTTTATGAAATCGTGGTAAATAATCCTCATATATTAAAATAAAGACAATTGTTGGCAGCATTGAAATTATTCAATTTTGACGATGTTTTCGACGAGTTCACAGAGGAAATTCTGGACATTTAGTGATGAAAGTGAGCTAGCTAGTCAACGCGAAAAGCACAACTTGGAGTTCATTTCCAGACATGGACAGCATCTAGATGAACACCAACGCTACAATTACTTTCTATCCCCAGAAGAAGAGAGACAATTACTTAAACAATATGAGCTGCATTTAAAAGAATTCTGTAAAAGATTCCAACCTCCCATGCCAAAAGGCGTGATTGGCACGGCGTTCCACTACTTTAAACGATTCTATCTCTACAATTCATCCATGGACTATCATCCTAAAGAAATTCTGGCTACATGTGTATACTTAGCTTGCAAAGTTGAAGAATTTAATGTATCCATTGGCCAGTTTGTTGCGAATATAAAGGGTGATAGAGAAAAAGCGACTGATATAATTCTAAATAACGAGTTACTGCTGATGCAGCAATTAAATTATTACTTGACAATACACAACCCTTTTCGCCCTGTTGAAGGTTTCCTAATTGATATAAAGACAAGATGCACACTGTCCAACCCAGAACGGTTGCGCTCTGGCATAGATGAATTTCTTGAAAAGGTATTTCTGACTGATGCATGTTTGTTGTATGCTCCATCTCAAATAGCACTGGCTGCTGTCCTCCATGCGGCTAGTAAGGAACAGGAAAATTTAGATAGCTATGTGACAGATATGTTATTTAGAGATGCAGGGCCAGATAAGCTTGCAATTTTAATTGAGGCAGTTAGAAAAATCCGATCAATGGTGAAAATGGTAGAGAGCCCTGCTCGGGAGAGAGTTCGGGTTGTTGAAAAGAAATTGGACAGGTGCCGTAATCAAGAAAATAACCCAGACAGTGAGATTTATAAGCGCAGAATGAGAGAGGCATTAGACGAAGATGATGTCCAATACACAGGAACTAGCCGAATGTCCCTTGATACTAGTGGTGTTACACAAGTTTTGTCTCCTTCAGCTTCTTAGATGATATATTTATACCTATTCTTAGTCATTCTTCAAATATATTAAATATGATTAGGTACATAAAGTTTTTACAAGTGAAAGTTGGAAACAAATTTTAAGGACTTTGACTGATTTTATTTGACAATGCAGAAACACTGTCTTCTGGTTCATACTGGCTATGACATATGGAATTAAAGTTTATTCAAAGAAACAATATCAGATAGCAAAATGTTAGTTAAAATTTTTTCAATATTAATTTAAGGATCCCTGCCATATGTAGGCCACTTCAACAGACAATAAGGTTTTCATTGTTAAAGATAAGTTTGTATGTTACAGAATAAAAACATTATTATACAATTTTTGTTTCTGTTCTCTTCTTACATAAAAATAATAGGAAATGTTACTGTAGAATTTATAGAATTTATCAGAGATTGGCTTTGTAAAACTACCCATTATTGCCCATTACCTACCCCTGTTAAAATTGATATGTTAAATAAAGAAATACACATTCTGGGCAACAACAATATATTAATGTTCGAGATGTTTATTTAAATAGCAACATACATTTAACAAACACATGAATAAAAATTAGTTTCGTCCATCTTAATAATATTATCTCGTTTCGCCGTAGTCTTTCCTATAAACATTTGTGCCTCTTTCAGGGCTTTTGGCAAAGGAGCAATCTCTCTGCTTCATGCTGTAAAAAACTCGATCAAATAAAGTATTGGACTTGTACCATTTTTTATTATATTATACAAATTCTATAAAAATCCCTGGAATAATAATCGTATAAAAAACAAATGATAAACAATTTTTTTTACTCACTTGTATCATGCGATAGATGTTTAGAATCGCATCTTCGTTTCTGCAGGAGACGGGGCTCAGAGATCTCTTACCGCCCCAACTTGAGGTAAAAGTTAATTGGGCTTGCACTAAACACAAGCAAGTCGCCAGGAAGAAGAATATTAGAAGCTTTGTCATTTTATATGAGAATAGTTTATTTTCGACTTGATATGATGCTGTAGACCGAAAAGCTGCCTCTTTTATACTCAAGGAAGCCTTACTTTTAATTTTCTCAGACAATCACGCGAAAGAAAATTAGTCGTCCGCTGCTCGTGGAATGTTTACTAAATTAATTGCGGCTTTTTTGGTTTCCTATGTTTAATACATTTTAATTTAGAAAGTAGTGTAATACATTTATTTATTTGGTTTAATGAGTAGGAGACCCTGAATTTCTTAACTGCGCCCAGCCTTAAGCGAAACTTTTACCAATTATGAGATGGCGACAAAGTTAATTTTAGTTTATAAACCTTTGAACTATTATATATTATTGATTGACACTAAAGTTTGCCATTAATACTGATATTCTGATTTTAACTTAGAACCTAAAAACCTAGTCCTATGTGACGTGTCACTGAATATAGATGAATATCTTATCAGAAACTTCGTTCATCTTAATGAGTTTCTTTCAAGGGTTTCTTTAATTTGAATTGTCGTGTATAAAAGCAAGAGCTGGCTAGGAGATGTCTCAATCGAGATCTCCATAATGGCCGGTTTACAACGTCTTTTGAAGCGCGTCGCTGTTATCTTTCTGTTCGCCGCTGCGAATTTATTTGCTGCTACCAATGGTCAACTGACGTTTTCTAGTGGATGGGGCAAGCGGTCCGGCGATGACGACGAGATAACGATTCATTTAGACGACCAACTGCAGTAAACAAAATGGAGTGAGTATTAAACTTAGTTTTGAACTATTGTATTATGTCGACTGCCGTTTTCTCATGCTTCATTCTAACCGCTCTTCATAGAAGTGATTCTCTTTTAAACAAATAGGAAGGTAAAATAAGAGTCAACGTGATAGGTATAATTTTATTAAAACCCCTTCCATCCATTTCTTATTTCAACAGTCCATTTAACGTAGCTAAACAGTTACAGATGAATACAATAATATTATCTAGTGTGCTTAAATTTTATTACAATGACAGCAGAAACATAGTAAAGCGGCAACACTAAGATGGCAAATGTATCAGAAGCGCGAGACGTGTACATGAATAAAATTTTAGTAGCTAATTGACAATTTAACTTTGCGATATTCACCTAAATAAATGTGAAATTCATTTTTAGATTTCCGACGATGACTTGGCGAAACGTAAGGCTACCGCGGATTTTGTTGCCGGAATAATAACTGTTATGGAAGTATACGTGATGTAGACGTATCTTTATCTACCTTCATCACAGCCCAAGAATACCTCTGATAGAGATCGTATAGTACATACTCAAAATGATCGTGGATTTAATTGTATTTTACTCTATGAAAGCTAAGATTTTCTTTAATAGTCATTCAATGTGTGTGATTTATTTTAAATAAGCTTATTTTACATTGCTTTTAATAGTAAATGGCAAGAGTATAGTGTAGAAATGTGCAAGAATGTCGTTTTAATTATTGGATATTTCCTCCACGGTCCACCTCAGTTCCGATCTGTTTCTAAATCTTCGAAGAATTATTATTTATTACATTTCCATTACTCTGTATTGTACGCTACATAAACAATTGAGAAATTTAAACAAAATTAAAGGACGGAAAATGAGCGAGATTAACAAAATCTTCTGAAAATGGATGTTCTATCTTGTTAAAATTGCTTGTATATACGAACACAGTAACATCTAACGAGTATTATAATCGTCATCGCATTTTTACAGTGATTTTTTACAACCTTTTCATTTTTATTAATATGTATTATAGGTTACCATTAAATACTGGTGGCCGCACTGCCTCGTTCGTCAACGAATAGAAGGATTTTTTAAAATTAAAAACACTCTAAACTATTATACAAAATGTTTCTTAATGTAAATTAAAATCACACATAACAATAGCCGTCTGGAGCAAAGGCGCGGAATACCCAAGGAAGTAAATAATCGTTACCTGAAATACTTAAAAGCCCAAAAGGGTTGCCAGTATTTAGCTCTTTTCCGATCTTCTTTGTCGATATCATATTTCATTTATTGACAATATCTACTCGTTTCTGATTCGCCTCGCCACACCTCTACATATTACTGTTCATTTTTAGATTATTATAATTATTTTTACTCGTATGTTTAATACCTATTATTTATCATGCACTAAAGTGAAGTTCTCAAACCCACCGCGCCTTACAGCTGTCGTCGAATGTAAAAATTACATCTGTCACAAAATCTCGGTAACAGCAAATTGTGTTACCGTTTTATGCGGCGTCAAAAATTCTATAAGATGATTGTATTTTTGATAGACCGATTACACGTCTATTTTCTGAAATTTACATCTAAGGTTTGGCAAATCGCAAACGAGAGAAAAACATAAATGAATAATTAAAAACTGAAAAGACACGACAAAAAAGGAGTACAGGAGACAACCCACGCAAGGTCGGACGCGCGACCGCTTCAGCGACGCGCGGGGATACTTCGTGCGAGCTGTGCACCTATTACAATATAGATCGACAGGCGCACGAAATATCAAATTAGGAAAAATAAAGGCACACTCTAACTATTCACAAAGGAGAAGCATTTTTTGCGTGTCGCTGTAAAGGTTGCGCGCCTAGAGAACGTCGCGGTCGTGTCCGGCTTGCCAACGCTTAACACTAAACTTAAACCGAAGGCTGTACATGGAATAGTTTTGTACTTGTAACATCCTAACCGATCTTAGAACTTTTGCCGCGTCCCAGGTGTGTCTCTTCGGTTAACGGAACGAAAATAGGCACGCAACTTTGAAACCGACCGAGGAACGTGGAAATCTTAAAGATAAAGGCACTTCTTATCGATACGAAAATAAATGATGTGAAAGAGACCACCGCGAGACCTGAGCTACCCGCGTCGAACGCGCACCCGGCGCCCCCGTGCGACAGTGCGATGAGCCTCTGACGACTGTCGCTCCGATCTGACGGCCGAG
This sequence comes from Leptosia nina, assembly GCA_963661955.1. Taxonomy (NCBI): domain Eukaryota; kingdom Metazoa; phylum Arthropoda; class Insecta; order Lepidoptera; family Pieridae; genus Leptosia; species Leptosia nina. Next base: position 118,417 of record CAVLEF010000007.1, read on the forward strand.
AAGCTCGAGCGTCACTTCGAAGTACGCAACAGCCGCTGAGCCGCATTGCCGGGGAACGGCGCCACTGGCACTCCCGAGCGACGGACTTCGCGTCGGGAGGGTGGTCGCCAGCCAGACGGGTTCCTCGACCCTCCCACCGGTCGGATTTAGTCGCCTCTTACGACACCCGGATTTTCCGACGTGGGATTGGGGATTGTATTCTACTCCGCCCCAATACGGAGACTCGACATCCTGTATAAGCTTTTGAACTGAGATATCCGCTACTTAAGTACGAATACGTACGCAATTGGAGCACGGTTTAATGATTTGCCTTTGTATAGAATACTTGAAATAAAATGTTTTTGTTACGCTCGATGAAGCTGTTTTACTATTTCTCTTAGAAAATGTCTTTCATCGGATTACTTAGGTATTCTTATTGGGCTTAATTTTTAATCAAAATATTATCTTCGAAAGAAACATGTTAATTTTATTGATTTGGGATAGGAGGCTCCAGACGGGCGTTTATTATTAATACGTACTGGATTACAACCAAACATATTATAATACAACTTGTATTGTAACTGAGCAAAGGCTTACAAAATAACTAATCCACGACTTCCAATATAATGGATATCGAAGGGCATAATATAGCTACAAAATGCCACGATGATCATAATACTATTAAGACAAGATGGTGTATTTACATTAAAGGACGTAGGATAGTGATGAGACTTGTAACCGATAAACACTTAAAGTTACAAGTAATATTATTTATGTACACTGAGCGACACAGGTGCAGGTACAGTAGGCCTGTTATGTACATCTTTAGCTACGGTTCTCGTTAAAGACAGTACCTTTTCAGCCGAACCGGATCAGCGGGCGATGAAGAAGTGTCCGTCGCTGCTGATAAAAGATATTGTTTTTAACAATGCTAATTCTAAGCTACTTTCAACTGTCACTTTGTAAATTCCTTTAGTCTCAGATGAGATTCATATTTGACACCTAGTAACCTAATTAACTCTTAGAGACTACGCTAAGATATCTTAGTCTTATTTCCAAGGGTTACGATGATTACTTCTTTTAAACTACTCCTGTTTTACCTGTCCTATCTACACTAATGATCCAGATCAGTCACGGTAGCTCGTTTGGTATACTTTATTTCATTCAAACGAGCTACCGTCGTGCGGTCTTGAGACCGCGACTGATTTTAATGACAAAATATAATGTTATCCACTTCGTACATCTAAGACGTATGTTGCCGATTATAATTGTAATGTTGTTACTCGAATATTCTGTCTAATAGTTAATTCACTTATACTAAACGAGATTGAAAAAAGCCAAGTTACATCGTTTGCGTACGATTGTCATTTGTTATCGATATTCATTTTTATAATGGTTCGATATTGTCTACATTGTCGTTCGACCGTACTCGCAACTCGTTTCAGATAGTTTTCAAGTATTCAATTGCGTGTAATTTCGTCTGATTAAATAATTAAACCATGTAGAAAAGGATTTTTCCATAAAACGTATTACGAAATGAGTTTACTGAAATATAATACCATTTATTGTACTTTACATCTCACCCAACGATTGCATTACGCCGAGGAGGGTAGTTAGTAAAAATATCAAAAATCTTAATAAAACAAACATCAGCTTACATCAAGCTCACCTAAAGCCGCAGTGCTCTTTGAACTCGTCTTTGATGCGTCTACCTGGTCGACACAGTAAATACTCGTACACTAAATATTAGCGTGAGATATGAATGACAACGAAAAGCATGTCTAACGTATGAGTCAGTCACAGCCAAATAGAAACGCTCGAAAGGTGGGATGAGGAGGGGCAGGAGTAACACAAAGTGCAAACAATATATTTGTCACATGAATTAAGAAAAAAGCTTGGTACATGCATTATGACGTAAATGAGTCGGTAATTTCATATTTCTGTCGTCGTAAGTCGTGGCGTGTGTCAGTCTTTGACTCGTCACTCTCTTAAAAACTTTATTAAGTAATTAAACAATGTTTTGTTATTTCCGGTTCTTAGCACGATTAACGCATACCTTCGATTTTAAAATTGTGGTAGTGTTGTTGTGGTATGCCGATTTAACACACTTCAGTGTTTTAAGCGGTCGGTTGATGTCATGGCCAATTATTCAATGTAGAAGCTGTCACTTGATTCTACGATGATGAGAGATTTCTTGATGACGTCCGTGAAGTTTGAGTGTGATGATAATAACCGATCAAAGTTTGCACCGATAAGCGACAAACGAAAGTAAAGACAACGTTGTCGATTTGCTAACTCCGCCTCGTGTGTATCAAATAGGCTTTAAGACAGAAAAAGTTACTTTTCGGTCACCGTAGGACGTCCTAATCTTAGTTCCTCAGCATTATCGAAAATCGCTTAGAAAATGTTTCCGGAAACGTAATCTCGTAGATACTACACTCGATCGGTCGCTTGTGGGTGCAAAGTGGCGAGTGTCTAAATGCGATGTCGTACGGAGCGGGCGCGCCCGCGCGGCGGGTCCGGGCGGCGCAGGCAGCACAGGTAGACGAGAACGAAGACGACGTAAGGTGCGAGCACGGCGGCTGCCAGCTGAACCGCCTGCATTACGTCGCCACCTGACCGCGAGAATCACTTTTGTTCTTCTTCATCGCGGAATAGGTAGGTCGACCTGGAATTTGTCTCTCCTCAATCGATGCCCACGTCCCGTTTGTGGCGAGGTATATTAAAATAATAAATGATCGGCACGAATCACTCACCAGTAGGCCAGGTTGAAAAGCGCGAACACGAGAGGGAACGTGATGCGCGATATGACGTCTATCCTCTTGGAGCGCGTCGGGAACTTGGACATCCAGATGCGGCAGCAGTTCTTCTTGGGCGGGCTCATGTGGATCTCGCACTGTCGCATCTTGTCATTGGCGCCACGCATCAGAGGTTTCTGTCAGTTGCAGACGAGTCAGGCGCGACAAGTACGGTACACTCTACGGCTCATTGCATCGCTCCTTCTTTTGGTATTTAAAGGCCAGATTTGGTTCAACTCGCTCAATTTTGAATACAGTTTTAAAGAATCTAGGCTCATAGCTGACGTATATATATAGCTTTATTTTTTGAAAAACAAAAGTGTATACGATTTATAGTAAAAGCTATAATAGCTAAATAGACGCATACGTTTCCAACAAAACACTAACAACAACGATTTGCACTGCCGTAACTAACGACACATATATCAGTTTATAATTAAACAACTCACTACTCAAATCTAATTCATTCAATTCTAATCAACCGATCTATCCTTCGAAATACCAAAATAAGAAAGAAGCATCTAAAACTCGTGGGATCAAAGAGTACAGAATACAAACAGTCGCAACTTTTCAACATGCACAAAATCCAAATAAATAAACTTATTTTAATGAATAATAAGACTCGCTTATGCGGACGCATGCTTCGAGATATTATTCCTGTCTAATTCGAGTCAACAAAAACTGCTTTGATCCCAGAATGAAGCGAACTGAAGGCGAGCTCACCATCGCGAATGTGGTATTGCTGTCCGTGTCCAGCAGGTCTGACGCCGCGTCCATGCTCGCGGCGGCTTCCATCTCCCGTCTCGTTTTCTTCATATTCTCCCTGTGCATGTCGGAGCGAGACGCATAGTTTACGAGAGCGAACTCTAGTAGAGCCCCGAATACGAAGGTCAGACACACTCCAGTCCAGACGTCGATAGCTTTCGTGTAGGAAACTGGAGGGAGTGACGCATTGATTCCAGATGACTGTGTGGCCATAGTGAGAAGAGTGGTTACTCCTGTAAAATTAAATTCGTTCCTATATTTGTCTACCGGAAAGGAAAATAAAATATAGCTTATCATATCAAATTCAATAAAAAAAAACCTATGTTAAAGGCAAACATAAATTAGTCTTGTCTCATTGCACTTTAATTTACTTAAAAGCTAACAATGGCTAAAAAACGGAGCATATGCAGGTACGTTCTACTAATGAATTGGCAATGTTAATAGCTACATTCGTTAGTTTCAAAGGTGCATAAATATACGTATAAACATCGCACGGTTATTACAACATTACCCACTTACCCAGTGAAACTCTTGCGGGAACAGCACCCTGGTCTAGCCAGAAGGAAACCCAGGAGACGATGACAAGCATGCAACACGGGATATAGATCTGAATGAGGTAGTAACTGAACTCTCTTTTGAAAAGAAGATCCACCTTGAGACAACTGTATTCACCTGTGAAGGAAATTAAGGAGTGTCACTTTTGGGGTTCGTAAGACAATGTAAATGATAATTCCATACACATTTTGGTAAAGCATTTTTTCATTTCTACACATAATAAACAAAAGCAAGGTCATATTGACAACTTCTACAAAGGTGTACCTGTATTAGTCTTGCTGTTGCAGTAGTCAGTTAAAAATTTCTCGAGAGTAAAGCGAGGCAGATGTAGGTTTTTCACAACCTGGACTGGATCACCTTCCTTCCACAGGAAAACGAGATCATCTGTCGTCCAGCCATCTGTTCAAACAAACACTTTAATAGTAATAATAAATCTCTCTATTTAGCATTCATTTTGTACAATCATTAGACATAGTAAAAATAAATGTAATTACAATGAAAAAAATATAATAATACTACGACAAGATTAAATTAAATTTTGTTAAAAATGATGCCAAAAGGGTCTTACGTCAGCATAAGTTGCAGCACGGTTATTTTCACATCTCGTTTCTCATTTCAACTTAGTTTATGTATTACTTCAAATATACTTTTTGAAATTGTGGAAGATATCAATTATTGCGAATATGTAACCACCACAGTAACTCCGAATACACATCATCGTGCGAGTAATTGCTGTAAATATGTCAAGCTAACAAAAACGTTTACTTTACGAAAATATCGAAGGCAGACTTTGTTTACTTGAACTAAATGGAATCCACGGTCAGGAGGGATTTTATTATTATCTTGCGTATAATAACTAGCGAAACGTCGATACGTTTGCCGATACAGAATTCTTTTTATTTTTTACTATAACATTTAAAATTATAAAAGTGTGTGTATTTGCTCGACTATGAAGTAACATATAGCTAGCTGGCGTTATATTAATCTGATTTTGGCTCAGGCACTGTTACTAAGGCGATAGATTCGTCAGAATTTGTATCTTACAGATTTAATTAAATCCCAGAAGTTGACTTTACAGACATATCGTGTGACTAAAGAGAAACGCAAGTCAAAACCGTTATACTATAGTGAAGTATTATGTTCGAGTATATATGCCACGCGGTGGTACCTACTTATCTCATATGAGATAAGTATATTTGTCGCATTAACGTTAGATTTAAATCACCTTGTAAGGATTTCATTATAAAAACGAGGTACTCCTCGCGGTTACAAATAATACTTTTTTTGGGATACTGAGTCAACAATGTGTATTATTCCGATGTGTCAGCCACTTCTTGCAGCTGTCGTTCAGCAGACCTGTATTTGACAAGCCCTCCCTTATTTTCGTATTAATAAAACTTCTCTAGTCAGTACTCACAGCTGGCCATCCTCAGCGAGCAGGTCTGCTTATCCAGGGGGTACAGCTTTAGGTTCATAGGACAAGATAGGGTCAGCGATATCCGGATGCTGTACAATACATTGCCGTTGGGAAAGATTCGGATGTAAACGTTCGGCATAATAATGTTGTGGAAATGGCCCTCTTTTTCGTTCGAGAAGAACAAGTCTGGCATCCATACTCGGTTCGCTTCGGTTAGCGTCAGGTATTTCAATCGACCTGTCACATTTACGGAAACTTTATATTATAGATCGAGTATAGAATTATAGTAGCCTAATTTCTAAAATTTCAATAATAATGTTTATTGTTACTATGTTATTTTAAAACTTAAGCAAATTAGCAAACTTTTTTTCTCTAGAGGGAAAGGTCTGTCAATATTGCCTGGTATTAACGTGTCTTATTTTTTAATTAGAAGTAAATTCGTTAATTAGTATTGTGTGAAGCGCTTTATCTGTTCTATGTAAGGTAGGCTAAGAATATGATCAATAAGGCAGTTGTTGCTGCACCCTGTCTTTAGCTGATCACAACAAAAGCTAACTTTGATGTTTCATCTAGCTCTTTCTAGCGGAAAGGCCAAATATGTATAGTGGGCCCATCTCTAGTTTTTTAAGAAACTTTTATATATTACAACATAAACTATAACAAGATAAGTATCCAGTGCCTTAGTTCTTCGGTAATGGTGACTTGACACAAAAGTGTTTTAAGAATTCTAGTTGCGTGACCTCATAATAAAAGGTGAAACGGTTAACTTTGTTTTGTAACGCTCATTAATGGGAAGAAAATGTTATTTTCGCGCTTTCAATCCTGCGATGGTTTTCGTTAAATAAATAAACTTTTATTAAACTGAATTAATTATTTATTTACTTGATTTATTACTTAGCAGAAAGTATTCACTAAAGACTTTGGTTTTTATTAAAAGCTTAAACGATCACGCATGAGGATGGAAAGACAAAAGAATGTACCTCCCAAGTTGTTGAACTTCAATCGCTCATCTAGCCATTGCTCCCTGAACGTCAGTTGAACGGAGTATTCCTGAAAGCAGAGCCTAATTAAAGTAAATGCCAAATGGACAATCGCGTCTAACAGAACCCACTAAATGAGTCTCTCTAAGGTTAATCTGATTTTGTTTAGTGTACTATTGGCCTGAGTTCACTCGTCATAGTAATAAGATCTAGACATCAAATATTGGGAATGAATAAATAGGTCTGAGTTAAGTAAATTCAGGTCAAGATCTCTAGAAATACTAAGGTTGAAATTTTATTTGTGTCTAGATTAAATCTTAGTTTATTGAAAATTACAAGGAAATCTATAAGCTTTAGGGTTAGCGAATCTATGTTTTAAACTATGTGCCCTTTATTATGAGATTTCAACAGAATGTTGTATTCTAATAATTACATTACGTGTTCTGAAATGGTTACTTAGTGTCAGTGTAGTGCAAACACAGTTATAACACACATACTATGATGCCGAAGGGATTTCCTTTACGATAAACTTCAAAACGATCCTTCGACATCAAAACAGCAAGTCAAATGAATTGTTTCAACGAAAAAGCTTCACATCAAGGTGCCGACATTTGTACGTCGAAACGACTTAAAACACGTACTTCTTTTCGATTCAGTCTACGGGAACTAAATGAACGGAGGAAATCGGCGGAGAAGGAGTAAGAAGAAGTTTTCATTCAAATGTATTAGAACTTGGCACTTACGGAGCCTATTTATTAAACTTATGTGTGCACGCTCAACTTGGCAAGTTTACAAGCATATCGATTCGTCTTCATAACTTTTAGACTTTTAACGCGGTTTCATTCGATCAGGTAGATGCGAACACACATAATATTAGATTGAGCTATTTTATTTTATTTAAGCCGTTTCTCAACGACAGATGTCAGGTCGTCAATGTATGCATTCATATCAAAGTCATCGATTTAATTGATTTTATTTTAAAAATATTTTAGCATCAGTTAGCAGTGACCCATAAATGTGGTTTTATATAGAGTCGTATTCTGCGACAAAAAAGTTGTTCTTAACAAAATATTTATTATGTCCTCTTTAAAATGATCGTAACTTAAAAGGACAGGAGCATACGAAAACTTATGCGATATATAAGATGCGATATACACACACTTTTATTTTTAAACGACCGCTTCGAGTATTATGATGAAAACAGATGATTATTAGAAGAAAAATATTATATTAAGTGGATTATCTCCTAACTTTCGTTGTTCGCATGTGCCTGGACTTCTTTAGCTATTGTGAAATACTTAATGTGAATGCAACACGACGATCACGCCTGAATTAAGATAATAGCAAAGATAAATATATTGTAAAGAAAAAAGTATTAACAGATATTATTAGTTAATTTATTACAAAGTTGCTACGAGAAATCACAGCAAAAGTAAATTTGAAAAAGACGTCCTTACGTTTTCTGAAGTTGCCAAATATCATTGTGCTCGCTGCGACTTTGCGAATTCTGTATTCTTTTAAAAAAGAGTAAAGGCAGTAGTAGAAGTAGAATATTTATATTTTTGGAGATAGGGACTACAACTACGAAGACATAAGTATTAGCTTTTGGAACTACATAAGATAGAAATAGTTGCAGCGCAATATGTGTATATGGCAGTTTATACTCTTTAAGAGCAATGGTTAGCTAGAGCGAACTTTGCCGAGCATAAACTATGTCTATTTTAATAAAACATTTTTAGAAGGCCTTTCAAACTTATTGAAATTAACCAATGAAGCATTGTACGTCAAGGAACTGCGCGACTCTCGGTTGAGTTTAATGCCGAAAACGAAGCTAATAATTGATATTAAGAAGGGGCCGATGGACATTGATCGATGCGGCAATACCATGAATGATTACTATGTTGGCAGGGTGCCAAATCAGCCTCTATCGAGACGTATTATCGTCCACGTCAATAGAAACGAGTGGGATGGGATACTCAAGGTAAATATTTTCCTTTTAAACAATTCTATTAATATTTATCGCAAAGTATGTCCTGTCGAGTGAAACTTGCAAGAGCTTAGTCGCTCTCAAAGCCCTTCAACTAGTTCTTCATAGCGTGTGATTTAAGCTTCATTAATTGTTGTGTCATATAAAGTAGAGTCAAATTTCAACTCTCGATTCGAATCGAAAAATTTCGTATAGAAAAAAATATTTTATTGCACAAATTTAGTAACTTAACGAAAAGTTAACACAGTACGTTGCTTTTCAGATAATTTTAGAGGCTAAAATAATGTTTTCATGTTAATGATTCGCTCCAAAAGCTAATATTTAATCATCAAATCGATATCGATATAAATCTAAGGGAGTTCCTTTATATCGATACGAGGTAATCATGCTCGGTGTCAACTAGGGAAGCTATATGTTAGAACTCACCACCGCATTCGATGAAGGAATGCTTAAATGCAGGCGTGGCCGGTACAACTAGAGCTACGGTATAGTACATCTAGCCTTATGGCGGGGCCACATATTGCGGTCTGGTGGTCGACCACCGTAAGCACCAAAGGCGAGTGCGGACGCGTAAACCCAAAATTCTTTACAACACAAATTCACATGAACAAGACAATATCAAAATCACAATCAACGTACACGACCAAAATAGTTTTTACGATCATAATTCGTAATGCATGACAAATAAAGCACGATCAAATCATAATGAAGTGAAGAATAGGTGCGGGCCGCGACTACCCCCCTGACCCCGAGCGCGGTCGGTATTATCTGTGCCAATTTTAATTTGTGCCTGATACTGTATTTGTGCTTTGCCTAAGGCCATCGTTTAAATTGTGTATGTACAAGTGAAAATAAAGTTACATAGCGTAGTCAAAAGGGGACCGCGGCGCCGCATCATCAGAATAAAAGAAATAAAAAAACGGATAAAGGTAATCATAGCAACCAAATGAAAACGGTAAACAAATGAACCAATAAAAAAACAGACATCCAATTGTTAGCGTTAACGTAGCAGTGTGCAATTTGACAGTTAATTTGGAAACAGCCAATTCTATCACAAACAGAGCTTCGGAAGACGAAGCTTTGTTTGATAATAAAAGTGTAACGGATCGTCTCGGCTTGTGCCTCGGCGCATCCTCACTCACCATCTTGTAATCATCTATTTTGCTGATGGATCGTAGAAACATGTTGACGTGTACAAACGTCGGCGGATCGCCTTAACGACAGAAAAAAAAGTCATTTAAATAATCATAAACCTTCGCTACGGAATCGATGCCGTCGTCTTTCTAGATGTTTACATGATTAAAAGTCTTATGTAATGATTCTATCGAATGGTACCTATAGTTTGTGGCGTGCCTGAAGTGAGCCAGTTTACATGGGACGTTTTAGGGAATCGTAAAAGATCACCCTTCATGACTCAATGATGAAACCAGCTCCGGAAGCAACGACCGAAGTCCGCGCGCGAAAAACGATTTTGGTCGTTAACACCAAAGAGGAAAATGATAAGAAATAATAAAAACACGGTCGGGTAAGACTCTCCTCAGTCGCGGAGGGAATTGCCCATTCATTTGACTTGTCAGAAGAATCGAACAACCGTTTCGAGGAAAATAGTTATCTCATAGTGCTTAATCTAGTCCAGTCGACTTACCATCGTGACGTCATCGATTTTTGATATACTTCGGACAAATATATTGACGCTCACAACGGCTGGCCCATCTAAGTACCAAGCAAAATATACGTTGATAATATATACAAAAGAAATGAAACTAAACCCTAAGGGATAAATAAATAACAATAATTTAACTCGCGGCGAGCACGGAGCGCGTGTCGTACTCACCTTTGCACCTGAAAACCTATCAATTTCATATTATTACCGCAGACGATAATATTATGATGAAAATAAAAAGCGATACGGCGAATGCGTACCCACTTGTTAATACGAATTTGTGTCTCCTCGAGGTAAAACCTTTCTCAAATGAAAAACATTATGAACGAGACTTGAAATGAGCGTGAACGTATCGAGAGGTCTCCATCTAACGCCTGCGATCTTCGACCTCGTCACATTTTGATATGTTATGTTCGCCAATGCTCTAAATTATTAGTAAAAAGAATAAAATGACTATCGTCGCTGTTATCGTTAATCTAAATAATGGCAATCCTAGCCCTGTTGCCGTTTCAGGCTCTTATCGTGAATCACAATTTAAAGAGTAGCGTGACACTCCATTGTACTTATTGATTTTTTAATTGTTTTAGGTACCGGAGCATAATAGTATCTCCTTTATAAGCTTGTTTCATTCGAATTAATACAGCTTAGCAAATTATTGCATTCGGTAAATGCAATACTACGCCCGCACCCAAAAAAAGGAAAAAAAAAAAACAATCCAAACCACCGGGCCGTAATATGAGCTCTCGATCGACTTTCTAGACGTAACATCGATGTATTTATGTCTTGGAAGTCGAAAAATGCAAATCGAAGCAAAGGTACTTAAAATGGATAATGCACGAATTTAAAGTTCCCTTACCACAGTGTTAAAAATATCAGTAACGTTCTTGTACTACTAATATACGCTACGCCGAGACAGTCGTCAGTCGGTCCCCTCTTCGTCACCAGTATTAATAACGTCCCCATGGTAAGAGATGAAATGACGATAACAATTGATCTCACTTCATTGTCGAAATCGAACGGAGACAACAAAATGAGATTATGAAACTATTTAACAATTATTGTGTTCCTTGACACCTCCACGCTTACTAACCATCTTAATGTCGCTTATAGTTGTTATACTTCTGACGAAGAGGTTAATATTAACTACGGCTGGTCCATCTGTCGAGGTGGTCAGAGACTATTTTTAAAATACAACATATCAGAACATATCGATAAGATCCTGACTTGTAAAAATATGAGCTTAAAAATCTTTTCTTCCAACGAGTTATATGTGAAGAAATAATTTAATGTTTTTTTCTGATAGGCAGACCTTTTAAATAGCTAAACAATATTTAATTCATGAGAATATAATTGTTAACAAGAATAGCCCATTATTCATACAATATCATAATAAATAAAAATCATAAATACATTTTCATGAACCGAATATATAGATACTGTCTATAGTTTACGCGAGTAGTACACATTTAAATAAAACACTTTAACGGTTTAAAACGCGATATATTAGTTAAACTCATTTAAAAATGATTTTTAACTTCGGCCCGACGTTTCGGATGCTTTACAGAAGCCGTGGTCACGGGGAGACAACGAAACGTCGGGCCGAAGTTAAAAATCATTTTCAAATAAGTTTAACTAATGTATCGCGTTTTAAACCGTTAAAGTGTTTTATTTGAACCGAATATATTTGAAAACAAAAGACTTAATTGCGTATATTATGACTGAAACTTACAGCGCCATTATTAATATGAACACCTTTCAGGTACCGCCATAATGATCAGGTGTGGAAATGAATGATGCGTTAGTATTCATTAAACGGTTTTCCGACTGTCTTATAATTTTCGCAGACAAAATTACCTCACAACTGTAAACTGACAGCGTGATTTATTAGTGCATACATTCGCTGTCGTATAATTTTATTCATTTTTAAACATACGACTTTTTACCACGCACACTTAGTATTTTTCGGATTCACAGTCAGTGATAATACAATTTATTATGAGCCAGTAAGTGAACGTAATTCGGGTGGATGATATCAATCTTCATCGGTTTGAAATACCATGTACTAACCAGTGCCATTGATACCGGAAGGTCTGATGCGAGCGTCGTATCTCCCTGGACCCAGGATCTGGTCCAAGATCTGTTTCTCTTTCTCCCGGAAGTTTATCTTGGCGTTCGTGCATCTAAAGCAATTAATTGTATTTTACCAACAATACAAGTACGATTCAAACCTTTTTTATGATATTTTCCTTTAGATCTTCTCCGCTCGAGTTGTAGTGAAATTGCGTATTGTTACTTAGCTCGTAGTGCCAGACATGTTTTCTTGACAATACGAATGAGTTATAAATAACGGAGACTAAAGAATTTTGTGCTGTACACGACCACTGCCAACAATGTAACAACGTGTCAAAAATCTTTTGACGCCTTTCATATAGAGCTATTGATAGTTCTTCTATTTTTTGGAGGTATCGCTTAAATTTATTCAAACTATTTTAATTTAGTAACGATTAGTTCATCGCTCATTACACAGCTGTCTAAAGCAATTCGTACCTTTTGGCAAATGTTTTGACACGTCTGTCTATCGCGTATAGCTATGTTCATCTTTTATAAAGAAAATTAATGTTTCGACTGTTCGATTTCAATAGTTTATAATCAACGAAGAATTAAGTACCTGTGTATAGGAAGTTATAACGTCTATCAAACCTTTAAGTCAATTGTTGCAGAAGTTGTTAGAAGGTTAAAATTGAAAAAAAAAGGACCAATTTTAATTGTCCCACTTAAAATTAAACTACAATCCGAAAGATACTCACTGTGCGAGGTGCGTTAAGTAGAAAACTAGTAGAGCAAAGAGGGCACATAATGGCCGAGAGTAGTCCATCCTCTCCCTGAAACAAAGCTCTCTTTGAGAACAGATACATGAAAAGTATATCTAAGTATATCCAAAGTTTTGGTATTTCATAGTTGCGAGCGGCCATCTTGTTTTTCTATAAAATATTTATACTACTATTATAATACAAAATAGATATAATTTACATTTTTAAACGCGAAACATATTAGACAATGTCAAAGCTGTTACGCTAGGAACACTCTCTATCTACAATGAATCTAAATTATATATATATATTTTATTTAAATGCGTACTACGCGGGGTAACTAAGGATAGTATTTAATTAACCATATTATTTATAACTTTAATTGAAATTAATTATTTAGAAATTGAACATGACGTCGATTCATTGTGACAATACGAAATTATTATTTAAAGAAAAATTTCGGTTCGTTATTTAGTTTGCCCATTAAAATCGCAATTCTCTTTATCCCATACAAAACGTCTCATTGTTCTTGAGGGGAAATGAATTTCAAGCGTCTTACAAGTCCAAAGCGACGGAAACGATTTCACGCACCTAAAGTTAACAACATACTTAACATTTAACGTGCAACTCACGCTAGGAAAGTTTAATTGGACCTTGAGTGGATAATTGCAAGTTCTGATCCCGCGTTTAACGTAAAATATTCACATGAATTCCTGCAGTTTTGTAATAAGCTAGGAAGCGAAAATTAGTGAACCAACGCCGACGGCATTTTTAATTCAATTAGCTCGGCCGACCCCTTCGTTCACCCTATAACTAACTCTATTATCGTTTCATTTACAATTATATCGAAATCCTCTATCGTCTGTGAAGTTTTTACGAAGATAATCTCAGGAAATATGTTATAAGCTTCTGCTTCACTGAAGAGGCTAACGTAGCTCGCTACGAAGCTACAAAGCGTAGAGTACAGAAAGCCTACGATAAGCTTGTAGCACCTAAATAACAGACCTGTCAATAATTTATCGTAACTATTATTTAACAGGGGCAATACTAGCTGAGTATTAGGCTATGCAAAGACAGCAATCGTTGTATCGGTCCAAAGATTGAAGTTTGTGTTTAGCATATTAGGTATGTTTTATGTGAATTTTGTCCCTACGGTAATAACTATTCAAAAATCTCTTTGAAACGAATTACAATTGACATAATCGACATTCAAACCATTTTTAACAATAATTGGGACGGTCCCATGCCCTTTTATTTAATATAGTTAAATTTTTCATAAGATTAATAATCTCTTCCTTTTTGTCGAAGAAAGAGAAAATAAATCTATACTAATATGTAAAGCTGAAGAGTAAGTTTGTTTGTTTGAACGCGCTAATCTCAGGAACTACGGGTTCGAATTGAAAAAATATTTTTGTGTTGGGTAGAGCATTTATCAAAGAAGGCTATGCGCACATTGTTGTGACTAATAGGAGCGAAGAAACAGCGAGTAATGTTAAAAAAACCGGGGAAAATTATTTATCATTATGGGTTTCCGAGGCCGTACGCTGCAAGAACGGTTCAAGATACCCAAAAATATGTACGAAAGAATTAATCCTCTTTAAATGATCGAAAAAAAGTCCTACTATATGTTTTATTTTTAGATTAACTTGAAAGGACCACGGGTCGCGAGCGACGGCATGCAAACGATGTCGTGGGCATTTAGATACTGGAATATGGAAGTAACTAATTAGCAAATTAATATTCTAAAAATTACTTCCCTATAATTTTCAGGATAACTGTTATTTAATGACATCTCGGTTCAATTTGTTTGTCATTTGGATAAGAGCCAAAGTCGATATAAACTCGCTAAAATGTCAAACTTACAGATCGCCAGGAGGTAACAATAATAAACGTAATTAAATAAATACGTTTATTATATATTTTATTTTGTCTAACTTCATTGACATTAAGTAAGCCGTTGATAATATTTAAGCTTTAAAGTATGTAAAATGTTTCGTTAACAGTTACCTTAAAATAGTTTTTTCTTAATTTAAATATTTACAAGTATTTTCGTACTACCACAACACAGCTTTTAATATATTATAAGTCGTAACTCAAGCCAGCCACTAACAAATGTCACCAAATTATTAATAATTCAACCCGACATTCATGATTTACTTGAAACATTCGTTATTCTATTTGCGACTTCATGTAAGTCCGCACACACGAGCAACAAAGATAACACTGGCGAAGACCGCCGTGCTATCTGTGAAAGCGGGAAGAATATGCAACCGCGCAGTGCGCACTGAGCTTTTTGCGCGATGACCTTTGACCGATACTAATGTCATTTTGACAGATCCTTTAAAGCGGGAAACCGTTCAAAATGGCGTTCCATAATTCAATTCTAAATTAATATGCATATTGCCTAGCAGATAGCGTTACTGTATATTCGATTCAGTGGTTAATGTCAAAAAAATTATGCAAAAGAGCACTACACGTCATGTATTCCAATGAACTATGTAGTATTTATCTGTGGGCGATGTTTAGGCCTATTTATTTATACCAGAGCTGGGCGATTATGAATGATCGGCATAATCGATTTATTTTGTATTACTAATGTTGGTAATCGATTATGGGATTAGTAACTAATTTGTTTTCATAATCTAATGATGTTACTAATTAGTAATACTAATCGAGCACTCCTTGACTTAAGTTGTTTAAACAATAATAGATACTTTTATATTCTGGTGTAGTTTGTTTTGTTTACTACGATATTGTGAGACGTGGCACTTTTGACCTTTTAGTGGATTTATCATATTTAAAAGTAAGTTGACCGAACTTTTTTAAATCTGTCTAAAAGTGTAATTATGACTTAGTTTTAAATAACTTTTTAATAAATAATGAATCTTTATATTTAATTCAAGAAATATTGTTAATAATTAACCGTTTTATTTCAGACTAACTGATTTCTGAAATTGCGGCGACCATCTAAGAAGAAATTAGTAACTTCTTTGGGAAACCTAAATACAAAAACAATAAAAAGCCGAAAAATATCAAGAAATATTAAATATTCCTCTAGTTTTATTGTTATTATACCGTCTTCTAATAGAATATGCTCGTAATAAAAAAATGATAAAAGGGTCACATCCGCCATTATACTAAATGTGAAAGCGAGCTAAAGCCATAGTGCGTTGTCCTAACCTAAAAGTATTAAAAACTTCTAATTATCCTTCTCTATTGTAACTACTAACATTTCATAATCCAATGATTTCATTAGTATATCTCATAATCGACCCACCTCTTCTTACTAGTATTAGTAACTACTAACATTTCATTTGAATGATTTCATTAGTATATCTCATAATCGTAATATTAGTAACTACTAACCGCTATAATCGAGATATCTCGAGACATTTTCCTAATCGAAGGATTTCGTTAGTATATCTCATAATCACCCGCCTCTAATTTATACGATCTTGCTATTTTAAGATTAAAACCCTAATTGCAATCATTCAATTTTAAATAAAAGAATGACCACTGAAAATCACAAATATGCGTAAATCATTACAAGGATTATTATTTGAGCAGAGTACATCGAAGTTTTTAAAGTGAGTGTCTCTTAACCTTTTGAGACACTTTAGAAATTAGATTTAAATCTATTTTCATTGTACTTGTAGGTTAGTTTCATAGCAGGCGCTTAAAGAATTGCACTTTACAAAAAAACATTGTGATTGTGTACTAAAGCCGCGCCATTATTAAATTGCCAATATCCGCAGCCCAGCTAATAGCGGGGAATATTTAGTGAAGGCTGGAACAAAAGCGGTCTATCCCGGTCAAGTGCCGAGGCACAATGCATGCTGTAATTCTCAGCTCGTTGTTTACACTCGGGATAACGAGCTGCTTCTAAAAATAATGTTTAACCACTGTAATTGGGGTGATGTTCTCTCATCTCTTGGCTTATTTTAATGAAAAAGACAAAACTATCTACGAACGAAGTAAAAACTTACTTCGTTCTTTCTGTACATATACAAAAATGTAAGCAAACGTTTATAACGAATAAGCGTAGTTGCTGTATGTTGAGTGGGTACAATACCCGGATATTATATTAATTGTAGGCGCAGCTATAATGTTTAAACTTCAACCTGTGGAGTTAAGCTACCCTCATGGCGCAATAGGCGTGTCAAAGAAAGGAGTGCATTTCAGGACACGCCCCGGGTTTAACAGGGAGGTGTTCCTCCCGCGTCAATGCATCTCCCCACACTATCGCTAAAAAGGGATATTCAGGTGCGGCGGTCGTTTCAATACGAGGCTTTTGAACTAACTAAGGTAACAGCAGCGAAACCGGTCCTTAATAGATATTTTAAATCTTGATTTACTTGAAACGATGTATCAATGAGAGAATAAATTGTTATGTATAAATTATTCTGAGTATATCTTTCTGATTGTAATGAATTAAATTTTAGTCATAAATTATATAGTTACGGACTTTAAAAAATTGTTTTAAAAATAAATTTAGGTTCTGCATTCTCAGTGCACTTGCGTACTTTGCACTATGAATGGGCGAGGCCGAGTGACGATTCGCCTCGCTAGGGGGCGCTTTTTAAAACAACAATGTGCAGCCAAAATAATTGAAGGACGACTGAAGTTATTTTTAGATCAGTTAAAGTTGCTGCATTCGGCAAGAAAATGTTTCGGTTGTAGGTCCCAGCGTCGCCACGCGAACTATCAGAGAGAAGGGTGAACGTCATTTTTAAAAGATTTGGAATATACCTACTTTATCTTAATAAATAATAATTATTATGATTGCTTAAAATATTATACTATTTTAATGATTTACATTAAAAATATCCTGCGATCTGTGCGATTTATGTTTTACACAGTTAGTGTCGGGAAAAGAGTTAATCTGACTAAACTTACCCTCAACACTGTGCCATCTCCAGAAATATCTCCGGAGCAGTTCTACGTAAAAACCTCTAATAAAGTTGTTAAAAAACAAATTTGTATAATAAAAGTATAAAATGGCGCGTGGAGGCTTCTACGGCCGCGGGTAGACTGGACGAGAGGCTGTATCGATTCGGGGATCGCGCAGACTCCCGATCAAATGAGATGGGATGAAATCGGTGGTTCAAACGATGTGGTCGCGATACATGGCTTCTTTCAATGGAGATTTATTTATAGCAGAATATAAAATTCCGAAATCTGTTATTTTAAGTGTCCGCTGAATCTTAAAAATACGACACGACAACACATCGTAGGTTTAGGAAAGCAATACGCTAGATTCGTTGAATTCGCGTTCAAAAGATTTTTCATGGCATAATTTGAGATGCAATCAATTTCTGAAAAAGTTAAAACCCGCAATGTATTCATACGACGCTTTTGCGTAGACAAATGTATCCTCTCGCACCTTTGACGTAGACGATTCGAGGGTATACCAAAAGGGCATAAGTGCCGTTACGAAAACATGGAAAAAATATATACCCAAACACAATATATCGAGATAGATATAACATATCAAGTAAAGTAAGACTTAAATTTTAACTTTAAATTTAATGTGAATATAATTTTCAATTTTCCTTTTTAATTGATGCGTTCAATGATCTCTGACGAATTCGCTTCCTCTAAGTTAAAAACGTAGACATATAATCAGTTCATTCCACAGAGATCTAGACTACCTATTTTAGAAACATCAATAATGCACTCGAAGCTACAATGCCCTTCCAACCTCAATTTAACGCCGCTACAGCCTACAAGGCTGCGGGTTTTGAGAAAAAAGAGAAGAAAAAAGAGAGAAATCTCATTACTAGATGTCCACGTGGTGTTACTTATGTTTTACAATATGCTAAATACAAGCCAAGTTAGGTATCATTTGCCCGTGAACCGCAAGCTAAAAAAATGGCCTTATATTGTGTACTTTATGCCAAAACCAATTTAAGTGAAAACCAATCAATGACTTAACGAAACCTGTAAACATGAAAAAATTCTTCCTGACTTTGAAACATATTTAACAATCCGTCTTTATTTCTCACACCGAAATTAATCCGCAGCTTTCCAGATAACGAAGATATATAATAAACCCGTCAAACTGTGCTCGTTCAAAAGTCTCCAACCGTGTGGTCAAAGCCTAACTGACCAAATCACCCTTGGCCCCACGGCAGGACGTGCAGATTAAATTTGCCCCCTGTCTGGCAGTCTCCCTTCCGTATTGATCGTGTATTTAATAAATTCAGCTTCCGCCATGTTCGTTTCATTAAAACTGTTCACATGTAATACTTTTTGTGAGTTTGATTTGACGTTAAGTTACAATCGACTACGCCGATATATCAATTAAAATCGGTTATTACTCCATCGACGGGTCATATTTACGATCTACACATTTAACGATGAAACATAGAGTAAATTTATGGTGGCTTCCTACTTGTCTTACGACATTGTACTCGGCTTCGGCATAACATGAAACTCGGAATGAAGATTTTTTTGCTTGCCTCTGAGAAATGTACATTAATCCCGACTCCCAATTAATCTATTTTAGAGCGAGCCCTCAGCGACACTAGTTCTGTAGCGTGACCTCGTACATGAATTGACGCAGCCTTCGCGGAACCTCGCTTTAAGTCTTTCTTAGCTAACGTTTGGCCTAGAATGTTATGAATAATTCTGTGGAATCATATAATATGGTTCAATGGGACATTTTCATCTAATTTCAAAATCATAAAATTTGGATTCGGTTGTCAGTGAAGAAAATTAAAGAATTAATATAACAACTTTGCACAAGTACATAAAGAATTCATTTGTTTTACACGTAAAATTGTTATTTCGTAGTTACAAGTGACAGCTTTACCTACTTAAATAATAATCCCTTTCTCAAAAATCCTAAATGCAATAAAAATATAAACACGATTATTATGAAACAAAAATGTTCGTCAGTCACCCAATATTATAAGCAGAGCCACTTTGTCCACTTCACAGCTGATATTGAACGAGAGCTCTCGACAAACTCACTTTGTGTCACTTATTACCTCCTTCGCTGTTTATATTTTAAAATATATTATTTGTCATTAATCATTCTTTTGATGAATAAAACATCGATTCTTAAGATTATTGATATTTAAGGAAGGGTTCTTCAAGACATAAATCTATTTAGGCATTTAAAAGCTATAACAAATCATGGTTTTTATATTTAAGAAACTCTTCGATTTTTAACGGTGTTGGTAATACATAATACGATACGCCATCGTAACGCGTCGCGGGTAGTTGTTAAACGCGAGCGATTCGGTTCAGCGGGGCACGTAAAGATCTTTCCGTTTATAGAAATGTATATATAGACCGGCTTCTTTATGTGTTCAAATATGTTTATTGTCTAATCCAGACAATATATAATTGTTTAAAGGACTATGCCAATCAATAGATTGTACATATTTCGCCATTCCCCAACACACGAAGCATGGACAGATTCTCATGTACAACCACAAGAATTGAGGCCATTTCTGACAAGTTTGACATAAATCTAAGCTTTAAGCCGAAGCGCGCTAAAATTGATTTTCTCTGTTCTAAGTTATGACACAAGACTAAAAAGTAAATATATGTTATCACAAGCTGTGTCGGTGACTTCTCCCGCGAGAATCGTTCTTATGGCCGTCTTTCTTATAAACTTCCTATCTTTATAAACTTAAGCTGTTGTTACCCACGACGTCGGTCGGTTGTAATTTAATCTTAAAATATAGCGTCGCGGACTATTTTTTAGATCATTTAAAGATTGGATTGGGTGACTGAATATGATGAATAACTCCCATTTTTTTTTATATTTCTCGCTGTATCTTGCCTTGTATTAGTCACATTCCTCGATAAATGGTCTAATCAATATAAAAATACTTTTTCAATTCGAACCCGCAGTTCCTAAGATAAGAGCGTTTAAACATACAAACTCTTTAGCTTTATATATTAGTATAGATTGTTATCTTAAGGCCTTTTTAAAACAATCTTTGATGTTTGCCAAAAACTTTTTTGATAAATTAATTTAAAATTGTGATATTGAAGTGTATTTAAATAAAACACTTTCAACGGTTTAAAACCCAAAAAGTATTAGTTGCTGCTGCTGCATAGTATCCAAACCGTAGGGCCGTAGATAAAATAAATTGTAATTTTTTAAATAAGGTAACTAATATATTTTGTTAAAAAAAGTAATCTCGAGCTCGTAAGATGCCCCAATAAAAACTATAGAAACCGCGCGCCCACTTCTAAGAGAAATTTGCGAAAGAAAAAATTGTTTTTCTAAATAAAAACATAATATTGATGAATGTTTCAAAAGGAAAGTTGCCAAAGCATAAGAAGAATAAAGATATATTTAAAATAGTATCTTGAAATGTACCAATGTTCTTCTTCTCGGTGCAGACGGCTAGGTTACGCCAATATTTCTATGACCACTCACG
Organism: Leptosia nina; assembly: GCA_963661955.1. Lineage (NCBI taxonomy): Eukaryota > Metazoa > Arthropoda > Insecta > Lepidoptera > Pieridae > Leptosia > Leptosia nina. The sequence goes on from CAVLEF010000007.1 coordinate 139,773, forward strand.
TTTCATTATGGCGGGAAACGTAATTATCATCCCTCTCGTCGAGAGTGCATCGCATCTGCATCACTTTGATGTGCTGCCACAGTAATGACAACACTATTCCGTGCCAGAGACTATAAAAGTGTCACCGCACTTTTACAACGCCCTAATTGCCTAACTAGATTTTTACAATTAAGGGAAACAATTGTTTAAATCTTATTATGTCAAAATATTGTTAATAGAGAGTGCAATTTGCACCAGGCCCAATATGTTTAAAATATTTTTTTTTATTATGTCTGATACCTATATGCCAGATTTCGCCTGGATATTGTAGGTACAACTACCCGTAATTGTAATTGTGTTTTAGTTTCATTCTGCTAATTTAATGTCCAAAGCCGTTCAAAGTTTGATCGTGTATTTTAATCATAGCTAAGATATTTAGCCCTCCATTAGATGAGCCCTATGCTAGTCTGTCCGCCTCTGTTATAGAAAACCTTAATTGATTGATCTATAAAAATCTTCTTATGGACAAAGTCACACAAATAAAATCATAAAATAAAGATAGTATCACAGGTATAATCGTACAATGGATACACAAAGGATGAGCGCGGCGTTGGAATATAGATCCTCCACAAAAGACGGGGTGAAGTTATCGAGAATGAATCGCCTTTATTCTTATACTTCCTGTATTGAGCCTATACAGAAGGAAATTCAGGTCAACTCTTACGAAGAATATTTTGTTGAATAGAGCTGCGGTACCTCCGCAGCTCTATTCCGTCACATTGGAAAAATCTATTCCTATCGATCGAATGGAAATCGAAATATTTTTTTTATTATTGCACACATTAACCCCGGTTAGTTGACCGAACAAAGGAAAGAATAATCTATGAACGCTTTAACGACTTTAACGAACGATTAAGGAAATTTAAAATATAACACAGCGCGAGTATTATTGTTTGTAAAACCCAAGTGTTGTAACTTCTTCGGTCCATTAGTGGAAACGTTACAAAACCTCCTTCGTAAGGTCCGGTAAACCGCATGACAGCATCTTTTAATAATATGGTCCTTATTGGCTCTTATTTACTATAATTTTATAATAATATATATACGGCGATCAGGATGCAAGAAAGTATAGATGATAGATGATAATAATAGATAAATATTTTAATTGAGTCGCAAGAGGTCAATGTCGACGGGTCCAATACCGATTTCGTTGACGCATCCCAAGCCCGGGGTATCGTTTCTTGCTTAAGATGCCACAAATCCCCTCTGTCTCGTGTTTGAAAGTAAAAGCACAGCGCGAGACGTGCGCTCCGCATAACGTGCCATGAAAGTAAGCGCGAAACACGTTTTTTTCAAATTCAAAAAACGTTCCATCTGACGTTTGGGCGTCTCGCTTGAATCCCTACTGCCTTTTGACGTTCCCGATTTGTTTTTCATTTTTTCTTAACAAATCTCTGGTGCATTGAACTTCACCGAGTGCAGAGCCCCTGGTTTCATAAGTGATGCGATGTTACACACGGCTCTAGTGAAAGTGTAGTGACGTAAACTGCATTAGATTAGACATTATGGCGAATTTAGTGCGTACAGGGAAGTGTCGTGCCATAGATATAGTATTTCTTATTGTTTTCGGTACGTATACATTCTTTTAAGCCTACAAAGTAATCAAATGATAAAAGAGACTCGGTAATAGAAGGAGCTCCTTACGTTTCACTTGATTTACATAGGATCAATATACTACAAATATAATTTTATTATAAAAAGAACAAATTTATTAAATATTGCAGGTGCCATTAAGGAAATATTAAAATCTTTTTCAATCGACAATCCTACGTGGGCAAAGTAAATAAACTCCTCCAATATTCAGATCAATTTCGATAAGACAAGGCAATCTTGGGAACTATACTCGGTTATTTTATGGGTAAAAAGCGTTAACTTTCCTAAGTTACGAAATCGGCTTACGGTATTGTCCTCGTAGCCATTTTTGTAATTAAACAGTGCTCAGTGAAAGCGACACCTACTTCTTTTTACCAAATAAGAAGAAAAGCACCAATTTTAGTGAGAGCACGCTTTATTTTTTTGCTAATGAAACTAATAAATAGCCGCTTTTTAATTCGATTTCACCGAAGACGAACACTTGCAAATCGTTTAAGGCCAACTTATATTGAACCTATATATATATTTGCTTCTTATTTCGTTTATGTACACTACAATAATTGTGCCATATTCTGTAAGCAATAACAGACGGGTTAAAGTCAGTAAGCAGATTCATAATGTCATTATTCTTTTTTATTGACAGCTTATTGATTTGTTATAGGGTTATTAAAACAGTTGGGACATTCTGCATATTGTTATGTCACAGTAAACAAACATTCAATCACGTCAATTAGATAGACGTCTAGAAGTATATTTTCTTTCCAAATTGCACGGATAGTACCAATTATTTAATCTCTCCTATTTTATTATTTCCGGAAATTAATGTTTCTACATATACATATTCGTCCCAACTATTCCCAACACTCTGTGCTCGGTGCACAGATGCAAGTAATATGAATTATTCAGTTTCTGATAATTATTACGTAAAAGTGAATGTTCTCAATGACGCCAATAAATCTAACTATGAATGTTTGTCTTAGCAATGAATATCTCTCAGAGGGTTTGTTTTCGTTATAAGAAATTGTAAATTTAGCAAAATAAATACAAATATAACATTATTTTGTCAAAGTGCAAAATAATAGCGTGTTAAGAAGACTCTTTAAATGCTTTTTAATCCCACTATTTGATTTCTCGCGCCTGTCGGTACCTAAAAATTGTATGGTCTTTTTTGTCCAATTACCTTTTACGCCTCATATGGAAGTATTAATGAAGGTAAATTTCAGAGGCTCGAGAGGCAGAGGAACAATGTCGATATCGAAAAAATATTTGGGTCGGGTTCATCGAACCGCCACAAAAGAATTGTGGAGCCTTCGATCCGGTTTTTCTCGTGCTCATTGGTAATTTGGGATTTCATTTTGTAAAATAATTATGACGTGGAACGGGACTGCAAATCGTGGGTTGCACAAATTAGACCGGCTCTCGGGGCTCCTATATTCGTTTTAAGCTTTCCATATAATCTCAAATTTACTTTTTTCGCTATATCCCAAAAAATGGCCGCGAATTAATCTGCCATATTTTAGAGTCCTATTAGACCTAGCAAGATGCAGTTTGCATATTGACTTTGTCTTCAAGTCGTAGGATGTGCGTGCAGTTTAGCTTCTTCGTAATTCGTAGTCCTGTTTCGGAACCGGATTTGAGAGACTTACGCTTGCGCCACATCCGCGTGCATTGTCACAGTTATTATTATGTAAAGCCAACGTAACAATAACATAATGTATAACTTAGCGATTGAATATGTTTATCACGATTGCAATGCCAAATGCCAAAAATATGAGAATTATTATCTTTGCCTTTTTTAATAAATTTTCGAGTCCCTTTAACTAAATACATAACTTAAGTATTCGGTATTCGGCCGAGTACAATAAAAGACTCTGAATATGCCGAATACCGATAGTAACCGAATTGCAAACCATATATCTATATATTATAGGGTAGGATATCTATTAAAAAATACAAGTAATCGAACGCGGAATATTGAACACAGTTAATGCAAAACTGTCCAAATCACGAACCATCACTATTATCAGTGCTGTACGCCATATTCATACTCATAACGTCGTGGCTGCAAAACGTTCATGTAAATGGGCCCGATGTATTCTTCGTCCGACCCACATAGTTTCTAATGTCGTTCTGTTAAGATGTTTACAGATTAGCGACAAGTAAAATGCGTGACATCACACACTTTCACTTAGCGCCGGTCAATGAGTCAGCGGGTTAAGGCTGCCTATTCACGAACGTTTGTGAGCACAAAAAAGTCGTGTCAATGAAGTAAAATAAATGTCACTAGTAAAAAACCTTATTACCTTACGACGTACTGAGTTTTCGGCTGAAACCAATGTCTTGATGGTGGCCGTTATTATGTGTGGCGGAGATGTAAAAGCTAATTTGAAACGCACTTGTTAAGAGCTGGTTAGAAAAGTGTGTGTTCTTGTAAAGTCAATAAATATATATCTATTGGCTTCGAGGCGCATCTCGCCTCTAAAGAAGTTCAAGTTAGTCACGATTCTTTGGTGGCCGAAGCCGAAGTTTCGGTCAGGCGCTAGCGATAGCAATTTGAGTAGATGCAATGACACATTAATTTAAATTTTACTTTTATTTGCGACAATTTATGTGAAAATGAATGCCTCTAACCCACGACTGAGCCCGCTTTACGATTATCTATACTCTATACTAATATATAAAGCTGAAGAGTTTGTTTGTTTGAACGCGCAAATCTCGGAAACTACTAGTTCGAATTAAAAAAAAATGTATTCGTTAGAGCCTTTATCGAGGAAGGCTAATAGGCTATAAAACATAGCGTTGTGACTAATAAGAGCGAAGAAACGGCGGAAAATGTGGAAAACAAATATTTTTGGATTTCCGATGCACACTCTGCGAAAATGGTTCAAGATACCCAAAAATATGTATGAAAGAATAATTTTTCTCTATATAATCTAAAAAATTGTCCGGGACACTAAATGTGTATCTTTTAAGATTAACTCGCAAGAACGACAGCTAGTCGGAAATATATGTAAACATCTCTCATTTAAGTCTCAGGTCTCATATTCCTTTTCCACTGTCGCAAAAACATAAATTTATTAATGAGCGTGTTATTGAGTAAAGTTTAAAGTCCGGTTACTTATAAAGTTACAATATTACATAACTATATATGAGCTGTAAAGTAGGTGAAACGCACTGTGCATATAAATATTGCAGCCCGGCGTATTTCCCCGAGGTCATCTATTATGCTATTATGTGTGCGTAGGTAACTTATTTTGGTGTATAGTTTTTTTACTAAGCAATCTATTATTCACAGAAGATTAATAACCTTTCTAGCTTAAACGAAAGCTAATGTTTTATATTAGATTTTTTTGTCCACACAGATAATAGAATAAATTCGTTACTTATTAGAGATTTAAAAGGCTATGAAAAAATGTACTAGCGAAATTATCTAGTATAGCTCGGGATTAAGATAACAGGTTCTGAAATTGAAGATGATTCTTTACCCAAAGTTAACATTTTAGACAAAACTCGGTGTTATGCAAGCATAAACAATAGAGGTTACTTTCTCCTCGTATCACGCGTAAAGGCGAACGCTTTATTTTGACATGGACATGGACTCAAAGTTGACGCCTATCTAGACTTGGCTAGGATTTAACTTAAAGCATTTTAACTAAATTAACTTTTGTATGGACCAACAGTCTAGTAAAATCTGTATCATTTTCAGGTATCACTTCACTAGCACCGCGGACCGAAAGCCAACGGACCGTTCTCCACCCGGGTAGGTACGCATCAAACTTATTATACTAGATGGCACCGTATTATGTAGCATAAAGCAAAATATCTACCGGTTATTACTTTCATATGTTATAATAGAACTATAAACATTTTCAGTCTCCTTCAGACGGAACACGGATGAAACGATTTCCCATTTACAAAATATGAGATATACTCATTGGAACCAGTACTCGATACCTCGGAAGAGATCACCGGACTTCGATCAGGGATACCAAAGCAATCCAGACAGTCAAGGATTGTATGATAGACAATTCACTATGCCTAGGTATCCTCAATATTATGACAGTCGGGCGTCGAGTGGCTTACTTCGCGGGGAATCCATACAGAGTCCCACTATATCTGGGGACGGTAGATTGCTGTCAGAATCGGCTTTTACGAGAATATCAGAAACCCTCGGCGCAATAAACACGGTAGGGCATTATCTCGTAGATATGGTAAACGACAATGATCGTAAAGATGGTGACCCAAATTTACAACAACTCCCCCAAGCTTTGTACACTATCAGTAAAAACGTTTTAGGAAGAAACGTAACTGATAAAATTGCGCCTATCGTAAAGAAAGCATTACCAAAAGTACTCCCAGATGCGCCGATAACCAAAATAGCGACGGCCAATGTGAACGAAAATGATGCTAAATCCTGCAGAACTCCTGAGGGAGAAGAAGGGGTTTGTGAAGATCTAAGCAATTGCCCTCAACTGTTATTGAATTTAATAAATCTCAGAGAATCGTTGTGCTTCAAAGACCTTTTTGTTCCCGGAGTATGCTGTCCAAAAGATGCTGTAGTACCGTCGACACCGGCAGTAGCTATCAAACCTGTGCTTGCCACCACAAAGAAACCAACTTATCTGGTCCCTGTATCGACGCAGAAAACGACAACTTCTATACCTTCCACAACAAGTAAACCTTCAGCAGTTTTAGTCCTGACTACAAAGAAGCCCAAACCGAACACAACTACATTAACGCATGTGACTAAACCAACCGCGACCACAACAAAAATACCATCGACAACATCATTTTATACCGTAGCTCCACCTGTCATTGGAAATTACTCTAATATTGTGGATGTTAATGGTAAGAATAATACAAAAATAAATAACAAATTACCTAAGATTAGATCCTTGTGATTTAAAATATGACATACAATTGTTGACAGGGACAAATAACCTATTTTATCTCAATTTACAGAGTGTGGTCAGCGTGAAGACGAGGGTGGTCGTATAGTTGGTGGGTCGGAATCAAAACCTGGAGCTTGGCCGTGGATGGTAGCTATTTATCTACACGGCAATAAGAGAAGAGAATTTTGGTGCGGTGGCACATTGGTCGGAAGACGTCATGTGTTAACAGCTGCTCATTGTACCAGAGATTCTAAACAAAGGCCGTATGTTGTGAACAATAACTACTAAATTAATTCAAAAATTGATTTCTGAATTAATGATCGGTCTTTTGTCTTCTGCTCATTAAATGCATAATGTTATTCTAGATTTCCTCCTCGCCAATTTACCGTTCGTCTCGGTGACGTAGACCTGTCACGTGAAGACGAGCCGTCCCGTCCCGTAACGATGCGCGTGGTTGCCGTTCGCGCCCATGAACAATTTTCAAGAGTGGGATTTTACAATGACATTGCAATCTTAGTCCTGGCGGGTGAGTATGTAAAATAGATAATAATTGGTACTTTACTTCTTGTATGGTTCGTTGTACAGAATTTGCGCGAAGGATAGCAATTAATTGAAATTTAAACAGGTATAAAACCGAAGGATCTGTAGTAGGTCACGTTCTTCTACCCTAACGGCTGCAGAATGACAAAGATTTATTGTACGCCGCTCATTGAACTGTAGTAAAGCCCCGATATTAACGTTTCAGATAACGTGCAGAAATCGAAGTACGTGATCCCAATATGCCTACCGACCGGAGACGTAGCGAGGCAGCAGTTCGACGGCGCGGTGGCCACGGTGGTGGGCTGGGGCACTACACGGTACGGAGGCGGTGAGAGCTCCAAACAGCTGGAGGCTAAGTTGCCAGTTTGGAGGAATGAAGAGTGCGATCGAGCCTACTTTCAGCCGATCACTGATACCTTCCTCTGCGCTGGATACGCGAGAGGCGGAGTTGACGCGTGTCAGGTAAATACACGCGAACACATTATATTTAAAAGAAGGTACGGTGCATCTTGAGGTCGATTAAACACAACACCACAGGAACATACAGTCTTACTGTATGTTCCTGTGGTGCTTGCACTTTTTACCTTAAATTACATATTTCGCGTTTTAAAGCTGCTTTTTTGTTCCAGGGCGATTCCGGTGGACCGCTAATGTTGCTTGCAAATGGCCGATGGACACAAATAGGCGTGGTTTCCTTTGGAAACAAATGCGGGGAGCCCGGATATCCGGGTGTCTACACTCGTGTGACTCACTACCTTAGCTGGCTACAGCAAAATGTTACATAGTTAAATATAAGTCGTGATTAATGTATTTTATTTATTTTCTAGAAAAAAAAATGTGCGAGAGCGATTGGGTAGACAAAATCTATAGATATAAATGTAGACATTTTCCATGAAAATTATCTAATTAAATTATTATATTTAACAAGAAGTAACCTCTTATTGTATCACTTTTAACTTAGTGATGATTTTCATCTAAGCTTAAAGTCGAAATATTCCGAAAATTTATTTTCATTGAAGTTAAAGTCACGTTTATCAGATATTCAAGTTTAGTGTTCAGGACCAGAATATGTTTTTGTGTTTATATACTCTATTCACAAAATTATTGCTTTCCACTTGTTTCAAGAAATCCTTTAGAGTTGATAATATTTTGGGTTTCCGTAATAAGTTTTGGAAAAGCTGGATCTAAAAGACATATCTTAATAAACTCGTCATATGACTTCGGCAGTTGAAAAGATGAAAAATTTTCTGTAAAATAACGATTCAGTGCATAATTTTGATTGTGATAAATCTTAAGTGACAAAAAGTTTAATTAACAAAAATTGTATTACCATTCTGTATCCTTTTTATGGTCTTGTGAATGTGTTCATCTATTTTGCGATATTTCATTTTCTTATGAAATTTTGTACTCTGGTACTTAGTTATAGGAAAGTGCTCCCCGAGGTGTCGCAAAACTTTAACTGCATTGTTTTGTATTCGAAATTTGATCTTTCGCACCTGGAAACGAATATTTAAACCCTTGGTATTAATCTAAGCAAAGAAAGTAACCTAACTTCATAAGTAATTTATAATTAAATAGTACCTCTTTTGGGTGTTCTGTTACCACTAATAACAAAACGTCTTCTTTATATACGCCTTTTATTTTTCCATTCATGTTCAGAGATTCTAATATCTCATCGCCCGAAGTAATTAGTAGTTGATCTATGTGCATTCTTACAAACAAATTTTTAGATTCTGTTCCATATGGTGTCCAGTTTTCTGACCGCCACAATCTTAAACTATTTATTGCAAATTCTGGAACATGTTAAAGTAGAAATTAAATAGACTTACTAAAAATTACTAACTAAAAGTTGACCTTTATTTACCTTTTTTCATTTCGATGATATATTTTTCTTGTTATAATGTGAAAAGAATTCTAAGTAATGAAAAGCACTTAATTAATCTAAATTCTAAATCACATCGATGCGATGAAGCCTTTTGGCGCCTAAAAATGTGTTCATATTACAGATAATATCAGATTGGTATAGTCTGGTCTTTAACTTGTGGAACTAATGACTGTGAACTGGCATTTGACTATATTTATATATTCTGACATTGACGTTATTTTGTAAATTGTAATAGACTTTTTTCCAGTCACAATATTATACAAACAAATATAAGGTTTTTATTTACAAATGCGATAGAAAATTTGGAATAAATTTTTCAAATATGGCTGGGACGTATTACTTTGTGATTGTAGGCCACTCTGATAATCCGATTTTTGAAATGGACTTTATTCCAGTGACTAAGGAAGTTAAGGTTCATATCCAATAATATTTAAAGCACATTTTTCAATGGCAGGATTTCTCTTTTAAATTTCAATAACTTCCAATGTTATTTATTTGTATTGTTATTGCAGAAAGAGGACAATAGACATCTCAATCAATTCATTGCTCACGCAGCACTCGATTTAGTCGATGAACATATGTGGAAAGGCACAAGTACCTATCTTAAATCTGTAGATAAGTTCAATCAGTGGTTTGTGTCTGCATTTGTCACAGCTAGTCAGGTTTGTTCATTGCAAATATCATTTACCAGCATCATACATTTAATAAGCTTTTCGAGCATATTGCTTATGAAAGCAGGACCCATTGTAAGTTGTTTCCTAAGCAATTTAAAACATCAATGCATGTTAAAAGTAATGGTGATGTTTTATCATAATTGTATGTTGCTTTTAAATTGTTTTGGTATATTTTTAAACCTATAATATGATTTTAAATGCAGATGCGTTTTATAATGGTGCATGATTCAAGAAATGAAGATGGAATAAAAAATTTCTTCACTGATGTATATGAAGCGTACATAAAACTTATGTTGAACCCATTTTACAAAGAAGATACTGCTATTACATTTCCAGCATTTGAGAAGAGGGTTCAATTGCTTGGTAAGAAGTATCTTACATAGCCAAAGTTTGATTTAAAGGGTCTCTTACTCAAGGACTGAACAAATAGTGAAATGGACACCAAAATAAAAAATTGTGTTTGTGTAAAATATAATTACTTTATGAATTTAGAATAAGACTATCATAACACAAATAGACTTGATGTAAAGATAGAGAAAGTGTTCAAGCTAAAAACATTGCAAACAAATGTTATAGATTCATTATAATGTAATATTATAGAAATACTTATAAGATGTTATTAAAAGACAGATAAAAAAATTAGTGTTTTGTTTATTATGTCATTAAAATGCTTAAAAATATTATTAATGTTATCTAGATTCTAGAATACTATTATGGTATTTGTATCAATCTAGTATTTACATTAACAGACATTTTCTGATGAATGTATAACTGTTAGAATAACTGAATAATTTCACATGTGTTATTTTTATGTAATAATTGTAACTAGAATTTCATTTTCTCACTTACACATAAAAAGTGGGCCCATTTTTTATTTTTGACAAACCCTAAATATATATTAAAATTAGACTTGCAACGAATAGTATATTCGGCAGTATACCGAATACCGAATATTCGGCGAGACCCCTGACCGAATAGTCGAATATTAGGCAAAAGTATTCGGCTGGATTTTTGCTCCCAAAACTTGTACAGACGTGATTGTTTCGCGCTACTTCGTTTTGTTCTAACGTACTCGTTATTATTATGTACCAATTACTACTATTATAGTATTATGTACCAATGACTACTTATATGATTATAACAGAAATAAAAATATGAATATATACGTAAGCAATCGATTTTAATTTTTCATTTTACCAATTATTTCTCTATGACAAAATATATTATTTAAGTATTCGTTATTCGGCCGAATAATATGTAGATATTCGGTATTCGGCCGAATATAATAAAAGCAGCCGAATAGGCCGAATACCGAATAGTAACCGAATATTCGTTGCAAGTCTAATTAAAATCTTAAGCTTGGACCTGTTAGGCCAGCTTCTGTAAGACAGTTCTCGATTAGTTGACACTATCTTTGAACTTATTCAATGTATCTGAATTGAACATTGTTTAAACAAAAATTTTGCACACTCTTTCAAAATATTACAATAAGCATGGCTACTTTAAAACTTTTTATAAAAATGAATTAAAATAAATCAGGCAAATTTAAATCCACCTCGGGCAGACTGTCAATTGAGAAGTCATCTGAAACAATGATTTCAAAGTAGAGTTTAAAAACAAAAAATTTCTTTAAAAATTATGCTTTATATATATAAAGCTAAAAAGTTTGTTTGAACTCGCTAATCGCAGGAACTACTTGTTTGAATTAGAAAAATATTTTTGTGTTACGTAAAACATTTATCGAGGAAGCATCGCGCTGTGACTAATAGGAGCCATCGAATAGCGAGAAATGAGAAAAAAAACGGGGGAAATTATTCACCTCTGGGTTTCCTATGCCTACGCTGCGAAAACGGTTCAAAACACCCAAAAAATAAGTTTCAAAGAATTATTTCTCTTTAAATGCTCTCCAAAATTGTCCACGACACTATATGTATATCTTTTAAGATTAACTTACAAGAACTACGGGACTTAAACGACGGACTATGACCGACGCGACGCGACCGATGGGTAACGTCCTAAATTTATAAAGATGAAGAATATGTTTATAAAGAACAAGTTTGGATGCCCAAAATATCTAATCCACGCGGACGAAGTCGCTGACGCACCTAGTAAATGATATAGCTAGAGGCTTGTAGTGTAAATAATTGTAAAGCTTGCCTTTCCTACAACTTTTACATTGATTGAAATTATTAAGGTAGAAGTAAAATTGTTATACCTGTATAAAAATCATCATCATATGAACAATCAAAATTGATGGTTGGTTTATTCATCAGGAGTGGTGGTGGAGTCTTAGGAGGAGTCAACGTTACTGACACCTTCACCTCAGGAAGAGGGAGGTAGTCAAACATATCAGTTTCATTGTTGTCTGAAAAACACATGTTCACCAATTAAGCTAGTAAAATCTAAAAGCTTAAGATGGTCCATAAAGTTGTGGTACACATTAAATTGCGCAAATAATCAGAATACAAAGTATACCATATCTGTAAGTTGGCCTAGTGAACTCTATTTCTGCAAATGATAGTTCTTCTGCTTCTGCATTATTGTCATCACTGTAAATAACAGATCGTACTTTAACTCCTGGTGTAAAGGTTGGATGGATTGGTGTACTTTGCAAGGCTTTTCCTGTGTTGGATAGAAATGATCTCTTTAAATTGGTATCAATCTTCTTTACAGGCTGTGAAGGTTCATTAGGCTTCATTGGTCCAGATGATATGGTTTTTCCCATATTTTCTAAAACAACATTAGTCATGTTTATTAAAGTTGCAAGTACCTACAAAAAGTCCATATAAACTGTAACTGATAATAAATAGAACGAATTTTTTACGATGTCTTTGGTGAAGTCAAGAGTTGAATTAAGATTTAAGGTCAAACATCAATACAATAATATTCTTAAATGAGCTTCATAGGCAAGAATCTTACCATTAGACAATAACGGTAGTCGGGATACATTTTTTACCTCCAGCCTCGTTGCGTCTCCGAAGATGTCAAAAAGCGAGTCTCCCATGGCTTATTAAAGTACAATCGTAAAGCTAAATTTATAATTTTAATTTGGGAAAAAGTGTAGAGGTATTATGCAGGTACGTTACGTTTTGAAAAGCTACCATTTAATTCAACGATTTTGATTCGTGGCTTTTATTCAGTTCTACTCTGTGGCAGGCTTCCTAGAAGGAAGAGATACAATTGCCGTAGATAAAGCAACTTTTATGACACATGTTTACTGTCATCTGCCGCTCTGATGTATGAATGATTGCAATATAAAAACAATTTTGCTCATGAATACTGCATTAAACCAAATTTAAGATATAAACCTGAATCATTAAAATGTTTTGGTTTTAATCGTTTCTATATTCTCACTATCATTGATCTTATATAAATCTATATATAGCTATAAAAAGTTACCTGTAGACTCGAAAGTTAAAACTTACCTAAGTGTCTAAAGATTGTTTGTTTTATTGTTTATTTAAAAAAAAGTGTCATATTAAGAGAAATGCCTAACCCTGAGGATAAAACAAATGCTAATGGTGTGGCGCCTAATCCCTTGCAACGTTTAGCCTCTTTAAAAGCACCCCGAGATCTTTTACTTGGTGGAGCAAAGCCTAATAAAAAAGTTTTTACTCCTAATTTGAATGTAACTAGAAATAAAAATAAAGGGTGAGCAGATGCAAGTTATTTATCCAATTTTACTACTAGCATAAGATAAGATTGTACTTTGACTTACACAATAAATATTGGGCAAATAATTAATTCCAGTGCCTCAACAACAAATAATAGGGATCTGAAAAAAGATGAAAAAAACAAACGGAGCCAAAAAAATGATAGAAATAGGAATTCTAGGAACAGCCAAAATATAATCAAATCATCGGGTGTCTTCTCAGAAGGTTTTTAATATCTAATCACAAATTTGTTTTACTTTTATATAGTTCTAAAACAATTCAAATTAAATACATTGTTTTCTACAAGGAATGGGTAGTGCGGAACGCATTTCAAGTAGAGTTTCATATGGCAGAGATGTCAATACCGAACCAAAGATGCAGAAACCAACAATTCGGGTCAAAGATGTTGTTAAGGTAATATTACTATTAAACAAATAAAATAAAAATAAGTTTGATTGCTATTTGAGACTCTTACAACTGTAGATTATTATTATTTTACATGTTAGGAATAGAAGCAGTATCTTCATTTTATAATAATAAAAATATTTACACATATAGATTGATAAAGAGCTTGAAGAAGAAAAAATTAAAGCTATACTCAGTGAAGATGGCAAGGAGGTTGAAGAAGCAGAAGATTTCAAACAAGTACTCGAAGCTGATGCGCCAGTCAGGTTGCCCATGGATGAATTAGGTATTATATGAATTAATTAAACTATCGTAATAACTGATTAAAGTTAAAACTATTGCTAACAGTACAATTTCTCATCTTTAATAAAGTTATACAAACACATTTGACATGAAGCTGCAATATATGTATATTTTCTAGTAATCAAACTATTTTATAGGCTTGACAAGTAGCAATAAACCTTCATTGAAGATCAAGGAAGAAGTTGTTGTTAAACAGGAGCCTTCTGAGGATGGAGAAATGTGTAAGATCTGGTTGCATAATGAAACAAATGCCCAAATATAAACCTATTGAATTGTTTCATTTAGGTGAATATGGTGCTACAGCAAACATGTCAGTGGTAAAGACACCTAATTGTAACCCAACACTAATTGAGTCTTCTTTACTATGTCTGCCACTGTATGCTTCATGTCCATTTTTAAGCAAAGAATTGTGCTGATAAAATGGTTTACTTTCGCTTAAAATTGCAAAGAAAACTGTACTGTTGCGTTGTGTTAGTGTCATTATCACCTAAAGTAAAGTTCCTTATTAAATTTATACCTCCATCAGTTACAGCTCAAGGGGAAAAACCAAGACCAGATGTCAAAGACATGTTTGAAGATGTGAGTGTTGCAAACCTGCTGAAGAGTGATAAACCAACATTATTGTTATTACAGGTGATAAAAATATGTTAATTTCAGTCTATTATGCACAGTTTGTTTATACATGGCTTGGCGAATAAAAATGAAGCCTAGCATTGTGTCAAGACATCTCTTGCCTCCAGACAAAAACACAATAAATCGGGTTGTTCGGGAAGGCTCAAGAGTACTAATGTATGAAAAAGACCAATCATTAAAACAGACACAAGAGAAAAAGCCAATGTCAGAAATTTAATGTCTCAAACTTGAATTCTAGAAATTAGAAATATTGTTGCTTCTTTGATTTGGGAAAGTGTTCTTAATAAACTGTATCTTAGTTGTCAGATACTTTACCTGGTCGTGGAGGCAGCCGGGATGACGATCATAAGAAACCATTGAGTACTCCATCTAGTTCTAGTGAGACAACTGAGGAACCTAAACCGGTAATTTTCTTTGAAAGAAGCTTTATATTTAAATTGATCTTTTGGAATGGCTCAGGCTAATAAAAATTATAATTCTGTTAGCCAGTAGATACCAGATGTCATCTGTCAGACCTGGAAGAAGGGCGCATTGGAAACTTAAGAATACATCGGTCAGGCCGCATTACGCTTGCACTTGGCAGTACTATTTTTGAGGTAATTGATTTCAAATATTGATTATTCTGTATTTATTTTTGCAATGAATATTCGGTTATTTGATGTCTTTTATACTGTAAAACGAATACTAAATATCTGCATACTATTCCGCCGAATACGGAATACTTAGTTTTATATGGAGTTATAGAGACTCGCAAATTTATAAAAGGGGAGATAAATTCAGTAGGTATATAATTATAAAAAGTTTATGGTGCAAAAGAAGAAGAATTTTTGTCTAAACATATAGTGCGTGAAGATATGTGATGATGACCAAAACAATCACAATTGTTTAAATTTTGGTGCTAAAAATAAGCTGACCAAATAGTTGTGCCGAATATTATAGATTTTATACTTATAATTTTGATCAGTGTCAGTTGAGTCTTAACTTTATTTTATGTTATTGTTTAGGTGAGTTCTGGTACAAAGGCATCATTCTATCAAGAAGTAGTATCTGTTGGTGTCGATGAAGCAAGTCGATCGGCCAGTGTTACTTCTCTAGGACAACTACAACACAAGCTCAACATTACACCTGATTGGGAAACAATGTTTGATGAAATGTCCATTTAGGAAATAAAAAAGGTTATTAATAATTATAGCTTTGAAAGTAATGGAAATCTATCTGTTTTCTGTATGTGTAATTAATTAATCAGACTTTTATATTTATTAGTGCCCAAATTTTTTTAATATGGTTTTACTTCTCTATGTGTGGGTGAGAAATGCCCCTGACTTTTCTAGATCATCCATAATCTAACCAAAATTCAGTGGATGTTAAATATATATGTTTGTTAGAAATATGGCTGTACAATATACTTCACGGAATATGTATTACAAACTAGACCAGGCGCTCAATTATTTAAGGATACACTTTTCAATTAAGTCCTATCAAAATATTTTATTTGTTCCAAGCCAATGCCAAAAACATACAAAATAACACTAGTTTGTGTTAAGACTAAAATGCTGAAAACTAAAGAGTATGTTAAAATGATCTTATATTAGGTTGGTTTTAAAGAAATTAAGGAAAATACCATCTACAATATAATACACTAATAAAATCTTCAAATCAATTGGATGCTTGAATTTTTTTATCCTCGTTTTGTATATTAGAGTCTCTCCCCTGGTAGGTATTGCCTTTTAGATCAATAGCAAAATTATAGTCAACTGTATTGGATAGAATTCTATCAATTGTCTCTTCTAGATTTTCTGGTGTTACAAATGTTGTACAGAGCTCCTAGAAAAACAGAATATAAGAGTAGTTAGTACAATTATTTTGTTGCTTATTAAGTAAATCGAATTTCATACTATCAAGTGTAGTTGCTGGGAAAAATGTTATATATACCTTTTCCTTTCTTATTTTTGCTGAAGCTTTTGATATTCGTTCCCTCAAATCTTTGTCTTTAGCCTCCATTCGGGCAAGAGAGTACTCCTCCATTATCGTTAGTTCTTGCGCCCGTCGTTCCTCGCGCTCGGCAGCGATCGTTTTGTTCCACATCTCATTAAGTTCTTCACATCGAAGCCATTCGTCGGCTTCTAAGCGTTGAGACATCTCGGAGGTGGCACTTTCAAGTGTGGACTTTTCACGTACCCATTCTTCGGCATAGAATCTTCTTATGGCTCGCATTTTTGTGTTATAATTGTTGTTTATTCGCCGCAGTTCTAATCGCTCTTCTTGCGATATTTCCGGTCTTTTAGGAATCCGATAAATTTTGCTCTTTGCGATGGGTAGCCATCGCGGTTTGCGATGAGCCTCAGCAATTTGAATAATCAATGGGAATGAGCAGCGTAATGAATATCTTTGGGACATCATTCTGTCTCCTGCAGGGCTGTGTAAAGCGCACGTTTCTAGTTTCTACAAAGTTTACAACTTGATAACTAACTTACATTTTACAGGTGAAAATGACATGATGTATGACGTTTGAATTTGACTTAAAAGGGAATAAGTCAGTTACTGATATCTATATAAACGGCAGCTTGTCAAGTCTGTCTCTTAAAGAAGTCCTGCGTCCAAAGACAATTTCGTCGATAAACATAATATAAACATTATTTATTTATTGGGAATGTTGCTTAGTACGATTTCTTAGGGTTAGTAGATGGAATAATTAGTAATACCGGTATAATAATGATTCTGAAAGATATACATCGATTGCCTAAGTTATTGTCTAGTTCATAAAAAGAAACAAGATGATAAAAATAGCAGCATTGAATAAGGAAACTGACGAAGATAGCGGTTCTGAAGAAGAGGTCTCGAGAGAGGCGTTAGAACAAATTGCACTACAACAATATGCCAAAGCTTTAGATTTACAAAGAAAAGGCAATTTGCAGGATGCAACTCAACTACTTAAAGATTTACTGGATACTGAGCTTTTATATGATGTAAAAAAACCGGCAGCGGGAGAGAAAGTAACTGGACCCCTGTTTAATTTAAAATATTTGTGCTACAAAAACCTGGCATGCATGCTAAGTACGTCGGGAGATCTCGATGCAGCTATTGAAGCTTATACTTCAGCTTCTGAACTTGATGATACTGATTTAACTCTCTGGTTTCGTTTTGGCTTAGTATGTTTACTGGCACGTCGGTACGAGACTTCATTGTATGCCTTTGAACGCGGAATGGACATAAATCCTCGTCACTGGCCCTGTATTGATAAAATTGTTACACTGTTACTCGGAATGGACATGAAGGAACAATGTATAGCTGTAATCCATGATGCACTTCAACTTGATCCCGGTTATCTTCGAGGAATTGTGTATAGAAAACATATTTATACTGTGTTTCGTCATATGAAAGAGTACATGGAATATTTAAACCCTATATATAAATGGGATGAAAAAGAAGATGAATCAATAGATAAAGATAAATCAGCCAAGCTGATTAAAGAAGCAGATGACATATATGAAAGTTTTATTGAACAGCAGAGAGCGCAGAAGGTAGTACACAAAATACCAGATTTAGTCCTTCAAAAACCAATCAATAGATTCACATGGGAATCGGTTGGTGAGTCATTAGTACACATGCATAAATACATAGCAGAGAATGGCCTAAGTCATGCAGCATTTATTGAACTAGTCTTTAACACAGAAGTTCAACAGAAAAAGATGGAGGTGTGTGAAGAACAGCAAGAAAGTGACAGTAGTAAAGTTGAAAATAAGCCCGAGCAGGTTGATGATAAACCTTTAGAAGTCATCACAACTGAGGCTGAATTAAATGATATGTCTGATAAGGAAAAACCAGTGACTGATACTGAAAAGGTTGAAAGTGATATTGAAATGATAAATTTGGAACAAGTAGGTGAAAATGTACCAGAAATGAAGGAGCATAAAAAAACTCGGGGGCGTAGAAGGGGAAGTGCACTTAGTTTTCTTGAGCAGTGGGAATGGTGCACTAAACGTAGATCAGGTCGAAAAAAAAATTCTAATAAAGAAGATAATATCTATGACACTTTAAGGCAAATGGTTCCATTAAACCTAGTACCAGAAAATGTAAAGAAAAGTGATAATCAACTTACAGAAGAACCATCCTTCCCTGATTTAAAAGAATTATTTGATGAGAAAGAAAGAGATAATGATAAATACTTTAACTTAGAAGTAGAGCAAAAGGATGTAGAGGCCTTTATAAAAAAATATATGGAACAAAAAAGAGATATGATTGATATGTTAAAAGAATATTTAAGCATTCTCTCCAAAAAATGGAAATTAAAGTGGCCTGAAGGATTATCTAAGTGGTATATAGAGGCCAACAAATGTTACAATACTCATGTTGATGTTCCTGCATGTATTGACGAAAATATTGAAGATTTAATACATTATACAACTGTCAATCTCTTAGCCGAAGAGTTTACTGTTAATTACAAACTTATAACCAAAACTGATGAAAAAATATGTCACAGTCTTTGTGCTATAGATAATATTGAAATTATTCTTACATTTAAACCAGAAATATTTGAAAGTTCACAGTGTTTAGACATCATGTTGAGACAGTTATGGCTCAAAATGCACATTTATTCTATAAATAGAGAAGATGATTTTGCTCTTGATTGTTTATATCAATTGGCTGCAGAATTTGAAGCAATGGGGGAACATAAAGACGTGTATAATCTTCATGTTGTGAATTTTTCTTTCAAGCCAATTATCAATAAACATGAAATATTAGAATATGTTAAGTTTTTAGAACGCAACAAGAAGTTGTCCACAGTAAAAGACTTGTTTCAACGTAACTCTTATGACGAAGTATTGGCTATCATAGTAGATTCTTTTGAACATTGTAAGACCTTAGCTAAAGAACAAGAAAATGAAATGTCTTTAGACTTTGCAGTCCAAATGTCACTCATATTAGATTCTTATTGGGCTTTAGAAAAAGTTGGAGATTGCTTTAGATGGTCATTTATTTGTTTACATGAAGCTCTAAAACATTATTTTAGATTTACATCAGAGTCGAGCGATTATGAAAAGTGGACTCTTGCTGTTGTAAAAATATTAAGTTGCATGGAACATATCCTGGCCACAGAGGGGTTTTCGTGCTTAGACGCCATCTCCTCAAACGAATTAAGTCAAGGGCTTGAGGACCTCATTAGAATAATCGGACATCAAATGGAAACGAAAACTACAGAGATGCCGATAGACACAGTGTCGCCGTGGATTATAATGCACTACATTTTGCAAAGAGAAGAAGATCAAGGCAGAGGAAGGCCGGTTGCTGAAAGTGACAAAACTCTCGATGAAGAGATACCGAATCCTATTATGGTATTATTTATTGGTCATGATAAACTAGGAAGCAGAGGCTGGTGTAACAAGTCAAATGGAAAGTTATTGTATTTTATTTTAGACACTGTTGTTCCACTGTTACGTTCTCCGGCTCTATCGAAATCGTTGGAAAACATCTGCCAATATATGGAACAATGTGTTTTTTGCCTGTATGGACACCCACAAAATCGAAAAAATAAAGTAAAATACGTAGCAGAGCACAGTAATGTTACAGCTCATAATCTAGACTGGCCGAGAGCCCAGCAGTTGTATGAAATATTCCGACCACCAGTTCTTCCAGCTTTAGAAGGCAAGCTAACTGGTATTACTGCTGATACAGAAATATTGTTTCACCGTATTCTTGCTTTATTACCATCAGAGTGCGACCCACAAAAATATATTCCAGAATTAGAGAAGTATATAAAAGGTATCGACTCTAAATTACCTTTATTTCCTCAACTATTGCCATATAAAATAAAAGATATATACTTCTTACTTGGGGATTATTATTTTAAGAAAGAAGAGACAAAATTAGCTGTGAAGTATAATATGTTAGATGTAATAATAAATAAAGACAGATTAGAATCATGGGCTGAAATGTCACTTGGAAAAGCTGTTAATCTAGAAAGAATCTTGAATTCTTGTAAGAATCTTAATAATGAGAGAGAGTTTCTTACTCCGGCCAAAAGTACAATACGTTGTTTCAAAAGAGCTGTTGAAATCGATCCGGATCATTGTAATCTTTGGATAGAATATGGAAATTTTGTGTACTCAGTTCATTCATTTGTCTCAAGATTGCTGAAACAAGCGAGTGAATCGTTAAGTATGGAAGACTTTGAAGCTCTTGAGAAGCAGAAAGAAAGTTTACTAGACACAACTCAAAAGTGCTTTGCTACTGTTGTAGATCACTTTGATAGAGTGGAAATCGAGAAGAACGAAGATTCTTGGTTGCTCTTTTACATGTTAGGAAAAGTTGCAGAGAAGCGCAATAAACCCCCTTCAATCTATTTAAATTATTATATGAAAGGCTTCAAAAGTTTACTCGAGGCTGATGCTAATTATCCTTTAAAAATAAATTACAGTTCACCTACACATCTGTCTATAGAAGTCTTAGAGTTACATTACAGAATTCACGCGTCCATTCTCAAATATATTGAGCAACATGAAAACAAGCCAATATCGGCATCAGTGGGTAAAGTGTTTTTAAATTGTATAGAGGAATGGCAGCGGGGTCCTTTTACCTCTAAACCGAAAAAAGATACAGAAATCAGGCCTGAAGAGCCATCTATTCAGGCTGCAAATATTCTAAAAAGATCAGTTAGTGACGCGGGCGAGGAAGATAACCAAGAAGCTAAAAAACTTAAACTGGAATCTGCTGCAGCAAAAGTGAGGCGCTCGGCCTCTTACGACACTGAACGTATTAAAGATGTTGCGGAAGCAAGTTTTAGCTGTTCTGATAAGAAAGAGAATGACCTAAATAATAAGGTACCCGATTGCGCTAATGACGTCGCCTCAAGATTAGAAAGTCAAGAAAAAGCTGTTACAGAAAACGACATAAAGCATGCTGAGAAAAAACAAAGCGATCAAGAAAAAAATGATAATAGTTCAAGTTCTTCATCCTCATCTTCCGATTCTAGTAGCTCTGAATCTTCTTCAGATAGCACCGACTCGGCGAGAGAAAGCGACTCGTCTAGTAAGTCTTCACTCGGCACCAAACCATTATCGGACGACGACATAATGAAAATCGTATCGGGCTGTCTCGATGCTCTTGAAGACTGTGCGAGCCGTTTCCCGCCACACTATAAAGCAATTTACAGGCTAGCTCATTACCATTTTTATTATAAAAAGGGTAAGGACATCGAAAGGTGTCGCGATTTAATGCTGTCTTCTTTTACAGCACGATCTGGGCAAAAATTGAGCGGCCTATTCAGTGAGAAAAAAACAAATAATTTCTTTAACAATATATGGAAAATTCCCCTGAACGACGTCGACCGAGGTGGTAGTTTTGCATTCCACATGAACCGGTCTGTCCTTCTGACAATGGAGATTTTGAAAGAAATCGACGATCATAAAACTTTATTGGATTTAAGTGTACATTTACAAAGAATTCCAGATCCCGACAAAACATATTTGCGAGATGCCGACAGAGAAGATCTCGCGCAGCAAGCGTTTTCTCTATGCGTTCAAGCTCTCAAAGGGCAGTTAGTTAAATTCAGTCAGCAGCCCGATATAAAAAGCAACGACGTCGAACGCCAAGCGCTGAAAAGTTTGATGCTGGACATATATCGTTCATATCAGAAAGTGCAGAAGCAACCGCAGTCGAAGCAATTTGTCAACTTACTCATCGAAGCTTACAAGTTAATAACGACCACCCCAATAACCGAAGGCATGAATCTGGTGGACTTAAGCATGAAATACTGCCAGTCTTTAAAGCAGCAAGCAGTCGCTCAGGCTAATTTAGACAAAACTCAAAGTATGCAAAAGAAACAAGCTACCAAATCGATAGAAACTCCCAAACATCCTAATACTACGACGGCACCTGTTTCTCAAGCTGGAAAATTAGACCAAAAGCCGCAGCAGTCCACAGCGTCTACTTCTGTAATACCGAAGATTTCATCTCACGAGATCACCTCGGCATTTCAAAACTATTTACCTTTGATGAATGATGCTATGCCTATGCTAAATGAATTTATGGTCAGTCAGCAAAGAGCGGCGGCTTTGTCTTACCTCAGTAACATAAGTGCCCTCGCCAATTATTCCTCGCTGCCTAATCCTCTTCAGTTTTCGGCGCAGAATACTTTTCAAGCAGAGTTTTACAAACAATTCCTTGCGCAAGGCCTGTCATCATTAAATCCTCCGCCTACTAAAAAGCAAAAGCGTGGACCGAAGCCGGGCTCCAGTCGTTCTTCTTCAACCTTAACATCTCAAGCAAAACAGAAATCGTTTACCGGAACGGTACCGACATCCAAAGCGACTCCGACGCCCGTTATATCCAGTCTGCAGAAATCTGCGTCGACGTCGTTAACATCTAGCATGGGAAGTGTGCTATCGACGTTGCCAGCCTCTATGACCGCCAATCTCCCCACGTTTGTGACGTCTCATTCCGGTTCACATAACGCAGCACCCCAAGCGCATCTGACGACCGCTTCCGCCGTTAGTGCACCTATTCATACGAAGACGCAGTTACTTCAACAGGTTAGTCCCGGTAAGACTCTACAGGAGAAATTAGCCGAGAGACAGAAAAATATTCCAGTGTCCAAACCCAATACTTCGGATATAACTGCTTCGATTAATCGATTACCATCATCGCTCACAATTACTAAGACTTCTAAAGCGGCCACTTTAAAGAAGGCGGATTCCAAGAAGTCCTTGACGTTTTCGGACCCTAAACCTAAGCCTATCGTCGATGAAATAATAATATTAGATGATGATGATTGAATTTACGTGAAATATTTATACTTTTGCTTAATAAAAAAGTTGCCATTAACATGATTTTTAATGAAAAGTCTAATACAAATAACAACTTTATGTATTATAATATTAATTACAGTACCAAATAATTTATTACAATTATGTGTAAAATAATATTATTATCTTATCTTAACTATATAACACAATTCCCTTTACAACAACATACATAAAAAATACTAGTCTATGTAAGTTTTGCGTTAAATATTGATATTTATTATTGGCTGGATATCTGTAGTAATAAAAGTATTAGGCAAGTTTCTAAAAGCCCACTTTTTATATACAAAGTTACAATTTGCATTTTTTCATCCTCCTATTTTTAGTTTTAATTTTAAAATACTCTGTATTGGTAGAAGTCCATTAGCATGTGGCTGAGGTTCCATCCAAGAAGAAGGGTTCCAAAGTACACTAGACATAACATCGGTAGAGGTAGTAGAAATATCCTAGTGTTTTGCATCATTGGTAGATCTGGAAGAAGGTAATAATTCTGAGATACTAGATATTTAAGGATTTATTTGTACGAACGATTGACAAATTTCATAACATGAATATACACACAAATTAATCACTAATAAACTTAATCCTTAAATTAATTGCTACAAACATAATAAAAGTGTTATTTTAAATTAAAAAGATATAAAAAACATAAGAAAGAAAAAATAAATTATTCTAGCTTTTATTGTCTAAATTTGGCTAACAACTAGGAATCATTTGAAGTTGATATTAAATGTACCACTGTTTGAATATACAAAAGGTCAACTTACTGCTATATCCAAGGAAAGTGATATAGAGATAATATATGGAGGAAGCCAGCCAAAAGGTATTAGATACTAGGCACGATAAAAATCCATTGCTTATCAATAGACCTGTAATTTAATATTAGTAACATTTTAACCACCAATAATAATATTACACTGTTTGTACGATAATTTTGTATAAATCGAGACATATTTTGTATATATATATAAAATATATCTGGATTCAAATATTACTCTTTCCCTCTGAGCTACCTATAGTCTTCTTTTACACTAAACATATAACTTGTATAAGAGGTGTCACATGGTCGTACATTAACTATAAAAAAATATATTTTAAAAGGTTTATTGTAATATTTGCAAAAAATCTTCTGAAATTAAACTATAAATGTATGTACTTATATTGAAACAATAATGAATTTTGAATATGTACAGACATTTCAGGTGCTTCTTGTGTAACATGGACATGTAATGCTTAAGACAATGTGTTTAACAATTTAGCTAATAGAGAGTCTATATTAAGTACTTACTATTAAACAACAATATTTGGAAGCAGTGTAGCAAAGATAATGGAGGAAAGAAAGCATTAATATGTACATCAAATGCATAGCCCCATTCTACATCTGGTGATGACTCATCTATCCTCATGTATTTATTGCTTATATACCTAAAATATAATGAAGTCAACTTGTTACATGTAAAAATGCAGAACATATTTAAATAAGGTCTATATACGCAGTAGATAATATTACCAAAAAACTGTTGACATGACTATTCCAGCCCCTATGAAGTCAACAAAAACAACATACAGTACAAACAAGACTGTTTGCCCGGTAGTTAGTCCTATTGCCAATGCAAAACATATGGATGACACTGGAAATAAATAATAAAAGGTAATAAATCACAATAAAAGAAATGTAGGTTTTATATATTACAATAATTATATATTATTTAAATACTAATTACTTACAGAATAGCCATACACTAAGTAAAACTAGAAATGCTGGGTCATCACGAGCAAACTGGGATTTGGTGTCTGAAAAAATAAATAAATGTTTTATTCTTCAAACATGTGATGGACTATCAATTTAAAACCACAAAACAAGCAGAATTACTATAATCTTGACTAGGGTCTCATATTGTAAACTTTGATGTTTCTAAGTCTTGACTCTTGATGTAATTATATTGATTATAATTGATACACTTGAATCAGGTGTATCAAATATAATCAATGTAATTGTACAGATGAGTACATTTTTGTTTACAATTATGTGCTATACTTTGTGATAACGATTAAAGATGTCCTACGTTTTCTATAGTTAAAATTCCTAAAAACTTTCTGTGGTGATACAAATAAATAAATCATTTGCCAGGCGGCAAAGTCAAAGTCCATTTGATTGAATTTAAGAAGTCTCCTTAAATAAATGTATCGTTTTCTTGCTGCACTTGATGTTAGTGGCTGATAGTTGGCTGGAGCAGGTAGCGGGGATGCACTTCTAGCATAGTTTGATGGGGTGGGTGATGTTGAGTATTTCATCATTATTTCAATTCAAATTTTAGTTATGAATGAACTCAAAGTATTAAAATCACTTCTTTAGTAACACGACTGAAAAAAGTAACGTATCGGTTGAAAAATGCATCATGCACAAATATCGAATTTGTTTATGACTTTTGCTTGTTATTTTTAACTGCATAATTACATTAAACATTAACCTAAAGCTAAAACAATCCGATGACATAAAATGCGTCATCGATGTCAATGTCAACTTTCCTTTCCTTAACGTTCGCTCGTTACAGAAGAAAAAACAAATTCGATTGGACTTGTACCCTAGCTACGCAAATAGATTTAAAAAGTATGAAGTTCGAATTAAACCGTTTTTTGACGCTCGGTGTTGACTTAAGATCTAAATATTTAGGCTTTGAAGTAAAAATCAGATGAATATTTGTGATTTTTAAGGAGACAATTCTAACTTACTATTGAATTCAGTGAAGCTAGCATTATAATTAAAAAATTCCTTCGATACGGTGTCTGTAAAGTGATTAAGAATGTCTAATAGATACACATCTTTATCTTCAGTTTCAGCAGTTAGAAAATCAAGGTTGGTATAGTTGTTCTAATATGTGGGTTTATTATGGCTCAACTTTACTTTACATCCATACACATTTACATATTTGATTGGAATGCTGACAATTTGTTATTGTTGTAAGTAAATAATTTATTTGTTGTTTAGGTTGGAAGGAAAGCCTTCTTTATTACCGAAGCCCCGCCCTCCTGGGTCTATAGATCGTCAGTCTATGGACACAAAGAGACCTTCTACAACTGGATTCCGTTCTAGCAGTGCCGAACCACCAAGAGCTACTATTGGGGGTAGACTCAGTAGGGAGCCATCTGCTACTAAAATACCTTTCAACAGAGTATGTTTATTAATTTTTTGTATCCACATAACCATTGCTTGTTGAAAAAAAAAATATTTCAGTAATTTGACAAATAACTAAAATCTGTTAGTTGGTTAGATAAATTAGTTTGTAAAAGAAGGTTATAAATAACACCAATTTTATCTTTCTATGTTGAAATTATTTTACTAAGAATAACTGGTTACCATTAATATTACAGAGATCTCGTTCTCAAACTGGTGGTGGAGAAGTGAGACATGATGTAGCAACACCTCGTCGCAGCAATCAGTACAGCACTACAGCAACACCTGTGGTACTTATGTTGTTGTTTTACTTTTTTTAAATATTATAGAATACACCAATATCTAGAAAAAACATCCCGAGAGTATAATATGTCTAACTATTATAGTTACGTAACTGTAACTACTTTTTTACATTTAACAAATTGATAGAATTGCAGATGAAAATCAGACCGTGTTATCTGTACCATTTATAAATTTTTATCCAAATAAATAATTTAATATTCAAGACTGTCTCAATACACAGTGGACACGAGCGACATTGAATATATCCAGTTTTTTTTTATGCTTTACTTATAAAGTTCTTTTCAGAGGAATCACACTTTAAATAATATTTGTTAAACTTCTTTTTAGAACTTGTCCCTTTGAACTTGAATATTTTCTTTTGTATTATTATTAGTTTATTCTTAATTTCTCCGATTTAAAACAAATATCTAAGAATAGTTCCCAAGCGAGATTAGCAAAAGTTCGTCGTATTGGAGAGTCTTCTTCTGAAAATGATAATGATCGTCTGGAAAGTATTAGAGTGTACGCGTACCAATCACGAGCCAGAGAATCTATCAGGTTCGTTTTGCAGAACAAAATGCAAGATCGTCGCAGCGACTTGAAAGGAAATAGAGCTAGGAATTCGCGAACGCGTGCACAGTACACTAACACTGAGCGCTCGCAGCGGCCCCTGAACCAGCGAGATAGACTGCGGTCATTAATAGAGAGGACGCGCAATACATTTTTTTTTCTAATTATATGATTCATGGTCGTTTTAATTAGCATGCTTATAATTTAAATATTTGTACTTATTTATGTCTACCCGTGAGAAGCCAGGACAGGGTTAAGTATAAAGCCGCTAGTTAAGTATAAAGTTCCTGAAATTCAAACTTAATAATAATAATTAAGAAATTATACTTTCATACTTATTGATATCTGAGTGGTCTTCTATTGTTCTGTTTCCAGAGAACTCCATCGCAAGATCGGGACAAGTTCAATTGGCAGATTTCGCTCGATAGGGCTCTGGCATTTGTAATCAACAAAGACAAGAGGTTTGGATTTTATGTATACCTCAAGTCATTGAAAAATATAAAATAATAAAATATACGCATGGCAAGTCTATTTTGGACAGTTCACTGACATTTAGGGTAAAAGAATATAATGTTGGCGTTGAAATTTACTTAATTTTCATTTTATTATGTTATCCAGACCGATACAAAGCATAGATTGGCAAAGGTCGGAGTGCGCGCGTATGAATGTGGTGCTGGCTTCGCTGGAGGTAGGCGGACTAAGCCGGCCACTCACCATTGCTCGATTTGTTGAAATTGTCAACATACTGTTGAGCTACATTAGTAAGGATGCAAAACTCAACAACGACAATTATGTTGTAAAGGTAATATCTCGTCAATAATTTTAAAAGTTAAGCTAAATTTTTAATACATTTTAAATTTTTTATTTTCACTAATTCCTAAAGATACTATCTCTGTATATTTAATGAATTGAAAATAATGTGTGTGGGTGAGAATCTAATTCAAACAGTTAAAAATCATCTTACCCTTAGATCACGTACAGGTTATAATGTAAAAAAATTGCTTGTTCTCACTGTCTAGTTACCTACAACACTACAGAGGACTGTTGAAACAGTAGCAAATCTATAAAGACCATTTGTAAAAAAAAAATACCTACCTCCATAGAACAACTGATCAAAACCGTGGGTTTGAATTCTGTAGCAACATGTTACAAAACAGTGTGACCACGGCCAAACAAGTTTAACTAATATATTTCGCGTTTTAAACCGTTAAGTGTTTTATTTATACATATTACATTAATAGTTAAATGGGCCCTAAAATCTAAACATCCACTTAACTAATAAGCTGGACTTAATGCCAAACGAATGACCTGTTTCAGCTTCCGCATCTGACCAAACGACTTCTGTACCCGGGTGCGATGCCTAAATCGTGGCTTCGCACAGTGAACACTCTGCATTCATTTCCACAGGCGCTCGCTCTTATCTCATACCTGGCGGACTTGTTATCGGACATTGTAAGCGTGATCCATTATATCAATTGTACTCGCAAATCGTTTCAACCTACTAATGTCCCGCACCCGAGTCCCGGTCACACAGTGACCCACCTCGCAACATCAGTGAAGGTTAACGATCTTTAACGACTATCGCTTTCTAAAACAAAGGGCACATACTACCGTAATATAGACTGATACTAGAAATTTTCGAAGATTAGAACTTAAAATTTAATAAAATAATCACATCATCTACACGACGCAGTAAAGCTCAAAGGGCCCGTTTGTGGTTAGGAATCTCTTCCATTAAATATAATTATATATTTTCAGAGGAGACCGGTAACTGACGAATGGCTTTACAAGTCTAAGGATGATAAGTCGCGCCTTCGTCGTGCTTATCTGCGAAAATGCTGGTACAGGTGGGATTTAGGAGCCTACTTTTTATTATGCAAAAAGAAAAGATTAAATCGATAGAAATTGGGTAGCTAATTGTAATTCTCAATTGAATTAACATCATTGTGCAAGATTTATGATGATGAGTATATTTAATATTGTACTACGTTTTTTAATACTTTGCAGATTCAACTATCAAACAAACAATGGTTTCGACGACCTCAACGAAGAATACCTCCAAGATTTTAAAACACGAGTCGGTTACAATGAGCTGAAGGTTGCAGAATTGCAGAAAGAAGTCAGGAGTGGGTATTTTATTTTACCATAAGAAATGTAAATAGCAAACGGGGGGAATCTAACCCAGCTTTGACCCTGTCTATTTGTTCAATACACTTGCACATACAATTCCCGCGCAATGTTATTACAACTTTAATACTAAGTTCAAAATCCAATGCTTTGCAGATTTTAAGCTGATATTACAGAGTTATCGTGTGATCTCATTGCTCATAATTGATAGTCCATTGATTGATAGCATTCCGAGATCCGAGTTTCTCAGCATAATCTACATATATTTGTACTTCAGAATGCGAAATCGATTTGGAAAGGACGGAAGAGCTGGACGCCAAGGAACGCGAAAAGGAAGCTGTAATCGTATCCCGTCACGAGCATTTGGTAGAAGAACTGCATCAAGTGAAGAACCAGAGGAGTGAGCTGAACAGCAACGCGGTAGCCGAGAGAGCTCGGAGCGTGGCCCTCGCGAGCACACGGCAGCAATTGGCCGCGGAGGTCGAACGGAGCAAGTGAGTGGATATTCAAAATGTTAATCAATTTTAACACGAGACGGGGTCATATTGCCTAGTTAAAGCTGCTAAGCTTCTAGCGATTTGTTTTATTGTGGTGAGTATTAGAAGGCCATCAACCCAGGTCGATCTTGGGCGGTTGATAAATATCATTCAACAGAAATCAAAAAGATACAAATGCCTAAACACTCTATTCCCTTTTGCAATTTTGATATATTAATCTTATATATTATATGATCTGCATCAAGAACTATTTTATCTATCTTTGGTATTAGTCTCTTATACGAGATTGCGTTATAGTAGTTTTTTTTACGATCAGCTGTGTACTTGTGACGGCGCCATTTTTATTGCGGTTGACAGCGAGTGGTTTCCTCGCTTCCACTTAATTAACGTATATTTTTGACTGTTTGTAGCGTAGTTACAAGGCGGCAAAGCAATGATATTGTATATACACAAGTTAAATACTGTCT
This sequence comes from Leptosia nina, assembly GCA_963661955.1. Lineage (NCBI taxonomy): Eukaryota > Metazoa > Arthropoda > Insecta > Lepidoptera > Pieridae > Leptosia > Leptosia nina. The sequence goes on from CAVLEF010000007.1 coordinate 170,306, forward strand.
ATAGTTTACGCGAGTAGTACACATTTAAATAAAACACTTTAACGGTATAAACGCGATATATTAGTTAAACTAAGTACAGTTTGCACAATTTAAACGAATATGAAATTTATTCTTTGTTTTGCATCCGTCAACCATTCAATCACAACTTACCACAGCGAAGCAACGCAGGGTACAGTTAGTTAAAAATAAATTAACCAACATGTTTAATTTCAATTGTTCAGGCTTTAGTCTTGTTTGTAAAACTTACGTGACTTAAAATAGCTTTCCCAGCTCTTAGCTCTTTTTAATGACGTTTTAATTGCTTGTGATTGGGGACAGGGTCCAATTGGAACAGCTTCAGAAGGAGTTGGCGTCGCAAACGATGACGGTGCAAGAGCGGAACAAACTGCTCGACAAATTGGACTTTGACAGACGGGTCACCGATTCTAAGCAGGCTTTGGCAAAAGAAGTGTCGAGGGTGAGATCATATCACTGATTTGTAGTGCTTTTAGGGGTGTATTCGTCGTAACCTTGTTGACCAGCTCGTTTTTGTAATGTCAAGACACATCTTCTGGAAATCTGGATATCCGAATATCCAAAGCCTAAAAAGAAGTTATATGGGGTGCTTCACCTACCATCAAGTGAACCCCGATCACTGTCTTTGATAGAATTATATGTATAATTGAATGATGATATAAATACTATACGATATCGGTTCTGGGCTCAAAAGCTTAGCGATTCAATTCCACACTTTATTCGCTGTTTGTTTGTTAAATATATTCAAGAAGACTCGATCTATTGTTCTGTTACAGAAACTAGTGAGCAAGGAGAACGAGTTAGCGCTGTGGCAGAAGCGTGCGCTGGACAGCTGCGTCCAGTACAAGCAGGCTTTGGTGCAGCTCGCGCCGTCCGCTCCGCATCTGGCCGCACTCGCTGTGGACGAGACGTGAGTTCCTCTGAAACTGAAGAGAAAACCTTAATCTTTTATAAGATTATCTGCCTCAAAACTTAGGTTGCTTCATAGGCATCTTGGGTATTTGTACATACAACTCGTCGGTCATTGATCTATGTTTCCTTGCGGTCCGACCTTCCTTATACCCTGAACGGTTTCAGCTTGTAGCAAGTTGATTACGAAAATTTCGATCGAAAATGATAGAATCTATATATCTTTGTCTTCCTTATTCGAATATTTTGTTTTGTTTTTATTGTTTGAAATGCTTATTTTGAATCTTATAGTAGAATCTTGTGAGTAGCTCTATTTCTGCATCGTTTTTAAGGAGTAAGTTTATATATATATTTCAGTGAGTTGATGAGTCCAGAATGCGTGCAGCACATGAGCAGGGCGATGGAACAACTGCAGCGGGAACAAGAGGCCCTCGCAGCTAAGAAGCAGGAGCGAGCTCGCTCCAAGACTCAGATGCATCGGAGGAATGCGCAACTTGCTGTTAGTTCAGCTTTAACTATTATAATACCTTAGTGCAATAGATTAAAAACAACGGAGGTTTCAAAAATTAAATCCAAGATTTGCTAATACTCACGGATTGACTTATATGATATTAATAAAATATTGGACAACAATCTCTTTTACCTGTGTAGTTACAGAATTAGATTGGTCATAATAATTTCGATTCGAAGTCGATTTTGTCCCATTGTTAACCCGTTACTGTATGAGGTACACGATTACTGTCACATAATATAACTTATTGTTTCATTACTATGAATATCTTCAAATATTATTTCAGGAAGAAACTCGGTCGAAAATAGCAGAAATAAAAGCGGCGATCGAGCGCGAGCAGCAAGCCCTGGAATTGGATATGGCCGCTGAAACGGCGGAATCGGCTTCTTGGAATCGAGAAGAACTCTCATTACAGCAGCGAGCTGACGACCTTCGCGCTGGACATCATCAATACAATGAGGTGGAAGAACAACTAAGATTGGTGCGCGAACGAGAAGTCAAGTGAGGTTTTTTTAGTCAGAACTGTGGATACACGACTGAATATTTGTAAATTTGTTTTGCGTGTACGAAACTTATTTAATGTGGTACAAAACTGCAACGTACGAGCCTTGCAAATTGCGTTAGTAATTTCCTGGGGCGATGGGGCTAGGAAATAATAGTTTTTAATTGACACATAGATGGCGCTATACGAAACAGTAGTTATTGTAAATGGTGAGGCATACGTTTTTAATTGAAATGTCTTTTTTTGTTTACAGACAGCGAGAGCGAGTTAGCCATATGAAAGCCCTGGTGGAGGACGCGAGAGCGCAGTCCGCAGCAGCTCTGCTGCGAGCTCGCGAGAAACGTCGACGACTGTTAAAAGAGTCCGTTCAAGCGATCAGGGAGCGTTTGCAGCACTGATATTTATATTTTGCATCCATTAAATAGTTGATAAATATACTTATTTCACACATCAAAGAAGCCTTAGTTATATGAACTTTAGAGCTATATTTGTTACTTGTGTTTGACCTGTTTACGCAGTTCATGAATACCTTTATAAATTATAGCCATATATATTTTATTGCATGTTTTTAAAATATTGATTACAGTTTCAGTTAAATGCGCAACAAACGTCCAAAAATACTAACAAAATTTAACCTTAATAATATTAAAGATTATATTTATGAGAAACATGATGGATTATTATTTAATCCGTAAGCTTTGTAGGGCGGGGACATTTGTCCCCGCCCTACAAAGCTTACGGATATTTTCACTTCACTGCTTTTCCATCTGTAACTACTTGCTTCCAAGAGAGGCAGAAATTATCAACATTTACATGGATGGTTAAAATCGATTCCTTGTTTAGTAGTGTAGTGTATGGAAGTATGTAGCCTATCTATGTAGATATATATGTGTGTCATGTTTATTTTATATTACACTAGCTGAGTCACGCGCCTTCGTACGCGTAGAATAATTATTTTGGATATCAATTTTTGTTTTTGCAAACCCCCTGTTCAACTCCATAAATTTGAGCTGTTACCCACGACGTCGCCCGCGCCCCGTCGTTTTTGCAAGTTAATCTTAAAAGATAAACATATACTGTCGCGGATTTTTTTAAGGTCATTTAAAGAGGAATAATTAATTATTTTATAGATGATTTTTGGGTTTCTTGAATCGTTATCGCAGCGTACGCAATGGAAACCCACAAGGATGAATAATTTTCTCAGTTTTCCTTCTTTCTCCTATTAGTCGCAGCGCTATGTTTTTTAATCGCCTTCCTCAATAAATGCTCTAGCAAACACAAAAAGATTTTTTGAATTCAAACCAGTAGTTCCTGAGATAAACGCGTTCAAACAAACAAATTTTTCTATAAAATATAAAATTTGTTGTTCTATAAAATATAAAATTGAAACCACTGGACAAAGGATTAACAAAAGTACATTTATTCTTAATATAATTGAATAAACTATCAAGTAATCGTTTGTATGGTCAATTCCACGCTGTCTTCTATCTCTTCACAGTGCGCCTTAAACTGCTGTTGAGTCCATACGTGCGATCGGGTCGACGCGGATTTGCGCACGACGTTGGAGGCGGGAGGTGGAATCGCAGGCTTGAACGCCATCTGGGATCCGTTATACGCGTCGAATATTTGTAATGGGTTCCTGCAAGAGAAATGTCTCGATACACAAGAATAGAGTGTGGACCTCGACTGCAGAACATCACAGGTCTGCGGATAGAACCATAGGTCAGTCAAAATTTACTCGACATTTAGGAACACCCTGGAGTACCGAAGTAGGTATCTCTTCGGCGATCACACCAGACACTCGAGCGGTGGATGGTGCATTTAAGCCCTAAAAGGCCTCTTCTCTGCGCCCAATAGTGGAACATTAGTATACCGGAATGCTTACTGCTGGTATAAGCTGACTGGCGATGTAAAGTATACATTTTAAATATTAAATTGTATAACTTACATTTTATGTAGTTCACTGGGCAAGCCTCCGCCAGTCAGCAAAGCTGTAGCTGCCCGGCTAGTTGTAGGATGGTAGTGGCGCGAGAGTGCTGTCAACTCGAACAACACAGCTGCGTGCGCGCCGCAATGTTCGGGCGAACTCGCAAACGGGTCGAATTTGCCCGAACCGACCGTTTCCTCCGTGTCAAATAATGCTGACACGCCTTTGTTTTGCTTTTAAACAGAAAGTGATTTTCCTTTTTATTTTAAAAGTTATTAACCACTACAAAAAGTAAACAAATTAAGTACGTATGGTGGCTCACCTGTGTCAGTTGATGCAGCAAAGCTAGTGCAGCCAATGCCGCGTGATGCTGCTGCTGCACGGCGATCGTACCCAGGCGTTTGCTGAATGCGAGCAACACGCTACTAGAGACGCGCCTGATTCGCCCGCAAACCGCTGCAATAGCTTCTATTACGAGGCGGTTCTCGGTCTCGTTCGATGCTGTAGATATGAAATAAAATCCGTTTTTATGTAATTTAAATAACTAACTAGTAAGTCGGTGTTTGACATTCATTAATATTCTGTTCTGACAGTATAAAACATGTTACATTTTTATTTTTATATGACCTGACATTTCGGATGCTTCGCAACAGCCGTGGTCACGGGGAAACTAAGTCTCTGGCGTCAAATTAAATACTGCTACGCTAGCGTCATCTGTTCCGTTGAAGTTGGTATTTGGCGAAATCGACCGGCACCTTGCAGAACTGTCTAACGTTGTCTTCGCGTTTGCCAGGGTATGCTGTTTATTGAAAAACTCTGGACTCCAATAAACAGCCTACCGGCAAACACGAAAACATTTGATTTATATAAAACAAGTAAATGATTCGTTCGCGCAGTGGTTGTACTGACCGGCGTGAACATTAATCGCGTTCGCGTACAGATGCTCGTGGAAGTGGTGCGGGTCGATGTTGAGCGCGTCGCCTGCGCCCGACAGCATCGCTAGTACGGTCCGCACGCAGAGGAGGCGGGACCGCGTGTCGACGAGCTCGTCGCGCACGAGGGCGGTCAGGATGGCCACCAGGTCGCTATAGTACTCCAGGTTTATCACGTGCGTGAACCTGATGAAATTTTAATATGTAGATTTTTGAAACAATAATAATAACCTTGAATTCCTGTTTTGTATAGTGGCTTTACAATTGTCATACCAAACTTCACTCGTATAAATGAAAGCAGCAAGTCGCAAGCATGTGGGAGTAAACTCACTTGGCCAGTCCTTGTAGCACAGCAGCCAATAGTTGCGAGCGCGGTGAGGTCTTGAGCAAGCGAAAGTAAATGTGGAAGGCGAGGCGCGTCACCTCGGTCAGTTGCTTCTGCCTCGCGGCTTCGTTCTCCTTTGCTTCCGTCTCGAGGAGCTCGTGCTCGACTTCTTTTAGTTTCTTTGCTCGCTGCAGAATTATTTGGTTTTCAATCGTATGAGAACGGTAGGAAATAACTTGATGGATCTAAAAACAAACAAAAATTATATAATGACCTTTTTCTCCTTTTTTGATAGGTTGACTATCCGCTTCTTGTGCTTCTCATCTTGTTTCTTCTTCAGCTTTATATCTGTTTCGGCGTCGAGTTGAACGTCAGCTATTTTCAGAGAGAGAAGACAGTCCAGTGCGGAAGGGTGTAACCTTTCACCTCGGCGTTTCACTAGTTGATTTATCAGACGAACTATCTGTAATAAACAGAACAGTCTGTAACAAACATATTTAAGTCCACCAAATTATAAATTCACGGATTTTCTTTCTGCACGGCATTAGTCTGAATAAATGTGTCTTCCCGTGCCCCACCTAGAGAAATAGGATTTCCCTGTTCAGCTGCTTAAAAATCTGCAGTGGTTTTAAAAAATCCCAATAGTCAATGTTACTTACGTCTAAAGTAATTTCTCCTTTTTTATCCTCCTTGAAGACATTACAACAGCATTCGGTCACAATGCTCCTAGCGATCGGCTCTCGGGAGTCAAGGAAGGGTACGACACTCTGTGCGATGTTTGTGGAATAGTTGAAATTAGGTTTTGCTTCCAAAAGATTACACATCGAGCGAAGTGATAAAACTGCAAGGCTTGTGGTCGACGCGTCTAGCTTGCTGAAAGATTACAACAATTTAATGACCTACACCTACACTTTCTAGTATGTACTAAACGCTATAAACATGAGAAACAAAGAAAAGCAGATATATATATATATACATAAATATAAATCGCCTCATTAATTTTATAAACAAGACTCTGGAATGAATTAAATAATTATATTAAGTGTACCGATTGTCGCCTCTTCTAGTTCTAAGTAAATTGGCTGCTTTTTCCACTCGCACAAGATACCGTTTGTAGAATTCCAGAAGTTCTTTTTCATATTTGTATAGAGCCAGTGTGTCCTTCTTTACTGAAAATTGTTACATAATTACATTATATTATTACATCCTCAGATGTCACACCGATGATTGAAAATCGCCTTACACTTAATATCTGAATAGTCTTGATGCCTGATTCTGTATTCTGGTAGAATGTCTCGAAATACTTCAGCAGCAGATACTGTAGCTAATTTCCTTACCGACAGTAAATTCAAGGTACCATCCTTCAGTTTATCTTCCATTAGGTACAAGACAGGATACAGGTTTTTTAACTGAGTTAAAAATGAAATGAATTAAAGGAAAATAGTAAAGTATAAATAGGTATGTAGACTATAAATTGTATTCAATAACCTTAAAGAAGAAAGCTATTGAGAAATTCAAAAGTAATATAGAAAGGACTGCGCCGCGCCGGCGCCATGATTGTATTTGTTAGTTTTAATGCATATTTTTTTATGAAATAAATAATCGTTTTTCATACCTTTTTCTCAGGACTCTCAAGCAATGATGAGCAGAGTGCTCCAATGCGCAACTTTTCGTGTTGCAATTTATCCCTACGGGCTGCTAGTAATTCCACTGCTGTTATCACTCTACCCTCCTCTTCTCCAGGGTCCAACCCTGAATCAGATTCTGCCTCAGCCTCATTATCGGATTCTTCTAATTCCAGTTCTTCACTGTCTGATTGCTGTTCCACTTCAGATTCTGAAAATAAAAAGATTTATTTTATATTCTATACCAGTGAACTTTTTATATGTGAGAAGTTTTTAGTGTTTTGTGTGAAGATCACGTCTGCTTTAAACTGTCCTGATTACAGAAACTATGCATACTGAATAATTTCAAATAATGTGTTTATCTTCTATAGTCACCATTCACTTCTTCAGCTCTTTCTAATAAACCATCTTTAGTTTTAATTGGTAAGAGTGGGCGAAGTTTTTTAGAAGGCCTCTCAGCTATCTCTTCTTCATACTTTTCTTCAACTTCACTACCACTGTCCGCACCACTATCGCCTTTATCATGTTTCTGTACTTTGACTCTACTTCGTTTTCTCTTTTTAGATTGTCTGAAATAAAAAAGTATAAAAGTAAAATAAGGTCTTAATGAAATTTTAATACTATTTCCTTAATCGACAGAGCAAAATTATTTAGTTACTCAGTAATAACTATGGACTCTTACAACAGCACTTAATATGAAAAGTACTAGTATACACAGCTCCTACTTAATTCGATTAAATATATTGGCAAATTAGTCTAATGGCAGCAATGTATTGATAATAATTAATGGGTCCTAGGTTCCTTTCCCACCTTCAACTTTTATATACTCGGTCTAGATGTCAAAAAGGGTGATAGGAATATTTAAATTACGTATGGTAATTGTCTTGTCCAAAAAATAGGTTGAAGGTGCATCAAAGCCTAGATGTTAAATCTCTGTGTATTTCACCTTCTACTAAGTAACCCACATGCTTGTCTAAAATAGAAAAAAATTACTCTTTTGCTTCCTCTGCGGGTATGTTAGATAGCAATTGGGGTTGTTTTGCAAGCCTTGTCAATATGTATTTCTGCTCCTCGTCATCCAACATGTCTGCCCACTCATCATTTGACTCCTCACTCTCACTGCTGTACTCCGGTTGAGATTTAACAGTCTGACGTTGTTTCTGTACTTTTGGTTTATGTCGCTGAAGTTTTAATTTCCCAGACTTCTTCATTTTGTTCGTCGTATGATTGGTTCTTTTAATTTTGCTTATTTTCAATTTACCTTTTTTCTGAAAGAAGATAGTTAAAATAATTAACAAAAGTAAAATAATTAACAAAAGTAATCATACTATAACTACTAAGTATACTTTTTAACTCACCGCCATTTTTGTAATTTGTTTAAATTTTATTGATGAAGTAAATAAAATGATCTACTAAAAATTACAATTTACAATTTTTTATACGCAAATTATAACCACAATGCACATGTTTCTATTTACATATTACTAATTGACGCAAAGTTTGACATACAATAGCATTTTTTTGACAGTGACTGCGGCATCTCTATGCTTTATGCTTGCGTTCAGAAATTAAACTAAATATATGTTATCATTATATAATTACGCGGTCTGCGTTTATATGTATATTGTTAATTTTTATTAACTATTGTTAATAAAATGTAATAAAACCTTAATTCAAAACGTTACATTTAAAGAATATAATTGAAAAACAATCCGTAGTGACAATATTACAAACTTAAGTATTTGAACGAAGACAAACTTTCTAAACGTCAAATCGGTTATAAAGACCTCGAAACTTTCTGTTTTGAAATTCAAGTTTTTCTAGTTTTCTAAGGGTTAATGTGACGGATGAAATGCATAAATTAATCAAGGAGTCGTTGAAGAATAAGTTCTCTCTCAGCCTTTTTAAACGTTGAACGAAGTCTGAGAATGGTTCCCCAACAGCAAAGAAGGAGGCGTCGTCGAGCGGTTTTGTCTCGGAATGCTGAGAGACGAGTAGTGGTAGCGAGAGGATCTGGTGGATTTGGTTTTACTATCGCCGGACAACGACCATGTGTAGTTTCAGCAGTTGCACCCGGTGGGCCAGCAGAAAGAGCTGGTCTTTGCACTGGGGATGCGTTGTTGGCTGTAGATGGCGCGAGCGTTGCCCGATCACCTCATGCCAATGTGGCCAGGATGATAGCAGCCGCAGACGGGCCCATTGCACTGTCAGTAGCACCGAGAGAGACACCACCTACGGACACGGAGGATACAGAACCTGAGGAGCGTGCAAGAACTCGCAGGCGATATCCACCACCCAGACGTAGGCCGCAACCCGCTGTTTTACATCATCCCGGTACTTATGTTTGTAATGAAGTAAGACTAATTTATTGTAAGTGTAGGTGGTGGTATATACATTTAAAAACTTGTGCTGGGTATTTATATATTGTTAATAAGTGTAACATTGCTACCATATTTGCAATATTTTGGAAATATTGTAAATATGATACAGTGAATTATTATCAGTTGGTATAGGATATGATTTTGATAATTATTTTTTCAGATTACTATGCTAAAGGAAGTTTATAGGTATGTGAGTAATTAAGTGTTTATTATATGTACTCACATTGCACTTTTGTGTTGTCACCAGTTATCTTTGTGTAATGAACTTTATTGTCACTTCTCTGTCTGTTTCATAATTAATGCAAATCAGATAAAGTAAAATTATCATAATATGTTTCATTTTATACTGCATGTTTGCATGTACATATAACATAATATCTACTATTAGTCAAATATATAAAATGTTTCCTTGTACACCTTAATAAGTCGAACTGTGATAAGCTCATAATCTCCTACCAAAAATCACCAAAACCATTATCATTACTTACAATCTCAGCCCACAATTTATCCATTAGTCCCTCCAAGTTATTATTTTTGCTCTATGCAATCCAATAATAATCTCTACTGACAACATATTATATCTATTGCATACTCCTACTTGAGTAAGCAATAGATATAATAAATATGAATTTGTTAACTTGCATTTGCTTGTTTGATGTCAGGGGATGTCATAGCAATATCTTTTATAGATGTCCTATTCTTTTTATTTGTGCCTGAAATTTAGTTATATATTGATAACTATAATTTTTCTAAGTTTCATAGGTCAGGCTAATGCTGCTTATTTCTTATTTGTATATAACATGCTTTACTTGTACCAAATGAATGAAGAGAGTATTGAGATTATATTGCTTTAGTAACTAATTGTAAAATCTAAGTATCAGAGTAATTTTCTAGTTTTATATTAAAAACCATAAATAAACTATACTTAATAGCCGAATAACTGTGGTGTTACAGGTTGTCACGCACACGCTGCCTCAACGACAACGGGTATTAGTGAGATTATACAAAACTTAAGTCGAGCTCAGCTTGCCCCAAATCAAGTTGCGCGACTCGAATGTCGTACAGTTGTCGGTTACTTAGGAACAATTGAAACACCACAGTCGACATCGAATTCTGCTCCAGAAAATGTAAAAACCGCTGTGAGAAAACTTCGTCAGGAAAGACGAGCTGCTACGCCAGTACTACTGTCAGTGCTTCCTAGCTCCTTGCTGCTTAGACGTCCTTCAGGACAAATCCTCGCTCAGTACCGACGAGAGAGGATTGTGTATGCTGGATGTGGGTCAGATGCAGATAGAAGATTTTTTGGACTAGTAACAGCTGCGGAGCTCTCGGAGTCAGAGATTGAAGCGTCACATTCCTGTCACGTGTTTGTGGTTGATCCCCGAATGGCTGAACACGACGTTCATGTCTCTCGAGCTCGAGAATTTCAGATATCGTGTACACGGGACCCTGTTGCCGAGCGGTGTTTGGAGTTTCCACCGTCAGCGGAGTACGTGGTGGGAGTTATTCGCGGAATGTATTCTTTACCTCCCGATGATTGTGCCAGCCCTGTACTTCAACAGATATCAAAATTGGCAATCAAGAGTGATAGTCCCGCTCCGAGCGACTTCTCAAGGTCTAATCGGCCCATGTTTAGACCGTTACGCGAGAGGAGGCCGTGCAGACACGAAGAGATTAGAATGGAGCCAGATTTTGTGGCGAATTCTCCTCAACCCAGTAATCACAGTGAAATAACGACCACCTCAAGTAATAGTGATTCTGGAATTGGCTTTCATAATGATTGCAGAAATGTTGCTGATAGAATTTTGGTTGTAGATTTTGCCAATCAACAGTCCTCGCAAAATCGATTTCATCAAGAATTGCCACGACCGGTAGGTTTAGTCGGCTGCAGCAGTTTCGACGCAGACGGGTCATTTCTGTCTAATACTACTCCCGTCGTCGACGGATTCGGTGGACAGGGCCGACCTCTAAACTTGGACGACGTCATTCTAAATGCGAACGATCTCGCTCGTCACGTCAGTCCGAGAAACGAAGACGACAATTACAATTACAATAATATCTATGGCAACATTCCATCCACTTCCCGAGGGTTCAATGGTGCCGTTTATGACCAGGTGTACACAGAGAACGAAGGGCATTACGAGTTTATTCCGTCGAACTTGGAAGTGGACGAATTAGATCAAGCCGCGGAGACGTTCAATTATGTGGAGACATATGAGGACCGTTCGCGTCATCCTGATTATCATTCGAACGAGTCAGTTGAAAATGTAACGGTCATTTCTGGTCTCAGTAAGGCTAGTATGGACACCGTGTCCGTATATTCATCGAGGAGTCACGAGGAGGCACGGCCGACTCGACGTAAACATTTACAGGCTTCGCTGGATGATATGCTTGTTTTGGGGATGAGGGATCAACCGCTTCCAGAAGACAAAGACGAAGGAAAATTTCTTCATCCAGGTGCAGTTAAGTGCAAGGTTAGTTATAATTGATTATGCTATTATAACTGGTATACAAGTGTCATATATTTATTATGTAGGTCTAAAAGCTGTGCTCTATTGCTCGTTAACATAAAAGTAGGGTTTAAGTTCTATATTTAGGATATATAAAAGTAAAAGAGTTTATATCTTTTTTGTTTTAACACCTCGGAAGGACTCAAGAAAGAGATTGTGCATGGTGCCTATTTCATGAGTTTGATAAACAATGAAAAGTATAGAAATCCTTTCTCATGATACAAATACTTTCAGGTCCGCAAATCAATAAAGCCACTCAACCTTCTTTCAAAAACAAAAAATATGCTGACGGGAAAAAGTGACAAACGGCCTGAAGACGAAGGACGACGAAGATCGTTGAGCGCAAGCGCAGGAGATGTCTCCCATTCCGATGATGCGTTGACGGCCACTGCCAGCGAACCGGATTTGAGGGATGCACAGGTCAGGCCTTATTTTCTACCTTAAGCCACTAACGCTTTGTACACGTTTGATAATTGGTTACTTCCAATTGACTTTTCTAAGAGACCAATATAAATATTATGTTCGCGCTGCATGGAAGAGGGGTTAAAATAAGGGTTATTTGTTCTTGTGTTTGTATCAATAAAAGGTTTCATATGTGGATAGATGTATCAAGTTTTTATGTCATAATTTCAAATTAATATTTTAAACTTGGTGAAAAGATAGAAATCAAAACAAAGCCATTTTGCAAACCTAATTTGTATTTTAATTTTATTACATTACAATCGGTTCTACATAAAGCGTGTAGGTAAGAAAATAACAAAAAGGGAGAACAAAATAATGTGCGAATTGCAATGTAGTAATATATACAGCTCAGGAGTTGAAATAGATCGAAGATGATCGTTATCACCTCGTTATCAACGCGCAGAGCTCGCTAAATATAGCAGCGAAGGCTGTGTTTCATGTATAATAGTACTTTTGTCATGCATGGAATACAAAGATCTTTTTAGATCGATATTCTAAATTTAGTTAACTTTTACTGCTCCCCCTAACTGTACGTCATAGTATTCTGAAGTTCTTAAAGGTTTGATTCAACTTAATCCGTTCAGCTGTTTTCCTGAAGAGTAAAAAAGCAATATGATCCATTTAATTTCAGTTCACAAACATGGATATCGAACTCATTGGTAGGTAGTTTATCAATAACACTGACAGGCCTTACCGCATCCTCCGATTGGGCAATGTGCGTGATATATTGTCTGTAACTGTTCGTGAGCTGTTGGCTCCTGTCTCGGCACAAACGAATTTGAGCAATAAAAATAAATCAGATCTGGAAATGGGTCAATAAATGGTTCATAACGATATAACTGAAGGCGACTGATCGATCACCGCGCATCGAGGCCGACGCCTGACCCAAATACGAGAGCAATAGACAAATGATATGATAAAATATGGCTGCGTCTTTGAATTTGATCGAAATGACTCGGACGCGAATTAAACGTCGCGGGTGCTTCTGTTCGCAGTGTAACATTTGTCTTGAAGGCTTTTAATTCTTTACAATCATCGAGAATTCTCCTTTTCGCTTCAATAGTTGGGTTCCAAAACCGCAAGTTATCAGCGACAACAGGAAAATTCTGTTGAGCTCAAGTATTTAAATGGTGTGTGTGTGTGTATAAATAGAGTAACAACGCAGTACAACGCTCGCGCAAAACATTTACTTTAAATATAAACAGTCGGTGATATAAATTGTATGCACGGTAGAACTTAGCGGTGTAGTTCAATAGAGAAAAATGAACAACATATTTCTAAAAATCAACTTAAGATTTTATGCAACATGCTAGACTGCCTTTACATTACCCACGCTTATTTGTGGTCCCTGCATAAAAAATATATTATATTCATAAAGGAAATGTTATTTACCCCGGTTTAGTTTGCAATTATAAACATAACCCACCTACTTTTTTCCCTCACGATTGTATGTTTGTTTTATCAATAAAGCGGGTTATATTACTTCATTTAGATTCCGCTTCAATTCAGTGTATATCAACATCCATATTCTTGTATTATCTTTTTCTTCATTTTTGCACTGACAAAATATCTTACAATCGATAAGCTACAATATATTCGTTGCCCTACTCATGTGTGGACGCGCCTAGTTAGCTAAATTAATTCGTCACGAATTTGCAGACATGTGGCAACACTATAAAATAAGCAGTTAGCACCAATTCTTACAAACTTACAATTCTTACAAAGTACGATATTACAAACCTTCTATTGGAATGCAAATGATGTTTAATTAAGCATTAAACAGTTAAAGCATGCTATTAAATGGCGTTACATTTTCCATTACACGGAAAGAAAAAATATATGTTGTTAGGCCACCATTACCATAAACTTATAGTAAATATAAGTGTATTTTATTGTTAATGGTAAATGTTTTATAGTAACAAGAGAAAAACCCAATTACAAAAATAATAATTCAAAGTTAATTAAAGTCAGAAGTTTTCAGTACGAATCCTTTTTTTTCCATTTCTTTTTCAAAGATTGCAGACGGATGCAATCTAAAGTGCACCATCCAACTAAAACTATAATTCGGACATGTTTCTGAATTAGTTGTGAGTCTGTGTCCCTTAACAGCTTTATCGCGTTTTTTTCGTTAACTATTTCGACTCTTAAGTGAACGATTCGCATTTCGGTCGTCGTTTATCAATGAATTTCGGTTCGACAGGTTATCAATGGCCATAAATAACTATCACTGGGCCTAATATACTATTATCTCGGTCGAAATATGGTCGTGAGCTCATCGCTAGTTTTTCCATTATCTTTGGGTTATCATCTCTATATAATAGTTGTTGAAATTCAATTTGCAATCTCTCACCGACCCCGATGACGACTTAACCAAAGCCGTCGACTTACTTATTGCTATGCGATCGGCCGACACCGGTGCCGATCGCCCGCAAAACCGCCTACGCCGGCGTAGGCGAGGTCATTCGCTTCGCGTACCGCTCACCCGGGTGAGCTTCCGTCCAGCTCTTCTAGCTCCCACCCGCATTGCGGCGGTCCAAGCCGAGGCCGATGCCCCCCTCGGGGCACCCTTGGTCTAGCCGCAAACACGGCGAGCGCTATCGCGCTCGCCCAAAACGCCCGGTTAGTATTCGTGGCTCCTTAGGAACACAATACGTAAGAGTCCAAAAAAAAAAAAACAATTTGCAATATTTTAGATTAGATTTATGGTAAAGGTAAAAATATCAGTTCGATAATAAATATGAATAGAATTTAAATTTAACTGTATTGACATTGATAGGTGTAGGTACCTAGCACACGAAAAAAATATTTTTAATTTGATTGGACATAATTGCGCTGTAGTCCACTTTCTAAACATTAAAATTCTTATTTATTATCTTAATGTTTGTATATATTTATAACATTAACTTAATCTGCGGACTGCAATGATATTGATTCACTACTTTCGGAGAAAATTTAGAAAGCCTTCCGCCATCGTTTCCGGAAATTGTGTTTGTTATGTAGCTGTTATGATATTTTCTGATATGTAATTTCATAATAAACCGACTTGGCGGGCTATTTCTTCAGTCTCCATATACCAATGGACCCTCTTGTGTTCGATTCGCGCTGGATTTAATCGTATATAAAATGGATGTATTATTTTTTTTAGGAAAGGAAATCTAGATACCAAAAATATAGAGATTACCTTTACAAACTACCGTCCACATGTGCGAGTCGAAAACGTCTCGATTTTTTATACGGCCGGAGTATTCACCTCCTATCATCTGAACCCCACTCTTGCCTGTCCTCTTCTGTCGTAGAAAGAGATGTTTCTGTTCCAAATTATCTGGTGTCGCCATTACGATACGATTCGTTCGCCGCACGCCGTCGCGTCGACTGCGAGTCGAGACATTTGTAATAAATACTAAACGCGTGTGTTTACGTTACATCCCGTACTTGCGCCGGGAGAATCGGAAGATCAGTTTGCCGTACACCATCGTGCAAGATCGACGTCGGGCGTCGGAGATGTGTTGAGTTGTGCGTGAAAAGTGGGTTCCGAACGGTTGCCGAGTGACAATGGCCAATAAAATGATGGGATACGTCATATGCGGTTACAACTCCATGGACAACCTCATGGTGAGTCGTTCGCCTGACTTCGCCATTACGTATCCGTAGCGACCGGCAGCCGCTTCCAGACGTTGCAGTCTCGTAAGGACGTTTTATTCCCTCGCGTTCTTTTGATAGATCACTAATACCGACCGGAGACTAGACCGACATTATTATTATCTTTTTACTTAACGAATAACTATTGACTCGTACGACGAATACGACCATGCAAAGTTAAAAATTCTTAAATCGAAAACAGAAACTTAAGATGCTATTAATAATACATTCGGCGCATATAAGCGTTTATTAACTGGGGCAGCTTTGAGGACAAACGCGGTCGTATTCCTGTAAAAGGCCTAAGGAAAATAAACAATACAATAATAAGAATCGTTCCTGGAAATACCGCAATCGAGGCGGTGGGCTTTTTTATTATTTTAAGAGAACAAGACACTTGACAAATAAAATCCCTTTGTTTTTTGTCCTGAAGTGATTACGAGGCATTTAAGTGTCCGACGTAAAGGTCCTGAAAACACACGACAAAACTAGTAGAAAAGACGCGGGACTCTAATACAATAATAGAGCTGCTCAGAAACAATGCGAATGGAAATTGCGGAAAAGTAGACACATTTTTCATTCGTTTTGTTCGTCTGAGTGAATGTTCTCGCGCGGCGTCAATGGGCTATCTTTGATTTGGGCAAGACTTGCTCGCTTACTGGTGTTGCGTTTTACACGATTATCTAATAGAAACGCCAATCAAGTTTTAATAATTCACTCGTCAACACTACAATATTGTCTGCAGTTTACGCTTTTAAACTCCAGACAGTACTGCAAGACGAGTACACGACGACAGAATTAACTTATTTCGGGTTTTAACAAAAAATAATGTAACTACAAAAATATTTTTACTTTTAGAAAGGGTAAAAATGCTTTGAAGTAAGTAGACTGGATCAAATAAGTACATGCTCGATTAAAAAGAGCATCTTATCAGGAAGAGTATAATTATCTCTTTAAATTATACGATTAATGTACCTTTAGTTGAAATAAGATTCTAGTCTACCAATTGGATATTGATTGAATGAGCCTCGATTGGCATTCGTTAAGGCCCGCATCATGCGTCTATTACCCAATTAAAACTAGAAATCGGTACTAAACAATAAACATACTACTATGTAATGCCGAGAAAATAGATTATTTACCGTCCGCCGCTATGAACCTCACCTAACCTAATACCATTTTTAACATTGAAAACGTAAAAATACGACCTAGAAGTCCTAGGTTTGAGTTCCAAAGTAAATGCTTCATAATTGAAATTAGCTATAATTCTCCACGAACAAATCGTCTGTCTTAACAATTATTTGATATTTTATTCTCTCACCACATGTGGATGTAATTGATTTAGAACTGGAATTTTATAAGACTTATCTAGACATCTAAGTGATTCACCGGCTGACCGTGGCGCATGCGCGATACGTCATCAATTGTTCGTACGAGCGCTATATTTAGACGATTAATTACCGCTTATTTTGCGGAAAATGCCGACTGTCATCAACCCATACGACGAGTACTTTACCTGTGGTGGGCGTGGTTCTTGGCCTTTAGTATATGTATATACTTATCTAGAGCCACTGACGTCTAAGCGAGTAGAAGGAAAAGTAAATGAAAGTCGATCGAAACTTTAGCGGTTAGCCAATACGTTAAAATAGTACTAATGTACGTAATTATTTAACGTCCGTCTGTACTTTAGGCGAGTAGAACTCATTTAATTAAACACTTTAAACGTTTTAAAACACAAAATGTGTTTATTTATTTATTTATATAAAACAATTAAAACGGCGATAGCCACTTACATTAATTGTGTTAGTTGAAATACAACATTTCGCGTTAAAGTTATTTAAATATTGATCGTTTAAGTTGCAAGAAAGATTCTCCGGGTAGAATAATGAGTTTTGGTTTGAATACCTCACTCTAAAAAATGTAGATAAGCATAATACAATAAATATTGGTCGTCTCCGTGAAACGAGTCATAGAAATATGTCCTATTTTACATTTTCGAACCAACATTATTATCATAGTAACTATATTATAAATAATATTGCCTTGGAAGTAAACAGTTACTTTTGTAGTGAAATAATGGTGTTTTGTTTACGCTTTCAACGTCGCCGTTGTTTCATCGCGTTTAATCAGTGTTAAAAATCTTCCTAGTTTTCGAAAATAACCGAGCCAAGTGATCCGTGATTCATATGATTGGGAAGAATACGCTGTAGTATCCAGAAATATCGGGAATGCACAAAGATCTCATTCATGCATTCCGATGACGTCCTTTGTTATTGAAAATCGGTTTTTTGGGAAATGTTCGTAAATTTTGTCGTATTATGTGCAAGCCTCCATAAAAGCTCAATACTTACCTACTGACTTTTCACATATTTTAATAGAGAACTTGCAAAGTTCTTCTGTCATATATATTTTATCTAGAGAATATTTTGAATATACAAAAAGAATATATCAATTTGTGAGTGTACGAGGATGTAGTAGGTATTTGAGTAGAGAGTAGTGTGTAAAGAGATCAAAACTAGATTATGAACGCCTATTCTCAGGCCTAACGAATTTATATACAAAATTTCATTAAAATCTGTTTAACCGTTTTGAAGTAGTTCGCGCACAAACACTGCAGTCATAGTCCTACGCAGCTAAT
Organism: Leptosia nina; assembly: GCA_963661955.1. Classification (NCBI taxonomy): domain Eukaryota; kingdom Metazoa; phylum Arthropoda; class Insecta; order Lepidoptera; family Pieridae; genus Leptosia; species Leptosia nina. Next base: position 188,679 of record CAVLEF010000007.1, read on the forward strand.
TTATTTTGTTTTCCTCATTTTGAAAGCTGTTTTTTGGTATCTTCAAAAAGTCTTTTAAAAAGGACGTTTATAAGGTAACGTATTTCCTATTGCAAAGTACACTTATAAATATTGTTTCATCAGAAAACCTCTCAACAATTGTCCTTTCGAGCGTTCTTCTGTGATAGGAGTATCTACGTTTTAAGTACGCTAACATTCAATGGTCTAACGGTAGCAACATGTGGTTACTAAATTTCCGAATATCCAAAGCCAAGATACAGGTCGAGAGCGCAAGAGCGCATCTCGTTCCACCTTTTATGTTTTTAAATATGTGACAGACTTCTTCGAGGTGCAAATGTTCTCGCCGTGTAAAATTAATATTGCTTTCTTGTCTATTTTGCAGATGTAATTAAATGTACACTTTTCAATACTCTTCTACAGCTTCTATTTAACTTCCGTAATAAGCTGTATGAGTACGCAGTGCGGGCGATAGCGCCAAGCAAGCTTGTTACAGTTCATAGTCTTCAATTAGCCGCCATTAAACGGCTGTTGACACGTTTCCGCGTCCACCCGCTTTCACGACTATCGCTTAATTGCAGGATTTATTTCGCATTCCACACCACACGGCGATATTTAATGGGACCATTGTTGGGACAGCGTTTTTGCAGGACGGCCGATGAGATCTGTCTATATATTAAAACAACCGTACTCTTTCCGATGGCGGAAGGCTCAGCTGTTGACTTAACAAATAAACAAGATGATCCGTCGACGTGTTACCTTTGGATGTATAACTGAATATTTTATTCATTACTATATTTCGTAACTGAGATCGCGCGATAAAGTAAATCTATCTGTTGAAATGTCCTATCTGAAGATATCCGGATCGTTATTCGTTATAAAATAATTGCTATGAAATCCACGCACCGACAGACGTGGAACATCCTGCCTTAGATCACGAATGAACGACCATTGTTTAATATCCTTTAGGTATTAAGTCACGTGGAGGCGAACCCCTATAGACTAAGCCAAGCGATGTCATATTAGTAATTAGGTAGACAAGTAATTAATTAATAATAATTAATCGTTTAGCGTATTGCGTCTTTGGTGTAGTGGTTTCGACTGCAGATCACGAGACCCCAGCTTCGATTCCTTTTGCCTAATTATTAGTTCGGGATTTTTCCAAAAAATGCCAAGTCCGGAGTTTAGATGTACTCAGGCGATTAGGCAACGAATATCGTTATTAAAATCTGCCAACGTGTACTGGAGAAGCGCGGTGGGTCTAAGTTTTAAAGATACTGATCTATGCATTAAAGGTAGAAGCGATTCGCTGTTTATATCCAAAGAACGGTTTTATGCTTCTTTTATACGTCTAGCTCTCGTTCAATTACATTTTATGAAAAACCGCTTGCGCAACTGTACTATTGCGAGTTAAGGGAAAAGAATGATCTAAAGAAAAAGATGGAACTAATTCTGCGAAAGATTGATATAACTGTAAGTTTTGTGAAGATAAGCATAGCTCACTTCAGCCTAAGGTTTTTTAAATTGTTTTTGGCAAAGTTATGCTGTAGGCAACCTTTTGACTTTTTTCACTATAATTCAAATGTTCCAAATAAACAATACGATCAACAGTCACCCAATTTGCTCAATGTCTATGGCACTTTTATATGGGTCCAGTGTTTGAACTGAATTTGGGACATATTGTTGTATGCATATGTGAAACTAATTGCATTTAGCATTTGTCTCCTTTGTCTCAAAACTAAGTTAGTAAATCCAGGAATAAATCTGTACTACTTACTCCACTTATTTTAAGCTCTTGTATCTTGTTATATTTAAAATATAAATTGTAACTGTAAATATTTAAAGCGTAACCTTATGTTCATATTGTATAACGTCGGCCTCTGACATAGATCCTCTGCCGTAGTTGCCGCGAAGCGCGTCCCTGTATTGGACATCTTTGAATACGAGTTGGTCAACGAACCAAAACTAGGACAGTATGTTAATCTACATTGTCCGACGGACGTATGCTATAAGCTATTCAACGTTTGCTCGACAGGATTTGTGTTTTCTTGTAAATTTGGTTAGAATCTACCTAAATATCAATAAGTTTCTTCTGCCTTCTGTCTGAGAACATGTAATTTACAACATTAATACGTTATAAATAATAACATTCAAATCCTCCAGCTCGTGTATCCAAATTCGTTTTATAAGTATCAGTTCTATGCATTTATTTCTTCTTAACTGTATGCAATGCATTTAGTTGCAAACTCGCTCACACAGAGCACCAACCCTGTAATGTTTGGGCTCGTAAGCACTATAAGCGACAAAGTTCATGAGAGTGTCCGTCGCCACCTCAGGTCGTCGCTGACTCACGCCGAGCTCGCCCTTCCGACGAACCGCTTCTAAAATAAACATTAACGATGAATAAACGTCTGCAGACAATTTGTACTATTGAGTTGTCTTAAGGGCGAACGATTCATTTGTATGAGTAGGAATGCCCTACAATTTTGTACTACATTGTTTTAGAGTACGCGATTATACGCATTAAAAAAAAATACTTAACGGTTTCAAACGCGAAATTTATTAGTAAATTTATTTAACTTACTTAACTTTAAAATAAATTTGTTGATAAGTTAACTAATACATTTCGCGTTAATTTCACTCGTTAAAAGTATTTTTATATTGTCTGTAAACTATACGAAACAAAAAGGGGCAGCGAGGTTAGGTGACAGAAATACTTTTACTAACAAATTAAATACCTCATTGCGTTAACCCGATAATTTTTATTAATAAATAAAGCGTTGTAATGTCGATTATCGAACTTATTAATTTTAATATGGTTTGACAATGCAGTAGTTATCGTTACGTATATAGTTTGAACGTTACGATGATCCTCCATCTTTATTCATTTGACTCATTAAGCCATTCCCACGCGCGGCTGGCTATTGAGTGTAATTGGTACAAAGCCCTGAATCATACCGTCTCGCCACTTCAATTGTCGCCGATGGAAAATGTGAATTGTCATTTACGTACTGTTCCGTATGTTTCATATGCAAAGGCACTGACAATCGTAGTATCGAAGTGAAATATTAATTCCTGCAATGCCTTTTAATCGTGTGTTTATTTCGATCAGGTTAGCATGTTTTGTGACAGGTCACGGGTAGACCGTAGTGTGAGAAACGTGCGCCGTTACAGCTTGTGTATAAACAGACAGAATTGGGACATTGTGGGAAATGCAAACCTGTAACGATTTGCGACACAAAGGCGCACATCACCACTGGTGACTTATGTTTTTATTCTTTTGATAGTTATCGGCTATCATTCCCTTGTATAGTTACTCGTTATGTTCTGGGCCCTATTATCTTCTCTTTCTAGTAAAACTCTGCCCTAGTGCTTACGTTTAGAGTCCACGCGGCCCAGGAAAGGCCTCTCGACCTTGGAATCCTAACAAATCGTTTCCTCGAACGTCAAATTGTCCAATTACAGGCCGACAGGAATTAAATAATGAATGGAATTGCTCTACTGCATAATTGCCGAGACGAGAAACGAACTTTTTACGCTTTTAGAATCGAAATTGTTTTTTTTTTAAATACGACATTATTTACTATTACAGTCAAGGGTAGCAACGGCTTTTTATCTTCTTCTTAGTAAATGAAATCATGAGTGAAACGGACGCAATAATGTGTTTGCCTCATTAGGAAGGTCTGATGAATATTCCTATACTAGACAATGAAATGTTAAATACTTTCTGTCAAAATTAAAGTACTGCAAAGCGCCGCCATATCTAATTATTCTAATAGGAAGAGTTTGTTGCCCATTACTGTCAGTATCCGACATAACTAACTTTCAGCTATTTTTAAACAAAGCGCAATATATGAATTTCAAATACTAACGATAATTTATGTACTTATAGATAATGCAGAAACGAAATCTCTTCTATGCAAATGTTCGAATTGCATTTTTTTCAACTGCATCATTTCCGTCCTCGTTAAACGAACGGACCCGGTCCTGCCGTTCATTAAGTTTCTAATATAGGGCTCCAAAAATAACATGGGAGGGCGGGGTGCGTAAGCGCAGCTGAGTAAGGCAGTATTAACGTTCAGTCACGCTTGGGCCGGTGAGCTAATATCACGTGGAGTCCGCATTAAATACTTGAAATCAATAGCTTACTTGCATCGCTTAGTTGTTTATTTTGTTCGTGAATGGCGATATTGTAAAACAAGCTTTTCGTCGTGCCGTACGCGAAAGTGCTTTAAGCGTGGATCGAGCTCGGAGATGAACGGTATTTGAAAAGTACAAACATTGAGGAACTAATATCGAGAGCGCTAGTGTTGAGGATGTTGTGTGCGACGAACGGTGCCGTCGCAGCAATGGACAGGGCGTATATGTCACTGCGCGCGCGGAAACCGCAGAACACGACCACCGTAAGTAGATATACTTACGTACAACAGAATTTGCAGTACCCAATAATTAATTGAGAAATAAGTTGATGAAATGACACAACTTCACTATTAAAGAACATAGTAAGAATTATCCTCTTTTTATACTTAGTATTATGTACTATAATTCTGGTCTAGCCTTGTACAGTTCTAAGCGATTTTATAGTAAACAAGTGATTCCAATTATTTCTTATTTGTTAATATTTATACTCTTTTAAGTCAAATATCCTTTGTAGTTGCCGCTTTTCATAAATACCGATTAATTAAGTGATAATCTCGTAATTCATCACGTATTACGTAAAGTTTGACGTATGCAAATATACAAGGGAACGTGGGCAAGATAAAAGGGCTCTTCAAAACATTTACTATACAATTCGAATGATCAAAAGACACCATGACACAAGACATCGTGACTTAAACTGTGGCCACGTGACCGTCGTGGTCATGAAAATGCCCATTGAGACGCAGCCTTATTTTTACAACCTCCGGTACCGACGCTATTGTTTATAATTAAATCCGTAACAACGGAAACGTAAAGCGTAACGTTTACGATCCTTATTTATAACTGTCCAATATATTGAGCGATGCTCGAATATTTGTTTACTTTCGAGATCTATTACGTGTCATTTACTTATAGTAAATAAAAAACGGTTTCTAACTGCCCTTCGTAATTTCCTTCCATTTTATATATAAATGATAAATAATCCGTGTGAAGGTTATTTGGAGGTCAACCTGTTAATGCTTCGAGTGATTGAAATAGCATAATCAGCGTACGAGGCGTCGAAATTAGCTCGTGCCTTGCGGGTCGCGCTTTCAACTTGAACCCGCCTTCGCCGTTCTTTTTATACACTAGCGGTATGTGTTTAGTTCAGCACATAGCATCCATCATTCGGCCGCGTCAAAACACACTTTGATGATGGAATATTTTTCAGATAACGATACGTACTGCGGGAGCCGAATACATTTATACGCAAATATCTATTTGTATGAAACTAAATTAATAATAATAATAGTTTGCATTACGTGCTTGTAACCTTTGAATCCGGTTAATTGTGAAATTGTCCTTTATAACATACTAGCCGTGCCGTGACTTCGTCCGTGTGAACTAGTTATTTCGGGCTCATTTATTTATTTCAACAAACAACCTCTTCAGCTTATACATTATAGCTGTTACTCACAATGTCGTCGGCGTTCCGTGGTTCTTGCGAGTTAATCTTAAAAGATAGACTATAGATGGAGATATACTGTCGCGGACATTTTTTACATCATTCTGGGTTTCTAGAACCGTTTTCATAGAGCATGCTACGCAAGTCTTCAAATATTAATAATATTCCCACTTTTCGCTCTCGTTTTTCGATTGACTGTTGGTCCGCAGCTTGATGTTTTATAAAACATATAAAATCCAAACGATAAATAGTCTAACCAACACATATTTTTTCAATTCAAAAGCGCGATCAAACAAAATACTTCAGCTTCTCTTTCAGTAGCTCTTCAGTTTGTATTGAACTATATACAGTCTTTTAAATAAAACACTTTAAAACGCGATATATTAGTTAAACTTATTTGATAACGATGGTTGAATCATTTTCAAATAATATATCGCTAACCGTTAGTGTTGTATTTAAATGTGTACTACTCGCGTAAACTATAGACAGTATATATACAATCTTATCAAATAATATTAATAATTGTGAAATAGGCAGCTAGGATAATTAATACATATTGGCATTATAAACCTTATTTGATCGCGATTTAATGGAAAACACCAAATGGTTTCAGAGCAATTGTGACTCCTGTACTTCGCGAGGGTCGTTACGTATCAGGTGGCTACACACCTGCGACGGTCACGGCAGGTGCTCACCCTATTGCTGCATTATTTGTGCTCTAGTATATATTCTCGACGTCAAATCTACCAATAAGCACGAGGCGCTTTGGGCGAACGAGTAATATAGAAATTGATATTGAATTTTCGAACCGACAACAACGAAATGAGTGACTGACTGTGTTCACCCACGTCATAAGACGTAAAATGAAATTGCAGCAAAAAACTTTCAGATCCGTTTCAGATGACGAACTTACATATTATTATATTCTTTTATTTACTACATTTTCAAATTATATCCTGTTGCATACAGAACACGCACGTGTTATAAGAAAATTCTCAAAGACAACCTCAAACATCCGCCCCCTCCAAATATCGTCATTTACCTTTTGTACCTTCCCCTTTACCTCTTTGTTTTCCGAAACCTATCTGTATAATATTTCTTCGATTATTCCCCTGTTTGCGCGCTTTTGTGTCTCGAACGTCGCCTTCTGCCTTCTGAGCATTCTGACAAAAGATTTCAATGCTTACTTTACATTTGAATGAATGAATGAATACGGCACGCTGCGACGGTGCTTACAAATAGACGTTGTTTCTTCAAGCCAAACCTAAAATAGACATAATATCGGTTATGTTTATGTTTGTGGGCAAAAGACCCGATAAACAATGGTTCGGTCACGACTGCAATAGGATGACGCACTAGAAAAGGAAATGCCTTTTCGTGATAAGGCGTCGTTTCCCGAGTGGCTTCTTATACAATTGTCTAGATAATGAGATTAGCACGATAACTTTTGATTTCTACTACGGAGCTGCGTATTTACTATGTTGTATCTACACTGTTATGCAATTCATTTTCCGTAATATTTAGTTGGACATGTATGATTTAAGATATGTGTATTCAAGGTTTTCCGTTTGAGTGTATGGCTCTAATCTAGTGCATTGCATATGGTACAGTCGATGGGCTGTATTTTAATACGAGTTATAATTTATTATATATGTTTATATAATTTATTATTTTATCACTTAGACCACTTATGCCAAATTATAAATAGTCGTTTCAACTCGAATGCAATACATGTTACTCCGTTGAAATATTGTTTAGATATTTCGCATCGTAGTTTAAATTCAAGGGTGCCTAAATATCAAACAAACAAGAATCTTAGAGATTACACTTCAAGTCGCTTAACTTATTTTTAATTTAATGTACCGCTTACATAAATAGTAGATAAACATATTTGTTTAAAACTCTTCTATCTTCTAATTAAATTATCCAGCCGTATACATGTTTCGTCTTATAACTGAATCCCTACCGCTTATCTTGTTTGTGGATCTGAACAATCTTATCGACAGTGTCATTGGCCGCAGCCTTCCACAATAATTAAGCCTCCTGCCAACAATGGCCTCTTTGTGCTCCCCAATTACGTGTCTTTGTAAGTGTAGAAATACGACTTCAGACTTGCACTGGGATATAACCAAGGCGTAAGCCGATCTTCCACCGACAGCTAAAATAAGTTTGAATTATTCCTTCGTCGACGTAGTTTTTTGTAAATATCACTTCGACACAGAGGTGACGCATATTGGCCAAAGCCACGCTAACTACCCTCTTGGGCTAGCAATGCTACGTTTGAACTTTATTTCCGCACACAGAATCTGTCAATGGATGTTCGGCTTAACTCCGACAGTGCAACGCAGGTGTTGTTTACTAGTCGTCATATTTAGCATAACAATCGAAGCACGCGCTCTATCGAAATGAGTGGATCGCCGATACCTATTAGGGAGCGATTGACGTCAATACGGGACAATGCGCTACTGTTTCAAAAGCTGATTGCCGTCACGTAGACCCTGTGATCATGCTGGAAAGATATAAAGGCTGTTATAGTGGCCAAGCATTCGTTGCTCGTGGGCTCAAATCAGTTTTGGTCCAACATGTTTTAAAATCAATATATATCTTCTTCTAAAATCTGGATAATAACTGGGTAGTAAGAATATCGAAATTCCGTCTGGGTTCCGAATAGCCAAATCAAAAAGTAGTTCGATAGCGCATCTCGATTAGGTGTTATGGCTGTTAGGTAGGTGTATGTTTATTTTGTCTCTCATCCTCTGTCATTAAAACATTTTTAACGATAAAAGCCTAAATCTGTCTCTCGTGCCCTCTGGATAAAGAAAAAGGCACCATTAGGACCAGAATATCCGAAAACCCAAAAAAATACACTTAGGGTTCCATCGATTGAAACAGTTAAAGAACCAATGATAATGGTGAAAAGAGTACCCCCTACGTCAGTTATTATATTCTATTTTAATTTGCAACATTCCTATTTTATCAAGTTAAAGTTTTGCATTGACTATTTTTAGTAAAAATGTTTCTTACATTGCTTCTTTGCAGCGGCTACGGTCGTTAACAATATCTTAAATGTAAATATGCCAAACAAAACTTCATAATTTGTCACTAGTAATATCCAAATCGACACAACCTTTTGGTAAAAGATGTATTCACATCTCGGCATATTAATTTGCGTATGAGCACTAAATCGTAAAACATTTCAATCATTTTGTTTGCGAGTGTTACATAAGCTCGATTAAATAAATCAACATACATCTTCTACGCTAAATCGTCATCAATCTACATTTTTAGGACAGAGGGGTAAAGTAGGGGTTCATTTGATGGAAGGTGTACTTTAGCTGCATACTATCGAAACAAGATGCGCGTGCACAATACTCGAAAAGTCATTTACACCCAGATTTTCTATGAAAGTTTATTTATTTATTTTTATAATAACATTTGCCGAATCGAGTGCTGATAAAACACTTCAGTTTCGCTTGGTAGTTGAGTAGTGTCTGCAAATAAAAAAATCAAATAAGTTTGAAATAAATAACTATTTTATTCCTGTAGAAATTGTCTCCGCCGGTTCAAGGATGACTGTTGAGATCAGTTATAGCTCCGGTTATTGTCTGGGCAAATATTAACATTATCCTCATAATATTGTAATTTTTACACGTAATTCATATCTAACGCCGCGTGTACATCGTACAACTATCACATTAAAGAGAGGTTTTCACTAGAAAACATATTATGTAGGTAGAATAATATACATATGTTAATTCCGACCCGAGAAAACGTTCAACTGTTGTGTTGCATAGGATGAGCACTTGTTATTTCATCATAAAAGAAGCGAAAAATTATATTCGATTACTTGTCGCACCGCTACACCGTGTATGCTCCCCGTTTTGGTGCTAATTGAAGGTTCATCTCGAATCGTGACTTCTGTCGCTAATATAATTCTCGGGGACGTTCTAATTTACCAATGGTGTCCTCCATTTTCGGACGCGGTCAACTCAATTTGATAAATTCGACTTTAATTTCCTTTATCGCGAACTTGCACTAACCGGATCTAGATTTGTTTTCATCGAATAAAGGCATTTTTGCGTGACGAACACCACATTAGAATTTAGTTATTGCACTCTACGCGTTGAGATTGTGTAAATCTTTATTTAAATGGTTTTATTAATTCATGAATCGCCTATTAATTAACACTTATACAACAATTAACTTCAAGATAACGTGTCAATATTTATCAATTTGTTAAGTAGTGATAAATTGCTAACCAATGAATACATCAGTAGTTATGTCATGTATGTAATTAATATCATAATATGTATTTAAATAAAACACTTTAACGGTTTAAAACGCGATACACAAGCCAAACTTATTTAAAAATTATTTTTAACTTCGGCCCGACGTTTCGGATGCCTTGCAGCAGCCGTGGTCACGGGGAGACTAAAGATGGAGGATGTGTCTGACGTCAAAGTAAAAATTGCTACGCTAGCGCCATCTCGAATATAGCCATAGCGAAACGTCGGGCCGAAGTTAAAAATAATTTTTAAATAAGTTTGGCTAGTGTATCGCGTTTTAAACCGTTAAAGTGTTTTATTTAAATGTGTACTACTCGCGTAAACTATAGACAGTATCATAATATGTAGTAATTCCGTTCTTGTTTATTTTACTCATATGTATTTAGTTTTTTCAATTCGTGCAGTAATCTAACTAAGCCTTGATTCTCTTCACACTGCACACTTTCGTTGAGGTCTCGTCCTTAAAGCGCTGGTTTCCTAATTACATAGATGACTTCTGAGGGCTATAGATTATTCGCTGTCAATCGAGAGGTATCGGGTACATTTTGTTACTACGTGCTGCTAATTCACCGAACCTAATATGGAACGGTGGGTTTCATTCCTAGCTATATCGACATCGGTTCGAATAAGCCAGTTATGCGTCACACGGTCCGTTTATTGTACTCTATATTAGTTCGATGCGCACCTAAAAGGCTATCCTACATTTTCTAATCATTGTTTCATTGACAACGGTCATTGTCTGCATTCTAGCTTTTTTTATTCAATTTTATGCAAGTCGTTTTTGTCACTTATCAATCAAATTTATTATTTGATAGTCTTCGTGGAGCACGATGTACGAGGTAGCGGTTTCCTTTGGTCAATAAAAGGAAACATAAAAGTTATTTTAAGGATCGTTTTAATTATGTAAACATTCGACAGAGAAGTGGTTATGCTATATCGATGTAATTATGATAGTGCACGTCGTAGTATCGGTAATGTTTGTTGAGATGATACGAGAGTCAGCTTCGAGTGGAATCGTGGACGCCTTCGACTTCAGTGCCACGGTGACCGGCGACAGTGTTGCACGTGTACAATACAATTCTAGCGACTGTATTGACAAATACGACGAACGCTATCTGATTTCGATAAGAAAATGCGGGATGGATTATTGTAGTGCGCTCAAGTGACAGTGGCGTTTTTGAAGGATTTATAACATGGCTCGCTTGGCGACTAGTGCGGTTCACCTCTGCCAGAGGCTTCAAGAGCTGAACCCTCAGAAGCTACTTCTGATAGGAAAGCAGGTTAATATAACTGAATAATTATTTCCTTTTCCTTACAATGTGTAATTTTCAGTGTTGTCCTTTATTTGAAAGAATGAAGAAAATATATATAACTTATAAGCACACATAGCACCCAGCTTGATTAATCAGATTATAAGACTCTATGATATTATGCAAATTTTTAAAGCAAATGATTTGCGTGCAAAGCACTTAATAATAAGTTGAATTTTTTTAATCTTTTAAAGTACGTTATACTTGTTGAATGTTTTTTTTGTTTCTTTACATTTCGTTACTTTTGAGTTCTTGTTTCAAATCCGAAGGCATATTGATAGCTCCCTGTAATTTAGACGTTATCGGTTAGTATTACATTGTCTAGGATTTTAGATAGTGCACGTTTTATCTTTTATGCTTTTAATAGGCGTTCCACTTTAAAGCATATATTACTTAAACATTCGTCCATATAATGAAAATTGTAAGCAGTCGGTCTGAAGTGGAATTTCTTTTTTTATCATCTATGAGATCTTAATAAATAAATTTCTTTGTCACAAGTTTCACAGTAATTTCAACTTTTTTATTTGGCGTAATACACAATTTTGTGAAACGTCACAACGTAACATTCTGTGTGATTCTTACTGTGCATAAGACTGTGAGAAATTGAATAATTTTATAGGTATCTTTTTCCTCTTGGAACCGTTTTATAGGTGATTCGCGTGTCTGGGCTTGGTCTTAGTAACCGTCGGTACATTTATTACAATTATTCGGTGTTTAGGATTCCTTATACGAAGCGTGAAACCGGCTCGGGCATTATTAATATTGTGTACTTTATTCAAGGGTACGAAACCCTTGTGCTAGTCCGACACAAATTACACTCGGCCGTTTTCTGGAAATTAATTAATTAAATCATGATATATATGCAAAACCGTTTAGGGGCTTTAGTACGGCTGTGTCTTTGAAAAGAATTTCTAAAGACTTTTTTGTGCAATATTGTAATACATCTCTTTGTTCAGGTCATTTTAAGACCGTCGTCGCCTTTGTGGGCCGAAGAAAATGTGTTTATAATATTTTCAAAAGACCCTTCGCCAAAAGTTAATGTAAACACATAAATCTTTTAATTACTTAATTATATCTTTCGGATTTTTCTTTAAAGGAGAGGGAGGTCAAGCGAAATCTACTTAATATACTACTACTATTATTATTATATTAATTTTACTATTGTTATATTGCTTTTTCTAGAAAAATAAGATAAAAAAGACGTGAGCCATACTTAAACTGTGCATTACCTAAATGACTTCACAGGTATACATTGTTCTGAAATACTTTGCAAACTAAGCAATAACAGAACAATATGAGAATATAAAGGTAAAATGATCTAGCTTGTCTATCGTGCTTAGTTTGAATTTAATACAGCAATAACAGCAACGTATGGCTCATAATCAACGGATTCTAGGTTGGATTCCTATCGGATACTGATTATTAATTTATTGTTGAATTTGAAATACCCTATATAACATCTCACAAGACACGCTCTCCACCTATTTTGTCTTTGGATATTCTAAGATCCTCAAATTGAAACCGAAACGCAATTAAACTCTATTGCTTTTCGATCTGTCAACGATAGTTCGTGACCCGGAAGGAATTTCGACATACCCACCGCCCATTTAATGTCTGGTTTTCCAGATTAAGACCAACCCACCCACCGGACCCTCCGAATCCACGACCCTATTATAATCGATTTACAATATAAACAAGTAACTTACTAGAACAGTCCTGCAAGTATAAACCCACCTCGTGTAATCTTATGCCAGAGCCATAATAAGTGACAGAATGAGATTTCTATGCTATGTATTATTTACATTGTAAATAGTGATTCCATTTGTTTGAGTTAGTTTCTTGTTTAAGCTAACTTCTTAATTATAACTTCATTGTAATTCATATTCTTTCACATTACTTCGTCCGCAATATCGACTTGGCTCTTCAAACATTTCAGACGCCAAAATCTTTGGAAGAAACGTGAATTGGAAGCGTCACTGCCATTTTTTATAGTGCAATACCTAGTTATATATAAACACGAAACTAAATATTTTAGCTTAAATACGTACGTCACATATGCTAATCGCTTATAGACGTAAAAGTGACGCTACAACGCGGATAGATCACTGAAAGATAAAACACCGCCTCGGAATCGTGCGCGGTGGAATGGTGTAACTTTGACGTAAGAATAGTGCATTGCGCGAGTGCTTTAACGAGTGTCCGACATCAGTGGAAACAATTGCCGAGCGACTGATTTGTGTGAAGTACGCTTTTACATATCCATATACAGCTGTTACCGTCACTCTAGCTAAACGGTTAAACGTGTTGCGTAGCAGTGCGTTAAGTGAAAGAGGTCCGGGCTTGTGATCCCGGTTAAGGAGATCAGTGCGACGAAAACTTCCCCTCTTGTCTCACGGGAATTTTTTAAATATTTTTGACACTTCAATACGTCAATAGTATTTTAAAAAACTCTGTTAAAGATTTTGAAAGCTCAATAACAAATGTCATATCGATAAAATGCAATCCTTTCGGCAAGGCGAGCTAGGGAAAAAAGGCAATCTAGAAATGTACACTTAAAACAAGTACTCTTATAACTTTAAATATCTTTTTGGTAAACATTGATGGCCCATTGTGTACGAGTACTCACAACCTCTCCATTAAAAGGTGCTCTTCTCGGAAAGCCACACTCTTATTCTAGTAGATATTACCTGTTCCTGTAATTAATTATATTTTGTTCCTTGGATCGTATTTTATGACTGTAATCAAACAAGTCCTAAGTGCGCTTTATATCTGTAAAAGTGGCTACGTAGGAGGATATATGTCGCGTTCTATATACTATCATACGTTAACTAATGTGGGTATGTATGTAAATTAAAATGTATATTGTAATGTGTACACCTCCAATAAATGTATCAAAAAGAAACGCGAACGTGCTGTTAGCTCAAGTGTTTCAATTATTTGGCAGACGCCAGGAGTTGTGACGTATATAATAAACACTTCCACATGGCAACGGTTCCATTTTAAATTTAACGAGTAATTTAATATGGATTCTAACGGCATAGCCTCGTAGCTTAAAACGGATCTCTTCTAGATTAGATTTTTACATAGCTTGAGACTTTTAATATAATGCACTGAGCATAGGGCCATCTAAATGTTTTTGAACGGACACTACCAATACAGTTCTCAGATTGGATCGAGATTGGTGGTAATTATAAGCACAACAAAACGTAACAATATGGAATTGGCGTCTGAGGGTTTGAAGACAACGATATATCGAAACCCACATCCGCATAGAAGTCATTCATTACAATGGCAGTTTTTTCATTCGGAAAAGTACGGGTTTTCCGTCGAATTTGATCTTTTGAGCGATTCGATACGCAGAGTTCAAAGAGCTCTGCGGGGTTATTAGTGAATTATACAATTAAGAGCTAGAAAGATGTTACCGCGCAGTGTACCGTTTAATTACCAGCTATTGTTTACGATCGTGGGAAGCTCCACCATCACACCGTTCTCCATGTTCGAAGTTCAGTCGTGCATCGCTCGGAGGCCGTACTGCCGCGTGAGTTGAGGATCTGGGGGTGTGCTTAATTTGCGAACTCACCTCTAGGAACAATGTGAACGTTTTGGTAAGGAATTTTGTCTATTTTCGACACACATGTTATAGCATCTAATTGTATTAGGTTATATCGCGTACATTAATAGCCGAACTAGAAACGATCACTGTTACTTAATATTGTTACATAAGTAACGTTTGCGATCGTATGACTTAAGAGTGATTATAAATCGATCCAAATGTGCTCAATAGGTTTTAGACGACACTGAATATTATAATTTTAGGGTAAAAGAGATGTTTATTCCTGATTAGCTTTTAACCCTTGAGCTCTTCTTTTTAAAACTTTCTTTGTTAGCCTTATCATTATATTTGGATTTACGGTGAACGCCTTCCGGTCAGGTACGGCGCCAGCTCAAGCTAAACACAACTTCTAGTGAAAGTGTCGGTGATGTTCGTGCGTCCAAATGAAGGCAGTACGTGAAGGCGGTATTCGAAAGATGTAGACAATAATATTTTATACCATTTAAAAGCTACGCGGAAAACACTTTTGCTTATCAGTAAGATCTTAAAAACGAATTTGTTTACAATTTCTTATTTATCACAAATTTAAGGATTCTATGTCGCGTCATCATGTTTTTATTTACTAAAGTATCGCCATTTAACAATGATAACGTGAGTATTCTGCCCGCTTTTTAAAAGGCATTCTTCATCAGCATTTGTTAGAAATTGTGATTCTAAGTATTCTGTGGAGGTGAGTGCGATATTGTTACCTTTAATATGTGTGAAATGTGGTCATGGTTCCATTCATATTTTACTAGCCTCTCTGTCGGATATTGCTAGGAAACCAAGATGCCACTACCCATAGGTAGTGTTTAAAACTTACTCCATCTAGAATGAATCGAGAAAGAGAATCTTAACTCGTTATGCCATTACTCTCAGATCTATTTAGTAATTAAAGTATTAAATTGTAGGTAGAACGTTTGTACAATTCGTGTTTTGTTGTTACAATGGACTTTTAGATACAGATGTCTATCGAACTGACTTCAAACGAAAAACTTCTTAAGATTAACACCTCAAAACTACTCCAATAAGTTCTTCAAATTGGTAAATCTCTCGGTTAGTTGAAACTTTTCCAATATAAAACTTTCTTCTCCTTTCTCAGCTTCGCGATTTTACTCAGACTTCGTAACGTAAGCGGGAGGATTTTACTACGTCGTTAAATTTTATTTGTTGTAAATAGATCGACCTTCCCGCTGTTGAAATGTAAGAGAAAACATGCTTCCTTTGAAAACAAGAACGAAACTTATAAAAATACGATTCGGTGTAAATTCAAATATCAAATGAATTGAACTAATAGTGCTTTTTAGAATTGTAATATAGAACAGTCCAAACGAGTACACGCTCAAAATACTTTCCGAGATACTTTAAATGCATCTATAATAATTGTGACTATTGATTATAATTAACTACTACTAGTAGTTAGACTACTGTTCCGGGAATCGAGGCTGCGCCAGCGCTACGCAGAATTATAGAATTCTCTTAACACATCATTATTATTAAATTACTAAAGGAGATTTTAGGAAATTAAAGCTTCGCGAAAGATATGAATGGCCGATGCATATGGTGTTTTCAGAATCTTTTTTGCTAAGCGTACCATTACGGAGATCCTTACTTCAGTTCTTGTATGATACCAATGAAACTATCGGTAAAGGAAACGTGATGCGGAAAGCCATTTTCTATAAAATTTTAGCAATCAATCATTTTTATCAGCATTTTGTATTGAGCAGCATTTGATTTTCCGGTTCCAATGGTGTCTATGAGTATCCAAGATTTTTCCAACACACCGATAACAATGTTATCTATACATTTCCACGGATGTATTTCTGTTTATCCGTTCACTTTGTCTCTGTGACCTATTGTTCCCTTTCAAAGTTCTAAGTATAGATCGAAAAATTAACTCTTTATGCCACATGTATGCGTTTGCTGCTTAATGATCGAAAGATTGATCCCTTATCAATCGTGGGATCACCACTAGTCGGCTTGACGTGCCTGCCTCACGCAGTAGTGTCGATCCTAATTAATAATCTTACTGACTTAAACCGCCATCCACGGCGTGTCAACCATCGATACACGCACCTCTCTCGCACTTTAATTTTGTATGAGTAATGTGTATTCGCCGGGTTCTAATCGATTTATAATTATTCCGAAACATCTTGCACTTCGGCAGTAAATCTGAATATTAAATGAGTAGTCGCAACATCGAAATTGCGTCTCGCTAACGAACCGCCTTCCAGATATGGAAAGCCGTAGAAGTAGAATCTTGTTTCCGAATATCCGAAGCTAAAAGGCCGACGAGCCGATCTTGTCTTCGATCGAACCCCCCGCTCGCCTGTCCCGTCGGTCCGGAACAATATCGGTTAAATCTGCTTACGTCACACTGACATAATTATTAGATAAGGCAATCCCTTAACACTAGGCGGAGCGGTCGACCCGACCGAGGTCGTAATGCGATGGCTTATTTAATAAAAGTCACAAATTTCGCCAAACGTGGGCGGATCACGCGCGGGCGGGCTGAATCTCTTATCACTTTGATAGCGGCGGGTACGATTGCGTTGCGATGTTTGCGTTTATATTACCTGCGGAGGTAGCACAAAGGATTAGTTACCGTTGCGACTCTGCGGAGAGCGCACGACGCGAAACTTGTCGTCGATAACCGACGAGTGCAGAAAGCGTTTTATGAATGCCAATTGCCAAGTGAATTGTATAGATGCTTAAAATATATACTATAAACCATCGGTCATTTAAAAGTGAACTTTGTGCCGGTAAAGAATCGATTCTGTGTCACCTTACGCAGTAATATTAATTAAATAATAAATTTAAACTTTCTCCCATAGACAGTTTGTTCAAAGTGATAGTAAGACAAATGCCTACGTTGCTGACTGAAAAGTTTCTCGCGAGGCTGTCATGGTTTGTGAGTATATTTTAGTTTTTAAAACTTAAAATTTGGCTAGTGCAACTGGCAACTGACTGTCCTTATTATTTTGAGAGACATGATATCTACCGCGTCCGTGGCGTAGCTATTAACGTTGTTACGTATCGTCAACGGATTTGAAACCTGCTAAAAACGAAACATATCTATTTCAGTTGGACAAGTAATAATGTGAAATGTCTCTCGGCTCCTTCAGGTCGTAGATTCATAAGAATCGAAGAGAACTCGCAATTGTCATTAAGCAGACGCGATGACTATCTTACATAGCGCGAGTCGTGCATTTTCGTATTCAAATTACTTTGAGTGCCGGCGCCGTCTATCCGTGTTCACTAATCAGATGTAATTTACCTCCCGTCGTGTGAAACGTAACGACACTTGAAATGTAAATAAACCACTCTGCGTCTATTTATAGTGTTATCAGTTTATCTCTTCTCCTGAAATTTACATCGTATCTTTAGCCGAGAACCAAATAAATATTAAAGATTTCTGCCACACGTACAATACTATTTCTTTCATTTATTATTAATTCAATGATAAAATAGGTACATATTAAAAAAAAAAGTAATAATATTCGTTCTATATTTTAAGTCTTCACCCGAAACGTCGGGTCGTAGAAAATTAACATCTATTTTTCGCGTTTTATATCAGGAGTGTTATATTGAATAATTTTATACACACTCATCAGATACATCAAAATCTAAAGTTACCTTAAATGGATCTCGGCAGACCAAAAAGCATCATGTATTATGTTGTATGTAATTTGTTAGTATAAACCGTAGGAATCGTACCGGATTTCGCGTGTCCGAAGGATATCAGGAAATCCAAAAACAAATATTTAGAAAATATGTTAACGCTGGGATTATATCACGCGGACTGAATCCTTCAAAGACCTTGGTTCATTGCGAGATGAAAATAAAATATTGATGCGTAAACATCCTGTAACCGTTGTTATGAGTGACGCGGCTGAGTTAAAAGAGTGATAAAGTACTAACCCTTATTTTATAACTTTTCTAATTACCTATTTTGCGTTATTCCTCTGATCACAATACCAGCAAATAGGTTTGTTGTATCATATCGAAGAGAAGAATGCACCGACACACATTCCTACCAATGACTTCCCTTCCCTTCAAATAGAATGCATCTTTCTCCAGCCAAGTCCAGTCGCCTAATGCGCAGTACAATAGCGTCCTTATTCAGTGGTCATTGAAACTGCTTTATGTATGGAGTGAAAAACTCATTATTCAATTCTGCGCTCGGCGGCAGCGATTGGTATAAGTCACACAATTAATGACGTCGCTTCTGCCCCAGAAAACGGCCAGTGAAGCTAGTGATATTCATACTAATAAAATGTATGGAATTCGCGGCAAATAGAAGCAAAGTAATAGTGAATGGAAAAATTATTCCCTGAAAACCGCTTTCACATCATATATATATATAGCTTCAAACCCCAAAAATATGTACGAATGAATGATTCCTCTTTAAATGATCTGCAAAATGTTCATGTCATTGTAATTGTAAATTTAAAATAACGTCTGCCGTATAATCTAGTTTGAACCCTACGAGCTCGCTTCATCTCGACGTCGAACCGTTTTATTGCTTAATTAAACTTGGGAGCATTGAGGGCGTTCACCAATTGCTCCTATTGATTCAACCTCGGCCTTGTTACAATTGCCAATCATATTCGCAACGTTGCTTTTAGCATATAAAATCTTTGATGTCGTTTCCTTAATAAATTGCGCGAGCGAAGCACGCGTCGGTGGATGTGCTTTTTCTCCTTGAATCTGTTATTCTAACTCGATAAGTCGTTTATTCTAAGAACAGCTTTATATTTGGAAACAAATAATTTATTTAAATTATAAAATCAACGGCTCTTTAAAGTTGGATGAGTTTGATTTGTTGTTTCAAAGTAGTTTTAGTACCTTACAAGTGACTCGTTGTCTCTTGGAAATGCTATCTGGTCTCAGGTCTTTCTAAATACTCTTATAAAAGGTTTTTCGCCGTACGCTTCTGCTCGTAACTTTCGCCACACGCCGCCGGAAACGGGGCTGTACGCTCATTGTGATTGTCATTGTAATTTTGCATCGCGATGACTCGATAGTCTCATGCCGGCCACCGCTGGCTCGGGATGCTCGAGCTTGGTATCGGCTTTAGTGGTTTAATGTTGAGGTGCTAAAATGGTAGTGTGGTATGTGACGGATGCTGACGGTGAGGTAACTGCCCTATCCATCCTTTTTAGGAAAACTTATCTAGCTTTGTCTATTACTCATTAAAATTGTAACCGGTTAATAAGTGCCATTCTGGGTTCTGTTCCTTTGGTTGCGACTTGCGAGTTATATTGAGTCTCCTGTGAAGGAAATCACGGTGTCCTAAAACCACTAATTTGACATTTGTCAGCTAACAACGAGCTTGGGGATTACGTGTTCATATAACATCTCAACAGATGTACTGCCGACCATTTTTGTCTTTGGATATTCTTATTACAGAATAGTCACACATTAAAGTAGCACGCTTGCTATATATATATCATGTGATAGCGGGTTTCCCCAACAAACAGAAATTAGTGGCACCTGCTTCCTAAGTAAACTGCCGGACGTGTTTGTTCTCTGTTCCCGTGTTGGTTCAAGGGACGACGTATTTATACTAATAATATACATACTGATAACGCCGTTCTCAAATTATACGATTATTTCTTGGAACGAAACACCCATATCTACAGTTCGAGAAATATCCTTTTTAAGTTAATATGAAGATTTCCTCTGGCTATTATACAAACTGTTTATAATACAAAGGTGTAGAACACAGTAAACATTACCGCTCATAAATGTAGTTCAAAATCGAAAAGTTAATCTACAAGCGATATCGTCCGTTGTCAATCCATAATCTCTTAATACTGCGCTTAAGTCGTAAATGATATTATAAACATTCCTGAGGTTATTAAATTCTATTATCTTTCGAACTGATAATCTAGTTTAAAACTTGTTTATTTCAGAGTGAGCAGTCCTCCCCGTTCCGACGCTGGACCACGGGCAGCGGCGCGGGCAGTTCCTACAGACACCACGAGCATCGAAACATTTACAATAAGGTGAAATTCTTGGCACTGTTTGAAAAAATATACAACGAATACCATTTTTTTTTAAATACCAATGGTCACATGTTGGGATGTTTTATTACAGCAAATGAGCGAAGGTAGCAACCCAGGGGGTGGCAAAGCTGCTGGTGGTGGCGGTGGCGTAGCTCGCTGGTCGCTGGGACTCGAGCACCTTTTGACCGACGCGGCCGGAGCGGCGGCTTTCGCGCACTTTCTGGACAAGGAATTTGCAGCCGAGAACATTAGGTGAGGTGCGCAACGGGAGAAGACCGATTTCCCGAGCAGAGGAATCCGACCATCGCGACCATGATAGCATAGGTTCAATGATTGAGACGATCTCTGTAAACATACACTGTTCTCGCGTTTTGAGAAGTTTGCTTTGCTGGCCGGTTCGAAAGGCTTATTAGGCAACTTACCAATACTTAAGCGTCTAATTACAACGCAAATACTCGTTAAGTAATCCACTTGTCGACGCGGTTGTCACTTTTAAAATATATTTTACGAAGCTAAGTCGATATCAATCCGTAGAAAGGGAAGCCACGATACTTATGCATCGTGACCTGCGTCATCAAAGCTCGAATAAATAAATCTGTTATCAGTTAGTAAAGAGTGCACCTAAAATTCTAAAAATAGTCCTCTCTATTAGCTTTACGAACACATTCGTTTGAGATAGTAAACTCTGAAATCGTTTTATCTACAGTTGCGCGACCCTGTAACACTTAAGGGGCCTTATTTCAAAGGACATATCGGCTATTAAATGTTTAAGAGCAATTTGTTATAAGCTAAGCCTACTCTATTTGGTTCATTGGAAAGACGACGATATTCTAAAAAAATAATTGTTCGACAGATTTTGGTGGTCGTGTGAACAGTACCGTACTTGTTCTGAGAACGAGACAGAGAGCGCAGAGGTCCGCGCTTCGCTGGCCAACGAGATCTGGCAACGCCACCTGGCGGACAAAGCGCCGGAACCCGTAAATATCGACGCGGCTGCCAAGCGCGCGACGGCGCTGCGGCTTGACCAGCGACCGCCTCCTCCAGACCTGTTCAACCAGGTGTGCAACTATTTCTACATAAGCGGCCTATTTGCTACTTGTAAATAACTAATAATTAATACTGTTATATAATCACGTTTCATCACCATACCGAAACGTTATTTTATCGTAAAAAAGGTTTTATTGAGGTAAAAAGCATTTCGTCTAACTGCTACTTTTTGCGCAGGCACAAAAACAGATCTTCAACGTCATGAAGTTTGATAGCTATCCGCGATTCCTGCGTTCCGGCGTGCACGCGGAGTGCGCCCGCGCAGATCTACGCGGCCTTCCCTGTCCTTACCTCGCTACTAATGATACACCTAAGGTACTTTACTTCTTACAAGTTATACATAATAATTGGACAACAGCATTAGTAATATTACGTTCGGTAGCAAAAATGTTTCACATTTACCTTACTATTAAATCATTGCCGCCAAATCTAATACATAATTTGTATGTTTCTATTGTTATAAAAATATGTCTCTATTTAAAGTTTTAAATCCAGCGCTTATAGTTAAGACGCACGATTACGTAATATTAACAATATTTGCAGGTATCCGTACAATAGACCTCTCAAAACAAAGAACACAATTGAATTGTTGACTTTAAAACGAAATGGATTGTTCGACAGATAAAGAAGTCGTCATCTAATGCATCGGAGCGCAGGCGCAGCGGAGGCGGGTCGCTGTTGGGCTGGAGGCTGCGCTCCGTTTCACGGGATCGAGCTGTAGAGGACACGCCGCCGACAACTGATGTAAGTAATTTTTTTTCAGCGATAGAGGAGATTCACTTGAAGGAAGGTGAAATACTCCAGCCGTACAACATCTGCTCAAGATACGCTGTCGCCCTTTTTAGACTTTGGATATTCAACTACACGTTGCTACTTATTAGATAGCTTTTATCCCTTTTAGGATTTTTAATGGAAAAATTAATGGCCTCTGCTGTTGAGAGATATATTTTTTTGTAAGCTTTCAAAAAATACTTCACTTAAAATTTTTAAAGATAATATAGACCTAATATTTGAGAGCCCATGAATTCAAGATGCGATGAATTCGGTCACAATTCATAATTCGCAAACACGGCATTGTTGAGTTCTAAAACATTAGTTCAGAAGCCGCCACAACATTGTGAAATATTGAGCGCGTGGAAAATCACGGCACAGTTTATTTGCGCTCGACAAATAAGCCACTTTGCGCAAATAGTTATATCAGGCGCAAAATGAATCTGCATATTTCCGTTTGCTTTTCCCTATTTAGAGTGGCGCTATTTATTTTTTCCATCGCGACAAACAAATAACGGCGCCGCACGTTCGCCTCCCTGCTTTAGTCAGATGTAAGATTTATGTATCTTGTATGTAAGTCGTGTTGGCCTCGTTGGAGTTTTTTTATTTATTATAGAGAACAGACATTGTAGAGAATATCTACAGTACGCATTTAGTCGGCCTATTTTGACTTTGGATAGTCGGAGAAAAAGTTCGTTCAGTAACAGTAGACAACTCGCACTCGCAGTGAAAGCGACAGCCCGTTACCACGAACGAAACCGTGCTAACGACGTGAAATACTTATCAGTACATCAAACAAACAATAGCAGCACCGCATCCTACCATTATCGTGTGCCATTTTAATATTTATCTAGACGTCGCAGTTATCTGACACGCCTCTCGTGCAAATATAGAAGTAATTTCAAGATTCGATACGCTTTATATTGACGTTATCTTAATAATATTTAATTTGTCTGTTGTTGAATCTTATTTGCAATATTTATTTAGTTAATATGACTTAAAATGACTGTTCAGTTTACGAATACTATACTTTTATACTTCTACTGTTCGACTGTATTCATTCAATACGCATCACTTTACGATTCCGAACCCACTGGTGGCCCGGGCCGCCAACTACACCGTTCCCATTAATACACGCTGGAGAAGGCCGCGTAACGTTCTCACCGACCCCGATGACGACTTAACCAAAGCCGTCGACTTACTTATTGCTATGCGATCGGCCGACACCGGTGCCGATCGCCCGCAAAACCGCCTACGCCGGCGTAGGCGAGGTCATTCGCTTCGCGTACCGCTCACCCGGGTGAGCTTCCGTCCAGCTCTTCTAGCTCCCACCCGCATTGCGGCGGTCTAAGCCGAGGCCGATGCCCCCCTCGGGGCACCCTTGGTCTAGCCGCAAACACGGCGAGCGCTATCGCGCTCGCCCAAAACGCCCGGTTAGTATTCGTGGCTCCTTAGGAACACAATACATAAGAGTCCAATCAAAAAAAAAAAAAAAACTACGGTTTTCAGTATTTAGACATACTATATAAATGTTTATATTCGGTTCCAGGTCGTGGCTGCGAGTCAAACACTCGCCGGAGGCTGTTCACTTTGCCGCGTAGTTCTACCGGACGGCGCTACCTCCGTGGTGGGAGTCGATGAGGCAGTGACCGTCAGACGTCTGGTCGACCGCCTGCTACAGAGGAGGAACCTGCTGTGCACCGCCTACGATGTCCTGCTGGACGAACAGGTATATAAATAATCCTCTCGTTCAGATTAATTTGCGGTTAATTGCGTTCCCTAAGAATCTATAGTTCTTATTTTAATTTCACAGGGTGAATCGCGTGCGATAGACGCGGAATCGCCATCCACTGTACTCGGAGGCAAATGTGCTGTGGTCGAGCGCAGATGCGTCGTGCGCGTGCGCATAGGCCCACGCGCGGTCCTCGTTCGATGCAGGCCCACACGCCGTCTGAGACACGTGTTACGACCGCTTCTGCAGCGCTATCCGCCAGATAGTAGTTCCACACAATGGCCGCAGGGAACACCGCTTAATCCGGACACATCATTACAGGTCCGTTTAGTTATGTTTCTATTTAATGGTGGACACCATTAGACCAAGGAGTGGTCTAATGGTGTCAACGCATCGCTAATATCGTATGTTCATCGTCGAATTCTTCTATTCGAATCAATTTTTAGTTTTGAACCCAAAATACTTTGTGCTTATTCACTCTAAAAAATGAAATCTCCCCGTGACCACGGCTGCTGCAAAGCATCCGAAACGTCGGGCCGAAGTTAAAAATAATTTTCAAATAAGTTTAACTAATATATCGCGTTTTAAACCGTTAAAGTGTTCTATTTAAATGAAATAAGTTATCTTAAAGGTGAATTGTGTATATTTCCCTTTATGTCAATTTTGTATATAAATTACAGGAATTAGACGGTGCTCGTCTGCAAATAGTAGAAGTCGGGGATGGCGAGTGGCGCGCTGTCCGACTGAACATCGCGAGGACGGGGGACCGGGACGAGGATACCGACTCGTTGCCTGATGTCGCCCTGCACCCGCACGACGATGACACCTTGGTAAGTTTATACGTTATCATTTTAGTTTTCATAAATTATTGTGAAGTATTGTTGTATTTAAATTGAACAATCAAGTCGAATTTGTAGGTCATTTTCATTATTTTTTTAGAGCATAGACCGAAACTCGGGCAGTTCAGGTTACACCGATGTATCTCAAGGATCACGAAGCGGGGCCCCGAGCGCCATAACGTCGGGCTCAACCCAACAAGCACCTTTGCCCCAAGGGCCCGTGCCTGCCAACAGAGTGAGAGCATCATTGCGACCCGGCCCTCCCCTCCACCACCACCCACCAGGTAAAATCGGTAATGCCGTCTTTGTCCTAATAATCGGATTTTTTCATTCTGAAGAATATAAGATTATAATATATATAGAGAGTAATAGATGAAAGTAGCTCGGTGTTCATGATTAGGATCTCTCTCAGATTTCCTCGAGAATCTCCGCGAGACGCAGCGGCAACGACTACTGCCCCGCACCCCCCCGCCCTTACCACCGAAGCCGACGCAGCGCACCGCCCCGACAGTGGTCTGAAGCGAACGCGTCCAACGCGACGGAAGTGTTACCTCTGTCGGAATTAGCCAACAGCACCTGAAACGTGCGGCCTATGTTGGACGCAGTGTCTAAGCGTTATAAACAAAATGGCGTCGCAATTTTCACTGAAGAACTACATTTACAAATTTAGAACAACTTCCATTAGTCTTATTTATAAGTGCAATATAAAAATTGAACTGTAATACAGCTTCATTTTGATTGAATAAGTGTTGAAATCGAATCGATTTAGTTATAGAAAAAACCCCTAAATCTTTACTCGTGCGTGGTCACCGACAACCGCCCCGCATATAGACTAGTCTCATATTGTGGAAATGACTTCATTATACAGATGCGTTGTTAGCTCATGGCGTAATTAATCGCTCAGGGTAGCTCTGTGAATATAGGGCATTATACCAATATTGAAAACCATCGTCCTTTGCAAACTATATGCCATCAATCTTTTTTATCATTCCAATTTACCTGTGAATATAGATTTTCTGTTTGTATAAAAATTGTGTACTTTGGTAAGAGAAATTCACACAGTTCATTTTGATATTCCTATGATTTTATTATAGTATACTAACAGTATTAGTAAATGTTTTAAGCAATTGACACAAGGAACAATTTGTCTCATTTTTTAAAGTAAAATGCAAGTAAGAGTAACAATTTTTTGTTTCTGTTAATGATCTGGTTTGCTATATATATAAAATTGTGGTATTACATCTCACATATAACAATTACATGAAATAATGAGTCTAATTCAATATGTAATGTACAATTAATTCCTTGTTAATATTTTGTAAATAGGTTATTGATTTGTCTCTATAGATAGGTAATTTAACAGAAAATCATTGTATTATATATAAATAAAGATAATATAATTTTTTAACGACAGCAACTTTTTGATACAATAAAAGTGTTTTAAAGATACTTTCTATTTTTTGGGAGTTGTGTTGTGTTGTATCTCTATGGATTACAAGAATTATATATTGGTTTATAAGGAAATTGACAGTGACGGAGGGATTATGGTTGTCCCGAATAATAAAAGACATAAAATACAATATGTACTAACATACATTTATTAATAACAACTATTCATTTGCAAGGAGAGCTTCACTCCCCTTCTCATTTTCACTATTATCTGGCGGTACAGGCTTTTCTTCTGGCTTTACACGGGTTAGTTTAGAAGGATCCTTTGGTGGCGCCCAGTCCGGTATAATTTTTCCATGCACCCTCCAGCTACCATATACATTGGATAGGTGTTTCTCGAACACAACATATTCTAAGACATCCTTTGCTAGTATTTCACTACCATGCAACAACCGTCCAAACCGATCATATACTGACAACTGTTGACGAGTGTGAAAGCGTACTGTAAGCTGTGAAAGTAAAGAAAGTGTTTAATTTAAATAGAAGCACATAACAGAATAGCATTTTCCTATGACTATTATTTTTACAAGTGGATTACCACCCTTGTCCAATTGAATGAAAACAGGGCTTTGTGTTTAGAAGTAACTTTAGGTTTATTAATGCTCACCTGTTATTAAAAAGTTACTTACACATATTATTGTTTAAAAACATACCTGAGCAAAAATATTCTCCTTGCTGATGACATCAGTACATCTCGCATGAACAACTCTCGGTGGTTCTAATGACTCCAAAAACTTCCAACGTATGGTTTTTCCTATGGAGTTGTGCATAAATTCAGGGTAAGCTTTTTCTGTAACAACTGTTCTTAGCAAGTGTTTGTCTTTATTAACCAGACTGTCATGTGCTTTAATGTAAATGTCTTGTGCTAGTTGACAAAATCCCTTTGTGTCAAAGTCCTCGTCGAATGATTTTATTTTACGTATTGCCATCATAGATTTCGATTTTTTCTCTAGTAATTGCACTGTCTGTTTAGCTCTCGTAGTCGATACTACAGAAGCTTTACCGTCTCCTTCAGGAGGAATGTAGCCCTCAAATACGCCACCTGAAATGTAAATGTTGTGCAAATGAGAATAAAAATATAATAGTTACTGCAGCAATATACTCTACTTTCAAATAAAAAAATCAAATTTTATGTACCTGTAGATGAAATATAAAACGGTCTCTCTACCCATGGCCTAGGTGGTAACAAGCCTCGTTCCTTCATCTTCTGTCGGACTTTCTCTTCGGGTAAGCTATCCGTATCCTCATTAAAGTCGTGAAATGGAACTTTAAGGAATTTTTCCTTGCGAAGCTTTTTGTATTTAGGGTTCCAGTGTTTTGATGTAGTAGTGCGATGAGTCTGTACCATTATAGCAGCGGGGATTAGTCTTAAATTACCCATCTGAATTCAAGACCATTTACAATTTAGAAGACAAACAAATTAGGGAAATTCAAAGAAATAAGAAGTACATGGTTTATAATAATAACCTTTGCTATTATACAATTAGCCATGATTACCACAATGTATTAACTATGACTGTAATCCAAAAAGATATTTCCTATAGAAGATGAACGTTATTATTTTTGTTATAACCGTATTACTTTAGTTGCTTTTATAAGCATTTCACAATTTCACAGCAATATAAAAACATTCATTTTAAACAACTATTGGGCATTGGCTATTATCTATTACTAGCTTTAATCTATGGCTTCAATTTTCTATTTACAGATGTCATTGTTGTTACAGAATATTAATTTAACAAAAATAGTATGTGCTATAAATTTCTTACTCTGTGAGTCGTACTGTTTTGTATCATAAGGTTTGAATGTTAAAAATAAAAATATTTTAAATAAAAGCTTAAGTTATTTACACCGCTTGAGAGACTACACGATTATGGTTCTTATTTTAACCGCGTTTGAAGGCCATAAAATAAATAAGAGAAACGGTAAAATCGATAATCATACGACGCAGTAGAGTATTGAATATTTCATGTAGACTATACCAATTACCTATATCAAAATTCTCTATGGTTAGACTCAACGATAATATTTTTGTAGTCATATGTTTTCCTTTCAAATTGCGATTTTTTAAATAAGTATTACAAAATTCATAAAATTGTCGTGCCGTCTTTTTAAATACAAAAACTAAATTTTAATTATATTGTAACTACATTTTTCTTGTCGAGTGTGTATTTTATAATTCACCTTGTGTTACTTATTTTTATTTCGAACGGCCAACTTCGTTAAGATTTTTCAATATATTTTGATTATACCTTGTACATTCCCAGTAAAAGTGAGAAATTGAGTCATGTAAAACTGGGTTTTAGCGGAATATATATTTTTTTCTTTAAAAAAATCGATATTACGGTCTTTTTTTAACCGGATATCCGGCAGCTCCATCTACACGTTGTCTCTAGTTCTCGTACGAAGAGAGCTCAAGCGTTTCTTTCTTTTCCGAACAGGCGCAGTCGAAGTGAACTCGCAAAAGGAGTAAAAGGCTCCTACATAACCTGTCACTACGTAAGTATTGGTGCACAGCCATTTCAAAAGTACGCTCTTGATTAATAGCCGCATTTGACTATTTAATTCTTAATATTTCGATATTTTTCTAACCCTTGCTGAGTCATACGCTAAGGTTGTAATTCAGTCTCACAAAGGATTATTACACGTTTTGTTGCGCCTTGCCCTAATTGTGGTAAGTAGGCGTCGCCTTCTCAAGGGATTACAAGAAGTATTTATTAAATTTGTAGGATATTTGGCGTGCATGTGTTGTACGGCCGATGACCTTTTGCACATGATAGTGGACTCTCCTCTCTCACCGTTATAAAATGCCACGTGTATTTTGTTTCAGCGATATATTGTATGAGTCAAAAGGTAGAAAAACCAGTATTATCGGGTCAACGGATCAAGACCAGAAAAAGAGGTGAGTTATAATTTCATCGTCAAAGCCATAATCGAGGTGTCTTAACTTATTGATGAGATATTTATATATTCACTCCAATCTTCGGATATCTCTTTTCACTATCTATATTATAACATTACGATTGATGTGCACAAAACGTTGGTTTGATAAGTTGGCCTTCACCTTGCCATACAGGATCATTCATTAACCGTCCAAACTAGGTCAGGTCTACAATTATAATTTGTTTGTGAAAGTTTACTGTTAAATTGAAGATAGGTGGAATGACAATTGAGATTACAGTAATTTTGTTTTGTTGTTTTAATTTACAAACCTTTTATGTGTGTAGATTGGATATAAATGTCTAATATTCCATGCATGTTTTTGTATAAACACCTACATCTTTCAAGTTTTTATGTTTTAAAGCCACAGTTTTGCCCCAGAATGGAAGAATATGTCCAAACTGGCTTCCTCTGACTGTGGATAAGATACTGTTGATTAAAAGCTATACCAGACTGTAATAAGGCAGATCTGGTACGCAAATCAACATACATTTTCATACTTAATTTTCTAAAACCACTTCTGATATATGTGTTTATAGTTTTGTATTATATTTGTCACATACTTGTTGATTGATCATAATTCTATTAGGTATGGTGTGTAAATTACACAAATAAGATATTAATAGTTTTTTTATTACTGGTATGGTTTTGTACAGTAACAACTTGAATCTAGCCTCCAATTACTTCCGCTACTGATAAGGAAAAGATATTGCCTTGAGACCATGAGACACCTTTATACATAAACATACATTTAGGACTATTTGTAGATCCAAATTAAAAAAAATTGTCCTTAAAAGCCATGTTTTGTGTGTTAGCAAAATGAATCCTAACAAATTGTAAGGAGCTCAAATGTTGAAATGTATTAGCAATAAGCTGACTAATCAAGTATCAAATTATCTTTGTACACACAACTGACATAGTAGTTTTCCTTAGCCAACTGAGACTATAGGCATGAATCACATAACCTTGAGTTACAATGTTGGCTTGTCCAATAGATATCGGCACAGCTAATTAATGGACTTTGTCAATTGTTTACTTTATCATTTCAACTCCCTGTTTGGGATTTATTTTCGTGTCGTATCGCTATTCAATAATTGAAATGAAATGGAAATGGTAGAAGTTTAAGTCCAATATCAGATATCTTTTTAGGATTGGAAAATTATTAAAATAGAAAAGTAGTTAGTTGTGTTTGTCGTTTGGTCATGCCAACTTCCAAATAAAAATAATCACCTTTGTCAGCAGTTGTTGTCATTAGAAACGTCCCAATGACGTTATTACATGTTTATATCATTTATCCAACAATGATCACAGTCGTTTCGCCTCAGTCACGTCATAAGTTATATTGTGATAGCTCACTGAAATATAAACAACATAGGATGGCACGATGAAAGCTCGTAGTATTTGAGTCAACAATTTATTGTTTCAGATGAGAAAGAGAAGTATGACCCCAACGGGTTCCGCGACGCTCTGGTTCAAGGGCTGGAGCGCGCGGGCGGAGATCTGGAGGCGGCCTATAAGTTCCTAGACGCGGCTGGATCGAAGCTCGACTATCGCCGATATGGCGAGGTCATTTTCGACGTTCTTATCGCCGGGGGGTTATTGCGTAAGTGTAAACGAATTTGGTGTAAATATTGTCTTAAGGATCTGATATGATGAAAAAACTGGCTAGAGTCCTGATACCTGATGAGACTTTCCACTCGTTCGTTTTAATGCTGATCGCACTGCACCTGTGAACAGACAAAACCCAGATATTAGTCAGATGCCAAGATATTTTATATTGATTCACAGTCCCCGGTGGGTCAGTGTCGATGGACGGGGAGACACCGAAGACGAACACCTGCATCTTCAACGCTAGTGAGGATATGGAAACAATGCACAACTTTGAACAGGTAAACATGACTTTCTCATTTAACCCAAATTAAGAACTATTAATGTACAATTATTTTTTTATTTTATTTATTTATTATGTATTACTGATTGTAATGATTCTTTTAGGTATTCGTGAAACTCATGAGACGTTATAAATATCTGGAAAAAATGTTTGAAGAGGAAATGAAAAAGGTAATATTAATTTTTAAGAATTTATTTACACAAATAAAGTGAAAAGCCAATTGAATAAATCAAACATATGTATATTTTGATAGGTGCTGGTGTACATTAAAGGTTTCGAGCCCCTACAGCGCGTGAAGCTGGCAAGAATGACTGCGCTTTGGATATGTAAGTTTAACTCTACGTATTACCTAATGACGGTCGTTCCTACTAAATTAAGAACTGATCTTTTCGGCACACGATTAGAGCTGATCCGACGATACTTAGTCGTATCGGTGTCGAAGTGTGCGATAGCAATCGCGTCGTTTATCCTCGACATCTGCTCTTGCGGGTGACGACTCACTGGCGACGTTACATTTCTAAAATAGTTAAAATTCAATTATATCCTCCGATTCTTTAATATAAATACGTGCATTCAATTCATGTGCTGTTATTTGCAATTAATTTACTTTTGTCAGGTAACGGATGTGTGCCGCCTTCGGTGCTTCTGGTTTTGGTCAATGAACATCTCCTAAAAGAGAATGTAGCGCTAGAATTTGTTCTGGAGGTTTTCGCGACGGTGAAAAATGAACGTGGAGTCGCCTCTCTTGTCACTGCGCTAAAGAAAGGGCAGCTCGAGGGCAGGTAATCATTACTAAAAATTTAAATTCATTTTTTTAATTTAGTCCCAAAGCTTTGAGATGAACTGGTTCTGTGACCTAGATGGGCCATGTATGACTTTTGGGAAATATAAACGCAACATGTACTGGCTCGTTGCATCATTGCGATGCTGTCATAAATGTAGCTACACAGTGACTAACATTTAAATAGAAAATTAGTGATTATCTAGATGTCCATGCTTTAAAGTCGTCCATCGTTCAGGTTGCTGGAGTTCCTGCCGCTCAACCGCCGCAGCGAGGAGTCTCTAGCGGCGATGTTCGGGGCCCGCGGTCTCGGAGAAGTGGTTAGGCTCCACCGCGCCCAGGCGTCGCAAGAGGCGAGACGCGAGCTCACTCGGGTGCTCGACGAGGAACTGAACGACGAGCGTCCGGTCCGAGACATCATCCCAGACCTGCGCGATATGGCCCAGAAGAACAACATACCCGACCACGAAGTGGTTGCGATCGTGAGTGCCCCTCTTCGCTTAGGCCCAGCCGTACAATAAGATACGCCCCACCACATACAGAACAACCAATATGATGAAACTTGATGACGAGTCAGAGTGTGGCTTCTTAGTGCACGTGGCCGGCAGAGACCAAGTCTTTTGGGAACTGTTTAGCTGCTGTACGCGAGAGGCCATGCTATGTTGACATGGCAATCTGATAACGCTGCTTTATAACAGTTGTTGCAAGATTAGTGTTGTCGAATGGTCATCGATACTGAAAGAGATAATAATTCCAGATATGGCAGTGCGTGATGGCTCGCGGCGAGTGGAACAAGAAGGAGGAGCTGCTGGCCGAGCAGGCGGCCAAACACCTTCGCCAGTACACTCCTCTCTTGGCTGCCTTCGCGCATTCCGCAAAAGCGGAGATCGCTTTACTCACTAAGGTACGGACGGATTAACTGACGGCGAGTCGCTGAGTTTTCATTTGTTTTGCACTAAAGTAGAACAGTCACGATTGAAACATAGTCGCGTCGGTGTGGAAACTGTGCAACATAATTCGCGTAGACGGTCACTAGATTTCAGTTAGTCGCTGAAAATGACATAGAAACGCAACACTTCAGTCTACCAAGGCGTTTAGCCTTATACGCTTTATTGTAATTTGAGTAAAGTTAGTTTAATTCAACCAGGTTCAAGAATACTGCTACGAGAACATGAACTTCATGCGAGCGTTCAGCAAGCTCGTTGTGATGCTGTATAAGAGCGAAGTTGTCTCCGAAGAAGTGATACTGCGTTGGTATCGCGATCCAAACTCTTCGAAGGGCAAGTTGATGTTCCTCGAACAGATGAAGAAGTTTGTTGAGTGGCTGCAAAGCGCCGAAGAGGGTGAGCCATTTTTAAATGTGCTTATAGTAATAACTTGTTTGTGATAAGTGATTTTTACGCCCCGCCTTTTTTTACCTTTTTAACAACATACCCATAAATAATACTTTTTTCACAGAATCTGAGAGCGGAGAAGAGGAAGATTAATTTAAGAACAGCGTGAGACTGACACACTGCGCCGTCCTGCGACATCTAACCCGACAAACAAATAAAAAATTGAAACCGAACAACAGAGACAGTTGGAGAAAATTTGACCCGTTGCAGTATTGTGGAAATAGTTGAAATGTACTGTTGCTAGTAGTATGATTGAACAAAATCAGTTTTGAAATATGTATATTCTGTTTATAGTGTGTGAATGCTTTAATGGATAGACTAACGAAACGAGTGTATGTTTTTGATTGTCTCCTATTCTGTACTCGGGCGGCGCACAGACTACCGTAGCTCACCCCGTCATAATAAACTGAGAATTAAAATCTGGGTGCAGCAAACGGAGATTTTCTACCACTGTACATTATTCATTTCTAAAGTAACATGTTGATGAAATACAATATTTTTTATCCAATTTTTTTAGTAAAATTCAAATAAATGTGGAGACACATCTATTGGTATTTTATTTACATAATCATGTCTCGTATATGAATGGATAGTCATAAGCTAACCGAATAGGCTATTGGACTGATTTTTAAAATGTACTTTATATTATTTGGTTGATTGAATGTTTCTGGGGTAGAAAAGTTGTTTTTGTGGATTCTGATACATAGGTATTTGCTAAAATATATAAAATTAAAATCCAACATTTAAATTGCGCGCCCAAGCGCTGCCATACCATAGTGACGCACGACCATTGGCCATTGGAGTATGTCTATCATAATATCATCTACAATCTACGAGCATTTGTACCAAATATTTACATTTTAAGTGATTGAAGTAATACATTAAGTTACGAACTTATTTATTAAACAGAATAGAACATTTTTAACACTAATAAGAACGGTGCCTTATAGCTGTTTACAAGCAAGTGACGTCATAAACCCGACCAATTGTTTGAGCGTTTAGTGTCACGTGACAAAAAGTAAATTTTAATTTGATTTAAATTATTTTTTGTGTGCTTTACTATTTCTAAACTTTTGACGCTATATTTTACACATTGTCTACTGTGATACTGTGCAATAGGATTGATATTCTATTCTAAATTACTAGATTAGTCGATATTGCGAATATAGAATAAAAATGTAGATAATATAATATTTAATAATCTTTTATTTACATTTCTATATATGTATTATCTACATCTTTATTCTGTATTGTCTATGCCCTAGAATGCTACTTTGTAGTAGGTACCCGCCCACTATTGCAAACGCAGGTATTTTCTGCGCACAGTCATAGATTAGTTACCAAGTGATATTTATAAGATGTATCCTCCATTTTTGACGATTCGTTAAACGTGTCAACAATCTCGGGTAAGTCTACCCTTGCTCAGTATTCGCATGAATTATATAAATTAAATTATGTTTAATTGATATTTATCCACAGTATTGACAATTAACTTAAAACCTATTTAATGATTGCCTAGATTTTTTTCGATTTAACATAAAACGCATTACATTACATTTAAAAATCCTCACACAACGCCATCTTTTGATTTCGCTTGTACTCGAGGCGTTTGTTTAAATTGGGGTCTGGCAAACCAAGTTCTGACGGTAGACGAGTTAACAGAATTGCGTCGAGGCCTCGAGTTCACGGCTTATATCACCACCGAACCCGCTTTCAAATCGACAGTTGTAGTTTAATAGTTACTAGCTGTGCCAGCGACTTCGTCCACGAGAATTGTTGGAATATTTTGGGCATCCAAATTCGTTTTTGTAAACCCCTTCACCTTTTTTAACTTAAGCCTACGACGTCGATCGCGTCCCTTCCCATCGTTCTTGCAAGTTAATCTTAAAAGATAGACATATAGCGTCGCGGACTTTTTTAGATCATTTAAAGAGAAATCATCTCTCATACATATTTTTTGGTATGTTGCACCGCTTTTGCAGCGTACGCCTCGGAAACCCATAATGAAGAATAATTTTATAAATGTTTGTCACTTATCTCTCTGTATCTTCGCTCCTATTAATCACAGGACGATGTTTTATAGCCTATAAATAACCTTCCTCGAATTTTTCAATTCTAACTCGTAGTTCCTATGATTATCGTGTTCGAACAAACTCTTCACGTATATTCACTTTAGTATAGATATAAATAATAAAGCTAGTAAATATCTATTGAAACAACAATTTCGGTTTTATTATTAAATTTTTATACAAGCAAGAAGGGTCGACGTAATCCTTCTCAATGATTATTTTTATTATATATAGTGTATGATGACAAATCAATATGAAAATGGTTGAAATATTATCGCCTCGAATTCCATTTATTTACAGGTTCAATACTAATGTTAATCGGGTAAAAATATTTATATTTCACCCTAATCTGCCTGATTACCTAGAGCTACACAAATCGATTTGTATAGAAAACGTGCGCTTTGTATTCTAGCCGAACTCAAAGCTATTAAGTTTCATACTAAGCACCTACCAAGTGTAGATAACAAAGGAATATTGCCTGGACCCTAAGCCTAGTTGAAAAATGTTTCGGTTTATTGTTAGTCTACCTATTGTGTACTTGAAACACGTTGTTGCTAATCGTAAAATCTAAAGTATTTCTAAATAAGCTGCTTTAGATTTTGTGGGTAGGTAACGTTTCCTATACTAGAGATTTGCGAAAGAGATATTAAATAGGTATACGTTTTTGTCTACACTCTAGTGTATGAACATAAAGACGATTATGAGATATGAGGAGAGTATGAAGCTTACTTTTTTGTGCACTATTTTGAGTATTTAATATTTAAAACCTTATCATTTAGTCTACCCAATAGCAATATTGTTACGAAAGCTTGATTCTTATGCTAAAAGAATAACGATTTTTTTGCTATAACTCATTCGTCTTGCATATAAAAAAGATGCCGCCGCCTCATTTGCGACGACATTAACCAACGTATGCATGTGGCCCATAAAACAGTGATTAATACGAGATACTGAAGGTGATTGCAGAACTAGATTACTAACAAAGTTCTATAACTGTAAAGTGGATGTCAGTGCAGTGCTTTTAATAGTGTAAACAGTACCAGTCGCCACGCGGGTAGTTTCAGTAAAAATCTTTTATGACGGGTAGATGAAATGATTTCTCTATTTAATTTTGTTCAATATTTTTCAAGCATTTGGCACGACTGTCTAGTAACTCTAGGACATAGAGCTGATATCTTTGATTTAGCTTGTTAACTTTCTTAGCGCCAAAGTTAGGAAAAAGTCGTTGTTAATTGCATTTATTAATGTAATATGTGTATTTAGCTTGACGATATAGGATTTATATCTTATTTTGGCGAAATTTAAAACCGAGTTCTCCCTCATTTACGAAAATAATTATTCCCGCAGTGTACCAAAATTTATATACAATAGTGTTGTAACAAGGTTACAATAACGACATCCGAATGAGCCCTCCCCACCTATCAATAGGTCACTGAAATAGAGCAAATCATATTCAAAACGTAAATAGAGAAAATCGTTAACCGTCGTGGGTTTCGCGAGAGCAAGGGGAGGGTTTCCGCAGTATTCATCAGACGGGTTTTAACGGCTAGCTATTGTGGGTTCTGTGAGACCCCTCGCGACCCAAGGCCACAGGATTGGAGCGCCAAGGTCACGCACGTCAGTTGTCAGGTGCCTACGTCTTACGCATATCTACAAACAAAACAAATTGCATTTTTTTTTTCAAATAATTAAAGCTAACTTAGTTTAGAGAGTTCCTATTATATTTCCTGATTCTGAAACTCACTTTTACCTTTTTAAATTGTTGGAACTATAAAATTTATTTTTTAATTAAATAATAACAAGAACTTCGGTTACTTCGGTTCGGTGGCCCTCAGTGTACGAGACCCAGTCACAAATACAAGTTCGAAATACGAAACTTTAAATGTAGTTAAAAAGCATGAGATTACTTATTTGAATCATCCTTTTTTCCATATCCAATGTTCGGCCGAACTTATCCTTGATTTTTTTGCTCCCAGGTATATTATATCACGGGTAAATCTTTATCCCGTATTGTGCTGGGATAAGTGCGCTTGCGCATGTGTGTGTCGCATTCAGAGCTACAATGAGCCAGGTGCGCGCTCTTTTCAAGCGATCATCATACGCCTCCTTTGCTTAAAGATTTTCTACGCAGCTGTCATTCCAACTTTCAACGTTCTTTTAAACTGCCAATGTGTGACCTTAGATTTTATTTGAGCTAGACGCAGAAGAAAAGAACTAGTAATATTTCACCGAAAGTCTATTTTTTTTTTGATTGATTTTTCCGTATTGTGTTCCTATGGAGTACAATACATACAAACAGATTTTTAAAGAATTACAGCATCTAAATTCAGCTATGTATGTTAATATTCATCTTTCAAGTTTGTTTTTGTTTCAAGTTGTATAGCTACGACCAATGTCTGTGCAAATTCGGCAAGGGCCAAAATCCATAATTTTTTACTTACTATTCTATAAAGAATTTTTTTTAATAAGGTAGTTAAATAATAAATATAGCTCTGTAAACTTGAATATGGTTACTATAACAAGTTACATCTTACAATTCGAGTGCGTTCCAGAAAAATCTGAGCTTCACTAATGAAAAAATGCTATTCATAAACTTGTCTTGGGGAAAGTACGTCCGGAAATGCACAAAGGTTTTTTGTTCCTAGAAAACCAGGTATCGATACAATGCAAGGCGGTTATTACATTTCGGGTTTTATGATTTAATACCGGCTTTCGAGAAATGTTAAATGGCGACAATTGAAGTCATGTTATCTATTGTAGAAGAAGCTTATTGTACATTGAATAACCAAATATACCATACAGACGTCTGGGTTTGGCCATAATTCATTTTGTACCTGGCGCGTCAAGGTTCATAATTTACGAGAACAATAGGTCAAAAATCTAGAAAAGGTAGGTAAGAAGATTACTATTATTGTGTTATACATTTCACCAACATATTAGAGATATCGAACAATAATTCTCGAATTGATTTCACCCAGAGGTTTTTGTCATACGGTCAAACAAAAGAAGTAAAATTATAGAGACTAATAAATTGAGGAATTAATTCCTAAAGTCTAGTTACAATTTAAGATATACCTTATTTGCGAAGGCGTGGAGACCCGAGAGGTAATAGACTATTAAATTTAATTATAGCTTTTACCTTAACATCTGTCGGTGCTTTCTAACCTCATTGCTGCCTTCTTCGGCACCAAACTCAGAGATAAACAAACGTAAATATTTATTAGGCGTATTCACATAAAAATATGAGGCTAGAGGGCCCCATCTAAACGTTTGACCCTGTAGAAGTACCGTTTCCCATTCGTAAACAAGCGAAGCATTTCTACGATTATGACTCCACACTTTTATGTCGCAGTATAAGTGCTAGATCACATTAAGAAACTTTGCCACATTGTAACTTCACTTTTGTGAATTCGAAATATAATGTGTGGCTAATAACCATCCGGTGGAGGCTCAAATCCCATTAGATACAACTTGTTTCTTTTAAAAATTTATATTTATTTTAACACTGCTAGATTTCATATGCCAGCCTTGGGCACTAATTGTGTGACGATTGCACTGCAGTCGAGAAGATTTGGCGAGGTATTACTTTGAGCTATTTTACTAACCCAGAAAACGAAATTGAAAGACTTAATAGTAATTTAAAAATCGAAAATAAATTGAAAAAATTTTCGACTCGGGCAGGACTTGAACCGCCATCGTCAGCTTTCCGTGCTGTTGCTCTACCAATTGAGCTGTATAATTTCAACCTTACCACCAAATATGTGTAATTTCAACCTTAACACTTGCGTACTAAGGTTGAAATTAATTTAAAAATCGAAAAAAAAATAAAAAAAATTTTCCCCCCCCCCCGGGAACTTGAACGCATCGTCAGCTTTCCGTGCTGTTGCTCTACAATTGAGTACGAGTCCTACACTATGTCGAATTTTTTCAACTTATTGATACATGCACCTCTCGCGCAATGTAATTTTAAATTATATAGTGCCTTCATTGCAATAACATGTGAAAAATATTAATGTTTTCAAAGGTTGAAATTACACTGCGCGAGAGGTGCATGTATCAATAAGTTGAAAAAATCGACGATGAGGTGTAGAGCAAGAGCACGGAAAGCTGACGATGCCGGTTCAAGTCCTGCCCGAGTCGAAAATTTTTTCAATTTATTTTCGATTTTTAAATTATATAGTGCCTTCATGTGCAATAACATGTGAAAAATATTAATGTTTTGAGACTTACTAGTGTAGTCCACACTTATTAGCGACAAGGCTACCCATCACCCGTTGAATAAAACTACCTTTTTGTAGGAGGTGCAACAAAGTGTGCTTAATAAATAATCCCTTTGTAATTTGTACGCGTGATATTAAAAATTGAGCGAAATCAGTCTAATGTGAAACAGTAAGGTTGGCGAGTTATTCCGAGCTGTAACGTCGGAGGCAGACCGGTCTCAAACGGGCCGACCGTTAGTCCGCCACTAGCGCGGGCACGCGGCTCCCTTCGCTTATCGCTTATTCTGCTAATCATTGAAGCATTTCACCCGGCTTCATTTACGAATGTAATCCGTGACATCGCCGAGTACGAACTATTTCACCCTTTCTTATCGCTTGCATTAAAAGTTCCCTGCGACTCATTTTGACCATTTATAAAACAAACAAAAGCACGTATTTTAATCTTCCGTCTGATCGGAAGTGTTCGGTCTCGGAAGTAGTCGTAACTATTGCAAGGGATGATAACGAGCCTTCGCACCTCCACGAGTATACTTAAAACAACTGCACTCTGAGAATTGTATTCCTTAATTAGTTTGTATCTGAAATAAAGTGTACTTGTTGGGCGTTATAAGATTACACGGTTCATGGTGCATAAAAGAACACGCTTATTACAATGTTTATCTAAATACCTAATTAGTACCAATATACAATTTGAACCGAATGCGATGTTTACACGTAGAGTTTTGATTGTGATTTAGAAGTATGGAGGGTATAAAGGGTTCATCGTGGAGAGATCGGATATCAAACGCGGCGCCTTTGTTATTGTTGAGATTTACGATTATTTAAGACCTTTCTTCATACCAGTACTAAATTGCCGGGTTACATGTTTTCATAACGTTATTTATTTATTATCAAGATAATACATTAAAATGTACTTACTAAAGAAGGTTAACTGAGCGGTATGTGCTTAAGAAGAATTCTAAACGTAGAAAATCGTATATAATTATATGCCCTGCAATAACAACAACAAGAATATACAAATTCAAGTGTCCGAACATCCATATTTCGAATCGAAAGAGAGAATATAGATGCAAATAATGACAGACTTCCTATAACTAGTTCGTCAAAACGTTCAGGCGATTAAAAAGTGTAGAAGTTGTTTATATTAAAAAAACAAAACGGAAGTCGACGTGGTGTCCTTATAAAATCCTATTCCTGTGACCCAGTGCTCATGGTGCATTAAAAACGAAGTTAACATAGTTGCGCTCCTCACCTGTCGCAAGCTGCTTCACATTATCTACTTACTCATGTCCGCAACTTCGTAATATGACTTCCAATTACAATATGTTTGCATTACTTTTGATTGTATCTGCTCCCCGCTTCATAGTTATTGAGTCTGTGGTACAATGATCTGAGTAAGTGCTTGTCGCATGCAAGTAGTGATACATAGCATACGGTGTTTGACAAATTTTAAACTCTTGATCTCAATTAATTCGTTGTCGTATTTTAACTCTACCCTTATATTTTTAAAAGTCAATCGTGATACGAATTTGTAGAAGGTTAATCTTATTCTATTGTTACACGATGCCGCCGGTGATGGCCTCGGGAGTCCGGAGACACCCTGTATAGACGCTGGGTGCAACGCGCGCAGACCAGCTGGCGAGCATCTGCCAGATTGGACGACATCTGACCAATTTCATCGCGCTTTTTGTGACCAATCACAGGTGATTATACTTTACCACTTTCGAGGACCAACAATTATTCCCGCTTAGGTCAAAGATTAAGAAAGGCGTGAGAATTAGGCGAAAATAAATCTTTTTTCATACAATTTAACACTAGTATTTTTCTGCCTTTTTAACAAAGTGGCATTTAACGTAAATTTACCATCGTAGAGTATCTATTTTTACGTACTTATATCCATAGTAAAATTGTCGTTTGTATTAAATGAATATGAGAAAATCTAAACAATTCTACGCTTGAGCCTCGAGAATCGTTGAACCGTTATCAGCTATAAAATTAATTAGGTGACTTTTAATAACAATTTTACGACGTTATGATAAATATTTGACAGTAAAATTGTTTGTGTTTCGCATAATAATCATGAGTTATTATGTTATATAAGTCACTTTCTACCCATCGCACCCATATTATTAAAAAAAATCCACAAATTATTATTACATTTGAGTAGTTGAACTACTCAAATGTAATAATAATTAACAATATTTTAGAATTTAGCAATTTTTTTTAAGTAATGTCATAAAACGAAACGCAAATAGCTTTAAAAATAGTAACGAATCAGTATTAGGAATAATAAACTAATAAACTTTGAAATGTCTTTGCAGATGCGACTATCCGAACGAATCAATCTTTGACGTTTGAACAAAGAGCAAAAAGGCGGGAAAGGTGGGCTGTTGGCACGAGCGCAGCTGTTTGGACATCTGCTGATCCAAACTCCCGACTTTAACATCCAATCAACATTACTGGGCATCCTTCGGTATGTACGTTCTAAGTTAGCCTAACTCAATCCTATCTTAGTCTACTATATTGCTTATAAATGCGAAAGTTTGCAAAGATTGTTCGCTTGACTGATCAGTCACGGATTGGTCAAATTCTGGGGAAATATAGCCGGCACTCTGAAATAAAATATACTTATATTACATTTAATTTATGAAAATATTTAATTTAGTAAGAATTTTTGCCCCTTAAAATTACATCATAACTGAGACAAGAGAACTGCGATCCCTTTCAATTAAAGACAATTATTATGTAAGTGTCAATATAGGAAGTTCAAATTTACGCATTAAAAACAACAGATGCAGGCGATGAGTCTGTCTGACGTGACTCGTCAGATGCGTTCATCGAGA
Organism: Leptosia nina; assembly: GCA_963661955.1. Taxonomy (NCBI): domain Eukaryota; kingdom Metazoa; phylum Arthropoda; class Insecta; order Lepidoptera; family Pieridae; genus Leptosia; species Leptosia nina. Next base: position 231,435 of record CAVLEF010000007.1, read on the forward strand.
TATAATCGATCTATTTTTTCCTTTTACTATAACTGGTGCCCTTTGAGTTTTTAACTACTCGTAAATATACACCATGTTTCATAAAAAAGTTGTATTTTTGTATTGTTAGAGAAAAGATTACGTTATTTAGTAGAAAAACAGTTAAAGATACAAGTGCGTGTCAGTAGACATTTATTTTACGTTTAGTTTTATGAATTCATAGGTGGGAGATTCGATGTACATTTCGTCATATTTGTATAAGTGAGATTTTGAATTGTTACATTGGCCGAACTGCATTCATTTAATAATTCCCGGCTTATCTGAATCGGAAAGTATGTGCTACAGTTTGCCAATCGTGTTACACGGAAATCGTAGACGAATAGCGCACAAAGCACAAAGCAAGCTTACAATGGACCTGAAGTGCTGAGATCACACACGGACAGGATGTTTACTCTCTCGTGTCTCACTAATTAATGTTATGCCGAGTCAAGAGTTTCCGATTCGTCTGGGTTTTAGCTGATTATTAGGTTTAATTAATAATTAAAAAATATTATAAGTTCTACTCGTTATACTCTCGGTTTAACTGGAAAAACGATGCAAAAATACAAAACCGATCAGAAAAACGGGCAAATTTGTATGCCCCACGGGGGGAAACGGAATCTCACACAATCTATGTGCGTATACTGTCCACGTTGACATTTTTCACTAGCTAACTAGGAACATTAATAATATAATATTTCTTTGAGGCTATATTGATCGAAAGCCTTTCTGAAGGTAATCAATGGAGAATGGAGCGGCCGTTCGGAGATAAAAGATTAATATACAACCGCATTTCAATTTTTTTCATTTTTATTATTAACTAGCTGTGTCAGCGACTTCGTCCGCGTAGAAAAGTTATTTTATTTATTTAAAAAAAGGCCCGCCAGCAGGAATTACGCCACAGTATGAAAATATAGTACTAACCATATAGAGAGTAAAGCTATCTGCATATCCTATTTGCGTTAGGCACAACATCCATAAAACAAACATGTATGTGTGTGTGGTACAGACTAAAGATAATAAATACAGTATTAAAAAATTACAGTCTAAAACAGAGAGAGATAATCTTAAAACCAGGTACATTTATTTAACTACAAATAGGTATTACATTTCTTCACTTTCTTTATATTTTTATTTGAACATCCAAATTTGTTTTTGCAAACCTCATCTTCGTCCTTAAAAATATAAGCTTAATAATACGTTCATCACGACGAAAGTCGCGCCCCGTCGTTATAACAAGTTCATCTTATAAGATAGACATATACTGTCGTGGATATTTTTTAGTTCCTTTAAAGAGTATTTGAGAATTTTTAACCGTTTTCGCAGCGCACGCTACGGAAACCCCCAAGAATCATTAATTTTCCCAGTTTTCTCCACAATTCCCGTTGTTTACTCGCAGCGCGTATTTTTAGCGTCAACACACAAACAATTCTTTGATTTGAACCTGTAGATTTTAAGATTAGCGCGTTCAAACATACAAATAAACTCTTCAACCTTATATATTAGTATAGATTAAACTTATAGCTAATTCTCTCTAGGTGTAGACACGTTAATGTTAATTACATATATTTGTACTAATTTTTGTAAACGATTTATATTAGATGATTTGCATCACTTCTTTGTTGTAATATTTTACAACACATTTTGTACAATACATTTTGGCAGGTAGACTAATTTACTTCTATAATGGAAACATTCTTGCAAATTCTTTGAAGCGGCACGCGGTCTACGTCCAAGCTATAGAGAAGTATCGATATTGTCGTGTGGGATTTTCTAAGACAGTATTTTAGTACATGTTAGGAAAATCAGTATTATTTACTTGCTTACATATTATCGGCATGGCATGCAATGGCAAGTGTGGGAAGAGTGGTCTAATGCCTTTACTTTTTTCTTTCTCAAAACAACATGTAAATGGATTAACGACGTGTAAAGTATATGATTTTCTCCTGTTCCCTTGATTAAGTAGAACATTTGCAGACTTCTATGAAATTGCCTCTTCCTACCGAATACAGGCGTATCTATTCTCGTGAGGATCTTTTTGCAACAAATCTGGTTCGAAACAATGCGAGGGCCATACAAATTATTACCTGTGATGGATTTTAAGCTTTTATTGTTCGGGATTAAGTTGAAATTGTTATCCCGTCCTCGGGCAATCTTCGCCGGCCTCGGGACTTCCGAGAAAGAGTAAACGGTTCATTCCATTGAGATCGTACGTTGCGCTGACGAGCATTTCGGTGTGAACCCGAATCGATTCAATTTGAAACCATTTCTAATCGCCACTCTAGGCGATTAAATTAATATCAGGAGCGACTCGCGATCTTCTTTACGACCGTAAGACGGTCCTTTGCTCAGAAAGGCACTGGAACGAATACCATTATTCGTTTCAACCCAAACGCCTGGCGTCGACGATCTCTAGCTATTCCTCTATGCCACGGATTAACACTAATTAACGCGACCGAAGTAAAACAATAATAATATGTCATATAAGATATTTCGAAACAAGTTTATAGTAAGTACAGAGGTGAGTGACCTTCAAATATGCAAGCTGTAACAGAATCGGTTCCATAATTACGTACGGTGGACGTAACCAATAACTGCTCGTAGTTTTTACACATTATTTATTTTATAACTACACAATATTAAGTATCCATTTTTACTTATATATCTGTAGCTAAGTAAAACTTCAGGATAATTTATAATTTTTCTACTCTTTTTATGCTATTTGTGGTATAGAAGATATAATTGTTAAATTAAAGTGACACGAAATATTTTCAATTTCTTAAATTAGGAAGGATCGTTTTATCATGTTTCCAAACAGCAGAGACAGATAATTAATAGATTTATACCTATTCTATTTTTATATACAGCATTATAATACCCAACTTCAAAGGTTGCCAATTTATTTTACTCTTAAAGTTATTTTGATACAAATTAAGTACTTAATGGAACGGCCAAAGATTAATTACGGATTTTACTGTTTATTATAACGAATGTCTTTACACTTAAAAGAAAATGTTACTTTTCAGATGAAAGATAGGAAACATTCGGTTTTTTAACACATTATAAGCAAGTACTTTTTCTTGAGATATGATAAAAAATAGTTTTTGATAATGTAGGAATAAAATAGGATAAGTGTAGGAACAAGTCAAAATATAATAAACGATTTCTACACATCCCTTTAAATAACGTTTTCGGTATGAAATGAACACAACATTGAGGTTCTGTTTGATAGCTCATCTGTGACCGCAGGTAGGAACGTACGAGATGGAAGATCCATCCAAGCTGGCTCGAATGTCAAATAGGAGTGTTGCCAGCTCAATTTTTTTTAAAGTTCTCAAAATTTGCCTTTATATACAAGTTGCCTCGTTATTTATCAATGGCATACATCATCGTTTAAAATTAGTAATAACAACAAATACACAGAAGACAAGAGTTATTGAAAGAGAGAATTCAAGATAATAATTATCCATAACGAGCTGGCTAAGTTACTACACCATGTGGATCGCAAAAGCTCACGAAGAACGTCACATTCTAAGTTTACGTGTCAAGGCCCACTACTTTCGACTTCTTTGTCGTCTTGCTAAAATATGCTTCAATTCGGGGAGAAATTTCGAGTGTAGAGCGGGGAAGTTTAGGAACCACTTCCCAGAACGATAAAGGGCCGGGGGAAGGGATGGGACGCCAGGGGGTCGTGGCGCGACAGCTGCGCGCGCGATGCTCTCCCCGCGCTGCCGCAATCCGGCGCCGACCGTCGAACGGAGAACTAGTGTCGTCCGCGCATCGACCGCGGACACGGTGCGATCGTGCGCGAGTTTCGTTGAAGGAGGGAAGGTGCTGCGAGAACGGGCCCGCGTGGCTGGGCTGAGACTGGGGCTATATTCCGTACAGACGATATTGCACCAGTCCCGGCCTATCCAAGCGGGCTCGGCCTTCGAAGACCGCTACTCAGCATCCGAGGCGCGCGATCCCGTTACCCGGCCGGTCGTTCACAGCGGTGGCCACGCTTAGGACGTGATTCGGTGTAAACGTTTGTGCCTTCATCAAATTGCACCAATCCCGGCCTGCCTGCGGTCCCCGCGCAGTGTTGTGCTAGATCAAGTTTGCACGTGGCATTCGAAACAAAGGTAACGCTCTGTCTCCTGTGACCGCTAGGAGTACCACCGCACCGGTCGACGTCCGAAGCACGTCGAGGATTCTGGAGCCCAAATATTGCATACAGCATCCGAATATCTACATTTTGTGTCACGTTCGGTTCGTCAGCAAATAGAAGTAGACCTGAGCGAAGACCGGTTTCCTCGATGAATTTATCGGCATCGGTCGCTCGTAACTTTGCCGAAATGAAGGACGTGCCTAACTGAACTTTAGCAGTAAACGTTACGCCTAAAAGGTAACAGCTGATTTCATTGTGTAGGAACGAATCGTTAATCAACGCAGTCGGGAAACAAACTATCTGCACTCTATCGCGATTTAGCAAGTTCTTTGTTTTACTCGTAGAGGCATTGTCGCAAGAAACTTTGTAATGCCCACCCGGCATCGTGAATCAGGCGGAAAGATGATTCATCGTAAGCTAAGAGTCTTAACCGTTATGATTTAAATTACTCCAGCTGTCAAGGCACTCACGAATTGCGGTACACCTTGTCCGAAGATCGATCTCCCTGCTAAACGGTATTATACGAGTTGTTGGGCTCGTCAAATTGTTTGTTTTTCGTGCAATATTCAATTAAATTTTAACATGGTTTATGATACGTTTGTTGGTAGGTACCTATTTGTAAAATATTTATCATACTTCTCGCTCTCAAATTACCTGAAAAGACCCTTTTCTAGCTTCACTATTTTATTTTAAGCTTAACTTGGTTCGATTAAACAAAGAACGGCAGGTATGGAGTCTGCTTACTACAGTAATGTTTTATTACTTAATTGCTAACTCAGAGCGAGCCTTTCTCCTATCTTGGTGTCTACTGCCTTTAGTATCCTCTTTTGTGGTGCACGTGGTATTTTAATTGTATTAGGGGACGACTGTTTGATTTAATTGTTATGATCTTACCTGTGTTTATTGTTCTAACTTTCGTCAGCTACGCGGTCTTTATAATAACGTAAAACATTGTTTTTGGTGGCAATCGCAACAGAAGGCGACCGGTTGGCGCCTCAAGACATATCTATCCTTATAGGTAATAGCTACAGTCTTAAATTAGTGGTTTAGATAAAAAACAATAACGTTTTTCTTCGTAATATATCTAATGTGGTAGAAATTTTAATCGAAAAATTAGAGATTCAGTTGTAGCACTGCCTTCAGTGTTGTTTTATTTTAACATTCATACAGCTAAATAATGGACTGGGGAAGTTCTATTAATTTAGTTATTTTAAGTTAGTTTGGATGCGAGCCCACCATGGCGGTGTATGCTATAGCTATATTGAAATTGGTATTTCGAGCAATAGTTGCAGTTGAGGTGTGTCCAACTTTACCTATTTCCTTATTCCTTCGCGAGGCGTTGTTAGGTAGGTTCTAAAATCTTTAGAGATAATTGATAATAATGTTTGCTCTAGATAACGCCCGGTCACAGCTGTCCATACACAACCATGTTCTTAGTGGATTTCAAGAAGTAAAAAAACGAACTTTTACACCTTTGCACTTATTGGTCCACTGGTAGTACGCGTGGCGTGACCAACATACTATTTCCTAATCGTTAATTTTTTCCTAAAACTAAGTAGGAATATCTAAATATTCAAGTAATGGTAAGTTAAGTTAATAATCGTATTACTTGTTTACGCCCTTCGTTTTCCATTAAGGCAACCCCTCCTTGACACTCAAACAACATTTTCGGTTACAGTGTTTAGGTATGTTACATTTTTGTTTTGTTTAACGTGTCCTACCGACCATTTCTTGTTATCCATTTTCTAACGGTCATATGAAGTTGTATAGTAACGGTTAGCTTGTTAGTTCAATTATTTGTTAATTCTTAACCTATATTTTTATTTATTTATGAGAACTTATTGCTTCAATAGGTATGAGTGCGAAAGATAATGTGTTTTTAAACTGATGTAGTTTTTTTTATTTACTTTATAACATATTCTCAATATATACTTTATAATATATTGCTCGTAAAGTGGTTGTTATTACACCAATTTCAATATCGTAATGTATCTCATTACCTTAGCAAAGAGGTTTTATGTCAAGAAAGTGGTCAATATTTTATAAATAAAATTATCTTTGGGAAAAAAATATAACAAATAAACATTTAATTCTTTAATTTAATTAATTTTTACAATAAGTTACAATTACACAAACATTTATCTATAACAAAAACACAAAAATATTAATTTACTTTTATTAATTTAGTTTTTGTACCTTTGCCTAAAAAAAACCTAGATGCGCGCGCATCGCTTTAACAATTAATTAAATATTTATTCGTTTAACTAAGTTAGAGTTTTATTAATTTCCTCGTAAATATGTTATAAACGTCGTATGACAAACGTGCGCTTTGAAAATTTCAGCCTCTGCTTTCTTATAGCCCTCGCCGATGGCTCGGGCTAGTAATATTATCGCCTCGGCTGTAATTTTCAACTTACCGCACTTATATCATAATGTACTATTAAAGCACTACCTGTACATAAAAGATATTATGCATTATTGTTATTATGTATCAATGTCGTCTTAAAATTATGCTGTTTACGTTACGTTTACTTTACGTTAATCAATCTTTGAACGGATCTACTGTAAAATATTTCATATTCAGTGAAAGTGTATGTTAATAAAGTCTGTTTAATGAGCTTTTACAGGATAAAAGTGAAGAATTGCCGGTTGGCTGCTTCTATGTCAAGGTTGCCAGCGAGTAGTGGCGCCCCTCGCTGCGTTCAAAGTACGTTTGCCTTTGTGTCAAGCGCACTTAGATTTCAGAGGATCCATCTGTCTTAAACATCAAATAACATAGGCAATTCAAAATAGGCGCAAATGGCGGGTTGCAAGTAGTTGAAAAGTTAATAATTTATGCAGGTAACTTGTGTAACATATAATAATTACACCTAACATCACTTACTTATAATGTGCACAGTAATGTGTTATACTTTAACATTAGTTTGTTCTGTAAATAGATAATTTCTTGCTTACTAGTAATAACCGACTTCTTTATTTTAAAGCTTTGAATAGGCGCTTTGTTGCCTCCGTAGCTAAATAACCAAACACAAGTCAAGTATGAATCTGAAAACTCGCCCGTTCAGGGTAAAACGGAATTTTACTTATCAATGCTACGTTTTATTACAGAACTGTACAACAACAAATAACATCGGGTTGGAGATTCACCCCATGTCACATGTCTTCTACCGCTCTCATCTCCGCAGCTCACCGGGTTCACACGAAGCCGAAATGCCGTTACTGCGAACGGAGTCATTCAAGTGATGTCTTGTCACGCTTATTTTGTTAGAGCTATTTAGTTTTTACTTAATTAGAATTAATTTAAATAAAACACTTTAACGGTTTAAAACGCGATATATTAGCCGTAATTAGTATATTAGCTGCAAAGCATCCGAAACGTCGGGCCGAAGTTAAAAATAATTTTCAAATAAGTTTAACTAATATATCGCGTTTTAAACCGTTAAAGTGTTTTATTTAAATGTGTACTACTCGCGTAAACTATAGACAGTATTTAATTAGAATTAATTCAAACGTTGTATTAAAGAAAATAGCATTATGTGCTCTCTAAGTTTTACAGTAATAATATTATGTTAAACCAAAATAATAAAAAAACCTGAAATGTTAAGTACTCCAAATCCACATCCATCCCTACTAAAATGATTGTTTCACTCAATTTTAATTCTAAGGGTTTTTAAATATCACTAAGCTTTGAAATAATTGTAATAATCATTTCCTTACGTACTTATGTTAGATACCAATTTCTTTAAAGCACATTTATTTATTCTAGCCGAGTCTTCCGTAGGCACAGTCCGTAATTTTTGAAGCGTGACTTCGCACACGTGCAGTAACAGTTAGATACCGTGACGTCGAAAATATATTATGTAATTGTCATATGTAGCATTTTCGTTATACGAGAGTTCATTTCAAGAACTTCGATTCTATTAGAGATCTATTTTTAATTGTTATTATTCCTACATTTCTACTTCAATCTTGATAAATTAATAATAATTTTTAATAATGTTGAGAAGGATTTAACAAGTGCATTTTTAAAAACATTTATAAATTATGTTGCAGTTCATTCTTTTCCGTCCTTTCAGAGACACTCCCTCCACACTCCCAAAGGCGTTGTCACGTATTTTCCAAATTTACATTTTAATATTGGTATATAAAAACGACAGGTTCTAATGATTTTTATTTTCAATTTAAATTATTTTTGAATAAAATTAACCAAAGCAAACACTATTAAATTGCATAACCAACTAACTAATAATACATCGATTGACTAGAATACAATAGATAGAAACTTATTGTTTACACGGACTTTTGCGACCAGACTTTGAAACTTGTGGATGGATTTTTAAATGTGACGTCACAAATTAAGGCCTTTCCTACTTCCTCTTTACACAGTCGCACTTTGTCGACTTCCTTCCCTTGCCCCTTAAACAAATTAAGCTGCGTATCATCTTAGCCACATATTTATTCCCATACTGGATCAGTTAGCGCTGGACTTTCAGATTGCACGTTCTGGATCGGTGATAACAAAGGTAATGGCGGATGCAGCTTGGGCGCCAGGAGAAGGACGTTTAATTTAATTTTGATAACAATAGATTTGTATTTCATTGTATGTTCGTCCTGTGTACTTCAAAATACTCATTCTTAATTGTACGCTTAAAAAATTAACAAAATATGTAATTTTTTAAATAAAATTAATGTGCTTAATTAGTGATCCAGCCTGAAACCAGCTCAGGGGTCATGGACCCCCCCCAAGATCCGCCGTCGGGCAAAGGGGAGGATATAGTGAGAGCGTATGGAGTGTCTTTATTTTCTTTTTTTACATATCTTATTTTCGTAGGCTTAGTGTAGTGTATAGTATTTTACGGTATTTTTTTATTATACGGAATTTGCACTTGTTCCTTCTTTATTTAAACCCACTATACTGTGTTAGTCGCTGCAATGCAATGCAGCGCTGTTGTTTGACGGCAACGGCTGATCGATGACCATCAACAACGAAGTTTGTGTTGTTAACACTTCTTGACGCTTATGGTTTTAACTGTTAATGTAATTAACACCAATTTAATATATACATTTTATTAATGAATATCGTATACTTAAGGCGTGGAATAAATAATTTGAATTAATTATCAACGCTCATTTTTTTAGTCCCGCGTTAGTGTTTAGTTCTATTAAAATGTTTCATTACGTAACGTAAGCAAATATGGAAATTACATCAATCAGGGATGTGTGGCGTATTAACTATATAAAGGGGAATATTATCACATGTCGTATTTTTAACCTAAACCATTAATTGTGCCATTATATATAGTACACTACTAAATGTTGTTTTTATTTAACTTTTCACTCAACGTAGGTAACGATACTGAACAGAATAGTCACACGAATTACACAATAAGCGATTACCATGTTTGTTGTTGCCTAAATATAGCACAATAAGTTGTTCATAGCATTCCTATGGATGGTCTGAATTACTGACAACTGGCGCTTCGCTTATTATAAGCGTATTGATAATATAAATACATGAATAAATAATGGCCTTGATTAAAGTTGACTAAAGGGATAGGTGGATATTTTGAATAAAATTGATATTCAACTGTCTTTTGTCGTGTAGTTTTGTCACTATTGTCCAGTAGTACACATTTAAATAAAACACTTAACTTCGGCGTCAACGACGATAAGTTACAAGTAAGGTATCTAACATATTTCGCGGTTTAAGCCGTTAAATGTGTTTATTTAAATTCATTGGTCCATTTGTGATAGTAAAATTGGATGTAGATATTTTATTTCTGTCTTAAAGTCGAATTAAATCAAGATAGCGACTCTCTACAAACAACTAAATATAATGTATAGTATTACAAATCCAAATTATTTACAAATTGACGTAAGCCTTTAAATAATTTTTAAATATCTAGGAATTATAAATAACAGGTACAGTCTGTACCTGTATTTTGAATGTTTTTATTTACTACTATTTCTAATATCTTGTTAAATCTACGACGTTACTGGGAATAATTCTATTAACATAACGTCTCGTAGTCCTTAGTCGCGCTGCAGCTATACTGTCGAACACCCATTTTGAATCAATTTCCCCCTCCGCTGTGCCTATAGTTATGTCGCAGTCTGTACCAATTTGCCCCCCACACAACGTCAGAAGCTGTTTAATGGCCTCTCTGTGTGGGGCGTTTTCTCGTACGTTGATGTGGATACCGTAGAACACCTCGTATACGTATTCAGATCGCATACGACCGAGTGCTGAGCGTTCAGCTCTAGCTATCTGTAAAAAGAAAGAAGGCTAATAAATTTTATGTAATAATAAAAAATGCAATCGGAGCGATATAAATAAGATGGTTAAAATGTTCGTCTAAGTATCCTGGATTAACTCAAAAAGAACTGCACGGCTTTCTTAATGTATTCGCCAATTTATTAAGCCCAACTCTGCATAAAAGGTTTTGTTTTAAAAATGATTGCAAATCAACCATTTACTTTTATATTACGCGTTGCGGATAACGCCATCTATAGATCTATCTCCAAAACTATATTTAATTAGCCCCTGCCCTGGGAATTAAATGCTTCACTTAACAATGCGGTAATACTAAGACTAACTTATACTTTAATAAGAGTTAAACGCAAATACGAACTTGTAATCTAGAATCTACAAATTTACCCTTTCTCTTAAATGGAAGCAAGTTTCATTTGTTTATTGAATACATTTAAATTTATTTTGAAAATGTCCTTAATTGAATACGATATCAAATATTCTGGGTATATCAATTTACTTAGTAAAAATTAAGTTTTCTCAACACTCAAAGTAAAGCAGTACTTATTGAAGTTAACATTGTTAGACACTTTTAAAAACATTTGAAATGTGTAGTATTTTGTTGTCTATAGTTTCAGGAAAGTGTTTGCAATTACAAGAAACAAACACTTACCTGTGAGGTTTTTAACAAATGGGGTATTTCATAGCCAAAATGTGGCAACCAACAACTTTCTTCAGCCGAGTCTAAGGCCCACTGAGCGTTCAAAATCCTGCAACCTCTCACTGCTCCAAGCAAGGCATTCACTGTTCTTGGTTTGGGATTTGGAATTGACTGGCCGGCTCGAGTATCAGCAAATAGGTTGGTTTGACTTACAATTTCTCTGTCATCTGTCAATAGTTGCTCGTTAATATGTTCATTCGCTTCACGGGAAATGTTCTGATTATCGTCCTTACATGAGCCTAACAAGACGTGGGTAGTTTTCTTATTAACATGTGACTGTATTTTGCCTTTCAACTGTCTGATAGCTTCACATACCTTTCGCCGTTCCGATCCTGCCATACCAGTTAACACCTGGAATTCATAAAGGCGTATTTATTATTGCCCTTCCCATCAAGAACATAAAAGTGAGAAAGGGAGCCGAGTTCAAAACAAAAATGGTGCTTCGCTTCGCCGTAAAAAGGGAGATCTAAATGAGCGCCAAGTTTTACGCCAAATCAAAGTATCTACTTAGGAACAAAATAATATTATGAACAAGTAATAAACTCTATTTGTTTGCTTTATTGGATATGAACAATAATTGCAATAAAAAAAGGGAAATCTTGACGTAAGTTACATTAGACTTTGCCAGCTTTCATTAAATCAGACATTTTATAAAGTTATTCAATTCCGATATACTGGCCAAGCTAAATCTGACTTATTTCAAGACTTATACATTTTTATCCATATAATTTGTGGGGACCCCACCTTTTTTTAACTTTTTTTGACTTACTAATTATCGAACTGGATTCCAAATTTCAGCACTCTAGGTTATCTGGAAGTACCTTAGGTTTAGCTACTACAGGTAATTCAGTCATAACTCATTTTTACAATTTCTCGATGTACATATCTTTGTAACCTTTTAAGCTAGCTTCATGAAATTTTGATTTTTGATTTAGTTTCATGTGTTAATTAGGTTTAAAGTTTCAGAGGGGTCAAAAGTGGCGTGAAATGGTTCGTGTAAAGATACTCTTAGCGCTGCCAGTTCGATTGCCTGAACTCGGCTTTAACATGGTTTTTAGTAATTTAATTGGGATGAGGAAACTAACTATTCTATGTATCGCTGTCTGATTCTGCCCGTTTCTTGTTTTTCTATTTGCGTTGGTTTTTATCGGTGTTTTAATTAACTTCCTTGCTATTTTCTCAGCAGCAGCAAAGTACCTTCTCTGTCTTGGTGTGACTGGTTGAAACCTTCTTGGTTGTTCCGGAGTTGGGGTTTGTCCTGAAAATTATAATTAAAAAAAAAATAGTTTACAGAATTGCAGAACGCACTAAAGTCACGCGTATTATGAGACCCTTGTAATAATACAAATGATTGTTTATTTATGTTAGTAATTTTACCTTTGTCATCAGTCACCACTTCCGCCTCTTTATGTGTAAAAAGCTTCCGTTTATATTTAGCTGGAGAAGAAGCCATCTGTCTTGTCATCAAATCGGTTTGTGGTTGACCTGAAATATGTAAATTGCCTTTGTTATTGTAAATATAATTAGGTAATGACTACTAAATATTGAAAAGTTGTTGAATTAATATTTTTATTTAGCTATTCATTGCACTTGATATATTTAATATAGAAGGGTTCTGCCATACTTATATAGTTAAGTAACACAGCATATGAGTTACAAAATGAAAAAAGTGAATAGATCTATGTGAAGCATGGGTCATTCCCTATGTTAATTTCATGGACCGATTCTAGAAAACGAAGTTAATCAATCCCGAGTGCCTTGCCGACCTTGCACGCTTACATATGGCGACGATAAGCGATACGTTTAACCAGGCAATTACAGTGATCAGAAAACATGTACCTGGTATAACAGTATCATTATTTTTGCTTATGACACAGCTTTGATCTTTCAATGTGTCCCGTGACTGATCTCTACTTGATTTGTCTGACTTGTTTCGCGATTGGCCACGGCTGTCCTCAGTCTCACTTGATATTCTAAGTCTTGGCAGTCTCTGATTATCGTCATCACTTCTTTGGCTTCGCGAGTCAACTAATGGCATATTCTCGTGCTCAGCTTTTTTCTGAAAGAGTGTCAGACTAAAATTTATATTTTAATAAAATAAAGATTTGAAAAATTGTGAATACAAAGTTATAAGAAAAAACAATATAAGAATCAATTCTGTCTGTCTGTTCTACCTAATCATGGAAAGTACTGCTTGGTATTCAGTTGGTTATAGATCAAATTAGATGTTTTATTGATATGAAAAAAGTTGTTAAGGTTTTAAGTCTAGTGATGATATGTACTATCTGTTAATTAAGATGGTATTGTTTTTACCAGTAACTGCCTAAGGGTGGCTGGCGAAGGCAAATCAGACGGTCTGGTTGGTGCAGGAAATAAACGCTCAGGCAGTCGTTTTGCTGCAGAAGCACAGGCTTCCACCCATAAAGGAGATACTAGCTGACAGGCGAGGGCTCGAGCCCTGGCACGGATTTTGCGACAGCCACCTTAAAAAGAAGATTAATGAAATTGAGTCCAATGGATAAGAGTAATCACCATATCCAAGACAATTTCAATGAGGTCTGAAATAAGTGTTTTTCTTTATAAATTAAATTGAATTGTTTACCGTCTGTCCATATCAGATGTGTAACAAGGGGACTCCATGAAGGCACTATGGTTGCCCCCATTGCAGTCAATGCTGCACGGAGTGCCAAAGCACGAGATTCAGTTCCAACTTCCACATATGCCACTACCCCTCGTAGGGCTTCACTTGTGTCTGTCTGACTAAGCACAGCTGGCTATATAAAAAATATTATACTTATTATAATAGAAAAAAAAAGAAAACAAACTTTTTCCAAATTCTAAAAAAGCTAGAAAATAGTACAGAACTTAAAATTATTATTATTTGACTTTCTTATTATAGACTTACTTTTTGCATTTCTTTGTTTAGTTGTCTAGCAGTTCTTACATTATATGTTTTCTTAGTAAGAACTTTCTTGTTGCACTGTGTCTGTTTTGTGTTTCCCTTTAGCGCTGACCACTCTTCTCTAAGTTTTAATCTTTCAGCTATTGCTGAGCGTCTCTGAAAAAAAAAATGTTTCAATAACAAACATGTGCATTCATACAAGTAAAGCCTTGTGAAACCTGAACTGGAAATAAAGTAAAATTTAAAAAAAAATATTTTCACGATTTACTCACCAGAGCAGCTGCACCTACGTTTTCTTTGTTCATTTTTGATAAGTTATATGAAAACGCTCGTAGAAAAGGTATAGCATAAGAACGTAACTATATAAGTTACGTTATGTTTTGTATCCACTACAACTGATATTCAAAATTTCCGCACTTGTATTTTAAAATCATACTCACATAGAATGTAATTAGCCAATTATATCCTATTCTAAAAGATAATATTTATTCAAAAATGTATAACTATTGTTGGTTGAAAACTGTAAACAAGTTCACACAAGTTCTTAACACCATAATATCTAGTAAAAGAACAGCTGACAGACAGCAGCAAATTGTCAGTGTCAATCGATCATTGAAAAAATTATATGTATATTTCAAATGCGAAACCTGATACTTACTAGTTAATGTTACTTCAAGCACAGATAAAAAACTATCCCTACAGTATGCAACAAAAATATACATTGTTAATGTTTGTATCCAAATAAATTAATTTCTAGAATAAATATAAAATGTCATCATTTTAATTTATACAGATGCCGTCCAATCCAATTGTTTTTATCAAATGCGGGTTGGAATATAAATTGTAAAATAATACAATTATTTATTATACTATTAAAAAAACTTGGTGCAAAATGCGGTATTTCCTTGTTTTACGAAGTCGTTTGAACTTCAAAGATGCTTTTCAATGTGAATCCTTCCTTTAATGGTTCAATAGCTAGTCCCAGATAAGGACTGTACACAGGTTGCACGTTTGAACCTTCTTTATTCTGCGCCAATTGCGATGCCAAGTACAGAGAAGGCCCCATTTCACCTCGTGGTTCTCCGATTTCTTCCAATTCTTCAATGTCGTCGCTTAAATGTCGCGGTTCCTTAGCAACAAGATAGAATTTTAATTAACACATCATTAAAACGGTCGGGAAAATAGGATCTGACATATTTTTGTTATGATCTCTGTTTTAGGTTTTCTTCAGGTCAGTACCATGATTCCCTTTATCGATTCATAATAGTAACCAGACGTTAGTTTAAAAGGAGTAAAATATAGTTACAGCAGGTTTTTAATCTTTCTACCTCTTGATTCCAATTCATTTCGACTCCAAATATGGGTTTTTCAGTGTAAGCCTGGTGTAAGATTTGTAGTTCCGAGAGCAGAGAAATAAGTCTATTCGGGGGGTCGACTCGGAAACCGAGGACGTAGCCTCCAGAGGTTGACCGAACGTGAATGACGAGGGCGTTACCAAATTTAGAGTCTCTAATGGAAATCTGTAAAATTTGAGGCACGCATTAAAATATCGCACGATAAATTACAAGAAACTGTAAACTGTTGTAAGTATAAAGCTCTTACAACCAGAAATAAAATTCTTCAACTATGTTTTGACAAAGTTGTATAACTTACATTTTCACGTCGAATATTTCATTTTTTATTTATAATAGAGGATAGGCAAGCATCTGGTTCACCAGATCGAAGGTGAAATACCCCTAACATATAGAAAAGATGCGCCTTTTTTGGCCTTGGATATCCTGTATTTCGTCAATTGAAATAGCATCAATAAATATACCTTAAAAGGGTATCTTACATTTTCGATGGTAATGTACGGTAGAGAGACATTAAAAGCTTCGTTGACGTCTGCATACCATACGATTCTAACATTGGTTACAATCATTGTTCCAAGATTGCCCGATTCGCTGGAAAGATTCCAAACGCCCGACTCCATGAGAGAAATCTGAAAATTAAATTAGCCACATTTATTGGTGACTACCTCCACCGAGGGTTGTCCACATGAACAACACATGACCAGCGGAAATTACTAACTAATAAAGACATCAATGGTTTCATCATCGCTGCAAAAATGGTTCAAGATACCCAAAAAATATGTATGAAATAATATTTCCTCTCTAAATGATGTACAAAAAGTCTGCGAAGTTATGTTTCTATCTTTTGAGATTAACTTGCAAGAACGACGGGAAGGGACGCGACCGGGTCGTGGGTTACAGTTTAAGTTTATAAAGATGAAGGGGTTTGCAAAAACGAATTTGAATGTTTAAAATGACGATTCCCGCGGAGGCCGTCGCTGTCGCCGACACAGCTAGTGTTTAATAATTCTGATTCAATAGTGGACCTGCTCAAGATGCAACATCCGAAGTTGTTTATTATGAACGATAGCTCCACGAAGTCTCAAGTCTCTGTATAGTCTAGAAGCAACATAGGCCCTGAAAAACAAGAACATAAATAACTATAAAAAGAATTCATCCCAAAGTTAAACTATCGCCCGTCCCGTTACTCACTTATGCACTGTAGTGACCGTAGTATAATGGCGTATGCAGTTGGGTGCGAGATTGGTGAAAACAAACTCATATTTATTGTCTCTGAAGGTAGCTAGGACGTACAAGGCTTGGGTGGAACCTCGCAAGCCAGAACTCACCATTTTGCTGCTTGTTGATATGACACAATTGAGGCCGATGGCTACAAAAAAATACAAGTATTAAAGTCACTGATCACTTATTATTTATCTTAGCGATTAATTTAATTTTTTAATTTGTTGTCGTTCAAGAAACATAATTAACGTTTAAATTTTCTAGATTCTAAACTTATGAGTTGAAGGTAGTATTGTCTGTAGCTTATGCGTACGTTGTTTAAATAAAACCCTGTCGACGGTTGAAAACGCGAAATGTATTAGTATTTACTTATAAATAAAAATATAGCTAAATAACTTTTTTAACGCGAGAGATGAAAAGATACAGTAATCTTTACATCACTTTGGTACTATCATAATTAATCTTAAAGAAACAATTACATGACTTGTAATTTAATCCCCTGGAAATTCCTGAGAGATAAAGTAAACAGGGATGATATTAATTAATGTAAGTAGCCTCGACGATAGTTTTAGAAGATACGAGTATTGGAAGGTGTTCTGGTAGCGCGATATAATCAAACTTATTTGGTTAATACTAAATACATATTGTAGCGTATTAAAAAATATATATATATGTGGGCAAAATTTTAAACTTCGCCACTTACTTAATTACTATATACTAGTGATGAGACCAGTATTCGGTTTAAATTGACGAAATTATTTTATAAAGAGTTTAAACATATCCATCGAATGCATTCTATACAAGCACGGGTCGTAAGAAGTTATTATCTATTACGTCGCTGCTAAACTTAAAACTACTCAATATTTCTTTCAGTTGAAATTTTATTAATAGATTCCAAGATCGAATTTGGTCAAATCAAGCCTCTCATCTGAGTACATATTAACATTTTAGATATAGATTATCTAATGATCTTAAGCAGTATAAAAGGTTATGAAAGAAGCTTTACATAGATTGATCCGAGGTGAAGACAACGAGTGCCAAATAACCCTCAGGTTAGTCACCACCATCCTACCCTTAATACCGGAGTTGCCTTTTGTGTCCTCTATGGCTTCGATTCGGTCGAAAATCTTTTCCCCGGAACGCAATTTGAGGTACCTGTAAAAATTTCATTAGAAATTACTTATAGAAACAGAGGTGTAATCTAATATGAAAATAAAATGTTCGAAGCTAAGCCGCTAGCCTACATTAGCGCGCCATTACATTACACGTATTGTTGTTGCTAAACGTTCAAAGTTTTAATAGATATGAATAAACGATATCAAGCTTACTCGTAAGGTAAATCGAAAAGCACTTCTCTATCCTCCCACACGATCCCTTTTTTATTTTTCGACATTTTTATATTTCACGAAGAAGGTTTACTGTGATTACGTGTGGGTTACCATGGTGACGCCTGACTCGGGTGGGGCCAGGTTGTTTGTGAAGTCGGTGGCGATCCGAGACGATTAGACGTTCTTTGTATATCTAAAAAGCTTCCCAATGAAGTCTTCGAATGCCGAATAATTCAATTAAGACCTTTCGGCTTTCAACGTGTCAACTAGTTCAACAACTTAAAAGGTTGAAAGCTTGATCAAAATATTATCAGATTTGTCAACTCAATGTCCCTGAGCGTCTGCGAGGATTTAATTTTAGCCGATTTGATGGTAATTGTTTTGACAACTGGCAAGTTCTTTGTACCTTTTCGTTTAATTAATGAGACTGGGGATTTTGAAGCCTTTGACGTTTGAGTGCTTTGATCGGGAAAGTTTGTTAAGGCAATGTAAACTAAGTGAGAATATCTTTTGAGTGTGTTTGTCTTATAAAAGGACTTCAAATCCGTATCATAACAGTGCCGTTATGTGCGACGTTTTTTCATAGAGTTTAAATTACGTCAAGTTACGAAAAAAATTGTGGCCTGTAAAATTTGGTTAGAGGCTGATTAATATTACATACAAACATATGCCGTGGATGACATATGGCCGACCGATTGTCCTAGGAATTTGGACCAAAGACCTACTACGGTTAATACATTAAGGTGATGACTAGGGCAATACATTGTTAAGATGAATATATTGAATCTGTAGTCTTACAGGTAATTTGCTTTATTCGTTCCCTGCAAAGTCATTTTATATCGAACTCCTAAATTCAAAGTACGTTTAAAGTATAAAAGTAATACGTGGAGTTTACGATAGCCGTAATGGTCCGTAATCATGATAAACCCAAGTCGTAAAAACATTTTTGCATAAACCTATAATATTAATATTACTGCTTCATAACTTTTAACGCCACACTCGTACGGGATGAAGGTGCCTGGGTCAGGTCTGAACCTTAGTTCATCTGCACGGCAGAAATTCCCATATCTTTAACATTAATATGTCTTGTTAAAAACTAGGTGCTACGTTCGAGGACAAAGCTTCCATAATGAAATGATTATTATTGAGGTGAAATAGTTTATTCTTATTCAGGAACAAATTCTGAAACTGTTTAAGCCTTTTCACTAGGTTCCAATTCCCCAAGGTATAAAAGTGACAAGTATCGCGGCGAGTTTGTTTAATAAAACGGAAAAGCGTCACCTGCAAGCCGAACTTTCTTTGTTATTCTCTTTAAATTACGAGCTTATACCGTGTTGCGGAAGCTTAACTAATTGTGACCGCGAAATTAAAAAAAGGACCAAGTCATTGGGGCGAAAGTTGTTTGCGCTTTTCACAAGACTAGATGTTTCTTTATGAGCTATTTTCGTTTTATAGTCTTAATTAGGCCCCTAACTGTTATTACTTGTATACATAACTAACTGTGCCCAAGACTTCGAGCGTGTGGAATAGTTATTTTGGGCATTATATAATTTATTTTCGCAAACAACATCCTCAGCTTTATGAATTATACCCATGACGCGCGTCGTCAAACAAATGGCTTTTCATCGATTGATTATTTAAAAAAAAAATCTGGTTCCATAATAAAATTTGCTTCTTTAATTTAGGAAAAGAAGCAACTCAAGAGAAAAGTAGCCTTCTAATAGTATGAGTACTAAATCATAATACAGGGTTCGAGTAAATGTATATATATATGTGCAAGACACCGAAATGATTAAAATTTCAAGACGCTTCGTGCGTGGAGCATACAGCATATCACATAAGGCACGGCTGATTGCCTCTTGAATGTCTAACAACCGTGCTAACTCTATTCTGTGTAATTATAGGCTCTAGATACACCGAGAAACTGGGCTTGAGCATCGCGCACGGCTGATTATGAGCGGGACCACTCAAAACATAAAGGAAAAACACCACAACAACAAGTGGTTTTAAATACTTACCGAGCTAGCATAAATTATCATTTAAATTGAATGTTTAACTGATTTGGAAAAAAATATATTATCATTCCGTTCTTACTTTTTTACCAATTTTCATCGCGGTCTAATACGGGTGAAGATTTAATTTTTCAGTTGTATTTGTTAGTCAGTATTTGTTCTATATAGCGGTCAAACAGAAAGAATTCGAAAGGCAGCTGGAGATAGGTGGAGTAGAGGTTCAGACCAGAAAGAAATGGTAGAGGGCGCACAGATGTGCAAAGGTTCTTGATACGAATAAAAGCTATTTTCCTCATAAGTGCAAATACGAGTTGAATATCCATTCCTCCAACATGCGCGCCCCGATTTCATTATGCCCTTGTATTATTCAAAAGCTATCCGACCCAGTGTACCCTCACCCTTAATTTTAAGACAGTCCAGCAGCAGGCTCTCAGCATAAGTGCTGCTTAACCGTTTACGAGCGAACTCACATTAAGCCTCCAATTATTTGTTTCGCATCCATTCACTTGACTTTCTATACTACGAGTACTTGCCTGAAGGTTCTTCGCCCGTTCTTTTGTACACGACAACTTTTGTCGCTCGACTTATTCCGTAAGATATGTCCTGTAATCTATGCCTATTTATTTAAATTTAATTGTATAAATATTAATTGTGGAGAAAGGTTAAAACATAAGACTTAACTTACAAGTTAAACTTATTAATTAATCAGCAAAAAAATAATAAGTAGCCTGTCAACCTACAAAATGACCATTCAAGTAACATTTAGTAATTTGTATTTTATATACATTCTCCATTAAATCACAGTTCCGATATAAACACGTAATCACAATTAAGTTTAAATACTACTGTTTTCTCGCAATTTTTTCGTTGGTCTATTAATCGCGCCTTAACATGCTAATCCATTGAAATTTGTTAACAAAGGTTTATGTTCACTTTAAAATTAAATAGGTAAATTATATAACAAATTTTAAATGATCGGAAAAGCAATAGGAAGCTGCTTATACCATATGACGTGATAAATAACAAATGTAAAAAGAAAAATTATCATGTGAACTGTAATTACGACTATTTAGAAGTCGTTAGGTAAATTGAAAGGGAGATTTTAATTACGTTCAATATTAGGGTCCATAATCGAGTTTCAGTAAACTCCGACCGACGACAGATGCGTGAAATTACTCAATTAAAAGTATTAAAGAAATTTCCATTTACCCCTTGCTTTATTGTGGACTTCTTAAACTTCGATCCCCGATTATTAACCGCCCGAACTTTTAATCGACTATTTCGAGAGAACGAAATAGTGAGTTGTTATCATAATCAAATTTACTCGGTAATGATTAATGGATAGAGACGTAGTCACACAATAATTGTCTATTAGTGGTGACACCTATTTCAAAACTACCGCCCAATCCAGGATTGGATTCTGGGACCTTGTTCTGCAATCGAGTGCAGTAATCACTAGGCTATAATTCACGATGTCACAGGTTTTTAACCTTAGATCTACTATCATTAGGATTTAGAATGTTCATATTGAATATAACTATTATTTAGTATTGTGTCTTATCTGTAGTTCGATTCATGGGAAAGGAACACAAGACCTCTTCGCAATGTAAGGCAGGTAAAATGAGGCCCAGCCATATATCTGCCATATATAACAAGATATTCTGTCAAACTGTTTTGATTTTGGATATTGGGATGAATAGCATATTTACGAATACACAATTGTGACGGCATATATATGCGATATGGTCGAATAAACTTATCCTCTAATTAGCACCCTTATAGAAAGTTAAATTCCAAAAATATAAGAAATACACTTTCCTTTACAGGAATTTGTTCTATAAACACTTAAAAGTCGTGACTTCGGCCATAGATTTACGTAAATCAAACGCTCAGAAAATAGCTTCAAATTGTTAGAATTATTCATTGTTTTATATTCGGACGGATAATCAATTATACGAATGCGGCAAATGAACGCTAACTTCGGGTAAAAATGTTTGCTTTTCAGTTCCCATCTCTATTTATAGTTGTTTACGGCGTCTGACTCTCGTATTAACATTTTAACTCTATGGAGCCGAGTTTAAATTATTTAATTTATTACCTGAACCATTTATAGTAAAGGTTAAATAAATTCGAAGTTAGAGGTATAGACTGGATACCATCAAGGTCCTATATACACGCGCACCTTAGCTCACTAGATTATTGTACTAAAGTAGTCTAGTCGAGTAGTTAGTAAATAACCTAACAATAACCAAAATTCTCCGGTGTTTACGTCTAATTTCATCAGCAGCGGTTGAGCCGTTCGGGGGGAAGTAAGAAACACTGATATTCTAGGGCCCTTTCAGGGACCGAACGCATGCGAATATAACAGTGTGACAGCCCCATAGTAATGTTACCCTTATATATAATAGTAACCAATAAATTACAGATAGGCTACGTTTCGTTATTTTCCTCGAAGTCGGACAGATGGCGCCTTGATTGATGGCCAGAAAGTTAATTATTATAATACGTTATTCTTTAAACCACTTCGCAACTCCAACAATGGAAACTTCTGAGGTTTTCGCGGTAATTATGAGGCTAATGTTACGGAACCTATGATGGAGGAGTTCTGAAGTTGGTTAAAACTTATTTGCCCACTCATATCAGTTTCGACTTACCGACGCTATAATATGGATGAAGCATTTGGCTTGAAAAACGAGAATCAGGCGACGTTTTTCGCAAACAATTAAGGAAAGATTTGAAAACTTTTCGTTAATTTTTACATGTTATTTATTGCACATGAAGGCACAATATAATTTAAAAATCGAAAATAGATTGAAAAAACTTTAAGGGTCTTACCGAGTACCTTTCTAGAACAATAAACCAATTTATATAAACTTGAATGAAACAAGAATTTTGAAATTCGGTTTTTAAACACCATGGTTAAGAGAACTAAGACTAAATTAAAAGCTATCTGGGATAGCAGTGCCGGACAGTCAAATTGATTGTTAATTATTTTGTTCAGGGCTATTAACTGTGCAAAATGTGTTCGAACAAGAAGTGACTTGATTTCTCCATGTTTCTATCTGACATGTCGCTAGTATTCGCCAATGACCGATTCAAGCCAAGTCTAACCTAGAGAGATTTAAAAGAAAAATACTGAAAATTAAAGACAAACTAAAATGGTAGTACAGCGTTACGTTATTTGTCAATACCCACAATACATTTCCTATGAAAGGAATTAATTTCGCAAATAAAAGCGCTGCATTTGACGTGTGGCGGAATAGGAGCTTTGTGCTTGGCGCCGTTGTGTTGTCGTCATTGTTGGCGACTCAGGTGCGCCGTCTAATACGTCATGTTGAAATACAACACAACACAATTACCATTTACATACGGTTGTCAAAGAAGCGGGCCTCTAAAGAGATTTTCCAGAAACCTGTTCTTATTGATTCCTAGAGTTCCGTACTTGAGTACACTGTCCTCCTGTCACGAGACTGAACGCTATTTATGACAAAATTAATAATCGATTGTCGTCGCCCACAAACGTACGCATGTAGAACACTTTGCACAAAGATTGCTGTCATCGATCGTGCCCGTGTCGTAAAATCCGTTAGAGCAACGGAGCACGGAACGTGGATGTCGGTTGGAGTCCTGCCCGTGTCGTAATTTGTTTTTTTTCAATTTTATTGATTTTAAGTTATATATTGCCATCATGTGCAATAACATGTTTAAAGAAATATTACATTTAACAGTAATGAGTTTTTATAAGTAATCGCGCTTACTTTGTAAATAAGTCCGACTCGCTCTCCGAAGATCCAAGCCGGCCACGGTTTTCAACACTCACTACCTTTCTAATCTCTTACCCAACCCAAAAAACCTACTGTAGTTTTAATTATTTATGTGCATATTTATTCGGAAACATTGATTATTCAGTCGACATCTCGACCGACAGGCCTTCATTTTTAAGGTCCACGTATTCACGAAAGCTCGTGAAGAAAGTAGATCTCATAATCCGGCTGATCGTAATCCCGGGTTGTACGTTATTGCTAATTGGGTACAAACCTAACTGTTATTGTTCCTTGTTCTGACCAACTTTACTCCTTGGGGTTCCATCATTCTTTCACTCAGTTATGCATTATCGCATGTGTATCAAAAATCGATATGTTGAAGAAATACTAAATCTTTAATACTACGGAACATTTAAACTAAATAAAGATCACTAAAATACGTGAAGTATCTTTTGGTAATTAGATATCTCTAAAATTATTTTTGAAGTACCCAGTGTTTTCGACTACATGGTAATATAATAAAGATGAGAAGTTTGTTGGTTCAAACGCGCTAATCTCAATAACTACTGGTTCGAATTAAAAAAAAAACTATTTGCTTCTGAAAGATCATTTATCAAGAATACCTTAAGGCCAACAAAAGAGAAGATACAGTGGAAAAAACGGGGAAAATTAGATATCTATCTTTGAGAGCATTTGGTGCGTACGCTGCGAAAATCGTTCAACCAAAAAATAAGTATGACAGAATGATTCCTCTTTAAATTATCTAAACAATTACCGCGGCATTATACTTTTATCTTATAAGATTAATTCGTAACCGTATTTTGGTAATTTCGTCGAAATTAATGCATTATTCACAACTATGTATCAACATAATAATAATGTAATAGTCTTACAATCGACATAACGTTTGCCGGATCAGCTAGTTAGTATTTTCATTCGTTTAAAATCGTATATCCCACGAATATATACGGAACCGCGTTACATTGTGCTCCGCTTAGATTTATACGCAATGAGCTTGATTGAACGCCTTTATATGTTCTCTCAGCCACTTTGCTCGAATACGTTTGTACTTTCCTTGCTTTATAGGCACCACTGTACTATGCGTACTTGTTTATTATTATCGAATGTGCATATACTGCGTCAGCGAGTACCGAATATAGAGCGAAAGGAAACTATGAACACAAGTTAAAACCGAAAGTGTCCCGAAAGCATTTCCCGCTGACGCTAACGGCCCACAAATCCCCAGACGCCCAGATAGGGGATATCGGGAGCCTATCTCGGGGCCAATATGTCCAGATGTTTCCACATAAATCCCAACCATGGGACAAAAATGATCAAATTATTTCCGCCGACATTCCTCGAGTCGAGAGGACGGTAATAAAAGAGGATATTGCTATAAAATATTATGAAATAAACGAGATTTCCTTTAAGTTTTTTGTGACATTTCTCGCGTTTTTCGCCCCCACACACACACGTATGTATGCATGTATAACACTCTGCACAAAAGCACTACGTATAGCATATCACTTTAATGGGCTCATCGATGTATTGGTAGCGAAGTACGGCTAATTGTCAACGAGTCTTGGGTTCGAGCCCCAGCGGGTCCAAAAAAGTTAATCATATTTTAACGCCGTTTTCGCAGCTGTTGCAAAGCATCCGAAACGTTGATCTGCAGTTAAAATAGATTGCTAATAAGTCAACATTCGCATTCCAGATACATTTCGCGTTTAGAATGGTTAATTGTTTTATTTAAATGTGTATTAATCGCGTAGACAACAGACAATACATAATAACAATAGGCAAAACAAAAAGAGTGTACAGAAAAACTCAAATGAGTTTTTGTTCACGCCTTTTTAATGTGTCATACAATATGTTTGTAAAAAAATGAATAATAAAAAAGACTGAAATCTTTAGTTATATATTTGAGGTAACATATATTTTCAATTATTTTTTAAACATAAAATGGAAATGACTTCTCATACATTAATAAGCGGACAATGTTTCCGAAGCCCCCGAATATTTCGCGAGTGAAGCTTAAAATATGAAAGCGTAGCCTAATAAAGAAAGGGAAGCCGGTTCGGGCGAGTTATCAATAATGCAGCGCGCAGGTGGGCGATCAATCCCACATCAATTAGCTATATGATTCCTTTTGATGTCTGTTTTAGGCTATACTCTATGGCGGACTAATCGATTTATGAAATATAGACCATGGCTGTTACAGGTAAACTTACTAGTAACACCGCTAAAGCCATGTGGCCAAACGTCTTACTACAAGTGGCCCACGACCTACGACGTCCTAGCTTCTGAACCCGGAGAATTAATATTTTTTACGATCTGGCACAGAAGTATAATGACTTGCCTTTAATAAAAATCTCCTTGGGAAACGTTGTTGTGATGAGCTTAGCACGGTAGCTTAATGGTTAGAACAGCAGCAAGGATTGCTGTGGATGTCGGTTCAAGACCGTGTCGTCAATTTCTTTCGAGCGGTTGTCTTGGGCTACGGAAGGCTTATCGACCATTAAATTTAAACAACTAATAGGCGTAGTAATAATTAAGACCAATTACCGAAATGGACACAGAATACCTTATACGCCGCTTCTAACATTATGTACAATGAAATAATTTCAGCCAGCACGATGCAGATTTAGAAAAGTAATATAATCGATTTGTGTCTATAAATAAACGAAGCAATAATTTACGAGGATTCCTCCTCAACCTTGGTATCGGTGAGTATCAGCAAAATATTCTTGTATATTTGTAACTAGTATATATTTGTTGTGAGGCTAATTAGGTCAAGAAAAGTAGCATTTAGTATATGCGGTTAAATTACAGTAATGAATTTATCTTATCAGGTAAATGATACATATATATCAACGCTATTGTTGTGTAATAAAATACATGTGAGGATTTATTTTAGTACATTATTACTTTGTTAACTGAGCGTTATAAATCAGACAGCTGCATCATGTTTAAGAAGTCGTTAGCGATGATAGAATATACATTTAATTTTAAATAAAATAATAGCTCTTGGCGATTTCGAGAGCTAGTCCAATCGCCATGAGTATTGTTCAGCTAGGATTGTGTCCCAAGCGCAGATTTAATAGAAAACGCAAAGGAATTGAAGATGATACTTTAATTATGCAGAAGGAGCTGAATGTGGAACACCAGTTCTTTTCAATGAAGATATATAAGTGATTCTAGTAATTTAGAGATGCCTAAGGAAAGAATGGTCTCGTTTGTCTTTTATTTCTTTATTAGAGGTTACAAAGTTGTATGTTGTTTATATAAAACTAAAAACGATAGCCTATTTCCTGAATTAAACTAAAGCCTATCATTTCTCCGTTCCGTTCAATCTCGTGGGAATCATGCAGAATGCATTCGTCCCTTGTGGTCATCTTAAAATGGACCTTTAAATAAAAACTTCCACTACGTATTACAAAGTCTATAAAATCGATGTAGTGCTAAGAAACAGGTGCGCACTGCCATTTATTATTTTATTTACGGTTTTGAATTTCTTTAGTAACGTAGCATTGTAGCGACGATAATTTTCATGAAAAGAAGCTCATACAATTAAATATATAAGTTTAACAGGAAATGTAACAAGCAATTATTTTGTATTTTGTTATTAGATAGTGGAATTCTGCTCTTTTTCTTTCTGCCAAGAAATAATTCCATGCACAACCGCGGTCTGAAGTTCTACTAATAAATCTCTTTGTGTGTTCTTTTACCTAAAGGTCGTGGACACCACCGAGGTGCTTTAAGATGGTTTTATATTATGTATCGCACTGGAATTAAATGAAATGGAATGGGAGGCAGCCCGTGGCGAACGCATTACAATAGACCGATAAAAGCTTTCAAACGAGCGCGGTTCTTTGAGGAATTCCCTAGGTTTAAATTCTAACTCTTTGGTACAATTTTGAATCACATGTGGCAAACAGGGTCGCGAAATGTCTGTCAAAATACATTCCATGCATTATACCTTATATTTACAAAGGCATAATTAGAAATGTTTCTGAAGAATATACATACATTCGTTAATTTCGTTTTTAATAAAGAATAGCTACGTTGTAGGTAAATACTTAACGATAAATTAAAAAGTTAATTAAGTTAAGTAAAGGTTAATCTTAGTTAACTTTTTAAATAAATTAACTTATTATAATTATGAAATTCTTTGTAACAATAAAATTAACAAAGCCCCGTTAAAATTAGGAAAAATGCTGAAATATACAACTTTCGTAAGTTATTTCTGACCCCAGCAAAAGCTCTATTAGGGCGTTAAGTACCTGTTAGTTATAGATTCGTGCAATATGCAGCTGTAGGCAAATTCGTGGCGATAAATAATATTTATGTAGGCCCGTAATTACGGAAGGCTGTGCCCATACAATTTATATGGAAAACGGACAGTTTATAATATGTTTGTGCTGTGTTTGTAGGGCAAGATAATGTTTACAAAGTAGGTAAGTTTGAGGTAAATGAAAACTTTCCTTGAATCGAGCACCTTCCAGAAACAAGCAAAACTTAATTGCTAATATTTTTGTGACTTGGGCTCGGGGTACATACGCCTCTCTCTCTCATGTACTAATCGTTTTTATTTAAAAGTAAGAAGTCATTTGACGCAGTTTTTCAAATTTGCTTATCTGGAATTCAAACCGGCTTAAGACAAGGAGAAGCGCTATCCCCAATGCTGTTCATTTTGACACTAGAACACGTAATTCACGAAGTTTCGGCGCTGGTGTAGGTGTAGGGCTAAATGGACAGCGTAGGGTAGTTGGATACGCCGACGATTTGGCTCTTCTAGGCCAAACAAAGAACGACGTGCAATGTCTGGCGAGAACCTTGATCTCCGAAGCAGCTGGAATTGGTTTAAGAGTAAACCGTGAGAAAACGGAATACCTCCACATGAAACGCTATAAGGACAAAAGAAGGACACTTCATGACCTACATGTGGACGATATCTCATTCAGGGGCACCAGTAAAAGTGCCTCGGCTGCACAATAACGGACACGAACTCAAGGAAAGAGAAAATAAATATCCGGATCCAAAACGCCCTCCGTTGTTGCGCGGCCCTCCATAAGGTGTTAACGTCCAAATTACTCACCCGGAAAACCAAAATCCGAATCTACAAGATCGTCTCATCCGTCCTATTCTACTGTGCGGATGCGAGATATTGACGTTGACGCTTAAGGAAAAGGAAGAGTTACTGGTGGCCGAAAGGAAGATTTTGCGGAAGACTATTGGCCCGACGCAAAGGGAAGTGGGAAGCAGGAGAGTTAGGAAAACGAGGAAATCGAAAAACTCGTAAACGAATCCAACATTATGGAGGAAGCAAAATCCCAAAAACTTCGCTGGGCTAGCCATTTGGAGAGAATAGGAGATGATCGGAGTGTTAAGAAAGCGTGTATCGGAATTCCAACTGGCCGCCTGACTTGTCGGCCGGTCAAGATATCGCTGAAAGGACGCCGTGGAGAATGACCTTGCGCGAGCTCGGTGTGGCCGAATGGCGAACAGCCGCGCAAGATTGACAAAAATGGCGCTCTTTAGTTTCGGGGGCCAAGACTCACTTTGGGTCGCTGCGCCAGTGGAGTAAGGAAGTAAGTAAGGAATTCAAACCTTGTGTTTATCGCAAGGCATCTGTAGACACAGCGGTCTACAGATGCTAGAAGTGCTTATTTCTTAATATAAGAAATAAACATCTATTGCAAGATGTTTTAAGAAAAACGACCACGAATCAAAATAGACAGACTTGAATGACTTTGTTTTATATTATAGAGATTATAGTGAACGAGTGAGACAGTTAATGTTTCGTTTTATGGTGGAGGAAGGAATTGATTTAAATTATCGAGGGCCGTAAAACTTGTCCCCACCTCTTGAATACTGATTTCGTTTTATTTTCTACTGTGGCCATGAAAGTTTCGATTACATTGAACTCTATTCCATTGGGCTACCTGAGAACTAATGGTTTGACAAAATGTAAGTCCCCAAAAGGCATAATTGTGTCTACGTTACTAGTTGGCTTGTTTTACCGGAAATCAGGACAAATAGATCTTATATAAAATAATACAATCCATAACATTATGGTTTCCCCATTTCACCTCTTTAATTTATAGTCAGTGAATATTGTCTAAGAAAAGAAAGTATGCATAAGACGAAATGAATCTCTTATTGATTGATCGAGTTTTTAGTAGCGCCCGTGTTTAGTAGTATTTGGAGTGAATGTCGTGCTCGCACCACATTTGATGCAATACTTCCAAGTGTATTCAGTTTTCAATATCATTTCAGGAAATAAAACGTTTTGTACTAGTTTGAATAAATCGATAACTAAACGAACACACATTTCTATTTACAATAACAATGGTAATGGTAAGTTCCGATAACTGCATTTATAACTTAACTACTTACTTTATAAAAGCGAAAGTGTGTGATGATTTCTTGATGTATAATCATGAACAAAGTGTATGATTTTATAGAGACCACTTAAATTTTATATATGTGGCATAGTAACTTTGGGTAGAATTTTTCAATTGTTTAGGCTGTTTATTTATTTATTTTTTAAATTTAATAAGACACATGTATTTACACATGTGTCTTATTAAACTACAGTGTTCCACTACAAAGAGCTTAATAAGGTATTCATAATAAGTATATCCATGGTATATAGTGTATTTTTATATGCTTATTTGAGTTTTATAGTTACTTTCGTATTTATAATATTAGTAGTGATTGTATCGCGGTCGGCCAACGTGTAAATTGTAAAAGGCTTTTGTGAACATCTTCTAGCTCTATGTGATTCCTCGGACTGTTAGAGAGAAATAGCTCTCAATGCTTCGCGATTACAAGTAGATGGCATTTTCAGGAAGTGTTGACAACAGCGGAATGGTTAGTCATTACAATATATAGACACCATATATTACTAAGTGAATTCCGAACATAATATCGAAAGCTAAGGCGTAAAACCTAGGTAAGGGCTTACGATTAAAATCTATACTAATAGGAGCTGAAGAATTTGGAACGCGCTCATCTTAGGAAAAAAACAGGAAAATTAATCTTTGAGGGTTTCCATTGCGTGCGTTGCGAAAACTGTTAAAAAAAAACATAAAAATATTTATGAAACGAAATGCCACAATGAAAGAATGATTCACTTTAGTATATGTCTATCTTTTAAGATAAACTCGCTTTTAAGAACCGTTTATATGTTATATGTTAAGTATATATTATTTGTTAGAGTTTTACCAACATAATAACAATCTTGCAATCAAGAAAATATCGTTAGTAGGATCAGCTAGTAGTCCATGCATGTATCTAGCATCTACAAATATAAAAGGCTCTGTTAGTCATGTTATGTGCACAATGTGTTTTTACAACCTTATACTGTACCACTTAATAAGTATCTTTGTCGGGGAAATCCTGAGCCACATTAGATGTTATTTCGTTAAAACGTATTATACCACAGTGTATCATCAAGAATATATTGTAGTGGTTAAATAATTACCGATTTTGCTAAAATTAACAAACGTTAAATTTATTGCTAGGAAATTTAAATACTTGTCGACCATAATAAGTTTAAGAACAGATTATGATTATCCTCATGTATTAAATAAATTATGTTGAATTTTATCGAAGAAGGTTATAGGCTATAAAACATCGCACTGTGACGAAAAAGAGTAATGAAACAGCGGGAAATGTGGAAAAAATTTCTCCCTAGGTTTCCGATGCGTACGCTGCGAACACGGTTCAAGATAGGTACCCAAAATAATGGAAAAATAAGTCGGCAACAATATATGCCGACGTTCTACACACTAAAATGGCCAAGTGACAAATACTAAGACTGCGGCAGAAGCGCGCGGGGCGAGGAAATGTAATCTCACACAAACAATGTGGAGAGAAAGTATTCCGATGTTATGTAGATTCGCTAAATGCCCGTTGCGCCGGAATACAAGTATCGCCCCGCGAAGCCGTTCATTTCCTCCTCGAGCATTCCTATAGACAAATCGCTCTGCGTGGTCCCACTTACCGCGTAAGCCTGTGTAAGTCGTACCGTGAATGCGTGATTGATTTACGCTCATAATGTTTAGATCCCTACTGTGGAGGAATGTAAACCTATCAAGTGTCGTAGTCATTTTTATCGTAAGTTACGGATGTCAAATACGTAGGTGGAAAGGGTTTATTTGATATATATTGCCCTTGACAGTCCGAAATATTCTACATTAATAATTTGATCTTCAAATTCAAATTGCCTTTGTTATATTGTCACTTTCTTTTCCATAATATTTTATAAGATTATTGGGTTAAATAATAAAATATTGTTTGTATTATCTCAATGTAGTGTTTACATTCCTTTTTAATAAATAATGTCGCTATAAATGGGACCGCGACGTTTTCCAAACCTTCAATTTCCTATTGAAATGTATGATATTGAATTGCTTTACTTCGAACATAATGGGACCTTTATTTTCTCACAACACGTCACACAATGTGTTTTGATTTTCTATGAAAGTAAAATTATACATTTCACCAATATTCACGTATTCAGTGAACGGAAGACTTATAAGGAGCTAGGATATTTAGAATGTTATTTTTTTATCATATCTATAAGATTTATATATATGATATATGTATGAATCATCGTAAACACCACAAGGATACGAGGGCCTCCGAGAAAATATACCCCAATCTTTCTAAAGCAATGAGACAGAAAATAAATAATAAAGGCTGTTTATAAATAATATCGCGATCTCCCATTTGTCTGTCTGTCACAGCTGACGCGTGTCGTTAACACGTCCCCCATTAGGCACGTGAAAATAACTTATATTTCTTATCTTCACATTTCAAAAGAATATAACTGATATTGTCTCTAAAATGTGTTCTCACTTTTATATCACATGCGAACGAATACAAATTGGCACCTGTCTCCTATTTTATACACACAAAATTAAATTTAGGACCTAGAAAATATTGTGAAATAGTTCTATAGTTTAACTGTGTGTGTATAAAAAATGTGATAACCTTTTTTCTTATTTTAATACTGATGCTCTTGTATCGAAATAAGGATGCAAGATATTTTATTTTCCCTTTAGACGACGTAAGTGGGAAAGTGCCTTTATTATATCAAATGTTGTAATCCTTTTTGCTATATATATACTATTTATATAGCCAAAAGGCTGGCCAATCACTACATCCGCTTTGACCAGCCAAGAATTCTCGCAAAGGAGAGTCGATTTTTTCCAAGATTGGTACGTGAAGCAAATAAAAAAATTACCGAAATTTCAATGGCCGAACATTTCATATTACCGGCAAACGCGAAGACACCGTTAGTCAATTCTGTAAGGACCCGGCCAGTTTCGCCAAATACCATCTTCGACGGAACAGATGGCGCTAGCGTAGCAATTTTTTACTTTGACGTCAGAGATATCCTCCATCTTTAGTCTTCCCGTGACCACGGCTACTGCAAAGCATCCGAAACGTCGGGCTAAAGTTAAAAATCATTTTTCAAATAGGTTTAACTAATATATCGCGTTTTGAACCGTTCAAGTGTTATATTTAAATGTGTACTACACGCGGAAACTATAGACAGTATTTAAAAACTTGGTTAAAAAATTTAAACGTGTGTCTATGTGCTCATACAGTTTTTCTCCCATTAATTTTCTGGCCAGTGGGGTATTTTTTATTGTATATTGTGGCTGAATAACCTTCCCTCAGTATTATTTATCTCGATATAAGTGACGGACGATAATGGTCCAGTTTTTAGCTGACTTCAAAAAACAAGCCGGGTTCAGGGCTGTCATCCATCCTCATTTAATCAGAGGTTGCCCTTTTCAGCGTCGGGGTGACATCCTGCGCGTTGTGTACTCACAAATATGATCTTGAGAATACTGGACGAAATGCTATAGACGTCCAAATAAATATTGCAAACCCTGATTATGTGTTTGC
Source organism: Leptosia nina (assembly GCA_963661955.1). Lineage (NCBI taxonomy): Eukaryota > Metazoa > Arthropoda > Insecta > Lepidoptera > Pieridae > Leptosia > Leptosia nina. The sequence goes on from CAVLEF010000007.1 coordinate 265,080, forward strand.
ATATTAGATGCTGAAAGATTCGTATACAAAAAATTAATTAGGCGTATTTTAAAAGCGCAAAAGATTCAAGCGGTATCTATATACCTCACGAGTACCATTTACAGTTATAGTTGACGACCTTATCTTTTGTAAGCAAATAAATAATGTTAATAAAGGTAAACATATTATATTTTGAAACCGGCCTTTACTGAAACAACACGATTACATTATGAGATGTCTTACATATCCCATATTCTTAAAACAACCACCAATGTAACTTATTTTGAGGCTTAATGTACCTTCTCGAGCTACTTCCGAAACCAAAGGTGACTGTGACATAAGGTAAAAGTCGTATAGTTTAGTCCTTTAACGAGGTCACATGCAATATTTGTGTGGCAGCCCTAAGCTGATATTTGTCGAGTCCTAAGTAAATACAATAAACGGTCTCTGGCCACTCGTTATGTACACAACAAGTGAAACATACATCCGCTCACTCTATTTTCAGATAATCCTGTTTCAAATGCCTCAAAAATCGATTTTTCTGCTTGACAAAGCTTTTGCTTTGGCAAATTATGAAATTAAAGGTTATGGTGCCTTTAGAGGGATTGATTCATTTTATTTTAATTTTGTAAAGTGGAAAAAACATAATATTAGTCATAGTTAATAAAAAAAAACTATACATTTTTTTATGGGATTCACTCGATGGAAGCCGATATTGAGTCTTATCTTAGCCATATAACATCTAAACAAGATGTGCTGTCAGCCTATGAAGACTTCGTATATTCGATTCAATTAGACAAAAGCATCTCCGTATTTATAACAATCATAAAATGAATTCGTTGGATCTGAGATCAATACTAAAGTTCACTTATAGCATGTGAATTTTGTATAAAAACAGAGACAAAGTTTGTTCGGAAATAGAAAACATTTGTTTGGTAAATTGTTTGTTTTTCGAAACTCGTTCAAATCTTGACCGGATCGGGAATAGAAGCAGTCGATCGTGTTTATTTATAAGCTCTTTATTGTTTCCTTGCTACGTGCTGCCGAGTACAGTCACACGAACAAAGCTATTCGGTACAATAGTACTAGCAGTAACGGTTAGAAAAGTAACTTTGCAACTTTTACTCAATAATTGCAAATATTTACTGTGTTGATTTGTTTCATCACTGTCAACCATTTTTGCAGTTTCGAAAGGCCCGAATCCATGTTGCATCGATTCCTAATACCTCCTAGTGCTGATAAGCTCTAAACTCGCGTAACGATTTTTTGACCAACTGACGTGTTTTGTAATATTTCTCTGTAAATGCTACAATAATTGCACACCACTTTTGTTGTGTGTAGAGTGCTTAAAAATGAGACAAACAAAAGATGTTATTTAACTGCGATGAGGGAGCGTTGTCAAGATGCAAGGTCTTATTCAAGAACATAATGGAAATCCAGTCGAAGTCTTTGTCTGCGTTTATCTCTCGGGGTAAATCTGTTTATGAAAAATACGGAATAAATTTTAAGACTGTACTAGTTCTTTGTTATATAAATAATAACTGATATGAAAATATTAAGAAAAGACTTGAAAATTTTAATTCGATTTTGCTAAAGACGAGTTGATCATATTATTATGTAAAATGTGATGGTGATCTACCAAAAATCGTATAAATCGTCTAATTCATTAGACCTCAATTGAAAACACCTGCAATTATAGTAAGAAATTTCATCGCGATTGTACAGTTAGATATTCTAATTTACCACAGTACAATTTGAAATTGTTGAATTCTGCCAGGTGCAGCTTACAATATCCTACAGTAACGCAAATGACACTGAAATTCAAGTTAACAAGAGCTTCGGTTACATCCTCGGCCATCGAAGGTTAACAAATGCAACTTTGGCAAACCGACACATTTGACACATTGATAAAACCAAGACTAACATGGCTGTAGTCTAATTGCAATGTTATGTTTTTGTGTTATATTCACACCATTTTCTGAATAAACGAATTGAATACTAATTTAAATCTATGCGTGTATTTTATACTGTATAAACGGTTTGTGAAGTATGAAAAATGCTAACAAAACGTTTAATGTGTATTTTGAATTTAGTTGTAATGCAAGTCTTGTTTTATTTTACATTGCGTTTAGAATTGTTAGATATATGTACCTGCAAGTTGAGAAAACCCCATTTGAATTTAAGTGGCTCACATAAAATACAGATGTTCATATAAAAATCTTTACAAAACGGTTAGGAATACGTCCCAAGCGCCCTCGATGGCTGAGTGATCAGTGATAATGATTTCATGCTCCATTTCACATGATCTGCTTAAGTTATAAGTAAATACTGTTTTTTATATATGAACAAAATACATAAGGCATAAATACGATGCCCCATGCGCATATACTGCGCTTGAGCCTGGGGCCGTACTGAGTTGCCTCATGGGTACTAAAACTGTAACGCTATGCTTGATAGTGTATCTTAAAATTCCGTCACGACAACTATCCTTCGGGGCAGTTGAAGTATAACAAAAATATATATATGTTTCCTTTAATCATCGTTTGATAAAAAACCTTTAACCTGATGAATCTATCAAAATACACCTTGAAATGGATTTACGTTTAAGTACAATAACGTTTCCATATATGCATTCACTATTTCCTACAGATCGCCACCATCGATCATCAAAATGTCGCTGAAAGCTCATACCTTGTGCGTTACCAGTTTCGTAGTAAAGTATTTGTTATGTTAATAATAAACAGTAATTAATTTTCATTTGGCCCACTTTAAACAAGGTATATTGTTTGATTTCATTTATTGGCTATAAGCATTTGTTCATTTTGTTTTTATTTAATTAATAATAATTGGCGTTTATCTTATTATATGAAGCATTCGATATAGAAAAGAGCAACACAGAAATACTGATGCATATTCAAATATGCTTATATTTATTATATAATGACGATGGTAATCGATGTTTAACTTGTCAGGAGTATAGCATATGACAAACGATTAAACAATAAAAGAGAGAAGAAATATGCAACGGTAATGCACTGTTTTCCTAACGAGTATGAGACTCATTAAACAGACCTACATAATTTAAACAAAATCTTCTAATAATTCGTTATTACATAAGTATTTTGTTATTTCAATATGATTTTTTGTGTCTGAAATATTTTGTCAAAAATTTAATTTAATCCACTGCAAAGAACAGAGAAACTTAGTACATCTGGAGGTTTAGCTAAACTGAAACCAATAAATGGTCTTAAAGCCATAGCTTAAAGCAGCATTGCCTATTTTAATTCATTATACGTTAACCTAAATGTCCATAATCACGCCATCATAATATAAAATCCACCTCACATTGCACCACCACTTAAGTTTATTACTGTCCCATATTAATACATTTGCAAAAAACATCGCAGCAAAGTGTCTAGGTCCCTGGTGTCTTGTCACGAGACTTTTTCAGACCACTGTCACAGATCGATTTTAACAGTTGCCCTCGCTGAATGTTTTTCAATTACATAAATAGTATTGCTGTGATGTACCGTGATTAAAACCAAATAAGGTTGTAAGTTAACTTATTAATACTTTAAATACAATTAATAGTGTGCATAATAAACAAAGACACAGCCAAATTGTAAAGCGCATGTAGAAAGCCGAAGATTAGTCTAGTTACTGTTTAATCTAATCTGTGGAACAATAATGAAACCCGGTGGAGTGAACAATTACTACTATTCATGTTACTTGATCCGTTCATGTTTCTAGATTTCCTGATTAGGATTTTTTAATGTGTACCAATTCTATCGTTAAAAAATGCCCAAGTGGTTAAAACAATCGTTATCACAATCCCGAATATTTGCGATGTTATAACGTAACCAAAAAGTAAAAATGACAGCTATTAATTTAATTTCACTTAATACCCATGAATCAAATCTTTAATTATAAAATCTTAGGTTTATATAGGAACTACAACATGGCTAATAGCACTTCATGTTATAAAACCACTCACGAAATATTAAAAGCAGCGAAAATAACTTTGCAAAGGGTCAAATCGTCAAGTAGGCAATGCAGCTAATTCAAGTAGCGACATGCGTTTAAAATTCATGGAATATTTTCAGCGGCTTTCAAATGATTCGGGTAATACTACTGCACCCTGACGCTGTGTTGCCGACAACGGGTATCAGCTATTCCCTTCAAATTGAAGTAATTTTAGAATATATATCATTTGTTTATATTGCAATGGTGACAGAGTGTGAATAATGTGTAATCTACCGCGAAAAGTATTTTTGACACAACTAAATGGTGTCAAAAATTTTCTTAAACAGTCCAAAGATATGGGAAAACGTCCTAATACGAGAACACAGTCCTGGCAGCCGAGGTGTACCAGTAAAAGATTTCAGTGCGCTACGAATTGCCGCGTGGAGTTGCCGTGGCGCTCCCGTCTCTCCCTGACTAGCTTACGATCGTTAAAACTTTTTTAGTTGTCCTCACTTCGTATTGTTTGTGCCACTGGATAATGGTTGATTTAGTGACATGTTGTATGCCTTTAAATATTGTAAGTAGTGATTTATTATAGAACATTATGACTATTTCAACCCGTAATATTACATATTTATCTAATTAACACACTTTTACATAAACTGGTAAAAGTGCAATGATTCATTATATTAATTTATATTTGTAAACATAAATGTTTATTTATTGTCCCAAGTTCAGTTATAATACATATTTTTTTTATTTCCGAAGCTACAAAATTTGTTACAATGCAACGATGAATTTGAAAACTTTCATATATATATACATAAGCACATATATAAATTAAAAATGTATATACAAAAAATTACGGTACGGGTGGGACTTGAACCAGCATTCACAATGTTCCGTCGGTTATAGCAGCAACACGGAACGCTGTGGATGCATGCCTGCACAATTATTTTGTCATAAGACCAGAAAACTTACTAATATTGTTTGCCGTTGTTGACTCTTAGAATATCTACAGTTTTAAGAATGCGTCACCTACGCGTAAGCTGAAATATTCTTCACGCATCTCAAAAAGTTATTGAACCGATTTTAAAGCTCAAAAAATCATTAATTTTCGTATGAAATTGACTCTTCACTCTTGTATGTTATTATAGACAATTATATCTATATAAACATAGAACGTACCAAACATAGAACAGTTGTTGTTCAAAATATAATTAGTGTAATCTATCGAACCAACTATTTAAATAATGATACTTCACTTGCCTCGTTGCAGAGCTATAATTATTACTGGACATTTTCCCAAAGTTTCCTTTCTTTACAGCGGTTCTGACTTATTTGCCCTATAATTAGAAGCCGGCTAAAAATTTAATTAAAATCCTTGGCCGTTTGAGACCCGGCGCGAATAAAAATTAGCTCGTGAGAAACAATTTGCTTAACAAATTATTTTAACAATCATACTTCTTCATTATTGTGTTATTCTGTATATTTCTACGTATTTTACAATAAAGCTCATTTTGTAACTTTGTGCTAGCTTTATTTGTTACACAGAATGCATTCTGAGTGAGAAATATTCGCGGTGTATAGTTATAACGTTTAGCTGTTGGATTTTTTTACTGAAACATTTTATTACTTTACTATTTATAAAGTACTATTATCAGGAATTTTACGAAAATGTATAACGGTAACTTTGTTGATAGTTGTTTATAAGTAATATTAAAAATAATTAATAAATATTGCTTTTTCGAAAAAAAAAGTTTTATGGAAAATGAATTGGGAAATATATTGTTCAAATTCTGTCTATAGTTTACATGAGTAGTACACATTGAAATAAAACACTAACAGTTTAAAACGCGATAGATTAGTTAAACTTATTTGAAAATGATTTTTACTTATTTTTTTATTTAAAAGATTATTATTTCACAATGCTTAGTTTTGTATTTAATCTCAATACGTAATTTCAACCTTACCTTTAAGGTTTAATGCGAGTGATGCATATATCTCTGGAGGTAATTGGAAGATAACGAACGAGACACGGTAGCTCAATTAATTAGAACAGCTGCACGAATCGCTGTTAATGCTGGTTCAAATCCCGATCGCGTAAAGAAATTTTTATTATTTTCAATAAATTAATTGTTGTACGCCCCTGTTACGCATAACGTAAGCAAGCTCGTAGACGTAAAAGTTCGTAATGTGCTACGCGACATTCTACCCGCTACGGGGCCTACGCATTTTTGGTGCTCTACGACGCGCTTACGGCGCTACACGAATTAAATTAACTAACTACATTTTGAGACAGGCTTGCTACTAAAATTTTACTTACTACGATGCTAAAAAATGTGTGACAAAAATTTTAATAAAAATGTTGAATTGACTTTTTTTACGGGAATTTGTTCCTTGTTTCTTTATCTTAAACATATAAATGTTTGAAATCACTGAAAAAAGTTACTGACAAATTTCTTAAAAGGTATTGCGATATCTTTATAAGAATTTGTTATATATAGATATATCTCTATAGAGATGTGCTTTATTTAAGTCCTAATAATATTATTTTTAACGTAAATGCTATAATTCGATTAGCTACTTGTGCATAAATAAATGTAATGAACATTAATGTTTCATTCTGCGTTGATTGGATTAGAATATTAACAGAATTTGAATGTAACATTTGTTTACTAAACTTAATTACAGTGCAGCTACCGGCTGAAATTATTTGGTTTATTTATTAGGGCACAAACCGCATAATATGTCAACCAGAAGTATCATTCGGAATTCACTACTAATGCGAACTTTTTACATACATTGACGTAACAAAAACGCATTTGCAATTTCTGTATCTGTTCGCATGATTATATCAGTACCATTGATCGGTTTTATTTACAGGACTGTGCCCCATCCGATCAAAACATTGATAGGTGTCAAACTATTGAGCTGCGGAGGGACAAAAGAAAACATATTTCTTATATAATTTTTTACAAAAGCTATTTTTTTTCAAAGTCACAATCGGAGTTTTGGGCGATTCCATTTAAGTACGAGAGATTCTAGGAAGTTTTCCGAATTCGCTTTCAACGGTTCTGTAGAAGACTTAAAATTTCATAGAAACCTCTGTTTTTGTTACATTGAATCGCAGCTTAAGAGGTTTATCTATAAACGGCTTACATTTTTTTGAGAAACAATCCGCAATGTATTCATCGCTTTATAAGATCATTTGTTTTTTTAAGGATTAAGTAATTATGCAAGTAAGTACTAACATATTTGGAACTAATAAAACTGTTTGATGAAAGACTGCAATTTGATACTTTCAACAGTTTCGGAATGCCCTAATATTATTTGAATTGCTCACGACCTATCGCCGCTCCAGCGAATGGGCAAAGATACATGCTAGGTATTGTTGTATTATGATGCAACGGTTTGCGGCTATTACGAGTATAAGCGATTTGAAACTTCATATACTCGTCCGCTTAACAAGTATATTTAGAGAAAATGTTATTTCAATATTGCATGCCTGACAGAACCATACAAGCTATTGGTTGGTTTTTTCAAGCTAAACCCTTGGTTGATTCCAAGCCATATTGGTCGGCATCTATATACGCTCAGGAATAAAAAATTTTATCTGTCTACTTTTTTAAAATCCAGAAATACGCATTAACATACAACTTACTATAGCTGGTTATTTTTCGGTGTATCGGGGAAATTAAATTTTATATTTCAAGAACCTTTATGGTATAACGACAGTAAACGAATACATTCATTTTGGCTTCAGCACATTTTCAATACGATAATGGTTAATGAATTTTTCACCGGATTGAATGTATCGGTTCATTTGCGGATCGGGTCCGGGTTAATTATTATTACAGTTTGCGGTTAACTGTTGCACATTAGTAGATTTCAATATAAAGTCCCGATGTAAACGTCATTTTACTAATCTGCGGTTACGAGCACGAATTGCTATCAAAATTTAAATAACATGTGTCTTAATTTTCAAAAGCTTATCCTAAAAACAGAAGCCTGCAGCGTAGCAGGTATAAGCAATAAAAATAAAAATAACAAAAAATACAACGGTTCTTTAGCTATTAACAAGTAATTTTTGAAAAAAAAATGAATTGTTTAGTAAGAAAGAGGAAAAGTAAGCGCTCGCAGTGGGACCGCGCCCTTACCACCTCACTATATTCAATACAATGCAAATAGCAGGACCTGTCAGAGTGTGATACGGGACATTAACATACGTCGTATTAAGCAGCTTCCGGGTGGGATTTTGATAAGGATTGTCATTGTTTATTTTATCTGTCGCTTGGTATTGGTATTGGGCGATGTATCTACTTCAACGATATTTATATTGACGCTTCAAAAAGTGATCGTTTCGCCCGAAAGTCGCATCGAATTGAATTATTTTTCCTAGTTTTAATGTGAATGTTAATGATTTAACTTTGTGTCTACAGGAAGTTAAGGCATTAACATTCACACAACACAATTGAAAATACATATGCGTGGTTAAGATTATGTTAAAGAAGATCTTATGCACTCTGATAAAACATGCGTGAAACCTAAATACTGTCTATAGTTTACGCGAGTAGTACACTTTTAAAAAAAACTTTTTAACTTTAAGTTTTTTTTAAATGCTGAACTGTTTTTTTAATAAATATTTTAATTTGTTTTTTAGCTATGCACTATTATATAAGGTAAATTTGTAATAATCTCAGAAATTTACGATGTCGTTTATGTAGGCATCTTTTTGGTTTTTGGTTTAAGCCACACCCGTTGGAATATTTGGAAATCTTCTTTAATGATGGAGGAGGACAAGCATGGGGTTGATTTAATACAAGTTGAAAAGAGATATTTATATAGATTAGCATATTAGTCTGTTTACATATTTTAAAACATCTTAAGTATTGTCTGTATGTTGTACAGTTCAAACGAGTAGTAAGCATTTAAATAAAACTGTTTTAACGGTTTAATACGCGTTTTTTTTTGCGTATTTACAATTTATTTTAACTAACTTTAGCGACATTTGTTTCGATGTAGTTGGTATTTGGAGAAACTAGCCGTGTCTTCGCAGGACTCTACGTATTAACGTGAAGCGTCTTGCTAAATTCCGCTAGAAGTGCCACCCCACGTCGCCAGCTCGAATTCAATACAATGCAAATATGGCGGCGCTGACACCACGTGATAGGACACATTACCATACATTTGCAGAACTGTTTGTGTTGCCCTCCAACGGACACTTCGTAAAAATTCATGGCACGCCGTACATTTTATATTTACCTTGACATCGTAACGGAGTAATGCCATGTTAAACGAATTTACACAGATTTATTTAGGCTTTGACGCTTTGAATAAGAATAAAACTGAAAAACCAGTTACAATTATTAATACAAATATATTTTTATTTGGTGCACATGGCGAATCTGCAAAATTAATATTTCATGTAATTTTTTAGCTCGTTCAATTCGTGTAAACTATGAAATCATTTTATAAAAAAATATTTGATTGAAAAAAAAAACTACGACACGGGCGGGACTTGAACAGGCATCCGACAACGACAACGACGGTACGTTGTCGCACCAGGTAACTCAATCGGTTAGAGCAGCGGCACGGAACGCTATGGATGAATGCTATCATGTGCAATGGCGTGAAAATATTAAAAGTTTTAAAATATAATAAACCTAGGAATTTTATTGTGAAGATCAGTTGTTAAATGCCCTATTACATTGGTGCTGACTATTATGATAACTTTATGTAATTAAAACTACAAGCACTGAAATGTATCATCGCGAAACATTTTTATATGAAAGCATTGACACACCTTCAAAGGTCTATTGTGCTTTCTAGCTGAGTTTCAACGATGCATTTGGCGACAAAGTGTTCACTGGCCTTATTTGAACAAAAAAAAAAGAAATATTTATACGTTTCTTATTATTATAACATTTGTTACGTGAAGTTTATTTTTACGTTTTCAGGCAATATATTTATCGTTTTTTTCCAAGGCTTTCTTGAATCCATCGTTTAATAATATAATAACGAAAAACGCGTAAAGTAATCCACTTTATTGATGTTATAAAAGTGTTGTTGGAAAATAACAGCTTGCGGAGCGGGGGTACATTCTGACCTACCGCAAAATAAATAATTATTCAGAAATATCCATTTTTTAGGATTTCCTATAATACATATATTCATAATGTATATTATTTCTACACTCTACGCGTATATATTACTTAGGTACTAGCCCGCCAATAGCCTACTTCATTCGCGGAAAACGTTTCTGTAGATTGTATTCGTTTTAATCTAGCTTTCAGCTACTTTTATTTGTTTTTGCTGAATCTCACTTAAGTAATTAGTCGAAACTTTGTAAGGCGGGATGCAAGTAATAAAGTTTTCTTGATAAAATTTGTCTATTTATAGCTACTTTTCAAACCAGCTTCCACAATTAGCTAATAATTTGCAATTGAATTAAGACTATAACTGCTCTTACCTATATAAATGATTTTAATTTTTTAAAGGGTGTTTTTGACTTAAGTTTATTATGTTTTATTTATTTATAATTTATAAGATTGAATATTTATATTTTAATAAGGAGTTAAATTTTAAGGGAGTCTCGACTCCCTTTTTTATCTTTGTATGCATTAGAATAAAGTACAGATAAGATGATTTGTCAAGGTGTATAAAACCATTTTTGTCAATCATGTATTCGTTACAGATAACGCAATAAACCTGACGCGGTGAGATGACAGCAATGTAACAAGATGGCGGAGGGTTTCGGCGGAAAGCTAACGGTTCTGCTCTTGCTCACCTTCAAATGCTCGTGCTTAAGGACCAGGGCTTTAGCCCACGAAGACACAGGTTGGATTACTTTTTCACAGGCAAAACTTATTATACCCAAATTCACATCAAGTTCATTTTAATAAAAATCATAACAAAGTACTTCCAATGAAACGTCGGATTTATTGTTATTTTTGCAATATTGCGCCGATGTAGTTTACGAAGTAGCCGTTAAAACACGGCATTCATAAAATTCGATTTCCACGTTTATCTTACACAATTTATTGGTAGGAATAAAGCCGGCTATCGGAGTACGGGCCGTCCGATCCCGAGCGATTTTACACCTCATTTGCTACGAAAAAAGATTTTTCGTTCCAGCATTTTAAACGGATAATAGGTTAGGTTAGGTCAGTTTCTCCCCATTGTCCCACTTACGGCATTGTATATATTTTGGGTTCCGGCATAAAAATCGATCGTGTAAGGATGCCGTTAAATAAATACATTTTAAACAGATGTTTAGTATTATAGCTTGTTCGAATTTTTAATATTTACGTTTTTACACCTACATTCGCCCAATGTACTTCTATTGCATAGTGTTTCTGTATATAGAACATGCTAATTATTACCTAAACCCAGTTCTGCAGAATACAGCAATATTATTCCTCGTAGCAGGGAGCTTGTAAGAAAAACTTCACAACACTAATTAGCGCTATGCCTGTACTTCGCAAATCGTTACGCGTTATTTCCCGTGAACACCTCTTTCGGATCTTTAATAGTTTCCCTTCTTAGAAATACATTACAGCTCCCGGTCACAGGGCTTCTAAAGCAGTCTTTGAAATAGGTACATTTCATCAAAGCGAATACAATTTGAAGCTGCTATTTCTTCAGGGGCATATCATTATACAATTATGCTCCTGAAAATGTCGCTGCAAAGCCTACAAGACGAAGTATATATTAGATCGATATAGTGTTAAAAATGTATGCGAAATTTTACAGAATTTCGTAAGGATCAAGAAATTATTGTAATTTATATAAAAATAATAGCTTACGTAAAGCGTAACGTATAAGTAATACATTTATTAATAAAACACAATGAAAAGAATCAAAAAATATCAATTTTCAACTCTATGCTTAACGGTAACAAACTCTGCTTGTTCTCAGTATAGCTTGCTAAGCGATGATTTTCAGTCTTTCCCTCATCAGTTAACTGTAAGTACCGCAGCCGTAATTTTGAAACATTGTGGTATTACTGCGGAACGAAACGAAAACGATTAAATGTGTGTCAATTATTTTAGTGGCGGTGACAAACTATTGGTCAAGTATGAAGACAATAAAAAATAATCATAATATTACTACAACTTTCGTAAGTGTTCCTTTCTGATGGTCTACTCGGCATTTTTACATACTTATTTAACTTTGCTTATCAATACTTGTCGTTCTGAGAGAAGTGTAACGAAACGATTTTTAGTTTTACGCAAATGATTCTTCTCACAAGAGTGCCTCTACCCTCGCCTCGTCTGGTCAGCCTGAGCTGTTTTATTTCGGTAATACTAATTCAATAAAAGTTATGCGAGGGTATATTTATTACATTACCGTGAGTTACGAGATTGGGTTCTTTACAAAGGTAGACGGCAAAATATGTCTCTTTTTATCTCACGTTAGACACAATTTATATTCTTGTTCTTCCAGATACATACAGATGTAATTGTCTAGTACATAGATAAATTCATTTTTATTTATTACATTTCGATGACACACGGGTTAGATTGGAAACACCACAAACAAAGTGTCAACGATTTTTTTTTGCCTTTAGTTTAGTCTCAGAATAAACACTTTCGTTTTAGATTAAACTAAATTTCCAGACTTGTATAAATTGCTACAGATCATTACTGACCAAATTAAGGCAGAAATAAATAATTCAGTGTGATTTTATGCCGAGAGTCTAGCTCGCTAATAAGACTTCCCGTATAAAACAAAGACCGACTTCTTTCTACGAAAATAGGAGCTCACCTGAATTACACATTAATGGACCGCTTTTGAAAAGGACCTTCGACGCTCTTTAGCACTTTTCGGGGTTAAATACGGCCCGTAATAACTTTGCAGAAGTTATACAATACTAGGAGAAAACTCGCTTTCAATTTCACCTCTCACAAAAATAAGATAGATAGAGAATTGCTAGTTTCTAGTAATCCGCCTAAACCTAACTGAAATCAACGAAGAACTTAAAATCTTTTAAAATTATTAATCGATTTAAGGTTAAATTTAAAAAATTATGAAACGGCAACACTTAAACCGGCATCCAAGTCCTTTCGGTCTGATGTTATTACCAATTTTGCTAACGTGTCAACTTAACAATATTAAAAAATATGTATTACAAAATCTTTTAAAATAAAATAGTGTAATATTTGAAGGAAACATTGAAGCTCAGCGCTCGTTTAATATTACTTTTTAAATATTTATTATTTAATCACTTTTTATTATATTTAAGATAAGTGAAAATACTTGGAGCAATTTTCAATCGCAACAGATGAAGAAAACTTTATTGTGCGGTGGCGAATTTCGTATTCTACTACCAGTCCACATTTTATTGATATTCAAAAAAATATTATTTGATTAGATTGTTAGATCCAACGGGGAACGAACCCACGCCCCATTGATTATTAACCGTAATTGCTACTACCAACGAGCCCGTCAAAGTTTTGTTATTTGTTAAAGTTGAAAAAAAAAGTTGACATCTGATACTTAGTTTAGAGGCAATATTTCAAATAGTGTATATTGAAATAAAAGTTACAGCAACACTCGAGGGTAGAGAAGTTAGTATTAAGTGTAGGAGAGTACTTAGCGTGGGTGGGAAGTCGTATTCAAAAATTCGTTCGCAAAGTCGTAAAGTGTTGACGTTCATTACGGGTCAACGCTAGTTCGGTAAAAGTGGATTGAAAATTCGTATGAAGTTAGAATTTGATCGAAGCGCTGAGGGAAATGCGCTTAGCGTGAAGATCGGCTTCATCTGGCTTCAGCCGAACTTAGATCCGTTCGCTTTGAAAAATGAACTTCGATTTATTCGATCTTTGCTAGTTTAGCTTGCGTCACTGCTTTTGCATAACATATGAATGGAAATAGCGGTGGAATGGAAAATGTTGCCAGCTTTTCCAATTACTGTTAATTTTTTTGCCGATGCATTGTTAAAGTGACACGTAGTTGCGCTTTTCAAATTGTCTGGCTTAGCTCGATAGCATATTTTATGTCTGTGATTTTTGATCACTATTTTTTCTTTTAGTTCATAAAAGTTTAGTCTTCAGTAGGTATAAAAGTTTTATATTTGAACTGCGATTCCTGTACGTACTATACTAACAGGAATAGTAGTTCGAATAATTGGAAAATTATACAAAATTTATCTTTAGTTAGGCAGTGAAAAGGCCAATAAAACTTGATTATAGTTACAGGTACCTATATCGCATATGGACCCTTACAAAAATAATTAAAGTAACGATTATCTCTCTGATGGACTATTTATAGATCAACACGTGCGTTAAGACTGTTTATAGACCTCTTAGTTTATTACTTTCGTAAATACGTTATATACTTCGATGGGCCGTATGTTTCAACAGTTACGCAAGAAGATTTTATAAGTAACGAAGCAGTTGAAATCGGCTGGCTGGCGTGTAGTGGAGATTATTACGAAAATATTCAAATAAAAAACACTCCGCAGTGAATAGTAAGTAACGGACGACCTTGCGAGCAAGTTTTTTGCTAACTTTTAAATCGATGAAGCTTTATCCAGCCCATTTACATATTACAAAGAGAAAAACTTGTTTCGTGAGGCTTATTGAGTTTATTTTGTAATTGGGTTTTATTTTATTGACAATCAAAATTTGTCGATTTTTGTACATTTAATTGAAAATTATTTATATTGGAAAATAATAGGACACGGGCGAGACTTGAACCGGAATTCACAGCGTTCCGTGTTGTTGTTCTAACCAATTATCTATTGTGTCCGTGGTTAGAGCAGCAGCACAAAACTGTTGTTTAAATAATGAATTAAGTCCGTGGTTCATCAATCTTATAAACATTACTCATATAATTATTTCTTTTCTACAACTTTGTATAATTTAACTACACAATTTTCTACTGCGAATGAAAACGACATTTAAATTTTAAAATCTTTATTTCATATCTGTTTATTTGAAATGCAAATACGGACGTGACTTATGAGAGGTGTTCCACACCCGTTATATTATCTTAATACTTCCATCTTCAGCAGGGCTGTGCCAAATGTTTGTTTTTACTTTTTTAAAGAAAAACGCATATTATCCTGAGCTGGTTATTGTATGCAGTTTTAGTTATGAGTTTCATATAAATTCTTGTTTTAGGAAAAAGAAACACTATTAGTCTTTCAAGAGTTTGTTGGGAACAAAACTCGCCCTATCGTGTGCAAAGATAGCAGTTTAGTCAAAAACTCTATCGCTATTGTAATTCGAAATTGTCGGAAACTTTTATTATTTATTCAGTACTCAGGAGACAACCCTAGTTATGACGTTTTATGAGCCTTTACTTAGAATAAAGCGCAGAAATCGCGAACACTTTCACCATTTTAAAATATTCCCCTGTTCGTGTGCTGTATATATTTCACATTTATTACCAAATACGTTCTTTCGAGTTTTATTTAGTTACAGTTTTTTGATGTCGTATGGAGGAATAAAGAGGAGATAACGTTTTCATTACATTTTATAGATTTGCGATACCAATATCACGTTAATTATTTATTTTGTATTTATTATTATTAGCAGCAGTTCTCTTTCATCTATTATATGTAAGTTGAAATAAATAAATTTATAAACAAGTTTGGACAATTTATAAACGTCCCAGGGATAGCATTCACGTAAAAGCTTTACCGAAATCTCAATTACAATTTATTCTCGGCCATTCCTTCAATATAAGTTATAATTACATTTATTAATTCCCAAAGTTACAAAGCGAAGCGCTCGATTATTAATTTGTTAATAAATAATTTCGATCTTCGAGAGCTTTGCTTTCGTAATTTATTAAAGTTCAATAATTTGTTATCAAGACATAATCAACGAAAGTTCTGACTTTACTTTTCATTTGCTTATTTATATATAATAGAAAATCGGTTTATTGTTTAAATCTAAGTCCACTTTTGTTTCGAAAATACCAGACGGCGTTTGACAGGTTGCTCGTGATGTTTATTGTTCATATTTCATCAGATACTAAATCTAGACTCCTTTACGCCTCCAGTAGAACTATTATAAGGAGGAATATTTCTGCCATACATGATTTAGCGATTTACTTTCGTTATTCAAAGTTCCGTAATGACCGATTGTTGATCGACCTGCCTAAGCCCGTATTGGCCTCATTATTGGCACAGGCCACTAACCTACTTGAAAGCTCTGATTAAAGATCAATAAAGCATGCCTCAAATTCTGCGCTTACCTCATTCATATCGACTCTGAATTCCACCTGGAACGCCGAACATCGCTTATGTTGATGTATAATGTGCGAGGTACTTGGCGTCACGATAATTATTCCTTGATTAATTTCACGATGCGATGTAAATTCTACATAAGCACATGCTAATTAAAGTGAGCTTAAATTTGCAACCTTGACTCCCCTTCCTTCCGGTGAACACACTGCTGGAAAGCAAGTAAATCGTCCGCTTATATCCCTACTTAAAACTTATACCTAAAAATAAATTGTCTGCTTTTCAACACGTTTGCAAAAGTTGTATTTCTTGAGTTATTGTTAATTATCTTATTCCGATCTCGCAACATAGCAACAAAAATAAATATATTTAATAATAATTGTAATAATATGATAAAAAAGGTAATATAATTTTATAAGAGAAAGATTTTAATTATTAAAAAACTATGTACAATATCAACAAATGTTTTGTAAACTTAGATGGCGAAATTTATACAACTAAATTTTGAATTTTTTGAGGAACATAAAATTGCGCTCTATTTTTTATTTATAGTTTAACACAATCTGCTTAAAACTAAGTAGATTCTGTGACATCTGTGTATATAAATAACGAGGCTTTACTTTATAATGAAACGAACAGAAAACATCAAAGTTAATTCTTAAGCCTTACCAACCTTCTAGAACTCATGTTGAACGAGTAAGTTAAACATCCATAACGGACAAATTAGATATTGGTATGGAGTTAATCCCTCGGGTTCAAGTATTTCAGTAAACACAGTTTACTGAAAATTTGTGATCGATTTATAATAACGTGATTTATGGCCGAAACGAATTTTGGTCTGCTTTCTATGCTTTACGAGTAATTTGCTAAGAAATATAGTTTTTGCACGAACCGTCAACCTTGCCTTATTTAAGCGAATATTAAATACGTTTATAGAAATTGTAGCTTAAGTTTATAAAGGAGAAGAGCAGGTTTGCAAAAACAAATTTGGACGCCCAAAATATTACTACTATTCTACGCGAATGAAGTCGCTGACACACCTAGGTTGAATACTGTCTATAGTTTACGCGAGAAGTACCCATTTAAATAAAAAACTTTAACGGTTTAAAACGCGATATATTAGTTAAACATATTTGGAAATGATTTTTAACTTCGGCCCGACGTTTCGGATGCTTTGCAGCAGCCGTGGTCACGGGGATATCTAGGTTGGCTGAATATTGGGGCCATATGTACTATGTTGTAAATTGCACGTCAATAAGAAAAAAAAAAGAAATTAGAATAAGTAACAATTTGTCATTCCACCGGAGTATCTTTTAGTTTGTTTACGAAGAGGGAAAAATAATTTCATTGCTATAATAGTTCTTGACATATTACAGAATGATTCTTGTTCAGACACTGTTTATATTACCTTAGTAGATAGATAGTTGAATGCGCTAATCTTATCTTGAAAAATTATTTATGTGTTAATTAGACTCTAGCATTTATCACTTCGCGGCTAATAAGAACGAAGAAACAGTGGGAAGTGTGGAAAAAACGCGGAAAATTATTCATCTTTAATCATCTCGATAGCCCTCTGCGTGCGTTGCGTTAACGGTAACCAAATAAATGTATGAAAGAATGGTTCCTCTTTACATAATCGAAATACTGTCTTAAACACTATATATCTATATTGTAAGATTAACTTGCAAGAATGACGGGACGCGGACGACGTCGTGGCTAACAAAAGCAAGTTCTGGCGCCCAAAAACACTATTTATTACTAGCATTATTACTATTGCTTATAGGGTAATTGAATACTAGGATTTTTCTTGGTATACAATTCTGGTGTAGAATTTCATATATGCACAGTATAAAAGGGAAACGTTAGAATTATGTTACATGATTTACATAAGCTGGGTTAGTACTTTGTGATTATTTTGTAAGAACTACGAGCATAAACCACGTTATTCACGGTGTAACAGGGCCGCATCCTGCTTCCAGATTTTTATAATTTGTCTAGTATGTCTGACAGGTTACAGAATTCCAGTGAAGTTCGCCATAGATTTGCATTTTTGACTTCTATGGCAGTTTAAAATCATTTATAAACACCGATGTATCCCTTGTATCCTGGCTAAGCTACATGCGCCCGAAAGCAAAATTCCTCTCGGCATACTGAAATCTCGTTCCCATGGGAAATGGAGGAAACACATTTCATAAATGAGTTTTTATTTTACAGACAAGTAACATTATAAAACAACAATCTATTGTTTCTCCACGAAGCGAACCCAGGGCCTCTTATAAAAATAATAAATCAAAATTTTATGTCATGAAGAGAGGAAAATTTTTAGTTTATGAAAAAAAAATAACAGGTGAATTAAATTTAGAGACATTGTTTTGATTATATATTTTACAATCTTGGCATGAAAAGATTAGGAGCCAAAACCTAGGCTGTAATGTGAGTGGCCCGTACAGTAAGTATGCCAAGCCGTGGCTAAACCTTCAGTTTATGAAATGATTTCAGGCCATAAAAAATGCATGTGAGGTCAAGTAAGAGTTGAGCCGGCTTTAAGGAGCTTTGCTTAAAATTCCGTTTTCGTAAACAGACATTTTTCAAATACTGTCTATAGTTTACGCGAGTAGTACACATTTAAATAAAAAACTTTAACGGTTTAAAACGCGATATATTAGTTAAACTTATTTGAAAAGCATCCGAAACGTCGGTTAAAAATCATTTTCAAATAAGTTTAAGTAATATATCGCGTTTTAAACCGTTAAAGTGTTTTATTTAGACATTTTTCATTCAAAATACACGCTAATCTGTTGAACTGTATCGAGAATTATTTTTGCGTACTTCTAAAAGTACTTTGACTGCCTTCGTTGCTTCGTTGCAAAACGCGCTGCCTAACAATTAGTAAAGCGAGACATACAGTAGGTTCGATTTCTTAGTTCTCTGTTTTAGAGTTTACATTAGAGGATGTGATAAAATCGCTAAAACAGACACTAAACGTGTCTCAACGCGAAAAAACTCGTTTCACAAATAAATCATGTTCAAAGCTATAGTTCTTAAAATAATAGAAGTCAACTTGAATGCTAGTAGTAGTTGAAATATAAGCGGTGACTATTGTGGTTCAATTAATAATTATACAGCAATAATATGTTTCTAAAGCACAAAGCAGCTAAATAAATAAGTATTATTTGAGTGCGCGCATGTACATTCGATAAAATTTCCTAGTATATCGTGAAAAGTACAGGAATAAAAAAAATACATTTCAAATTGACGTGTGCCATACGGTAGGATGTCGGTTCAAGTGCCGCCCGTATCATAATTTTTTATCAATCTTAATAGATTTTTAATGTAAGTACTAGAACAAAGTACCAAAAAGTTATAATCAAACAATAAAGGTTTTATAGAAGATAATAAATTTTCTAATGCTTCAGGAATAAAATATTAGAGTTTCACCGACTAGTATTGTAATCACTTACCTACAGCACGTTCCCTGGACCCTCGGTAAATCATATTTTGGTTTGATTACATTCGCATAACTCAAGCGATTCCATTTCATATGAAATTCATCTCTTGATAACGCAGACCGGCGGAAAAAACAACCAAGTTCAAAGAGTTCCAAGCAAATCATATTAAGCGATTCCTTTGAGAACTGCCTTATTACATATCATCTATAACTGGACTTGTAATCTTCTGATTTTTATATTCCGCACGAGCATTGGCAGCATTGTATGAATTTTTTAGCGCCTGCGGGAATTGTTTCGGCATAGACGCGTTGTGTCAGATTTGCTCGAGTTATTCGTTCCACGGTCGCCGCGAGTTTTACGGCGATGGAGTGCTATTTGCCGTCATATATTATGTACTTTATTTCCATAAGCCATTTAGAATAGAAATTCAGACTTAAGTGTTTCACTGTTCTTTGTTTTATGACAGTGTATCGTCACTACTTGTACTTTAAACTTGCATAGTTTACATTCCTAATTTTTGTGATTTGGTTTTGCTAACTAGGTAAATATGTGCCAAAGACACACTTCTGTGTCCATTTACTTATCCGACACCTGTGCTTTTAGACATTTTGGCATAATAGTTAGTGTTTCCCTGTAAAACACAGACCCGCTTAAATGTTGCCCAATACGGCAATCCGTTTTATAAATGAGCATCGAGGGTGGTATTTTTACAATGATGCAGATTAATTATACAACAATAATAAGTATTACCAAAATTTATAATTGCAAGAGAACAAAAGTACTTGATTATTTCAAAGCAGGAATTGGAAACTCGTTGACAGCATCGTCGAGAAGTGAGCAGAACTAATCGGCACCGATAAAGTTTCGTTGTATTAAAAGACAAATTAGAAAATTACACCTGTAATTACCAAACGAGCTGAAACGTATATCACTATACAGGAGCGGGGGGAGGGGGGTTATAGTTGGGCTATAAATGAAAACCTAGCACTAAGGGAGATTAATAGCAGCTCGTTTATTTTCGCTGCTTTGTATCTGATAGAATAAAATGTTTAACTAGTTTTATCCCGACTGTAAACAAGCATAATAATTTGAAAATGTTTTAAAGGCAATGGCGGTCGGACGACCGAGCCTACGATGCTTAAAAGCCCTACGATGATTAAAAAGGCGAATTTAATAGGTACATGAATGAATACTTGTATCCGTATAACAAGGCCTTTGCAACACTTCTTTATTGTTCCTCTATTTCCGTTCTTTCTCTAAACAAAATAAAGTATAATTGCGACTCCAGCCTTCTGCCAGTTGTGGTCAAGTTGTAATGCTGCCAGGTACCGTTGCCAATATTGGCCCGTTTATTGCTATGCGGTGACGTGTGATATTTTAAAATGAAATTTTATACACTGCTTGACTCTTTTCAAGTAAAGAAAAAAAAAGTTAGAATAAAAGTGTACTAACTACCGACATCACATCTTAACAAGTATTAACTTTAAAAAACTTTTAAACTAGGCAGTTTTATTTTTTGTGCACTAAAAATAATAATTTTGACATAATTATCGTGTTTTATTAGTGTAGCCCTCTAATTTCATACCCATATTGAGGAGGTTAAGGAAAAATATGTAATCCGCCATTTTGTATCGGCGGCCATCTTGGATGTTTTTAATTTAATTATATTGTATTGTCATCTAAATTAAATGTGTGTACCAAATTTCAGATCAATCTGATAAGGGAAAGGTGCAATTTCTTATTTTGATCCAAATAAATAGATTCCGTATGGGTCGAACTAAATAAAACTGTTTAAAAAGAGAGCATTGTTTATAGAAGGAATATTAATAAAGTTTTGCTTGTATATTGAATGTTCATCGAGTTTTAAATTTTTGCCCGGCTTGCGGTGATAGCAGAAACCTGCATCTGTATTTGAGTAAAAATATAAAAGTTAAATTTAAAGTCAGTCAAAGAAAGGACCTACATATATAAGTTTGGCTTGTAATGAGCAAGTATTTTTTACACTACAATATGCATAATAAAACATTTATCTATAAAATTAAGGTGCATATTTTCATAAAGATTACAGCAATGGCATTAATGCAAGCAGAGCAAATTATGCGAAAGCATAAAGATGAGTCTTGATATATGCAAAGTTGTAAGTTAAGACTTCGTGCTTAGAGACGCGGAGATCTACGCGACTTGCAAACTATTATAGCCTTTACCACTCGTGAACCTATACAAGGAAACGCGTTACTGTTTTGAAGGAGAATGGGTTAATTAGGCCTACTTAGTTTATGTAAATAAAAAAAATACAGAATGCACAGAAATGCATTTGATTAATTTAACAATGATGAACTTGAGAACTAGAGTAGTTATGTAGTTGATTATTGTTAATACTATTAGGACAAAGGTGTACACGATAAATTTTTAATTACATGCCAACACATGCAGCATGTAATGAAATAGCGTCGTTTTTGGAAATTTATAATATCGCGCTCAAAATTTTTTGATTAAAATTTTTATGGTTAACCTTAAATGGGGCGTTTACGATTATGCACCTATAACATATTGCCAAAAAAACTGAAGCCGTTTACAGGGACAGATTATAAGCTATGTAAAAGGTGGCACCGAGTGAGTTAAGCATTGTGCCTTATAACGAGGGTACGTGGTTTCTATTCCTAAGGAAACCGAACGTGTTTTAAAGTGTTGATAACTTGCTTGCTCGTGGATAATATCTGTAAATTGTTCCACTAAACTGCCACACTCGGTGGTACGATAGTAACTGTTTTAGTCTTGTCGGATAGTACAGCTATAAGTGACGGGTGAAAGAAACCTTCCAGCACAAGTGGACACGCCGTATCGGCTAGGCTGACGTCTTGGTGTTGCCCGCTCCACGCTCAGCGTGTCATTGCGGAAATGACACGTCTGCGTGACACGTTTACGTAGTAGTGACCGTGTACCGTGGATAATGCTCATACATACATAATTTCATTAGACCACACTAGAGCGCGGAGCTCTCTACTATTTTGAATAAGCTATTTAGTGAATCCAGCTCGTCGTGGTGACTATTATGCGATCTCTAAGGAGCTTTTTCGGTCTCGTATTCTAGAAAATGCTACATTTTAATTTATTGGAAGCATTGAACTATTTTTGAATGATATTTAAAAGTAACCGTTTCGTACTGTATTAAATATTTAATTTTAATAATACGGTTATTACATGGGCATTATATTTGTTGGTCATTTGTGATTATTAGTTGATCGAGTTATAAAATATCAAGTACTATGCTATCCTATGTTTTAATAAAATTTTAAAATACGAAGGCTGAACCCAAAACAGTGTGTACACTGCACAGCATCTATACGCGTCTATAAGGTTAAAAGTCCATTTTCTAACTAAAATTACACTCTGTAATAGCTATTAAGTGAGACGCGGCGATCTATGGCTCAGCAAAGGCAACCCGACCGAGGTTCACTCAACGTCGAAGAAATTACTTGAAATAAAATCGAGCCCGCAGCCATTTCGTTGCCGACCGTACCGAGATGTTTCATGTAAAGGTTGCCTTTTAATTAGAATTATTGTTACTTAGTTGCTTCGGGATATAAAGATTCTCTATATTCACAAAAAAATAGTAAATCGAAATGAAAATGTGCCTTTACTTTTTGTTTTATTAAGCCAATAGAACTGAGAGATCCCTAATTTGAAATAACCGTTATGTTCAACTTTTCGTAAAAAATACATAGATTTAAATATCAAAAATAAATTGAAAGTCGAGGTAGAGCAACGGCACGGAACGCTGACGATGCCGGTTCAAGTCCTGCCCGAGTCGAAAAAATTATTTGATTTTTAAATTATATAATGCCTTCATATGCAATAACATGTAAAAAATATTAAAGTTTTCATACATAGATTTGATATTTCACTTATAATGTATATTTACATACTGTCTATAGTTTACGCGAGTAGTACAAATTGAAATAAGACACTTTAAC
This sequence comes from Leptosia nina, assembly GCA_963661955.1. Taxonomy (NCBI): domain Eukaryota; kingdom Metazoa; phylum Arthropoda; class Insecta; order Lepidoptera; family Pieridae; genus Leptosia; species Leptosia nina. Next base: position 288,644 of record CAVLEF010000007.1, read on the forward strand.
GGTTTAAAACGCGATATATTAGTTAAACTTATTTGAAAATGATTTTTAACTTCGGCCTAACGTTTCGGATTCGCCAGCTTTGAGGCGGGGGGAAGACTAATATATCGCGTTTTAAACCGTTAAAGTGTTTTATTTAAATGTATATTTAAATAGTTTTTTTATGTATAAGGCGAATGTTGTTATTTTCTTGTTTTATCGTATGATCAAAATATTTTACACTACAAAAACATGGAAACACTTTTTTTCGCATTCATAATATTTTTCTTGCAAAACCATCTCGTGAATACTCTGTTACTTCCCTGGCTTGAACTTTTGAAATTCAAACTCCAAACACGCAGAGATAAATAGCCTCCGAGGAGTAATTAAGCCGCACAGATCTCGCGTAAAGGCGCATAAAAAATTATGTAGAATATTAATCGCTGTGACAAGTGACTTGCGTAAACCCAGTATTCAGTCCTATGCTGTATTCGGTCTCGTAAATGACAAAATGGTGTATGTGCTTCCAGGGTAGTCAATGCCCATTCAATTTTAAAAGTAATATTAAAATAATATTTTTTAAGCTGGGTCTGTAAATACAGGGGTTATATAAATACGTACACATTTACTTAAACTTTATATTCCTCTAAAGCGTGTTTCATAATAATTAAAATGTAATTAAATGTTGGCACTGTAGCAGTTTTACGAAATTATCTTTAACACTCGAGTGTAATAATGTGAAACATTTTATAGTGGCGTAGCATTTTATATTTAAATGCTAACTTTGGCTTTTGGTTATTTAATAAAAACGGCCACTAAAATTTTACTCCTGCTTTATTTGGTGAACGAACATTAAATACATTTATTTTATAACTAGAGATTATGACAAAGCTTATTTTAACAATCAAAACAGGTATAAACATTTATTAATTTAGTTTTAGGTACTCTACGACACCGCACTTCGTAGCACGAGGCTACGAAATTACAGTTATTAATATATAAAAGTACTGAATTCAAACTCACGTCTAATCTATATTTTATCTCGGTAAATAATGTAAAAGGAAGGAAGTTTAAGATTTGAAGCGATAAAGGTTTATTTTGGCTCCTCGTTATCAAACCCACTTCGTTTGAAGTTGAATTAAATTGAATAAAAGTGGAGAAAAGTGTAAACAGACGGTTACTTAAAATTTCAGTTGCGAGATTATTTCAAACGCTTCTCGATTCATTTTAACACAGCTAACAAGCAGAAAGTGGATTCAAATTTGGGCTATTACTGCCTCGTACAATTTTCAATAGCACAATTCAAGTGGAAGACACTTTAATTATTATTTGATATCCGCGTTAGAATGCTGCTTTAAATTTAAAGAAAAGGAAGAGCACAAATTATTATTTCGTTGGCTTTTGCTACTCCTTTTCGCTCTTGGTGGTTGTTTTAGGTGTCTTTAAGAACCGGTCGGCGTCTTCTGGATTGTACCTAAATTTATGCAAAACTATTAAATCATGGTCCACACAAAGGCGCTGGTCAAATAGCTCTAGAACAATCAACGGAAAAGCACAGAGTTTTATAATAAGCGCTGTGATACAAAATTTTGCGTGGAAATGAATTCGGAAAACATAAATCTGGAATGGTCACTATTTCATTAGCGGGAGACATTCCGGCCACAGATAAAAGGCTGAAAATCGTGCGATACGAACATTTCGAACGCGTATCGCCCGCCTAAAGATAAAAGTGCTGCCCTCCACCCTGTCAGCAATTATTTATTTTTTGCGTGTGGTAAAAGGTAGAAGTTGTAGCGATTTTATTTATTTCAATAAAAACGATTAATGTAATTTTATTTACCTGAAAACATTTTTTAATATTTATGTATAAGAAAGTAGAAATTATTATAGCATTAGCAATTTAACCACTTCTATTTAATCCTATTTGCAGTTTAAATTATTCAAATAGCTATGATTTGACTATTTTTTATATATTAAAAGAAGGCAACAAATTCATCAATATCGCGCACTCTCGTATCGCATACCATCATGCAGTTCGTAGAGTTCGGTTCGGGGTTATAATTTTTATTTGATGTGCATTTTCTCATTCCTTGTTATTTATTGTCGCTTCGTAGACGAGCTTTATTAAGGCAATTGAAGGTTTAATATTCTTTCATTGTTATGGTTGCTTTTCAAGGGATGTCACGATTTTTGGATTGTCTCTGAATTCATTATTTATTGCAATGCAAAAAGAATACTTTTTCAAGATCATATTACAGTCAATGGAAAGCTTATATCTCGAAACCGATATGTCCTTTAGTCTATTTGATGAAGAATGTTTTCCCATTTCGCAATCAAGGCAAATAGAAAGCTTATGCAAATTGCAATTGAGATAGAAAATTCAGTTTCATAGATTTAGGTTACTCAAACAAGGAGAATCAGTGCAATCTAAATGCTACGTATTTTTCAAATTGGCTCAATCACAAACTTGCGGCAGTTGAAAATCGTTTGGGAATATACAAAGAAAGCCTATTTGAATGATAGGGAGGAGCGCACACAAAAGTCTACCATGTTTCGTTAAAGTACGGCTCAAATTTGCTCGGTGCGTAGGTACGTAAAGATATCACAGGCCGGACAAAATTGGTGTCTAACTTAACGAAATAAGGACTAGTTTTGGATGTCGTTAGGCCAGATGCAGTCGATCGGTAGCGAGTTGCCGCTCCAATACTCCGAGTTGAAAGCGAAGAGTTGTTGTTTTCTGGAAGAGTCTCAAACCAACTGTGTCATAAAGGTTTTGGGCTTTTAAGGGGTGGAAAAATCCTTTTACGAAATTGCTGCGTACTATTCTTAAGTTTAGCCCAGTTACTTTTTTCGTCACTTTATTTCAAAATAGATATCGAACAATGACTAATTTTTAGAATGTAATGTAAAAAAATAATAAAATACTTTTTCTTTATTTACATGTTAACAATGCTCAGATTTAAGCCACACCATGACTAAAATTACAAAGCTAATTTCAATTCTATTGTTACTTACATATTTAATAAATAAAAATATTCGAAAGTGATAACCGAATCTTATCACATTAACTCCTATTAAAATTAAACTGAGTAAAATAGAGTCTACATCGGCCCCACTCTCACCTAACGATTGTAAAAGGTAGAATCTAGCGTTTGTATGGCTGTGTAACCGGATGTTGGAGAGCGGAACAAACGCTAAACGTTCCGTTTCCGTTGATATCAGCTAATGTCCTCCCCAAGACGCGATATTATACATTATTTACCGCAAAGTATTGGCACGACACGTTTTCCACACCGCACTGAATAGTGAATAGACGGTGAAATCAATACATGAAGTAAACAAAATGTTTAAAAGCGCGAGAGTTTAGCAATTCGAGTTAAAACTATTAAAAGTTTAGTAACTAACGCGAGAAGTACCAAGTCAAATAAAACACTTTTAACAGTTTAAAAACGAGAAATTAATAAGTGGCGGTGGTATAACGCATGGTCACGGCTGCTGCGAAGCATTCGAAACGGGTTAAAATTGTAATGAATATATGTATTTCGATTCGTAAACCGTTTGGTTTTTGTTATGAAAGAGTGAATGTTTTCATCGTAAGATAAGAAGCAGTAATAAAGTCATTTTGTTAAACATTACTTTATTTAACAAAATTAAACTGTTACTCACGACGTCGACCGTGCCCCGTCGTTTTTGCAAATTTGTCTTAAAACAGACATATATTATTGTCGCGGACATATTTTTAGATAATTTTAAGAAGAATTATTTTATCACATACGTTTTCGGTATCTTGAATCGTTTTTGCAGTGTACGCCTCGGAAACACAACGATTAGTAATTTTTCCGAATTTTTTTCACATTTTTCGCTGTATCTTCGCTTGTATTAGTCATAGGGCGACTTTTTATAGTCTTTTATAGAACATGCTTTAGAGAAAAAGGTCTGTCGACACAAACTTTTGACTCTAGTGGATTTTATCTCGGCTACGTTAGATAAGGGCCTTCAATGACTCTATATTTTGATCTACAAAAACATTGATCGTGTAATAACGATATACTTCTTGCCAAGCTTGGTGCTATTGGTTTTGGCCCAATCTTCTCAAGTTTTTTTCGAATTACCTTCTATCCACAATTTGTAGACTTGGGTTATATGATTCCAAACCTTATTTCACACATCAGGAGTGAGTCAGGGTCTATACTAGTCTTTTTATTTCTTTCATGGTAAATGATTCCATCAGTTTTGGTGAATACAAAGTGTCTTCTTATGCAACGATTTAAAACTTTTTCTGAATTAAAACTAGATGACTGCCTTGCTATTCAAAAGGATATTAAGGCCATTAACGGTGGAGTCTAGATAATAAGCTAATTTTTAATTCATCAAAATGTCAGCGATACTTTCGGTCGAAGACTTCATCCTTTATACGAATATCAATTATGGTTCAGCGATAACAAGGAAATCCCTTATAAACGATTTGGGCGTTACATTTGATTCAATTAACGTTTCACGATCATATAGTCGAACTAACCAAGGAATCATTTCGACGCCTTGGATTTGTTCTGCGCAATGTTCGCGACTTTCGCAATAGGCATGCGATATGCCTTGTATATATGTCTCTTGTCCGCAGCAAGATTGAATCGAGTTCGTCCTTGAACCTTATGAGAAAAAATTGTACTCATCTCGAAAAAATCAAAAAGCCTTCCTCATTCCTTTACAAACACCAATACGGTTTTATCCCTACTTGTATCCGACTTTGTTTTTATTAGGACAGCTTGGTTTTAATTCTTTGGAAAGTCGCAGATCTCTGCCAATTAACTATAGCCTGTAAGTTGTTTCGAAACCAAATCACGATCCTTATTTGAGGGAAGCTTTTTGTCGACTTTTGTTCCGGACAACTATAGCCGCGCTAGGAGACACGATTTGTTTGACGTCCCAAAAGGTCGCACCTCCCCCGTGAGTTTTCGCCATACCGCATTTTGACCTCACTCAACGCTCTCCTCAAGTTAAGACCCAAATTGACCTCTTCGCAATGATTGGTCAACAATACTAAAAGAATTGTCTGCCTTTGAAATGATCTCCTAATGTAATTTGTAATAACCTATTTTTAATTGTTATTGTTTAAGTATGTGTCTCCAATTAATGTAACTGGGTATTGCCGTTTTAATTGTTGTAAATAAATAAATAAATAAATAAATAAATAGCTTTATTCGATAAATCTAGATCCTCTAACTAACATAAAAATATTTTTTTAAATTCGAACCCGCAGTTACTGAAATTAGCGCGTTCAAACATACAAACAAACCAACTCTTCAGCTTTATATATTAGCATTGATTTCAATTTGCAATTGATGCTTAAGAATAAATTGTTAATGGGTGATGTTGATAAGCAAATAATATCGCTATATATTAATTCTTATATAGAGCTCTTACAGACACTCTTATTACACACGAATAAAGAATCGTATAAACTACGGAGTCCAGGGAACTGGCTTACTGTGAAAAGCGATAAAATCATGTTTATTACGCGATTTTCACTTCGAAATATCAAACACCTAGGATTCTATACTAACAACACGAGGTCCCATAGAACCACGTACGGGTAAACCAGAGGACACCGTTACGTAAGGAGCCGGCCAAAATTCAACCACGATGACATCGATGGCGCTAGCATAGCAAATTTGAATTTGACATTAAGGCACCTTTCATCTTCAGTGCCTCCGCGACCGTGGCTGCTTTAGTTTCCAAAACGTCGGGCCATAGTTAATAAATTACATAACATGGCGACTTATATATTTGGTCTTTAAAAAAAATGTTTTATTTAAATGTGTACTACTCGCGTAAACTATGGACTGATATCGATTATAAAAATCGTAAACTACCGTGTCTGCGGCAACCGAATTTATTATCAGATATTATCAAGTACTACGTAAAACAGTACCATCAACGGAACGTTTTGCCTCTCGTAAAATGTTACGACATCCCCAAACGGCTGCCGTTCGGTAAATATCTATATTCTTGGATATAAATGAACGCCGCTACTTATTTATTTATTGTTGCTAAGTCATTGCTTGTATGGAAGTGAGACATGCAAACTAGCACATCACTATATTATGGGCAAAGCAAACCTATTCATGTAACGTGAGCCCGCTACTGTACTCTTAACATTTGAATCAAGATTAGTTTAGTTAGTTAGTGTAAATTATCAAATATAACCTTAAGTTGGTATGAGTAGCCTGTGTTTGAGGTGTGAGATTTTCTATTTTACATTTGAATTACACAGAAAAGGGTTGAAGGGTTATTAGAATATGGGAAACACGTAGCCTGTACATCACTGTACACCTTTACCAGAAGATATATATAATAGAAAAGATTTTTAAGAGAAAAGATAAGGAATGGATACATTTGTTTTTACTAAGCTTTTAAAACTTTCCTCCGACAGATAATCATTTTTAATAGACATGAATTGAACCTGAGACTTCCGTTTCCCGCAATGCAATGTTTATCAATTGAGCCACTAAGGCGATCTTTATGTGTGTAATTTCCTTTTAATTATCACCTTGTAGCGAAATCTTACGCTTCCAGTAATTCTTTCTACTGGATGCCGTTGTTTGCATATTCAATTTTAATCAAGACGCAATTTGTAGTTGACGCTACCGTGCTCGTGACGTCACTGTGCTAACTCATTGTGCTCCTAATGAGTTACCTGCCTGGTTTACGACAACTAAGGCAAAATTAAACGCTTTTATTACGTAAAACTACATTATATACACGCTGCGAGTGTGATATGTACAGCAGCTAATTGTTAGAAACGTTGGTGAGACGAGCATTGTATTGTAATCTTAATACAAGGTAAGTTTTCTGCGGACGTTCTGTAAATTAAATAGACACAGTCTACAAGGCAATTTAACCGATATTAAAACCAAAAAACTGGACAAATAATCCGTTAATCCCATCAAAAGTAATAAAAAAAGACAAAAACGCCGATCGTTCGTTCATTCGCAATTCATTTCATTCATTCATTCATGATTTATTCGCCGTAATGCCGATATATGAGGCGATCGGCCGCCGCTATAAAATTTAAGCTCAGCCGCGCGAGAGGCCAATTTTCGCGCGAATGCTTCACAGTTGTTATTTTTCTATGGAATGAAAGCCGAATCCTCCAACGCGATCCACAATATATTACTATAGTATCATGAACAATTCAATATATACCGAACTAAATATGTCTTAGTCAACAACTCTTAAATAAAATAGAGACTATTTACGACGATAAATTTTAGACTGTAATAGGTAATAACGTGTCATATTAAAAGTTCACTCAAGCGAAGGTGTAGATGCCTTTTCAGAATTAGGTATGTGAAAATACAGCCTTCTAGAGTTAATTTAAAATGCAATTTCTTTGCAGAAAACATTAGCGGTATTTAGCTTGCCAGGTTTGTTTATATTATAAATAAATATCAGCATAATGTATTATTCAAATACGCAATTAATCCTTTATCCTCCACTTGGGAATATTATTAAGCCGCGGATGTACGCAGTGAAATGAATCTATGTCAATGCGTATATTTTTCTATTATAACTATCTCGCGATGTAAGAATGATGGCTGTCTAAAAGGTTTTTTTATAGAGGAAAACACACAAGCATGGCGTTTACTTGGGGATGGAAGGTGGAATATATAGCGTCTGTCAAGATGGCCTGCCGACGTACTTTGTTTTTGGATATTCGGAAATTCTGGCGGAAAGCCGGAACCCGGAAAAATGTTTTTTTTTTTTTTTTCCGATTTTCTGTCGGAGTCCAACATATTTAAAAAAAATATTACACTAATTGATCGAACAACATTGATTATTAACCAAACATTGCTACCATCAGACCAACAAGCCGATCGATAATTTTTTCATCAAAAACCTTTCAACCAACAACCAACTGAGCTTATAAATGCCCACTAAGAAAACGCACGACTACGCACAGAAAAATACATTGTCTAGTATACTTTAGCTTTATTACTTTTACGTATCGTAATTGTTAATAGGTTGAACTCTTTCAGACAAGCGATGCTACGAATATTAGTTTCTAACAGAATTTTATTTTAATTCTATTTTTTTATAAAACAGGTTAAACAAAATTAAGTTAAATGTCGACCACATAGCACAAACTAAACCGTAATTCTTATATAAATTTTAATAGCACAAAGAACGGTCATATCAATTGAAGTGTAGTGGATTTTGTTCCAGTTTCGACAATGGAAGTGGAGGCTGTCGTGGGAAGAACGGGCTCTCTCCCATGTGACATAGAACCTGACTCCCATGAAGACAGGGTCTACATGGTGCTGTGGTTTAGACATGCGGGCGGCAAACCTCTATACAGGTAACTTCTTATTTCAGGGAAATATACGAAGAACAATTTACTCAATAAACGTCTGATTATTTGTTAATTATAGACAAATATTTACTTCGCAGTACGCAGTGTAGACAATATATTTTACTTCTATAGAAGTTATAGCCTTCCTCGATGAATGCTGCAACCGACACAAAAATAATTTTTCAATTCGAACCCGTAGTTCCTGAGATTAACTCCTTCAAACAAACAAACAAACTCTTAACTTCACTAAAACTTCACGTTTATATATTAAAGTATAGATTAGAATTTTTGTTGTTTATTTTTCCCGTCGGTAAACGATCATTGTAACTTTTTTCTCTCCTATTTGCTAGTTACGTTCCCACTTTGTTTCTCTTTAACTCTATTTTGTGCCCAATCTATTTTAATTTTAGTCATCCCATTTTTTCTTTCTACGATAATAAAGAAGTAAAAATCCTGAGTAAGTTGCCATGTTAACTATTGACCGAGACTGTCCTACAACAATTGGTCAAATATTTAAAAAAATATATAAATGTTCTACTTAAAAAAAACTATAACAACAAATATTGACCGTGGAACAGACTGACGCAATACGTTTTTCTAATATAAACTGGCAATGAGCAAATTTAATTCGAGGTAAATTTGAAATACATTTTATAAATTCACATAGAAATTAGTCCGCGGGAGTGTACAAAGTTTGCGGGGGGTGTGTACACAATAACAATTAATCACAATTCGATTAACGATAACATCATTAATTATACGATCATTCGGAGTTAACACAAAATCGATTTCGGTGCGCGACCGACTTTACACTGCCTCTGGTGAAGTATATAACAAATACATACCGACGACGTAGAATATAACATGTCATGTAAATGAAAAAATACGCCAGCAAGCTAAAAATAAGTGTTTTATTAAAAAAAATAAGATTCATACCAATTTTTAAGCTGGAATTCATAGTACGTTTCTCGGTTTTGCTACGAATTTATTTATTTTGTGTTCGCATGCTCTAGATTGATGGAACATTTTGCGAGACAAGTAATGTGTAATAGTACAAAAATCTCGATGTATGTAGGTCCTTCTCTTAGAAGCATAATACTATATTTATTACAACCATTGGTAATTAAAATGAAGCGTTTATTTTTCTCAAATAAAACACCCGGGAAAAGGAAAAAGACATTTTTTTTTCAATCAGCATTCGCAAATAAAGCCCTATAAGCAAATTGAATGTAATTTCTGAACGTATAGAAGCAGGTGAGCCTTGAAACGAAAGCTTATGTGCGATGTACATATTGCGGTAAGGAAAAATACTTTGATCTCGCGAATATTCGCTATTAGGGAGCGGCCGTCTCGATGTCGTGTGTACACATCGTTAGCTGTGGTATAGGGCTGCCAAAAATTGTCTACAAAGGATGAAATACTCTTTTATTATAATTATTTGAAAACTGACTAGTGACTAGGTATTTTAAAAGATATTGCACAAATCACCAACAACTATTTTGAAATAAAAAATTAAATATTTATTTTACTATTATATACTTCAACGCTTTAATACTCCAAATACACGTATTTTATCGGCATATGGGGCAGACCGTTTGCTAAACTATATAAAAGATCAATTATTTTAAAAAGTTGTATATTATTGTAAAATATTAATATCCTAAACTTTTTCAGTTCCATTCTGTTCATTCATTTTCATCAGAAATTCTACCTACGTATGTCAACATAGTTAACGCAACATAATAACAAAATGTGCAAATAAAAGCAATGATAATAAGGATTTTTTAGCGAAAGACTTATATATCGATAGTTAAAGTTATATTAGTTGATATATGTATGGTGCTATAAGAAAGTGCTAAGAAAACAATAAGTTTGTGGCAACCCTGCGTTAGCTAACGAAGCGTGATACAAAATGGATTATCGACAACCAGCGACACTCGTAGCTCGACAAATGATCGCCTTTCGAGGAATATGTTAAACTGCCACGTTGCATTTAATCTAATTACTCGTCTATCTTACGGATAAGCCTTAAAGTATTCAAACAAATCAAACAGCACTGTAGGTCTAATACTATCAAGGTACAGCTGATGTCCGAGATGTTTTAAATCAATGTATAATATTTCTGAATCACGTTGGACTTCGTCTGGAAACTCTGTATATCAAATCGGTAGTAGGAATATATAAATCCGACCTCGCTACGAACTACCAGCCACAGATCAAAGAGGCGTGAAGTTAATCGCGTTTCGGTCGCAGTCTGTCGCTTTCCGATGTCCGCTGTCTTTTTTTTATTAAAATAACCTATAGTTAAATCGACTATTAAGCTTATTTTAATATCGTGGTAGGAATATTACGACGAAAAAATAGTTTTATATTTTTACAAAATCCTCAATTCGTTAAATTTTCGAAAGGTTCGTTAACAATTACGTGCTATCCTATTGTTACTTTGATCGAGTCAGCTTATAATTGTCGGATGTCGATATTTGCGAATAGCCATTAGGCATCGCTTCATGTACATTGAAATATATTTTAGATACGTGAATATTTCAGTTTCAACTCATTATTATAAGCCCATTACTATATTATTTGATTTATATGTTTACAAGCCTTTCAAGGATTCATACGTGCGCAAACTAAATATTTGGTGGTACTATCATCATCCCAGAAAATTAATTTATCCTTTTTCAAAAGTAACATCTTTTATACAGTAAGTTTAACTATTTTAACTTATTAACTTTCTTAGTATTAACTTTTGTAATTGATATTCAGGTTTTCCCCCCCCCGGGGGGGGGGGGGTGCCCCCCCCGCCAGAGACTTATTGTATTTTGCATAGAAGGAAAAGAATATTTCATTGTATACACAAGTGTTAAACCATTTAAATGTATACATACATAGCTTTTAATTGGAATAATAATAATACGAGTAGTAACTATGATGAACAATTGACATAAAATAAACTAATCGGCAGCGAAAGGTTATCGTTTTAAGCGACGAATCGCGTATCAAAGCGTAAAAATTTGCTTTGAAACAGTTGCTGTATGTTTTGTTGATTTAATTGTAATGTGAGAGTAGACACCACTGTCATGTTACAGCCGTATTTTACTTAGTTGTTTTGTTAAAATATTAAAAACAGAGAATGTCGACTTCCAAGTTTTAATACTAACAAATGTCAAAATATATATTCCGAAATGTTCTGTGTCTTATATATAATGTTCTTGTCAAACCTCATTTAAATTGTCTTATTTCGGTGTGGGGGATGTTCATTAAAGACTAAAATAAAACCTTTAGTAACAAGTCAATCCAAATTCATAAAATATTTGTTCACACAAAATGATACTTGCATTTACGTTTGTTAATAAAAAAATACCACACACAGTCAATTACAGTTTTGCGCGCGTTACGGTAAAAACTATAAGATTTAAGCAGTTTATAAAGCACCCAGTCAATTAAAATCTTTAAAAAAATTATTGTAATTGCACATTTTACAATAAGTTAGTTTTATTTTCTTTATATATCTTTGTTTCGTTTAGTTAAAGTGCATGTATGGCATGTAAACACATTAAGTTGTTTATTTTTATATATGACTGTGTATATATCTATACTAACATATAAAGCTGATTAATTTTTTTATTTGTTTGAACGCGCTAATCTCAGAAAGTACCGGTTCGGATTGAAAATGTTTAGTCTTAGTTAGAGCACTTATCGAGGAAGGCTATAAAATAAAACATCGCCCTGTGACTAATACATGCGAAGATGCAGCGAGAAATGTAAAAAAAATGGAAAATTAATTATCATTATGGGTTTCCGAGGCGTACGCTGCAAAAACAGTTCAAGTAGCCCAAAAATATGTATAAAAGAAAGATTCCTCTTGAAATGATCTAAAAAAAAAATGCCGTGACGCTAAATGCCTATCTTTTAGCTAAGTACGAAGGGAAGGACGCGACCGGCATTGTGGATAACAGCTTAAGTTTATGAAGAGGAAGGGGTTTGCAAAAATCAATTTGGATTCCCAAAATATATATTCTTAGCGGACGAAGTCGCTGAAACAGCTAGTTGGATTATAGTTGTAGATAAACAAACGTTTTTTTGCTTTGTGGTGCAGTAGACACTAATTACTGCGTATTTAAGTGATGACCTGTTCCTAAAATGTATGAAGCTCATCACTAAAACGGTCTAAAAAAAACTATATTCTAAAAAAGAGGTCACAAACAAAACTTTTATTCAATTTTTATTGAATTTTCGAGCGACTGTTACTACAGGTCCAGTTTTATCAACTTTGTAAAAATATGCTGCAAAGCCGGTGATTGAACAAAATATTTTATATAACTTTTTCAAGGCTGGATACAAAAATCCAAATAAATGTAATTTAGCAACCTTCCATGACAGAGAGGACATGAAATGCCCCTGTCCTAGAGCACCCAACTTGTTTTTGGTTCGCACATTCGTAATCCACAGATCCTCAAATGTTGACTCTATGTATATAAAAATCGGAAAATGACTGACAAACAGATTGGCCGAGGCCAATTGATGTACATTTATGTCTGATTTTCTTGCCTGGACTTTTCGGCACTTTGATGATCTTTTTGACAGTTTAAAATAAACTTAAACCTTCTCTCATTCAAATTGAATTGAAGATAAGTGTTTCTACATAAAGAAATGAAAGTAAGGCTTGCGCGCTTTCAATTTGAATGCAAATATCTGTGCTGGTATATAGCGATTGGCTTTCGCGTTTGACACGGAGCAATCAATGTAAAAGCAGACATCACATAAATCCTCTCGATAATATCGATCGCATTCGACATCAATTAGTGTTGCGATTTCTGGAGTTAAATGGCTTCGGAGTGAGCTGCTCTAAGAAGCCAACTATAATGGGATGCTTCGTTCGGAATTCTAGTTAGTTCAGTGCGAGTCTGGGGTCAATGCACTAGATATTTTGCTTATTTGCTTATACATGTATTCGAAAATCACAACGACTTTAATAATATCTCAAAATGTGTATACAGTATTACTTAGAATTAAATTAACTTTTTAGTTAGTTATCTTATGCATGCTCAATGAGTAGTCTATATCCATCGCGATGAATAACGACGAAATAACCTGGTTTTGTGATATTTTAAATCCGAATTAGCTTGCCTTATATGAGGAAGGTCATCCGTACGAGCTGACAGTAACCATTAAACTCAGATTGTATTCTCACCGCTCGGGCGTGTGATCCACACTCGCTCACTGACGATATTGAAATTTCATCGAAGCAGCGACCGAGACAAGTGTCTCAATGGTTCGTTACCTGCAACACCCCTCCATAGCATAGGCTGAAGCGGTTGGCACATGATGCCTTTTCTCTTTGTCTGCGCATGAGCATGAAACTTAAAATACGACTTCCAATTTTGCAATGTGTAAATTATCCGGATACTAATTATCAGAATATTGTGATAATTATTACTGTTTCGTAGTGACGTATAAAAAATGTTTGGTTTTAAATAAAATGGCATTGTTATAAATTTTATGGTAAATGGGCGGGTAATACGTTTGTTAGAGTATTGACTAATGTTAGATGACGCTAAGTATGGTATCGCGTAAGCCTACATCTTGTACCACTAGAAATTCGTTGCTAGCGGAGCGTTACATCGTTTGTTGAGGAGACTGGGGGTAGCTCTTTGGAATGGCACTGACTGCGCGTGCTTTGTATTTCGTCATTCCGTTTGTAGCTGCCCTGTATGCTTGCTCTGATTCGAATCGTATAAAAAACATACATTTATAATATATTTCATTTTTTCACGAAAACGAAGAATTGACTGAAAAGTTTGTTTGTGTGTTTATTTTAATGCGGTAATCTCCGTAACGACTAGTTTAGAATTGAACTGCGACTAAAAGGAGCAAAGAAGAAAGGGATTCCAAAAAGGGGGGGGGGAAAGATGTATGAAAGAATAATTCCACTTTAAATGAACTAAATAAATGTAAAACTTTAAGAGCCTAACTTCGAAAAATGACGGTACGCTACCGACGTCATGGATTACAGCTTAAACTTATAAAGCATACGCCTAAAATAACTATTCTAGGCGGAGGAACACCTTAGTTCATTAATTAATTAAATTAACCCGCCCTTCTCTAAAACAAAAGCGAGCAAAACACTAAGCGCATCTCAAAAACGCAACCCAAAGAATAAACTGAACGAGCCTGAATACCGGATGCACAGTGAATTCCACTATAAAATATACTTAGTGTAGGTTTAATGTAATTGCACCCGTAAAATCCTTCGTCCCTCTACATATTGTAACCACAGACACCTGCAAGATCGGCTTAAAGTATTATAAAAGCGGGGCGAAACTGAATTCTTGTTGCCTTTATAGAGTAAAATGTTGAAAAGAGGCCAATTTCCTAGGGAAGAATAAAAAGTTTCCGCCTTACAACTATAGAAGTTAGAAGATAATAATTGTCGGGGAAGAAGGGCCTTCTAAATTGCTTCCTAGCCTTTGTTGAAGCAACGGGGTACACAAGCGTCGATACAAACAGAAACATACGTGTTTCTTATAAATGTATATATCAATAGTAACTTTTATATATTCATATTGTAAGTCATCCAGTGTTTTTTTTTTTAATTATATTTATACATGAGATAATATATAATGTTATTATTACACTTAACTAGCTGTGCCCGCGACTTCGTCCGCGTGGAATAGACACGTAGTGGTAGTAATTATTTAGGCTGTTTATTAACTTATGTAAGGGCGCATTCAAGGCAGCCAATCCATATTGTAAGTGCTACTTTGCCGCAACACTCTCACCTCTCACCCCGCTCTCATTCCTACACTCGCTCTCACTCTCACTCCCACTCCCACTCCTATTCCCAAAAAGCCAAGGAAGATAGTTTCATTTTTCTACCTTCAAAAACCACGAATTTCAACACAAATTTTCATCCCCTTTTTAACACCTATCAATCCTTTTTTTTCGGAGTTAAAGCCGGACAGACAGAGTTACGTTCGCATTTATAATATTACTTAGTATAGATTTTATCGAAAAAGTAGATAGTCTCGGCTCGATATCTTTGTGAATAGCAACGCTCATAGCATCCTACCTCCGAATACACAACAACCTAATTACGTTGAAGCTAGTTATAATTTCGTACACTGAGCACAATTGGCAGGAACGAATGGAGTCGCAGCCAAAAGCTACTAACTTTATACCCTTTTAATTAATATCTGACGTTTAATCCGCGGTTTAGAACCGACTGTTTTAGCTGTACGTTTTCCCGCTCATTAGCGCTGCAGGAAAAGGTTGTAGATAGACTGCAAATACGACTTCGTGTTGAAGTTATTTCATTTCTCTTACGAAATCCTACCCGAGCAATAAAGGGATGAGCGCTGCTTTCATAAGTTACACGTTATTATTGTATAAAGGTGATTCTAAATAGTATAACTTTAACTAACGGTTTAAAACACGAAATAATTTAAGTAACCTTTTTATAATTTACCGTACCTACCGCCCGACGTTTAGGACGCTTTGCAGTAGTGTGTTTTTTTTTATATGTACTACTCGCGTAAACTACTGGGTATTTACTATAGTTTGTGAGTTCACAAAGATGTTAATATGTCTAATAGTGTAAGTGAAAATATACTTCTTTATTATAAAAACAATAATATTATGGATACACAATTATTTTGTATAGCTGGATAATTAGTAATTTAGAACTTAGTTGTTATAACATAAGAAATCTGCGAGATTTTTATATATCGCAAATAAAAGTTATTTTTTTATTATTGAGGAGGACAGACAAATGTTGATTATTAGCCATACATAGCTACCATTACACCAACAAGCTCGTCAAAAATGTTTCACTAATAACGTTTAAAATAGGTTTGCGAATTGTCTAAAATGTAACACTGTCAGCAACATAAGACATGTCGCGTCATAGA
Source organism: Leptosia nina (assembly GCA_963661955.1). NCBI lineage: Eukaryota > Metazoa > Arthropoda > Insecta > Lepidoptera > Pieridae > Leptosia > Leptosia nina. The sequence goes on from CAVLEF010000007.1 coordinate 304,880, forward strand.
GCCGTGTAATGAAGCGTTTTGCAAATACTGCGGAACTCGCGAACTTGTTTCCTCCATTTTCCGTTTGTGTTGCGTCAATAATTCATGACTTTCGTAGCTAGACGGCTTTTGTGATGCAATAATTGCATTAATTTCGTGAAAACTCATGTCGCGTTTGAAACGATCCCCCTTTGTTACTGCGAACGAAATTGATCGACTCGTCTAATAATGTTATTCACTAAAGGAACGACACGAAACCGTTAAGTAGTTACGGGTACTTACTTTCTAAGTTAGGTTTTGTTGACGCAAAGTCTACATTTTAAACGAGTATTTAATTATTTTATGGAACTATTAAAAAGTATGAAGTTTTTGCATAATATAGTTTTGTGCTAGATATACACACATATATATATATTACATACAATATCACATAGATCTGCCTCTATATCCTCAGAAGCGCTTGACAGTGTAATTATGTGCACATATAGCCTAGATTCTAGACCGTTTTATCACACTTAATGAGAGAAGCTTGCAAGACAAATCACACGTACTAAACTAGGTATTTAGCTGTACGGGCGTTATTTCTTGATGGTTAGCTCCTTGGCTGAGCCCGAGTGTGGAATATTGGGCTTAATATAGGATATAATGAAGCAGGTACACTTCTCAGACTTCCGTTATAGTGTCATGAAAGACTATAGTAACCACATATATTCAACAATTGATGACAATTGTAAATGAATCTAAACAAGACAATAAATTTAAGTAGTCCGTAATTAACGCAAGTAGAACACATTTAAATGAAACCCTTAACAGTTTTAAACGCGAAATATATAAGATAGCTTATTTGAAATTTATTATATACTGCTATACGATGTTTCGGATGATTTGAAGCAACCGTGGTCACGGGAGGACAACGTGGGAGGACAACCCGTCAGATCAACATGAGGAATCTTCGGGTCTTAGTTATTATAATAATTTGTATCCAAGTTTCACTAAGTCATTCGCGTTTTAACCGTTAAAGGGGTTTCATTTAAAAGTTAACTAACACATTTTACGTTTTAAACCGTTTAAAATGTTTCATTGAAACAAAATTTTTAGCTGTTATTTGTAGATTTATTTTAGTTTCAAAGGAGTTCGAGTAGAAAAATTCGTTATTCTCAAATAGTGAGCTCGACAACAAAGAGCAATTTTACTTAGAGAGGAGCCTTTTGTCTACATCTCTATGATCCGCAAGTACCATAGTCATTTATCGAATAAACCCAGTATATAAGGCCGGGACATTGAGACCTAAGGTGACTTATCCTACGGGAAACATGAAAGGGATAGAAGCCGGAATTTTATAAAGAAACGAGAACATTGTACACGTTTCGCCATTTAAGGAAGCTATTTATTTGAGATTCGATAGTAAGAAACAACTTTCTCATATTTGTACTAAATCTTAACCGATTGAAACGCGATTTATTTATTATGTCTAAATAATTACGATCCGATGCAGGGTTACATTATAGTTAATGAATTAGCAGTTTTAAAATCGATTGGCTGTTTATATAGCTAACTAAAATACGTACAACTTGCGCACACAAATTTAATAGACGTAATTGTATGTGTAGTACTCACAACGTATTATTGGCTTTTCCATTGGTCTAGTTGTCAAGTGCCTAGTACGTTCGTGTCCAGATCTCGATGTCCTAAGTAAATGTAGTATGACTACAAGGAGTTTTCATATTCCTCTTTATATGATAGAGGAGGACAGACAACCGTGGGGTTTGCTTCATTGATTACCGCCCTCATATAACATCTAAACAAGATGCATTCTCTACGTACTTTTAGATATAAGGAAACCAATAGACTAAAGAGGAAACGCGATAACAATTCAAGGCTTCTGAAACTTCTATTCTCCTATCGCCCGTTTCAAGTCGAAAATTTCAGACTAAGCCCAGTGTGTTTCAAAATAAATCAATTAAAAATATGTTGGGCCGGGTGGGAATAGAATCTACTAGCCGTACACTGCTATCATTAGAACAACGGGCTTGACAAAGTTAAGTAGTCCTTATTTGCAAATTTACCATAAATTTAGTAACGGTAGTCGATAATGTCCGGCAACCCGCAACAAAACGGCGTGTGTTTTTATGTTCCTAAACGTTCCTTCCTATTGCAGAGACTAGTATTAGTAGTAGTGAGACATTAAAAGGTTAAAAAATATTGAAGTACATAAATTAAATGTTGTAATTACCCCACTAACCTGCGCAAGAGCGGCAACAACGATATTCATGTCAGTTGAACTTGATCTCAAGACACCATACTTCATTATTACTAAATCTCGAAAACCACGTTAGAGAAACACTTACTTTCGAGTTTTTAAAAGATAATGCAGGTATTGAAGTAATACCGGATTCGCTACGTACACGTTCGCGACTACATTTCGCGTGACGCGGAGACATTACTGTCACAAAATAAGCGTAGACGCACAAGTTTCAACATGTTTTAAGACTGTAGCCTTATGAACTACACCGTTGTTTTTATCTCATTCACCATTGCTTCTGGCTTTTGTTAGAGCGAGACACTATTATTTACTGTAAGCAACTCGTATTTAAATGAGTCTACAGACAAATAATACTCTATTATGCTTATGTTATAAGGTGCACTTTAAATTGATATTTCCCGATGCATTCATTACTAACTTCTCTTTTATAGCATTGATATATAAACTATTTCAATTATGCGAATTTTCTTTAGCAGCCATTAAATATATAACTTTTAGGTAATTGAAACAAATAGTAGGTCTTATTTCAAAATCGCTGTGACGCTTGAATAAATTATTTTATATTTGATTTTAAAATTATCCAAATGCATAAATCTCTACGGATGTTCTAGATTTTAATAAACAGTAATATGAGGCATACCACAGTATCTATTACATGCAACCACAACTTAGTGTAACGTGGCTTAGCCTCGCAAACTCGTGGGTAATTTTAGCATTTGCAATAATCTAACGAGCGAACTCCACATTTGTGCTTCCATTCCGATTCGGATATTAACGTGTGGGATTATCACAAATCGCCTCCAATACGGTGCCGTGCTGCGATAGCGAGGATGGAATTACATAGCTCGGGGCCCGTGGAGGCGGTATTGGCTTATGCTATCAGAGATATTACGAAACTTGAATTTCTGTCCTAAATAAATTTGAAATCTTGAGGACGTACGAATGTTGAATTAGCACGCCCGAGCTTTACAAGTTGTCCAAGTTTACTCTACGAGGTGCATGGACCAGACATATCGTTCTCTCTTTTTCAGATTTACATAAAGCATATATTAATAAAAATACTAATAGATTAGGTTGGTTGGTGCTTAACTTCTACGCTAGTGCTGAATAAGATACCAGTGATATAATTGCCTTAACGGACCGAATAAATACGGACCAAGAATTTAAAGCCGCTTTGTATGTTTCCACTAAAATATTTACTATCACGCCGACTCTGGCCAGCAAACATTATAAGGTGCGGGGTGCCCCCTGGGTGCTGGTTAACATAAGCTGCAGTCTCTTTTAGGACGCAAACGTTTCAGAGCTTGTCACAACTGTTAATAAATCGTTAAAAATATCCGAGATATTAGACTTCCACTTCAATTGTAATTTATGTAATTATACTGACATTTAGAGCTGCAGAAAACGATAACAGCCATTGTATTGCGAGTAAACTACCCTCAAAATCTCATATATTTAACGTTCTACCTCTTTTCTTCATCTTACGAGATTATTACTTTATATTTACGCTCCTATATATAACTAAATATCGTATTATTATTTTATGCATAAACATTTATATTTTTGTCAATAGTTTTGACGTGAGAGGCCGTAGCTTCAACAAAGCGTTGCATTGGAGTGATCCGCTGGCTTTTGGAAAGCGAGCTTACTTCGTCACCATGTCCAGACCCTCATCTTTAACCGTAGAAGCTGTACAGTTGGATGACGAGGGTATATACAGGTGCAGGGTTGATTTCAAAAATTCGCCCACAAGAAATTTTCAGATCAAACTCAATGTTATTGGTGAGTATTTGATCGCTTCTTATATGTATTACCTATATTTCAAACATTCCAATTGTAATCCACTAATTTAAAAATAAGTATTTCGTATTTTAGTGATTGTAGAAAATGGTTACTATTTCTTCTGATTATTCCTACAAATTTGGGATTGACCAGGAGTTAAGAAGTATTAATGACTAGCTGAATATGAGGTTCTGGGGTTCGAGTTATGCCCGACCTTGTAAAATGCCACAAACTAATTTCAAATAAAATTCCACCTATAGTTCCACCGCATCAACTACTTCTATACGACGAAGCAGGGAGAGACGTTGCGGGCGTGGTAGGCCCACTCGAAGAAGGTGGCAATTTCACCCTTCTCTGTGAGCTGCGCGGTGGTAAGGGCTCATTTAACTATCAAATCTATCAAACTACCCTACCTTTTACAGACTAAATAATCAGATGTCTTGGTAAAAAAATGTATGATAAGATAGGATTTTCTTTTAACCATCTTAAACAGGGGCGAGCTGATACTTTACGATTTCTGCTCACTATCTTTAACTTGTCTCTCAATAACCAACACTTTTTTACAACGAATGATGCTGGGTAATATTAAGTCTAATTATGTTTAGTCATCCGCGTATCACCGGAAAATGTTGGACGAAAATAAGAAACGAAATATTCAACGAAAACCATTTTTTACAAAGTAAGACAGAAGGAACATCAGAGTTATTATCATTACATTAAGCCACGAGAACATTAAAATAATTTTACAGTCCATTTCCTTTTTCGTTCCCCAAATTCATAATCCTAAAGAAACAATAACATCAATCAAATGTGTAAAACTCCAAACGAAATCAATCTCTATTGTATAAACACAAAGTCGCAAATTACATATCGCGATTCTGAAAAAGATAAATTCGCAAAGAATATGATATCACTCAAAGAGACAGGACAATAGGTACACTTGAAGTTGAAATAGAAGCGGAAATAGGTAGAAACAAACTATTAACGTTACAAATGGCACTTCTGTTACAAGCGAGGGCATTTATCAAACGGGTGCAAGCGAATTTCGGCTTTACCCACATTGATTTGCCAAAATAATGTTTACGTAAACATTGATGGAAGGAAATCTCAATTTCCTGTGAAAAATACCAGGTGAGACGGGGAATTGATTACAAAAATATGTTCAGTTGTTTTGTTCCCGTTTCGTTCGACGCATTTTTATAGCAATTTTCGCATCATTTGCAAACTATGAATTTTTAATGACGGTATTTTAATACGCAATCCTTGCGAATGTCAGTATTAAGGTCTTATGGCTATTTCTCTGACATATAAAATTGCAGTTTTAGAGTAGCTTTGTACAGATCTGAATGGAGAGTAACTTTGTTATACGTAAGTTAAACTTTATATTATAAAATAAAAAGTACATGCAAGAAGATACCGACGATGGACCGACTACGCCGTAGCAGAGCCGACTACGCCGTAGCATCAACTGCTACGTCGTAGCTATAAACAAAGCATAATAATTTACAGAGCCTCTAATCTTAATATGGTAACAAAGAGTAATAGTGAATTTATTTTCTTATATTTCACTAGGTACGGTTTTAAATTTGTTATTTTAAAAACGTTTTTGAACATCTTGAGCACCAACAAACATTCGTAAGATGTTATATAAAATTATAATATAAAATTCAACTGCGACGTTAAAGGAAAAAAATTGCCCGAATTGAGTGCTTCAAAACTTTGTACATAGTTTGGAACTTTAAATTTGAGATGAGAAATATTTTGTCGCTCGACTTTGGACTTCCGTTATGAGTTTTTTCCTGACATGAATAAAACATGTATATGTATTATGACGACTCACTCAGACGCAGAAGCAAAGACTGAACATTTAAATGGAAATTTCTGTTTTTATTCATCATTATAAACCTATAATTTTCGCTTCGACTACAAATAAGATAACCGTGTTCGAATTTGTTTAAACGATTGGAATAATTAGGGCAATATTTATTTTTATACTTCTACATTGATCATAGCATAATTTGAAAACATACTTAAGTTTTGCGGAAGATAAAAATATTATCACGAAAATATTTAATACAGTATTTAATAAAGAGAGCGGTAAATGAACAAAGGCCTACATGATGGCAATTAAACGCCGCTTCCGGTATATTCAATTTCGGTTAATTTATGTTTTCAACAATTCGAAATTTAATTAAATCGAAAAAGCCAAATCGTCGTAATTTAGAACGAAACAAAATTTACGATAATAAGTTATTTCGTATGTTCCGTTGCGTCGAGGGGACCGCAAAATACAGAGTTAGGTGTAAAATTTAACGACCCGACGTGAATACTTGTTGTAGTAGAAGAGCTAAGGATTTTCCTTCGCTCTATAACTACAAGCATTAGAGAGCACACATATTGCAGTGTTTACAGGCTTTAATATGCTAAAGATTGAAGAAGCTATTGTATTGGTGTTTAAAAAATATTCCAATTTGTTTTTGGCGTAGCATAAGGTTTACCTACTCGATTCGATTGATTGTGGTTCCAAAGTACCTACTATATTTAGTACCATATATTCATATTTAGTTAAATAATATCGGTATCGATCTCCTGGTCTATAAACTGTGTTAGTCCGAAAGCAACGAAATGCTAAGCTTATTCCTTTTGATGATATCTCAATGGAGTTTCGGCTTTTCCAAGATTTTTCTCACAAAAGGCTTACTGAAATCCTGTTCCAAGGTTACGTGGTGGCATTATTCTCACCATTGTCCACAATGTGAGAGAACAAACGATAATTCTTATCTTTTCTGCTTTGTTATGGATTTGTAGATAGTATTTTTAAAATATATATTTTAAAAGATTATTAAAATAAACTTTTTAATATATAATCATATTGTAGATGAAATAAACAGGAATAGATAAGGAATATTGGTAAAAGTTAAAATTGAGACGTGGTTCGGCGAAATCCAATACGGGTGCTACGATCCTATCTCGTTATGAGAAGTGCCTAACTTTTAACTGAGCGGCGATCGGCCACGATTTTCATAGACCAGTAATTTAGTGGCATACGAAATATATTTTAATTTTAATCTGTATATTTTTACATAGCACCGACCAAACTTTCTAAAAGAATATGCTCGATGGCCCGAGGCCCGATATATCGTAGAAGGCCAATTGTTTATTTGAAATCGATTATAGACACGGCTATGGTATTTGCCTATGAAACAGTCAAGATATCACTTCTGAATAATCAATTTCCGTTACGTTGCATTCAGGTCGGCCGCAGCCAACCCTATCCTGGCTTATCAACAACACACCAGTCGATGATCACACGATATTGAAGAATGATGGCAAAATCATCATCAGCAAAATCGTCATAAGTGGGGCGCAAAGAAGCTGGCTGAACAGCACTGTTCGATGTCAGGCGACGAACACTGCTTTGCTTAGTCCGCACGAACGGAGCGCTAGAGTCGAAATGAATTGTGAGTAATTTTCATTAATAACCGAATAAAACGCGAAGTATTTACGCGAACCTTATTTTTTGTTTAATTACGGCCCAACGTTTCGGAAGCTTAGCGTCTTCGCATACAAGGACACTGCTGAGAGGCAGAAGCTTTAAATGTTAAAAAAATAAAGTTTATTGTATTTATTCGTTTATTAATAGTTATTAGAAGTAAATTTAAAAACGCCTTTATTAACTTTTACTATTACTAACTGTAAAGGCTTATAAAATAAAAATAAATTTAAGTTTAGTGTTTTTCTCCCTTAAGATTTAATTAATGTTATTAATTATTTTGTTAATGTAATGAAAATGTGCTTTATACTACTTTTTTAAACAGTACGACCGACATCGGTCTCCATAATACAAAAGCCAGGTCAGATGTCAGCGGATTCCGAAGTGACGTTGGTGTGCGTCACCCACGGCAGTAGACCACCAGCGCAGGTGGCCTGGTTTAGAGAGAACAGAAAATATACAAGGGGCAAGGTAAGAATACCTTTACTATAATTGATACTACTAAAAGTACTAAGGCATTACATTTGGCAGAGTAAGTTTTACATAGAACTGAATTACAAATATTTGATTAGTAATAACTTTGATAATAATACTTAACAAAGAATGTTGGTATTTATATACATTCTACGTAATAAATGAAAACATAGAAACGTTATTAATTAGATATATTAAATTAGGTCCAAAATATGCTCAATGCAAATTTCAATAATGTTAGGTGCACTGGAAATAATCTAAAATAATATTAAGAAATATATCTCTATCTTATTGCTTATTATTAAGCAATGACCTTCAGTTGACAATTGTTCAATGCCATTCAACTTTTACTGAAGTTTACGCGACTCTTAGTACTTAATAAAATATTTTAACAGTTTAAAACTCAAATATGTTACTTAACAATGGTCATGATGGAACAGTCTAAGGTAAAAGTTTTGTAACGTTTTTAACGAACAATAGTTCAGCTATTGCAAAAACAGAAAGACTATTTCATAAAAATTATGAAATTTAATCTTTATTAATTAAAAACAAAATATATATATATATTTCATTGCGTTTTTCGTGTTGGTGTTATTAACAAGTAAAGTTAATTAACGAAACATTTGCAGCACAGCGAGTACATAAATGATACTTCCACTGTCAGCAAATTAACCATGCTACCACAACCAGAAGACGACGGAACCACTATACGTTGCCGCGCTGATAATCCTATACTCAGGGTTGCGTTGGAAGATTCCTTCAAGATGAGCGTCGTATGTAAGTAAAGCATATATTTAAAGTTCAAAAGAGTCGCCCTGCATTACTAGCACTACAAGCACCATTTTCCATCTCCGGACCAAGTCACATTAAACTAGAGAATTCGTCTTCGATATAAACAAAACGAATCAACATAAAATAAACGTAATGTCCCAAAACAACGACGATTCCACTACGTGAGATCTTTCAGATAGAAAAACTAATTTTCCGACTTTTATCTAAATATCCTCGATTCTCTTATCAGAACTTAAATGAAACATTTAGATGTGAACTCAATTGTAACGCAATAGAGTTCAAATTACGTCGAAATTAGCGCCGAAAACATTTCAGAAATCTTAACACACGGATATGAAATAAACACCTCGATTTCATACAACTCAATTCGAGAACTTTCGAGAAATTGCAGCGAGCTTCAATTTTGCGAAAGCGAGTCCGCGCGAATTTGGACTCTTTCCGTGGTGAACAGGGTGTGTTTTTCGCAGACAAGCCGGTCGTCAGCATGTCCCTGGGCAGTACGCTGAATCCGAACGACATAAAGGAAGGTGACGACGTGTACTTTGAGTGCAACATAAAGTCGAATCCTAAAGAGCACCGCATCTCTTGGTACCATAACGTGAGTGAGTTAAAAGTTTAATTTACTATTTACATGCAGAGTGCTTTACGGGCTTTTAACGTTTGTCCTTGTTTAAATTGTCAGCGGACGCGAAATTTGGCCGCTTACTAAATGACTGTTTAAATAATTTCATTATTCGCTACCACAAAGGTTATATTCTCGTTGTACGGTGCCAGATTTTTATGTAGTGACGTAAGAGTTACGAGTTCATCTAATTAATATATAATTATTAAATATGCTTAATAAAATCTAATATTGTTAGAGCAAATGAAATTGTACTAATTAATCTTCAGCTCCACGAAAGTAGCGCATCGCGTTTTTAGCTCGCCACTTTTAATATTTATTTAAAAATGTTCCTTCTCTTAACAACTCTTCATTCGAGTTACCTTGTTACGTAATTTTGCGATTTTTTTTTCTACTTCACAATTATTTTCACGAATTTTCAACTCTTACTTTGCGACGGACAAACTACGACGGCAGTCTAACCGCTTTAAAACTGAAAATTTTATTTTTAATTAGGACGTTTTTGTGTAATATTCAAGAATATCATTTTAAATATTTGAGCTCAGCATGGTAAATGACTACTACAAGAAATTTACGATTCATACTTGACTTATTGAAAACTTGCTATATCTAACATATTTTGACGTAGTGCAGGTAGAAAAATAATGTTAATTCAATTATTTAAAACACATGACTGGGTGTACTCGGTAACAGGATGAGCAAGTGAGTCAAAACATGTCATCGGGGGTATTCATCAGCACGAAGTCACTGGTGCTTCAGCGGGTGACACGGCAAGACGTAGGCCTCTACTCTTGTCGAGCAGCCAACCAGATTGGAGAGTCTACTAGTCAATCAGTATTCTTGAGAGTGCAATGTGAGTACCCTTGGTCTTTGCTTGTTTTTTTTGTTTCCAGGTTTTAACTGTTTAAAACTCGACATGTATTATTGTGTAACTTAATTTAACTATTGCCTGACCGGTTTGATTACTTTGCAGCAATCGTGGTCACGGAGAGTTATTTATTGACCTATTTGCTTATTTAATATTATATATAACATAAAGGCAAAGCCCTAAGTGCAACATTTATCTATTAACTCGTCCGCTTCACAAAATATAGCACTAAAGAACTTCCAAGAAGATGTCTGCAGAGAATGGAACCACAGACTCGTGATTGTAATGCAAATGCGCTAAGAAAGTGACCCAATAATAGAAGTAGCGAGGATGCACTCTTCAGTGAAAAGTAAACGCTTCATTTAGAAGTTTGTATTTTATATTAAAGGCCAAATTTTACGAATGGAATTAAGATATAAACCGCTATCCATTTCTATTTAAATATCCAAAAAAATATCAGCTGGTAGGTTTTAACGGTACATTAACTCTTATTATTGTAACATACTCTCAGTTAAAGGCTTTCGTAAACAATGTGTCATTCGATAGTTCATTGGTTATGTTGCTAAGTATACATTTATCCTATTTGCTGTTGTAACAAGTTGTGTAAAACTCAGATTTAAAACAATTGAAAGTAAGACTACTTTCTAAAATAAGCAACAAGTAATTTCTATAAAAGGACCTATTTTTTATAAATATCAAAGGAACGATAGCAAAATAACGGTTTTGCTGAGTTATTTATTTGTAAGCTTATTATTATTATAATTGTTTGTTAAATTATGCGAATTATTAATAAAGCAACTATAAAGCCAACGAATAGAAAATGTATACCTTTTAAACTATCACTTACTACGAGACATTCAGTACATATTGAATTATTTTTGAGCCGTCAAACTCGTTTCAACTTATTGTCCAATACAATTTTGCTAGATGCGCCAACCTGCGCCCAGGCAACCCCCGTGGTGATCGGCGCGAGGCTGGACGAGTCTTTACGTGTGAGATGTACGGTCAGCGCTGACCCAGCCGATGTGGCGTTCTACTGGCAATTCAATAACAGCGGGGAGAGCTTTCAAGTGTCCCCTGCTAGATATGGTAAGGGCCTTCTGTTAGTGATTGTACTTTCCGTCGAGATTTCTCGCGTAACCCGTATAATTTTCCATTTCAAAAGTACGTAATAATCTAGGTTAGATTTCTAGTTATTTAAAACTAGCCTACTTGGCAAACGTTTCTTTTGACATAGAAGTATTTTGACGTAATTTTATTTCCGTAAAAAGGGTTCTCATAAGTTAATCTTGAAAGAGAGAATAAAGATATATACGAGTTCTATCGCGGACATTAATTAAGATTATTTTAAAAAGTAAAATTCTATAATATATTTTGGGCCGTTTTCACATCGCACGCAATCGAAAATCCCTCAAAAGACGAATAATTTCCCTGTTTTTTTTACATTTCTTACTGATTTTTTTCGTGTATTGATCATAGACTGATATGATAATCTTAAGTTTGCCGCCATAAATGTTCTAATCAACACAATTATTTTTTTGATGCGAACCAGTAGTAACCGAGATTAGAGCATTAAAACAAACTCTTCTGCTTTATAATATAGATAGAACTGGCAATTGAACATCCAAATTTGACTACTGAAAGGTTTTAGACTTAGTGTTTTCATATTTAAAATAATAACTGTGTCTGTGTGAGGTAACATTCTTCGTTTCTATTTAACTACTAGATTGCGCTTACTTAGACAAGGATGGGATCTGATTGGTGTACCCTGTCTGACAGTTACATTTTTATCGCGACTTTTAGGCGTTTAACCGTTCTGCTTAGTGTAAATTGTAAATCTCTGGACCTTATTATTCCTAGTATCTACGGGTGGCACAGCCAGTGAGCTGCGCTATCGAGCCGCAAGTGAACGAGATTACGGAGCACTTTTGTGTCGCGCGTCAAACGCAGTGGGCACTCAGCACAAACCCTGCGTCTTCCAAATCGTTCCTGCTGGTAAGCATTGACTTACATTATTCACAAAGTATACATGATATGGATAATGGTTAGGTATTTTTTTATTTCCTTAAAACTTCAAGGCGTTTTAATAAATAGAACCTTAAAAAGTATAGTGTAACTAAAACTTCGTATCTTAGCAAAATATATCACATCTATATTTATTCGTGTAGGACTCAATCACAGTAGCGAATACGCGTAAATGTTTATTTATCTGTCTAAAAGATATAGAATACATTGTACCGGTAATCCGGAAACTTTCGTAAAAAGACAGAACAAGCTACCAATACTATAACGCTGTCGCTGCACTTCTCTGCAAAGCCATCTGTATTCGTAACATACGCCAGCCATGCTAACTGCTAAGCTCAAATACTCTTGCGGCGGCATCCACAATGCATACAGTATATTATCGACCCTGCACCACAGAATCACAGAAATAAGTATGCATGAGAGTAAAATTCATATTATTGCTAAAAAAGAAAATAATAAGCTTTTTAAGTAATATATATCGCATTTTAAACTGTTAGTTTTTTCTGTAGAAGATTCTAGTTAACATGATTTTTTTAGTAGAAGATAGGCGATCAGTCATTTGTAGGTGGGTCTTTTGGCCGAAAAAAATAACTATAGGAAATTTAGTGTTTTTCAAAACCGATGAATTAGTTTGGGAATGTGCCGAGGATAACTGCGAGCCCATTTCGCCTAACATTATTCCCGACTTATGTCGCACGTCAAAGTCTAACTCAATTCAGTATTCGTACTTACACGAGAAATTGTACAAAGTAAATTGGATTATAAGCGAAAATCATCAATCTTGCAAGAGTTTGAAATAAAGTGAATAGGTTACGTCAGAACGTGAAGTTTCCGAGCTAATTCCAGGGTTTAAGTAAAAAAGTTTTTATTTCATCGTTTCGACTCGAGGACATAAATCGAGGGCAGGGTTGTCGCGCGCTTCGTTTCGTACATGGAAAACTTACGAATGTCGCTTCACTAATTCGCCCGTTATATTAAAATAAAAAGGAAATCTTACTGATTAATTGTGTTCAAAATAATTGTAGGCGATTTTAAGGTCTTTTTTTACAAAATTTGCCGTACGTATTAGATTAGGTTCAACGATAACAGGCTAAAATCCTTTAAAAAGAGATTTAATTTTGGAAGCGTTTACTATACAAAAAGCAATATAATCCCTACGTGCGTGTATTCATTTGTAATACTTATTCTGTTTTTACATTTACTGTGTTCAACATAATTATGTAATGCGAGTGATATGTTAACAATAACTTGACAACCCTGATGTGTTCCCGACTTAAAGCAAACCCAACTCGCAGCGCTGAACGCCGGTTCCTGATATTGCAAATATTTACTGTATTACTAAGATCTGTCACCTGCCTCTTTGATAAATTGCCTTACAGTACCATTTATATTAACGCATTATTATTAGTTCTATTTAGTCAGTACTTCAATTTAGTTCGAATTAGTGAATAATTAAACTAAAACGAATTTTCTTAAACCGAACCCCGGTAATTTTAATAATTCAAAAGGGTGTTTTAATCGATTCAAAATCGAAATAAAATGGACTACTCAGTAAGTCACTAATCGAGTTTTTACAAGCACCAGCGGGTAATGACAGTCGACGAGTTTCAGAGTTTAATCCATAAAAACTTAAAACTTTCCAACTTAGCCTTAAGACTTCATTTACATTGGATTTTAGGATAAATTTTTGAATATCTCTCCTCGTAATTTAATATTCTCTTCATCGTCAAATGTTCTTAGTATAACTACGATCGTGTAGTTGTGGCCGTCAGATTGTATCTACAGTCCGACATACATAATCTTGTTGCACGGCGAGGACGATACCTTTGTGAACAATACAAATCAAAAAAATATGATACACCCGACAAGTTAATTTAGCAACACTCGTGTGCGCTGCAAACAATTATATAACACTACGATGTTATTCACGTTACAAAACTGTTATTCAAACGCAATGAATGAATTTTACTGTCCAGTAAGATATTATATTTATTAGAATTAGTTCATCCTTCTAATAATGAGATACGAATATCCTTAGTACACGGAACAATTAATTTCTAAGGGGATTTTATAGGACTTTGGCATTTATTATGTAAGGGTAGTGTACAACACACTTATGACACTAGAATAAAACCTTTAGGAAAGCTATCGTTACTTCGTAACTTTGAATTAGTATGTAAAGTGTATTTCTGATTAGAAAAAATATGTTGATACTACACATACCAGCTTTTGTGAAGAAAATATATTTGCCTATATTTCACATCGTTGACAGCCCTAAGCGCGAACCACATTTGTAAATAAACATTTAATATTTAATGCTTCTAATTGTGCCCTGAGGACTTCGTGATTTAGTGAAACGTTAATAATTTATCAGCCAGGGTTGACAAGCACTCCAGTTAAATGGTTTTCAGTGTTAGATGTATCTTTTTGGTTTCTTAAAATGGTCGATTTCGAGTTTTTCACCGTGCACTATAGTGGTTTATACTAATCCTAGAAAACTCTTGCAGATCCGTAGCTGCAAGAATTAAATGTATTAAAACGAATATAAACATTAGCGTATTTAAGATTTTCGTAAACACAATAATCCCTAATCGATTTATTATCTTAAAATGCGCTCCCAGTCGAACTTAATCCGTAAATTACTAATTTTACAACTCAATTAAAGCCTTCCCGACTTCGCGATTCGATAATCTATAAGGGTTTCTATACACATAAAAAAAACTATTCTTTACCAATAAGCCATGCCGGATTCTAGGGTTTACGAAGCATCTTAATCAGTTTTTTATCTTTCACTTAAACTAGTAGTGTACTTAATACTTTTACCAAACATAGGTTAAAAAAATAGTTAATTAATATCAACTCTATACAATTTCGAGCCTCCGGGCGTATTTAAATCTACTTAAAACAATAAGTATTATTATCTTTTATAACAACCGCGTCAGTATCTCGTCGAGAACAATGCGAATAAATTAGTAAATAACAAAATTCTAACGTAGCTCGTTAAAAATTAATAATTGAAAGGAGAACAAAATAATCTAAACGATTTGAATATATGAACTATTAAGTTGACTTGCAGAAATTAATAAACTAAGCCTCTTACTGAAATTTCAATTTCAACTTGGAATTGCTAACAGCCAACGGGGATAGCTTTTGAGCGGATTCTAATTTTGACACTGTTTGAAAACTTATATGGTTCTCTTAACAGTACACTTTTTTAATTTTTGAACGCGATTTGGAATTTTAAACCCGAATAAAGTACCGGGCTAATATAAAAATTAATAAGCATACTGCGAACGAAGTGATAACGTTACCCTCGTAAAGTGTCTACAAAAATGTTGCCAACTCATCGTTAGTAAAAAGGTTGTAAAGTAAATTTCGGGACAAAGCGGCGAGTATAAAACCCCTTAATATTTTAAAATAGGAAACTCCAGTCAATACGGAACTCGAAACGAGAAAACTTACACGCGATTTACAGCTTATCCCAACTTTATACTTCCTGTAGGTATAATATGTTCTCGTAAATACACAGAAAAGTTTCGAAGTGACTTCAGTCCTAATAATAACAGAGGAAGCATCGAATTTATTGTTTAAACTTTCTATACGCCCTTGCGAACCTATCATCGAACCAGAACACTATTTCATTAAATGAGAACAGACAAGTGCCATACTTGTCTGTTCGTTCACCACCCAAATTATAATAAGTTTTACCATAATATGATTAATATATAATTATTTCGTTCTCGTTAGGGTTTATTATTAGATAGTCAACATTATTTTACAAAATCAGGTTGCCTTCGTATCTCTCCGTACTTTCAAAAGTGAATTTAATGCTTCAACCTAGGACCGACTCTCTTCCTATGAAAAATCATCCCCATGAAAATTCGTACTGGCACGAACAAAAGGCGTCGCAGTTTCTCTGCCATTCTGAACTTTTATTTGTGACTGTCCTCGCTGAACTGCCGCATTGAAATAGTCTACAGTTAGGATGTTTCGAAGTGACGGTGCAATGAATTGTTCCTGGCGCTTTGTCACGTACCTAGATGAGTTTATTATTTTGTACAATTCTAAAACGTGATATCGCTAGCTCGGCTACGCTTTTGTCATTTGCGATTTCCTCGATCATTTTCTTCTTTTTCTTTAATTGTTCTAGCCCGACCATCACCTCCGCGGAATTGTACAGCGAATCGAGTGGCGGCGAAGGTGGACGTAATCCTCGCAGTTAAATGCATCGCCGGGTATGACGGTGGACTAAACCAGCATTTTCTGCTAGAAGCTGTCGGCGATACTAGCAAAGCTCTCGCAAATACTACAGCTGGAAAGATTGGTACTGACTTTGTTCTCGGCTTACCAATATAAGATTAATACCTACCTTAAAATGCTATTAATGCTTCAGATTCCTATAATAATATAATAAAATTAAAAATAATAAAAAGTTATTTTTACAAAGAAGGAATTCGCGGACTGAAAAACGGTCTTATTTAAAAATAAATTCTCATCCATTCTTTTTTATCTAGATCTAGTAGTTTGGCTGAACATCAGTTGGTCCGTGCTAGAGACTCTCGGTGAGGAAGAAGTGTTGACGGTCAGCGCTAGGAATAACAAGGGCGTTTCAGACCCGGTGTTATTGAAAGAACTAGTCTTCAAGGATGCGGCTAAGCACACAGGTATTCATTCATTGCATTTTTATAGCGTTTTACAAGCCCTCACCCAATTTAGTAGAAAGTAACAAAGGGTCAATGCCATGATTGCAAGTCGATAAATTCAAAAGCTTCATGGAGTCGAAGCTCGCAAATTTTAGAGGTTGAACAGAAGTGTTCGCTTTACCAACACGCAAACTAAACAGTCCCTTAGAGACCATTTAAATTTATTAAAAAAAGCAATATTTGTTTTTACTTATTTAATATATTTCACATGTTACTCGATGGTTTTATATAAGTTAAAAATCTATTTAGATTTACAAACATTTGCGACACGGGCGGGATTTGAGCCGGTATCAACAGCGTTATACGTTCTAACCAAATGAGCTACTGTGTCTTAGATATTAGACACAGTAGTTTAGGGTAGCAGCCATCATACTATATTTATAAGAAGAAGAAGGTTCTCAAAACATTATGATTTGGAATGCCTAAATAAAAAGTTGTATCGCGTGATTTGGTTTACGTTGAGAAACTTTACATGACATTACGATTTTCAAACTACGTTTTGACATTCGGGAAATTAAAAAAAAACTATTGGAATATTAAGTATTATACCTATTCTACTTTACATTTTTTGTTTCTCACAGAAGAAACAACTCAAGTGATTGCAAAATTTCCGCTGGCTGCTGCGTTTGCTGCTAGTGCTGCTATTGTGACGGCCGCCGGGGCTATCATTGCACTTATTTTTAAAAAGTAAGTAGCACTTGGATTACAGTTGATATTAGTGTCAGCTCATAGTTCTTAGAAAAAAATATATGTTTGGGATAAGTACCGTTTGGTGTGCCTACATTATCTATATATATGTATGTATAAATATTAAGGAAATAAAATATTTATTAAAACCCGATGAGCTTTTCAGCCGTGACAGTCGAGTGGCTGTAAGAAATAAGTTACCTAATATTTAACTTCATAAATTTCGCGGTTACGGGGAGACCGCTCCTTTGATCTAAGGCATTCGAAATGTTGCGTCGTAGATGAGAAATAAGTAATGGTGCGCGTTTGAAACCGTTTAAAATTATTCTATTCAATGTGTAGTACTTGTGTACAATACCATATGTAATTTCTACCCTGAGATAGGGCACAATAATGATGGATAATAACTCTAACTCTATTTAAAAAAAGCGATCCCTTAGTAACAGTAATTTCTACCCTTTGGGTACGGAACCGTACAATTGAGATTTCCTTCTCAATTTGTAAAGGCCAATTAATACCAATGCCGTGTAGTCAAATTATTTGAATAACGGGCGAAATTGGAATTTAAATAACAATAAAATTAATAAGCCTCTTTTAAAATTCAAAAACTGAAAACGTATCGGAACGTGTTCATTTATAAAATAGATTCGGTCGAACGTGTACGAAATTTTTATCATGCTCGCTGAAATTGTGCCGTGTTGAAAATGTATAAACTTTGGCATTTTCAGTAATTTAACCTCAATATTATCTTATTTGTGTTGCATAAATAACATGATTTAAACACTCGTTCAGTATTTTACGTTATTACCGTTACGTTATAACCCGTGACAAAGTTTTACGTAGAGCAAGAATTGTTTAAAGACCTCCTAAATGTGTAAGACATTTTGAATGTAGGTATATTTTATGATAAGGTATATTTTGTGTAGGCGTCACGAGTCATCTAGCACCAGTAAGCGTCCTTGTCAAAGCGTCGTTCAAGTGGATGCGCAAGGCAGGAGATACCTCATAGCTTATCCGACTCCCCACACCCAGGAGAAGCAGGAGATAAAGCCAGATATTCTGAACCCCAAGCACGGTATATTTCACGTCTATTTTATTATTTATATACCTAAGTCTAGAGTGAAATTTAAAAGAGTAAGATTGTCGAAGTAGCAACACTTAACATTCGTAATACTTGTAATATACGTTATATTTATAAATTGGTCTTTTTAGGCGAAGCTGAGGGTCCTCGAGTGGTACTAGAATCGAGTGACAACACGAGTTACATTATTCGGGAAGCGAACCCGCTTCCTCACTCGACGTGTGTCTCGCATACATCCCACGATGATATGGTAATACTTCTTTTATAACAATTATATTGTTTACTTGACAATATTAAAACGAAGATCTAAGTTGAACGACCAACAAATCTCAGGAGGGATTTAGTTCTTAAATACTTTAAATATTTAATATCGTATAGTATAAATAAAAAAACTTAATAATATTTAGTGGTCTACTAATATCTGTTGTTTACGCGAGTAGATTAAAATAAACACTTAACATAACCACGGCTGCGGCAAAGCAGACGAAACGATCGTAGTTATAAATAATGTAAAAGGGTTGAGTAATATATTTCGCGTTTCAAACGGTTTAAAGTATTTTATTTAAATGCTCATAGGTCTGTTTGCACAAACTTATCAACAGAATGAAACACTCATTGTAATCGTTACCTATATTGTCTAGAGTTTCCAGTTCCTACAACGCCCCACTGCGGCCCCCTAAAGAATGTAAACGCGATGCCTCGATCCCCCAACTGTCGCATCACGTCAGTCTAGTCCCAGTTATAATTATTTAGCTCTGTAAAAGCTCCCACGACGATCGTTCCAACTTCAGTTAACACGTATCAACGCTGCACGGACTAACATAGACTGTATTAGACTTAGCAGTAGAGCGTTTTAGAGTAGTATAAAGTGCCAAGCGTGACTGGGTTGCTAAGAGGTCTGGGATATTCTTACAGATAGAAATATTTTTTTATAATTATTCCATAGACACTACAGTGTTAAAAGGGAACTGCACTTTTAATAAATATAAAAAGCTGAAGAGTCTGTTTGTTTAAACGCGCTAATCTCTGGAATTACGGGTTCGAATTGAAAAAATATTTTTGTGTTGTTTGAAGCATTAATCGAGGAAGGCAATAAAACATCGTCCTATGTCTTAAAAATTATTCATCATTATGGGTTTCCGAGGCGTACGCTGCAAAAAACAGTTCAAGATACCCAAAACTATATGAATGAGAGAATGATTCCTCTTTGAATGGTTCAAAAAAGTCCGCGACGAGACAAGAACGACGAGAAGGGACGCGACAGACGTCGTGGGTAACAGCTTAAGTTTATATAGGTGAAGGGGTTTGCAAAACGAATTTGGATGCCCAAGAAAACGATTCTCGCGGACGAAGCCGCTGACACAGCTAGTTTTAAATAAATAAGTAATAAATGTTTTTGTTTCAGATGCCGCAAAGATAACATAAGAAATCGGAAATTCGAATGTTGTAAATAAAGATTTAGTTACTGTAAATTAAAATGCCAACGCTTAGCTGTAAGTGAATATAGACGAATTCTTCCATATCACGAATAATGGTGAAAAAGTTTACCAACCTTTTTTATAACGTATTTAAAATGAAATTTTAAGTAATATTATTATTTAGAAAGAAATCATTGTGAATTATATTTTCCTTAATTTCTAAGTTTTGGTTTAACTTTTTCATCATTATAATATAAGGTAGATTAATGGTAAAATTACACATAATTATATCGTAATTAATAATATGAATGTTGAAATAAACGCTGAAATTTTGACGCTGAATTTTACTATACCCATCTTTTCTGTGTCGTAAAAATAATTTAGGAACTCAATTTTCTTTATTACAAAAGAGGCTTTACCTTGATTTGTTTTTATTGTCATCTAGACGAAATAACGGCCTACTTAAAAATATTTTTTTCTACTATATTAAAATAGCCCAAAAAAAGAAACAATCAACTGTCATGGTAACAATAAATAGATTTCAATAAGCAAATATGTATTTATTATTTTACTGAAATAGGTCAAACTTCGTTTCAAGTTAATTCAGGCTCCTTTAAGATAAAAATTTTATATTTAAATGTAAGCTTTGTTGTAGTGTACACACATATATATATACTTTAATGTATACAGACAAATATAAATTTAAATTAAAAGATCGTGTTATTTTATAATTCTGTAGAAAAAAATCCAGAAACTAAAGTACACTTAGTTAACCTAATTTTAATTGAGATGGCATAATTTTTACACAAAAAAACCTTACTTATATCGCAACAATTGAGCAGTAAAAAGTCTAATTGATTACAAATTAAAATACCTTTTATATTCGCAACCTCTTATTTTTTTCTTCTGTATCGTAACTCATAAGCTACTTCCGTTTGTCAATTTGTTGTATATTATGAGAATTCCTGACCCATTTATTAAATAAAAGGCTAAATAAAATTTGCAAGCAATTTAAATAAAGTTGCAATAAAATGTCGGACAATATCAAAGGCACAAGGACACGTAAAGAGGGCAGAGGGCAGACGGCAGAGGGTCGGGCGGACAGACAGGAGTGAAGCCAGCAAATTGAATTGTTGCCTCGAGGGACGTCTGGTGATTGGTAAACTGCACACAAAGGACGCAACTATACAAAAAAAATGCTAACTGCCACTGAATACTGATCAGTAGTTAGAAATGTGCATTTCGAATATTTGACCACTTCACCCTGTGTGTGTACTGGGAACTGAAAAATCATCTAGTACATATATTGAATTTTCACTTAAAGTTTTACCTCCTTATTAGACTATTCTAGTTTAAATATAAATAAGCACAACTGTTGGGGTGTTCATACGAGATAACCATCTTTTTCTCGCCCTTAGGCCTACAAAGACTATCCATAACATTAGTTTAGAACCTCGTGGAAAATTGTTTACTCCATTACGGTGACGCTGACTTGTCCAAAGCTAATTGAGATGTGGCTAAAAAACGTGCAAACACAATAGAAATGGGGCAGAAAGGTAAAATTCAAGTTTAGCCAATCTTGTCGTAGCTTTAAAAGGCTTTGCTTTTTTTATATCATCTTAATCCGCTAGAGACCGAATTCAATAAGCGTGTGACAATTATAACGATACCGATTATGCAGTTAGTGCCATAATCCCGCGGAGTGGATCATAAATAAGGGAAGCAGTTTGTCGGTCGCCGATTGTTAATTATGGCACCGTTTGCCCCACATTTGTCATTTGTGAAATATCGGTGAGAGATCATTAGCTAGCGATATTATTGTATGGCTCGTCGTCACTCAACTTCAGGTCGACCATCTTTTCATATAGCGACAGATCCAAATAAATTTTTTTATTATAGTTTTGCCGTATTCTACTAAAAATCATTTAAAAACTGGTAAATTCAATTATCAATTAAACAATATTCGACCTTCGAGAGATTTGCAAGGGGGCAGATTGCAAATGAAAACACTTTTCTATGACATCTTATCATAATACACCCAATGACATCTATTCTAATATATTTTCTTTAATCTCCTGTCGAACGAAACACAGCGACTGCAATCCTAGCTAACTCATTTGTAATCTGCGTATACAAATCTCAATTGTAACAGGCTCTCCACCAAAACCTGGCGCCGTTCGCTCGAAAATTGCGCTACCACTTTTAACTCGTAACTTAATTAATTTTCTTCGCGACTTCGGACAGTTATGAGTATGTAAACTTCGTTGTTAATACAGGTTATTATGTAACTTTCAAACTGCTAATTAGTAGAAATGTGACAGGAAATTGTAACTTACTTAGTTCATTTCCATTTCCCATATGTGAATACGAGGAAATGAAATTAATACACCCAAAGATACGTAGAACTCGCATTTCTTTGTAAAGTCTGACTTGGAAAATGTATTGTGTGAAAGCAGATTGATTATGAATAACAATTTACCTCACTTTAACTTTCATAACTAGGTAGCTCAAGCCTCGAAGCTTTCGAACAATATCGAGGCTCGATCTTTGATTACATTAGGATCTAGACAATGTAACATTCTGTAAGATATTGCTTACGTCGTAGTTCGTAGACGAAGTTATAATTTACAACGGGACCTCGTTGGTGCATAATCGATCGAACACAGGTGCAGATAATAGCGAACTACAAATTATTACTAATCAATGGCGTATAATTCACTCGAATTACTTTTATTGCCACGTTGAAAACGTTGCGCCTTCTGCGTAGAGAGTTAAATAAATAATTTATGTCTAAAAACTAGTAAAGGCTTTAGCGACCATATTTACAGTTTTATGATTAGGTTATGACGATACTGAACACATAAATTATCAACAACAACATGAAAACAGAGTTATGCAGGCGATTTTAATTAACTTTGTGCATTTTTAGCTTTCACATTTCGGCCACCATATTACATGTAAATCCGGAAATTATTGGTTTCCTTTTTAATTATTAACGCGTTTCGTTGATCGGATTAAGCGATCAGAATGAAATTTAACTCTCACAGTTTATGGCCGGGCTTAACTTTGTGTCACTTTTCATTTTAAATGCAATTCATCTACGACCGAAATGCAGAATAAATCTTTTTCGCGGTTATATCCGCTGTTAAAATTATAAACGGTGGTGGGATTATGTGAATACAAAAACAACGCTATCTTTATATCGTATATGAGTTAAAAAAGAATTTAACGCAGGGATGTAAACAAATAATATAGGTCGATTCGGTCTATCATATGACATGTGACAGACAATAACTACAAGACAGGTATAATGTAGTTTTTGCGAGTAACTTACTAACAGCGACCGTAGTCGCGAGTAGGCTAAAAATAAGAACTTTCCTAATATCAAGCAGTTAATCGAGTCGTAGTTAAAAATCATAATTCGTTAGATAATATTTTTATTTAAAGCCATTCAATTTGTTTTTTTTTATTTAGTGTCGTTCAAAATACACGACGTGGCCTTATTATAACTTTATACCAACAAACGAAAAATGTTTGATCTATGTATAGACATGTAAGTGTATTTCAGTTTAAGATAGCAGTAATAAGAAAAAACTAGCTTTACACATTCTCGAGAGACAAAAGCTAGAATAGGTCTATTTAAGTGTCACCTGTCTCCCTAGTTACAGCGTTGCCCTTAGAACTGCGAAGTTACAGTAGGTATGTGACCCGTTTACTGAAAATACTTGATCAATTATTCATGAGCGGGTTCGACTTCCGATGGCCGTTCATTGTAATTAACTTGCTTTATACACAGCCAGCGCCAATGTAATCAAATGATTTCGGAGCGGGTAAAAAGCGAAGATGTATTATTGAGATTTTTAAATCTTATAATTGGAAATATATTTTATAATTTTGTTAAATTTACGTCGGGCCGTAGTTAAAATAATTTTCAAATAAGTTTAACTAATATATATCGCGTTTTAAACCGTTAAATCGTTTTATCTAAATGTGTACTACTCGCGTAAACTACGGACATATTTAATAAATTTAGGTTTACCTTGCCAAAATAAGCGGAACAAGTAAGAGTTGAAATCTGAATTTTGGAGATAGGTTACCTACCTAGGTACCTACTCGGTAACAGACAGATATGCAATGGATTCTTTATAAAAGGATACCTTTATTCTTTTTGGAAAGGTACGGAACCCTAAAAAAATATTGTATATTACCGTAATATTGATTTGGTTCACGTTTGCTACACGTTAAGCGCAAAAAATATAATGCGCTAGAACGACGCCTTTATCTTAGCCATTTGAAAAACATATAATTGACAAATGTGTGAAGTAGAAGTAATTCCAGTCACCATTATGTTCCCCCGCCTTCCTGTCCTCGGGGAAAAGAAAACTCTTAGTTATTACTGTTCAAAATAAACCTTTTACTTGTAAAAAGGATTTCTCAAATATATTTTGCAATGTAGAACATCAGTTACGTAAATATTATATAATGTAATTACTGCTTCCTTTTAATATTAAGGGATTCCATTAAATTTGTTAAGTCAAATGCTATGTCCCTAAGCGAAGTTACAATTAATATTGAATACTTTAGTTCATATATTTGCGAGAAGGGTTGCGCAATTCGAAATTATATCTGTATTCAAATATTTTTTATTTAACCAATTAGTCTAGTGTTGTATTCTTTTATTGAAGAGGATAACGGACAAACACTAGCCATAACATATCTACACAAGATGCACTGTCTAAATATTTTGGATTTGGGTAATCGGCAATCCACATTGTCCGTGAACGGTAGTTTGTGACCCCCGGACGGAATATCGATATTCATAAAGTCATTTTTTTTAGGAGAAATGTACATTGATTTTTGGACACAATATTATTGACCCATGAGTAGGCATTGGACCGACGAAATAAATCGGGAAGCTTATTCCCCGTCTGCGCAACCAAAAATGTGTGTAAACATTAATAAAAACACGATGTAGTTTGTAGAGAACGGGAGTCGGTTGTGGTCCTACGTCATCGTATTTTTTTCAGATTTTTTTTCTATTTATTTAAGTCTTCATTCAGACTGTAAATGTCAATCTTTACGCAGCCCTATAAGTTATGAGATCTGAGCATTTCAACCTGTTAGCAGATTGACTTACGAAAGCAGGGATGCATTAATAGTAAAAGAAAGGTTTATGAAACATCAGTCGGGTCCGGCGCGGGATTCGGAGCACGTTCCGATTGATTCTTAACCGCAATTTACCTGAAGTAAGCCCGTGTCTTACAAGCGAGCGAGTTGTTCCGGGGAAGATTCGCAACCTTTTAACCTCCCTAGACTTTGCTTTTACGAAAAGCTATATCTACGTTTTAGCGTCCGTAAGTTTTAGCATAAAAGCTTATTACAATGCAGCATTGTGGAGATTACTTCAAACTATGGAAAAAAGTTACGAATAAATATTCCGTCAATGTTGGTAGCTTTTTCTAATAAACATATTTATACTGTAGAATATAAACTATGTGTGTGATTATATATATGCGACACATCCAAATACCTGTCCTGTACCCGTACTTGTCCAAAAGCCTGTCCTTTTTTTGATAAATTTGAAAGGACTAACGGAATCGAAATGAGACATATCAAATGAATAATATAAAATATAAATAATATAAAATGTGTACTCGAGTAATTTACACATGTAACTATATAGATTTGATAGAAGAAAAAAACAGCTTAGCTAGTTTTCGATTTCATTTGCGGGCACGGTTAAAGCTTTCTGTGAAATACGAGACAACTAAAGATGGAGAGCATCCCTAATGTCAAAGCAGCAAAATATCAAATTTGGTTTTCGAAAGTCAAAGAAGTTTCGACTTTTGACTTTCCGGATTATGAGCCTCTATTACACGTCTTGTTTATTATGAGGCTTTACGCGTGTAACTACTGGTTAAGAATGGTTTTACTCCGATTACCACTTCTCGCGAACTATTTGAAGAAGGGTTAAAAGCGCTAGAACACATTTGTATTCAACACGGCGCGCCGCTATCATGTACCGATATTCTTATTTGAAATATGCGACGGGCACAAAGGTAGAGCACAAAGTAATTCAGCGTTTTTTAGGGTCAGGTCTGATTCAGAACATGGCCCTAGTTTACTAGAAACGTCTATTGGAAAGATTCTTTGTCGTATTTAACCTGGATATTGAAATATGAGAAAAAAAGAGCTATTAAGAAATATTATGTTTCGAGTTAGAGGAAACATTTACATATTCCTTAAAAATTAATAGGTTTTTTTAAGACCTCGATAGTAACGAAATTGAAAATTTTCGACTCGGGCAGGACTTGAACCGGCATCGTCAGCTTCTCCGTGCTGTTGCTCTACCAATTGAGCTACCGAGTCTGTAGCTCAATTGGTAGAGCAACAGCACAGGGAGCTGTCGCGGCCGGGCTTGAAAGAGAATCGGTCGAAAATTTTTTCAATTTATTTTCGATTTTTAAATTATATAGTGCCTTCATGTGCAATAACATGTGAAAAATATTAATGTTTTCAAAAACCTCGATAGTTGCCGTCCGTTTATCAAAAAGTCAATCGTTAGTAGAAAGGACAAAAGACTGTAAAGGACAAGTAGGATTATTTGTCATTGCTTTGGAATGATGATATATAGTAAATATTTTCACGATCCTAAGTATTATTAATTTATAAGAAATATTTATCCATTTTATCTTAAACCTAACACACAAAAAGCAAATAAATTCCAATACAATAAGGGCTTTACTTATTACGACTGACCACAATTCAACCACATATGATTGATGAAAAATTACATCTAATTCCGGGAAAGGGCCCAATTGACCTTAAACCCTTTTCCGCAAATTAATACTAATGTTCGCTTTAAGGGAAAGCTGATAAGCCAACATTCATCCAAATATATGGCTACCTGCGGAAGATTTTAGAAAAATTATGTTACCTTTTGTGACTCTGCCACTTATTTCTCAAATGTCATCTTTTAAACTTTAGATGGATAAAATAGAGACTACGTATAAGTCTAATTTTCTTGAATTTAAATACAAATTTATAGTGCCTTTTAGAATAATATTAGCAAAAGCATCCAAATAGGATTTCTGCTATTACTAAATGTTGCTAAGTTTACACCTCCTTTAATTAATAAAATATATACTTGTATACGTAATATATAATAAACAATTGAAACACGCTTTGACTAAACATGGCATATCTTTATTGAAGTCAATTTAATTTCTACATCGTAATCAATTGTCGAGGCTAGTTCTGGGGACATTCCTCAATCAGCATACATTTTCCGCTGTCCGCGTGTCGAACAGTGGGCGGTTCGCAATAGCACGCAGAGTAGTCGCAGATTATTCCTTTCCCCTCCACTGGGTCCGGTTCTTCGCAGGTCGGCTCAGGTTTCAAGGGACCGCAACCGGTTGTGTAAGCTCGAGTTCCTTCTTCGCACTCTCTGATACCTGTATAACATATAGCATACTCACTGGGTCTCATTGCATTCAAAGATACGTTACCGATCTATTTGTCTTCGTACAAAGATGAAATTGAATATATCTTAGCCAACAACATAGACAATACACCATTTCATATGTTTGAGGTGTTTCGCTTTCCATTAAGTAGAGCCTCTGTGCTTGTCTTTTCTCCCGACTTAAGAAACATGTTTAAACTAACATACATGTACCGTAACTTAAGTGTTGATTATTAAAATGTCGTTGCAGAGTAAAAAATAATTTAATAAGAGATATAAATTATTGTAATTGAAAATACGTTTCACACTTTCTAGAGATTCCATTTGTCATAAATCTTCTTCATTATAATAGCTTTAGATTTATTATCGTGTCATAGGTATTCGTTATATATTTACACTTAAGTATTTACTGCACTTTACACGACGAGCATTTATTTAAATAAACCACTATAAACGGCTTAAAACGCGATTTATATTAGCTACTTGAAGCTGCCGTAAATTGGGCCAAAACGTTGTAATTAAAATTAAGTTATCCAATACACATCGAGTTCTAAACAGTCAAAAATGTTTTATTTAAATTTACACCTACTTAATACCTAAATATTTGACGCCGTCAATGTCACCATACCCGTTCTTCTTGTTTTGAAACTTATCTTTGTAGGTACAGAAACTTGTTAGCGACTGAGTACACATCTCAATAGATAATATTGAAAAGATTTAAAATTTAAATGGTGTACTTAAGACCATATTAATAATTATTAATATCTAAAAATAATTCAGTGTTTTTCTAATCTTGAAGAAATGAATTACCAGAATTGAGGCCGCTAAAAGGCGAGTTGCCCAACTGCAATTTTATCACTTGACTTATTGATATTTTTATAGTAAAAAAATGTTATTCTACTAGAGATAGTACATGTAACAACGTAAAGTATTAATTTTAATACAATAAATACTCACATCTGCCCAATGCATATATACATCCACGCGGATACAAAACAGTGTCCGCCAATGTTAACCCGACCACAGTCAAAATGCCAAACGCTATTATGAACTTCATCTTTGTATATAATTTAAACTCTGCTGTCGACAGGAAAATAGCTAGAACTGACCTTTGTCTTTTTAATAGGTCGGGTTTTATACTCACAGCATACATACTATATACATATGCTTTGTATATGTATGTACTTGTTTAATGATTAGTAAAGTTAGTATACATTGCCAAGTCCGCTTATTTTTGTATCATTAAAACACCGTTTTGTTTTAGGGTTTATTAGGTTTCCTTAACAAGTACTTCTACGAATTTAAAAGTTTTGACTGTTCTACTTCCCAATATTGTATAAGTATATAGTAAAATTGTCACAGGTTACCGAGTACACTACCAAACGAGAATTGGCATGAAACTCGTCGATATCTATCCTAAGAACATAATGAACTTTCAGTTCAGTCGTGCAGGTCATAATAAATGTTTTGGCGAATCACAAAAAGAAACAGAAATATAAACAAACTTTAAATCGAATCTTAAAATCTTTACGTATTCGACATACTTGGAATTGGTGTCTCAATAGCAAAAGCTTGCTTGTGTGCAGAATTATACCGGCATTGGGTACATACCCAGAAACGAATTATGTAAATACACATTACCACCACAGTGTGCGAGCAAATATTCTGGAGCTAAATATTGTTAAGACAACGACTAAGTGAACTATGATTGATTTATTTAGCTCTGTGGTATAAAAAGCATTGCTTAGCGTTAAAAATTGCAGTAAAAAAGTAAAGGTTCAATTTTGTTTTTCTTAAAGTTGTACACTAAACAACAAACTCATTTCACTTTATGAAAAATAAGGAAAGAACGGATTAAAATTAAATTTAAGGCCACTAAACAAGTGAATATGAATAACCTTTAAGGTTGTATATCTTTGTCTGTCCGTCCGGATGAGACTATTAGAAGAGAATGGTGAGCTGGCAGTATAGACGTCTATGAAAAATAAATCATAAGTCTAAAAACCAAAACTACTTTCGCCTACTGCTACTAACAAATCAGTTTTTAAAGTCTCTATAAACTACATAGACCATAAGGTAAAGAGAGAATATAGTGTGCAATAATAGATGACAACTAATACCCGCTAGTTTAGTGGCCGCACTGTTACAAGTGAACTAGCAACATCATAAAACCGCTCGTCGATCGTGACCTGTTTCCGATATTCTATTGTTTATTGTTTATATCGCATTAACACGTGATCTGACTTCAGCCTGGGTCAGACTTTAATTTTTGTTGTATTAAAATTCTTTGAAGAAGAAAAAAACCTTTTCTTAAGAATACAAGCTTAGAATAATTGTGGGCGAAGATTAATATTTAAAATTATTGTCCCCACTTTGAGTTGTATATTATATATATTAAAAGTTTAATATCAGTACATAATTTTGAATACAGTGTTAGACTACATAAAATACTGTTTCATCGGAGAGACGAAACAAGCACTTAAGAGTCCACCATACATAGTTATAATTTATAAGTAACCAGTAGCATTTAATTATGATGGCGATTGGATAACATCTCAAATATAGTAACGGTGTAAAAGTATAATAAAATTTACGACAACGAAAAGTAATACAAAATTTGCGTCCTCAATCCTTAGCAGGCACTGTAAGCTCCGTTATTTTGATAACTGTGATAAGAAACTCCAGTTCAACGACATAAATATATCGTTTTAGTACCTTAAAGAGTGGGACACAAATATGATATTTCATTTGAAAAATTCGGGTGTCTCAGTCCACAATTTGTAAAATAACGCCTAGCGTTGCGGAATAGAATAATATATAAAATAATAATAAACAACAAACTAACATATTCTGCTAATACTTTTGTATAGATAGCTTTGTATCTGTATTGTTAAACATTTTTTGAGACCTTTCATTTGTAAGAACAAAATAAATTGAGGTTTTATGCAAATTTAATACAATGCGTAGGTACATGTATGTTCTATGAAAGTATCTTTCGGTTTTCTATGAATATACTAATTAGATAAGAGAGAAGAAGCTATTTCAAAAACTTGAAAAAGCTAAATCATTAAATCCTATTCTTAAAATTCTCATTATTAATCCTAATTGTCTTAAGATTGATAAAACAATATTTTTTTTTAAATCAAACTCATAATTAGCTGAAACCCCAGCTATAAATATTGTTAAACCAGAAGTTAAAAGTAGTAATTTTAATGATTCAGCAGTAATTCATAAATTATTAAATTGAATTAATAAATAATCTCCTGCAGTCACTAATGTTGAAGAATGAACCAATGCCGAAACAGAAGGAGGAGCTGCTATAGCAGCTGGTATAAAAGGTCAAGGTCTAAAAGGAAATTGAGCTCTTTTAGTTATTGCCCCAATAATAATTATTAAACTAATATTTTTTATACAAAAATCAATATTTCTAAATAAAAAAATATAATTTCATCTCCCATAATTTAATATTCAAGGAATTACTATTAATAATATAACATCCCCTACTCGATAAGAAAGAACTGTAAATATCCCATCGTTATAAGATTTTGTATTTTGATAATAAATTACTAAACCATAAGACCACCAACCATCCCAACCTAAAAAAATCTAAAAATATTTGGGCTAATAATTAAAAATAATATAGAGTTTAGTATTTTTTTTTAATTATAATGAAATAATTTATTTGTTAAATATTTTTTAATTTTTGATAAAAATAAAATTAATTTATCTGAATTATATGATAAACAAACTTATTTTTTTTATTATAATTTGTTTTTAATTATTTACTTATTTACTTACTTTAATTGCCGTAATTAAAATATGTAATATTTTTTGGGTCATTACGATTCTTTAACTAACAATAAATAAATTTATTGCTTTTCGCAAAACTCATCCTTTAATAAAAATTATTAATAATTCATTAATTGACTTGCCCTCCCCCTTAAATATTTCTAGTTTATGATATGTTGGATCTCTTTTAGCATTATGTTTAATTACCCAAATTATTACAGGACTTTTTTTTTAAATTATTTATATTATTTTAGAATTAGCATTTTTTTGTGTTAATTATATTTGCCGAAATGTAAATTATGGGTGATTAATTTGTACAATTCATGCTAATCTGGAGCATCTTTTTTTTATTTGTATTTATATTCATATCGAGCGAGGAATCTATTATGAATCTTTTCATTTTTAAACTGTTTTATTTAGCTCACCCCGTTTGTTTTTATATTTATTCTTGTGTCAAATGGTCTTTTTTATATTTGGTCTTTTAATAATAACAGCTTTCATAGGTTACGTCTTACCTTGAGGACAAATGTCATTTTGAGGAGCAACAGTAATTACTAATTTATTATCCGCTTTCCCTAATTTAGGGATTGCCCTAGTTAATTGAATTTGAGGAGGAACCGGAAAACTGCTAACTTTATAGATTTAATAGCATAACTTCCTAGGTTTGAGAGTTGTGCTATGTTTTTGAAAGGCGTATAAAAATTGTAAATACGGAATTATTTAATACATTCATCACGTATTTATATTTTAACAATACTTATGACAAAAACATAAAAAAAATATCAAACGGTTTTTTTTTATTTATTTATTTTGTACTCCAAAAGTAATATATAATTTAAAAACAATTTTTTAAACTGTTATGACGGTTTAAAAAATTGTTTTATGTTGTTTACTAGAAATGGAGTACGGCCCAAAGCAACCTCAGTGTCAATAACCGAGACTTTTGCACATCGTGTTTGTTTACAAAAATATTACCGTAAAATTTTCGCTAAGGTCCTTTTTTAATTTACAAAAATAAATTTACCGGTGTTATCTTATTTTATTGCCAATAAAACGAATCTTTAGGGCTCCCATATTCAAAAAAATAAAATTCGTCCCACTGAGACTATTACCAGTGAAGAAACAGCGGGAAATGTGAAAGGGGAAAATGATTAGCTCTTGTGGGTTTCCGTTGCGTACTCTAAGAAAACGGTTTAAGATACCAAAAAAATATGTACGAAAGAAAGATTTCTATTTACTCTATAGAGTTTGAACAGGAGGTTTGCAAATACAAATTCTGATGTCCAAAATAATTATTTTACGACGAAGTCGCTAAAATAGCTGTATAAATAAAGTTCATACAATTATTATACAACAACCATTTATGACAATGGAAATCTAAGCTACAATTTTTAAAATTATTCAATATCAACTTTCCTCGTGTTAATAAAATACCCTTCGAGTAATTTGAAATTTCATGAATTTTAAAAATAAAATTACATTTTAATTTTAATCAGTCTGTATTTTAAATTACGTAACTTACACAATCTACTTGAGACCTTTACTTAAAACTAACTTAAATTACAATCACAATACAGTTTAAACGGGGCTGTTGCCTAGAGCCATATTCATAGCATTCAGTATATCACCGTTGTCTGCATCTATTTCCCAAGCAAACAGGCCTCCGAGGTAGTTCTTCCTGACATATTTACCTTTCTCAGTTACAGATCTCGCATTATCATAAGTAACGAGGTCTCCAGTAGATGGTCTGAACACGTAGGGCGCTTGTGCCACGTTATCGTAATGGAACTCCCATTTGTTTTGGGCGATTTCGTTGGCTATTTCTCTGTAATCGACTACACCATCTTGCCACGTTCCCTTGCAGGGGCCCGTAGCGACGCCCGTGAAAGGATTGCCTTCAGTGTAGTTGTGTACACCGGTCCACCCGCGACCATACATGGCTACTCCCACCACTATTTTCTTCGGGTTAACACCTTGGGCGAGTAAGTACTGAACTCCGAAGTCGGTGGTATAAGTTTCTTTAGGATTCGAGGACGGAGCATAAAGCGCAGTTTGGTGGCCCAAGGTATCGTTAGACCAAGCTCCTTTAAAGTCATAGCTCATAACGAAAATGTGGTCCATATAGTTCTGCGCGGCCTTGTAATCAACGACTTGAATCTTATCCCATCCCGCGCTGATTGCTGACGTCAATTCGTATTTCTTTCCAGTTTCAGCAGACAACTCGTTGAGCATTTCTCGAAGCTCCTTCATCAGTGTTACGTATACTTCACCGTCTTTAGGACTGCCGAGCGTTGGATTCGCTCCCTTGCCACCGGGGAATTCCCAATCTATGTCCACACCGTCGAAGAATTTCCATGTCT
This sequence comes from Leptosia nina, assembly GCA_963661955.1. Taxonomy (NCBI): domain Eukaryota; kingdom Metazoa; phylum Arthropoda; class Insecta; order Lepidoptera; family Pieridae; genus Leptosia; species Leptosia nina. The sequence goes on from CAVLEF010000007.1 coordinate 338,678, forward strand.
GAAGAAAATCTTTTACTGATGCGACGAACCGCGTCCTCTTCACTTTGTCGTCAAAGAAAAAGAAGGGGTCAGCTAAAGTCCAGCCACCGACTGAGGGAAGAATTTTCAAATCGGGCCTAGCTTGTTTCAAAGACATCAATTGACCAAAGTTACCTTTGTAGGGCTCATTCCAAGACGACAGCCCTTTCTGCGGTTTCTGTAGCGCCGCCCAAGGATCGTGAATTGATACCTTAAAGTCTTCTCGTCCGCTGCAAGAGCGCTGTAAAGCTTGGAAACTGCCTTCAATTTCCTTCAAACTGTCATTAATTCCGTCCCCGCCGCAGATCGGGATGAAACCGTATAGAAGATGAGTAAGGTTTGGAATGGGCACTCGGTCGACGGGGTACTTCCTAGGGTATACGCCCCATTCAACAAAGTATGCTCCCACTACTTTTCCTGAAGTCTGTTTAAAGGGCTTGTGTTTCTCGTCCATAGTGTAGTCTAAGGGGGGTAAGTGGCTTCCGTCAGTATCGGCGACAATGATTTCAGTGGGGTCACTGGAGCTACAGCCGTCCTTATTACACAGCTGAACTTCCATCATGTAACGCCCACCCTTCTTTATTTTAAATGCCGCGGTGCCTGCAGCTGTCGACGCACCAGACCAGTACTCCTTTCCATCGAGCAAAACCTTGGCCGTATCGGCCGGATCTCCAGACCAAACGTTCCAGCTGACTGTGACGTCAGCGGCATCCTTCTTTGTGACGAGTTGGTTATATGCCGTGGCGGCTTGGTTGACTTCGACTATGGCGAAGGTTCTTTCACCCCATCCCAGCGTCGGCTTACCAGGAGGTCCACACTGCGCGATCGCAAACAGGCTCAAGAGAGCCAAGCCGAGCGCCTGCTGACTCATTCCGATTCCTACAAAAAATAAATATTTTTAAACTCGAGCCCGAAACATCGGAGCGGTGGATTAACACTGATTTCTCATCTCGGTGTTATCTTATATATACGAGGGGTAGAGTAGGCCAACCGTTTAGGGGCCCGTATGGAATGTCGAAGTGGTGTCGAACGTAATAAAAATCGTTAGCACAGTTTCCTTTGCCGGCCATCAGGTCGGTCAAGGTGACGGATCGGTCTAATTGTCTCCCTAATGATATGTCTTGTGCGACTAATGGCCCGAACCCGTTATGACTAATATTCGGAGCACGTTATCGCGGAAAGGCTTTCGAACGTTGACAGAACTGCGATGGACACAACACAGTTATCGTACTTAAATATTGTACCACTACATCACGTTTATGTTCAATTGTAAATAAACAATATTAATTAGGTTAGACTAATATTTACTTCTCTTTAATAAACAGTCTTGTTACGTACCGAGTATGATTTTGGGTCTTCTTTCTTTGATAATTACTTTGTTTGATAAAAATATTTTTTATGGAGGAATATATTTTTAATTCAACAATTGTCATTACAAAGATTTCAGTATCACTAACGGCTTTCTTTATAGTAATGGTGGTGACTTCGATTTATAATCTGTCTGATAGCGTATCAGATTAATTTAGATTCTTCGTTTTCCGTGCGTTTGACTCGCGGCATCGCCTCGCAAAAATATATTATTAAAGGCACGCATTTCAATTATTTACATTTATAATAACCAGTCACAATGACATACTTTAAAATCCCATTGTTAGACAACGAAGGAATGTTGATGTTAAACCAAAGCAACGTGTATTTTTTGTAACTAAATGGGTTATTTTGTGTTTTATTATTTCAGCCAAACCAAACAGTTTAGTATAAGTGTTTAACAATGATTCACAAGTGAATGATTAGTGCGGTTTGTAAATATGTTTTTGATATCTTTATTACTGGAAGTGAAATAGGTAATAATGTAACAATAAGTGGTTGTGATTTAATTTTCCGAAGAACTTCCTCAACCTTATCTAAAAGGAATTTTTGTTGCATCGAAATGTTGCAGTAGACATACTTGTCAATAAGTAATACTCGCGCCTAAACTACAAAGTAATGACAAAAAGAGTAATTTGATTAATACGAGATTTATACGAGAAGGTAATCTTATATAACTAAATTATTGTTTCTTGATATTTATATTTTAGCGTTGTGCTTTACCTACCAAGTTAAAAAATCACCCTGACGCATAAAAGATTTTTCAACGCTGCGAACAAAAATGTGTCATCGAATTAGTTTCAATTAAACAATAAGAAAGCCTGTCTTATATTTGCATACAATGCTTGGGCGGTTTTTTCAAGTTCAGGTCGTCGACACGCTATCGGGGTCGCCGAGGTCCAACTGAGGCCGATACGACTATTACAGCTCGAAGAAAGGATGCGATTTGTTTCCAGCTTACTCCGTGCTAACAAAAAATTACTTTGGTTACAAAGGGATTTCTTACATAAAGGATTTTCTTTCGGAATTTCTTATTAGTATAAAATTCGTCGACATATGCAAATGATCGTCGTTTGTCGTCGTTAATCCTATACTGTCTATAGTTTACGCGAGTAGTACACCGAAGTTAAAAATCATTTTCAAATAAGTTTAACTAATATATCGCGTTTTAAACCGTTAAAGTGTTTTATTTAAATATCCTTATTACGTGTCCGTAAAATAGAATATCACTTTTTAAATTACATTAATGGATTAAGGTACATATTTCTATGGCTCAATTTTAATTCAATATTTAAATTTTAATTAAAATTTAATTCAATCTGTCAAAAGATAATCGCTCTAAACAAATACGAGTTCCTTAAAATGTCCATTATTTTTCCTTTTATCTTTCGCCGCGCCGATAATAACGAATTAACAAACCTCAATTTCTTATTTGTACTTACGAATGATAGTTGTTTCCCGATAATACAAAATTAGAATTTATAATGAACGCTTGTTGAACTGAAACAGTTGTTGGGATAGAATGGTTTTAAAAGAGCTGCATTTAGAGACACATTGTGCGATAAGGCTTTATTTATTCAATTCAATTAGGATCTAATCAAACAAGCTTTTGAAATCCGGTTGCAATAACAATATACAAAACAATTAAACGTTTGTCTGTTGTCATGGATAATTTATAGAAACACGAACGTCGCTTAATGTCGAGGATGCGACCTTTATGCCTGTGTTAAATCTTGATGGGGATAAAAGTTGATAATTGAAAAACCACGCCCATATTTCGACGAGTGAATACCCTGATTAATAAAGAGTTTTTTAAAAATTAAGAAAAAAAAATATTTCAAATACATTCTAAGTTTTAACATTGTTCACTGAATTATAGTCTACTATAAGATAATCTATAAGTAAATTTTAGTATTACTTTTTGTTTTAGTGACGGTACAATTCAAAAGCTTTTCTCCTACAGTGCGACAACAATTATTTTAATAATGGCAAATCTGTACGGCGTGTAACAATAGTGATTACAGTGCAAAGCTTGGTCCTGCTTAAAGGGGTCAATTTTTCGTTTTTAAAAGATATGTGTGAACAATAACCTAAGAGGGTTATTTCATTAAATATTTTTCTAAATTCTCAAGAGAAAGCTTGTTGGCAAACTTTTTTAAACTGCAACAATTTTTACAGGCGATAATTAAAAGATAAATTATGAAAAGTACCCCCATGCTGTCACTTGTAAATCATAAAACAATTTGAAGAATGTATTTTTGAAACGCGAGGACGCTCGAGTTGTATCAATCAAAATACGGGTTAGAAATCGTATATAAACGGGTACGGGTGCATGGAGCACACACAAAAATGATAAAACAACAAGAAAGCAATAAGGAATATACCTAACTTTTAAATTAAACTAAAAAAAAAACGAATTATCCGAGACTCAAATTGGAAACTTTCTTAGGATCGTCGAAAAGATAACTTAATTTGGATATCAACTTGTATGCATGCTGATAGTGTGGTGGTAATGGTTAAACGTGCCAAAGAGGTCCTGAGTTCAAATCCCGGGGCAAGGTTATAATTTGCGGTCATTAGCTTTTTACTAGTGATTAAAATTGATAAATAAAACATATGTTGTCCCATTCCTCACTTTAGAGAAACGGGCATTTCATACAGACTAATATTATATGAATTAATGTTTGAAACGTTATTTTTCTCCTCACCCGCTAGTGCGGTTAGAAAACATAGTACAGTTTTGAACAGTACATCGATGTAACAGTGAGATTGCAGACGCGATCGATCATAAAAATAGCTGTACCACAACTTACATCTCTGTCAAACAGTTATTTTGTAAAAATACGGCTTGCACTTTGATAGTGCCAGCAGAAGTAAAATAGTTTCTGTCGCGATTTATTTCTAGCACAACGCCGCTAAAGAAGTTTTTAATTAAAAATATTTTAAGGGTTAAATTGTGCTCTATAAGGATATACTTTAAGTTAAACAATTTACTAGCATAATAAATCTTTACTGAATGATGATCATAATTCTGTGTATAAGGAATAAACTGTGACAAGACATATTTTGGTTAATATTATGTAAAGACCCACGAAAATGATTTTAATGTCAGGCTTCTTTTGTTACAAGCTTAAAGTTTGGTTTAAAAACCGCTTCTAATGTATTAAAAATAACTGACAACAATGACGTATAATATTTGATTTGTAAAAACGCGGAAAAACATGTCATGTTTCCATTTTACAAAGAAGGACTATTTCTAGAATAAATCGATCTGTTTTGCTCGGATCAGATATCGAACAAGCTGATCAACACGAGCACAAAAAACGTGAAAGGCCGAAATTTACAATATAATCACTTACCATTACATCAGATTACACATATGTGTTCGTAAATGATTAACTAGTATTAAGCATCTATTTATCGGTTGGTTATGAACGCTATCCCCAATAGGTTAAAAGTTTACACAGAACGTTACATTTACGGAAGAGGGTAATAACTTTTAGAACGTTTTTTAGAGTTCCGTGTCTAAAATATAAACATATTAGTAAAACTTCTGTCTGCATGTCAATTGGTTTTAACTGTTGAACTACGTTACCTAGAAAGTTTTTTTTACAAATGATGTATTTTTGCAGTCGCCTCTTATAGAAATCTTCGTGCGAGTGACCGATAGGCACGTGGCTTACTTATTTGAAATTGGATACGCTCACAACACAAATATACACCAAATTGATACTCTCATTAACTTATTTTAAAAATAAAACAAAATGAAAATCTCTGCCATCCTTATACTCGATAAACAAATAAATATTACAATACATTGCTACGTAAAATTCAAACGAGTCCAATGTTGTTTATAAAAGATCATTGACATCTCGGATTTCAAACCAAATAAAACCTTATCGCCTCGAGATAGAATTGATTTTATTCAAATATAAATTTTTAGATGCATAAAAGTTGTTCTCGATCGCAAAGGGACATCTAACGGTAAATATTAACAGTATTAAGTGTTATATAAACTCAATTCTCCATGGCTATGAAGTTTAAATGTTTTGCTCGAGCGAATGTGTAATTAATTCAACTTCGAGTAATCGAAAATGTCTTAATCTCATGAGCACATTAAATATTTAACTTTTAATACACAATATCGTCCTTCGTAAAGTTAACGTTAGTGTATTCGATTTAATAGCCTACATGGGGCGAAACCGACTGTGTGACCTAATGGTTAAACTTAAAATCGATTATTAAAACGGACTCAAAAATGTGTTCGCCCCCACGGAAACGCGATTTCATACTTTGCGCCAACTTTAAATAGGAGTTGATTAAATACAGCTGTATAATTGGTACGCAATTTTAAATAAACAATCCACAAAGCTATTAAAATTCTAACTAAATTCACTAATACCGTTTTGCATTATCCGTCAAGGGTGAAAGATGCCGTTTTAGGATATTGTAACAGTAACCTATTTTATTTTCTCGGTTTCTCTTATTTATACGTAAAAAAAATCTATAGTTCCGTAACTTAAGGATAAGAAGGGGATCTTATTATTCCTTTGTTTTTCTTTTTGTTAGTATGTAATGCAAATGTATTTAAAGGACCGCGATATCTACAGAGGTATTTTTTACTAATTTCATAAATATATATACATAAACGGTAAGTAATTGTTCGTAATTCTAAAGCGTTTACAAAATGAAATGGTATGAAACCTTTTCTATGAGAACCCGACACTCACCTCGCCGGATTAGATTTGTTCGACGAGCAGTTTAATCACGAACGATTAATTCATTGATCGGTCAAAGCATTATTTGGATTAATTGTGTAATTAAATAGATATTAAAAGGCTACTATTATATTTGATTTCTGTTTTTATGCCTAATAAAATGAGTTAACCCAAATATTTTTATAATTATTAGTTTACGCGACTTTTAAACAAAATCGGGTTGATTTAAATTAAACTGTAAATAAGTTAAAACATTTCGCGTTTTAAGTCGTAAATTTGTTTTATCGTTTAATTCTAGTGACTAGACTAGACTAGTGCTTATAAATTGTTGACAGTAAATATATATAAGAAATTATGAGAAAAATTGATTTAAGAAGCAATTCGAATGTGATCTATGTCAAAGAAACTCGAATATAAACTTGGCATAGATAAAATTGTACCGCATACATTAATTAGCATATTAAATCGAACAATAAGTACAGTAGCGGAGAAAAGTGCTCATTATATATCATCTACTAATATTGCCTTTCTTTCTTCACTTTTTTTTATTTTGTATTAAGACTAAAAATGTGATTTGGGTATTACTTTTACTGTGATTGTAATATGGAAAATATTATCACACATAAGCTCTTTGACTGCGTAAACATAAAACGTACACCGAAATAGTTATGGCCAACAAAAAAATAATAAAGCACTTTACCACCTCACCGTTCTAACAACTAATAGATTTTTATGTAGTACGTACTTTATGTATGTATGAAGTGCACCTGCGCGTGCGCCGGTTCTCCTACAACTGGGCTCTATGTCTCGGGTAGATCTTAATGATTCAAGGGACTCAGGGCATTAGTATGGCGAGCGCGTCTAGGCACAATCCTGATAAAATGATACACTAATGTTGCAAACAAAAATGGCGGATGAAAGATAAGAAAGAAAATCATCTTAGCACATTATAGAGAATGTTTATATGTTAACAACCCTTTAAACATAACTAACTAACATTAAAATAAAAATGTTGTTAAGTTTTACAAGAATCAATAAATAGTTTGAGCTTTTCCTCACTAACATAAATGTGAATTATTACTAAAAGGTAGGTAGCAAGCTATTTTAGAGCACTGTGCGGGAATAGAATTGATAACTTTATGCAGAAAGGCTCAAAATTAAATCAACTAACTCGTAACAATAAAATTTGAATGAATAACGAGATCAAATGATCCGTCTGCGTCGAACAAAGGTTTGTCTCGCATGACCGACTACGCAATTCATGAACAATTTAAAATAGCTTCTGTTATTTAATTATGCTTTAACTTGTTTTGCTCTATTTTACATTGACAATCATTTCGAGCTATTAGCTTCAGTAGTGCAAAACAAAATTGTACTATTACACCAAATTTACTAATTATTTTACTGCAAAGTGTGAAAAAGTTGACGTTTTTAGTTATTCCGATTATTACAAAACTTTGAGGAGTAATTTTTCTGACAGTATAAATATGTAAGTTAGTTACCACCACATAGTATATATAAAGCAAAGTCACTTTTTTGTCCCTATGTGCGCTTAAATCTCTAAAACTACGCAACGGATTTTATGTGTTTTTTAATAGATAGAGTGATTCAAGAGGAAGGTTTTAATACACAACGTTCACAGTTTTTCTGTAGCGTATTTAGTAACAGCATTGCCGCCGAGCGAAGCCGGGGCGGGTCGCTGGATTATTATATATTAAGTCGTATAATTATCGATTGTTCAATATACATTTTCAAATTACTTTAGTACCTTCTAACAAAGATATCTTAAAAAGCCGCCGTTTTAAACGCCTAAAGTATTGTAGCACTTCACCTTGGGTCTTTGTCCGCCGTTGGCAGGCGCAGCACGCACTACCATGCGGAAACTCTGTTGCAAACATTTTTCCTTCTGACAACAAAACAATATTTACTGCTCTGTTTCTCATACCTTTGCACTGCACTTTGTAACTTCTCTACAGACTTAAAACAAATCGAGTTATTTTGTTTTTATAATTAAGAATATCTATAGTGATGGTTTGTCTTATTCAATGTTATAGATGAAATACTTAATAGCGTCATTTGAGACTTGGTCAAACGTGGGGCATGATTAAAAATTAACCTCCTTAAAGTTACCAAAGCTGTGTGTAGGACCTGGGAGGATACATATGATTGTTGTTTTTTTTTATTAAATATCTTTATTACTATCTAGTACGTGGAATAAATACCTACTTTTTATTTAATCTGATAGATTTTGTAACTTTTAAGTCTTATAATAAAGAGTGTTTATGCGTATAAACGCGTCCCTGGACAATTATTAATTGTCTTTGTCTACGTGGATTGATTGTGATGCGCTTGGCGTCTTCGCAGAACCATGTGCTTCCGTATGCAGAGTACTATTAGGTGGTATTTGAGGCCAGAACAAGGTTGATCGATGCGATTTAATTTGTTTTGTTATAAATATAAGACACATTTTAATGCTGAGACGAACTATTTTACCTAGCAAACAAAAAAAGCAAAGCAACGTTTTCCCAAAAAAAGGAAAAAAAATAAAATTTATATCCCCAAGTTATTAAAAAGGTTTGTAATAATAATATAATTGTAGAAGTCATTAAATCAAGAAACTTAGAAACACATTGATTTTTACAGACTTTTAACAAATATGCCTGTCAAAGACTAAAAGAAAAGTATGCGAGCTTAAAGCTTGATCCGTCAATATGTAGCAATAACAGTAGAGGGGAATGGGCGATAGTGACAATGGGAAATGCATCGTCGTCTCTTATCTGTTATCAAACGTCACACGTCTCGTTAAGGCAAATGTAGCAGATCGGATAGCGCTAATAAGCGTTCACTGCTCACATCTCTAATATCATTTTCGTAGAATGACCGTGGCTTGTGCTTTTCTGGGATCGACGAAAGGTTAATTTTCAAACTTTAAAACAATATTTAACAACCTCATTACTCTTAAAATAGAAATTTCGCCCAATTTAATGTATCGATTTTCGTGTTATATTTAGTTTTATTTTAAAATAAATTACAAAATGTGATCGAAAACTCAAACTGTCTACCAACCACATCAGCTTAGATATGGCGGAAATCATAGCGAGGAAAATGCCGCCAAATGATGTTATTATCAAAATGCGAAGTTCTTTTGACAGGAAAGATTAAAAAAACATTTTTTCTCGAACTATTCTTATCTATAAATGAACAGAATTATAAATAGGTATGTATCGTTTCTCTGTGGTTTTTTATTGCAGTGAAATATTGTGAGAAGTAGCCTAACTGACATTTTCCATTTTGTTTCGCGTTTCCCTTAACATTGGGTACCTAACAGAATATGTAGAACATCACGGTGACTTCTAATGTACTTCTTTTTTTTAATAAACTTTTATTGAATAATGATTGTAAATACCACTAGCTTGCTAGTCACCCTACACGCAATAGTAGTTAGAACCTAGGGCGAATTCATATTAACGCCAGTGTTACGTGTCGCGCAAAGCGCTACAAAGCGTAGGCGTCTAACGGTTACAACGACTGCAATTTGTGTAAACACACGGCATCGGAAATTGTTAATAAACGTTGCGGTTGTAAGCATCAGCTATGGAATATTCAGTACTTGATCTCTTAAATTTACTCTTAAAGTTTTTTTTGGATTTCTGTCGACGATGCAACTATTTCAGTAGGTATATAGTAATGAATTTATTTTATTAAAAGAAATAATTTAAAATTCCACGTTCTTATGCTAGACGTGGACAGACACTTAACAAAATCGACATATCGACAAATTTTGGCTTTGGACATTCAGAAATCTGCAGCGAGAAATCATAATTCCATAGCTTTTATCATCTGTGGACGGTGGTTTGCGAATTGGTCAGAATTGTAATATTCCACCACTCATTGAATTTAGAAATTCGCTGGACGTGTTGGATATCGAACCCAAGAACCGTTGATACTTACCCATAGCTTAGTACACTTTCCTACCAATGGACTAACGAACGTTTGCTCACATGTTTATCCTACGTATATTGCTTAAGTACTTAGCGACGTTATGACTATTTCAGTGCACTAATATTATTCCGTTTAGCCGACAAACACTGGTTCCCGTTTACTTTCAACAATCTAGTTACTCCCAAATTTAAAACGATTATCAAGGCACTTTGAAATAAAACAATAGTTATAGAATATTCTGTCGCACCTTCGAATTGCGTCTGTTCAAGTAGAGCAAGTACTAAGCAATTAAGCATATTTGATCCTATCTGTAGTTTATTAGTTGTTTATAAAAAATTGTTAGCATTAAAAATAGATTGTGTTATCTATTTTTTTTTATTGTAAAATCCTGTTTCCCCAATGTAGAAAATACACAACCGTGTGTCTGTTTCACTAACAGATTTTTATTTGAAGATCAGAAGTTATTGGGAATACCTCTCTGGCCAGCCCGGCAACTATAATATTTTATCGGGGTAAGGACTTAGGATATCTTGCGGGTCATAAGGCCACCTTCACCGAGGATTAAAAAGGGTAATTTTAATACTACACATCCTGTTTACCTAAATATGAAGGATAATTTACGAACCTAATAATTAAATACTCTTCCGTATAGGCGGCATTACTTGATATGATAAAATCTAAGAGGGCTACTTCAACAGACTTGATAACATTAAGTTTTGCCACCGATTACATATCTTGGTAGGACTTCTCTGTACGACCTCTTGAATAACAATTACATTTTAAATACTTACAGTAATTGTGGCTTGTATTTGATTTCTACGTTTTAACCGCAAATTTATCCGGCAGCGACGAAAAGGACGATTTTTGGTGAAAACCTATAGTAGTAAACATCATTCCCACAGATAATGTTCCGGCATTTGTTTTAGGACTATGAATGAATATGTCGTATTTATAATTTCTGCATAACTGAAACACCTAATCCATCGAACGAATTTGTGGATGGTTATGGCTTGCTCAAACAAGAAAAAGGATGTATACACTAAATGATTAAAAAGAAATCAGATGATAAAAGGGCGGCGAGTTTTTCGCCAGTTCTTCTCGTTCGAATCTGCACTCCTGATTTGAGAACTGAGAGTAAATGTGAAATTTAGAATCTTTAGTTTGTAACCGGTGTAAGTTCATGAGTGTTCCTAGATATCTACGCGAATAAATGATTTTTTGACCGGAACAACAATAATGTAGGATAATTTAACGAAGTACAAGATATTTCTAGACTATCATTTCTGTATCTCTAATAAACTTACATACTTATTATTTGAGTGCGGATTAACTGAAATAGAGAAGTGACGTAGCCTTTATCATGCATTCTAGAATGTTAAACACTGAAGATTCTTATCATTCTTATTATGTAACATATTGCATAATATATATTATCCGTTAACAATCATTTGTTTTGAAAATATAATACTACAGTTGAGTTAATTTCAAGCTATTCATGAGGGGCTGGTTACAGACCTATCTTATAGGAGAGCTACCACGCTGTTCGTGTTCTTAGCGGGCTTTCGGGCCAATATGATTTAAGAGTAGGTACTTTCCAAGGCACGGTATTAGATCTATTCGTCAATATTCATTTAAGTAACGATACAACTTCGGATAAATTAAAGCAAGTCGATAAACTGTCACCATTAATTATCTTAAAGGACATATCGAATAATTCGCAATCGACTCTTAACTGAATAATCGATCAAACTTGCGATTACAGCACCGAAGAAGATCAAAAAACTTTTCTCATTACCCAGCATCGCTCATTTGACAAGTTGGGAGGAGAGTTTTGACAAATAAATCCCTACTTGAACATTTTTCATAGAAACATAGAATGACGGACGTCATGTGTTCGGTTATAGTCTATTGGCGGCAATATTTACCACAGATAATTGAATTTAAAATAGCTTAATTTTTATTACAATCAGTCTAAATTCTAACTTATTTAGATTTAAAAAATCGACGACACCGGCGGGACTAGAACCGGTGTCCTCAGCGATCCGTGCCCATGCTCTAACTAATTTAGCTACCGTGTCGGTACTTGGTTATAGGAGAAACACGGTTCGGTGTTTATGTTAGTTCAAATCCCATAAGTAGGCAACATGTGGAAAAGAAAAAAGGTTTTAAAAAGTCAATTTGCAAAACGTAAAAAAATGGTGGAAATATTTTACAAGGTGACCGATTTGATCAAATAATTCGATCTCGCCCAAACACCATTATTTGTCCAAAAGGTAAATAGCCGATAGTCAGATAGTCGAAATGTCATGCCTATTCCTGAAATAGGCCGTCAATGTAGAAAGGTCCGCGGGATACAAATCGAATAGTAAACACATCAAGGGCGATATGAAAACGTATTTGAACAAAGTCGTAAAGTTTGCGCCGTAAAAGTTGACCCCGTAAGGAGATACAGTAAACATTTGAAATTTTAAGCGAACACGGAACGGTTGGTTTTGTAATGAACTTCAAGTGCCATCAATCGCATTAAATCACTTCACAGTATTTGTTAAAGCAAACCAAATGATGCAAATCTTTACTAGACGCGAATTCTTACGTTGCAAATTAATTAGGTAAAATGCTATTTAAATAACTAATTGACTTCCACGAGCGACACTAGTATTCAAACAAGCCACGTCCATTCAACGACCTCTTAGGGCTGCCACTGAATGAAATGACATCATAGTTTAGAAATTTATCAAATATTAAGAACTTATACATCTTCCATTGAAAATATATAACGGAAATATTAGCAGCTGCTCAAAAATTAACATTTTGCGGTATAATTATAAATATACGGCCGTCAGCGACCCCTATAAAAGACGAGCAAACAACGAGCAGACGAATTACACTGAAAGCTCCGAAAGCCAGATTATAAATATTTATTAAAAAACTTCATGCGTCGAAGCTTAAAAATTCGGCAAGCGAAGAAATTATTTGAAATTGATTAATCTCCAACCCTGAGAGTTCTCGAGTCGGCCTAAATAAATAATGTGGCCATCCTAGTACTTTTTCCATTCATTTTTATAACACAAATTATGGCTCGTATTACCTAGGTCGTAAAGAAGAAAAATTCGCGAAACTCTCGTGGAAATGCGTAATTTTGTCAGGCGACTTGAGGTGAAACGCGGTGAATTTCTCACTAACAACGCGTTCAAAGAAAAATGGCACTTGTCGCCCTTCATTTGGTGCGATAATGGCCTGTTGTTTAGCGAGAAAATTTAGTGTTCAGTAGATTGTACGTCGAGATTGTTTACGTTTGGTGGATTGAAAAACTTGGAGACAATTAAACTGTTTTGGAGATGGCTGTGTTTTTGTGTGCCTTCATGAATTCCTATTGTATTCAAGGACCCTTAGTCTGGCGGTACGGTAGGATTTGTAAAAATTTTACTCTGTCCACATACTTCACTCACTTGACACAGTAATGGTAATCATAGATAATGGAAAGAACGTTAGTAGATTGTCTTATGTTACTAGTTTATTATTATTTACTTATCTGTAGGTCATACATCATATATGCCGCAGCTATTCTATTCGCGAATGACGGCCAAGCCTATTAATCCTAATTTTTGTAAATTTGACTAATATTGTCGTTAAAAAAATCATAATAGATATAATTATTTTAAAATAAATCGTTAAAGAATCGAACCTGTAATAAAAATGTAATCACTGCTCTAACGCTGAGAGTCGTAATAATGTTGCTAATGAATTTCTTTTGTAAGGTAAATGAATATAAATAGCTTCATTGGTTCAGTCCGGAGCGGACTCTTACATTCTGCTAACTTGGAAATGCTAATGAACAGAGACCTCTATTCTACTGTTAGTGGGTGTATAAAATGCCGCTATTCGTAAAAAATAAGTAATATATAAAAGATTTCTACAATTTTATATACAATTGTAAATAATAATAATAATAATAAACTCTTTATTGCACAAACATAGACATAAGAACATGGATACATAGAATTACATATACAAAATAAAATGTATAATAGTATATATTGTATATGGTATGGTAGGTATTTAACACATTTTTAATACGATTTTCAAAAATTAAATAATGAGTGATATATTGTTAACACAAATCATAATTTTAATAAAGATCTAGCAGAAGAAAATGGTGCTCGAACCCCTCGGATACCTACCTTTCGCCACAAGGAGTTGATAGGGTTCATGTGAAGTTGTTGAGCGTTTCTCGGCTGAGCAAAGGCTACACAGCTCTTGAACTTAAAATGGCCACGAACGCCGTATACAAAATTTTGATTGACATACGCAAGACACGCAATCTAGTAAAAGTAATTTTAAGATTATAAAAACAATTTTTCGAAAAAAGAACACAAAATTTATAGAAGCTACACCTTACCTTGGCAAACAGTGTGGCAATGAAGCGTTATTTTAGGGCTCCTACCGTGCACCTTTAGCCAAAGCGTTCATTGTGTGGTGGTCGGAGAATGAGATCTTATTACGGATAGCGCAGTAATCGATCCAGATAATGCGCTATTACTGCGTTTACTGCGAGGCTCGGCTTTGTTTACAAGCCTTTGATATTTAATAATTCCTTTAAACCCCAGACGCAACGATTTGCGGGATTACGTTTCGAAGTGATTCGCTACGAGTGAAAGTTTTGAGGCGCAAAGTTATAGAAAGAAGACGTCGTGGCCTCATCTTATGTATTGAAGGTGACACAGTGTTTGTAGTTACCACACTCCTCGGCTAAACCGATTTTATGAAATGTTATACGCATATTTACCCCGAATTTATAAGGGTTATCCCCCCTAACATTTTCTATTATTTTACAAATTCTTATGACATGGCATTAAAAAATACATACAGACCTAAATTTGTAACTTGTATCCGTATGTGAGCCATAGCTTTTAATTAATGCTTTAGTAATTTAATATTTTTATCCCGCTCGATGTGTGATCAATTAATTATTGAAAATAAGTTAAGTACACCACAGGCGGTGTCATAAAATTCTAGTAAATGACGTATGTTTGGTGTTTTGTTTTTTTTTTATATGTCCTCATCGGTTATAGCACTCCATGCCTCTCCCACTCATATACCAGGTAAGAATCTGGTAAGGACGCGCTACAAATCACAAAAAAATAATTTATATTGCAAAACAACTTTTGTCGAGTCAGCTAGTTATGTATATATATTTCTTGTCTTTCTATATTTATTTCTTGGTATAAAAACTTACAATTGTGTGTACGATGTAAAAATTATTAACTACGCAAGTTTGAAGTGTCTTGAGTCCAAATGAAAACAACCTACCTAGCTAATCGATGAAACTTTTATCGCTAAATGATTTTAACTTTAACCGAAAAAGGACCGTTTATTTTTTTACTTTAAAAACATTTTTTAAGACGTTTAACATTAGTATCTCACGAGAGAGTAATTAGAGCTCACGATTCGGTCTAGACCACACTCAGCACATTACTAATTGGGCGTGATGCAGGGATGTGCAGTACAGTCTGCAGAAAAACTTATGCGAGTAAAATTATTTAACGAAAAATACGTGTATGCAATTTGGTTCCTTGTTTCAACTTAATGATAATTAAGGTGAAAATGCGATAACTTTAGCTACACTTATATAACGTATGTCAATTCTATATTCGTGAACTTGTATTTCCATTTTAAAGTTTAAGTAGTTACGAAATTCCATTTAAATTAATATAAATATGTTGAAAATATAACTCTTTTTGCAGACTCTACCTTAAATAATCTTACGTGGTTAGCAAACCTTAAAGATAATAGACCAAGAGCCAGTTGACAAACATCTATTGCTGTTGTGCACTTTTTTAAAACGTTTACAGTTAAATGTCGCATGAACTAAAATGTTTAGTGTTGAGGTGAAGTTGTATAGTGAGGTTAAAGCTTAAAGTTTATTAAGAAGGTTGCTTATTGATGCGTGTAATTGTAAGTATAATTCTACTAAATATTTATAATGATTTTCTACTGAAAGTATTTCATTAAAGTAGGCGTAAAAGCCGCCCACAAAGTTCTAGGGAAAATAATTAAAGCCGTCGCAGGAATGCGAAGAGAACAAGACTGACCAACGAACTTATTGTTTGAACTACGTCAAGTTAAATTAAACGGTTATCTGGATAACTGTGTGTTTAACCGCATCCGAACTTGCTTTGTTTAAGCATAGCGGGTAATAATTGTGGTGTATGCGGGCCGCTTTATCTGCCATCGCGTCCTTATTACTGCTCTACTTAGATATTTTCTCTTTCTATATTTTTATATGATTATAGATGATACTAGTAAACTACAGAGCCCATCGTTTTACATTTAATACCACTAATTATTAATAATATTACGCAAATCATACCTGTTAATGAGAATACGAGTTAATCTTTATTTTATTTATTGCAACTAAAACGGCCTAACCCAATTAATTACTAGTACATTAAATTAAAAGTCATTCTATCTAAGTTTAGAGTAGTTTGAACAGACTGACAAATATTAACTAAAATAAGATACTGATAGATAAAACCTTTTGGGTTAAATTATGAACTTATCGCTTATAACCAGAACTATGAGTTAACATCACCGTTCTGGAATAACACCGTGGGCAAAGATATCGCTATCTCCAAAACTTTTCCTTTGAGACGTCTTCCATTTTATCTGAATAACTTCTCAAACTTAACTGCTGGACCGCTTTAACATATTTTAAGTTCTAATGTTATAATATTGAAAGATCTTGTTAGTTCTATTATATTATGGAATATTTTGTGAGCCAAGAAAGAAACCATTCAAGTCTATTGTAAGTTGTGTTTTGGATGTATTTTTATTTGCACGAATAAAGAATACGTTAGTTTATTGTAAAGCAGGATTAACCATATTTAATTATGTAAAGTCTTAAATCCATTCAACATCGATCACGTAACCGACACGGGGGAAATGCGAATTTAGGTTTCTGATCTAAATAATATAGAAACGGTAAAGCGGATCAGAGCTCCCGCGCTGCATTTAATTGCGAGCCGACCTAATGAGCTAATTAACGGCATATATAACAGATCTGCAAGCACGGATCACTAATCACCGGTCTATAGGTATCTACTGATTATTCTTTTAATACACCGGTTCCCTGTGGGCAGGTCTCGTCCTGAAAATAAATAACCTACCACCTTGTTCCATTTCGTGTGGACGAGCTTTCATCCGCTACTAGATTTGTAGCGGTAACCAGACTGACGATGCTATTTTATTTTAATCCTGAACTCTTACATTTTAGATGTACTTGATTGTTTAATTAATATAATATAAAATAGCACATTTGAAATCTTTTATCGCGTGACATCATTAGCGAGTAATAAAATTTGTCAGGTTTAAAATCCTTATTAAAAAAGTTTTATATTTTAAAAAATTATACGAATCACACGTGATAACTGTAAATAGCTAAAGTTAGATTGGCTCTATAAGATTAACAGGGGATAAAGGCGCCTTGCGACAATTAATGTCACTATTTTGCCAAAACAAACTGCGCCTTTAACGAAGCAACGTAATGTTTCAGCTTTTACCCCAATACAACCGATGTAAATGTACGATGATATAATATTGAGGTTCCTCTTTAACGAAAATACACTTTGGTTAAACGCTACATCTGTTTAAGCCACACATTTCGCTGAGTAAAAATAAAACTCCCAACACAATAAGACACTCAAACGAGACGAAAAAATTCAAATCTATGTAATGCCGTGGATTACCGTCCTCGTGATGTAGATTGTGCAAAGTGGTCCAGGGTGCGGGGGGGAGGCTAATACTGTTTACAAGCGAACAAAGTAACAACTGGTAATATTACTTCAATTTCTTCGGCTGTTCTTATCGCACGCAAGGCTGTACGGGTGTTAAAAATGACAACCATTTCTTATATTAGACGTCAAGGGATTAAGTCATGTGGATTTCTAAGGAAATGTATGAAAACGAATAATACTTCCCCCTTTGTACACGTCTTGCTTTTACCCAAATCTAGAACTGATGTCGGCGTAACCAACTTAATGGAAAAAGAAACGGAAAAAGCCAAGTTACCATAATCTTTTAACTTCTAAGCCACGTCTAATATTCTGGTGTCTAAAACTGCAACTAAATTTGCTCGTAATTAACTCTACTATCGCTCATCTATTTGTAATATTGATGAACTAGTAATAGTTTGGCTATTAGTAATCAGTTTGCTTCAATAAACATGAAGCGAAGCCATCATTTGAATTCGGATTCGAAGCGCTTTTGGTTATTAACGTATTAGTTTTAGAGGGACGCGCCGAAATGTATGTTATTAATTAAAGCCCGGAAATATCCAAGTATTGGCTTATAAACTGTGTAAACATTACAATCAATGCCTCCGTACAATGTTGGCTACTCCGCACGTTTGTGTGTATCACCATGGGTAATCAGCACTGCCCCACGGGAGCCGAGTAAGGTACGGCTTCCACTTGCAAGCCGCAGATTAGACCCGTTGTGTGCCATCATCTTTATTTGACTGACCCAATCTCGGCCGCCCAAGATTTATAGGCCCTTAGGATAAATGATGTTTATATCTTGCAATACAATATGGTACTCTTGTGAAGAGTTAACCCTTTGTCGGTTTCTATGATTTAAAAGAATAATATAAACTTCGGATTTAAAATTTAAGAGAGAAGACGAAGATATAATATCTATTTTTTAAGCATCTCTACATTTGAAAACTTTATTATTTTTTACATGTTATTGCACATGAAGGCACTATATAATTTAAAAATCGAAAATACATTGAAAAATATTCCGACCCGGGCAGGACTTGGACCGGCATCGTCAGCGTGCTGTCGCTCTACCAATTGAGCTACCGACTCCCACCTTATCTCTACATTTATTTTATCTGTACTAGTATAAAGCTGAAGAGTTTGTTTCTTTGTTTGTTTGTTAACACACTTATCTTAGTATCTACTAGTTCGAAGTGAAATTTTTTTTGTATTGGTTAGAACAAATATTCTATATAAATAGGTTCTCGATAAATGTCGAGAAAGGTATTTAGGCTATAAAACATCGCGCTTTGATTAATAGTAACGAAGGAGATATGGAAAAAGAGGAAAATCCCTCTTTTCTGTGGATTTTCAAGATGCCCAAAAATTTTTATGAAAGAATCGGTCTATCTTTTAATATTAACTAGAACGACGAGACGGGGACGATGTCGTGGTTAACAGTTTAACTTTATAGAGTTGAATAGGGTGTTCGTAAAAACAAATCTTAATGCCCAAATTAACTATAAGAAGTCGCCGATAAGTAGTTAGGATCGAATCCTAACTACTCCGATACACCTAGTAAAACTATATATCGAAACGAAATCTTGTTAGATTAATTAGCAACTAATCAATTAAAAATAGAGATGAACATTATACTAGTGCTTTGAATAGAAGTTGCCCAGAGCATAAGTAAAAGTTAAAAGTCATTCATCAATAGTCGAGCGAATGCAAAAGACATAAAGAAGTTTTTAGTCCAGCTCGTAAATGTCGGAAGTGCGGGAGCGAGAAACTCTAATTACAAACGGAGTGAGATCTCTGTGGAGTAAGAAATATTGAGAAGGCTTTTATTTTTTATCTGTGGTGTACACGATACATAAGATGCCGCCCTTTTGCTTTTTTCGGAATTAGAAACAGCAACATAGAACAGCACTGAAAAGTCATTCATCTCAATCATCATAAATCATCAATTCATCATAATATGGATGAGAGATTGCTCTTAAATTAAGTAAAGGAGATACGTAAACTTTTAATAAAATTAAATATTCCGTCTGAATTCTGGACGTCTGTGCTCTTTCCACATAAAGTGTCAGAGATAAAGATCTATTAAGAACTATTTTAGACTACGACAGTTTATAACTAGAACCTTACTCTTGCTATAATTAAGTTTTAATATTTTACGATAGAGCAAAACAGACAAATAAAAAGTTAACTTGAGGAAAGCTTATCTGTGCACTTGATGCCTTACTTCCCTACTTCGGCTTTACGCGATTATATTTTACATACTTTTAAATCCGATAAAATTCGATATTTCCACAATCCATGTAATGTCCAATTGTAGTTTCACCGTATTTGTAATACTAAAAAAATATATTTATTATTACAAATACGGTGGACCTGGCACGCATCACGCGTTGACTATGAGTCACTTATATAGGTGCATATTATATCACATTGTAATATTTTAGATATTTTAGAATTTAGATAGCATTATTTTGCAAATATATTTTTTTGAAGTTGTCTTACTTTCGCACATCCAGGTTTTGTCCGCCGAAGTAGAAAATTAACTAGTAACAAATTCATCGACACAGGAGTTAAGCCTTGTGTCCTCGATTACAACCTTCGTTATTATAATTTTGCTTTTATTACCACTGATAAATGTATATTAATGAAAATAGCTTGCTGTTGAGATCCTTAAGACTTGAAATGTCTGTCACAGAATACGTATACAGAGTATATAAAGAGATACAAAACCCAATATTATATATACAATAGACTTTTTTTATATAACTATAACGGGGATCATTATTTGAAAGGAACTTGTATAATGCAGCAATTTCCTTGCCTCAATTTCAAATTAGCTATAAAGATTTTTTTCTGGTTTATTGATACATTTGAGATTATCGTAGCTTAAAAGTCTTAAATTGTGTCATTAAGTTCCAACAGCAATAGTAAAAGCGTGTGAAGGAATAATTGAAATTAAACCAAGTAGGATTTGTAACGCGCATGACCGTTAAACGAATATTAATTCTTTTTCAGAAGAAATATGGAGGGTATTCGATTAATTAATAATTCGCTGGCTCAGCGCTGGCCGATCGAGGTGAGCTGAAATTTTAATATCGCTGGAATCGCCACTGAGACAGCTTTCGCTGTAAATTCTATTGCAATATGTCTATTCAAGAGCTTTATTTCATTTAATTTTAAGCGATAACCATGATGCATGTTTTCATTTGTAAGGAGTTAAAACTACAATTACTAAGACTATGCTATTTGTCTCTCACTAGGCTATATAATCGCGATATCTCGATATGCTCAGTATCAATAAAGGTGACAGGCGACTCGTACTTGATATAACTTATAAAAATCTTACAATATGAAATGTGTATATATATAATATGTACATAGTCAATGTTACGGAATACTTCACGAGTTAGCCCGAAAAGGACCTCATCGATCTTATTATTCTATTCTAATATTTTATTCAACTAGTACCTAGTCACAATAAAGTCTTAAACGGCGCACAGAGATAAAACACGGTAAT
This sequence comes from Leptosia nina, assembly GCA_963661955.1. NCBI lineage: Eukaryota > Metazoa > Arthropoda > Insecta > Lepidoptera > Pieridae > Leptosia > Leptosia nina. The sequence continues at coordinate 360,016 of CAVLEF010000007.1, forward strand.
ACAAATAAATATCAATGTATGCAGCATTAATATCCGAAGTGGACAAACACTCAACTGATTTCCCGCTTGTATACCGCTCCATAAGTATCGGAAATGTACTCCATACTGTTTCAAATCATCTTTCAAGGGCTCGTAATAAATTTAGTAGTGCACTGCCGTACGGGTACTAAATTCCAATAATATTATGACAATTAACTCTTGGACAAGGACACTATTACTGCTGCTCTGTCTGTCTTGTAATTGTGGTTAACGACGCATGTCGCCAATCTGGGAATAAATATCCCGTGCGTAAGGAATTAATCCGAAGATATTATCTACATTTTGCTTTAATTGTTATGTAATGTTCATCAATGTCAAGATCATATGTTATATATACTTATTCCAATGTTACTGAAAATATGTACAAATAAAATGATTGTTGTTTATCTCATTCCACAGAGAAAACAAAATCGCGGAGTTCGGTTCGAGTTCTATGCATGGATTACGCGCAGTTTGGAAAATAAACGTAGTGGCTCCCTGGCGACTGATTGTTGGAACCTGACGGAATTCTGTAAAATTCCAAAATCCGAACTCTCGAAGTTTTACGTTGCGCGCGACCCGCGTCGAACGCTGACTCAACAATATAATTATTTTGAGGCTATTTCACGAGAGCTAGCGACTATCTGATGTAAGCCATTTTATGGTCTGACTAAATAAAATTTTATGTAGCTTGCTTTTCAAGCATGTCGTGTAATCTCGGTTCAACAAATGGAAACTTAGATTGATATAAATGGGATCAAATACGAATCAAAAACATGGTTTACTTACACTATATATGTTTTCCTTATCTAACTCTCCTTCCTTTTAATGTTATATAAGAACGTGTGAAAAAATGGAAATCTAGAAAATCAAAAGCTTCTTTTCCGCTATCATCTTGTGGCACAAAGGATGAAATTAGCGAACAATAGCGTCGTGTTTACCGAAGGCAGTAAGTTTTACCGGTAATAATGTGAAGTTTGTAAGTTTATATCGAAGTTCGGAGCGGAGTGATGTTCGTGAAACTTTCAACTTATGGGGACAAGTGATACGTCACTGACAACGTTATGGATACGTCTAATGATTGAATTATTAAAACGGTATTCGTAGCATATAACAAATATATTGCGTTATATATGCTCTACAATTTTTAAAGTTTTTAAAGTTGTTTGTTCATATTCATCGCGCAGAAAGATTTAAATAATCGCATTGAAATCGTAGACCACGAATGTTCTTTTTCTTTCTTTGAAATCTTTCTTAGAAGCCATGTAAGTATTGCCTGCAGTACCAACTACGACGAAACAGATGGCGCCAGCGTAGTAGATTTGAATTTGACATTAGGGACACCCTCCATTTTCAATCACTCCGTGATCACGGCTGTAGCAAAGCATCCGAAACGTCAGGCCGTAATTAAAATAAATTAGCTAAGACGTTTCAAACCGTAAAGTGTTTTATTTAAAAGTCAAGTAATCTTGTACCCTAATGGCTAATGTTATGTCAAAGCAAAGGCGAATCCATCAGCTCTGGCGCCAGGAGAGGGTCCCACATAGTTGTGGTCGAGTAAAGAATTTTTAATTTTATAATAGACACAAGTCAAAAGTAGTTATTTAAATAAAACACTTTAACGGTTTAAAACGCGATATATTAGTTAAACTTATTTGAAAATGATTTTTAACTTCGGCCCGACGTTTCGGCTGCTGCGGCGGGGGGCCGAAGTTAAAAATCATTTTCAAATAAGTTTAACTAATATATCGCGTTTTAAACCGTTAAAGTGTTTTATTTAAATGTGTACTACTCGCGTAAACTATAGACAGTATTCAAAAGTAGTTATTTTGGTAAAGGTACGTAAACGTACTGTGCTTCAAAATATTTATTCTTAATTGTACACTTGAAGAACTTGAGCGGTCCATTACACCCTAATAATAAACGTAAATCTTAGATCCAGCTCAGGTTGTGTCACCATTGTGGCAAAGCATTACCTATCCTGCATTACTAATTCACCCGAATCACTTATCTTTTAGTCAAGGGTTAAATTCGACATTAATGCTCAAACAAAACAAGTACATATTAATTTATCTGTTTCTAAAACTCCGCTGCACAAGTCCGAATCAAAAAGGTTCAAAAACCTTTCATGCACTCATATCTCTTTGAACGTCAGATGTAAACTTGTCGTAAGTCGTTCGACGCGGTCAGATTATTTCTCAAAGAAAATATTGTTCTATCCTTTATCATTTTACGCTGGAAAATATTGCTATATAACTCTTGAGTCTCAAAATAAGCCAGCTTATTTCTTAGAAACTCGCTTTTCTTTTTCAAGAAAGGATTTATCTTGAAAATAGCGTTGAAAGACCTCTGAAAGGGTTGCGTCCTTAAAAAAAACTAAAAAAAGTTTTTTTTTTGTTTTTATAACAAGATTTATTATTTAAACGAATTAAAAATATATATTTAAAAAATGTTGCTAAAGTTATTGAAGCTAACTATTCTGAAGGAGTAAGTATCCAAATAAAATATCCTTAACGCATTCGGTACCAACTTCCTGCCATTCGACATCCTCCAGTAGTTTTACAATTAGTCAGCTTGTACTTAGCGATGTGTGGGAAATAGAACCACATCTGAATAATTTTCAGTGGCCCCAGACTTTCTCGAGTAGTCTTTAATTTTTATTGTGTATAGACTTTTCTCATGTCACAAATTGAATATCCCGTTTCTACACTAATGATATAATTTTAACGACATAAAATGCAAACACGCTTCTTTTGGGTATTGTATGTCTGTAAAGAAAAAAGCGCGATAGACAAAGACTTATATTATGATACAAGTGTAAGTAAAAAAAATCAATAACCAAAATAGAATTTTCGGATTTTCGCAACTGTACGATTGTGAACTGTGTGTATTCTCTACGGAGCTGGAAAGGGACACGTGCTAGAAGACATGTAGATGTTAAGATTAACTGCAGGTTCGACTTAATTTAAGTTGAACTTCACTGTACCTTACCTTTACGACGTACTTTCGTATCGAAATACTTGTTTTGCTAAACAATTACAGTAGCAAACATGACATTTGAATAACATAGTTACCTTTCTTATTCTTTTATATGCAAATCTACTATTTAATATCGCAATACAAAAGTAGTACCGCATGTGCTATTTTAATGTTTTTGATAAGAGCGTAAAACAATGGTGTTATATCATAACATGAAAAGAACTTATATGGGACAAACGACATCGATAGCATCATATAACGTTAGGTCTTGCACGCACTGCTATTTATATCCTTATGTAATGACTTATGTACGTAGTTGAAATTCAAGCGGTTCTGTGTCTTAAGATATGAAATCACAAACAAGAACCGGAATATCAGTTCTTGTTTCCGAATCCAATATTTTCCTCAATCTATACCCGTTTGGGTTGGAAGCAAAATTTTATATTATTCAGAGAAAGCTGGAAATTTTACAATCAGTAAAGTAACTTTGCGGAATGTCCTGCCTCCATTTGGGGGATTGAAATCATTTGGAAGTTCGCTAAAGTTCGAGTTTGATATTTGCCATTTTAAACGTCTAGATTTGTCTGAGTTTTACTTTTGTTGAGGACGCCAGACATGTGATGGATTGAATTGTAGCTCTTGCCTCATTCCGCCTTTTGGTTTAATTTTCTTACTTAGAAAATTGTTAGAGAATAAAGTAGATTATATTTTCACAAATGATATTAAGTAAGCACTTTTTTACCAGTTCTTATCATTTATTACTTATTTCACTTGTAAGCGCGATTGTCCTTATTCGCCTTGGGACGCTCAACTTGCTTTTAACAACGTAGTCTATGTGATACTTTCACACGTCCGCTAATTATGTATTATTACACGCATTGCATGTATATCCCTCGCATTTATAATAAAATAAATCCAAATTTTAAGAAACATTACAAATTGAAACTTGGCTCGAATTAAAAGTTGCGTCACTGTTCAATATCAAAACGAAAACAAGTAGCGTTCAATGGCCGTAAAAGTCATATACTTACTTTGAAATAAGTTTCTTTGGTCAGGTAGCAGTAGTTATATATACTAATATAATAAGCTAAAGAGTTTGTTTGTTCGATAGAGCGCGCTAAGAATTCCTGGTTGGAATTGGAAAATTATTAGAGTTGCTTGGAGCACTTATCGAGGAGCTTTAGCCTAAAAAACATCAGGCTGCGCCTAATAGGAGCGAAGAAACAAAGGGAAGTGTACGAAAACAGAAAGTCATCCTTAAGGACTACCAATATGTATGATAGAACAAGCCTTCTTTAAATCATCTAATATAATGTCCGCAACATATACGTATACGAGTATATATCTCAACAGGTATTATTTAAAAATCTGAGGAGGTTGTTTGCAAAAATAATAATGTCCAAAATAATTACTCCTCGCGGACTAAGTCACAGGCACAGCTAGTTGGTAAAATAAAACAGAAGAGTGCAATGTGTCCGGTAGGATTTCTTATCTCGATGTAGATTTAAGAAGATGTCCATTAATAAGTAATGTCCCGTAAATTCGAAGCGAAGATAACACGGCTCGCATCCAGTTCGTGGCTTATCACCTATCGCTGCCACGCAGATCAAATTAGCTTAACTCGTCTCTCGACTCGCTTGACAATCCATTTATACGGTTTACTGATAGAGGATTTAACGCAGGACTTATTAGAAATATATAAGACTGTTGAAAGGTCTTCGTCCTCTGGACGAAATCGCGTACCGGTTTGGAAACTTTTTTTAATTTTACATGATGACATTAAAAATTAAAATCGAATTATATTGAAAAAATTTGACGGGCTAGTCTTAGGACTGGCATCGACAGGGATCCGCTCTAACCAAACCGATCTGACACGGTGGCTTAATTGGTTAAAGTAACGACTCGAAATCGAAATTATAGGTATAAAATTTAGTACATTTATTGTACTATTTAGCTTGGATTTTTACATAGATTGACTCTAATTATATCGGTGGTCGCCCTTCTTTTGGGAACTGTAGGTATAACCACCAAGTAATTCAAACCTATTTTTTTTACTAAACTGTCTCGAATCTTCAATTAAAAAGGAACAACGGGTGACTAAAATAAGAATATAGGTAAGTTGAATTAAACAATCGAGGGTAGAAGCGAAACGCTCGTACCTAACTCGTCTAGGTACGTGAGAGCGCAGTTTCACCGTTTTAGTACTTTATCTAGTTGGAGTATCTGCACTTTTACACTTCTATAAGAACTTTTAAATTATTCCCAGTTCTGGCTTTGCGAAAATTGCTTTGTCATGCTCGACCTGAACACCGTTTATTACATTGTAATAATGGACTTTCCAGGAAACAAAGTGTTTCACTAAATTCATTCCGGATTTTACGAATATCAAATTTATACTAATGTAAAAAGCTGAAGAGTTTGTTTGCTTGAGCGCGCTAAACTACTGGTTCAAATTCGAATCGAAAATTTTTGTGTTGGTTGGCATTTATCGAGGACAGTATAGGCTATAAAACATCGCGCTGCGACTAATAGGAGCGAGAAAGCAGCGGGATAGGTGAAAAAAAGGGAAACATTCATCCTTGTGGGTTTCTCTTGAGTACGCTGCTACACGATTCAACACGCCAAGAATGATTCTTCTTTAAATGATAAAGCTTAAATTTACAGAGTTGAATAGAACAACAAATTTTGATGGCCAAAATAACTATTCTACGCGAACGAAGTCGCTGACACAGCTACTTATCGATAAGCACAATCAAGCTATGCCTTCGCTTTTTACACCGATTCTCTAACAGAAGAATGATTTGATGATCACAATTACGCTATGTGCGATGGACAGATACAAAATAGATTGACCGAATGAACGTTCTAGGACGACAGGTATTCGGCAATTCTACGCAGTAAATAAAACTCCACGAAACTCTCCCATATATCTTTCCCGGCTGACGCGTCATTTGTGATATCTTTTCAAACACATTGCGTTACATAACACGATTATTCTTTTGATGTAGGGATCTTATAATAGCCTATATTTGACTAAATTTACTGGAACGACAGTAAAAAGGTGTCTACATATAATAGAGTCGTTTGGTTTAGCGAGGCTACTGTTACTACTATATCGGTTTGTGTTATTGTACGTCTAAATAAAAAGGTAATGCTGATGCTTCACGTGGTCACCGGGCGACAAAAGGTGGAGGGTGTGCGTTGACATTACAAAAGAAAGTAAATTAAATGTGTCTTACACGCATAAACTACAGACAGTATTAAATGTATGTCTTTTAGTCTCTATAATAGTATGCGCCACCACTGCCGAGATCTTTTGAGAAAAGTTTATTTTATTACATTTCAGGAGAACGAACTATGAGGTCCAAACTACTCTAATGAAATACGTTCTATAAAACGTTCGACAATTCAAACGGTTGCATCATGAAATCGACGACCCACGTAGAGCAATTACTATTCCGCGAAAGGAGTTCTTATGAATCTCCTAGCTTTCGTTTGAAGCCATTTAACCTCCGTAGAGTTAAAATTACAAACATTAAAGTCCACATCAATAATTATGGAACGTCCGGGTCAATGCAGTTCGCAACACTAACAAGTACAAGTTTAATATTATACCGAGAGCCGGCCGCTATGTCATAATTTGCAAGAGCAACTTTGTATCACCTTAGTTCCGATCCACAAAATGGTCACGATAGTGTAGCTATCATTTTTGAAACGAGAATAATATTTCCTGTTGTGAGTCCCGTATACGGATCCCAGGAAAACACGAAAAAGTCAAGACAAACTTTAGGTAACATTGGCTTGAAATATGTACTTTCTTAAGGCAGTGTGTTTACATTGTTTAAGTTACCTTAACATACACGAAAAACGATATATTAACTAACAGTAGATTTAAATTGTCAAACCAAATTGATGAAACATAAAATAGACCATACAGAATTTCAGTAGAATTATTACGTGAATCACACTGAATTGAAATTATGTCGAAAATAACGTGAATTCAAATTGTACTCACCCTAAATACGAGCGGTCGCAGCGGTTCGAAATGCCTTGAAGCAAATAATTTACAAATGAAACAAGCAAACTTGTACATTCTGTTCACCCTATGACTGCTCATGAGAATCACTGAGCGAGGGTATTTCATAGATGATAATTATGGAATGGCGAATTCAATTTGTTTTGATCGCATTTCTCTAAGAAGATTTTGATTTCTCAGCATCGTTTTAAAAGTAATGTTCTTTATTAAGTTTGACGTGTCTATTTAATTTGAATTTCTTTATGAAAAACTTTATATTTACTTTATTTTTCAATTTATTTTATTACTTTATTTCACTTCATAAATTTTTCGTGAAAGTTCTTTAATAATATAAACTAAAATTTTCGACCGGCTCGACGTCATCCTCACAGCCTTGCTTTTGTATCAAAATGTCAGTGGTAGCAAAGCTACTCTTTCGTAAAAATAATAAAAATATATATTTCTTATTTTTATTGGATTTAATATTCTTATTCCTCACTTTTCATGTCATAACCTATAAACTGTTGTGGTGCATGGCCTATAAAGCTAGCAACGTTTTCCCAGGAGCTGGCATTTAATACCAACATTAGGTCGCACTCCATGTGGCTAGCCTCCACTGAAAATATTTTAGCGTAGTGAAAACCACAAGTTAAATACTATTTCCATTATTTTTAGCAAGTAGACGTTCACACACAGTTTAAAACGCGAAATGTATTACCTTCGAAGGCTTCGTAGCCCCAGTCACCGCTGCTACAAAGTACAAAGCATCCGAAACGTCGGTCCGTAGTTGAAATCAATTTTAATACATTTCAGGTTTAAAATACGTAAAAAGGGTTTGATTAAAATATAGAAGATGAGTTAACTTTCTTTGCCGTGCTTAAAATAACGATATTAGATATCCTCGAGACTAAGTCAGGACACGCTGCGAGTTAGTTCGGAATTTAGTTGATTAAATACGCCTGATAAATAAAATCTTCTCTTAGTTCAACAATTGCTATTAAGTTTATTATTAATATTAGCAGATACTCTATTAGGACGGAACAACTATTTCTCATTCTTAATATTGTTGATAAAGGTTTAATATTGAAGTAAGCTATATACTAATAATATTATAGGTCTATATATATATATAAGGTCTTAGAGACACGAATATTTAACTGTATATCTACTGATACAGGTATTTTTAATTTAAAGTTAGTTCGGTTCGTTTTCCACTGGGATTGTACAAAATAAGTCTACATCGTATCTGAACTTCCATCAGCTATGCCTCTGTGGAGCAATCCACCTAATTATTCTCGCTAGAAATATAGCGTAAATAATTGTAAACTAGAGCTATTTTAACTATAAACATTTTAATTAGGCAAATGGAAACTAACCTCTCATTTGATTAATACTGTCAACAACTTTTTGCAAATCTGATAAAACTCTTTTTATATGTGCTGTTATCTGGTCAAAAGAGTCAGCGTCACTGGTGAACACTGATGTTTTGTTTGATCCGTTCATTTTTTTTCAATAGCAGTCAAAACAACAATAAAAATTACTCGTCCTAAAAACTACGCGCCTAAAAGTATTAAACTGTTTTCCCGCCTTTTCATAAATGTAGATCAATCCTAAAAAAATCGTACTCGTGCACAGATAAAACAAGATTGGATAGATTCGTGAATGACAAATGATTTCATGAAACCAATTTGATTGTCAAATAAAAGGCGGGAAACGTAAATTTTTAATGTGACATCCGTCAAGCGCGGGCAATTAGCAAGCGGACCATTCAACTAAAGTGGCGGTAATGAAAAAGCGAGTGAATACATTAATGTCTCGATAATCTCGAGCAAACAAGTAGACAATGCTGCCAATCATCGCGTCGAGCGACTAAATCTTGCTTTTGGATGAGTTTTGGTATGTCGCCGCGTCACTCACCGAATGTCATTGGATTTATAAATACAATCAGCTCCAGAAATAGGTGGCTACAGGTTTTCCAGGCGTACCGACTAAAATAAAATAGCCTGGATTCGGTTAACAATATTATTGTCTGGGCTTACTGCGCGGCCAGTTCTGATTCCGCGTGTTTCGATACGTCTTACATTTTAATTCTGTGATTATGGACGATATGGATGATGGTCTTCAACAGTTTTCTCTACGCTGGCATAACCACCAGGTAGGTGAGTATTTTTATAAGATACACGTTTTGTATAAAACTTTGAACGCACGTTTATCGTATATTCTTAACAAGAGATGTTTTTTGTAAATAACAAGCAACCGAAAGGACTCGGTAATAAACAAAACTTTTCGTTACTCTGTTTATTTTGTTTGAAAGAATTTAGTTCTTTTCGTGTATATCAATATTGTACGCTTCAGAGCTTTGCGAGACGGCGAGAGCACGGAAACAGGTGTGAATAAATAATATTTGTTAATAATTTCAGATACACAGAGGACGGTGTTATCTGAGCACACACTCACACGGACACCACACTACAAATGGTGCAAGCGACTGCAGTGCCCCCTTACTGACTTCACATGACATGAAGATTTCAGTGATACTTGGTATGACTCTTTAAACTAACAATGCATTTTTACCACCTATTTGATACAAGCCATATTTACCCGAACATAACATCTAAATATCTAAATAAAAAAAATAAGTTTTTCTGCAATTCATTACAGAGCAGTATCGTCGGCGCCTTGGGCCGTATGCTAGATTCCGGAGCTCTGAGTGACGTCACCCTTAGTGCTAACGGCGTCTCGCTAAAAGCACACAGACTCGTGCTGGCCGCTTGCAGCCAGTATTTTGCACAAATATTTAAGGTAACTAATAGTAATACTAAAAACTGTGTAGATTCCGATTTTGTTCTAAATAAAAAATATGGAAAATACCACTACAGTTGTATTTATACTTTATATTTGTTGAAAAACGCGCGCCTACCATTTTAAGCACGAGGGGGCCAGAAACAATTTAATGTTTCTCTCATACAGGACATAGAAGAAAGCAACACAGTGGTGGTGGTCGTCGATTGTGACGCGTCCGACTTAAGACAGCTCTTGGCTTTCATGTACACGGGGGAAGTGACAGCTGCCCGAAAGCGACTACCTTCACTGTTGAAGCTAGCACATTCGTTGCAGGTCTCCGGATTGACGGATGCTAATAATTCTGTGAGTATTTTGGTATATTGTGGCCTTTACAGAAAGGACGTGACCACGAAATGTTTTGCTTAAATTGCCCTTATTACCCCATACAAATGAAAGATCGACACTACATTTTCTATAAAACAGTTCAATACGACAAAGCATTTAAGTTCATCCATGTTAATAGGATAGAAATTAAAAAAAAACGATTATAATTTGAAAAAAAATTACGGCACGGCCGAATTGAACCGACATCCACAGCGTTCCGTGCTGTTGCTCTAACCGATCGAGCTACCGTGTCTTAATAAAACTTTACGTTTGAAAATATTATATTATATATTTTTTATTTTCCCATAAACAATATTGTTGTTAATCTCAGTTGTAGTTACAGAATCCGATGGCTACAGATGAAGATGGCAATAATGCTACAACCACCCAACAGCGTCCATTAACACCTATCGATCCGGTGCAAGTTAACAATATATCAGATGCCGGAGATAACACTCAGGATTTACCAACTGAGCTGTTCGATAAGGAACTTGCGGAGATCGCGGTGAAAAACGCAAACGACAAACTGAGCAAATTGGATCAAATAGTTCAAAACCTATACAGCTCACATAATATCGGGAATTTAATTGCACCTCCTGGAATTCCTCAGCCGGTGCTTCAAAGTTTAACAGGTAACAAGGTTTAATATGTGATCAGCTTTATTTTGCCTGGAGACAAATGTCTAGAAAAGTAAGAACCTAGTCCATATGCAATCAGCATTTTATATAATGTTATAGAATTTTTGAAGAACGAAAGAAGAATGGTAAAGAATTTCTACAGAGACGGTAATGAGGACATATCGATATCGCGCCCGTTTTCCAATTGCCGACGTAGCGCGATCGATGTCTCACGAGATACGAGTTCGTAAACCTCCTACCTAAGTAGTTTGAGTATTCTACTTAATCAGGTGGATAAGAAGCTTGAACCTACTTCTGTATTCTGATTTTGGGTTGTTAATTAATTTGAGTAAATCCTAATATAAAAAAAATATTCCTATGTTTGTATAAAACATTGTGGTAAGAATCGCATCACGTTCCCACCTTCACCATCATAAATACCCGATCGTAAACATGTTTACATTTTATAACTAAAATTTAAAACTAAGCCTCAACATAATTATTACTTTTCAGATCCAATCAACGAGTATGACAAGAAGTGGCGAGGGAGCAGCAGTGGTTCCGTGTGCAGCATTTGCAACAAACGCCTCAGCAACCAGTACAACTTGCGTGTGCACATGGAGACGCACGCGGGCCGCAGACACGCTTGTCGCGCCTGTTCACACGTCTCTCGTTCGCGTGACGCGCTAAGGAAACATGTCGCCTATAGGCATGCGCATACGCCGACGGTTACGAAAAATACGGCGCTCTGACAATAATTTGTATTTTAATTTAAAACGTATACGTTTTCTCTGTTACGTTTACTTTTGTCTTATTTAAGTTTATAAATTCACGCCTATAAAGTTTTCTTAAAAAGAACATTTTTTCGGTACAGTTCTACAATAACAATGTACGTAAAGGATCTTTAAATAGAGCGACCTATAAATAAAACTTACCTTTTATCTTCATATTGAGTCGAGCACCAATCACGAGTCCCCCTCCGCTCGAAGAGCTCTCTATATGAGCTATCGGGAACTAATATTACGGCACTCCTCTATCTATATCGTAAGGTCAATGGAACTGTTGCGCACTTAGGCACAGACAGGGACTAGATAAACTCAAAATAAACTGTCTAGCTCTATTCCCGCATAGAGACAGCCGTTTGCAATGCGCGTTTTATGCCATAGTTCTTAAACTCTACAACCGAATTGTTAATCACAAATAATTTAGCCGCAGAAGTTAATGTGAAAGGAAGACGCGTTATTTGAAACAACTAATGGGTAGAAGAACGCCCGACTTAACTCTACCTCCGTGTAATCTTATATCTGTAGAAAAGTCGTTGACCGAAAATGTTTAATTTCTTTGTAAGATTCAATTTTTTTTATGTGGGTAGGTAGACATACCGTACCCCGCTACTGATAACCCCGGAATAGAAACGGCGGTTTTAAGAATAGGAATTTAATAGTTTGCCATTAGAAATAATTTATCCTCACCAATATAAATTGCTCGAAGCAAATTAAAACTTTTAATAGTCTTCAGTATCATATTTCGGCTTCAATTTGTATGACGTTTTAAGCTGACGCAACGCGTGCCGTGACGTTTAATTCCCACGAAAAAATAGAGATTAAAAAAAATCAAGCCATGACCTAATGGACGGCTTTATACTAAAAAATGTTTCACCGATTGTATCAAGTATTTCGAGTTATTAAAAAAATTATCCACCCTCACAAATGTTCGAGGCTTTCGTCATTTAATAAATCAAATAGTGCCTTTTACTTCTTACCTTCTGTAGTATACTTATAGTAAAAATCTTACGTTACAAAATTCAGGGCTCTGACGACTTTTGCGCGTCTACCGCAAATTTGTAAAAAGTCGCCGGTTGCTTTACTTCGTGGCCGGTCAACTAATGCTTGCACCGTTCTATCTAGGTTGACTTTTAGCATAGTAGCTATATTAGACGTTAACGCCACAATATCGATAGCCATAGTATCGATAAATTTAACGTTCGAGTTTCAATAAAACGGATAATTCTCCAATCCATACAATTAATAGCGTTACGAGATACGTATTTATTTAAACTTCACGCATAATGTATCTTGACGGTAGATAACAATTCTTGTAAAGTAAGCTTACTACAACCGTCAGAGCAGAAAAAATGTCGGCTACGAACAATTTTAAACATTTACGTGGAATCCAATTTCAGATATAAAATTGCTAGGTCATGTATGCCATCCGTTAAAAATGCGATGAAATGTAAAGTTTCAGTACTCACAGCTTTCTTGACTTTTTTTCCCGGTTTCTCGTCGACTCTCACACAAGCGGTGTCGGCGCTCGTTTTGCGAAATCAGCGACATTTGATTTTCACACAGTTCTGCCGTTGAAGCACTCGTTTCTCAATCAGAGAGAAAAATGGCGTTGAACAATTTTAAACAATGATTATATAAATGCTAAACTTAAGAGAGTACAATATAATTTCGTGAAAACCGACTCTACAATGACAGTTCGCAATAGAGGGCGGCACCAATCGGAGAGAGGAAAGCGACTCGTGATTGGTTGATAATTGTTACTGGATTCAATATGGATTACGGAAGGTGTAGCACCAAGGAAAGACAAACGAGAGTCAAGTATAACTCTTTTTTTTCTTTAAGACAAATTTCGCGTCCCCATTATTTAAAAAAGGGCCTCCTTTTGACTCCGTCCCTACGATATTTAATTGTTTAAGGAAATATAAAATCTATATATAGTAACTTATTGAGTTAGGATTATTTGTAACACAACTATATTTTGTTGTTTAGTATTTTTCTCTTTTAACATAGCGCACTACCTATGTGATAATTAAACAGTCAAGATTGAATAAAAAACTAAAATACAAGTGTACACAATTTTATTATCGCTTTAAATACACAGCTTTAGTAGAAAAACGCATAAAATCGACAAAATTCATAAAAATTGGGTAGTATAAAAATACTGTTCACTTCTTGTCAACGCGATCGGTTAAATAAAGCGTAAATGCGTTCACACGATTAATCGACGGAGTATCTCCTACAGTTCAAGACATCACTGGTAACTCACTACGTTCAATAATCGCTGAAACTATATTGTTTCCTTTGTGCAAGATAATATTTATTTAAACATGCTCGTTCTGGGTTTATCAATACGAAAAGTAATGTTTAACTTGAGTTACCAGCAATTTCTGTGAGATCTAAGTATAAAAACGCAATAAATATAATTTCATTAGAAATGCAGTTTTAGGAGTATTCCCATATATCTTAAAAAGCTAAATAAATACGTTAGTAATATTTCAAGAATAGAAATCTCTGTTCGTTATAATATAAATAGTGAATACGCGCAACTTAATATTCTTAGTACTCGGGATATTCAAAAATATTTTAGTTTTGAGAACAGAGCGGCAAGTTTACTTCATAAATTTAAAAATACAGTTCGTCTAAGTACTAATAATATTAAATTACTAATTGATGGTCACAAACGTGGACTGCTTCTGTTGATAAATCGTTAAGTTTTTAATAATACAAAAACATTAGTCAAAAAACGCAAGTCCACATCTGTTTGACGTGGAAGGGCCTTACAGGACGATTACTAAACGACAGAAGACAGATAAGCGTGGCTTTCACTCAATTTAGACATCTTATAGCATTGTACTTGCAAATCTTCACAGGCTCAAACCGAAATGTGAATTCACACTTCATAGCTTTCTCGACCTCCAGCGACCTGGACGACATTTTATGTCTATCTTTCACACGTTTCAGGAAAATATAATTTTCTCTTAGAAACGTGTCGGACCTATACATTGCTATTATTGTAACAACAAACTGGAATTCCAAATCAACTTGTACTGTTGTAATCAACGTGTTTTCAAATTCAAAGTTTTAGGTTGCCTTTGGATCTATATCATCATTCAGAATAAAAAGAAGCATAGTAGTGGTACTGTAAAGCCGCTAAACGTTCAAATTTTACATAATTTAAGCTTTAGCTACAGTCCAGATGCGAGTGTTGGCATCTTGACCAACAGAAGCAATGGTCTCGTCGTCGATCCACACAGCACCCGTAATCTGACTCTGCGGGTGCGCATCTGTAAATAGTTTATATTTATGAAATGTCTGTATAACAATGAGACTGGATCTATAAAAACGTGAATCAAATCTTTTGTTAAAAGCGTTTATTAAACAGATGCCAATATTAACTATGTATCTGTAACAATGATTAAGTTCAAACTAACGGGTCTTATACATTTGAAGAATATATTTAGATTTAGATTAGATAGAAGGGGTATTTATCAAAATGGTAACGACAGTCGTAGGAGTTTGTGTATATATGTTACTTTAACTGAAGAACTACAAATATGAAATCATTAATATATTTCACCATGTGATGCCATTCTATAAATTAGAAACCTACTTAGATTTTAAAAAGCGGGCGGGACTTCAACCAGCATCCATTCTCAGCGAAACGAGCTGAGGTCTAAATGAGTCTGAGCTCTAAAAAATTGAGCGACTTATTTCGTCCAAAGTGACATATACAATACAAACTATACTATCTAGTCACATTAAATTCTTAAACAAACGTGCTATGGCGTGGCATTCGAACCTAAGACCTCTTCAACTTAAAATCATATCTAAAATATGCAAGCAAAAAGTCCTTACTCTTAATAATAAGATGTTTGTTGGGCTGAGCGACGCTCCACACGATGAGGCTTGTGTCGAGGGAACCGGACACCACCCGAGCGCCGTCTGGGCTCCAAGACACGCAGTTAACCCGCGCCGTGTGGAAGCCCCACTCTTTGTTGTGGGCCAACTGAAATGAAAGGCAAGGAGGACCCGAATAACTATAATTCGATACGAGTTTTAGTAAATCCAGTCAATATGTAATTCTCGTATCTGAGTACTTAATGCGACATGGTGACAACATTCACTCTATTACTTCAGAATCTTTTATAGAAGTCAAAAATCTTTTTGGTTACACTACATTGAATATAATGAACTCACTTCGTCTTGAAGCCGCAAGTCTTCAATCTATTACAGGTTTAAAAAAAGATTAGTTATAGTATAATTGTTAAATTAGCTTAAAAGGCCATGGACGTCGAGGCCTGGGACTAGTTTGCTGGATTGTTAATTGATAAACTCTATTTCCTTCTAATAATAGTTAATTGCTCATGAATTACTAATGCATTGTTGCTACGTGTGGCAAAGACAGGCTCGCAGCGGACACATCAGCGACAATACCTAAGTGATTATATAAATAACTAATATTATAAAGCTAGTGTTTGTTTGTTTTTTTGAACACAAAAATCTTAGGAACTATTGGTTGGATATGATTTTTTTTTGTGTTGGAAGGCTTTACACTATATAATATCAAGCTGCAAGCAATAGGAGCGATTTAAAAATAGAAAATGTGGAAAAAATACTAGAAGATATTTATAAAAGAAACACTCCTTTTTAAATGATCTAAAAATGTTTATCTTTTAAAAATTCCTCGTTAGAACTATAATTTATAAAGTTGAGGAGGTTGATTGCAAAAATAAATTTTGTTGCCCAAAATTCCATGCAAAGTTGCGGGTACAGCTAGTATTCAATATGAAGAAGCGCTGTCCACATGAATTGCTTAGCCTGCAGTCGCTACCGGTTTGGTGCTATCCGGTACAATTGTAATATACAGTATCTGAAGCTAACAAAACACAATACCTGTTTCCTGAAAGACCCCTTGGTAATTACCTTGTATTCTTCGTCGTATAATATGAGCTTTCTGTTAGCATCGCAAGCGACCAGGTACTTGCAGTCGGGGCTATAACGAGCGTCGCTCACGGGACCAAGATGGACTAATTCCGTTTTGGGGGACAAAGTGGTGCCCTCTAGCGCGTAGATGTGCACTTTGCTGTCATCACCTGGAATTGATAAATAGTTTTTTTAGAAAGAAAAAAAATTCACTGTCTTAAAAGCACAACAATATGCACTAAACTAAAATTAAGCAAAAACAAATGGTCAAATGTAAAAAAAAAAAAAGATCAAAACCTAAATATGTTTCAGCTGGATGTTTTGTAAGGAAGTAAACCGACTCTCGCCATCAACAATATTATTGATTTTTAAATTTTATAGCCTTTGGCAATTTTCATATGTTATTGCAAGTGATGGTATTATATAAATTACAATCTATTTAGATTGGAATAATTTGATTTCAATGGCGGGATTTGAACGCGCATCCACAGCGTTCCGTGTCGGTACCGACCAATTGAGCTGTGGATGAAAGTTAAAGTCCGCCCGTGACGTCAATTTTTTAAATTTAAATAGATTTTAATTTTTTATAAAGTACCATTAACTTAAGTTAGCTACGAGTTAGGCCGGCGTCTAGGATAGCGACTTTAGGAGGATGCGTTTATAAAGTAAACATTAAATTACCTCCGACAGCGACGTGCTTATTCTGGTGATTGATGGTGACACAAGAAGGCTCATACTTGATGGGCAGACTTGTTTTCTTCACGCCGCCCGAGAGAACTATTAACTGAAAATTAATGTAAAATTCCAATAAGCTAAACAGTCAAATGAACATTTAATGTTTGTTTTATCATAAATGCAAGTTTGATTGTTATTTCTTCACGCCCTTAGTCAGTGAATATACAATAGACATATCATTATTAATATATAAACAATGCAAGCAACGCACGGGCAAATACTAGTTATAATTTGTCCATTTTATATTGTAGAAATCTTAAATATTTAGCACTCGATAGCACCTCTATCAAAAATATACTTAGATGCAAACAAAATTACGACGCGGACGGGAGTTGAACCGGCATCCACAGCGTTCCGTGCTGCTACTTCTATCGTAGATACAGACCTCCTTAACAGTCGCTACGATGGTGACATCGTCGTCCAACAACTGATCGACAGCGCGCGGCTGGGCACCGAGGGGCACTGCCTGGTCAGTGTACGTTGGTGAATCACCTGAAAGCGATTTAAGTTTGGCATTATTAGGCGTTTAGTAATTCATTTGAAGATTTTAGGAAAAGCGTCTAATCAAGGATGACTTTCATACTAAAAAGTGTGCTCGAAATAAACTAAAACGTGAAAATACTTATACCTTACTTATAGAAAAGTACGGGAATAATTAAACGCCTACTCGAAAAGAAAGATATGTGTTGGTGAGAAAGTAATTTAAAGAGGTTGATTTGAAAACTTTAATATTTCTTACATGTGCACAAGATGGCACTATAATAATAATAACAGAAATCGATTTTTAATCGATATATCTACATATTATTTTATACTGGTCTATCCTACTAATCTTTAAGTGTAGTTCTCTTCTATTGATCTTAAAGACAAACGTGAAGTCCACTTCATGAGGGTGAAAAAGTAACTACATAACATCGAAACCAAATGTGTTGTCGGCCTATTTTTGGCTTTGGAAATACGGAAATCCAAACACTGAAACCGTTAGAGACGTTCGTGACCCAGGCGGAATACCTATATACCAACCTACATTGAATATCTAGATTTTTCAAACGAAGTTCAACAAGTCTCAGTAAATACACAATTATTAGAAATATGTTGGATGTTGGGAATAATCGAACCCACGAATCGTTGATAGCCATGTATGACTACCATCACACGAAAAAACATGCATACATTATTAGTATCATTTTTAAATAAGTTATTCCAAAGGTTTTCTTACCCTCTGCCTGCGACTCGATCCGACGTAAGGTATCGTCAATTCCACAGGTGAGTAACGCCCCGGATGACGTCATTCGCATGCCGTTCACCTGATTTCCGTGACCAGCACCGCGAACTTTACCTCCAACACCTAAAAAACGTAAATAAAGTTAAGTAAATTGGGTATTTATGCAATATTTGTAAGATTTTCCCAATTTGAACCATGAATTCTTGAGATTAGCGCGTTAAAACAAACAAACGGTTCAGCTTCATATTATATTAGTATCTATTATATACATCTTTTTATACAGAGACACGATATCGTTGACAGACGATCAATAGGGCTTCACAGCAATTATTAACAACTTATATCAAATCACTCACCATTGCTAACATCCCAATGTGAGACCGCACCGTCATGGCTAGCTGTGTACAGACGCTTCCTGTCCAGAGATAAGCAGAGACAGGTGATCGGCTTGTTGTGGCCAGTGATCACTCGCAACGGCGTCTCTGGGTTGTCTATATCCAAGTAACTGATGTCGCCGGAAAGCGACACGGTGAGCAGGTGCTTGCCTTGCCATAGACACGATACCTGTAACATAAATAAGCATATATGTAATTTTAGTGTTAAGGGTTTGCTTTCAGTGACGAATGTTTCCAACAGAAATGATAATTAAATTCCGGTTAACCTTTTTCGTATTTTTGCTCAATATCAATTGGTGCACAAGTGGTATTTCCAATATTAAAAAAACGCTGAATTAAATATTTACTTTACAAAATAAGAGGTTAGGTCCGGAACCATTGAATCCGGCTCAGATTACAAACTTATTTTTATACATTTAAAAAAAAAAAATTCGAGTATAAGATCAAACCTGTTGGTTTTCAACAGCAGTGCCCATAGGGAAGAGAACAGTCCGCTGCATGCTTTCCACATCCCAGATAGCGCACGTTTTATCCCCGGAGCAAGAGAGTAACTGTTTGCCATCTGGAGACCAGGATATGCCATAAACACCACCTTTGTGGGCAGGGGAGCCGATCTGAAATCATCATTATTATTATCAGCGTTTGAAGTATTCAATGAGAATATTCATAACCTTTCATTTTGGACATTTGCTTGACTGTGGAATTTTTGATTCTAGGCTTTCTTCATATTTTCTTACGATCACAAACACACACTTTGGTTACACAACCAGATATCAACTTACGGCATTACAATAAAGATAGGATCTCATTTCATGCTTTATTTATCTTAACAACTAGCTGTGTAAGCAACTTCGTCCGCGTAGAATAGTTACTTTGGGCGTCACACAACAATTTGATTTGCAAACCTCCTGTTCAACTCTATAAATTTAAACTTTTACCTACGACATCTTTCGCATCCCGTAGTTCTAGCAAGTTAATCTTAAAAGATAGACATAGATCATTTGAAGAGAAATAATCATTAATATATATATTTTTAAGTTTTTTTGTACCGTTTTCGCAGCATATGCAGCGGAAACCCACAAAGATCAATAGTTTTCACCATTTTTTCCACCTTTCCTCACTGTTTCTTCGCTCTTATTAGTCACGGCGCTTGATTTATAGCCTAAAGCCTGCCTCGGTATTTGCAACTTTTCAATTCGAAACAGTAGTTCATGAGATTAGCGAGTTCAAACAAACAAAAAAAATCTTCAGCTTTATATATTAGTGTAAGATTAACTCACCTCTCCCTTAAGTTCTGAGGTCTGACCGTCGAAGAGGAAGATCTTGCCATCGAAGCCAGCCGATGCGAAAAGTTTGCCATCTGGACTGTAGCGAACCGCTTGAGCAAAACGAGTGTGTTCCTATAAGATTAACGGCGGTAAAATTATTACATTCAATTTTAAACAAAGTACTCAATCCGATACGAGGTAATCGTGATAATGAACGAATAATTGAAAATAAATAAACTTAAGGAATCGAAGTAACTTGTATCAAACTAGAGCCTAATCTACAAACTCCTAAAACCTTGATACATTGCCAGAAACTTATAATAGTAACTGTGGAGGCTGTAAAGTGTGAGAGATGTGTAATTTTATTAAATCTTTATTTCTCGATATTTTCATTAATTTCAGATTTTTTTTTGTGGATTAGACGAAAATAATAAATTTGTTTTTGTGTAGGTAGAAGAAGTTTTATGACAGGTAGTAGCAACTTTTCTTCTCGGTCTGTTTCCCCTCACCTGTTTGGTACACTTGAACTTGAAGGGTGGTCCCTCAAAAACGGCCAGCGTGTTGTCCTCCGATGCTGTAACGATGCGGAAGGGCCTAGCGGGTCGGAAGTCGACAGAATTGATGGCTTTCGACTGGCCACTGATCTCGCCTACCGAGGTACCAGTTTCTGACATAAATACGTGACCGAATCTGAAATCAACGTTCAAGATGCCATAATCTTTACAACTTTAATTTCATTACATAACTTTTTTAAGACAGATGGCACAAGCATGGGGCTTATTTCAAGGAAGGTAAAATACTCAAGCGATATAACATCTAAACATGATACGCCATAAATTGTTATTTTGATATTCGGAATAATTTATTTAAGCGAATGGTACTTTTTAATAACGGATTTAGGTCAATGAAACGAAAATAAAGTTTCCAGTTGAGATTTTTGTACATAAGCGTAAGCAAACCTACGACAAAAATATAACCACACCGTCTTTAAAGTATTATGATACTGTAAATGGTATATACTCGTACCTTTCTCTCCCTTCGCCGACAACGACCATCCTCTGGTTATCAGAGCTCCACGCGATGTCTTTGATCGGGCCACCGATAGGCTGGAACTCATTCTTGAGGATGTGCTCCTTGTTGACCGTGTCCCAGATACGCACCTTGCCAGAAACATCTGCCGAACCAAAACGCTTATTATAGTATGTCCCAAGTGAAGTGTTATATCCCGTCGGGAAAAGATGGCATGCGCAGGACCTGGTCTTGCTGAAATTAGCTCGACATTTGTCAAGGTCATACCAAAAATACTTTGTTGTGTGCATTTTATTCAATCTTAATAGTAAGTGTTAGGCAACGAATCGACCACAACACAAATAAATTCTTAAGCTAATATATTGAGGTGGGGAAAAATAAAACTGCCTGTTATTTTAGCGCAAGATAATAAATCTGTTTCTATTTTTTTTCTTTTAAATAATCCCCGAAACCTTGATCAAAACTCATACATATGATATAAACACAGATAAAAGCAATGGGTAATAATAAGAATCCCATTAGACCTTTTTTATAAAAGAAATCTAAATATTCATAGTTCTACTCTCGCAAAAGCTTCTATAATAAGCTAGCAAAAACGATCACTGTGCAATATTGATTGTTATTTATGTGGCGACTCATTTTAACTAGAAGCGGTCACGGTCACGGACTGTTGCCTAAAAATAAATTGCCAACTTTCCCATATAACAATTAATTCGGTGTATTATCCTTATTAAATTGAAAAACAAAAAAAGCCGCCTACTCTAGACGTTTCCTAATTTTTTGACAGAGGCCAGTCAAGCGTGGATTTAACGGATGTCGACGATAGATGACGTCAATCGTTTTTGGGATACGCCGATGTACACTTTCCCACTTTTCATCTGTGAATATTGGTTCACGCCCCCTCTATAAATGTGATACATAGTAGGAGTATATAAATGGCTGATATACGTCATATCTCGTTGTTGAAACTGTAAAAAAACACCCAAACAACGTTTACAAGCAAGCTTCGTATTTTTTTCTAATTAATATTTCCAATGACGAAAGTGGATAGATAAATGTATCTTCACTATAATCATAAAAAAAACTAGTCAGATTCATAATTATAGCTATGGAAACTTGATACGAATCAGAGTGTAAAAGTTGTACAACAATTTTAGAGCGATTGTAGGCGATAGGAGGGTTGGAGTGATGCCAATTAGAGCGTGGATCCCTAAAACATAATGTTCAGATCTTGCGAATATACCTATAATTACCTATTTTTATCATTTAAAGTCTTATAAATAACATTTCATTATGATTAAGTATATTTGAAGATTCTTTCGACTAGACATATTGGGACATTACGAAAATACATGTGTATTTCTTTAAAATCTTTAAAATTCTTTACTCTCAGTAATATTTTTTGTTTTAGAATAAATTGTTTACAAAAAAGACACAAACGTTGATTATTGATCAGAGGTATTTCGTATATATATGAGGCTGCTAGAGGCAGAGTGGCCTAATAACAAAAAATATGATTTTCAATAAGAAGGAACATAAAAATGCAGAATTAACTTTGACTATTATTTGTGTAAGATTTATGGTAACAATTGTATACCCTTGTGCTCTTGTAGAATAACATTTTTATATTGCAATTTTTAAAATTCGAGAAATAAATTTGCAGTTAGGCTACTCTGCCTCTAGCAGCCTGATACATATATAGTTTTGCCTTTACTTTATTCCTTATATTAAATTGCCAAAACGTTACCAAATTTAGTTGCTAAATAATTAGCTAACAGGTGTATACTATATAATTGTGATACACTTTCCTTTGTTATCATGTATCAATTTCCCGATGCTATTATATCCTTAGGCTAGCCTTACAGCTCTTGCAACAAGGCCTCACCTATGAAATTAAAAATCTAATGAATTCAAAAATAGGGGGACCGGGAAGGTATTGTTCTCTCCTTTTTTATTTAACTCCTTACATCAAATTTCCATCTCCACCTTGTCACCATCCAATTAAATTGGGAAAGTAACAGGTGTTTGGGTTTCTCTTCCGAATGCTCCATCACTTTTCAAATATCCTTACAATAAATGGCTTATCCCAACCATGCTTTTTTAGCATTTAACCCCAAACTTTTTTTTTGTGGAGTATTCGGATTGTTCATTTTGAATTACTGAACCTAACTTTACTAACCTCTACACTAATCATATCTTTTTGAAAATCCATTTCACCACTCATTCTCCACCATAAATGAAACCAACTTAATTGAATTGGGGGGAGTCTATCTATTTCCTTTTCACCTCTTTTTAATGGAAAATTTAATTTGGATGATATCCAATGCCATCTTAGATTTTTCAAAAACAATTATTTTTATGATAGTGAATTTACTATGGTTATTGATGGGGAAACATCATTGATTAAAAATAAAGACTCTAATTAGTGTTTTATTTACGTAAAAAACGACATTACTTTCCGGTCCCCCTAATACTTATGTGTTTTTGTTATATAAGTTCATTAGCCTGAGAGGTACATAAAAATAAATATGGAAAAACAGGTTTACCTTCAACCTGTTTAGGAGAAGTAAGGGTTCATGTAGACAACAAGAAAGATATGATCACTCGAATCAATAATAGGACGCTTTCTAAAGATAAATTAATTATTAATTTTAATGTTTTCCCATTTGATATAATTATAAATATAATAAACATAAATAATAATTAGCATTGATTTGGTTAGATAGCAAAACAAATTTTGAATTAAATTTTTCAATACATTTAAACATGTCCTTGTCTACTAAAATAATAAAAGAAAAATTTTTCCCATTAATGAGACGTGAATATAAAAACACACCTTTCATAACATACTTATCTGTTAGATACGCAGCAAATTACAGGAAATTACCAGATAAGTTTTTTGATAACAACCTTAAAGTACAACAATAAGCATCAAATAGTATTACTAGACCAACCCTTCACAATGAAAGACATTTAGGTTAAATGTATATATAAATGTTAATTAAATAAAATATCAGTGAGTTGCATCTGCAGTACCACTAGCCAGTAGGCCTTTGGCATTTAGTAGTTTCACTCGGACAGTGGAAACTGTATTTTTATTATTTTCTTTTGGGGACATGGATAAAAAGCCTGGAAATCCACATCATTTGCTGACCATTCCGTGACTTAGTTTTATAGCAATACATGTAAACATCTTTAGTAACTTTCCGTACTGTAAGAAAGCAAAACCTAACAGGAGTGGGGGCTGATAACACATTTTTAATTCTCAACTTAAAAAGAAGTCTTAATGAGGTCCTTTAAATAAAGAGTGATAAGATGGTGCTCACTTATGCCCATTTATGGAAGTGTTTTGCACACAAACATTGCATGAGTCATGAAGGTAGGAGATGAATAAATTGTGTAATTAATTATGTGGGTTTTGGCTTTATATTTATTGATATCAATGGACATACTAAATTAGAAGGAGTTTATTTAAAAAAAGGTGGTGTTTAGAAAATTTGTAAGGTCATTTTCAAATATTCCATTTGATCTTGTACCATAGTAAAGAACCAAGTAAGAACCGTAGTAAGAGGAGAAATCCAATAAGAATTTGGTTATAGATACATGATTGCAAGAAATAATAGAATTACCTCCAGAAGCAATGTAGAACCCGCTTGGAGAATATTTGGCAACATTCACTTGACACGAATGCTCTGTATATACATCGGCGATCGCCGGGTTTTCAATATCACGAATGATAACCGAATTTCCGTTGGAGTATAAAAAGTTCTTCCCTTTGGGGTCTCCTCCCAACACCAGAGGTGTACCACGCTGAGTTCTCGGCAGTGCCGCAAGGGTATACTCTGTAAAAGGACACAAGAGTCACAACCGGACCGAAATTTCTATTAACAAACCGACCACTTTTATGGCATCGTGCTTATAGGACAACGATATTTATAACTTACTATTTGAGTAAGACATTATTGTGAAGATACTGTTTTGATATACTTTCGTATGTCACTGCGCCGAAATCTCTATTATTATTTTTTTACTTTTAACAATTTTTATAGAAACAATCATACAGCCGCTAACACTTCATACTTTCCTTACAAAAGTAAAAAATTACATGACATTTATTGACAATGTATGATTTGACAGTCATATCACGTTGGTGCCGAGAATGTCTAATGTCAACGTCAAATTTTAATTCGAATATCTATTATCTAATTACTTTGAGTAATTTTATAATAATTTCAATTATAATAGTAAATATTTAAGCCTACAATCTACTAATCTAAAGTTTGATTTTAGTACATCATCCAAAATCTATTATTCTTAGGTAACATTATATCGAGTTGGTACGGAAAATGTGAACGAACTGTAGAAGGCGTTCTCCATTCGCAAACAGCCAATCACCTTTAACTTGATCTTCGTTCTTTTGACTTCATACTTCAGTCTTCTTAATTCGTCATTTAAATTTAATACCGCGTGGCGTGTAGACGGAATGCTATCGAATGTTCAAGTCCATGTCGAGACTTTGAAGTCATTGCATCATTTTCTTTAATTTACAGTGTACTTTCATTTGAGTGCATCTCACAAACAATGTGTGCAGTAAACTGCGAATATTCTTAGATTCACTACAGAATTTCTATCCTTTGTTTGACGTCTAATTCCACGTGGTTACTGTCAGGACTTTAAGACGTGTTAATTTTGTTCACGTTGTTTAACTTTGAGCAGCAGTGTTAGAATTATTAGAAATGGAGACAATGAACATGTCCAAATTGCATTTGTCTAGCGCAAGAAGTCAACATCCTAACGAAAATAGTCAAATACAATCAGAAGTGAAGTATGAATCGAATGTAAGTTGCAATATTATAGATTGTTATTATTTAATTGTGGAAGTTTTTCTTCGATGCAACCTGAATGCACGTAGAGGAATATACAGTTGGTTTCATTTTACTTTTATGTTCCATTACCCGAAAGCTTAGATATTTTTATTCATGACTAAGCAAACCTTAATTATAAATTGCCTCCAGACATTCCTGGATCCAGACGATGAATACCAGTGTGAATATAAAGAAGAAATATGGAAATATCTCTTAGAACAGGAATCAAAGAAACCAAATATATTGCTTCAGTCACCACAGGTATGTAAAATTTAAATAACTGAAAAAAAAACATAATAGTTATATAGAAATACTCACTCATTGCCATCGGTTTTGCTTAGAATATTATACTTTATTATATTTAATTTTGTTTTTCAATTAAATTTGCAAAATGTAATTACATGAATTAACAGTAATATGTTTTAATTTATATGAGTTGTCCAGTTTTTTGAGCTATAATGCAAAACAGTAAACATCACGAAGTAGATTGGCAAGTGAGATATTTGCAACCAATTATAATTGTCAATTCATACCGACTTGCTTATAATATATACTGTATAATGTATATTATTATGTTTACCAAATACTAGAGGGATGTTTTATTTCTAGACATTAAAACCTTTTAGGAAGCCGCAGGATCAAACTGTATATCTTAAAACTCTTATTCAATGGCTGATGCAATTTTGTGGTACATTTCAAATTGCATAATATTTATTAGTGTGCTATTACTGCTACATTCACTTTGTTTAAGAATGTATTTCTTGATAACTCACAGAAGCTGACTTAGGACTGAGAAAAATAATTAAATAATAAACATTACGATTGAAATGTAAGAATCCCTTTTAAATTTAATTGATTAATAAATTGTTACATTTTCATAAACAATATTTGATTAAATTTGAAAACATTTTTTTAACAGTTTTAATTAACATTGAAATAAATCAGAATAGGTCATAGTTAAAATGAAAGATTTTTTTATTGTTGAAATTTTTGTTTAAAATAAATAACATTATTCAAAATTATTATTAGGTTTTGTAAATGAAAAATATGTATGCATTTTATATTTAGTTAAAATGTTAATTTTAGTAAAGATGAATTTCTCTTATCCTTGTAACATTTTTTAATCTTAATTAGCTGGAGTTCCGTGGTGCACTCGTAAAACAGTTACGCGAGGTGTCCAAGAAATTGGGCTTGTCAATAGCTACACTGCACTCGGCTGTCGCTCATTTGGATCTCTTTATGGATGCACATAGATTAAGATCCGATCGGCTTACACATGTTGCATTAGCTTGCTTGAGTCTTGCAGGTGAGTTATTGATATAGTTCATTAAATTGATAGTTATTTTCTACCGGTACATAATACCAATGTGGTAGATTTAATGTCTATAATAATTATTAAAGAATCATTTTAAATATCATTAAACAGGTAGAAATCGGTTTGGTATTTTTGGGTTTTAAAGGGTAAAGTCATCGCACGAAGGTCAGCCTAATGTATTGCGAAATATTACGAAATCTGGCGACACATTAATGAAAAGCGGTGTCTATTTCAATGTCCTTTTACGCAGCAGTGAATTTACGTAATTAAATACGTAGAAAGGTATATACATGATGTTGTCTATGTTACAGCGAAAGCGGATGAAAAGTTTAGTAGAGCACCAACCCTGAAGACACTATCTAAAGTGAGCAGCGTTCAGCTGTGTGGGAAAACCTTCAGGCAATTAGAATGGATGGTGGGCCAGCACGTAAGATGGAGGCTCCTTGCCCCTACGCCGGTGGCGTTCGCGTCTTTGCTAGCTCAGTATGTAGTCGCTGACAGCGACTTAACCACGAGGCATCCAAAGTTCGTGCGTCGGTTCAGAAGAGACGGAATGAAATTACTCGAAGCCTATCTGGATTTGACATTGTCTGGTGAGTTTTATATTCCATAGTCTTGAATTTCTGTCTGGGAATTATTATTTTTTATTTAAAACGGAAAATAAGGCTAGTCCCCTAGTTGGTTAATAATAAAATTCAATCAGTGGGCATTGATTCAATGCGTTTAAAAATTGTTGAAATTATCAGTAGATACTGATTCCTTTTATTGAGACTTAGTTACGAGGTATAAACATATTTTTAGCTAATTCTGATTATTTTCTAAGTAGGCTCATTAATGCAAAAATATTATTGACCTACCTACATTTTAAAAAAATAGCTAAAATAATAAAAGGAAATTCTGTTCCTTTAAGGATAAATAAAATAACTTTTCTAACTTATATAAACTATAATCGACAGATGTTCGTCTAAAAGTAGTAGAGAGTGTAGAAGTTGGATGTGCGTGCGTATCTTGCGCCCGCGCAGAACTCGGTCTCAACGCTTGGCCTGATTGGCTGGCAGATATTACCGGGAGGACCAAGGAAACAGTCGCGCCTGTCGCTCGGTTGCTACATAGGTACGTATGCGGTACTCTAATTCTTATTCAAATCTTGAAAGTTTCTAAATTTGAAATTGTGTACTTATTAACAATTTTACACGAAAATGATGCTAAAAAGGCCGAAAAGATAAGTTGATGTCCCATCTGGTTGATATCCTTTCATGGTTATGACGAAGAAGCGAATATCTGACAGCGCTGGAATCATATTTACACGGAATCTCTCATTATTCAAATAAAATTGACATTTTCTATTACAGAATGATGCAAATAAAATCACGAGAAACGACCGATTCCGAAGTGGATCAAGGCTATGGCAGTGCAAGGACAACCCCAAACATAACGCCATCCACATCACCCCAGTACCACATTTCTTCCCCCGGTACTTCTACATACTGCCCACCGCAAATCAACGCCGAGTACCTTATCCCAAATAATACGACTTTACCTTACTATACTAACTCCAATCAGAACACAGAATACAGGCTCTGCAAAGCGAGCAGGCTGATCGAGGCGAGCATTGAACCTTCCACTAGTATGGCTGTGAAACGGAACATGGATCAGAGTGAGTTAGAATTAGATAGAAAGAGATATAGGGTGTCTTTATCTCAAACTGTTCAATGATTGTTAGTCTGTGGGTACTAAGGTCATAGTAGTGTTTCTCAAAACGTTTCACCAATACTCTAAGAGTAGACAAATATGTTTTGAGGAGTACTAAATAGAAATACTCACATACTCGGTTCAAACACACGGTTGAAAAAATCAAAAGATGTAAAGCATATTCATTGTAAATGGCTATGTCTATACTACCATTATATTCTATCACCTGCAAGAATGTTATACTTGTGTCTGTAGACATGTAGTAATCTCATTATGCTTTCATTGAATTTCTAGTAATACTCGTTCTTATAATTTTCGAGTCAAACTAGATAAAATCTAAACGACTAGTTGTAGTAGTGGCATAGTCGACATTAAGTGCCTCACAGTATGACCTTATTCCCACCTGTGAACGTGCATATTCCCGAATATCAAGCAAGTTCCTATAGAGCCAATTCTATATCATTCCGTCATTTCACAAAGCATTATCTTGAATATGTATGGAATGGTATTATTAGTAGCATTTATTTATTCATTTGTATAAAACTATTTTAAATTTGTAGCTAAGGAGAGTGGCTACTGGATAACCGATATTTTTATTGATTTTGAAAAATTGTTTGTCCGGTAGCCAAGATTATAACCTCATTAATGCCTCGTAGTACGTTTTATACTGAATATTTAAATTTAGATAGGTAGTAAACAAATTAATTAATTGAGTTCACGACTCGCAAACATGACATTAAAACAATACTGCCATTTTTCATATGAACACATACGATAATTAACTAGGAACTCGTCTTTACATTCGTAATTCCTAGCTAGTATATTCCTAACTTTAAAACCAGAAAGTTATTTTGTTATACGTATATACGTGGTTTATTATTTTAAAGTTTTTCTTTATTTTCCTGTACATTTAGTTTTCCAACTAAATAGAGTTTTTGGCAGTACAAGGTACCTAACTACCTATAATTTAACTGTGCTCTGCACTTGCAGAAGCGATACTACCCACACCTTGTAAACCTTTTATAAGTGGCTATTTAGATTCAAACGGCATTACTTTTATCGCCTATGTAATCTGCATATTGGATGCTCTGTCTTATATTGTAGTCTGTATTTCTGTTCACACCGACCCCTTGCATTTACTATTTCCTGTTTTTTCTCCTTTTTCTTTTTCCCCCCCGAAATATACGTTATTTCTTTATAAGTTATAATTGACAGATTTATTCAAAGTCGCAAAACGTTTCTAAGGTTTAAAAAACTAAATTGATTTTAATAGCAACTGAATCCCAGTTTAGTTCCCTCATCTGTGACTTTGCGTAAAGGAATCGTGCAGTTAATCGTGCAGATCTAACTTAAATTAATTTAGACTAATCCATGCATGTGACGAGGATTTCAACAGTTATTTTTATTATAAATAGATTTTTAATCTCGTATCAGTTTTCGATGTAACCCGATGATTGTTCGAAATCCACTGTCTATTGCGTTCACCACATCGAAACGATTGTAAACATCACCATAAGTTTATTTTAGTACTAATTATTAGTTTTTATTCTAGAACAATGGCGTATACTTAGATATTGTGACAGAATACATTTTGTCTTTTCGTAGTCTAGTAACTAATCTAGTGACCGAGCTCTTACAAATTATTGACTGATCCTGACCTCGATGGTTTCAAACTTTTTATTTATACAATTATTAGGCTGATTAAATTTCACATTTTTCTGTCTCGTGAAAATCTGAAGTAAGGACGGGGTATGGTTGTGAATAGGATTTGTTATTTTTTTTGTTGGACCGCGTGGATCGGTATTTTTTTTTTGTTTTTAAAAATATTAATTGTTTACATTTATTCACAGGCACATGGGGAGCGTTAGTTGACAATTTCATTGAAAGTTTTTTGTTGTTTCGCCTATGATACAGTTAAAATTAAATAATTGAAGTCAAATTAACATTCTGCAACTTATATTTTTTTAAATAAATAACTGGGCGTAAGAACAGTGTCCTATCTATTTTTTGTATCAATCTGAACGTTATATGGCGGGGCGGTATTTTTCACCTTCCACCAAGTGCTAAGCTAGCCTGTCCTCTGTATTATAAAAAGTGTCATTTGTATCAAACTATTGCTGTGTTAGGCTGCACTGAATCCCTGCATAATAAATTGTTGATTTTGTTTTTGTTGGTATAAATTATGCGTCAAGTTACCATTGTATAACGAATTATGTAATAAAATTGCTAAATCAATACTGAATCATGTAGTTACGGGCTATTTTTGCATACCTTGATTGTGGTCAAGCGAAAAGTTGTTACGTTATTTGATAAAAGCACTTGCTATCAATCAATCGCCATCAAAAGGCTTATGTCGTCTTAATATTGCTTAGTTTTTGTTGTCCTTTTTTTTGAATCTACTATGGAAATGTAATGCAAAAATGGCTCGATTTTTTAACTTAAAATAATACGTTTTATCTATCTTGTTGTATTAATATTGTTATTATGCGCTTTCATATCTTGTAAAAGTTTGATACGATTTTACTCCAACGAATTTGACATATTTAAATCGTATCGAATTTTAATAAATGCGCATCATTCGACTTGCATCTTTCACTCGTGCAAGAGTTTCAATTTAGACTTTGAAACTCGAAAGTATATAGGACAGGGCTACTCGAGGAGAAGCGGTTTACGCTTATTTATGATCAAAATGGTTTTAATTATGCCGAGAAGTGAGTTCCCTGTCCATCGAATGCCTAAATGTTTGAAGTGATGCTATTATTACAGCAATATATCGCTTAAAGACTGATGTGATGGTTCTACTCGATGTACGATTGATATAACGAAACCATAATTTTTGTACTTGTTAAATAAGTTTAAAGATGCAACTTGAAATAAAGTATTTACTCTAAATGGGTCTTTTACTGTTACATATGTATCTTAGATATACCATAGCGTGTGAGGTTAACTTAAGGTGTTGGGCAACTAATACACTTAGAAATAAAACACAGGTCCCATAGTTACAATAAGATTTACTTTCACACGTAAAATCAATTCTATTTGTGCTTGAAGACGGTGAGTTGTTGAATGACAAAAGGCGGTTCGCGCGAGTGAGCGCAGGAAAATTCAACCCTAGGCATTAAAATTCAATTCCATAGTCGGACGTGACTGTCGTTCAAGCTAGCCTATATACTGTCGTATCGTCGATAGACAGCGTCGGGAGGCGGGGAGGGCGCCGTGGCGGACGTCTTCGTCTTCTCGGACGACAATCGCAATGCAGGGCACACAAGCCGATTCCGGCGCATCCGGACAAGAACAAAGGTAGAGCCAGGGTTCTCGTCACCATCGCAACTTGCTCGCCCCTCGACCACTTGGGCACCACGACGGTTGTATCGGCGCGCGACCAATAACAAGGGTACCTGGCCCCGACGTAACCATAATTCAGCGTGAAGTTCTCGCAGTTTACGGCCGGAGGGTACCCGCATCCTTTGATATTCACGTAGAGAACCGCAGGACGCCAGTCGTCGGAGTGGGCTTTATATTTGACATGTAGTTGAATACATTTGTACGCGTCGCTAGTGCAGCCCTCGCGGCACGACGCCCACGTACAATTATCGAGGCCGAGTCTATCGTCTCTTCGTTCTGTAACGCACTCTGCGGGTATCGGATCGAAATCTGCAGCCAAGGCACTTAACGCGGGGTCTGCGTAAAGTGGGACGAGAAATAGTAGTGCTGAACTCCCGCCCCCCAGCACGGCTGCCAAAGATATCGTTATATACCTCGTTAGTTTGGCACGGGTTTCGCCCCTACGACGAGAGGCTCTCACTACCAACCTTTCTGAACTTCCACCTCGCATTTTCGAGCACTGCGTCAACCCATGCTGAATCAAAACCTTGTTCTAAATGCACCGTTTCACTTGTCATGCGCCAATTTTAAGCGTGCGCAATAGGTTTCAATAATTACAATAATATAACATAAAACAGAGAAATGAAGGTTTTTTAGTAGGTACACTTCATAGGAGAAGTACGTGTATATATAGTAGTAGTAGTAATGGTCATTTAAAACGATAATTTTACATTGTTAAACCGAAGATCAAGATTAATACTTTGAAACTTAGAAACTTTGTATATCGTATTAAGGCATTCTGTATTTTAAAAGCTTTACTCCCTGCTAAATTCTATTACCTACTGGGTATGCCATTTTTTTACATAGCACGAAAACAAACATACAAAAAAGAAATTTTCTTTGTAAAAATTGAATCAGATATATAATATTACTATATTTATATATCTATTATTATTATCTCATTTATTGTATTTAAGGTACTTACGCATTTTTATAACATTAATAAGGTCAAGTTTAGATGATATATATTTCCCTGCAGAAGGCTTCTCTAATTATTGTATTCTGTGCTACAGTTTCACAATTGACAATTCCAAGCCCATTATTTAGGTTAGTGTCATTTGAGATTTCTACTTCCGCCACCTTTCAAACAGAGAAGTTGAGGTTATATTATGTGCATGTCACGGGTTTATTTGAAAATATTGTAAACACATTCCTTAATTATAAACATAACATACAATAACTACATCAAATTATTAGGTATGTCAGTTCGATTATTTCAAACATTTATTCATACTCTGAAACATAATCTACCGAGACATGCAAAACTTATAAAACCAGGTACCTATCGAAGTATTTTCTTTTAATGCGAAGTGTATGTTTTAAATGTAGTAGTGGTCTTAACTCTTGAAACACATTTATTAAAAGAATCTTTTCAATGTCTCTTAATTTTTTTTCTTTACCTTCACCGTAAGTCCACCGATAGTGATAGTGATGATGCTTGCTTTGTTTTTGACTAGGTATTATCCCTATCAGAGCAGTTACGATGAGTGTAGTTACTGAAGAGCTAGAAAAAGACAATGACTTCGTAAACAAGCAAGAAACGCGTTTCCAACAAAGGCGACGAAAGCGACAGTGGGAATTTGATGAAAAAAAATCTGAAAATGACGAAAGTGAAGCTAAGAAATCTTGTGATACACCATTTCAAAGAATCAAAAGAAAGAAAATGGCCATGCTTTTAGGATATTGTGGTGTGGACTACTACGGGATGCAGAGGTATCATGCTGTCTTATTTGATTAACCCTTATTTTTGAAAGCAATACTGACTGCTTTTAAATTAATATTATAGAAATCCTGGTGTTCGAACAATAGAAGAGGATCTTTTAAAAGCTTTACAAGATGCAGGATACATTACTGAAGAGGATTTTGCAAATCAACAGAATGTCCAATTTCAGAGAAGTTCCAGAACCGATAAAGGAGTCTCTGCAGCGAGACAAGTTGTGTCAATTAAATTACGTAAGAGAATCTATATATTATATATTCTACAATAAATCAGAATGGAAAAATGAATCAGACACATTTACAAAGACACAATTATGTTATACTCAAGGCCTCAAACTCAAAAATCGAATTACATTGCACAAAGTTCTCTTGTTTTTATTCAATAGAGTTTAAATTCTATATTGACATAATCTATTTAATTTATTTATAGCTCTCGAGGTAAACATAGAGGAAATCAACAAAAGATTACCAGAATGCATCAGAGTGTTTGGTATCAAGAGAGTAACAAACAAATTTAATTCTAAATCAAAGTGTAATGCAAGGACATATAGTTACACTCTTCCCACTTATGTGTTAGAACCAAAATTATCTACGGATGAAGAGAGGAAGCTTTACAGGATAACAGCCGAAAAGCACACTTTAGTAAATGAATTGCTTGCTAAATATACAGGTACTAAAAGCTTTCACAACTTCACAGAGAAAAAGTGAGTGTATTTTTGTAATACTAGTTTTATATTTAGTAAGTGTTTTTTATTACTATGCTTACATAGATACCATTATGTAACAATGACTATTTACCAACAGACATTACCAGGATCCATCAGCTTCCAGATACATAATGAGCTTTTCACTGGACAGGACTTTCATAGAATCTGAGATGGAGTTTGCTGAACTATTGGTTAAAGTAAGTGCCATTTTCTATTGCAATTATATCTGTATGGATAATACAAATCCATGGCTTTTAAATTCCTGTAGGTATTCTAGAATTTATTTTTCATATATCATGCTTTGAGTTCTTTTTCAATCTCAACATTGCAAAAAATAAATTACCAGTCTTTCATTAAAGTAATCATTAACCAACAATATTTAGCTTTTGTGAATATCAGTAAATACATTTTTTTTAGGGCCAAAGCTTCATGTTACATCAGATAAGGAAAATGGTGGGCTTGGTTATAGCTATTGTTCGAGGTCACACAGACCAGGGTATAATGGAAAAAGTATTCAGCAAGGACAAAGTCATGTTACCTACAGCGCCAGGCTTAGGTCTGATGCTTGACAAAGTGAGATTTTAAGGATTTGTTGATCTTGTGCAAGAAATAATATTTTTTTTGTGTGTTAGAATGAAATTTTAGTTACCCTTTTTTGTAAATTTACAATTGTTAGTTATTTTACAAAAACGTATTATATAATATACCATTGTTGAATTCTTAAACATATATGTTGGGTAAAATGGTCTGAATTTTATCTCGACTAATCACCCTGCCTAAATCAGTGTCTCCGAAAGTAAATAATTACTCAATGTCATTCCTAAATATTTCAGGTACATTATGAACGTTATGACGCTCGATATAAAGGATCTCATGACAGTCTAGTCTGGGAAGAATTAGAAGAAACTATAGAAAAATTTAAAAGGGAACAAATTCACCCTAATGTGATCAAAGGTGAGATAGAGGGAAGGTCCATGGCAATTTGGCTTGAGAAAATCACTAAACACTCATTCAAACCCACTGAAAATATCACTGGTGACATAATTGATGAAGACAGCTGTGATGATGATGATGATGACAAATGCCATAATAATGACAAATGTGATGATAAGGAAACCATAATTAATGCTGAAAACATTGAAAATATATCTCAAGAAGGTTGATAATGCAAATATGCCTTTAAGATAAGAATTAGAATAAAGTACTACGATTTTAATATCTAAGTTATATTTTGGCAATGCCAAACATGTATATTTGGATACATAAAATAAAAATATATGCCACATTATTATTCTTTTATTTAATAAATTTTAAGCATCTAAACTACCTATTGCCATGGCTATAGCACCATCCCTAGTAGAATTACCTCCTATAAACCCAGAAGCATGACAAAATATACATCCCTGAATGCCCGCAATTTCTGATAATGCCTCAAGCGAAAAACCGCGCCAGTTTTCATGAAGTGCTTTTCTGTGAAAAAAAAATTAAATATAAATTCCAATGATAACGTCAAAACCAATATTTGGTGGAAATTAAATGTAAAGTAAAACCTTAAATAAATAATTAAAATACCTTAAAACAAAGCTGCCTGGAGCAACAGGCACAGCTTGCACTCTCCAAGACTCCGGCTTGTCATTAAATATGACATACTTTATTTGATTGGTTAGTCCCATTTCTTCTTCTAAATCAAACAAGTGGTCTTTCCATGGACAAAATTGTTTCAACACAAGTATTTTACCCGATTCATGAACATCAAATCTTGATTCCAATGCATTCTTCACATGATCTCTGGCAGGAAACCAAATGGATGTGAAGTAATTTACAGTATATAGAAAATCTTTACTAACTAAATTCATTGCTTGTCTAAAAAGGTCATCAGTGTCAATCGCTTTAGTTGAATTCCATTCTGGATTTAATCTACCAACTCTAGCACTCAAATGTGTGTTTATTTTGTATCTAGGTTCTTCACTTGCTATAGGCACACCATTATCTATGGCGTCTATTTCCTCTATAAAGTGATCATATACTTTTTTGTATATAATTTTCAAGTCTTCTGTTGACAGTAAACATTCTTTTGGTGTGATTTCTTTGATAACTTCTTCCCCATAGAAAGCATAAATTAATCCCGCCGAACTTAGTCTGTATTGAAAAAATAATAATTAGAGACAAAATATTTGTTATATACTTTACAGGAATTAAATATTGTACATTAATTATATATGTACTTGCTAAAGGTGCTTGAAATTTTCAAAAGACTATTAATACTTTACTTTATTTTGTACTTTTCACCAAAAGCAGGTTTTATTGAGCTAAATGTTTCCTTGAATTCTCTTTGATGATGGTCATATCTTTTTCTCTGGTGGTCAAAATCTGTGCCAACATCAACAACAATATCGCAGGTTTTAAGTTTTTCCAGATCTCTTGTGCGAATAATTTCTGCATCTTTGTATTCAGGGAGAAGTTTAAGCATATAACAGGCAAGAACTTCATCGCAATGGAATGTACCATCATGAGTACCAATCTGTAATAGGCAAACCGAATATACTTACTGTAGCAGATGAGGTACTTAATGTTAAATATTTTGTACAACAATTAAATGACCAAGTTTTTACATTACCGCTTGGTAGAATCTTACCTTCATTTTTTTGGAGCTATGTACCTGTAGAGTTCTGCTAAAACAACGATAACTTCCAGAGCACCGAAAGGCAGTGGGAAGAAGTGTTTTAAATGTCAACATTAAGTCATAAATTCAAAAATTTTCGCACGCCTGCTTTACTTTGTTTACTAATTATTTCGCACATGAAATCTAACCTTAAAATTCACAGCATTCATTCTTGACAGCTTGATCCTCGTGTGTAGTCTATGGAATGTAGAATATGCGAAAGAAACTTCTTAACAGGTTAACTTATGTGTATTTTTATAAGATAATGATTTTATCTTTGAATAATAAAGGGTTTTATATTCATATGTACTTCTTTTTTTATCAATTACATATATAAACCCTGTTTCATGACGCGACAATATAATTAAAATATAGCATATAAAGGTATTATATTCTCTAATAATAAAATTATAATCATTTTTAGTATGTATAGAAAAAATAGGTAGTAGTAATATGTATTTGTAAATAAAAAACGTATATTAATTAATAGTATGGCTTCCACCTTAAACGACTGGATGTTCGTTTCACACATTACGACTACAGATGGCGGTAATTACGTTATTTGGTGTTAATAGCGGTTGGAGAAAACATTTCGCTAGTAAGTAGGTCTTTCTAACTTTAAAGGACACCTACGTTAAGGACGTACATGGTATTTATTAGCAATAATGATATATTTAAACACTACAACATTTACATAAATATTATATATTACATTCCCTTTACAAAAATATTCACGTAGAAAGATTTTTCATAGGAAAAGAAGTGCAACTTTAAGCGTAATATTCTAAGATCTTTGATCACTGTCGCAGTTCGTGACTCATTCACCGCATTTCATTTATTTTGCTAATGATAAAAAGTAATAATTTTTTCCCCGTAATATTGCAAGTTGATTGTACAGAGTATGAATACGAACATCTAACATGTGGCCTATTAGATAGATGCCACAGGCACCGAACACCAATCTCGTTAGGCGGCTGAAACAATGGCCGTTTGCACTACCAACTTAGAGCGCCCTGCTAATTGATGTTCAATACGCCACTCCATCAACAACATTCCTCTCCATATACATCGCAGCACTTAACGCACATACTTGGTGATTAAGTTGCCATATCGGTGATCTGGTTTCGGGAAGCGGGCACGTGGGAGACTTTTTTGATGACTGTATTCGGGTGTCACCTTTTGCTCGTTGCTATGGAAGGAGTATTAGGTGATTTTAAAGTGAGGGGGGGGGCTAAACAATGAGGTCAAGTTATATGTCCAACAGTTTAAAAATTGTTTTTAAAACAATAATGTCCAGATTTTCAAATTGACAAAAATAGTGTATTTACGCGAGTAGTACACATTTAAATAAAACACTTAACGGTTAAACCGATTTAGTTACTTACAGATATATAAATACGTATCGTTTTAAACTTGTTTTATTTTGACAACAAAAAAAAACAGTGCGCTCTCGCTACTCTATTACAAAAAAACAAAACTTTGCTGCAAGTTGAACATCACTAGATATGTCTCGTTTAAAGAGTAAGCCAACTTATGAAATTCAGCCTTATAGAGAGCAAGTTTGTTATTGCGTTTCTTATTCTACTCATTTTTTGCAATGGTCGACCGAAACGAACTCATAAAAAATAAATAAAAAACTATTTTGAATTTATATAATGTGCAAAAAAATTTTAGTTTTCGGACTCATAGACTAAAAAAATTACATCTACATTGCAGCCTACGAGCATTGTACTAAAAAATAAGATGCCCGTAACACGATTTTACAAAAGGGTTCAGAAGACAGTACATCATTTGCGTTCTATTTTCTATAGAACAGTTAATTTACTGGTCTCGTCGTCAATCAGATACTTAAACCGATCCCACCATTTACCGTGTTCATTACGTTTTAGTGATTTGATTAAAATCTAAATTTAGTTTCAGCTGAAAAACTTAATTTTACCTTTGAAAATTGTATTATTTGTATAATTTAAAAAATTACCTTATTTTATTGAACTTTGGAAAAAAATCGATGACACGCGCCGGCTTTTAACCGGCGTCCAAAGAGTTTCGGGGCGCCGCTCTAAGCAATAAGCTGCGTGTTTGATATTTGATTAAAGCAGCAGCACGGAACGCTTTCGTTCCACTTCTTGTTATAGGTATACTGCGTTCCAGCTGAATTTGTAGAAAATGTAAACAAAACATTGATCATCTAAATCACCACTAACAAATGTACTGTTATCGTCTCATTGCAGATTATTCACTTACTGCCACTATTCAACTATACAGTTATTACATAATTTCACTTTTTTTTTTGTAATGTTAAAGTTTTACAAGTATTTTAAAATATGTTTTTGTTTCTAAAATAGCTGTCACTGTCATACCTATCAACTTTCTCTGTGGAAAGACAGTGTTATAGTATATAATCGATTTATACCTACTGAAAGTTTCGTGAAAATCAATAATCGATTTTTTATATTCCTCCTAGAAAAAGAAATCTTTATTTAGAGAAAAACACTAAATTTACAATTATAAACTAATTTTACAAACATACTATAAGAGATCTAAATATAATATTATACAACAAAAAAAAATATAATTTTCTGTTTTATATACTATATTGCAAAAAAAAAAATGTTTTATATGGTGAAATGAATCAACCTGGTAAAAATTAAATCACGGTCGGTAAGTATGGAAAATACTGGCCTATTCCATTATCACTATCACAATGAAATAATGTCCTGAACACAGTAACGAAAAAAAAGAAAAGTTCAAAGAGGATATTTTATGAAAAAAAAAAATACAACCGAAATAATGTAAATTTTAATAAAACTTTATAAATTTAGAAGAATAAATCAAAATCGATGTTTTCATACCATATTAAATGCCATGAACATTACTATAGGTACAGATTTTTTTTAAGTTTTACATTTAGCACAGATAATAAATTTGCTACAGCTTTTATAAATAATTAGGCGTACCAGTACAATAAGAACTTGAAAGAAAGGCATCACACACAACATCACGGAAAGCCGAGAAAATAACAGTTGCGCAACGTCGTCGTAAAAGAAAACGCAAGTTTCCGGAAGTCCCAAGTATTGGGCATCCTTGAGCGCACGAGCTTTTTGGAGAATCCAAGAGTGTGACGGGATCGGGAGCTAGGTGAGATCGTAGAGCTGAGTGAGGCCTCAGACCGTCAGTGCCGCACGAGATACCGCTCGGGTCGGTCATGCAACGCCGCTACGGCCGATAGCGCGCAACCGAAGTCGCTCCCGATAAACCGCCACCGGTACCGAACGCGTTCACAAAATATCACAGAGCAAAAACACCAGCGCACTTTGAAAGTTTTCAGCTCCGCAAACTTTTGAGGTTAGAATTTTCCGGCCGCTTTTCCGAAGTTCGCGCCGGCGAAATCCTTGCGACTTCAGATTTTCTGCAGTTGCATAACGATGCAGGCCGCGTGGAAACGTCGGTGCGGCGAAAATTTCGTGAGTGAAGACTAGACGTTGTTTCCACGCGGCGAATGGCACGCCGTGGCAGATTTGGACCGATTTCAGTTTAACGACTCGTACTCGGTGGCCGCTTACGAAACGCTTCAAGCAAAAAGTTTCGCCGAAAAAAGTTTCTTTGCAATTTGCTCGACACTTATCTGATTTACCCGGAATCCTTCCAGGGTTTTCGCCGCTCTAGACTCTCTAAGAAGCCGCTTCTGCAATTGAGATACTAATGATATTTAAGCAAATATTTGATAACGATCGGGCGTTATCGCGTGCCGCGTAAAAATAAAACTAATTATTGCCATATTTCACTGGCCTCAATTTCTAGAGTTAGGATTACGCTCTGTGGCTTTCCTCTGTGATATTCTGTGGTATAGGTGTCTGTGGTGCGAGCATTGGTGCTTATTTTGCCGCTCTCAGGGAAATGCTACTAATATCTATTACCTTCCCGATGTGTTTTACAGCAATACTAGTGTTAAGTTTTGAGTTAGAATTACAATAACCACAAGTGATTCGATCCAGTTGGAAACAGTAGGAAAGTGACACGGTGTTGGTGACCGCGGTTTTGAAAAATACCTCTCGCGAACGGTATTTCGAAAGTGCATCTAACCTCGCAGTCGCGACCTCAACGATACGCGTAAGTTTGGCTCATTACTCTTAATTAATTATTCGCCGGTCAGAACCTAATGTTAATGTCAATGATTCTATTTTAGGTTTTAAGTGCATATAATACAGTCTATTTCGCTATGTTCTATATTGTCCGTTAAAATTAGACGTTGGCCTATGCGTTTCGCATGACATAAGTGTATTTATTTTTCTATTTAACTCCCGACGCCATCGCTTATTGATAGATAGATTTATAAGTTGATTGTGCAGTAAAAGTATAATGTTTTATAATACTGCGATAACACATTTTGGTTTTATCTATAACGCAAAGTAAAAAGTCATTATAACTTACACGTTTAGGCTATCAAATAAGTAAACGCTACCGAGCTTTAACCTCACGTTATTGAATTTAAATGTAGTTTAAGATATTCCAAAGGAAAAGGTCGTGGCTTTACCTACTGTTATAATCTTTGAAGCAAGTAAAAATATTCACGGCAGTATTCTTTTAAACTCAG
Organism: Leptosia nina; assembly: GCA_963661955.1. Lineage (NCBI taxonomy): Eukaryota > Metazoa > Arthropoda > Insecta > Lepidoptera > Pieridae > Leptosia > Leptosia nina. The sequence goes on from CAVLEF010000007.1 coordinate 402,111, forward strand.
ATGTTCGATATAAATAAGATGTTGTAAAGAATAAATGACATAGGTTGAATATAGGTTAATGTTTAGCAATTCAAATTACACAGAATGATGCCTCGAATGACCACAGTCTTTTGTATTTCTGAAATCACACGTCAAATATATTCTATAGTTAGTTGGTGTCTGTAGTTATTTCACATCGAATAAAATACGCCCTATTCCGTTAGGACTTTTGCTTTCACTTTCTTTAAATAAGCTCATGGAATTCATTTTCGTAATTTTTCACGTTTTTAATTATTTAAACGTGAACTTCTTGCTTGAATAATATGATACAAAATATAATACTTATAGATTATTTACGTATAGGTAGTAGATGGCACTCATTTTTATGCCCTTTCTTTATCAGTCATACATTTTATTTAACTTATTACTAGATGCTAGTAAAGTTTTAGTTATGGAAATTTGTTATGTTTTTGTGAAATTTTAAGAACATTCTGTACTAAAAAGATTTGATAAAATAGAACAACAAAACAATTAAAAATATTTTTGGACAGTTTTATTTATTTGCAAGACACGACCCACGGATACGTAAAAATTGTATGTAGGGAAAAATTCCAACTAAACGAGGCTATTTAAATTTTCTTAATAAGTCATTGTCTACAACTATTCGGGTTCACTTGACTTTCGTTGTCTTGGGCCGACAACAACGAGCGTTTGTGCTTCGGCGATGTACCTACTGAGAGGACATTGTTCGTAGCTTGTTAATCACTTATTACACAACATAATTAAAAAACCGTTTACCTAATTAATGACAGATCATTACGGCAAAGGCGTAGTTTTATTTGTTTTTTATTTTTTGTGACAGATAAGTGTTTGGTTCACATTACTGGTTTTTATTTCATTGCTTTAGATGTTCGGAAATCCATAGACTGAAAACGAAACGAGATTCACACTTCACGGCTTTATTTTCTGTGATAGTTCGTGACTGGACAAAAACTTTGATATTGCTAACACCCACTTATTATGTAAACATTCTAGATGGGATTTAACATGTTTCTGAAAAATTATGATCCTAATTTGTGTGGGTGGGAATCGAACTCATTACTCATTGATATATACAAGCAACCTTTTCACTAAGGAGCCCTTCAAAAGATTGTTTCATTATTTTGCTTTTGTTCTTCATAATATGCCTATGTTTCGAAAGATATAGGTATTTACCTAATATACTGCGTGCTCGAAGTGACATAATTAATGTAAGTGTTCAAATACATTTAATTAATTTTAGTAATTTCCAGATTACACTGTAAAACGGTATTCCTCTTATAATTACGCCAGGTTTTCGGGGCCCTTTTATAGAAATCCCGTTTTTCGAGTACCAAATTCGATATGAAATTTTACTGTCCAAGTTAATGTACATACATTTTAATTAAATCGTGATAAGTAAATGAAGGTTTATTTTACGTTTATATGAAAATAAATATTTAGCTAACAAAAAAGGACAGTTTTAGTTGGCAATTTCAATGCTGCCAATACATTCTTACGGTCCTTTAAAACTTTATTGTAATTCTAAAAAATAAATATATAAATTAGTAGATTGAGTTAATGTATCATGGAAAATGTGAAAATGAATAAATGAATATCTCACGAGAGACCCATACTGTTCGCAATAGGTGTAAAGTATTTATCTCAACAAGAGAAATTTTTATTTCTAGGCGACAAGGTGATTAGCCTCTTGAAGTGGGTTAGAAATAAGTTTTCCAAACACACCTAGTCGTTATTGGTCAAATAATAAAATTAATCTTATTGTTGGAAGAGCATCAATTATATAAAATATAAATTAATGTTGTAACAATTCGGTGACCGTGAGTTAGTTCAACGACTTTAAAGACTACGTGCAAATATAGGAAAATGCGTTATCACATATTTTTCACGCTCAGTTTAACGTGACGTTCGTTACTGATAACGCACTGTTTAATGCACCTACGAATTAAGACGATTCAAAGATGACAAGTTTTTTTGACTGGAAAATGGACAGGACTGAAACCGAAAATGATAAGATTTTAATGGTAAAGACGAACTGATTTAAAAAATAAATTGTTAATAAAACAATGTTCGATGACGACCTCCTAGGACTTCAGCGTCGTTTGTAGGTTGTTAGCTTTATTTGTTTTAAAATCGGGGGTAATAGAAAATCCGGCTAAGACCGTCAGTTACTCCGCGCCCTGAATATATTATAATTTACTGCCTATTACAATAATTCTCGTTAGCTTTAAAGTTGCGTAAAAAAATTATGAGCAGTCACGTACGCGTGGAAAATAAAACGCCTCAGTTCATTCATTCGCAACTATTTTGTTGGCGTTTAATGAGTTACCATTCACGAGGACGGAGCGCAATTTGTATCCATTATAAATGTGACCTGTTTAAAATTCTTTTATTCGTGATCCTTCATTACATTATTTTATCATACACATCCACATATAAGACTAACGAACTGACTGAACTGATGTTTCAAATACTTTTAGCAGTCCTGGTCGCAGTCACGGAAACCACGGCTTGCCGGTGCATATGTTTTATTTAAGATGTACATAGATAACTTTTTTAACAACTCTATTAAACTACGTATAAACTAAAAATATAAATGTCATTAATATGTATGTTTCTTTAGAATTTCTTCTCTATGCCTATTGTATACGTATTACGTATGTAAAATATAGCGTGCAAATCTTTTACTAGGTAATGCAATAAATCTCGGATAAAGATAAGTAAGTAAGTCCGTCTAGACGCTGAAACCTTTCTTCGCTAATCGATCACACACTCGTCATGTGACAAGCGGTTACGGTCAACAAAATACGACTTTTTTAAATCGTGTACACCGTACACTTCTTCAAGACACAATAAATTGTCAAGGCATTCGTCATATATTGTAAATCTTACCGGGCGTAAAAAGTATGCAAGATTGAATGTTAGGCGTCTTGTAGGGATTCCACCATAATTTCTTTGGCCTCAAAACAGAGCCCGGGTTTTAGAACCCGGTTAGAGTAAGTTTTTACAAACTGACTATGAGACTTTAGTTTTTTAAAGTAGTTGAGGTAACTATAGATTTCCTCAATACGTAGATTAGCGTGGTTCTAAAAACCAAATAAAACAATGACCTCGTAGACAACAACTAAAAATATCTAGAAACGTGAAGGCGGGACAAATATTTTAATAATAGGCGAGACAGAGTATTCTAAGTACTTTTTTCAGGTGAACGCGTCCTCTTTCTTTATTCAGTACTATATTTATTGATATGGTTAACTGACCAAATGGCAAAACTGTCAAATCATTACACATTGCAATATAATATTTATTTATGATAAAACTGATAGTTTTAATTCCTATTATCTAACAAAAATAATTGTACTCAATGCGTACATCATTTTTATGTAATGTTCTAAGTATTCGTAAATAGGTTATGAAAACAGAACTGCTTATAAGATGCCCAATATTTGCAACCACAATGAAATCTACGTTTCGATATCAATTCCTATCTGTCGTAAAGGTTTCGTATCTATCTGGCACTGATTTTAAGATAAGCGTAGAAAGTATACAATGCACGATAGCGGCATGATATATTGCTTATCTGTGGTCCCGTTTGCGTTATCTGCACCGAAAATATAGCGGAAGTGTGCGGGTTACTGAAATCGTTGTGAGATTACATCTTTTTTAATATCTCAATGCTAATATTTGAAGTCGTTGTCTTTTACGTGGCAGCACACAGATGGTGTGAGATGTGGCGCTTTACTGTACTAACTTTCTCTGCAAATACATAATAGGTATGTTTCTCTCTTATAAAGGCAATCAAACTATTACTGCAATACGTTTTTATCTGAATGATTAGCATAGTATATAATGTATCCAAATCGTATAACCAAAGTTTTCTTTTATTATAAATTAATATAAAAATATTTTCTCTTAAGAAAGTATTGTATCGTTTTGAAATCACTAGACACGCCCTTAAGTAAATTATGAACGTAATATACTGATAAAGTTCGTGAGAAAACCTGAATTTTATGTAAAAAATGTTGAAGTGTGTCATAGGTCCGTTAATCGGCAATGAATAACCAACATTGACGACCTAACCTGGTGTTCATTTATTTTTAATTGCAATTATTTTAAAAACGAAATCTAAATTAGTATGACGTGATTCGAATGGCTCGTAATTGTATGTGATACAATTTGAATAAACATCATTTTGGTCTTATACAACCCATCCGCACCCATATAATGAGGAAAACATCGTATTGACCGTAGCCGTAAGCTTTAAAAAGATTGAAATATTTTTATGGCCTTCGTTTCAATTTTCTCGGACGATATTAAATATTATTTGAAGGGAAAAGGGGTCCTAAATATCGACACGAAACATATAAACCACTATGTAAATCAAATGTAAGCGAAATTTGAATAAACGTTTTAGATACAAACTTGTAGAATGCATCAAGATAAGTCTGATAAGTGAATTTCTCCGGCAAGTTACGTGAGCGACAGCAATAAACAAACTTAAAGGGACAGCTGAATAATTTAATGATTAATTTTTGACTTGCACCTGATCGAAAGTGGGACGGACAAAGGTTTTTGTTTGTGATAGAAAAAAGAGAAAATGTAGAGCCCCTTCAATCTTAAATTCATTAACCTCCTCTGGTCATACCCACAGCATCGATGTTTATGTACGCAAAACCTTCAACCAAGAATCACGTTGGTAAACTTTAATTGGAATATCGTAATCAGAAGATATTACTTATCATTTCAACAGCACTATTTGAGAGATTATTTCCATCTCGAAATAAATGGCCTATTACAATGCGGGGTTTAAAACAGGTTGAAGGTGATTATGAAGATACATAGAAACGTAAAAAATCCGCTATTCTCCATACGATGAGCAATTATAGTCGTCATTGAGGCTTTTACACTTTTATTACGAAGAAATATGATAAAGCAAACTTACGCAGCGTGAAATGGACTCGTGTTTTTTGAGACCCGTGCAACTTTGAGGCCCTATATCTCACATTCCAGGAGTAAATGGTATTTCATATGGGGATTATGATATACAAATATTATGAGTAATATCGGTAGTTGGCTAGTGATTGATTTTTTTAATTTGTGTAATATATTATCGCTTAAAGACTACTAATTATTACTTGTTCAAGGTCACGTGACTTCATTTAACTTTGATCGTGATTAACCAAATCACGGTTTAAATCGTTTATATATTCGCACGCTTAGTATTAGAGTGACCTAACTCAAAAATTTTAGTAAAATTAGATAAATGCACTGACATTACTATAATAACGCCATCATCAAAGTTTTATACGATTTGCCAAAAGTGTTTTTTTTTTAATTTGGTCACTGTAATACTAAGCGTGCGTATTGATAGTAGAGTTTCGGGGCCCCACATCGTATGGCCTCCACAATCTACGGCCTCTAAACGGTTCAGTACGTTCGTATGTTTTAGACTTTAACCTTACTTTAAGCCTAAAACTCGGGTCAGTGACTTATCTAAAAATCTATGATCTTGCACGTGGCCTCATACTAGTTTCGATTAATAAATACCTGTTCGTTAGCTTAGCCTATTTATTGTAACGATTCTTTCGCAGTACGTTTAGTACTTCTGGTATATTTAAAATGTTCTCTTTTCGCTGAACTACTTAACCCCTGTCTTTTCTTTTTCAAATAATTGCATTGAAATCGTTCAAAGAAAAGTTAAACATATGGAGGGCACAGTTAAGTGCATAATATTCTCGACGAAACGTTGAACTTGGTAATGAGAGCGAAATTTCCGGTTTTTTCCTCATGATTTTGGACAGGTCGCCCTCCAAACTTCAACTCGTGCCGTTGACATTTTGCGCTTTTACGTAATTTAGCGAGACCCACATTCTGGTGTATCCTGCTGTTAAATGTAATGACTGTATAGTATTGTGCGAGTCTATGGTGTAAGGTTATAAGGTATGCTTCAAAAGTTTTAAGATTGCGAGAACTGCTATGTGCTCGGTCGCATTAGCTCCATTAACACTACCGTTGTATGGATTCGTTTATTCGCGACTAAGTATTGGGTCAACACGGGCAAATGAGAAATCGGTTATTTGTAACATGACACTTTACTGCATACGATGTCAATGATATAGGTTAGGCATACAAGTAAGTCACAGGATAGCATAGTCGTAAGTGCCGAATGCATATGTCTAGTATGAACTATATCAAGAAGAAGTAGACTTGGGAATTTAATTAATATAAAACAGTTATTGCAGCTTGAATAAAACACTTTAACGGTTTAAAACGCGATATATTAGTTATTTAATTAATCATTAACTAATATATCGCGTTTATAAACCTTTAGCAGTATTTATTGCAGCTTGATTTAATCACCTCACCTTTATTAGAACGCTGTACGCAATATTTTTTAAATTACGTCATTATCTATCTACAACGAACTTTGGAAGATAATGTAAAGTGCAATTTTTTAAAGTAAAAACGTACGTTGTTAAGCCTCTTTCTTAGTGCTCTGTACTAATTAATTTGTAACAAACTAGTAACTAAGCCGATGTAGTCAATGTTACAAACGATGGCATAGCAAAATCACGTGGTCGCCCGTCCAAAATTGGACCGCCCCAAACGTTGCTTAACCTTAATGATCAAAATCGCACCGTAACGTGGTTAACTAGAAATTAAACTACAGCGGTTAACTATAAAATTTAGGTAGGTATTTGTACCTTTTAATGTTTTCCAAAGATTAATTAATTAGTTAGATAACCGCATCTAGGTGGGCGTAATAGCAATTTATAGATTATGGTTAGGTATTACCTAATTTTACGCGAAGGCGGCCCTTATCAACAACGCGTTAACCTTATCAGTAAAAACATTCTTTACCCTTTGTACTGTAGACGTATGTTTTTGAGTTTTTACTTATTTTTAGGATGTGGCTTGAATGCGTAATGATGTTCTTCGTGCTCCACCGTTGTTTTTTAAAACATGGAATACGAAATATTATTCATTCAAATATTAAAATTAATAGTGAATTGGCCAAGGTTGTTGATTGGAGCCATGATCTTAGTTTTACAATCAATCCTACTAAGAGCCATGTCATTATTATCGGAAGTCCCTATTTCATGTCCAGACTTGATTATGCTCTACTTCCTCCTATTACCATTCGCGTTACCTTAGGTGTGTATAATTCCGTAAAAAACCTGGGTGTGTTTTTAGATCAAACGCTATCGTGGGATTCTCATGTAATAGAGGTCGGTCGCAAATTGTATGCAACTTCTAGTGTTTTAAGGCGGTTAAGTAATTTTCTTCCTATCTCTACCAAAAATAATCTCGCTCATTCCCTTCCTCTTCTAGACTACGCTGACTCTTGCGCCTCGGACATGAATGAAGATTATGTTTACAAAATTTTTGCATCCGGTTCATTTTTGGCCTCATACGATCATATCTCTACTTACCGTAGGCAGCTTGGGTACCCATTCGGCTTAGACGTGATTCCCATACTTTACAAATTCTGTACTCTATCCTCTTTAATCCCACTGCTCCTACATAACTCAAATGATCTTTAAAATTTTTGAGTCCTTACACCTATGACCTCCGGTCTGCGGAAAGGTTTATTCTAGAAATCCTCAGTCACTCAACTTTGCAAAACTGCTACAAAACTTTGGAACTCTCTACCTGACTCCGTCCGATTAGCTCCTTCTTTGACTTCTTCCAAAAGTCTTTTAAATACTGTCTATAGTTTACGCGAGTAGTACACATTTAAATAAAACACTTTAACGGTTTAAAACGCGATATATTAGTTAAACTTGTTTGAAAATGATTTTTAACTTCGGCCCGACGTTTCGGCTGCTGCCCGTTTAAACCGTTAAAGTGTTTTATTTAAAAGTCTTTTATATTAACATTTTCTGTCCTTATCATGTTAATACATTGAACATTCTTTTTCTTTTTTCTATTTTTATTATTATTAATTTAAGTTTATTTTGTTTAGTTTAAGTGATATTAAGCAATTAGTAAGTTTCGCTTTCGCGTTTAAATATAATAGATTGCAAATACTAAGGCTTCGAATCTATAACATAATAAAGCATTAGATCCAGGTTCCCATTTATTTTGAAAAAAGTATATTTTTTAAATGTTAATAATAATCAACGAGACGTAGTTTTGATTTCCCGAAAATCCAACATATTCTTATATCCATTTTTTTTAACATTTACTTATAAAACTTAGTTAGGAAAATCTCGGGTCACCCACAGACAAAAAAGGCGAAGTATTGCATCAGATGCATGTCGTACAAATGTTATATTATATGGCAGAGATTTTTCATCTTCTATCAAGTGACCCCGTGCTCGTCTGTCCTCTGTCATAATAAAGACTAATAAATACCGATGACATCTGCGCTCTCGTCCCTTTAAGCACTTGTAAGTTTCAATCGGCGTTATCGGACGGATTAGTGGGACGCGCTATTTACGACTCGCTAAATATACGACACAAGATTACCGACGGTAGGATGAATCGAATGCACGATCCGCGACGTATCTACAATGGAGATACGAGAAAGAATTTAGTGTGCAGGTTCTAGAAAACATTTATGGGTTTTAGGGGGGTATCTAGAGAATTAGAGGAATTTATATACGGCCTTGGTTATGTCCTACCTACATGTTGTAGAGTCAAAATATATAGGAAAAGGGAAATACGTAAAACAGTTGGAAGAGCCAAATCGGTAAACGAGTTTTGTTTGTATCATAATCGTGAAGGACGCATTCATATGCAACAATTGTTTAAAACGGGGAATACATTAGTTACTTTTACATGCGTTTTAGTATCAGATACATCTATTACTCGACCCCCATCGTAAATTATTTTAGAGCACAACATTGTGATTGTTATAGCGGATAAAAGTAATATAAATATTAACTGATTAATTCGCTACATGTTTGTTTTATTAGGTGAACGCACGCAGAATTATTTGGACTTATTACTCGTTTCGACGTTGACGGCCGAACTAGTTGAACTTGAACGAATTACATTTTGGGATGGCAAATTGAGAATATGTAATGAAAATTATATCTGTACAAAGTTTACAATATTTTTTTTCTTGAGGAAGTGCATATTTTCCCATTTGGACACCGTCGACTACTAACGTTGTTTTTTTTTTATTAATTATGTTCTTACTAACTGAAGACTTATAATTAGTTAGATAACATTATCACTGAAAACAACAGGTAAATGCTTCGACTGTCTACACTACTTTTTTTTCGACAGTTTAGATTTATTACCTAATCGTTCAGATTACATTACCTAAATAGATTACACACAAATGTTACAGATAATATATATTTGAAAATAGGAAACGTGCATTAAGGAGGTTATCTCTTGAAAATTTTCCCGAATCGTATCGAAAAGTTGATAAAGATGATGAAAGTGCAATAATGATAAGGCCAATCGTAACTTTCTATGTAACGACTAGCTCCGCGTAAAACATTTATTTTGGGCATCAACATTGGTTTTTGCAAACCTAATTTTCCACTCTTCTATAAATTTAAGCTGTTACCCACGACGACGTCCATTTTTAGATCATTTAAAGAGAAATTATTATTTCATACATTATGTTTTGGGTATCCCGAACCCAAGGCTGAAATTTCATACAAACAAACAAACTCTTCAGCTTTATATATTAGTATAGACTATAGAGTATAGATTGACAAATCGAATATTGTCTTAGGGCAGATAAACTTCCTAGTCCGTTGTGTCATATATTTCATTAAACCAGCGTTCATTAAACACAGGCTAATGACTAATAGAAATTAGTGGGGATGGACCCCAATTGAATTCTGCGAGATGTTTACCCATTCCCACGATAATTCCATGCCAATATGCACTGTGTCTAAATCAGCATGCGGTCGCAGTGCGTAAGTCATTATCCAATTGTTATGTAAGCCGGCGACGACCTAAAATCAAATCTGGCTACAGACAGACCGAGTCCGTCGCGAGTGTAAGCGGTGACCGATTTTCTAAAATAATGACATAGAGGGATCTTGACAACTGTACACGTTCCTCGTTTGGAGTAGCCATTGGTACAGCCTTAGCACGAAACTTTCCACTTGTCAACAAGTTCTTGAGACCACGTGTGACCGCGTATTCGGTAGCCGTTCTAAATATGAACGCCTGTAAGCGTAAGTATTTGAGCTTTTATGAAAAAGCTTAAAAGATCTAGAGATATATAAAACATTGATCTGAAACACTCGGTTACAAGCATTACATATTGTGTGTTTATTATACATTACCATTCATAATAATACTTCTTGTTAAGCATTGTCTGTGGTTTACGCGAGTAGTACATTTAAATAAAACCCTTACCATTTTAAAACATTTAACTTATTTATATTATTTTTTAACTACTTCCGATGTTTCGGATGCTTTATAGCAGTCGTGGTGACGGGGGGACTAAAGATGGTGGGCGTCTCTAATGCCAATGTCTAATTTACTACGCTAGCGCCATATAATATATTGAAAATAAGTTAATTATTATATTTCGCGTTTTGAACCTTTAAAAGTGTATTTTGTGTTTTTCTAAACTTGGCCTTGGTATTTATTATATTTCTTACGCGTCTACGTAAGTCTGTACGACTATTAGCGTCAAGTGATTTGCAATCACTTCTACTGCCTTGTGCCTATGAATAAAGCTTATTTAAATAGTTATAGGTGTAGTAATCATCTTAATTGTTTGGATGCTTATGGACGTTCAATTCTTGCTGTTTTTTTCAAACACTTACATTATTTTATTCTTTGTGAAAATAAAGACAACCACAATAAATACAAAATGTCTTTAAGAAGATCCTTATCTAAGTTGGTGTCTAAAAGGAGATATTATCACTTCGTTGGATATCTTGCATGTTATAAACTAAAAACGATTTTCATGTACCGCGACAGACTCTTTCTTACTTTGATCTTTCAGCAATAAAACTGTTACACTTTTTGTAACATTAACTAATTTACTTCATTCTGCGTTTAACTCGGATTCATTTAAATATAAATGAAATAATAATATATAGGAGATATTAGTACTCATAAATAGGCTAAGCTAAAAACAAACTAGGTTTAATATAGTTTAGGTGTTTATCCTGTTATTTAAAAAAAAAGGATTAAAATATATTAATAATAATGCCTCTATTCATTTTAGACACCACGTGTACGCTTTGTTGCCAAATCGGAAGACAACACACAAGCGATTATTGACCTGTTGTTACTTGAATGGAAGAACATTTATTTATTTTTACGATTGTTGTCCATTTTTGATGTCGCAAAATTTCCGCGTTATCTCTTTCTAGATTGCAATATAAATTGAATTACGGAACATATCGATAGTGATTATATTATTAATATTGTACTATTTCTTGCAGCTTTCAACTCTGTTATCTAATTTCTGTCTGTAGTGTAAATTCTGTCTCCCCGTGACCACGGCTGCTGCAAAGCATCCGAAATGTCCGACCGTAGTTTAAATAATTTCCAAATAAGTTTAACTACTATATATATCTATTTAAACCGTTAAAGTGTTTTATTCAACAATTTTGAAGGTCTGTACTCTATAATCGAGTCCTACTCTTGCATGAAAAAATCTCTTTACAGTTGCGGAACCCTCTTTTTCTACTATTTTCCGTATTTGTAGCAATTACAGCTTCCCTGTACGCACATGTATCAAATTCAATATCTGAATCCTATTGAAACGGGCAACAAGCGGCTAATCGGCCGGGCCGTCAATCGCGACGAATACTTGCCGAGTGATAGCATTGATGTGTATTCTTGTGTTTACAGCGACTGAAATAGTTCAGTGACGAGCCAGGTGTGACGTAACAATACCTTTGTAGCGATTGAGAAATCATTAATTCTAATTGCTAGCGTTAGTCATCCATCGAGGCAAGTGTCAAAAAAAAAACATTTGCGGCATTTATCATCCCTTTCATACAAATCCCAAATAATTAGCGACATTTGCGACTCAAAACTTTATCGCCGTTTGAGAATTGCCCCCAGGTAGACAGATTTACATTTCCATAAACTCAAAAAGTACTATATCGTAAAAAATAAAGTAATCTATGCCTCCTATTGAGCTGTCCGCTTAAGACAACTCAATATACACTATTGTACCATCAGATATTAACAGGTAATAAGAATGTTCAACGAAAACACATGGCATGACCTTACATTGTTCAAAGAATATATTACATTTGTGCTGTTTACTCTGTAGATATTTTTAACTTGTTACAATTTACTTCTTAATCGACTGGGGAAACCACGATATATTTCTTTGGATTAACTACGACGGAAAGATAAAATATAAAAAGAAATTACAAGAACCTATAGCTATAAACTGTTCCAAACCACTTTACAAAATATTAATAGCGATTATCATCATTCAATGCCAATGAGTAAAACAGCGAGGGGTCAGCTAATAATGGACAATTTCATAATAAGTCCCCGAATAGGCTTACGAAAAGATACGTGCTTATGATTAAAGTAATTATGAAGCCGATAAGATGTCAGCAATCTTAAAGAACGGTTACCTTTTGTGCGTAATAGTTAGATTAAAATTTCATTAACTGGCTGGTAAATTTTTGTGTTAAATATATTTGTAGGTTAGTTAATTCTGAGCACATACTATTTTTCATAACAGTTATCAAATTAAAACTGGACTACACTAGTCTAGAGACTACAGTAATATAAAAGGACTGGAATACATTCAATTCTAAGCAGAACTAGATTGTCGATTTTCTCCTAAATCTGGCACGGCCATCCCAGCGCAGCTGGAATATTGTAGATGACCAGCTCGTGCCGATTTGATTGTCTTGGCGATTCAAGCTCGGTTACTGTCGAAACTGATCTAGTAGACGAAATCGCTAGCTCAGTCCATTCAAGTCTAGCGAACTCTACTGGACTGGATAACGTAATCTCGCATTTTGAATTAGGACACAAACTTAAACACTAACATGAAAAGCTGTGGCTTAGGCAACAAAATGGCGAGATGTGATGGACAACAATCAAGCGTTTATTATGAGTTATTCAAATGTCTGCGGCCAATAATTTATTTGAAAGAGCGTCGTGAAGAGATCTACGCACGTTTAAACAACTGTTGTACTGATAACAGTTGGTATTCCCCAGTTATATACATACAGTTCAATATAAATGATAATGCTTATAAAGATATAATAATTAAGAATAATACTAATTTAAAATATTCAATAGCAAGTAAAAGCTCTGGGCTTTGGACACAATGATGATTACTTTTAAACCGGCTTCAAATAAAAAAGTTTTGAACGATTTTTATTATTTTTTTGTCTTGTAATTATTTAAATTTGTTTGATTATATTGCGTGTATTGGTAAGGTCTTTAAAACGTTTACTGCCATCGAATTCAAAATTATATTGTAAAAATATAATTTCTATTTAACTAAATTAAAATACAAATTGCTCTGTGCGAAGGTACTTACTCTTTAACTTCATTGTTTAAAGATAATTAATTCTTTTTAAAAATAATTTCATCTTGTACATAGCCCGCACACACATTTCGAGTTATTGGCGAACAGCGTAAGAGTACGTACTATAGATTTATGTACGACCTTATCTCGGCGGCAAATCATATTATTGACCCATATTATAACGCGAAATTGATAATAATAATTAAAGATTTTGACTAGGCCTCGTTTACTGATGCACTGTGCAATTCTATTTACGCCAAACAATTAATTTCCTATGAAAATTAATTAGTCTTACTATTTGTGTACTTCTTTTGTAAAATTAATAAAACTTGCCGAAACCCTCGTAAGTTTGTTTACTTATATAAATGTTTTTTAAATAAATTCCTACTATTGTCAGAGCTTTCCCCTTGATCTGTGATCGGTAACGAATAAACACGAAATATTGTACACAATTTACAGATTGATTATTAAGTCTAGTTTGTGTTGGATTTGGTTAATTATTACTTAAATGGATACTTATGTCGAAGTTACAATTTATGTGCATGGTAATAAAATATTCAATATATTTAAGTTCAGAAATGAACAGAGATGGATTCAAGTATTTTGTGGCCTTCGTATTGATTCTTTATACATTTTATTTTGACCTTATTCTATATGTATATGTTTAATTTCTTTTGGTCATCATAATTATTATTCTTTTTTTTTATATCTGCTATATCCTAAGATTATTCTTTGGGGCCTAAAATGTTTAAAATGCGGCTGGATCCCAGAAATGATTTACTGCATTCTATCTATGTTCATTTGCTATTATGTATTTATGAGCTATAAATATATTTAGTGGTTTTCTAAGAACACAAATTGAATTTTTGTTCGAACTAAACTGTTATTGTGATTGACATTTATGACTGTAATTTAAAATATTTTATTTTTTAAAGTTTTTATTCTAAGCTTAGAATTAATATGAACGAAATGTTCTTCCAGAACAGAGTTGTTACGAACGAAAAGAACGTTTTTTTTTTCTTTTACCACAGACGCAAAATTGACTTCTCATATTACTAGTTTTGGTACTATGATATTAGTGTAAGAGTCTATACAAATTTTCTTAAATGAAGCTTTATTAACATTTCTCTCATCTCAGAAAGCTTAACTCGAATAGATGAAACAACGTCGCAGTTTATTTTGCTAAAGTGTCGCTAACTTAAAGGAAAATGACAAATAACGTTTATATCAGTTAAATTGGTTGACAAATATTCATTTGCTGCTCTCCATGTCGTTAAGAATCCGGTAGTGTCTAAATAGAGACAAATTCTAGCAATTAAGTTGGTCTAGAGCGGCAACATCAGAACAATAATACGAGAACATGAAGTTTCATGTTTTAGCATGCCTAGGCTCTTGAAGCAATTTAGGTTTATTAAAAACCGCCATCGCCGAATGACAAACCGTAATTGGCGGGAATTTTTTGACAGGTCATAATTTAATCTGTGGTTCTGTTGTCTATTAACATAGGAATGTCGCGAAATTTAGTCTGCTTCTAAATAGACTAATAAATTGATTGTTTGGTACAAGCTATAGTAGAACAAAGTTTAGTATTGACCTCTTTTGCTTTGAATTCTTTCGGCAATCAAACAATATGCGAAAAGCCAAACTTGCATTATCTAGGAGACTTAAAATGCTTGTAAGACTTAGTCAGTAGTTATATTTTAATTCTACATCGCTTATGAGAATGAAACACGTTGAAGTGTTTAGAAGCTTGGTTCGCGTGTGGTCGAGCGTTGGGTGAATTTCATGGTTGAGAACATTTTATAGTATTTCCATTAGTTTTTGTATAATTCAATTCAATAAAACTTTAATCTGAGATACAACATCGTCCATAGATTACATAACAATGATAATTTAATGAAGTAACCTAATAATTATAATTTTATATAATATAATAAAAATATAATTTTAAAGGTGACGTGCGGAGACGTTCGTTCGGAGACGCAAAAACAAGACCCTTTTCGGATTGTCAAGGCGTCCGGATATGTCATACCTATTTAATATTGATAAAACACATATTTTACCTTAGTTTCTTTAATCAGTTTTTAAATTACAAATGTATAGCAAAAACTGTCTGTAGTTTTCGCGAGTATTGCACATTGAAATAAAACACTTTAACGGTTTAAAACACGATATATATTAGTTAAACTTATTTGAAAATTATTTTTAACTTCGGCCTAACGTTTCGGATGCTTTGCAGCAGCCGTAATCACATAGAGTCTAAAGATGGAGGATGACTCTGACGTCAAACGAAATCAAAATTGCTACCCTATCGCCATCTGTTCCGTCGAAGTTGGTGTTGGCTTATGCATGACACCCTGCACCTACCCGTTAATCTCATTGCCAGATTACCGACGCCTTACTGTATTATCTATAATACTTTAATTCTTAAATGGCATGGCTATCTGTAGCAAAATACTTTTAATTAAATTTGAAGTTTGGCAACAATGTTAGAATGCGCTCTAGAAATTGAATTTAATAGACAATCGATATCGCTCTCAGCCTTGGCCTAGATAAATAAAATGGAGGGTAATTAGTAATTATATCTACTACTAGTGCTTATTTATCAATGTCAATATACCAAATTGAATTACTACAAGTGAATGTTTGTAAATATACTAAAAATGATACCTTGTGTACTAGACCGCCAACATTTACACACTACGAGCTGCTTACATAAATATTGCAAAAGTTTATTGTCCATTAAATATTTATGCGCCAGGATTGTATGTGTGTAGTAAATTGATAAGTTATATTGTGAACTTATCAATTTTCTTATTAATACTTAGAATAGTAGTTTCTAGATTAATTTGACATTCTTAGATAGGAAAAGTTTTGATAGGTTATTTAAACCTATAACAAAATTAATTATTTCATTATTTGCAATCTGACTTTACGTTTCCAACAGCTTCGTACACGTGCCTGCGGATAACGAGTTCCGTGCTTCGAAACCCGGGTGAAAATTTAATATTTGGAATTTTCCTAAGAAAACTTGTTCTTCAGCCATGGCTAGGATTGCACGTTTGTCCGTCGGTCAACAGTCGTTAAAATTACTCTGTAGCGGTTGGGTTTAAGCTAGTTTCTTTTATGTGACAGGGGATTTGTGCCCAGCGGTGGGACAGTGACGTATTATATTGATAGCATTTAATATTGTTATGTAGTATAACTTGTAGATTCAATCAAGCATACTTCAACTATATACGAAGAAAAGTTCGCCTCAACACAAGTTATTTCTAAAAGTATGTTAACGGTAGTTTTTAGTTTAAGGTATAGTATGATAAGTTTACTTTAAATTATGTGTGTTCTACAAACAAATAACTGTTACTTTTACAGGCAATTATGTTACTAATTAATTTTTCCTATCTTTACACATTAGTTGTAGGTTATCTTGTAAAAATGAGATGGGTTTTATATTTTTAAAAGTAGTGTTTGATTGACTGGTTATGTCAAGAAAAATACGTTTATTACAGTGCTGTAGCTTATCTTTAAATACTGGACGTGTTTCGAGCTATGTTTATTGAAATACCTTAGTGCAAGTGTCTCAAATAACACATGCATACATGTATAAATCTATGGTAACTCATTTTGCCTATGTAAAACGATCCCAAATTGCGCCTCTAGAAGTACAACATTTTCTCAATATACTCGTATCTTGACAATCGTCGACCTATATGAGTTAAAAGAAAGTATAAACTGTAATAATCCATTCGATATGAAAACTTTTGGAAAAATGTTAATACATAATCTGTGAAACTGGGCGATAAGAGAGGCCAATGACCTGTGACGTATAATAAACAGAATTACCCACGGCAATTAGTAAGCTAGAATATTTTTAAATGACAGTTTTTTCGGCGAAATTTTGGCAGCTTCGAAACTCTCATTTTAAAACGACACTGATGTTACTTTCCGTATCGCCTTCGGTCTATTATTTCTAAGGGTTTAAAATTATTCACTGTATACAACTATAGATACATAACGATTTCTTAGACGTTCTGATTGTTATGTGTATTGTGTATGTATATAGGCCGTTAGATTGAAGAAACAATATTAATATATTACCTGTATACTTTTGTCGTTTAACGCGAATAATATATATAATTGCTTAAAATTGTTCTTACAAATTGTTTATTAATAGTTATTATTTTGAAAGTTTTAATTAGTTCGCGTATGTCACCGCTAGAATGAAGAAAGAGTCGATCTATAAAAATCCACTCATGAACTTCTAAATTACGTCGTCTTACATTAAATGTATCGAATTTGTTTACACTTCAAGTGCTTTGACATTTCCCTATAGTCTAAGAGATGTTTGTGTAGCATATTAATCAAGCAGGTCCAAAATATTTTAACATAGATTTACTTGGATCGTCTATTTATATATTGCCTACACATCTTCATAACCCTGCTAATAATTTAAAAAGAATATACTTATATGTTTCTAGTTTTTAGGCTTGAAGGCTAAATCTTTTAAAATTCAAGATAGTACTAAAGGCAATATGATGATAATGTAAAAGCTCTTAGACTAAACTGCATTGATCTCGAGCGAATGCGAATCAGTGTTAACTTGTTTGGAGTGAGGTGTGAGTTTACACCTGATAAGATGTGACGTGCTTACGTAAGCATAGCATACCAAGTGTATTGTTACCAGTTTGACCCAACTCGTTTCTAACGAAGAAAGTTCATAAAATCACGACAGTTCAATTGAAAGCCCACCCTCAATGTACGTCAAGATAAAGATTGAACAGACTTGGTTGCTCAGTAGTGGAGCACTTGCATGATACACCATGTGGCAATTGGGTTTGGGTCCAAAGGCCTAAAAATCCTTTTCGAATCAATAGACAGCTGGCAAAATATGGTTGACGCGAGCGAAACACCTGTGAAGAACTCCGTATCAAAAACCGTGTTATTTTTTTTCACGCTTCATCTCGCCTACAAGTTAATCTTATAATAGATAACTCCTAATTTCTAAGTATAGACTTTGTCAAATTGACTCTTACCCAAAATATATTACAGCCACCGACTATAATAATAATTAAAAGCGTGACAGATTATAAAATATGATCGAATTTATAGAGCTGGCAAGTCAATTTCACTTTTATTATTTTGGTCATATTTTAAATGTCGCTTTTAGGATTGGTGTGATGAAATTTTATTCTTAGAAGCGGGTATTGTTTAATCTATTTCTAGAGAACAAAGTGTGTCTTCCGGACGAAATTGTAGACGTGGAATTGTAATAAAATAATTCTACGTTTAAGGCAATTTCGCTAAATCGCTGGGCCGATTTACCTGATCCTTCCTGCTTTATAAATGTTTGTATTCGTTTATTGTTTTTGACGAAATACGAGTAAGACACTAAAAACACAAGCTTAATTTTACCATACAAATGGTATTAGGTTCTTTTCTGGCGAACATTCACAATACCGACAACATTTTTAGTCGCAAATACCGAGGAAAGTGTATATAGGATTGGTATTAAGCGTTATACACACAGGGCCATTTAATAGATGAATAATATAAGTATGTAATTTAAAAATACATTTTTTTATATCTAAGCTTCTGTTATTGAGTTTAAAGAAGTATTTAATCATGTGGCGAAATGCTATTAAGATACTCATAATTGATCAATATTATTTGTTTATTAACTTATCTTTGTCTTAAGTGAATTTTAATAAGTAATTACTGAGGCCAACAATATCATCTTTTATTTACAGAAATAATGTAAACAGTGATTTTTTCGTCGATTTCTTACCTTTTTGAGACAAAAAACAAACGTGTTAAAAATATATTTATTATCTTATGAGGCGTTCGTTCTGCTGAGAATCCCATAAATGCCTAATATATATTTTAATGAACGAACGCAAAAAGCGAGCATTAAAATGTGGTTCGAGACGTCAATTATGATCCGCTCAATCATTCCTCGCTAATTCATTCAGGATCGAATGACAGATTGATGAGAGCGGGATCGAGACTTGTTAGTGGCTGTCGGCCGAGTCATTAACAATGGTTATGATTGCGTTCACTCTTAATTAGTGCACAAAAAATGCAATAGGCAATCTCGGTTCTCTATTATAAAAAAGTCTTAAGAGTTGCTAGTTCTCTTCTTACTCAACTCCATACCTTATATTCTTGTAAGAGGAGGATATACAAGTATTACTTGGAAGATTAGATACTTTTGCCAAATGATAATATCTATTATAAGTTATTTTTAACTATAACCTGACGTTTCGGATGCTTTGTACCATCTGTGTCTCCAGTGACCTAGTTTAATTAATATATTTCGTATTTTAAACCGTTAAATTATTATATTCAACTACAAACAGTATCTTTACAATAAGCGCTCAAAAGTTTATAGAAATCGAAATGCAATTTTGCTTTTTGGCTTTTCCATCTGGGACCGGGTGGGAATTTAGATATTTCTACCATTTCATTCATACACATTTGATAGACCAGTCGAAATCTAACATATAAGACCTGGTGGGACTCAATCAGGTTAATGCGCAGCACAATCTAAAACTGAAGGATTGGTACCGTAAGGGTAACGCTCCGTACCTAGATTGGTCATACGAATAAATTACCTTTTCAAGTCTGATGAGTCCTCTTCTTACAATAACTAATCAAACATTTACTTCGCAGAAATAATTGCTCGGTGGCACAAATTCGTTAACTCTATAATGAAAGTTGTGTTGAAAGTTATCTTTTAATTAAGCGACGCTGCAAAATCACGATACAAATTGAAAGTGTATAATTTGTAGAATAAGGTCTTTGCATTTAGGTTATAAGTAATCAAATGAATAACCAGAACTAGTCGTTACTTATGAAAACTATCTATATTGAGCGACCTTGCTATGCCATAAGCTACTTGTTAAAGGGCTTATTCTTATTTTTATTCAATCTATTTGTTGTATGATGAGCAACGTTAAGCATATATAAGTAGGTACTTCGATTTGAGTTTAGAGATTTCTTTATATAAGAATATAACCGCGCTTCTAGATGCTATTATCTTCCTCATTTGGGATTATCATAAGAGCAATTGGTGATAACAATGGATTTGAAACGAATATTTAACGAGACAGAATTGGTTTTAATTATATCATTGTAATCAAGTTAGTAGCCGGTATAAGTTACATTGCTCTTATTTCTATCGTATATCCATTACAAACTTAGTCAATTTGCTGCCGCAACTCTATTAATAACGACATTTATTTGTTTCAGATTGTGATACTAAGCCCGCAAAACCTCACATTGCGGTGTAAGGTACACCCGTGGTGCAATATTAGTTCATTATGTATTACTTGAGCTGCAGGCACCGGCACACGAAACGAACTGACACCTGAAAAAAAAACCACCAACTGTCAATGTTACAAATATCAAACTTAGGGCTCGGTTACGCGCGAGACTGAATGCGATGACAGACAGTACGTAGATTTGGCTCGTGTGACGTTGTGGGTGCGTGTTCTGCGCACAGTTCGAGCAGTGACGGCGAACGGGCGGCTGCAATGGGCGCGGCGCGCCATGCGTCCGCGTTCGCGCCCGCTGCGCTTGCTTCTTGCGGCGCTGGCGCTAGCCTCCTGCGCGGCGGCCCCTGCGCCCGAGCCGCGCGCGCAACGCTCGGCGAACCTGAGCCACATCACGGGCACCTCGCGTACAATACAGATGTTCCTCAAGAATCGCTATCTTCAGCTTCTGCCGGATGGCACCGTCAACGGTACCACAGACGGCAACAGCGTTTACAGTGAGTATTTCTCTCTAACTAGAAAAAGTACAGACACACAATTACAGATATTTTAAATTTTCACTGCTGTAAGTTTTCGTGTGTAAGTTCTGCTGTTTGTAATGTATTAGCGTACATTAATTTATTGACACATACATATCATGTACAAAGTACTAAAAATTTAAAACACACACGAGGTTTCGGTAATAGACTATAAATCTTCTCCTCGATCTGACTTAAAGAAATATAAATTTGTTGAAGCAATTAAATTAATAATAAAAACGAACTGCATGAATGTTTTTGCCCATTTAGATCTGCTAAATACTTGAAAAACAAGTTCGATTAGATCTGCCGCTCCGTATTTGGCGACTGTTTTGATAAAAAATTATATCGTAATGGTAGCAAAGCGATCGTGATATAAACCAAAATTCAAATGATTTATGCTAAATGAAGGTAGTTAAAAAGAAATTATATTTTAAACACGTTCGCAAAAATAATTAATTACGAACAACGAAACAATCAAATTCTAATGTTTAGTATGAATTTATATTTATTGAAAGGTTTAATCGACTTCCGAAGTAAGATCTCGACTCGTTTCAAAGGTGGGAAGTGACAGTTCCATAATGAAGAATTTTCTTTGCCACTATATTTATTGTAGTGAGTATAATACGACTATTGCCGCACACAAAAACAGTCATTGCAAAATTGCAAATGACCAAATATTTGTTATAGAGACAACGATCTAGACATGTTAATTAGCTTTTTTCTAATGTCGCGTGTAGACGGGTTGTAGACATTTTTCTTATACTTGTTGGGTCTAGACAGATTAGCAGAGTTACAATAAAACTTCATTTATTAAGGAAATTTGTTGGACTACGATTTTAAGTTATCAAGATAAAACGTTATACTTACGTGACACATAGAACTTTACTTGGTGGAGGGTGAACATATCTAAACCTATAACATTTATTAAAAAATCAACCAATTTTGGTCTTGATCATTCAAGTATATCAATGAAAGTTCACAGTTTTCAATCCAATTGGTGGTTCGTGATCTGATTCATATTCAGATGTAAAAAATTGCTTTCGGTGGGGATAGAACCCAAGATCCGTTGTTATTGGTCATATAATGCTATGTAACCAACGAGCTCGTCTATTTATTACCTAAAAATGGGATTCAAACCCACGTCCACATCGAGCATTAATTCGTGTCTACTTAGCTCATTGCTGGCTATAAGTTAAAGAACAATAATATAATTAAGAAGTCCGTTATAATTAGAAAAGTTAACAATACTTTTCACGGTGGAATTATAACTGTATACGGCTTTAAATTCAATCTGGGATAATTACTACTTTGTTGGCTACGTTGCTGTCAAATTGTTATAATGACTCAATTATCATCTGAGCTGCCTGAGGCTGTTCTATGGTGGTCTGGCTTACTTTGTACTGAGTGTAACACAAGAAACTGGGAAGCTAAGCTTATTACCTATGGCATTTCGTTTCGATCATTTGACTGCATTAAATATACATCTGTATGACACATAATAATAATTATTAAATTCCCCGCGTTGAGAATGTTGTTGTATTTTTATCGAACCGTTCTTAACAGATCGTTTCGCACGAAATTAAGGTGTCCTCAAAATCAGGTTTCTAATCGGTTGCAATATTGAACTTCTGTGCTCGCAGCCATTTCTCACTCGTTTCGTATAATATATTGCGTTTTTTATTACGATTCTAAAATTACCTTGTTACGTTGCTTAGCTTTTTGTTAATTTATTTGTTGTAGTTATTAATCTTAATTTTGAAATGATAATTATTGCTTTACGCGTTATTAACGACGTGGACGTCGGTATATTGCTAATGCTTTTATTGATTGTCTAAATGTACGCCCATCGCTAGTTTCCATACGAGACAGACTCGTATAGAAAATTTCTTGCAAAACAGTTAGCTACGACTTGAGGTGGTAAAGTTCTGACGTTAATAAAAATAACAACAAAATGGCTGAATAGTGAGTTTCACGATAGGCAGTAAATATCGAATTCGATCGCAGGACAATCCATACATTCTTCATCTTCAATATGCAGCCTATTTCAAGATATCTCAAATCTGAAGTGGGAAGAACAATAAAGTTTATTTTTGTTAGTGTGTTTTTGTTCCTGATTCGATCTCAGCTTAGGTTACATAAAAGCTCATAAATCTATTGTTTTACAAGAAAACGCCATACAAAACTTCCAAAACGGAATGCTTTGAAATACTTAGCTACAATTTTGAAATAAAAATGTATAGCTATGCTATATTTACTAAACAGATATTCTGTTTAATTAGGTAAATGTAAAGATGGAAAACTACTACTATACTGCTATAAATTTAGCTTCTTACTCTACAAATAGCAAATATTTTATGATAATTTATAACAATAACCGATTTTATCATGCAATAATTTTGCCGCCACGACTATGCCTTCCACCAATATTAAATATGCCTCTGACGCGTTTCTATTTCAGACCACACAACTAGCATTATACAGATCATAAACATTAGGAAACTTGGCATACGTTAGATTTGTCAGTCTGTTCACTGTATAGACGCAAACGTGCAATTCAAAAAATTTACGAGACACGACTTGCGAATACAATAGCACAGGATATTCAGAACAGTAGGAGATAAGGATTATCTATAAAATAAGTAGTGGACTGTTTGTTATATGTTTCACACATTACTATTTACTTAACATTAACTCATCGACATTATCTTTTATTTCTAACAAAAACTTTTTCTATCTTATGGAGTTATATTTTTTATTAAACCCATATTTCTCAGTCTACCATATTCATTTTTCTAGAATCAGTAGAACTTTTGTTTATTTAAAGAAGTACAATACATCCCCAAAGTTCCATGTGGAACTTACCAGTAGCGTCTCTTGAGAATAATTTATTTATTTTAAAACACGTCTTTTATCTGCCGCGGTCCATAACTCGTTAAGTGGAAAAATGTTTATTGTATCTTTAAATATCTTCTGTTTCTTTTTGCGATTTTGAAAGAAGGGCTAATTTTAAATTATTTTGAAAGTTTGCACATACTAAATTTGTAATCGTATACTAATTTTTAATCGTAAGTAAGAAGCTATTTTTTGGATCGCTATGTTTCTGTTAGTAATCTTCCGCTTCTTGTCTGTTTCAATACAAGTTAGATATACAATGAGTTTTACATATTGGGAGCAGTTCTGTTACCGTCATAACAGAATCATACTTATTTTTTTTGTGTGTGACTAGAAGCTTTGTATCTGACCGAGTTTTAATCATTTCGTAACTAACAACAAATTGACATATCTTCACCGCTCTTATGGGAAACCATCCTATGTATTTTACCAAAACCTCCCCAAAATAACGGAACTTGAAAATTATAAATGTCCCCAAAGGGTTGAACTACTAACCTCTAAACCTAAATCACGGGCCGTGACTTCACATTAACGAATAAATCGTGACCAAGTGGCAAAAACTTACTCCTCACCGTTTACCACACAAAGCAATAATTGATATAATCAGAAACACTCATTTATGATAGATATAATATTATAGACCTTATTTCTGAGGAATAGAGTTCAGAATGTCCTCATCGCATTTATTGCTTGCAGTCACCGAAACTCTCGGTATCGAAGCTTATGCCACTTTATGAGCAATCAATGGAATTATGTTCATCCAAATTACTACGAAGAATTTGGATACGGGGTAATCGTTATGTGAATATAAATTGAACACGGTTGAATGAATATTACTTTTTAACTAAGCTAAAATTTAAAAGCGGTACTCGCTTTACTACAGTTGTCCTAAGTACAATAATGAGGGTCCACAATGTAATATTAGAACTATTTCCCAAAATGTATACGGTATAAGAAAAAAATAATTCATGTTAAAACCCCACCAGTGATAACGTTTACGTTTTCTAAAATATTCCACAAAATAACTGACAGAAACGATTTCATGAATTATGGTATGAGGTGTTTCACGGGAACATCTGAAGATAAAATTCAAATAAAATTTATCGTTTGTCTTAAAGTATATCAACGTGAGATTAATACGAAGCTCAAACGCTTTATTATTTATCATTTCTTTTTTTAATGGCATTGAAATTGTTACAACAAATCTTATATTCATATTTATATTCATTTTATAAACCGTAATTTGTAGTATCGTTCAGTTCATCGAGGAAGGCTAACATAGCGCTAAAACTAATTGGAGTGGAGATACAGCAAGAAATAGGAAAAATGGAGAAAAAAATATCACCTTTTTTCCTCGTAATCGTACTAAATATAGTCAGTTAAAAACAGCTAGTTTCTACAAATATTAATTACGACTTAACAGATGGCGCTAGCGTAGAAGATTTTACTGAGACATTAGGCACGCTTTCTATTAGTTCCACCGCGACCAAGGTTGTCTCACGATCGTTTGAAACGCTTAACTTTTCATACAAATTACCACGACAAAGGGTAGAATAGAAAGAAGTATTTCTAAGTAGAAAACTAAAATCACTTATAACACTTAACTTAGCCCTATATTTTGCCTATAAGGTATTCCTACTAACAATTTATTTGACTATAAAGATTCCAATCTTGACTGCTGTGTATTCATTTAAATAGGTAACCTTTTAAGCGAACGATTGTAAAACAGACGGTGACATTAAGATATCTGGTATAACTTAAGGCATTATGTAACTAATACATATATACAAAGTACTATTTTATTTTCATTGATTGATTTTATTTGCTGTGGAGTAAACTGAGTTTATTGTTTCCCCGATATTCAAACTAAGAAGCACTCGTGTTTAAACACAACAAGTTTAATCACGGAGGCGATTATTGGTGATAGATCAATTTATTTATGATATTTTTAATTCATCTCATTCATTCAAAAATTGTGGATCAATATGCAATTTATTGACGATTGAAAATTGCCTCCCTGTTCTCTGCTACGACTCGTCGAGTGTAAAGTAGGCGCGAACAAGTCCCTATTAATCAACATAACAGTTCCAGATATCAGATTTCCACACCGAAACGTGTTGATATGTTTTTAAAATTATGCTAATTAGACTCCACACATTTTTAATCGCGGTGATCATTGTCGTTTCGGAATTTCATTTAAATTCAAATTGTCATAACAAACTATATTTATACCAAACTAAGCAAAATACATTTCAATATTAAATTTGCGATGTTAAACAAACGTACAGATTTGTTTAAATATTAATTTGATATATGTACTTATCATAACTTCTGCTCTAAAAGTTGTGAGATCCATAGTAAGTCGATTTATTTGGTCCATAATGAAGGAACCAAATGTATAGCGTTACCAGGTCCTCAAACAAAATGTTATATGTAATGACCATATTCATATTAAAAATCTTAAATGTTAACTTCTTTTCCACAAACTTTGATTTGAGATTGATGATACGAACGAACACTTTGAATACAGCAATTTACACCTGCTTAGCGTGCGATGAAATTTCGCCTTTGATTTGTGATACCGCGTTCTAAATAAGTTATTAAAAAACATTTTTCGGATAATGGGCGATACTTATCGGCCGTTTAACGAACCAATTTGGAGTGTTGTGTTTTACTCTTTGGTGTATTCGGCTTGAAAAAATCGCGTTCGCCTTCTAATAAGCTATTTCGTGGTTTATCATGCTCAGGTGAAAATACGTATAAGTACAAAGTTTTTTTTTTAATAGAGGAGGACAGACCAACGAAAGGTGATATAAAATCTAAGAAAAATGCGCTGTCGACCTTTTTTGGCTTTGGATATTCGGAAATCCATAGCCTTGGCCGGAATTTCGATATTCCGAGTCTAATCGTTTTAGAAAAGTTAGAAACATGTCGAAGAACCCACGACCCGTTGATTATTAGCCATACATTACTACCATTAGACCAACAAGCTTGACAAAATAGTCTGAGGAGTTTATCTTAAGTTTGAATAGTTAGTTAATCAACATACTTTTTTATTTTACAACAGTAAGAAGTATAAACTCCAGTTCTTTACTTGTCCATGCCCAAAGCTGAAATTTAAAACCTAAAAATTTTGTTAATTAAAATGTCAGAAATTCTAAATTTGCCCATTCATTATTCTTGCGCTAACGTTTCAAATAGAATGTTTCAGGTGGCTCCATTTTGAAGTCAGGCTCATGAGGTAAATGTATTTTTGTTTCGCGTTATTAATAGTTACAGTTTTCTAAGATAATTGACGTTAGTATAGAGGCAACTTCATTTTAATTAATTTAAGGGTTGAACTTTCCCACTTGACCATGGTGCTTTCTTTAAAAAACTTTCTCTGAAGCCGGGTTCCACGAACCAACAATCAGTCTTATCTTATTTATAGCTCGTTCGGTAATTATATTCGTTAAAAGATTTGCAAACGATTAAATATCTGAAAGGAACATGTTACGAATTTTAATAACATATTCGTTTTGGTACCAACTGTATTAATTCTCAAAGATTATTATGGTGATTGATTTATTCAATTGTTATTGTTTAAACATATTATGAAATTGGTCTCAATTTCTCATATAATCTTATCAGAAGAAGAAAGAAAAAATACTGTTGATCTATCCTGATAATATAACAATGTGTACTATTCCTAATTTATATCTTTTATTGGAGGTACGTGTTGGCAAATGAAGAGCTCAACTGCATTTTTTGTAGCCAAAACAACTTGTTACAAATGAATATGGGAATTGTTTTACAAAGTAGCGATAGCGCCCATTTGTTTTTTCTAAATTGCAAACACTTAACAGAAGATCGATCGGTGCATTCGGGCGTTTTTCCAAATTGTAAATGAAGGTATTTTATTTTATAACTAAGTAAGAAATTCAGTTGACAATATGACCTTTCTTATTAAATTTAACATTTTTAACGGACTCAAACGCAAAATATGTTAGTTAATTTATGTGTGAATACAATTCGCATATTTTTAAATTGTATCGTCCACAATCACAAGAAGTTCGGAAGTTGTAAATTTCTAAAAAAGAGTTTCTTTTTAAGACAATCACATATTACATTGAAATTTACTTAAATTTCGATTCCATCGGTCATATCTGCTCTATTAATCTTTGCAGCTTATTAGCACAGGTGCACGATTTGTGCAAACTGGTCAGTCCGCATTGCCACACTTACCGAAATGATGTACCGAATTCAGCTGCACATTGTTTGTTGTGTAATTACGTCGATTTTCTCAGATAACTGAATATGTTATCTTCAGAGGGACTCAACACGAATATTCTAATAGAAAAACGCTTTTGTAATTCCGTTTCCCTCACGTGTCTCGTCAACTAATCATATTTGTTTACAGACTTTATAACCTTATTATATTATATATTATTTCATTTATATTTATTTTCAAAGATTAGAACCCCGGGCCGACGATTACCGAAATGCTAAACTTTTCGAAAGCCATCTAACCATTAACGCGGCGAGGAAAACCTTTTTTTTTTCACTTTCCGTTTTATTGACATGGTCTCTATATAGTACTGTCATAACTTAATTACAATTTCCTTACACGATGTCTTTATTTTTCTATTTAGGGGAGACCGGGGTTGGTTGACCAATTGTCTGCTTAAATGTTTATATTTGTATTTCTGATTATATGTTTATACTCCAAACAAAATGTTTCATCGCCTCACTTTCATAGTCGTCACTTTTTTCCTTATTAGCGTCGCTAGGTCCTAAAAAAACAATTTTTTCATAAAATTTCAGCTAGTCAACTAACCCCGTTATACATTAGTCTACCAGCCCCGAGCTACCTTTTAATTTTGAACCACGTGTCATGGCCTTAAAACTGTGAGGAAATCAAATAGAATAATAGATAAAAGAAAGAACATGAATCAAACATTCGTTATAAATACTTTTGACAATCAATATCCATGAAAAAATACGCATTATTACAATTAACATGACGACAAAAATAATTAATTATGGTATTCTTCAATATTTTCGCTCCTACTCTCTTCGCTGGACTTGCTCCTACTTCTAACGATCTTCGTTGGAGCGAAGAGCGTGAACTACGCCGCACTGCCGATGCAGATGCAAAAGGGGAAGGTGACGAACTCTCATCCCTCATTGGTTGGCTCAAGGATTTTGCGTCAAACGAGTTTTTGATAGTTAGTCTACTACCCCTATAGTCAACCAACCCCGGTCCCTATTCCTTTTTTACTTTTTTTTATCTCTGATTTTTAATACCGACTGTAATATTTTGCCCGCGCCATTAGACACAGCGTAAGTCGCATTCACCCAACTCTTTACCATATCAAATTTTGACATGATCTCTGCGCATGATCTCGTCGCATGGATCAAGGATTTTTTGCATGTAAATTCACCGCACGTTGGTTACGCTTATCAAATTCGATGTGATTGCGGTGACGTAAAAATAAATGCAACGTCGGATTTTCAATATTTATGTTCCACCTACGTGATTCAGCTGACGAGATTAAACGATTTACTAGGATATGGTGACTTATACGAGAAATAAATCTATGTTTTCGACCGATAGGGCAATAAGTTTTTTTGTTGTCATATTTTTTAAAGACAGCTGACGACAGACGAGGATCACAGTCTTGTTAAAGAAAATCGGAAATGTCGTTGAATCTTCTATCTGTGGAACACGCTTCTTGACGGATATTCCTATCATCGATTTAATATCCAGATATGACTGATGAAAACTTACGTGTACGTGGAAGAAAAGGATAAATTAATCTTTAAGAAAGATGACTTGGTGGGAATGAAACCTTAGTCCCGTTGACCGAACGAGCGAATATGAAATTACATAAACATACATCCAACCATAAAACATAGTATTTTATAATAATTAGTATACTAGTAAGCAAATAAAATAGAGGAAGCTAGCTTTCGTTTTAACTACACAGTAAAGTCAGAAACATTTTATTTACTTGACATTTACAACTGAATCTAATCTTTCAAAGTTTCGGAATAAACGTACTCGCATTTACGACTTAAAAGTATTACATTTCAACTATGAGAGAATTTGATAAAGCATAGCGTATAAATTATTTATCATACCGTTCAATATAAATATTGAATTGGATAATAATTAATACAGTCAGAAGGTGGTCAGTGTTGGTACTTATCGGTATTTGCTAGTGATAAGATCTGTAAAATAGTCTATATTCGTTATTAATAAGCAATATATAGTATAATGTACAAGTTTACACAACTAAATAATAGTGTTAATAATTTACATATTTTTCACAAGGGTGTTAAAACCACGGCCCGCTTTCAGAAAGATAATTTAATTCGTATTCATAGGTAATTATACCAGATTGAACTCGAATCCTATAAAGAACATCCCGGCTGCAGCTGTGCAGCTTAGCCAAGAGTAAAAAGGCACTGAAACCGAATTCTTCTACTAATTAATCCTTTCCATATTACAGCGACACATAATGTAATCGAATAAGCCATTTGATTCGGCCTAATATAATTTATGTTGAGGCCTTTAAAAATAGACACGTTACAAAAACTCGATTTGGTCCTTGTGTGCCGACATCAGGACATTTTGTTTGTATTTATTGATGTAATAAAAATGTAATTGGTAGTTGAACAGAATAAGTTGTTAAAGTGGTAAAACTATAAATTATGTAATCTTGTTAACATATTTGTGGTAGATTGTAATTGATCCAGGTTTAAAACAACCGGTATTTAAGTTTAACTAATATAACGCGTTTTAAACCGTTAAAGTGTTTTATTTAAACAATCGGTATTTATAAATATATTGATGAACTTCTATATTATGATAAGCCTAAACTTTGTCCATTTCGACTTTTAGTACTTAGACTTAAAAAACACATGTACAACGTAATTTTACGATTAAAATTCCTTTGGGTTCCAAACTCTAAATGCCCCCTTGGTGTCTGTATAAGATGGTATAAGAACTGCGACAGTTGATGCTTACACAATATGTAAAGCAAAACGTGTCAAGAATATCCAAAGGTTGTATTGTGATTAAGATCGGGTTATTTCCTTAGTGATATAATCAATAATGATAAATAGTAAATTGTGTAAGGCTTATATATTCTTAATTTAATTAATTAATTCTTCGAGCAATCGAGGAGTTAACATCTCCTGATGATGCCGTCCACACGGAATGGCGAAACGTCGAGAACCTCTTCTCGCTCACATCGGCCGAACAGCCCGCAAGACAATGATATAATGATAAATAGTATTAAAAAACCATAACATGATAGAGAAAAGCTGTAACGAAAAGCAAATAAATAAATAATAATTGAAAAGTAAATATTACAAATATAGAAATATAAAAGACTGAGAATTCTTTGTCGCACTTAAATGTCCCCTTTTTTTAGTAAATTTACAAGTAGTCAAATCGAAGACAAATCGAATGGTTAAGAGCAGTAAGTAGTCGATGATGTGGTATTAGACACAATTTATTTGACAATTATAACGTCATGGATCGACTTCATAGATCTATAAGTCAAATAAATTTAAAATGAATTGTAGAGGCTTTCACGGCCATTGCATAACATTGTTTTTATATAAATATATTCATTATTTGTAAAAACACAAAATATGTAAAACTAAACAAAAAGTATATTAAATATTTCAAACAAGACGTTTTCTTTTCCTTTTGTTTGTCGATATCCACAAATCGTAACAAGTATTTAAAATAAATAAAAAAAAGTTAAAATATATGTTTTGTGTACCTTAAATACTAGTACGGAACACTTCGTTGGCGATTATAAATAACTTAACGTAAATATGTATAATATTTCATATATGTTGGTAACACAGATAAATATCCCAATTCAAATAAACATGGCCCTCAACTTTCTTCCAATACCAAAGTACCACCAGAACCGTCATCTATTTGCTTATTAATAGTCAATTAGGACACTTTCACCCAAATGCGTTGCATACAATGCAGGGGACAATGCAAATGGGGCATGTATTTGAATACACGTGTCATTCCCAGGCGAAGAGTCCTGCCCAATTATGCAACAGTTTGGACAGCGATATATTTTTAGACCTCTGATGGTGTTAGGTTAGGTTAGGTTTATAATATCTATATTTATTTACTCATATATTTATAAGTGAGCATATTAGTACGTCAGTTCAAATTAATGTAATAATAGTAGTTCCTGACATTAGCGCGTTCAAACAAACTCTTCGGATTTATATGATGATAACACAAACCTGGAGGCCCCTTTGCCATAGCAACACAATTTTAATAAATTGTGTTAAAATTCGTTATCATTTTCAAGATGAAACAAGCTATTTCAATACACACATTTCATTGTCACACGATTTTTATTGCGGCCATAAAAAATAGTTTTCATCGCATAGCTTTATGACGCCTGTAAAATCATTCTCACGGTCGCAAAATTGTGTCTGAAAATACTGTTATTTCAAATGCCAAATGCTAATTGCATAACGCGTTATGTAGTGAATAGTTGAGTGAGATTTTATGTCTGTTTTCGTAATTAGATAATGAAAATCTTTTTAAACATGCTTTTTATCGTCCGACGGCATAGTGTTAATATTTTCCTCATCTTTGTAATAATTATTTTTTATTGTGGTGGATTAACAGTTATATAACGATATGTTTCACCCCTGCACTTAAAATACTGGCTGATTTTCACGAACGATAATTTGTTACGCCGTCTTTTTTAAAAACATATTTTTAAATAAATTTTATCTGTCATCGAAAACTTATCGAATAATATACGTCGTATTTAGTAATGCAAGATATAATACAAGATGTATATACAACGAGTAATTAAAATAATGAATAAATAACAATATTTATTATTATTATATTAACACGATGATAGATAAATCACTGGTGTGTTTCTAATTTACCATAATAAGTAGTTAAAATGTTAACAAATTGCCGGTTAACGCAAATAAGATTGATTGCTTTCTGAGGTAGGCATTTTTATAATTCTGCTTGTTTTTATCTAGATCTTTTTAGAAGTTCATATTGCCCATGTGTATTATAAAGTTTGAATATGTGTTCTTCTTTAACTCAACTCAACTCAACGTAGTTATAATATTTAATGCCATTTAACGATTTTTTCACGTATATCAAATTCCCGTAAGCCAGTTCAATGAAACATTTTTGACAAATGTTCACTTACGTTTCTGCAAGTACATGTGAAGCGTTCAGTTTAACTGTTTAATAGGTTTTAATTAAATTAATTCGTAATTTGCTTGACCTGAGTCTAAAATGCAGTAATCGGTACTTATTTTATATAGTTATAAAAAAATAAATGATCCTTTTCTTAATTCTGTATTATATTTTTACTAAAAAAGATTAATATTCAACGAGATACCTAAATTCTATATTAAGTTTTGTACAGGATTATGACACCGCTCACTCGGTATACCGCCCACCTTCAAATTAATTGAGGAAGTGTGGACAAGTCAGGCAATACAAATTACTTAGCGACACTTAACACAATATTGATTGTTCCATCCGTGACCCTGTGTTCCTTGAAGGATGTGACTGCAATTAATCATAAAACATGTTTACTTCATAATTCATTGGTGATTTGTTACCTATTTGGTTCGATGTGATTTGAAATTGACTAGTTCATAGGCACTTCGTAGATTGTTTTTAATAAAACGCATAAGGTGTTTTTTGCCACAGGACAGACATACTTGTTCACTTGACTGGAAATAAAAAACCCTAAATCAAATTTTGATGCACCGTCCACCTATTTTGGCTTTAGACATTGGATAGTCTATACATTATAATCAAAAGATGCTTTACGGCTTTCTCATCGGTGGTCGAATAGTGTAGTACATTCGAATTTGTGTTTTTATTACTCGGCGTTACCGTACCTAAATATTTTAAGGCAAGTTAACGTAACTGAGATTTTTTAGACATGACATAAGTTCAAAATTCTTGAATTCTAGACTAGACTATATATACTAGTCTAGGTTTGATATCTTATTTGCTTGTTTCACACAAGACAGGCAACTAGTCGATAACGTAGGCAACCTAGCGTAGTAATTCGATTACAATAAATGATATTAATTTCAGGCCGTTATTAATTGCCCTGTTATTGGTCGTAATTACACGTAATTGTTGTAGCATAATATCATAATATCAGGCGCCGCATATTAAATGACACGACGAACAAAAAATATCATTTACATCATACATAATGTTTACTAGAAACATGATATTGTATGTTTCCTGTATCTTGTAAAAACTCTGCTGCGATTCCTATTAGTGTAACTTGTTGTAGCATAGAGTATAAAACATAGTGTAAATAAATTGTCTTTCTCTTATGATTGGATCATTTAAACACACAATTTTCTTCTCTTTTTTGGCAAGGGTTCTGCCCTTCGAGCGAGATTTCAACATGCACTTAGCGGGTTCTATGTTATATCAACCTTCAACGAATTGTAATTATTTTTAACACTCACTCATACGAGTGCTTATAAAATTACACCTCGTTTGATAAAATTAATTATTTCCGACTATAATTATCCCATCCTATGCTAGTTCAATAAATACAAATAGAGTTGTTTTATGTCACTTTCGGTTTTATTTAATGGATTTAACTACGGATGTGATATTCTGTTAGTTTCAATCTCTTACGCATGAACCACCGTTTAATATGCGCATATTGCTTCGCCATAAATCCTTATAAAAATGGTTTTTAATTAGCTTTTCTCATTATATAAACTCACACAAATTACCTTTATTCCAAAACGCCACGGTATTTTGCAAGATTTGCAACAATAGCTATAATTCAACTGTCAAAGTAACTTCAGTACACTTAAACGATATTGTTCAAAGCGCAACATTTGTTACATTTTCAGCAAGAATTATCACTTATTTCGCTGGGTTTGTATATTTGTAATTCTCTAATCTTAACATTTCATTAGCACTTTACCAGAGAGCCATATTTGTATAGTGGGGCAGGGCACAAAAAGCAAAATCTATACTTAATATATAAAGCTGAAGAGTTTGTTTGTTTGAACGCGCTAATCTCAGAAACTACTGAAAACTACTAAATTATTATTCTTTTGTTAAAGCATTTATGGAGAAAGGCTATAAAACATTTCGCTGTGAATGCAATGCGGTGAAAACGGAGAAAATATATTCATCTTTGTAGGTCATCGATGCGTACGCTGCGAAAACGGTGGCAGATACACAAAAATTATGTATGAGAGAATTATTTTTCTTTAAATTATTAAAAAAATCTCCCGTACAGTATATGTCTATCTATTAAGATGAATTCGCAGAAACGACGGGAACCGAACGAGAGGTCGCGAGCGACGGGACGCGACCGGTGAAGTAGGAACAGTTTGAGAAAAACAATTTTGGATGCCCAAAATAAAACTATTCTACGCGGACGAAGTCGCTGACTCAGCTAGTCAGTAATGAGAGCACAGACGATAAGCAATAGAAAATATTGAAATAATATTAAGTAATTAAATTACTACCGAATTGCTGTACGAAACTTTCAGATAATTTTAACATCGGAAACTAACAAATTATATTCCGACAGATATTATTTTAATGTTAAAATAGATAATATCTCAATTGAGCACTGAGTCTTAATACACTATGACAAAAGTACTAAATACATTTAAAATCCGTTTGGTATTAATTGGAATGTTGATTTTAATTTAAAATCGCCACTTTCAAACGGCATGCCTAAGTTCATATTTACGCTCTAAATTGTGATCCGCGTAACTGGATGATGGAAAAAATACATGAAATGATAGAAATCATGTCCCTGGACCGGTTCCTACATGAAACCGCATCATTAGGGACTGTGCATTGCTGCCATTAAGTGTCATCATAGCTTAGGAGACTAAGTTTTGAATCCAGGTCATAAGCAATTTATTATTGTCTCAAGTAGGTACGGCAAGATTTTAAAATGTTGTATTGAAAATTAAACAATGTTATGAATATTGCTTTATATGTTTTTAACTACGATCGAATGTTTCGAATGCAGCCGAAGTCTTTGGCGAATAAAAATGGTGGGTATCCTTTATTTTAAAGTCAAATCTGCAAACGCAAACATTGGTTGCTTCAAAGCACCCGACACGTCAGATCTACGTCAAAAATAAGTTCGCCTTTAACCATTGTATAAAAGAGAAAGTTATTTATTTGTCCGCCTTATCTTAAAAATTAATTCATTAGATTTCGATATTGTTATTTGAAATCCAAATATTGAAAAAGCTTTTTAGAAGAATGTTTACTATAGTGGATAATAATAACATGTACATATTATTATGGTTAATCTTTATATACGGATTCACTGTTCAAGCGAAGCCATGGGCCATTGAAGTACGTACCTACATGTTATACACGTATTATAACTGATATATCTTCATAAATATAAGTCAGCTGACTAAGGATTTCTTGCGGGAAAGGAACAACATCACCTGATGATAATTAAGCTTGATCAATTATATCTAGAATGCAACTATCATAGGAAAGAAAGGTATACTGTGTTCTTTAATTGCTTCTCTCTACTATTATAATAAAAATAATGATGGTTTGTCCCTCCTGTTTTTTTTGTAATAAATTATATAAATCGTCTCTTACGCTATTCATTCATTGGATATGTAGTAGATCAGTAGATATGTAGTGAGGCGTAACTCAGTAATGTAACAATTTTTCATTCAGTCCAATTTATAAAGTAGTGTAGTTAAGTTTATTAAGTTCATAGTCTATTTAGACTAAAAATTTTCGACAAGGGCAAAATTTGAACCGGTATCTCCAGCGTTCCGTGTTCACTATTCTTGGTGTCCCGTTAATGTCCTAATTTTTTTTAATCACAATAGATTTTTTATTTATAAATTGCCTTCATGTGACAAATATTAAAGTTTAATTAGGTTATTAAAATCAACACCCAATTTTAGTTAAATACTATTTACTTACATTACTTATTTTTTGGAATAATAAAGTGTTGAGCATTTCTCTATGCTGCAGTAGTAAAACAGAATTCTCTACATACCTATTACTCTGTGGCAGCGAGCCAATCGAAGCCCGGATTATTGGAAATAGTTTTTAATTAATTAAAGTATAAATATGAGATTAATTGGGACAAACGTGAGTAGACTGTGATGAAACCGGACATCGGCGCTTGCATCGCATAGATGTTAAGAGATAAGCCCACTATTCATATACATATTCGATTCCTGATCTACAATTTTTTTCCGGGTCGGAATTACAAATTTAAAATAAATTCAATATATAAAGGGCTACCTAGTATCGCATTTTATGAAATTCATTATTATTATTTGGAGTAGAGTCCTTTTCTCTTCTTTTCTGAAGTCGTTTAATCGTACGATACTATAAGATTCAAGGATACTGATTTTCAGCTTATTTTACAGAAATACAGTTAGTTCTAAAATGTTTCTTTATAACACACCTAAATTAAATTTCTATAACACCTTTAAAAAAATATTTAAATCAAGTAAATGTATTACAGTCGATATTTGACATTATACGTAACGTAATTGGGTAATAAAAACGTCGAAACAGGAATAATTGGCGATTAAAACTCATTAAGAGTTTATTTCCTGTATGAAGTTAAAAAGCTCGTAAATCTAATACGATTTTTATCATGCTTTATGGTGTTTTTGAAAGGCACTGTTACCGGAGTATCGACACAAATATTGTAAGGTTTATTTATTTATTATATCATTTAAGGGGGGCTGAATTTTTTTAAACTCAACTTAAATGTACAAATTGCATATAACATGTTACCAATCTTCTAAATGAAAGGATGATTCAAAGTCAGCACACGTCAGTCTACTGTTCAAGTACAACACACAAATATTTATATTACTTATTTATTAAATTATCTTTCAATCTTATTGCATACTCACCTTTTATTGGATCCATCTCACACCAATTAATTATACAAGACAAAATTAGTAAATTTTCACCATATTTACCCATCCCCCACTTTACACCCACATGTGAACTAGCGACCATCCCAATTATCTACGTGTTCCCGCTTCACACCATTCCCAATTAAACTCTATACTTAAACTCAAAAATACATTGAAGAAATAAATTGGAATGAAACTAATAATATGTCGTGCCCAAATCATTTATAATTTTATTCCGATAATTTAACAGTCTTAAAAACTCGAATATACGGAGAGGATTAAAAGTCTATAAAAATAATAACGAATGGATGAATGCTAAAATTATTAAGCGTTCACTTAGAGACACATTATTCTCACAATCTAAAAGATACAATAATTTTATCTTAAAACAAAAATATAACAAGCACAAATTTTGCTACTAAATTAATTAATAAAACAAAAAATAAAATTACTATTTCTAACATTCTACAAACAAAAGTAACCCAATACTCTGGGACATTCTAAATAAATTAACGAAAAATAAAATCCTCATACCTCCTTACTAAACTACTTCCAATATTCACAAAAACACAAACATTCAAACAAATTTCCTACCTTCACGCGGGTTAAAAAAATAATAACTAATTTTCCAATCCTTTATTGGAAAAATCGGTATATCAGAGAGTGGCCACATTAGTTACGCTTTAAGCCGGCGAATTCGAGTTCTGTAAAAAAATTATTAATCAAACACAAACAAAGCACCACTCACCAATACGGGCTATTGACATTAAACTATTATGCGAGAAACTAAAAAATGTTGTCCAATCTTATTAACCTACATCAAAACAAAAATACCCTACATTGCTAAAAACATATCTTAGACCAATATACAAAAAAGGTTCCAAACTCATAATTACAGACCCACTATCTTATCAACTATTGACAAAATAATCCAAAAATACATATGTGCCAATACATAGTTTTTACGAAAAAAATAATATACTTACTACAAATCAATATGGTTTCCAACCCTAAAAATACAACACACTGTTATCAGCTTTTACAGACCGTATATACAAATACGGACAACAAGAAACAGGTTTTAGTAGTCTTCGTAGACTACTTAGGGCATTTGATACTTTGAGACATGATAAAATAATACAAAGCTTGGACGACTGCGGAATCAGAGGGAACCTTCTAATGGTACCCAATTATCTAAACACAGGACTTACAGGGTTAGATATCAACACGATAGTATCCAGTAAGCTAACTGAGGGAACACCCAAGGTTCAGTTTCTGGATCTTTCACTATCTTTCTTACGTAAACAGTCTGCCAACCAATTAATCAATGCATATATTTCAGTTCGCAGATGACACCTCCTGGTCAGCCCGGCTCAACATAGGAGAGGCCATGAAAAAACTTCAAAACAATTTAACGTCCTTTTAAAATGGTCACATGATTTCGACTATCCTCAACACTCAATCATCCAGCTAATTGTCCGTCTACACACCTTACCTCAAATATACCAGAAAATTCTTCCTCCATAGAGGGGAATACGAGATTTCTCTTTATCTGTGAAGCTCTAGAAATTGTGGATACACATACTTACCTGGGCCTCATTATTGATAATCGCCTCAAAAACCACTAAATCGGTTCACAAACTTAGGGAATATTGGCCAAGTTTCAATAATTAAGTACAAAATACCATACACAACTCCTTACTACTTACCGGCATAGCCGAATCGATCATTCAATACGGTCTATCGAGTTATGGGAGATCCATAATCTCACCTTGATCGTATTTATTCTCTTCAGCTTAGAATCTTAAAGAAAATTTTCCTAAAAACATCAAAACAAAATTTACACAAATTATCACAGTTATTCGCATTCTGTAAAGTAATACCTATACATGAAAAAGTAGAACTAAATATCCTAACTAAACTTTACACAAACAATTTCAATAAAATAGAGCAAAAATATTACTCCCAGAAAAAGGATACCTACTTCAATCCATATTACAACAACCTATATGGAAAAAGAACACTCACTATATCATACCCAAATTAGTTAATTTATTACCAAATAGGTTAAAAATGTCACTACCACAAAAAATTTTAAAACCAAATTTAAAAAATTCTACTCCCTCAAATATCTTCTAATTAATGTTGCGACTTGATTGTTTACTCTTATGCGTGAAATTGTTTGTAATATAACTATATATACATGTATAAATGTAATGTGTGCTGAGATGAGGGCGTCACGGAAAAACTCGAATGAGTTTTTGTTGACGCTTATGTTAAAAATAAAATGTAAAAATTTTGAATAAATAATAAATAAATAAAGGAACGACTGTCGACGAAATGTATGACGAATAAGAAGTTCTACCTTCTTCATATTTTTTGAGCTATAATGTTTACTGTTCTTCGCTTATAATATTTTCTTTCTGCGTAAGCTTTTTTAAGCAGTTACCGAATTAATTAAAATTTTAAAAAAATCTCAAAAACCACCAGCAATTATTATTATATTTCTGTTATTCTTCGTCGTTTTGAAACGAGCACATTCATTCTTTTAATTAATTTTGAGTTTATAACCGTTATAGATTACTGTTAGGTTAACATCGGCTTTCCTTAAAGACACTTTGAGTTTCACACGATTTAATACTAATAGATTTCTCTGTGACCTACATTGTTCTAAGGTTAACTGTTAGATAGGAGTTACTACTAAGTAATCTGATACTACACTTTGACTCAATCTGGGTGGTAACGACTGTTGGTTTAGATAAATAATTCCTTAAGACTATGCACTTTAAATAATTATCATTAAAAAAACTATACCTATAGAAGTAATAGCTTTTGTTCATCGTATTACATAAAATATAATAAAGCCTACAATGTTTCACACTTTTGATCGTAAATAATACAACTATACTTAACGAGCTTTGCGTCCAGTACACTTTAACCTGGCAGAGATAAGAAAAACAATTAAACAGGTCTTAGCGATATTATCAAGTGCCTAATTATAAAACACGATGACTAATAAAAAGTGGAAGAACTAATTGTTTCATATTCTGTGGCTTGCAGAAAGATTTATTTGTGATTAAGAGAATTAAAAAGGCTTTTTGGATCAAATAAATAAATTATAACGTATGTAATAGAAAATGTGTAAAGATAGTAATCGATTCAATGCTTTAAAAATCGTGTATTAATGTCATTAGTTAATTATCGGCAACGCAAAGCCACGTGGTTTAAGAAATCGGCAAGAATTGGTGTTAAAGATAAGCTATCGCCTAACAGTGTTATCAGCAGTTTGCTATCGAGGTGGGTGGTACGAGTACTCATTAAATATTGATCTTATGCAAAGGCAAATAGGTTTAATTTACTATAGCAATAATGTTTTCTTTAATTGGGAGACTGGTTCAAATGTTTGATGTACCGGTAACGGTGTTTTATGCCTAGAGATTTGTTTACAGATCGTTCGATTACTTTCTTTTATAAATTTGCATCGTTTTCGAGTGAATAAATTGCGCTATGTTTTAACTGTCATTACTTAGTAAACAATAAGGTATGTTATTTGAAAGAGACCTATAAGCTCGTACGCTCACTTAACACAGTTTACAAAATAGCTACCAATAAAAAACTGCGTATGGCAAAGCGGACGCAAGTCTCCAAAAAATGCAGTTACGCGGGTTCTAATAAAACGTCAAATTGTCAGTCCGAACGAAAAGTCACGCGTCATTTTTGACTATGTCGCTTCCATTCAAAATTGATCCCTAAGTCTTTGTTACAATGAATATTTTTAGACACTACTAAAACAGCTCCGATAAACTCGTTTGGAATTCACGCATAACTCATAATTTTATTTACGCCCGTCCATCGCTAATTTCTGTATATTGTGTTTTGGACGTGAAGTGAAATGGCATCGATTTTGACGGCTTGTGGGCGATTTACTTACAGGGCCCATTCATTTATAGAAGTCTAAATCACATCTTACCTATTCAGCGCAACAAGACGTTTTGATATCTAACAGTTAGCAAAATATGCGCGAAGTGTCAAGAACCAAAGCGATGTAACCTCTACAGTGTACAGGTGTTGGACGGCCTAGTTGTGTCGCATCCATCACTTTATCG
This sequence comes from Leptosia nina, assembly GCA_963661955.1. Taxonomy (NCBI): domain Eukaryota; kingdom Metazoa; phylum Arthropoda; class Insecta; order Lepidoptera; family Pieridae; genus Leptosia; species Leptosia nina. The sequence continues at coordinate 444,307 of CAVLEF010000007.1, forward strand.
TGTTTGTGGAGAGATAATCCGTTGTCAGACTGTTTACTGCCGGGTGCAGCCGTTGCTGCGTTAACCTATTTTTTAAGCATCTCTGAGAAGAGAAGATATGGTAAGAGAAAAAGGCATATTTGTTAAGTGAAATCAATAGTGTCCTCTAAATAAACACTATGTAAGTCTCACTAAGTTTTATATATGATACCTAGACATTTTTCCATATACAACACAAATAGAAAATGTATTAGGGCAGTATACAGCTCATAATATAGTTTTCACATGTTTATTACAATACAGTAGGCAAATGAAATGTAACATATATTTAAGGTTCATCAAAATAAAAAATAATTTCTATTAAACTACTTTCGTTTTGTACCTAATAGAGCCGCAAATTTGGCGAGGAGAATTAATGGCTAAATTTCTCTAAAACAAAGTTAGTTTGTTGAGGTTATATGTATATAATTTATTTATTTATTCAAACCTAATTTGTATCTTTGGAATGAAGAAAATTTGTGATACGTCTTGACAGCGAATAGATAAGATACATATTATATTTGAACCATAAATTTCCCGATTTTCAAGTTTTTTGTGTGAATGTTTAATGCTTATATTATACGTATCTGTGGTAGTCAAGAATTCTTTCCATTTATCATATGTTTGATCGACTCTGAACTTAAAATATATATACAACAATTACACTAATAAATAAAGAATTTTATTGCAGAGCCAAGCAGTGATGAAATGTAAAAGAACCCAGCAGTATAATATGTAAACAATAAACATGGTACCAACGAGGGAATCGACTCACGATCTATGAATTCTTAACCATTAACCATTTAACCGAAAGCCATTCAGGTTAAACAAAAATATAGGTGCTTCTCTTATAAATCGGTTAGGTGAATACAAGATTATAAATAAATTTCTTTATAGTGAACGTACATAAAGCTTACTGCGAAAGAAACTGTCATAAGTTAGGTTGCTTAACTTTAGTATACATCGCAATAAATATTTCCTACCGAAGTATCGTCGATTTAATTGTAGGTACATTCACCTTCCTAGGCAATAAATACTTCATAATTCAGCTGCTAAATAGCACTTGAAAGAAAGGCAGTTAATAACAGTCGATACTTCCCTAGTTGTAAAGCCTAGCCATTATTTATATATAAATTACTGTTAATTCTAAGTAGGGGTGACACAAGTTAAAAAATATATCCTATATCATATTAAAGTTAAATGTATTTTACTATGTTATGAATATAAAATAACCATAATAACGTGATAAAGGAAAAGAAACTAGTAAAAAAAACATTTAAATCTTATTGAATTAGCAGCCCTAATTGAAACAGTAGTCCAGTGGCTATATTGCTTCAAAGAGCTAATATAATTGCATGCACATTAATTCGAAATCCAGGAATTGGTCGCAATCTTTACACCTATCTGCGGACATAGATCATATTGAGTGAACTATTTAGACGGGATTTAAAACATAAGCGGATTCGGAATGCCTACAATGTTTGTGGTATTTTACAATGACATTCGTATTGCAATATTTTTTTACATGAGCTTCACATTAATTCAAATCTATTGAGATAGAATAAATCTAACACAGGGAGGGCTGGAACCTTCACCCTCACTCCTCACTTTGGTTATACATATACCTACTTGTTTATTTTATATTTTTTTCTTTTAAGGACACCGATTAAAGGCCGGGTGATCAATCCCCATAAATTGTAGACCATTTCAACTATTTACCCCCACATCGGATGAACTCAGGTTATACATTCTCAATGCATTCCCCCAAACCAATATTATATACACAATTTAAATTTAAACTATTATTTACTTTGGCTTTTCACGTTTAAAGCGACTTTTACTTGAAAATTTAATGTTATGCAGAAAACGGAAAACTTCGAGTTAATAAAAATAGGTCAAATAGTCGTATTAACTAGATATACCTATTTGCATGTTGCATTAATTATTATCAGTACACAGGTAGAAATCATTTGATAGCTTTTCGATAACATATATACATTTTAGATAACCTAAAAATGCGCGAAGCTTATGACTTGGACACTGACGTATATCTACAGACAGTGGGTGTGACTTCCCACGTAGTTACTAGTGATTCTGTCCAACTGAAGGATTGCCGCCAACAAGAACTGATTTTACAGATAACGTAAAACCTAACAATTTCAAAATTATTCTGTATATGGCGACACAGTTAATGAAGTTAAAAGGTATAATCAATTTACAAGTATGAACGTTCTAACACCAATGAATTTAGTAGGATTATTTCAAGTTAAGTGTTAACTATACTACGGTAAATGATCTTCAAACCATTGGCTTCTCGCGTTTATATACAAAAATACTTTTTTAATATAAATTTTGAATACAATCTTAAACTCTATTTAACTCTCAATATTCGTCACAGTTAAATTTTTAAGTAGTTCTTTTTTCATATAGTATTTGAACAGCTGGTGAACGTTATCGATCAGATTCATATAATTTAAGTTGATAAAGGTTGTAAAACTTAACGTATTATTTTAAAAGTATTTTCTCCTAAATACGAACCGATACAAAACTTGAGGAATATCGTCACCATGATTCACGACTGTTTAACATAACAGCCGTTGCAGAGGCCTCAAGGCCCACAAGGATGTATTACGAGACAGTATTTATACAGCCTTGTTGACATAACACCAATATTAAATGCGACACGATTCGAAGAAACTCACTGTTTAAAAGAATTTTTATTAATCCGAGTGCGGCCACAAAACAGGAGAACAAACACACACAAATACTTAGACAAATGTTTTTTTGGTAAAAGACGCGCTATTTTAATATTATATATGATTTCAACGTTATGCATAGTTGATACAAACATATTTTATTTATACGAAGACTAATATTGTTCGTAAAGACTTCCCATAAAGTTCTAAATAAATCGCAAATGCATGTCTTGTAAAAGAATGATCCCGTCTTCAATCCGTTCACTCTTTCGCAGATATAGAAGAGATACCGATTTACAGTACAATTGACACAATTATTTTTTTTTATTTTGGTCGTGAATTAATAACCGCGAACCTCTTGGCCCCCACTGCGTTAGAGATTACACAATACCCGCTCATTGTTGTGCTTTCTTGCTGTGTCAAGGTTACTGGGTTACTGTCCTGCGCGTATCTTGGTTTATTATCGTAATGTGTATTCGGTGTGAATAAATCCTTCAGTTTTCAAGGTCCACAAAAATAAGTAAAATTTATTAAACTTTAATATGTAAAGAAGTCAAGTATACGCCACTTCTAATAATGATACCGTCAGAAGCGGTCTTTCAAGTAGCTCTCATCTTTGCATTATATTCATTGAGCGCTTAAAGACCATAAAATATGTTTCTGGCCACGACTTGCGAATGAGCGATATGTTAAATAAAAAATATTTAAGAAGATAATCTAACCTCCGTAAAATTAAGTCGTTATAATTGGCAGCATGAGCTTATTACGTTTCATTACAGATTTGCTCAATGTGTTTGGGGGATGGGGGGGGATAAAGCACCTAATTTATGCACCGTCGTATATACAGTAAATCGATACATTATCTAGTCATTACTAACACGAATTAGTAGTTTTTTTTAGTTGTGCCGTAGTAGAGTCAGTTAAAGTTCAGTTTCAAAAAGGTTTATTTTTTGTTAACCATTACAAACCAGTTTTATACATCATAACTCACATTTATATACATTTTAGCACATGAACAAAGTTGAAGTTGAATGAAGAAATTAGCTATTCCTCTGTTCGAGTCTATAGGACTTATATACATACATATGTAATAAGTAAGTATACAGTTATTACTCTAAGCTCTTAGTGTAATCAAAATTAAACTGTGTCTTGACTCTTAGTAAAACACAAGCGTGTTTACCGAGCGTCAAAACTCGGTTTCACAAAGGATTAACGAGAGACTAAACCCTTAGTTAAACCCTCAGCGGCCGAGTAAACAAGAAAACAAATAAATCCCTCATTAGAACAGACGGGAATGTAAACGATTGTGATTAATGTCCGCAGCGAGTCCGTCAAGTTTCTGTTAAACTGACAGTGCGCATAAATAAGACCGTATATTTAGATTTTACTTATGTCTTCTATAAACGATTGAGCTTTTAATTAATTCGCAATTTACCATATATTGGATACTAAATTAATGTGAAATTTCGAAACTTTATCTTTTCTAAACGTACGTTGTGATATATCGTCAACATTTATTCTATCTCGAGTAAAACTATTTATTATTGTAAAGTTTTCGACTTTTTGCAGGAATGCAGCAAAAAGCCGTAATTGAGTTATCAACATAAGTAAGACATTTCTTTGGCTGTACTTTTGTGCTTTTTATCGCTGTCAGTTTTTGTAGACCACGTCTTTATCAGTGTCAAACTGAATGGAATGGTTTGAATGCACTTTTTTGTTTATGTTCAGTACTCTTCATATGCAGATAGTGCTGTATAATTGTTCAATGCAGTTTTAAATGTACGTTATATTGTATTTTAATGAGTTGTTCTTAGTGTTTTCTTACATATTTTTTCATCGATACGAAGGACTAACATCCCTATTTTGGTCGCGAACGAAACCTTTCTAAGTTAACTTAATATCTAAATTTGTTAAATTATAACCTGTCATTAGATAACAATCTATATCAGGAAAACTTCACATTGCTTTTCTATTACATTAGCATACATAGTGAACTATGATAAATGAATTCCAGTGTTAATATTCTTGGAATGACATCACTATCAGTCACACCCAAATCGCTCTAGGAAATCGAGATTCCTCTTCTCCAAACTGAGACCGCATTCGTAACAAATATTTAATAAATTAACTGCAATTACAACGAACAGAACCTAGAACGACTTGGTACCGTTAACAAACGGTTAACATTTCAATCTAAGTTAAAGTGATTGGTCATTATGAAACTTTGGATTTTTTTACTATGTTTCTTGATTAATTAAATCCATTTTAGGCTAGCTCAACCGCCACGTGTAAGTTTAAGATATATTTCAATACGGCTCGACGTTCTGGTGCTTTTCAGTGATCAATCTTAAATAGTTAAATATATATAATAATTTTAAGTGTTAATTAATCACTCATCACTTCTCAAGTTTTCAAACGAGCGAAGATCCGGTCATGTGAATCTCCAAAATATGCGAAACGTCGGGGTCACCGTCAATAGTCATAACAAGTTGCATAAATACTTTAAATTGTTAATGTTTTAAACGCTTCGCCAGAAAATTGTGCAAAATTCTTCAATAGATTTATCGCCAAACAATTTTAACGTTTCTCAGTATTTCTTGAAGTGATCAAAGAAAGATAAATTTCTAAATAAGACATTACGGCAATATACACCTTTCGTGCCGCATAATTGAGGCTTATCATTTCATCAGGGCTCGGAGGCATAATTTTGATAAAATTGATTTATTCCCAATACATGAATACACCGATTGAATAGTTTAAGCCGTTTTAAGAGTTATGAGGAAAGTAATTAAATAAAATAGTAATAAAATTAAATATCGAATTCTAGAAAGTTATACTTTCTTTTATCGTTTCGTTTCTTTTAATACTCTTTTTCTTTTTTTTTTTTTTTTTTTTTTTTTTTTGGTCGTCTAATAAGCTACATTTTTCTTTAGGAGGTAAAAATGTAGCGGAAGGTCTTCGCTCAGCCTCTTTCCGTTTAATACGTAATTGAAGAAAACCTCGTATTTACGAATCACGACTTGCGCTTCCATAGCTTGACACAATAGCGTAGTTTTGTCCGTCCCGATTGTAAATATTTGAACATTAGCGGACATTTACATTGTTAAACCCAGAGTACACTTTGAAGTTCAATTTAATCCAATCTTGATGGAGAGTTTGTAATTGTACAGCCTAGTCATAACTTCCTGCAAATTCAAATATAGGACAATGCATTAGTAATTAAATAATCTGTTTAATGATAATCTATTTCAGACTTGTCCCGTCACATTTAATGTAAAAAACTAAAGGCCTCGTTAAAAATGTACTTGTTTTTAAGACTATAAACTTGTGTATGTTTTTTCGGTTTAAACTATTTATTTTCCCTAAGATTATAATAATCGTCTTTACATGCATCGAAACTTTAATTTAACTTAACTTAACGAGCGATGATATATATAAAATAATGACAAAATGTTAAGTACAATAAATAATATTTTTTTAAAGATGTTAAGGATTCCAACTTGACAATTTAATAAATTTAAAGAGTGCACACACAGCGCTACGCTGCGCAAGTTCATTGTACCCGTTGCATAAGCAAACTATGAGAAACTCGATCAAGGTGATCAGTCAACAATCAAATAGTTACGCGATAATGTCAACTTTAATACATTTTTATTTATAGCCATTATGGCCGTATAAAACAATTTAGATAAACCTCCCGAAGTGCGCGTGATTAATGATTGTGTACTAGTTATATTTCACTTTTAAAATGTTGCATAAATCAAAGAAGCATGGTGATTTCCTTGAATCAGAAGCTTAAAATTTGGCGTAAAAATGTACGTTTCAACCTTAATGTCCCATTGCAGGCCACGCATAGGAGACTTTAGGAGTATACATCGACAACGCAGCTCGAGGCTTTCCATCAGTGGTTGATAACCAGAACTGACGGCTGAACATATTTCCAAATACTGTCTATAGTTTACGCGAGTAGTACACATCTAAATAAAACACTCTAACGGTTTAAAACGGGACTATATTAGTTAAACTTATTTGAAAATGATTTTTAACTTCGGCCCGACGTTTCGGATGCTTTGCAGCAGCCCTGGTCCCGGGGAGACCGTTAAAGCGTTTTATTTAAATATTTTCAAATCAAAAGAGCGACGACACTACCTTCTGCCATTTTTGGCTGGTACTAAATTTGTTTAGAATCATTTCCAGGTCGTACGTTTTAATAAAGTTAAAAGTTAAGTTAAAACCGATATAACTGTTTTCTTAATGTAAAAACAAATTTTATGTTGTGTTAGTACATGAAACAGAACTACAATAAAAGAGATAGAACTTCCACTTGCCATAAATAACGATGCATTAATATTTTCAAATGGATCGGTTACCGCCCTTTTAGGGTATTACACAAATATATCAGGATTCGAGTAATTATCCAAACTAAACATTGATTTATATTCGATTTTAATAGTCTAATGTCACGCGATGGTTGCGCTGGGGTGATAACTAAGGTGACTATGTTTTTAAGAACAGAACTTTACTGGATTACATTGAGATGAAATTTTGATTACCAGTTCTACATGTTTTGGCATTTTTTTTAAATAATGATTCTTCGATCAGGACTTACAACATCGTGTCTGGATTAGTAACATATTACGACGTACCTATAACAAGAATCAAAAAGAACTTTAAGTTCTACATTAGCAACTATTTCATTAAAAGCTTGTTTGGATTTACGGAAATATGTTACAGCGAGTCAAAAAAATGACATAGTTACATTTTCAAAAGTCATAAAGTTGTTTTATTGAATTTGATGTGTATGAAGGTGAAATGTGAAAGTTACAATCATTTAACCGTCCCTTGTTTAACCATCGACCAATCGATATACCGATCTCTCAAAGCATATACTAGTTTTAATGTAATGCAACTAAAAGTGTGGTTACCATATACTTACATAAACAGCGAATACACTTTACGAAATTGAATAAGACGTCATACTTCATCAATATTTTGGAACTTCAAGGTTCAGTATAGTAAGGTGAGCAACATACTCTAAATAAACGTTACTAATTAATGCCTTTTTGTTTCAGGTAAGTTCGTATGATCAATTTTAACGACGCTGTTATAGTAAGTAATATAAGTATTTTCCGCTATATCGTAGTCTTATATTCTTAACATACATTAAGAAAAGAAATATTGTCTGTAGTCTACGTGAGTAGTACACTTTTAATTAAAGCATTTTTTAACAGTTTAAAACGCATCTTGGCTTGGCTAATAAGCCAACTTATTTTTGATCATGGCCGCCATAACCACGGCTGTTGTAGCGACATGAAAATCATCTTCAATGTCGGGTGATAAGGATAAATAAGGTAACTAATATATTTCGCCTTTTAAACCGTTAAAAGTATATCAATTACATAATTATGTTTATACACTTCAACAATATATACAATATGGGAAACAAACAATGGTTTCAATCGGACAGGGTAAAACATGATCAGAATCATCTGCATAAAATCCAACAACAAAAAACATAGAAATGTTTAGGCCCCATGTCCCCATAAGGGGAAACGCGAGTTTACTTTTATAATTAATACGTATTGCCTCGTGTATGCTTATCGTGTTTAAAACATTGTGAAAGTATCAGCTCCTCATCAGGCACCACTATTCATCACCAATAATGTTCTTTGTTATATTTTTCTATATTTAGTATTTACCCACCTGCAAGATGAGTTACACCATCAGGAAGCGATGGATTGTTTATGTGCTTGAGCACTATAAATACGACACCCGGTTATGCCCCGGCTAATGACCTGTAATGTGATGATTAAGTGTCTAAGATCTTTTGAGAAGGCGGTAATACTTGGATACCATCGGTACATAGATCGCAGAACCGTAGATACAAAATATATATACTTGGTTTGCTGTTTGTACTACATGTTATAGATTTTAATTGGAAACACATTTATTAACCAAGCAACAGTGGAACAATATTCTATTCCAACTTTGTAATAAAAAATTTTAGGGCGTCGTTAGTTAACTTATTTTTAATTTAAATTAGCTACGGTCCGCCATTTTGCAGTAGCCATGTTCACTGGTGACCACGGCTGCCTTAAAGCAACCGAAACGTCTCTTAATTAATATTTTCACGTTTTAATCCGTGAAAAGTGTGTTTAAACATTTGCCTCTCAACAGCTTTGTAATTGTGTTACAAAGCTGTTGTAGAGTAACGTACCTCTAATACTTCTTAATTTGTATACATTTACAAATAAACCTGTACTGTCCCATACTACAAACATTTCTTGATAACAATGTTATTAATATGAACTTATTGGCTGGAATTATGCCATGTGTAAATCTATTACTAGTGGTGAAATTAACATCAATTTAACTATTCACTAATTGCCAGATGTGTAGTTATCTCGAGTGCTATTAAGGCGTCGTCCATTTAATCGGTTTTTCCTCCCACGAAACCTATCGTTTTTCTCTCAGCAATAAAATAGTAACGGACAACACTCAATGCTTCGAATTTGTCGATTATCCTTTATTCTCGACTCGTAAACTTTTTATTGGTTCGCAGATAAGGCTGACTATTCACGCAGCGACTTCTTTCTAATTGACCGTACCGAGAAAGAACAAAATTTTACATGTGACATAGAGTATAAAATTGATTCGATGCTACTTTAGTTTCGTGACAAGTTTCAAAAATTTGGACATATTTATTGAAAAATACGGATTCATTAAAAAAAATTATAAATTCATAAACTCATCATAATTGAAATTATAAAGATACAATAATAGGCAACTGTAGCTAAAGTTTCCTGATGAACAATCACCTTAATTCTACCCTCTGAGCGAATTCGGGCAAATTTTTAGATTAAATGACAGTAAAAATTTTACGAGCGTTAAGCCTTTGCTGTAGCCGCTGTGAACGAGATACAAACAAAAAGGTAATAAAACATTGCACCTAGGGCTGTCATTGAGAGTGAATAAATAACCTGAAAAACTATCATGTGATAAAAAATTGAGTTTATGTAATTATCTTTTAATTACATAACATCATTGTTTTATTTACATTTACCTTTTTTTTCCCAATGTGTACCCAGTTTTTGAAAGACTATGATTTATGCTTTAACCTTAAATTTTTTTTTCATTATGTAGTATTTGTACTGAAAATATTAATGTTGCTTGTGCCTTACGTGTCTGTGTTTGACAACCCTAGTTACTTGTGTTTGTCGGCCCGTCTTAATCCTCGTGATTATCGATATTATTTTAATGTCTATTTAATTGAAATTTTACGACAATATTATGGTTCTGTTGAGAGCTATGATAAGAATACAGCCCGGAATCGTGTTCTTTTACTAAGTATAAATAAGTAATTTGTTCTCAGATGTAACTCGTTCTTACTGATAATAGTAAATTGAACATGCTATTAAAGGTGGTATACATTTAATTGTTAACGACGCGAGACGAAATGAAAGTGGAGACAGGATTTTGGGGTATTTTTAATCATGATGTAATATACCTATAAAGGGAGGTACGACACTTCAAATGTTATTTGTAAGTTAAGGTTATGCTAAATCTTACCGTTAAGGTGATAAAGCCACAAGTATATATTAAATAAAGAATGCGAAAGCGCGTTTTGTTCTCTCTTCGCGCTCAAACTGAGCAATAAATTCTCTTTTTTGGCATACAAGGGAGAAGGCAAAAGAGATAGCTTAAACTTTTGAAATATTCATCTAGCCAGAAGGGGCAGACCTTTTTATCGTCTTAAACACTTTCAATATATAAAATTCATCCACGGATTACGCTACTTCATAAATTTCGGAAGCATTTACTCAAACACCAAATTAGACATAAATAACGATAAATGATATACGAAAGCTGCACAATTAGGGAACCGGTCCGCTCTCAACAATACGAAAAATCAAAAGTGGTCAGACGGGCCGATGTACGGCGAATGATTACAAATATTTGCAAACCTGACAACCGCTTCTCTTTGCTTCTGTCTATGGTCAATTAAGGAAGAAAAACTTTCTAAATAACATATAAAAGCATAGAATTGAATTATCACAGATATTAGTGTAAATTAACCTGTATGTATGCATTTTAACGAGATCGTTGGTCTAATGGTAGCAACGTACTGTTATAAAAATCAAACGGCTGTGGGTTTAATTCGAGCCCACGTGCGAAGTCTTAAATGTGTAGAAAATCCAATCATATACATAATGACAAGCTGTAAAAAACTATGAAGTGTGAATCCGAGTTTTGGCTTTTTCAGTCTGTGCTTTTTACAGGCATATGAATATTTACAGGCAAAACACTAAAGTAAACGTCCATTCTTGTGTATGCCCAATTTTCATAAAAAAACGTAGGACCTGCCTATTTGAATTTATATTTAATTTTGATCATATGTACTATATAGGAGCATGTTCAATTTATCATATCGAGTTGGGAGCGTCACTTCTCTTTTGTTTATTTTTCACAGTACTTAGATATTATCCATATGTAAAAGCATTATCAATTTTGACTCGTCCGTACACTTCATTGATATTTCAATGAACAGTAATGGATTTTAAGTAAAAATTTAATTCAGGGGTTATCTCACGAAGGCTAGTGACAGCTCCTTAAGTTATCAACCGTTGCTAAAGTACACTCGCGGCTCGCCAAACTAATTTCGTCACTTTGTTAGTTTAATGTGGATAAGTCGGGATTAAATTTAGGCTTTTGGTCCGTGGCCTGTTTACTGGCATTAATTTAGAAAAAATAAAATATATATTAGGGACCTGGTAGAAATACCTATATAACAATCAAAGCACTTTTAACTGTTTAAAACCGTTGGCCCGTAGTTACAATAAATTACAACTTATACTTAGGGTTTAAACCATTAATACTAGTTATATATTATACAAATGTTCTATTAGGTGTTTTTAAGTTTGTATGCCATATATTAAAAGAATGTAACATCTACTGATTTCAATTAGATAAACTATTCAAACTATGTTCTTGTATTTTTGTAGTTTTTCAAAAGATACATTATATTTAAAAATAAAGTTTGTTGTATTCGTTTGTATAGTAGTAATAATAAATGAATACGTCCACATTAAGAAAAACTTCATAAAGGAATTTATATACGTTATTGACGTGCAAAAGTACCGCATCATTAGAGATGTGAGAGGTGGCTTCGTGTCGACATACCTTGACTGTCCTCAATATGGGTTCAGGGTTAAAAACACCAACAAAACTACAAAATACAATTGTATAACCCCTTGCAGGAAAATCATAATTGATTTTTAAAAATATGTTTATCCGGCGGGAATCGAACCTACAAACCGTTGATTTGCTTTTGCTATAGACTCAACTAGCCCGTCACACCTAAAAGTAATATACTATAAACCATTTTCATAAATGGCCTAAACTTAAATATAGTTTAATAATTCAAGTCTCAAAAGGATAGAGCCATTTCGTCCTACATAACAGCTATTCTTTGTAGGTGGTCGATAAACTAACTGTCGGTAAACAAATAACAATGTTTATGGGATATTAACAACATAATTCAAGTCTGGTATAAATATTGAACTAAAGTCATTCGCCCGATTTTGGTGTCTGTGATCGAGAGATAAACGTAAGGATAAGACTATTGGTAAAACTTGCTGTTTAACAACATCACTAATAGAAAATTTGAGATCGGAAATGTTTTTCATAAAAAAAATCAAGAATATAAATTAGTTGCAGAATGTAACGTAAGGAACGGACAAACTAACAATACTCGATTAAAAGAGGCATATTATTGACAGACTGTTATAATAATCATAAATGGAGGAACAGGACGTACGTAACGTACATAATTACGTACATGTTTACATGTCTTATCCACAATATTCTAACGTAAGGGCGCAGTGGCAAGGAATTAAAATCAGTTTAACGAAGTTTATCACCGCGCCCAAATAACTGGATGGGAATTGTACCCGCGCTCCTTGCGTTAGATAAGAAAGTAACGGTTAACACATTGTTAAGCCGTCTTTATGTCGCGCTAGTTCTTTGTTTAAACAACAGATTGTTTAAACAAAGAATATATAAAACATGATATAGAATTTATAGAGATTAATTTAGGATTTGTTTTGATTTTATAGTAAGCCCAAATTAATGCCACATTTGATATTTTCATCGTAGGGCAAGTCATTATGCCTACGTCTCCAAGTTTTCTTATTACTAATTCATATTATACTCGTTAAAATATTCTTCTCCTTCATTTTAATAGTATATATACTTTTCAAATATAGCCTAATATATAATTGCGTGGTCATGGATCTTCTTTTTTACGGTGCGGTCGGTAAATAGGTAATACTTACTTAATAATCACTATTGTGTTCATTGTATAAAATACTTTTTGTTTACTGCATTTGACGACTAGACAGTAGGATAATCCTAACTCAATTATTTCATTAGAACTAATCGCATGATATGATTAGTGCCATCATAAAAAGGACTCGTTGGTCTAATTGTAGCAAAGTATAGCTATAGTTCAACGGGTAAAGATAAAACCACGAGTTTTATTTTCATATGTTTCCAAAAATCTGTTTATATTTTTCCTGACAGGTAGGAAATTTGTTTTGTGGTCGATCGTGATATCGAAATTTCCGATGGCGCCGTTCTTTTAAAGGTTTAATCTTGTTTACGTAACAGCCCTTGGTTTTCTGATTGTCGAAGTCAAAGCTTAACAACGAATCTTGTTTGGATGTTATATGGCGTCTGGGGTATTTAGTCATTCATAATTGAACAAGGGATCTGTTGTTATGAAAAAGAAAATCTTTTTATATTTTAATGGCTTATATATTTTGTAACATGCTGAAAAAAGTTTTCCCTTATACATTAGACCCTACTAAAATTTTTTCGCTTCGCTTTCAACCCCCCAAGTTTTACAGGCCTGGATTTTAATCGTCATTAAAACCGCAATAAAGAATAAAAGCTTGCGCAAACAAGATAAGCTACTGAAAATGTACTTAATTCGGTGCTGAGTGCTGACCCTTTGTTAAACCGCGTTTGATATTCATGAATGTACAGAGTAGCTGTGTTATAGAACCTCTATTATCTAGAGATAACATTAATGCCCAATGTACAAATCCTAAATATTATAAGTCTTATTTCTTAACATCACATCGTTCTCTGCTTTCATACTTTGATGCATAAAACAACGACATTTTGTGAAACCTATGAATATCTCTCTTAAATAAAAAAAAAACTGAGCAACCCTTTGTTCGTATGTTAATGTTATGTAGTGTTAATGTTAATGTATATGTAATTAAATATAACGAGATTATGATTTTTTTTGCTCCCATGAGGGCCTCGGCTTGTACCACCGTAATGGGATGGGAGCTGGAGAAGCTGGATGAAACCTCACCCGAGTCAGTGGTAGAGATTCTAGTGATTTTGTCTGTTTTTTTCTATTGTGAATTACCGCGTATAACAGTCTCTGTATCTCCCATACTCTGTCATTCGTGTTGCCTATCATGTTAAAATATTCAATTACACGGTCAAGTACACGCACCTCCGAGTTCACTGACATTTCGTTAATTTAGCACAGAGTAATTTTCTAAATTATAAATCAAATTAAATATACACCCTCTCGTTACGATTGTCGGCGTTCGAATGGGATCATTTCGCGAAATATTCAAAATTCAAACGAGCCAAATTTAAAATGACCACCCGTCACCGGCCGAGGCCACAACTCTATTATTATGTGAGATGAAGTTATCAAAAATTCAAAGAAAATTGATGGTTCGCTCGACTCTCGCTTTTGACCGTGTTTACTTTTCGGGCTGTGTAATTTTATTGGCGTGATTAAGTTGTATCAGAGCTTTAGGGTATTCTAGACATAGGGCTGATCTCTTGACATATTATCGCATATTTTATTGCTTTCATAATTTGATCTGATTTATCCCATGACATAATAGCGGTGTATCTATTATTATTGCGATATTTTGCGTCAAATAGCTAGCTATCAATAATACTACTATAAAATATGGTTAAACCTCGCGATTATCGTGTTGGCAACCCTACAAATCCGTGTTATGCATTAATACGATAAGGCCGTTGTTGGGAATTAGCATAATTAGAACATCAATTTAATTTTTACTGTTAGGCTACTAATGTTTGTATAGGGCTCGCATTTATGAGGAAAATGCATGAAGACGTTATGATAATCAAAATTCCGTAAGCGTATTAGTAATCATTGAGTTATGAAATAATTTATGGTAATCAAGAACCACACACGATGATATTACTTTGTTTGAACATTATCCAATCTGGTGCGAACATGATTTCAATTTAATAGGAGAATAGCGAAATACACCTGCTTGCAATAAATTAAGATTGGTCAGCTATTTGTGTTTTATTTGCTAAAAGCAACATCAATTAAGTATAATTTTTACTTACACTAACTACACTTCAACGTCAGTTTAATAATCTCCCAGTAAACGATCATCATATCCTCCATCGATCATTAATTATATCATGGAGATCTATAAATTGGATATTGTGAAGTTTAGTTTAGATTTAGTTATATACTTCCTTTTTATTAAACTGCTTTTTTTAGTGTTAGAATTTTGCATCTTAATAAGTTGTAATATTGCAATTGTTTATTATTAGATGGTTCTATATTCAATATGTATTTGTCTAGGGGAAACCACATTATACAAATCGAACCTAAACACGTAACTTGCCCTAGCACGTACAAAACGTTATTTGTTTGTGCAGATTCGTGTAGATAATTAATTCGCTATGACCCTACGGTGAAAGTCGGAGACCGTACCGTAGCTAGATAAACTTAAGGTTGCCGAGTTTCAATGCTTTGTAATGTAAAGATTTTGTCATGCCGAATTATATTTCTTTGGAAGACCCTTTTCTGACGAAAGCATTTAACCACATTTTTTGTTAAAAATGATTATCTAAGGTGTGGTGCACGCAAGTCTCTCCTCTCGTAGGAGGGTTAAGAGCTGAAACCCACTTAGTCTTCATATTGCCGGTGAGCTTTATGACATCGCTACTAAAGTAGTAGTCTGATACTGATGATACTCTTGCTTCCTAACTTTGCTTTTGTAGGTAGTTAACATTTTTGAGTATTATATTACCTCGTACTCTGTAGCTAAGTGCACTAAAGCAATATAGCAGTTAAGAGCAATTAAGAACTTTAATTTCATAATATGGAATCTAGTAGTGGAAAAGTAACCATAAATGGTGTTGTAACTCTGATGGTAATAGATATATAAAGGAACACCTCTTCCACATTATCGTTCTAAATAGCGCAGAGCTAATATTAAATCAGCTACTGTAACCGAGCCACTTAGTGACCGCACTTTGATTGATGTCTATAACTCGTGATAACCTTTAACACCACTTACTCACGGTACAATCGCCACTCTTGACATCCATCGCCTGTCTTGTATGCCGGCTGAATGAGTGTATCAGTCAAAACAAGCTATATTTGTGTAGCAATTGTAAATGATGATGAACTGGACAAACAAATTGTATCGTTGTTGTGGATAATTGATGGTAAAGGGCGGGCAATAAGTCAGTAACTTTGTTGGTTGTTAGCTTACTGACTGAGATAGTTGCGAAATTGTGTAGCATGTTTTGTTAGTAAAATATTTTTTTATAACCGTTTAAGTATAAATTGAAAATTTACATTATAGCTACAAATAATCTTAAGTACCCAGAATTAAAAGAAGAATCTTTTCTTCACTTTCTAAGTTATCCCGAAGAAATGTTCGAATTGTATATTTATAATTAAATGAGGCCCTTTTTAAAATACAAGTTGTTAACATTATCATATAAATCTACAACCTTTTTATATAACTAGGAAAGTGTTTATGTTTGAGGTTGAGTTTACTATTTTCATCTAAACTCCATCAAAGACAAAAAAGAAAGTTGAATAGTGTTTATGTAAGAAATTCTGTGCGCAGTGATAACAGGTTTTTGACCTCTCAAATCTGGCGCAATCACGATCCTAGATTGTACATTTATGATAGTTTAATAATGTTATTGCAACTTCGAGTGAACGAGGAAAATTATCTCTTGCAGCACGTAAATGATAATGGTTAATATAAGGCGTCAACTATTCTCAAAATATAAATCAAAGGTGAACTTGTTTTAGAAAAATTGATGAGATTTGTTATTAGAGTAAAACTGACAAACAGACCGATACACGACTTTCTATCTAGAGATGACAGTTCCATACCCATGCGGAATTTCGGTATTATTACCATTTATCGATTATCAAATTATCAAGAGGACATCTAAAATGTAGAAAAAGTTCATACTATTGTGTAAACATATTATGTGGGAAACGAACCTATCACCCGTTCGTTGATTGGTAATGACAAATTGCCTCCATTAGACTTAATTTCAATACACATACGTACGTGAACAGAAAATGTATTTGAATCGATAAATATTAATATAGTAATCGTAGTCTAAATGCACTCGGTAGGTATCGTGGTAATATTCATGCCGCTTTAATAAATTACCATATTATTTGTATGTAATAGCAATATGAATCTCATTATCCACATTGAGAGTACTTTTATCTGTTTCAACTGTTTTTCAATAGAAATCTTAGTTATTTAAATTTTTATGTAATATCGTAAAATACTGGCATTCTATGCATGCAGCTGTGTTTTTAATATGATAAAATATTTTTACCATAAATAAATATTTACTATTTTAGGTTAATCATTATATATGTATATATATATATATATTGTTGGAAATCCGAAAAACCCCCCCCCCCCCCCCCCCCGAGGGCAAAAAAAACCCCCCCCACCCCCCGCCCCCCCCCCTCCCCCCCCCCCCTTTTGGGGGGGGGGGGGGGCGGGGGGGGGGGGTTTTTTTTTTTTTTTTTTTTTTTTTTTTTTTTTTTTTTTTTTTTTTTTTTTTTTTTTTTTTTCCCCCCCCCCCCCCCCCCCCCCCCATGGGGGGGGGGGTTTTCCCCCCCCCCCCCCCCCCCCCCCTTTCTTTTTTTTTTCTTTTTTTTTTTTTCCTTTTTTGTTGGGTGGGTTGTGCCCCCCCCCCCCCCCGGGGGGGGGGGCCCCCCCCCCCCCCCCCCCCCCCCGGGGGCCCCCCCCCCCCCCCCCCCCCCCCCCCCCCCCCCCCCCCCCCCCCCCCCCCCCCCCCCCCCCCTCCCTTTTCCCTCTTTTTTTTTGGGTGTTTTTTTTTCCCCCCCCCCCCCCCCCCCCCCCCCCCCCCCCCCCCTTTTTTTTTTTTTTTTTTTTCTCTTTTTTGGGGGGGGTTTTTTTTTTTTTTTCCCCCCCCCCCCCCCCCCCCCCCCCCCCCCCCCCCCCCCCCCCCCGCGGGGGGGGGGGGGGGGGGGGGGGGGGGGGGGGGTGGGGCCCGCCCCCGCCCCCCCCCCCCCCCCCCCCCCCCCCCCTTCCCTTTTTTTTTTTTTTTTTTTTTTTTTTTTTTTTTTTTTTTTTTTTTTTTTTTTTTTTTTCTCCTTTGTTTTTCCCCCTTTTGTTGTGGTTTTGCCGGTGTTTTTTTTTTTTTTTGTTGTTGTCCCCCCCCCCCCCCCCCCCCCCCCCCCCCCCTTCTCCCCCCCCCCCCCCCTCTTTTTTTTTTTTTTTTTTTTTTTTTTTTTTTTCCCCTTTTTTTTTTTTTTTTTTTTTTTTTTTTTTTCCTTTTTTTTTTTTTTTTTTTTTTTTTTTTTTTTTTTTTTTTTTTTTTTTTTTTTTTTTTTTTTTTTTCCCCTTTTCCCCCCCTGTGGTGGCGGGTCCCGCCCCCCCCCCCCCCCCCCCCCCCCCCCCCCCCCCCCCCCCCCCCCCGCCCCCCGCCGCCGCCCCCCCCCCCCCCCCCCCCCCCCCCCCCCCCCCCCCCCCCCCCCCCCCCCCCTCCGGGTTGTGGCGTCGCCCCCCCCCCCCCCCCCCCCCCCCCCCCCCCCCCCCCCCCCCCCCCGCCCCCCCGCCCCCCCCCCCCCCCCCCCCCCCCCCCCCCCCCCCCCCCCCCCCTCCTTTTTTTTTTTTTTTTCCTGCGCCCGCCCGCCCCCGCGCCCCCCCCCCCCCCCCCCCCCCCCCCCCCCCCCCCCCCCCCCCCCCCCCCCCCCCCCCCTTTTTTTCCCCTGCGGGCCCGCGCGCGCCCCCCCCCCCCCCCCCCCCCCCCCCCCCCCCCCCCCCCCCCCCCCCCCCCCCCCCCCCCCCCTTTTTTTTTTCCCCCCGCCCCCGCGGGCGCGCCCCCGCGGCCCCGCCCCCCCCCCCCCCCCCCCCCCCCCCCCCCCCCCCCCCCCCTCCCCCTTTTTCCCCCCCCCCCCCCCGCCCCCCCCCCCCCCCCCCCCCCCCCCCCCCCCCCCCCCCCCCCCCCCCCCCCCCCCCCCCCCCCCCCCCCCCCCCCCCCCCCCCCCCCCCCCCCCCCCCCCCCCCCCCCCCCCCCCCCCCCCCCCCCCCCCCCCCCCCCCCCCCCCCCCCCCCCCCCCCCCCCCCCCCCCCCCCCCCCCCCCCCCCCCCCCCCCCCCCCCCCCCCCCCCCCCCCCCCCCCCCCCCCCCCCCCCCCCCCCCCCCCCCCCCCCCCCCCCCCCCCCCCCCCCCCCCCCCCCCCCCCCCCCCCCCCCCCCCCCCCCCCCCCCCCCCCCCCCCCCCCCCCCCCCCCCCCCCCCCCCCCCCCCCCCCCCCCCCCCCCCCCCCCCCCCCCCCCCCCCCCCCCCCCCCCCCCCCCCCCCCCCCCCCCCCCCCGGGCCCCCCCCCCCCCCCCCCCCCCCCCCCCCCCCCCCCCCCCCCCCCCCCCCCCCCCCCCCCCCCCCCCCCCCCCCCCCCCCCCCCCCCCCCCCCCCCCCCCCCCCCCCCCCCCCCCCCCCCCCCCCCTTTTTTTTTTTTTTTTTTTTTTTTTTTTTTTTTTTTTTTTTTTTTTTTTTTTTTTTTTTTTTTTTTTTTTTTATATATATATATATCATAAATGAATAAATAAGTGAATCGTTTACAAAGTACACGATTTACAACTAAAATAAGTAATAAATGAGAAAACTTACAATAATAAGAATACAATTTTAACTCTGAGCTAAAAGGCATCAAGACTCAGCATGTGCTCAGCAAGTTTGCTAAGCGCTGATTTTCAGTCTTTTCTTATCAGATAACAGGGAGTACCAATAAATTGTAGAAAAATTTACTTTTACTTTACAACTGAAAAAAATTATAATTATGGCATATTTTAGTGGCAGCGCTATTGTAAAACTATTGCGTAAGTAAAAGAAAAGTAGAGAGAAAAAAAGATATTTTCAATAGTTTGTTGTAAAGGTCATATGAAGTAGTAGTAGTACTTTCACTGTGATACATTGAACTTCTCACTTAAACAGCATTTTCCATGCGTAAATCAATATAATCAAAACATTAAAAGTATTTGTTTACCTTAGGTTAAGGAAGAAGAAGGAAATTACGCAAAATATTGGATGAAAAATTGATCGAAACCATATGTTGCTGTGAAAAATATCTCGCGTTTCTTAAAAATAAACGCGGGAGTATACCACTAGTGATGTACCAGTGTCTGAAGTAAATGAACAAGAAATAACCATTCGGTGATATTATATACTTATTCTGTGTAATGCATTACGCATTTACGACACAGAACGTAGTCATAGTCAAAAATAATTTATTCACGTTTGTAACTTATGAACGTCAATACTATTTGCGTTTTAAACCGTTAAGTGTCAAATTGAAATTTATACAATTCTTTTTTTTATCTTATCCATTCAAATGCTTAATAAACAAGTTTCACTTGTCGTGAATAACTTATTTCGATACAATTGCATTGACTAGTTTCAGCCAAACAACACTACGGCCGGTTACGCAAGTGTTATTGTTACTTTATTTAAATACCGGGCTGTTCACCTCTCGCAAGGCCGTCGGACTTGATACACATTTAATTCTACAAGGACTATTATTTTTTTTATTCTCTGATTTTTATATTCTCTCTATCTCTACTGAAACCAATCTATAACAAGCCTGTTGGTTTTTTGTCTTACGTTGATTTCCGCAGTAAAATAAACAATTTAAGAGAAAGATTCTTCAAACTTTTTGATAACAGCATAAACATAACTTATATTATATGAAAATTGTAATGACTTAAGAAAGAAAAGAAAATAGCAGGAAGATAGAAAATGTCATCGTTACTGTATAACAAATAACGTTTTAATTTTTACAAACTTTGTGGGTGTCTCCTAAATTCAACCAACCCAAACGGCCAATCACAGTAATTATAACTAAAGCAAAGTGCATTACCCGCTCTAATAACAATGATTGGTCTCTGAACTCTTATTTTAAGCACCGAAATCTAGCAGACTAAACTAACGTTTTCTATCTGGTTAATGTAAGGTTTGGAATTTTTCTCTCTAGCAAATATTTAGTCTACTTTATACATTACTAAACAAATTGAATAAAACCTATACTAAAAGTTCATATCTGTTATTATTTGATGAAGGTACTACATCGAATTGAGGTAATTAAATACCGCTTTATAAAAAGCAAAATCCCGTTTCTCCGGATAAGGTAAGGCTGACGTAGCAATGGATCATCTACGTCTGACTGACCGAGACCATTAGATTTTACCGGGATTTGAACACAGGACAGCTTACACTAAATTACTTACCCATTGAACCACGGACGCTAATAGAAGCTTCCTATTAGATGCAAATTTAATCCTGAGTACACTATTGCCGTAGGTGTAAACACAATTTAACTAAACATCAAAAATTAGCATTTCCAAAGCGTCGCGGTGGATTAATACGTTATTTACGAGGGAAATTGTCTGAATATAGCAGTCACTTTATTGCGTGTAGCGGTTTCATGGCGATTGAACTATATCGGCCCTTATAGCTCGTATTCTGAGGACAAGCTTTAATACCGCTCGATGGCTGGTTCCATTACGGGAATAGAACATACCAGCTTTTACGGCAGCTTTGTGCGGTCCTAGTTAGTTTTACGTCTCGGCGAAATTACAATATGTTTCTTGGCCCGCGTCGATAGAGGCCGGCTTGTCGCGAGTTTCGGCGACGGGTAAAGCTCAAATGTCTCATCAAATATAAAATAATGTTAAACTATATTCACATACTTTCCTTTGGCGTACACACTGTTTGTAACGAGGACACACTCGGGATAGTTCTCCCTACAGCATGTTCCGTTGCCCCATAAAAATAAACAATTCCTATTAAACGTTCGGAGAGATGCAATAATTTATTTCCACGTTTTATTATAGCGATAGAGTGTAACGGAAGAAAATTTTACGACTTTTCCACCAACCGAAGCTGAATTTCAGACTGGGCAACGGATTTCATAGAATAATAAACGTGGTAAATATTTTCATTACGAAGCGACGCGTCGAATGATTTTATTGACGCGCTAAGAAGTTTATTTTGCCGTCAAATTTTAATTAGGAAATAAGTTCATTTAATTATAAGCTTATTGAAACTTAATTACTGCCAACTGAATTTCGGCATTAAGAGAAAGTCAATTTCACATACAGCACGGGTATCCTATTCCTATTATACTTATAGAACAATTTTTATTTATAATAATTGACAAGAAGGATAAACAAAATGTTATTGATTGTAATAATGAGGTAATAAGTTGAACGTGCCACGAAAACTAAACAAAACTTACCTTGATCTCGATTCAACTTAGAATATTATTACACAGTTTAATAAGAAAATTATTTTTAGTAATTTGATTGAATGAGTTAGTTTCCTATATTTTTATTAAATATTTGTTTATTTTGCTAGTTTGGAAATTCTACTTACAAATATATATAAGGAAATTTTAAATTAAATACCTCTGATTAATTTATTTTCAAAGGAAAATCGTCAAGAATAGTTTATAATAGACAGTGCGATCGGTATTTCCCTGTATTACTTTGTCACTCTCCAATTCGGATATCTGCCCATTTTACATTTAGTTACAGAGTGAAATATAATAAGCGCGACGCTTGTTCACGTCAAGTTAACCGATTATTCTCGGCTTGTACCTGTCGAAGTGTTAACTTGTTGCTGCCACAAATCGTTGCGACAACTTCCGTGATACGTTGCGCCAAGGACACGATCTTTCACCTTATTTAGGAGATCACTCGACGGAGCTAGTGTTTGTAACAAGAAACACGTTGAAACAGTAAGCACTACAACAAACATACGTAAATGGACAGAATCGTTTCCCTTACTTTGGCTTCAGCTTTTTTCTACCCACGTAAATTTAACAAAAGCTCCTTCGATGCCACTTGCACACTTTTATACTTTGTTAAAGTAATGATTACTTAACAGGAAGAAACAGCCATTTATGAAATATGCAAAAAAGTACATAGGATCGACTCTATATTGTTTCATTATGAGCCATAGCGAGACAAGTAAGTGATTAATCTTCAACAATTTATTGATTAATATTTATTGATACTGTAATAAGAATCAATTTGTACGCAAATTAAATGGAATATACTAAAGACCTATACGGATCATATTTATTGTGTCAGGGCTATCACAACAGCAGTACTTACATGGTATAAAACTACGACATAAAGCGACGTCAAAAATATACCATACATCAATGCCACATAGTATGAACTACGTTATCTTTTTGTAATTGTCACTAGAATAAATCCGAGGACTGCATCTTATTTTGTCAAGATAAACTTTTGAAATGCGACATCAATTCCTAAATGTTCTGTTTCATGTTGTTCCTAACAAGGATTTTCACAAAAATTCAATTATTTTAAAATTCCGACCCTTTTGGCACCATTTTGGCAAGAGTCAAAAGCTTATATTTTTTTATACAAAAAATATGACATAAATATATAGGCTAAGGCTTATTATAATTACTAATATTATGAAAGTATTTTTTTTTATCTTTATTTTGAATTGACAACCCTAGCCGTTTTGCCTTTGTTGGTTTAAATAAGCTAACTCCGTCAAGTGGCGCCTACTTATTATTCTTAATTCTATCAAACAAATTATATATTGTAATTGCTTGTTTTTATACCATTATGTATGACGATAAATAGCCTACCTACTAGAGAAGCATATAGAAGACATATTAAGTAGGTAGTAACTCATTTTATATTCACTTTCAGAAGTATTATATGTATACAACCACAATGAAGATTCCAAATTACTTACAAAAAACTTTTAACATAACATTTTGCACTAAATGAAACTAACGGAATTGTAACGGTACGTAGTAACACAAAAAAGGCTTTTTAGTAAAAAGTGATAAGAAATAATCTGGTATCCTAAAGACTATATATTCTCTAATATTTTGTCTAACCAGGGCTAGGAGTTTCTTAAATATTTGAGTTCCTCGCTACCTACTGAAGTTAAATAGCGGTTGACCACCAGCTTGGCTTCAATATAATTTATGGCTCTAACAATTAGGTGTCAATTGTTGAGGCGCCTCATAAATAACTAGGCAACAAATAATCACTTAACACAGATGCTGCTAAGTATATAATTAGCGGAAATAGGACGCCTGGGGTTGATGTTACAGCCAATATTATAAATCTGGACGAATTTGAAACGGCTTGAAACAAGGCTTACGTGCTTACGTGGTACTTGAATTCTTATTGTATGTGATTATGTTTCAAATCAAATGAAAACAAAAATCAATTCTTTTGTGTATGTAACTGTGTACTCTTAGACAATACAATGCAAAAACAAAAGAATTCAGGTATATTAACAATTAGTACTCAAATTGATGGCATATGGTGAACGAGAAAATTTAAAAAAATCTCACCTATTAAGTATATATCGTCATGTTAAAATTTTCATTATTCACAACAAAGGCTTCATCGTATTGAAAAATAACTAGTATTTGTGGACAACCATATTATTCAAGCCTTACTACGCTTGTTGTGTGTAATCGTAAAACTTTAGTTCTACGAGCTTGTGTTTCTTTTAAACGCCTTTTATTCAGGTCATTGGCATTTATTGTTTTTGGAATTAAACTACAACATAGTTTAGTGCACTGTGGCATCAGCTTCTTACAATTTTAATTTCTCCTATTAACAATATCATACTCGGTTACAGAGCTGCTTAAATTTGTGGACTATAAACAAACATTTTCTCAATCATCTTGCATAAGATTGTGATCAGGCGTTAACTGCCGGTTGACGCCTGGTTCGACTAAGTAATTGAAATTTTTACACGCTCGTCAATTAAGGTAATAGGATTAACATAATTAGCACTTTTTATTTATGCGTAGAGTACACAAATTAGACTCTTGTCTCATAGTAAGCGATAGGTTGCGAGCTATTTACCAATGAAACAGTTTTTGTTTTCTCGAAATGTCTTTGTTCCACGGGCATCTGTGGCAGTGGATTATATGTTTTTTGCTTTTCAGTTAATTGTCGCGTATATTGTACGTTTTGTTTACAACATTGTAGTATTTTAATCTAACTAACGTAGCTATCTAGCGCTCTCTTCTTGGGTGTCAAAAGCCTATAATAAAATTGTCTCACTATAATATAAATAAGACATCGCGTGCGAATATTAAAGCTTATAGTCTGACCGGACCCTTAAATTCTATAATCCTTTTAAGCTAGAGCTTATTTTGACACGTAATCTACTACTTGAAGCAAAAAGTGCTAATCTTGGATTGAGCCGTCACTCGTCGCGCCTTGATTCGCGCGGCAACTCGGCAATGCGATTAGTGCCCTTTTTGTCGATTCGGCTCTTCCTTTCTCGTTCATAAGCTGATTCGAGGTAAATTGAAATGAGTTTTGACGGTTACAGTGGAAATTTACGCGTACTGCATGTATGTTAAAGTGCTTTGAGTTTTTAAACCTTAACATAGAGAATATTGTATATTGAAAATGTTGATTCCATTTACCATAATATTAAAACCTCTCACTCTCAGTATTTGTAATTACATAACAAATACAACTTTTAATTAAACACTTTTAAACGGTTTAAAACGCGCAATATTCATCAAGCAGCAGTTTTGACATTAGCATTAAGAATATCCTCCATTTTCAGTCCCCGATGATGGAATTCAGCGGCTGAAACGTCGAACCGCATTAAAATTACATTTTGCGTTTATAACCGTTTAATGTGATTAATTAGAACGTACAATACTCCGTAAACCATCGACGATACTTAAAAATACAATTGCATATTTTGCTTTGATGATGACACTTTTTAATTTTCATAGTTACTTTTCTTTCAGATTTGTTACTTATTTTTAACACAGTATTTCAAAAATAATACTTATTTTTATAGAACATATTAATATATAATTTAAATTAGTATATGATAGAAAATTTGTTTAAAAACAGCTGTATGAGTTTTTTAAATTCCCAATTGAAATATCTAACAAAAACTCACTCTTCGGTCGCGTGTGTGTATTCTAAGGGACGTCACACCTAATTGCCAAGAGTGATTGGCAGAGCGTAAAAAACAGAATGTTAAAGTATCGCTTCATTAGAAGGCAATTTATTTGGAATTCAGCTTAATTGCGTCGTGTACGAGAGCTACTTATTTAGAAATGGACTTTAAGTTTTTGATTAAGTGGACCTTCAAATGCAGCTTTAAGAGATTCCCAGCATATCGTTATTTTTAAAATGATCTAAGGGCATTCAATGACTTATGACTTTATGTCGGTTGGTCATAGATAGGAACATTTAACATTCTCTGGATTGTCTGAATGTTTCCGTACAAACCTCTTACCTTCTGTAAATAATTGTTTGTACGATTTCACTTAGCAACAATGAAGCTGTAAAACTAAAATACCCGTGACTCAAACTGTATGTTTCTATTCGGTTTATTGTTTACAAGGGTTTAACTAGGTTATTGATATAATTTGCGAAATAATTATGGCTCCGGATCATTGCAAAATATCAAATAACAAACAATTCGTTAGTTATTTTTTATGAAAATGAGAGGACAAGCACATCTTTGCTTTTTACATTCGGAAATCCACTGACTGAAACAGAATCGTAATTAAACGTCACGGTTTTTTCATCTGTAAACGGTGGTCCGTGCCCCGGACGGAATTTTGATATTCCTACCACCCGTTTAATATTTCCATTTCCAGACGAAGTCCACCGTGTTTCGGAAAATTTTGTTTTGTTTAATATTGGACCCGGTGGGATCGGAATCGGAATCTTGGAACATTCTACTTTTGACCAACGATCCCGTCAAAAACACACGTGAAGAAGTCGTAATTATTTTTACAGTATTATACACATTTCAACAATTATTTTAAGCATGACCATCCTTGTGAGATGAGCGAAGCCTATAGATCAAATCGTAAATATCTTGGGCGTGTTTACTGTGATAATTAATTTGAATAATTTATATTCAGTACTTGGTAATGAATCAAAACACAGTTATTAGCTGTAAGGCTCTAATTAACTGTCTATTAATGGTTACCTTTCGCGCTTTCCAATTCAGTTTATTCGGAACGAGAATTGAAATTAAAAGTTACGGTAATGCTTAAATCATAATTGTAGTCCATAGACTGCACGCCCGTTATGTTTCTGTAAATGTGGGCATGAGAAATAACCCACTTCTTAACGTATTAAGTTATTACATACTGTCTTTAGTTTGCGCGACTAATACACGGGTCTCTCCGTGACCACGGCTGTAGCCAAGCATCTGAAACGTTCCGTAGTTACCTATAATAATTTATAAATTAGTTTGATTAATACATTCACGTTTTAAACCGTTAAAAGTGTTTTATTAAAAAAAAAAACAACTTATTGTTTAATGAATAATTATTTACGCAATTATTTATAATATTATTTACAGACTATTAGAATATGACATGGATTTCTCATCCGAAATAGTTGATCGGATTTTTATATATAGATAAAAAAAATTGTAGTTTTGATTAATTGAATAGTTTTTTTTTAATGGTCATCATTTTTCTCAAACCATAAGATTATCGGAACTGTATCTAATCTAAGATGAAGCAGTAGTATATATACTACTTATATTGATAGTTCTTATATTGGAACTTCGTTAGCTAAAATTAAACCCTTTGTGCATTCTCGCTACAAAATCTTAAACATCTGAAGCTCCACTGCATTTTTTTTTTATTTAATCCCGATTTACATAGTGAAATGATATATAATATTAATTAATACATAATGTGTCAAGTGCAGCATTGATAAAACACGTGAAGATATTAAATTATTATGAATGTCCACGCTGTGCGTCAATTAAATGAGCGAAGACAAATTATAAGATGAATATCGATTAATTAACTATCCGAGAGTATTGATAACGAAACTAAATTGATGGGTTCTGCTAACTGAAATAATTTGTTGCTAATGTATCGATTTTCTAATTCGCACTGAGATGCGATAACGTCTCACCTGATAGAAGGGACTGTTATACTGATAATTTGATCCAGACTAATAATCAGAACATCTTATAAAATAAACAAAATCTCAAACACATATTTAACTTATTATAACGACGGCCCGACGTTTCGGAAAGTTTTTCAGTCAGGGTTGGAGGGCTGTCGGCCCGTACTTGATATATATTATAAATAAACGAATACATTTTGCGTTTTTAAACGTTGTATTTAATTTAATTGAATGTGTATTACTCGCGATAACTAGACTTAATGTCTAAACGTAATAATTGAAAAAATATGATTCTTTAAGTAGTTCTGATGTCAGAGGAAACAACTCCGAAAGCTGTTAGTTATGGCTGCAAGTTCTGCGTGTGTCATGAAATTTTTAGAACTTAAATATAAATTTATTTTATTTTATTAAGCGTCTTTGAATGAAACTAAATGTTTTCATCACTACATGACTATGGGTATAAAAGCGTAAAAAATATTCTTTACTTCCTCAAAATGATATATTGAGAGTTCAACTGTAACTATTGAACACTCTGGCTAACGAAGTTATTAAGTTACACGAAGTCAACCTGTTTTTAAACAATTCTTCCGCGAAGTTGTATGCAAAATGATACAACCGTGCTGATTGTGCGGCCAGGAAAAGAGCGTTTTTACTTATTCTCTCAGATTCTCTTTAATCTTAGTCAGTTTGTAATTTTAAAGGCTTCTTTCGCGCTTAAAACACTAACCGGCTTAAAACGAAAAAGGTTCATTATATTAACTGTTTTTAACTACATCTCGATGTTTCGGAAGCTTTATTGCCTCTGTGGTCATGTGGGCACACGGGAAAATAAGTCCCATTTTGCACCTGAAGCTCTAAAACTTTTAAGGTACAAAGTACAGAGCTAGCTTCGTGGTAATAGTAAGCCTTCTTTATAAATGGAGACATAAACGACACAAATTCGAGACTGTTTGTGATTTTTTCCGAAACAAAGGACGCATCACGACGATTAACTGCAGTTAACGGCCTTTGTAATTACGTAATGTTGGTTTTAAGAGTTTAAAACAATCTTCCAGCAGTTTTCGCGGAAAGTCAAATCATCGCATTCAATTGCTACGTTTTATATGATAGCGTTTTTTTATATAACTACATTAATTTAACAAGTATATAAATTGTTTCCCAAACAAACTTCACTTAATGAAACATGAAAAACTCCAGACAATTTATATTCAAACTAGATGCACTATCGAACCTTTATGGACCTGGTGGGAATCGAATCGACCGTTTATTAGTAATCATATATTTTACAGGGCTTCTTGTATTAAATATGAAAAACAAGATTATAAATATCTCAGATTGGAGTCAGGTTGGTTGAAAACATTATCTTCATTGAATTAAACATTATAAAGTTGGTCTTACTATCATCTAGAATGAGCATTAGTAATTGTGTGCTAATAGTCGCAATGAAAAGCAAGCGAAGGCGATGCGCGTGGCTGATAAGATTCCCAGCAAATACTGCGATGTTATCAGCGTGTTCAGCTTAGCGCTGTGTATTGTGAGCAATTGAGCAATTAAGGGTACTGCTTTCTAATGTAGAGCTTGTTTAGTTTATCGATATAGGATTGGGAAAATAATTGCGACTATGCTGGCCGCACGCGCGCTATTTTAAGCGATTAGTACATTTATCCCAGTCTCACCACAGTCTCAGTCGTAAAAACTTGGTTCCTATCCCGGGGAAAAAATTATAGTGGCGAGCATTGTCTGTAATTTACGTGAGTAATATTTAGATCTCAAATTCAGTTAATTTAGTATGTACGTCCCGAAAGTTAGGTCTTAGTTAAAAGTAAATAAAATTCGCGTTTAAAACCGTTAAAAGAATTTAATTTAAAAAATATGTTAGAGGACAGACAAGGATGGGGTCCGCCATATGTGAACATCACAGCAATATGCGCTGAAATCAAGACCTATTTCTGGCCTTGGATAAATAATTGTTTCAAACTGGGATACTCCACGTTGAGCAAGAACTTGCCTGTGGACATAATATTAATGTTGAATATTGCTACACTGGTTTAAACAATATTTCTTAAACTAAAACCCCTTTACATACTAAACTATAAACTACTCGAGCTATTTGGAGCTTTCTACGAACATATCTGTGGGCGGCGCTTGTGTTAGGGTCTAACTAAATGATTAACCCACAAATCTGACTTACTAATAACAAATTTATGTATTAGGCGTTGTATTCACAGAGCGAATTCGTAAACTACGTAATTTAAAATTAATAACGTACGATTAATCGGATGCCAATAATGTCATGTCAGTTTTAATGGGAGGAAGCAATTCGTAAGATAAGACGTAAGTTAATTCAATAAATATCATTAGGCTGAGAGATGAAAAAAAAATTTTTAATAATTATAGTTGTACTAATAAGAAATACTTAGTTGTACTATAAAAATATTATACTATAAATATAACACTTTAGTAAATATTGTCTGTAGTTTACGCGAGTAGCACACATTTAAATAAAACACTTTGTTTGGCTTAAAACGCTAAAAATAAAAGAATTCTCTTTAACGAGCACTTCGTAATATAAATCAAGTAATCTAGTGACTAAACAGCCTTCGTACAACAACAATGCCATATCTCAACATCCATTACAGATTTGCAAGTTTATTCAGTTATCTGAAAGGCGATTTACAACAAATAATTAGCAATAAATAAGCTTTGCATTTAATACCGAAGTGTTTATAATACATTAGGAATTACTTCCCTATTGAACGAGTTATGAACCGCAATTTTCCTTTGTAACAGATCTAGTGTCTATGGTTTATGCTACGTAATAAAAATTATTTCATAATCATCTTTTGTTCTAGCTTAAGATGTACAGCTTCTGAGGCCTCAGGTTCTAAAAGATAGAAGCGACAATGTCCCGGATTCGAATTCCGAGTATTAAAGTTATCTGTGGAGAATAAGTGTCATTTCTTTGACTGCTTAAAAAAAGGAAACAAGTGTGTATGTATGTCTATTTTAATTTGTAATACTTTGAGAAACGTCCCGTTGATACGACATACGACTTAATTACAATTGAATAGATACAAAATTGATATTTATTATAACGGAGCAAATTACGGTTAACACTTCAAACCGCGAGGCGAATCGAATTATCGAATAAATCTCAGTGTCGTAGGCGTGCTATGAAACCAAATGAGTCGTAGCGAGCTTTGGATATATTCCTAAAACAAACAACAAATAAAGGCTTAGGAGACGTCTTGATTCCTGTAATATGTTTTATGATAGACAGATAGATAGTAGAATTTGAGTATTTTGAGATCACACAAGCGGTACTTATCACTAAATACTCGAATTCTGAGACATGAAATCACAGAATTATCGCGTGGATTTGAGCACCGCTTATTAGCATTTCTTTTAATTTTTATTTACCTAAAATTGGCGTTCACAAACAGTACGACAACTAGGAGATATTTAACTTTTTTGTCAGTTCTGAAGAAAAATTTCAAACTAAATAAGAAAATTTTAAACAACATTTAGTAAGGCTTTACTCCTAACATATTAGTTGCCAAACGCATTACTATTTTACACAATTTAATGGTATTAAACCTACAGACTGTCTGAGAAGGTAATCTATAGTACATACTTACTAGACTAATAATAATATTGACCAGAAATCCTAGAAATATTTCTTCAATACGTTTGCATTTTAATAATATTCAAGTACACCGAATAATGCCTTGATCATACGATGAACTCGGTTTAAGTGCATCCTAACACTAGGCCAAACAATAAAACAGATATAGGGGAAGGAATCGAACTTTACGATTCAATTACGCCTCAATGCAGTGGGAAGTGATAGCATGAATTACGTGTCACTGCGCACCTCTCGGCGTCACCCACGCGAGTTTCCTTATTTGCATTTCAACTCGAATCATATTGCTTCCTTGGGTTAGGCAAAATCCAAATATTCGAATGTAAAATAGGCAAAATAGGTCGACAACACATTTTGTTTAGATGGTTTATGGCTGAGGTATTTTACTTGCCATAAAGTGAACGCAGTGCTTATCTGTCCATCTCTGTCAAAAAAACCCATATATGTAAAATAGATAGTAAATACTGTCTATAGTTTACGCGAGTAGTACACATTTAAATAATACACTTCAACGGTTTTATTTAAAATACATAGTAGACTAAATAACAATGTATCCAGTCTTGTTACGCGACTGTGGCGCCTTCTATGATCTGCATCGTGACATATTTAATAAGAAGAAATTACAGTAGGGTGAAAAGGATTTTTCGTTTTTAATTGCTAGCCACTACTGAAGTAAATAAACCCATGCAACCAGACAGACGGGCAATTATAATGCGCTGACTGACTATTACTTTTACTGTACATAGTTATAAAAAAAAATACCAAAAAATAAATTTGCGTTTTGTTCTGCTACTTTGTTATGTTACGGTTAGTGTTGTACCCGACTTTCAATGACAATTAATTATTTTCAAGTACCGATTGAGTCTCGGTCGGGTCACTGGGATCATTATGGTAATGCAGTAGGAAGACTTGACTTTCCTAGATTGGCGATAGCTCCCATTTAAATGTAATTAAACTTCTAACTGCTGTGTGAAAGATGAGGTGGCTACGGCATTTTGTTATAACTATTCATTTAAAATTGGATATTGCTTTACAAGTAAAAAATCTTTCAACTCTTGTACAAACTTAATTTTAAATTATTGAAGATGTACGCATAGTCTTAGATATATGATAGAATAGCCTAGGCGAAAATGTACACTTCTAACTATGAGAAAATAAGTCAAAATTACTAAATCTCTTGCGAGACAAGTAATATTTATTGGTAAGAGAAATGCTAATGCCTAACTTATGGTCATATGCTAAGCCTAGCTTACGTTGTTTATAATACTTATTTTATCACGAAATAAAAAATAATGCCATAAGTTGCTTGTTAAAAGTTATTGTGCTTTTAAGTAATGATGTAGAGATTTTTTACCTAGTAGAATATTTTCAATTACTTACAGCTTTTGAAAATATTCATTCTATTAATTTTTAACTTTTATTTTTATACTAAATTGTATTAAAAAATATTTTTTAAGAACTTACCTTACAATATGCATATATACAAATCGTTTTAATGCAATAAATAATTTTAAATTAATGTCACATTTTGAACTCAGTCAACCCTGGAGGCTATAAGTAAAATGAATAAGGAAGCTGGGGTCCCATGACAAGTTGACAAGACATTTGCTTAGCAAATTCTAAGATATTTATAAGTAGCTGAAGCAATTGATCCGGGAGATATCAATAAGCTTTCTAAGTAAGTTATAACTGCCTGGAAGTTTGAATTATCACCACTTGTTGCGCCCACTCACTGCATCACACAACTGCGATTTATTAGTTTGATACTTGTGAACTGTACAGTCACTCACTCAAGAACTAGAACGTGCCGTGTCGGTGATATTCAACGTGTTCAAAATCTATTATTACTTTTTCTGAAACAAGTTTGATTTTGTTAGGACGATTAGATATTGAAATAGGTGGAAGGAATATCGACATTCCATTCCAGAGTAACGAACTACATCCACTGATGGAAAAGCCGCAAAGCTGATTCACTGTCCATACTAAAAAAGACACGTCTACTTATACGTATACCTTTTAAAGTAATCAGATCTAAAGTCTAGTGTTAGCTTCATTAGAAAAAACGTTTTAGTTTTGGTTACTAAATTAATGATAAATATTTCATTATAATTAGAAGAATTTTATTTTATAGAGCAAAATGTCTTCGCTCACTACGCTGTAAAATAAAAGTATCAAAACTGATCAATCACAGTTTAAGCACGTGCTTAAAAAGTAAACCACTTCGTAACAATACATTTTAATTATTGTAGCTACTGACTATAATAGGTAATATACGGTCAATTACTTTAGGTTTTTTTTAATGTAGCCGAGTATAAGAAGATGACTAATAAGATGGTGACGAAGTTGTATAACAAGCTAGAATCAAGTTAGGCAAAGTAAGAAGTATGGCAGAAGAAGGATAAGGTTTCAACGAAACTTATATTTCATTAAATTAACTATATATAATATATCTTATATTTTAATGAATATAGTATTTATATGATCCATCATCTGATTTGTTTTATATTGCGTAGTAATAATTATAATAAAGAAATATTATTTGTATTTTTATTGTATTATTTGAACTTTAGTATTTATTTTCTTTCTTTCGAAATTGTATGTTCAAAAAATACCACGCGAAAGAGGAGAATTAGAGCATATCGTCTGTATAAATTATAGTCTATCATCAGGAAAGTTGCAACAAAAATAATTTTCAATCACCTTATCTTAGCACACCCCATTAATCGTAATATTCAATCTTCTAGAGCGCGTTAAACGTATTAATATTCAAACGACTTTCTATCTTAAAGGGCGAAGTAAATCTTCCGATAAGTAATATTATGCTAAACAAGCATAATCCGTTACTCGCAATGATTGGTTTTATTTAGAAGGCCCGTATTTAGCAGGCCTCAGTCGGCTCTAGCTATATTGATAAGTTGGTAAAAGCTAACTAAATAAAGTATTAACACTATTGTAATTTTAGTGATTTAAATTAATTAAGTGGGGATGCTCTGCAGCAGCCGTGGTCACGGGGGGCTGATTACATCTGCCGTTAAAATACATACGGATCTTTAATTTCCTATTAAGCTTAATATTCGAACAATATTCCTAGGATTCAGTTCTTGTTCACATATTTATGTTCGCAAAAGGTAAAGGATACTGTGGTTATACTAAACGCTTGCCAGTTAATATATCTAAATTGAGCTCGAGCAAGCTATTCTCAATTATGGCAACAATAACAATCGATACCACCTTGTTTCGATTGTAGAATAATTACCCACTTACGCCGCTAGGGATGTGCTACGACTCTAAAGTATTTGTTTCACAGCGTTTCATATACGTGGATATTAACTATGATATTTATACACTAAATTACTAAATATCAATAACTAATCAAAATATAATAATATAAATAGATTCTTTAGAAACCAATTGACCTTACTCTAACCAATACCTAAATAAATATATAGTGTGACGGATTTTAAAAACTATATTTGAATAGATTATTCGAAATCGAAAGCTAACAAACAAATCGAATATAAAATCATTGGCTTGACATTGATGCGTCAAAACATCGACTGATTTATCGATAGCCGTCTGGCACGTCTCTATTTGTTTACTTAGCATTACGCCAATATATATTTTCAACAGATTTCTACTTAGTGCGACGTCTAAGAGCTGGCGAACGGTTACGTTCCTGGAACCTAAATTATGTGAGGATTAGTATACTTTATGTGGCTAATAGAGAGAAAGTATCCGCATATTGTTGCATTTTATTACGTGGTAATTACATGGTTTGAAATATGTTTTATTAAGGTAGAACTAACATTGAATATGTAGGATACGAAAACATCAATTTTTACAATTGCACACTTTATTTTAAACTTACTTATAATGCAACTTTGGCCTCCACGCAAGTGTAGACCACTTTCATCAAAACAGTAATCTCCATTTGATTCTTAGCTATCCGGCGCATTCCGTTTTGTTACGCATAAAGCCATAACATAGTTATTGTTATAATAGAACGAGTGAAATAAGTATTCATGAGATCGTTATGGTCAAATTTCAGCTTAGGGTTGGTGACTCTTAACAAAATGTAATATTTTTATTTATATCTTTCTAACTGTTCAGGGACCACCGCAATAACTTTTGCAGTATTAATGTTATACTCGTAGTAAATAGAAATAATCATTATAGAGTAAATATTATGAGAAGCTTATGTTCTCAATTGAATAACGTTCAACCGATTGATAAGAGAAGAGCATATCGAAAAAGCAGCGATATAAAAATGGTTGTCGATTTTAAAATCTCTAGATTTTTCACTTCTTACATTGTGTCATAGATGAATATACCGCAGCCCTACAAAATATGTATCCCAGTCAAGTTCACAGTTGAAATAATATCCTTGAAACATCAGATACGCGGCACGACAAAGTCGGGCGCGGCTCAATAAATAACATTAAAATTATGCACCTATCCCCACTGAGATCTTAATTTATTTGATACGGGAACAGGACAACATTACAGATAATGACTTTCGATAACCCCGCCTAGCCTCTATTCGATGACACTTCTGTGTGATATTAAAATAATATTCGGTCACACCGAATGTTCCACTTTAGTCATCATGGCAGTTGCATTCCTTTAATAAGGTCTAAACAAAACCGAAAAGAGATTTTAATAAAATGACTTACTGTATAGTATATACATGAAAAATTTTCGTAGGTCCCACCTGCCATTCATTGTAAACTACTTAAGTTGTTTGTTAAATCGAAACATTATGTTTTCATAAAGATATGACAGCCAGAAGCAATAAACAATAGCTCGATATTTTTATTCGACAGATCTTAATATCTTTGTAAATAAGGCATGCATGCAAAATGACAATTTGCCCCTCTCTGTGGGGGGCTTTTGTATGAGGAGTGCGGCACTAAATAAAAAGTGGAACTTGCTGTTCAGAAATAATTAATCGGCAAGGCACTATTGGAAAGAAAAAAAAGTTGTTGCTAAGTGACTTAGCTTTTTTTTAAATAACAAATTTAAACAAAATATTTTTGTACGCCTAACAACGTAAGCAATTCCTAACACACAAGTCATTATTTTATCATAATTCACACAAAAAATATTTAAACATAACTTATTTTGAAGTAAATATTTTTTAATTATTACTATTTTTCACCATTACATACACATAAGAGCTTACATGTAATGATTAAAGTATTTTATATAAAAAAAAAATAAGTTCCACCAACAGAGCAACGGCGCTACCGTGCTTTATGTGCGCTCTAAAAAAATTTCAACTGCGTTTATTTTTAATCGACTGACAAACAAATAGCATAAAAGCTGCATCATCATATCTCAATCTAAATGGATTTACTTAACGATGATCGACGCACGAAATGTGCAATTCATTATGCAAATAGTCCGCAATAAATTCCGATCGATAATCGTTCGCAAGTATATCACTACAATTCACTACGGAACCACTGGTAACTAATTATGAGCTTATCTCAACACGGTAACAGCGTCTCATTAGGGAGATAACGCTAAGAGGACAAGTGTTTTAGATAAAAACTCACGGACTTTCTAAAAAGATTGTTATGATACGTAATATATTAATTAAGACGAATATAATTCTTGCCTAATGATAAAACTCCGAGGTGTTAAACCAGAAACTTTAAAGACACGCAAGAAATAAATGGTCAGTAAAAAAGTGAAGTGGGAACAGAGCCATTTCTTATTAAATCAATCTGACTTGGTAGGGGTCGGCGTGTCCAATTAATATTTGACAATGTTGACAGTTAGTTGACAGACGATGTATTAATTTGACATCAGGCCCCCCCCCATGGCGGGAAAGTTGACACTTGACAGTTGATTGTTTCGCTGGTTTGTTCGCTAAATTTAATTAAGGATTTCGTATTATGAAGTTAAAATATTATTATTTATTTTGACGACTGCGATTTTAATCGCATTTTCTTTTATCAGAAAATTAATTGCGTATAGATTATTACAAAGCTCTTTATGATTAAATTAGTTTGATACGACCGCTTATATCGAAGTCATTTCTCATAGAATTAATAATGTAATTACAGAATGTTGCATCTTGATAATATGTATGTGAACACCGTTAATGGAATCATTGACAACAATTTAGTGGCTGAGCCAGCCACAAATGGGGCCTCAGCAAAGAATCAGGCTGTTGTATCGTCTTCAACTGGACCTACTTATTTAGCTATGAAAATGGCCCTGTGGACATTTAAATGTGATTTCCCCGCATGATCACAAAAAGTCGCATACACGAGGGTGCATAATTAAAAATAACTGAATAATTATATACTTCGTTTTTTAAACCTTTAATAATGAAACGTGTACTCCTTACGTCAATTGCATATAATAATAAATAGGGCCTCATTTCGGCTGCGGTATTCGTCACTGTTAGGGCCCCTATTTATTCTAATAGATGCCTGTACACGTTGATTGAGTGCGGTGCGCGGTGTCTATAAATGGTATGAGCATGAATAAAAAACATATTTTACTAGCTTACGAGATAACTTGAATGAAATAGCTCTATAATCAAAAGGTGACTGAACTAAATAGTAGCGGCAAATAATCTTAACATTTATGATACCTTTGACTGAGCCTCCGAAGTGTTTAGTCATTTGGACAATTTGAAATTATTGTTATGATGATTTTATGTAACGCAATACTCATTTATTTTATTCATTATATCGAATTATACTTTTCTCCCAGAAACAAGAAACCGAATTAAGATTTGTTGTTGGTCTAAATTAAATGTAGTTTTCTAGAACATTTGAATTTACACAATAAAAGATTAGGTACATCACACATATAAACTATTCTTAGATCTAAGTGCTTGCTAATTAGACTAATAGTAAAGTAGTGTCTTGAAAAATTAGACACGTTTTACTACGTTTAAAAGAACGTTGCTTCAGTAAAAAATTCGAAAAGCAATAATTGTATCAAAGTACTACTTTCTCTTCGCCAAAAATTTCGTATCAAAAAGTTCGTAATTATACTTCAATATCCGAATGCCAACAAAGACTAAATATCGAAAAATCCTTGACCTCACTGTCCAGTTATTAGCTTTGACTTTCATAATTATACACGGAAATTATATATTTTAAAATCAATACATTGAATTTAAATAATAATGATGCGACCGAATATCGATACTTTTCTCCTTCAATGTCTAAAACACTTGCTAGTTTGAATACGAGACGACGTAGTTTTAAGAAGCCATTATACACTACAGTGAATAATTGAAACTAACAGTAGTTAGAAATTCCCAAGACATCGCAATTAGTTATGTTTCGGAGATAATTTCGAAAACTAGTTGCTTATTTTTACTCGTGACTAACATAGTAGCAGTATAATATATAAACATAATATCAAGGCACTTTTCGGTTCAGAATTAAATTATTGATTTTGTATTAGCGTTAATTATGTATTATATTTATGTAATGTACTATGTAAAGTATGTATTATGTATGTATGTATCTTAAAACAATTTACTGACCTAGAAAGTACCAATCTATGGTTCTTGAAAAATATTCTGACTAAATCTTTATCTTTCAATAACAAAACACTTATGTGTAATTTGTTGTTTTTTGACTTTGACATATTTGTTGACTGCTTCGTTCACTGGTTTGCTGTTGATATTTTGGTGATTTTTTTGAGTTTGAACTCAATAAGTTCATTAATAAAAACATTTGAATTGTAGCGTTTGTTTAGTTTTATGCATTTCAGTTAACGTACATCCAAACAATCCAAACCACTTGATTTCCTGTCAGTTTGTATTAAATCTGGAACACAATTGTTAAATTTGTGTATCTGCAAAGCACCCAATAAAAACTGAAAGTGATGGCTACTTTTCAAAGGCCCACTATAAAATGAAACTGGACTATAAATTTTACGACTGTGAATACTGCCCTGAAAATAGTAATGGACATAGGGTTTTGATTGTAAAGTTATTGATATGTCGCTATAAAACAAATAGTTTCTAGTCTATTCAAGCCGTAAAGAATTTAAATACAGACTATTTTAAAAGGCTTCCATTTTAAATATAACATTCGTAAAACTTGATACGGCATCCTTTTTTTATGGTTATGCCCTCAAAGTATTTTGTTCGTTAAAGAATAAGGTTAAATTGATAAAACAATATTTAGATTTTATTTTAATGTCCAAAGTAGTTTGTTGCAAACTACTTTGGAAATTAAATGGAATAAATATTTAATACTGTAGTCACACAGATGCAAAATGTTATGTATTCCATTTGAGAATTGGCAATAAATTATTACTAAAACAATGTTTTCATATTATATTTCTATCCAGATATTACATTAGTTATAATTGAAGAGTTCGTTGATCTATGACAAGTTAAGATACTAATATGCAATACCAACTCGAATAGCTGATAAGGAAAACAACTAATTGTTTTCACACAAGGTCAATAATGCTATGAACAGGGGACGAGCACACTATTCACTCATCGCTATTATTAATTGATCGATTCTCATCGTCATTTACACCCACTTTTTTAATGTAACAAAAATTTTACATTTATGTATATAGTATTTATTAACACATTATTTAAAGTGTGCTTCCTTCAAAAGTCATGATTTTTGTGTTATTAGGGAAATATGTCCTAAGCTAACATTTGTATTTTTAATGTTAACTAGTATATAACAGACAGTTGATTACCAAAAATGTTATATTATTGTAGTTAGTTGTGTTTTGTCATAAGTACTGTTATCATAAATACATTTTTTTTGTATAATCCTTATGGCTTGTTATCTATTTCATCCATGTATTATAGATAATATAGTTAGACTGTAGGGAATACCTAATAAACAATAATAATCAATATTTAGCAATAAAGTTGTCTACGTGCCGTAATGTGCGTAGAAATTTGCATAATTTTAATACATTTGAAGCAACCGCGTTACTTCCGTGTCATCAGTCATATGATCACCGCTGAGTCACTTTATCGATAACTCGTAAGACGAACGTCACTAGTGAGATACGTGCTCGCGCGCACGTCGCGTCGCTCGGCGTGACGTCACACGCGAAACTGCGAAAATGCTAACAAGGCCGATCGATGACCTCCCAGTCACGTGGCCGGTTTCAGCCGAATTTATTATAGTCTTCAGAACTAGCTTCCAAATGATCCGTTCATTAAACTATTCTTGTTACTGCTATTCTTTATGATTCGCACTTTATTTGCTATGAAATTTTTTTAAATAGATGTTTCGAGGCAATAAAACTAGTTTGGACCCTATCTCTGGAAATAAGATTAGGCCGATTCTCCTTTTCTTCACACTGATACTATTTTTATTTAATAAACAAATGTAGGAGTATGCTATTATTTAAATTATTAACTAGGAATATGCTGTTGCGTTGGAAAAGTGTTTAACGGTAAAAACGGGGATTAAAATCGATGGTATTAAAAATGACAGATTGTCGTTAAAATAACAACAAATACATTCGTAAAACGACGTTTCATTAAATTTTTACAATAGCGTAAACTACGGATAAACACAACTTAAAACTGTTGTAATCGTGACGATTGTGGAACGCATATTTATGTCCATGGTCTATTTATAAACGCTGTATATTTCGAGTGTAACAATGCATGAATGAATGCAACAATGTGTCAGATAATTGTGTCACTGCATGTATGTCAGGACGGATTTCCACCAATTGTGTTCAAGTGTCAACTAAACGACGACTCGGGTCCCGGCTACCATCCGCCCTGTCTGGCAACGGGTTGATACGACTGACCAAATATTTTCCCAATGACATGGTGCACCGGTGTAGGGTGACCAACTGTTTTGGAAAATACTTAAATAACACTTACTTGACCAATAATCTCCTTGTGATCACAATTAAACGCTTTTAGTCTCGTGCTGCATGTGATAGCATGAAATGTCTGTGTCGTAAGTAAAAATAAATTTCGCATTTTATACAGATAAACAGGAAGGAGTTAAAACATGTAGTAATTTGGCTTAATACTAATATGATTCGTGTTTTAAACCAAATTTTATTAAAGTGTGTATTATTCGCTACAGATAATACTTCTTATAATCGATTCTACATTCATTAAAATACAATGTCTATTATTTCAGGTGAATATAGGAAATGATTACTTATGATAACGAGAGATCGAACCGAATTAATTCGTACAGCTTATTGATAACAGTTTTGATTTATATATATTGTGTGAAGCAATGACACACTTAAAAATTCAATTATATGCAATTGCCTTAATAGGTTGAACAGTAATATCCATAACTATCCATTACTAGCAAATCGCTTGGTGTCACTAAAACTGGTACTAATTTTGACAGCTACCAACTTTCACCATAAGTATTATTTATACCTTATCTAATGTTCATTAATGTTATGGTTTTCTTATTAATGTTATCAGTTAGATTACTTCACTAACTTATACAGCTGTTTTCTCTCACGGTGAGTGTTTAATGAAGATGAAGATTTAAAATCGTCCATCTGCTATCGCATTGATTATTTTAAGGCAGAGCAGGACAGACAGGTATTGAGTTCATTTGATGATGCTTTAATCATGATACATTCAAAAATCACAAAAAGTTACTCTAAAAGAGATGCGTTGCTTTAAGATTATATAGGCATACGATGTGTACATTTTTTTCATTTGGAAACAAAGAAGCTGTCTAGTTTAAAAAACTACTCTTTTTACTTCTTATTTATCTAACAAACTCGTGGCTTAAACGTTCAAAATCCGTAATTTTCTCATCAAATCTCGACACCTGAATTGTAGTCTTAGATCGCTCGTATCAAGTCTCTAGCACCTAATATAGACATTAGTCTATCTAGACATTGCGTGTTAGAAATAAAAGCTAATTATAACAAAAAGATTCATGCGTCAAGCCGACACTGATTGCGTTAATTAGCAGGAATTACTGACACGTCTGTCCTCATGTGTGGTCTTCGCGTGACTGAGCCGATTACACGCATAACTAACGCCATCTATTTTTGTTTTATCTAGGCGAGATCGTTTTTTGCTCTTTACCTAACGTTACATTAAATTATGGCATGGCAGGTCAGTGATGTGAAAATTGTTGATGTTTTTGCGTACACATCTTTATGTTAATTAAATATTACCTGGACATTGTTTAGTTATATGACCGGGGAGATTGCTATATGTTCCGTAAATAAGTTCGATACATCGAACATAAAAATTCACCTAGAACAGTATTCCCATAAATTGCCCATAATAACAGTAATTTTCGATTATATCCTATGAAATATTGAATTCGCTACGTCTAGATATCACATTAGTAGAGCCGTGATCGCTGCAGGCTAGCCCTTACTAGGTGATTCACCATCAATTTGACATTAAGTATCAGCTTGTTACCACCGCAAATCAAACGGATCGCGTAAGTTTCATTGGCTTTAAATTACACCCGATTAGGTAAACTTGACTTTGTATTTTTATTGCTACTCATTTTAGCCATTCCTCGTATTTTATTGGGCACTTAAAAACAGGATAACTTACTGAGAGGGACAGGCACAGGGAATGCGGTTTAGCTATGACAACGAAAAATATTGACATAGTTTACTATAACATTCTTTTCTAGAGAGGGAAGTTGTGAAATAGATTTTTTTTTTCATATTCCCAGCGAATTGGTTGATTCTTGTTTTTATGAATGGGGACGACTGGCAGTATTTTTTTGTCAATATAGACGATTTATAAGATTAGGGTTACCAAACATTTAACTAAAACACTTTTAACGGTATAAAAAGCGTTGAGGTTAGCGTAGCAGTTTTTACCTAGACATTCAGAATACCCTTCATTTATAGATCCCGTGACCACGTTGTGTTGAAAAGCATCCGACTCTACGAACCGTATATAAAAAAGTTGTAAATAAGTAACTAATAAAGCACATTTTGCGTTTAAACCGTTAAAATTTATAAATTTTTATGTGTTGTACCCGTATAAAATACAGACAGAGGTTACAAACATATTAATATACCAAATTACACTTGAGCTTTATAACGTTGGTTAAGAGTTAAAGTTAGATAAGAGAAAGGGAGATATAGGGAATAGATAATGTGGAGCAAATAGGTATAACTTAGACCAATTGTTATTAGTCTAAGTTATTCCCGCGCGTCAGATGTAAAACTTGGAGCAAACGATGGAATCGGCAATACTGCCTTATTTGGCTTAACAAGCCCTATACTTGGGAACTAATAACTTATGCCTGCTTTTACGCCTTTATGTCGTATTGTAAATAGCATTAACTACGGTGAACTAGATGCAAATCGTTTATTTTCGTGTCTCATTATACAATAATATAAGTTCCTTTCCCTTTAAATAAAAAGTTACGTAAATATTTTCGTTATTGACTAATTGAAGTAAACGTTTTAATGTACAGTATATATATTAAAATATACGTATTAGATACCAAATATAACTAAGGTACAGGATATACGTTGTCCTGTGAATTTTATCGTTTTCTTATAACGTGCTTCCTGGTCATTAAAAAAAGTTCTCACAGTCACCGCACAGAGACCACATTTTACTATGCGAAATAGTTTTAGATTATGGAGACAGTTATTATTATTATATGTACACCCGTACTAAAAATATTTAGCGGACGTAAAATTAAGTGTAACCTCTCTTTCCGTTTTGAACTCTGAATTTTAAAATTTTATAAAATTTTGGTTTAGAGCGTCGCGGGTTTACATTTCAGACATATAAATGATAACAGTATGAATATCAGTATTGTATCATAAACGAGATACCTGTACATATTATATAAGATAGCACCCAGTAATTTTGTAATAGAAATAAAATTAATATTTGTAATTTTTACATAATTGAGACAGAGTACAACAGAATATTTGTGATTTATTATGACGCCATTAAAATTTACTTTTTGTCTTTTTGACAGAAAAAAAATACGTCGAAAAGACAACTTTTAATTATTTATTTACACTTCATTGCACAA
The DNA here is from genome assembly GCA_963661955.1 of Leptosia nina. Lineage (NCBI taxonomy): Eukaryota > Metazoa > Arthropoda > Insecta > Lepidoptera > Pieridae > Leptosia > Leptosia nina. The sequence goes on from CAVLEF010000007.1 coordinate 488,955, forward strand.
AAAAAAATGGACAAAAATATAAGCGAGACCTTATCGCTAACAAGCGATTTTTTCCGCAACCCCTAGATGAAAGAAGGGAAAGATTATTTAATGTAGCTTTTACGAAAACATTTTAAATGCGGAGTCTCATTTTCAATGTTCCTATTGTTTCAGCGATACTTCAGCGTGCGACGTACAAGGTCGGCCTCCTGACGATCCAGGGGGTGTCCAGTTGCCTCTACCTCTGCATGGACGCCTGTGGGTTTCATTACGCTAATGTAAGTCCTCATTATTTCAGTTTAAACTTGACAACATATTTAATTAATAAATAATTAAGTGAAATCAAAGTCGAGTTTCGCAAGACTTGTACATCATGGTCAATTAAAATTCGTAAATAATCACAATCAAAGTTTGTGGTATCATATAACTTTAGACTTGATGATGCTACGTCGCGTCAACAATCATCGTTTTTGATGTTTTATTGAATCCTTGGCCTGATTGTTGCGATACGTACAATTGTCCTGATTAATAAATTAAATTTCTTTGAAATGCGACTAAATAGAAGCGAACTAATAGCCAAATGATCGATGACTACATTCAAATGGTAATAAAGTTTATATTAAGGTTGATTAATAACTTGCCGTTAATTAAAATTGTCTATAGTGTACGCGAGTAGTACACATTTAAATAAAACACTTTAACAGTTTAAAACGCGGTATATTAGTTAAACTTATTTGAAAATGATTTTTAACTTCGGCCAACGATTCAGATGCTATTCGCGTTAACTTAATTAAATAATTTGGCATACTGGCATTTTGAGGAACCAGAGGCTGCTGAAAGCATCCCAAACGCCGAGACTTTTTGCAATTTGATCCTCAAAAACTGCAGTGCATTTTGAAAAATTGAATAATTTCCAGGAAGTTGGTTATTCTTCCAATTGTGTCTTAGAGTGGGAAGAATGTTGGCAAATTTCTGACTTAAAGACCGTTGATTGTCATACCGTTCATTTTTTTCTTGCGTTCCCACTACCAAGCAGGTGCGTCGTCTAAATGCATCGTCTATTTAAAATATTATCCAGTTCATTAGGAAGTCACAATAGTATCACTAGTTAGATAACGACCGAGCTGTTTCGGATCTATCGATCAATTGTTGATTAATGATCCAGGCGCCTGGTGAAAGTTTTGACCGTGAACCTGATTCAGGAATTCTCGATTATCTTTATTTTGATGATAAGATGACAAAATGTTGGGAGCAGGTTCTTATTCAATAAGCTTCTTACGAGTATTTATTTTATCATGAGTCGTATCAAACTTGATTACAGCCAACCGCACAAAGATTTAATTCTGAAGCTCGTTACTATAATAAACGGCACATTAGAGGTTTATGTAACAATAGCTTGAAGAAATTCTACAATGTTAGAGACACAGTACCTGAAATGATTAGAACACCAGCACAAAACGATGTCAACTCGCCAAGTATCTTAAAAATTTTGAAAAACGCTCTCTCGTGATATGTATCACGGCCTTAGATCAATATCAGTACGCCATCTAGTTACCGAAATATCTTAATTAAATTACTCCGACGCGTAATCGCTGTAATTACACGAGCCACGCGTTTTATTGGTGTAAGATCGTATGTCGACAAGCGTCAATTACGTTTATACGTATCAAATTACTGTAAACATTCGTTTCATTTGATTAATGAAGCGAGCTTTACGGGAATCATTTTTATGCTCTCTTGATGTGTGATAAGAGTTTCACGAAAATGTATTAAAATTAAAAAATAAAAGTGAATAAATAGAATAGAATTTCTGTGTCATTACAGGTAAGTTAATAAAACTTCTGATCTCTGGCCGACCGCAATAATCTATTGTTTTCCTCGGGAATTTGAACTCAGAACCTTTTGCCCCTTAACGCGATGCTAGACAACACGTTAAACCATTTAGCTACAGTGGCCGACGAGAGAAATCAATTCCTGATACGAAATTAAAAAAAATATTTATGTTTCCTAAATATTTATCTGGGAGTTAAATTTTCATCAATTATATCAAAGCCTTATTTTTCGTCTTTTACGTGCATACTGAGTCAAAAATTTATTTGTGTCTAAAAATTGACTGGGATCTAGATTTTGCTCTAAATCGCTTTTTCGCCTCTCCTGTCCGTGTGCTTTTCCCCCTAACTACTAAAACTTTATGACATGGCTTCCGACTAATGTTACATCACTGTTAACTGTTGAAGTGCAGACCATGTGATGTATTCTGTCAGTCATCAGCCCCTGACATTGTACGGGCTTGAAGAGCCTCTATAATTGAAGAATTCGAATGTCATTAAGTTTAATTTGCTTTTTTGCAAAGCTAACTATGCAACACTCAATATTACATATATTTTACTAAAAATCAAGCATATATTTTATTGAGTTGTTACAAGTTGAAACAATACCTCGTGGTTTAATTTTTAAATATTCGTTGGCAAATAAAAAAAAAACACGGTTTTTTATACGACAGACAAACACGAAGTTCACCCGATTGGTAAAATACTCTAGCCATATAACATGGCTGTCGACCTGTGTTTGGCTTTGGATATTCGGAACTGATGATATTCCATAGACTGAAACTGAACCGAGATTAACATGCTCAAAACTTAATTGCTTTAATTCAGATTTCCTGACGATGTCCAACATGTTCCTGAAAAATTATGGGATCCATTGGATAAAGATATTTGTAATTTCTTTCGCCTTCGACTATTGGTATTGACAATCGTTTCATCTCTTCGCTTATTCCAAAATATTAATAAAAACATTGATATTGACATGCGATCTATTTTAATTTCGTAGTGGGTGGCATTGCTAACTGTTGTCGACAAAATGTGTCGTGACAAATCGATGTGACAATCGACAAAATGTCTATTGATTAATTGTTCACGAAATACCAACTCGGTTCATTTATTTACTCCATTTATCTCCTGGGTTTTCACAACAGTTTAACTTTACTACGCCTTCGTAGCCCATTGCTTACACGCGTTATATAGCGTTAAGCATAATAGATTCGAATCCCCGGGGGAACACAAGGACACGAAAAGTTCATCACATTCAGAATAAGTATAATTTTATATCGGAACAGTTTACCTAATAAAGTTCTTTTTGTCGTAGAGAAAGGCCATATAACAGTGTCAACAAGATGTGCGGTTGCCCTATTTAGTTTTGGAGATTAATTATCCAACTGTACCCCAATCAATCCCCACCACTATGTAACCAAACCCACGACCCGTTTATTATTATGTCTAATAATAATCAACACACGAGCGCGACAAGAGACTATGAATTAAAAAATGATGAAAGATACTAAATAAACGTAATTTGATTTGAGCAACACATTAAGAGTTCAAAAGAAACAATAATTTCTAGTCTCATAGAAATAATTTGTTAAACAAACCATAAATTATGTTAACTGTCGTGTTTTCATATTAATGTCTTAATGTTTGTACTTTTGCCTAAGTCCCAACGTGTTAAGGGCATAATCAGATGATATACGGCCCACACCCAGGTGGGGTCGACTTTTTATGAGGGTTGATCAACGGCTGATTCTACTAAAATAATGTTTATTTAGGCATTTACACTGAAAAATATGTTTACTTTTTATATAAGTGTGCCGTTTTTAATAATGTGGACGAAGTTTCTAGTAACGCGTAACGTAACGCACGGTAAAAGATACCCTAAGAAAGTTATGTTTCTTATCTTATATTTTGAAAGATATCCTGGACCCTGGTCATCGACAAAGTACATAATATACATCAATGGACCTAAAACAGTCAGTTACACATCCTTGTATGTTTATCTTAATTGTGTTCTCACCTATGTACAAGCCATAAACACAGCCTAATGTTGTCCCAGACGTCATTACATGTACTTCTATGGTTTTAGTGTTTTAATAATGTTTCTTTATAGATAGTTTTACATACCTACCTACAAGTATAGCAAGTAAGAGATGAATAAAGTTACATATTATTATTCCAGTCTGCCAAAGACAATAAAATAAAAACAAAAAACATTTGTAAAACAAATGCCTTTAAATAACCCTCAATAGCATTTCAAATGGAAATGTCCATTTGTAAAACAAATTGTCGTGTAAACACTGAAAGAAAGGCATTTATTTTCTTCCCCTTGAAAGTATAGTCCATAAAACTTGGAGGAATATAAAGCATGCTGAAAGTGCCAACGAATGAGTTAATATGTTTACAAAAAAGTGCTTGTATATTTTTTTTACATGTGAAAAATATGCATTTTGCCATGCTTGTATAGAGCACAAATTTTAAAAGACAAAATGCACACTTGCACTTACAAAAACGTATTAAGCTCCTAAGATACGAAAAACGTTAGCAGAACAACAATGGTAATTTTAAGTTAATTTGTTGATAGCTACGACTCCATTTTTCTCTTTTAATTTTTTTATGAGTTTCACAATGAATACGAATGTTATACTTTTTAGTTATTACTTATGTTTCATAAATAATATATCAAAAAACGACCATTTGTTTTGTCATGTGTATAGCTGTCTTGAAGTCCTTTGAAATATGCAGTATTCCATGAAAGAAGAGCAAATACCCATTGGTTCCATTTAAGGCGTCACCTCTTTAGGCGATAGGGCAAGCACCATTAATCAGAGACGCTTCATTAGGGACGCACCGGCGACTATTTGTCATATCCTGATAGGGGGAGGCACTATCTTCGTGTGAAGTAGACCAGCTTAAAGTATCTCATACCATAGGACAGTTTGAGACAAAGGCGATTCCAAAATAGATGAGACTAGAGAGGACGTGACCGTATCCGGGGCAATTGCGTTGTGAATCAATAATTACTTATTTTTTTGCGCTGGTCCTAAAGAAGCTATTATCAGCCTGGTGAAAGTTTGGCTGATTATCAACCAAAGTTCCACCAGGTTAGGGTAAGCAGTTAGCGTTTGTAAAAAATCTATTCATAATTTTCTGAAACATGTTAGTCTTCGTCTGGAAAATTAAAATATTAAATAGATGGTAGGAAATAACCACCTATCAAGATTAAATCTGCGTTTCGCTTCGAGTCTGTGGATTTCCGAATATTCAAAGACAAGATAGACAGAACATCTTTCTATCGCTGTGGTATTACACCATTCCATCAAAGCGAACCCTTGCTTGCCTTTACCCCTTAAAGTTGGTTATTTTCATCAAAATGTTCTTAACTTTGACCAAAGGTAAAATAGAACTTCCTATTCACACGCACTTAACCAACAATCAGAACAATGGATGCAATTGAAATAAAAGGAATTATAATCGATTCGAGCCGTAGCAGTTGACAGGCTTCTTATAATTTAAATTGACGATACCGACATGGGGCTTTGTTGGTGTAACGGTATAATAGGATAACTGGATCGTGTCTTATTTTTAAGTTATCCCCGACATAGCATGGAGCCAGAACTGTGATGGAAGAATGTACTTCTTAAGGAACAATAGACTTTCATACGTATGACCATTATATAAATTAAGTTAGCTATGCCTTGTATTTCAATTAATATCTAATGTTATTTTACTATTTTTATCTATATTAAACGGAAGGAAATAATTTGGTATCGTCTATTGTTTGCGCAAGTAGTACGCATATAAATAAAATACTTTTAACGGTTTAAAACGTGAAACATATAGTATCAGATGATTTTGTACAATACTAAATAAGCTTGTTCACTAATTTCACGATTCCAACAACTACATTAGTTGATATACAAGTTATCTATAAAAACAATCGATCATTTTTATAATCTGAAGTTACGTCACCTCTTCCTCTTATAAATGATATTATTTCATAGATAATCGTTGGATAAAGTTGAGATACACCGAGCACAGTATCCAATTTTTTTTTCTAACGTAACACTTGCACGTGCACGTACTATTGGAAAAAATTGTGTAATATATTATCATTTTATAAATTATATATCTATTTTAGATTGTAAAAACAGTTGCGACACGGATGGGATTTCAACCAAAGCGGTTGATACTGATTTACCACATCCATTGGTTAAATGGTTCCTTACTAATTGTTTCGAGGATGTGAAAAATATGAAAGTTTTCAAATATTACATTTTTTCATTTTCAATACTATTGACAAATGTTAAATCAGAGTCCACTGTAAGTCCACCTCAAGTGTGAACCTTCCCGCATAACTGCTGTATCGTGGGAGAGCTTTCAAGTTATAACGGCTTCCGTCTCACAGATACATCGATTGATTGAATTGAATTTTAGCCAATTTAAACTTCAATAAATAGAGCGTCAATCAAAATGAATCGTTTACTATGAAGACGCTTAAGTCAAAATGTAGTTTACATTCATTTTGAAAGTCTAAAAAATAGCAACCCATTACAAATTAGGGCTTCTAATACAGATAATAGACAAAACTGTTTACAAAATAAAGCGTTTAAAGATAATAGCGGGAAGAGGATTAATAACTGGCATCACCGCGCCTTCGATAGCAACCCCTAAATGGGCCTTCAATGGGATGAGAAAAAGGAGCAAAGGGTTACCGCGCCACAGGCGCCGCGAGTGTTGCCAGTAGAAAAAACGACGCACTGAAAAAAGTGTAAAAGGCTCACAGAACACACATAACTTATACTTGAATTAATGATAGCATTGTGTGTTTTCGTTGTAATTTTTATTTACGATTGTTTACCCTATTTTATGTTTTAATATGATACGATATTTATGGCTTTACATTTTTGTATTGAGAAATTTCGTCTTTTTCTAAGGGTTGTTTATTTATAGCGCCCAGAATCGGGATTTAATGAGACCAGGGTCGAAAATTACTCTCTTTGTTAAGTGACAAATGTTGTTTACTCACAATAGAGTTCTGTTTAATGGGCAATAAAAATTAGATTTTAATTCTTTAAAATGTCGATAGTTATCTTCATAAGTGAAAATGGCGTCATCGGCGTCTCATCTCCCAAAAATGATTTGAACAACTAAGGGATGCGTTTTTGTGCCTAAAGGATACAAATTAATTCGATGTCTGACTGTCACTAGTTTGCATCTCTTGAACCGCGATAGCTATAGATACTAAACAAATGTGTACTAAAATCTGAATAAATTAAATAGTATTAGTTAATACCTGATATACGTTCGTAAATTCAATAGTAAATTATATCAGGGGGCTGTACAGGAGCGCACTTACAGTACAAACACGATTTCTAGTTACGTTTTTACTTTTTATTAGTATTGCACTTCAATATATATAAACAAAGAGAAATTTCCAATACAAAATTTAAAAAAAGACAATTTGAAATTGGGAACCTAGTTAATTATAATCTAGAACCACAAACAATCGTTAAGTAAACTGTAAACTTTAATAATTAATACCTACTTAGAAAAAAAAAAATAGTAAAGAATATAATATGTAATTAAGTCACAGGAAAACATCATATTTTTGTTTATTTTAAGACAAACAGTCCAGTTAATAAAAAAAGCTGATCTCAGGCTCTCTTAGTGGCGGCCGTCTTCTATTTTATTACAATTTTATTGTTAAAGTAACTATTTTGGGAAAGATACGCCGCGGCTTTAGATGGGAAGATTAAACGTTGTTATAAATTTATTAATGATTAATAATGATATCTAGTTTGAGAGTATTAGGTTATGTGTGAGATTAGAGATAACACGAAGGAATTCACGTTTGAGGCTGCAAGTTTAAAAGTTGAAGTTGATTTTTTTTCATCTAGCCAGCTCGGTGTTGGAAACAAGTATGAAGAGATAACAACCTAATTTTTGCAGAACGATATAAGCATCTTAGTAGGACAGACTAAGGGTATCTTATTCCCAACGAACGCACGGAAAACAGATATCGTAATTGAACATCTCGTAAACTGCTAAACGCAAGTGCACCCCGCTATCATTCACTGAATGAAAATAATTTCCAACAGTGAGCGCCGAACATAATGTCCAAAGGATTATTCACACTCCCACGTAACCCGTGTTTTTGTCGAGAACATTATATTCAACGTTTTAAATTCCCATAAACCCGATGCAATGACACCATATCGGATCGTAAACTTTTATCTCTTCATTTCCTCTTATTTTACTTTACACCTTTTGTTCTAGCGTTATTATAAAAAATATTCTCGGCCCACTAGCACTACTTGTGAACGATGTCTAACGTTCAAAATTATGTGGCCGTAAACTTTTTACAATCTGTGAAATCACTAAATATTTTGACGTGTGACATTTTTTTTTGGTGTCTGGCTTCAAAAAAAATACTTTACGGATGCCCTTATTGCAGTTGATGTGCACGCTCATGAGGTTTCCATATAGAGGCCATAGTCTACATAATATTTTTCCAGTTTAAAAATTTACACAATACAAGTAAATAGTTGTATTCAAGAGTCACTTATTAATTGAAATATAATCTTGATATTTATAGAGGCTATTTTATGTATCTTATTAGCATACCATTGGATTTGAATCTTAACAAATTGGTTATAATTTTTTAGCATCTTTAAAGGTCAAAGTTACCCAGAAAATTAAGACCTTGACGTACCTATTAATTATCTGATGTTCTAATGGGCGTGTCTGAAGCAAAATTAAGTTATTCCTTAATCTAGATCTAGTACCTAATTTATGATAAAGGGTATGCGTCGATGAAACGACATTGTATTCAGCTTTTTTTACCATAAAAAAAAGTACTTTAGTGCTTTGTTTAATATTTACTTTTAGGAAAAGTATTTTTCTTATGAAAGAAAGAGAGACTAAAAGAAATTGGCGAACGATTTAAACAAACGAATCGTCGTACCACGAAGAAATTAAACAAACAATATTTTACTTTGCAAGTCAAAGTGTATGAATAATTCAGGCCTCGCGAGACGAACCGCAAAAAATAAACCTATCATTAAAATTGGAATAACATTGGTTTAGCAAATCATTATTATTATCTTAGCGTTCGTTATAAACCTAGGCCATCGTAATTATAAGATCTATTTTTTATGGGTATTTATCATTCAATTCAATCTCGCGGAGTATTTAAATAAATTGTAAAATAACAAATATGGACCTTCTCCGATATTTATTTATCGAGAGTAGTAAATAGATGTGATAATTAGATATTGTATCCCATAATAACCGTTTACAAGGAGAGACATTTGTGGGGCAGTATTTTTACGCGCGTAACACCGACGCGTAAATCTGTCTCAACTAGAGAAGCGTAATTGACGTATTTATTACGGAATAAATATATCCCGCTAAATTAACGCTACTTTCTTAGCATCTCACATATCGTATGCAGTTCATTCTACGAAAGTTGAAACTATATTAGGTGCTAGAACTTAACAAAAGATAACAATATACCTCCAGAAAAAATTGGAAGTTACTTCAAGACTTACTTCTATATACTAGTCTATAAGTTGTGACCCTAAGACTAGTACAAAAATATCAATTGTGTTAATCTACACATTTATGTATTTGGAAAGTTTCGAGGAAAAAGTTTTTGGCGCCAAACAACGTCCAAATAAGTGCGCGAACGAGTTCTGTTCATTTCTAAGAAGCGGCGGAAACAAAGATCGATGGGTTTTTAATTTCCAGGTAAACACGGTTTTGTCAACAAGGTCAGTTATTTCCTACATATTTGTCAGCTCAACCTGTCGTCTGTGAATCTTATTTTAATTTATATCTTCTAGATCAAAGGATCAAAGTAGGGCTGCCAGTGATGTTGGCATTTCAAACGTTTTGTCTAACGGAGGCAGAGGATCGAGAACTTGGATATTATGTTATTGATACTTATGAATTGTGTGAATTAAAAAAAAGAAACAATATTACACATATTTTATTGCCGAAAAACCCAAAAAAATATTTTTTTTATTTTGCTTGTCTGGTGAACTGATAGGTATGTTGTTATTACCTCTTTCTTATTTTATCAAAAAAAAAATATGGTTTTAAAGTAATACTGTACAATATTACAACCATAGACGTACCAAAAGTTATAAAAGATTAAAAATATGCATTCTTAATGGACCATGACAATTTGTATAAAGATTCCTTTTGTATTTTGAATATTAATTTGTAGTAGCGCTTTTGCGCTATTTCTAATCTTATGCCTCAATAATCGTAAAAATAATTGGCTTAAAACTTAAAAGCTCCATGTTATAAATGTTTCGACGCCATTATAAAACCACGTGTTAATTGCTTTTGCTTAATTTATCTAAAAACATTTTCTTCTATATCCTTTAATCGTTAATTGCGTGACATATTTATAACATAACATTTGTTAAACCCTAAATATGATGAAGTAGTCTGACATTTTATTTAACCGCAGTTGTCTTACAAACGAACTAAAACACAAGTTAAAGACTAAACTGAAAAACGTGTAGTAGAAGGCGAACTAGCGATTAATTTGAAATTTAACACGGATATCGTCTCGGCTGCTTCACCCTCAAAATCTAGTTCGGTTTTACGATCGTCCTTTTGACACATGACAAGATTGGCCCTCTCCTCGAAATGGATTCTCAAATTGAAATCCTCAAAGATACGTTCGCAGTCGTCAATCGATTTCAGAGATCATCGAGAGATAAACCGCTTTAGTGTTGCCCTATTGTCCTTTTATCGATAATCGCTTATCGGCGATTGTTGCAAACGCTTGACCCGGAGGTTGACACGATTTATAGTTTAGAAAATAAATGTTAACATGAGACCGAAGAGTATTTGCATACACTATTAGAATACGCCTGAAAATACATAACCTAAAGGAATTGTGGGAATTTAAAATATGTAAACGGCCGTGGATAGGAGTATGCAACTGTTTGTGAAAGTGTATGCATACTTCTAAACGATAACCTAATACCAGTAGGTTACATAAGAAAAGATATTCAGTACTAGTACCATTACTAGTAGTTTAAATCTTACGTATTTTAGTAAGTATTGTTCAAACGACCATGCAATGTGCAACCTGTAACCATCTTTAATAAATATCTAAAGTTAAAGCTTGAATTGTCAATAAACTAAGTAAAGTAGTAACCCAATTTTAAATACATACATATATTCATTTGATATTTTTAAAATATAACGACAATCGATATGCCTACCTAGACATCTCTAAAATTTACACGACTCATTTTATTACTAATTTTCTGAAGTCCAGACTATTATACGAAGTGGGCGATAAGATAACATTTAGAATATTTAGAACGACCAATTAAGGGGAAGCCTCATATGCATGGCTAATGACTTAATTAGCTAGGCATTTCAGTTTGTGCGACATTTTTTCTATATTCCTGAGTGCACGCTGAAAGTGGCTGCATACTTTGTAAAAGAGGTAATAATTTTAAACAACATTGCTCTAGTATTTAATATAATATATTTTGATGTGTAAAATAATTGACATTATTGTAAGTACTTATAGAATTTGTGTATGTGCCAATAATGTAATTAAAACTAAGTGCACGTTTCTAAACGAGAACAACTGTGGATAATCGCAATTATTTCCTGCAACCATAAACAATGCCTTGACAAGTTTTCTACCGCCATTTAAACGTGACGGCCCATTTTACGGACCATTGCAATGTCTTCACAGATTATATCGAGCAAGAAAGTTTATAAAAGTAAACCCTGACTTTGTTTGTTTTATCGATATCATTATATGTATATGCACGGCATTATTTAAATTGAAATTTAATTAAGATTGAAATAAACCTACGACACGGACGGGGCTTCTACAGCGTTTCGTGCTGCAATTCGAACCAATTCAAGTCCCGCTCGCGTCCATTTTTTTTATAAATGTATAATAAGTACAAAAAGCTAAACACACTTTTATGGACTTATAAAAACATTACCCATTTTCTCTTAGCTCTTGTCGTTGTCTATTATTTGACTATGTACAAAAATAACTCAGGCCTTAATAATAGTGACCTCTAGTTTAGAATAGCGAAACCTACGTTAATTTGCCTGGCGGGGTCTCGCTACGGGAGGTCTACGTTTGCATGATAAATCGGGTCCTTCGAAGATGAAATCTATTACATTTACACAATTATAAGTTAAAGTAGATATATTTATGTCCTTGTAGTCATTGCTGCTACTTTATTTTGTGAATTGCTATTTTACACATTAAACAACAATAATTATAACTTGTTATAGCTAAATACTGTCTATAGTTTACGCGACTAGTACACCTTTAAATAAAACACTTTAACGGTTTAAAACGCGATATAATAGTTAAACTTATTTGAAAATGATTTTTAACTTCGGCGCGACATTTCGGATGCTTTGCTGCAGCCGTGGTCACGGGGAGACGTCGGGCCGAAGTTAAAAATCATTTTCAAATAAGTTTAACTAATATATCGCGTTTTAAACCGTTAAAGTGTTTTATTTAATTGTTAGAGCTAGTTAAAATAAATTTAACGTAATGGGAACTTTATTATTCTTAAATATATCTCACGAAATCCACTTGAAACATGAAATAAATATAGCTTAAAACATGTTTCGGTCGCGTCACTTACAGACATATTAAGTTATATCACGAAAATTCAAATTATACATATTAAGTCTCGCCGTCCGTATAAGGTATTGCCTAGTAATTCAAAATGCTTCCTAAACAAATTGCCACCACGATAAATCAGTCCAGTAGTATGAAACCGACGATCGGCAATATATCAAGGAATATTGAATACAACGAAATGCTAATACTGAATTGTGGCACAATTTATAATACATAAGTAAGGCTTTCGCCATTGGTGCATGTTCATAATTATAAAGAATAACGTTTACACGATTTTTTTACACCATAAGTGAAATCTCGTAACTGCCTGTGGGCGAACATAATTTTGTGTCCGTTTCACTATGTAGTAGTTGATCAGAGTTATGTGCCCTGCCCGACCGAAACACATTCGGTTATAGATTGTTTTGTAAAGCAATATGCCGATTCGTGGAGTGTAACTTCTATTGTAGACATCACTAGCTGCAATAAGACGGCTCATTATAGGAGCCATTTTGGACATCTGTTGTAGGATTCTTTGTAATATTATGTGCTAAGCGTGTACCGACTAGACGACAGCTTTATAGATCTAACTTTAGCCGCAGATAATAGAAACTCTTTGATCATTCTGCCCCAATGGCGGTGGGCGCTTTCGCTCGTTATAAATCTCAAACCGAATGCTAACGTAATTGGCGTCGTTAACATGTGATTAGATTTTATTATATTTGTTTCGTTGCGTGTAATTGGCATCGCGGAGGAGCTCATTACATTTGTACGCGATCCGTTAGTTGATATATCGAGATCGTGACCATTGTGAATTCAGCAATTTCAAAATTATTAATACCGTATCTCTTTTGTTTCAGAAGGATCTCTCGGACGATTGTGTGTTCGAGGAACATATAGAGGAGAATAATTACAACACGTATTCGAGGATACGTGGCGGGAAGAAGACGTTCCTGGCGCTGGACAACCGGGGCAAAGCGCGGCGGACGCAGATCCCGGTGAGCAGGCCCCTCGGCAACCTCTCCGGGTACGCCCTCACGCTGACCAAGCGCTGGGAGGGCCCCAAACACACGCAGTGCCCGCCGCGACGGCACCGCGGCAAGCTGAAGCGGCCGCCCCCCTTCCACAGGAACTGCCAGCGCCGCGTCGCGAAACAGAACATGCGGAAACGGAAGCACAAAAAAGCGAACGATCCGAAAAAAAAGCGGCATCCGAAAGCGCGGAGAAAACACGACAGCACGACGAGCACGACGGAGGTGAGCTGGGACGAATCGACGATGTCCACTATGTCGACGACCGACGAGTTTTTTCGGTCGGCGACCGCGCAGGAGGCGACCGGTCGCGCGTGAGCCGGTCGCTGGTCGCGGTCGGGGCCGCCGTGGCGCTCGCACACTAGCACCGTTCCACTTACGCAAGAATCTCTTAGCCACGGTCGGGGGTAGGTGTTATCTTTGAAGGGTACATCATATCGAGAAATCTAGGGCCTTACAGTGACCCGAGTTTTACCAAGATATAATAGCATCGATTGAAGTTGACCGTGCGTTCAATTGGTGATTGATGGTGTGACATTAATATTGTATGTTATTATATTTTGGTGAAATTGGGTTTATGGGCCTTTTTTAGAAATATTCATATCGCAATGGTCGTGATTGTGTCACGAAATATGTTGTAACCTACAGTTGCTACATATGCAAAAAATTGATTATTCCTTGCTTCACTCGAAATTCCCTGCCAAGTCTAATTAATATAAGTTAATAAAAACTTCATTCTTGTAATTTTACAGGCAGCGAATGTTACAATAATTTCTTTAAAAGAAAATATTGTTTCCGCGCTATGATCTTATCATTCCTACTAAACTCTCAATAACGCAAATCGAATCGTAGTCAAATTTATCCGGATTTGTGGTGAAACTCGCCCGTGTATCGTTAACTAACGGTTTAACACAAGACGGAGATGGCGCCTGAGTGCAATTATTGCTTCGGGCAACTTCTATTTCGACTAAGGTGAATGAAATTCTTGCTTTCTTCCTCTCAATTACCTTAATTCGAGAATCCTCAGCCTGTCTCCTTTCGGGCCTTGAATTGTTAATTTTAATGATACCCTAAAATATTCTTCCCCCCTAAATACTCAACAAGTGACGTAACGTCAAAACATGATATTATTCTACCAAAGCTACTGAAATTATCTATCTCAATTATATTCCTAGTTCGCTTTAACGTAGACGTATCGGATTCCAATAATTGTGTTAGTTACGAAATTAATTTAGTCGATAACTTATGATTAATATCGAATGTAAACGAAGCGAGATTTATGTTTGCTAATGTGGAACTGTGTTAGTCGGTGGAAAGATCCTTATTCGCGGCTAATGGCCTGCAAAGTTACGTGTATATATTAACAGTAGGGCCAGTCCTTAAAAACGCGCAGCGATCAATTAAATCCAACTGCGTTAATAAGTATTGCCCGTTTCTTTGGAGTGTCCCTACTGTTCGATTTACTCTATGGCTCGACTGCGTCCGAAGTAGTTTAACCTTTCAACCGAATCACGCGCCTGTTTATTATTCGTATATCATCCGGAACCATTTCCTGTTCAATTAAGTGTAAGTGATCCGTTAACGGATCCAATACGGCTCTGTTTTGAAATCTCATCGGTCTCTCCATCTTTGTAGTAACTTAAAGGCAACTTTGTCGCGAATGTGGGTCTCTGCTTGTTTTTTGTACTTAGACGGTTTTGATTGGTGTATTTTCATAAGGAATTGACTGAAAATATATGACTGAGTAATGTAGGTACCGTCGGGTTTGGCATAGGCTATGATAGTGTAACGTGCGGCGGCGGCATGCTTCTGTTATCTGTAAGTTAGGGATGAAGCAAACGATTTCGCACTGTCCGAACGTTTAAAATAATCGTGGTTCTGCCCTTAGTCTATGGAATTAAATACAACACCGGACGTCGAGCGAGATCGTCGGCTTCTATCCGCCGAATAAAATGGATTAGTGATAAAAGTTTACGGCGATGAAGTGACTATTAGTAGTTAGACATATACGTGTATGTACTTTGTAAATTATTTATTTTATTTTCCATAGAGAAAGTCGTATTTTGTTAACGTTTTAGTTGATGTTTTAATTATTCTCGACCCCTTAGTTCCATCCGATGTAGATAATAGGGTGACATACGCTTGTAATGTTAGTGAGCAATTGTATTATATTTATAATCGTTCTATAGCAATATGCGATTTGCACGGTTTGTATGAGAGAGTGTCACGAACGAAGAGTTCATATTATTACACGAATACATTCTTTATCTATATGTATTGGAATTTTTTTCATTCTACCCGCAATCTTAGAAAAATCATTTGCGGACTAGCATTTCAAACATTGTTGGTATCTGGCTAAAATCGATGAATATTCAATTTGACTACGAAATTCTTCTCTAACGTTTAAACCATGGATATTGTCAGTCAGAAATATAATCAGTATTTCCACACTTGTCGACAATATCGAATCGAAAACGACGAATAAACGAACTGTGTGCCCAGAAATTGGAAATACAAATTTCGATTAATATTCATATTACGAGAAAAGTAATATGTAATTATTTATACTTTATGTAAAACAATCGAGACGAACAAGTATTAATAGTCCGTTGATGAAATATTAAGTGCAGTGAATATTCATTATGACAAGCTTCACGAGTATACTTGTATGTAAGATGCATGATGAATCTAGTTATTTATTAGGTCTGTGGTTACAAGAAATTAACAAGCTAATTGTTGTACTACGAAAAAACATATAATCGTACGCTGTATAAAATTGTCGCAAAGGTCTTTATTATGTATAAGCATCTAAATGTATTTTATTTTCCAATATATGTTTGGCATATCACAATATTTGAAGAATATGTCATAATAGTAAAAAGCCCAATACCTGAAACTTGGGACGTACTTCCTCTGAAATCATTTTTCTACATAGGAAATCATTATTACTATCCCATACTCAGTATTGGTGCATTGTGAATGGTAAATTGTAATTAGACACTGATTTTTACTGAAATGTAAGATGATCAATTCTCGACAATTTTAATTGTGTATCATTTGAGTTTGTCTAACTTGACTAGTGGCCTTGTGCAACATATGAATTTAAAGAGGAACAATTAGTAGATCTTATTATTTAAATAATTGTATGTAACTGCAATACAATATGCGTTTCCATATTTTAGTTTACTTTGTCGTTGTATCATATGTTATTTTTGTTATTTATATCTACACATGTGCCATAATACCCTACTTTTAATAGGGTTATACGATAAAGTACCGATTATATTTAACATTTAATGAGAACGATTCAATGAACTATATCTACTTAACAGCATTCACAGAAACCATAGGATGAACAAAGACGATTAATAAAGTTTTTCTTTGGTTTTGTTGCTTTGTAATTTCTATAAAAAGAGTATATTGTTGCAATGGAAAGTTTTTTGCACATTGTAAGGTTAAATACTTCAATAAGGATATTGTCTAAATTCGATTAAAATATTCATCAAGTTTTTGGTTGCGATAATTGGCAAAAGTGTTTCATACAACCCGGCGGTCTATAGGTGGCCCTTGCTTGTAACAAAAATGTATTGAAAACTCAGCTTTGTACCCACCAAGAAATGGCTTCTATCCCAGACTACCTGCTAAAGTCGTGGTAGAACGGATATCAGTCGAACAGTATTACTTAATTAATTTCGATACTTTACAATTTATAAAATATAGCTGTATTCGTGATAATAATTGTACAAAATCAATTGATAAACCATATTATTATGAATATGAACCACATGTTCATTGGGCGATGATAGAGGAAAAGCGGGTAGAATTGTACATTTGAAAGTTTAACATAATAATTAATACCTGCTCTCCAGGAAACACGAGTTTAAAAAAAGTAACAAGATGAATTACTACATTGTAACGTAGATTTAATGAAGGATGAATGAAACTTTTTAGACAATAACAATATACAGCCTCTTATACCGAAAAAATGAATAAAGATTCTTTAAATATTTGCCAATGTTTTATTTATTCCAAGCAATACATTTTATTTTATTTTTCATAAAATTGCAAAATTAATTGAAAGTATATGAGAACTGTACAAATTAAGATGGCATTAATTATAGGAAATTAGTTAAGATGATGTTTTCCATATCCAAGAGCCTTTAAATCTTTCTAATAAAATTTTAAAAGGAAACAAAGTAAAATCAATATAAGATTATACATTAATGTTTAGATTTAACTGCATAAAATATCTTAACTGGTCATTTTACACATCTTGGTTCGAAAGTATCAAAATTAGTTTTAATTAAAATATTATTTTAAATGCGGACTCCGCAATATCGTGTTATTAAATGACAATTTACGCAGCCAGTAACCTAACATTGACAGTTAGCATCTTTCAGAATTGTCAATTGTCACGCTAAGATGTCAAATGATTGGTCATTCATTTTCCGTTTCCACTCGATGTTTTATTCGATCGTCGCCATTTTGTTGAACAAAAACGATAGTAATCACGAATCACGATGCTATCAGCTCGATTCGATACACATTAACAATCGGATTAATAAAAGTGAAACGTTTTGGTCGTGAATTGATTATTAATCGGGAATCGATAGAAATGAAGAGAACGCCATCCATCGTTTGGCGATTCTTCGATCGTATTGAACAAGATAACCGAGTGGTGGCTATTGTGTGTAAATTATGTGATAATCAATACAAATATTTTGGGAACACCACAAATTTGCGTGCACATTTAACGCACAAACATCCCATTCAATGGGAGCTGGGACAGAATGAATCGCTAGAGGAAGGACTTCGCATAGCAGGCACCGACGACGACACGAACCAATCTTCGCTACTACGGCAAAGACGATACAAAAAGTCCCGCAAAAATGATAACGTATGTTATTCTATATCAGTTGATAAAAATCCTGCTAATGGGGGTGAGGAGGGTGGCATGCCCACAATTAAAGTACGCAACGTATTTATGTAATCAATAGTTTGTTTCATATGGTTTTATCACTATTATGTCATAAACGTATGTAACCAATGGGATAGATTTGTAATTCTATACCTTTATAAATATATAAAATATACTTTGCATACTGCACATAACCATACCATTTGTCAAGCAAGAATTATAAGAAATAATATTACACTAACTGATATGATGACTGTAACCAAACATAGCATCATTAATAAATGTATAAAGTGTATGTGTCCATAGATAGTATAGTAATTTTCTTCAGTGAAGACAACTATATATCAGTTAAATAAATATTTGAAATTTCAGGTTGATATGTTAGAAGTGGACACTGAAGGGGAACATGATGAAGAAACAATTAATTTAGTCAAACAAATGCATGGCGGTTCAGATGAAGAATGGCTTAATGAGGATGTGTTTGAAACAGTTGAAGCATATCAGCCGCAGAAAAAAAGAAGAATGTCATATAAAAGCATTAAAAGAGAGGTGACTAGTCCACAACCATTGACAACTTCTTATTCCCGTCCAACCCCAACAACAAAGCGAGTTATTATCAACAACAGAAGAGATGAATATCAAACCTTTGGTGAATATGTTGGTAACAAACTGAGGAAGTTCAAAAACAATGAAACTCGGTCAAATGTTCAGCAATTAATTACAACGATTCTATGGCAAGCTGAGTATGGAGTTTATAACAATATGGAGACAATAAAAAGGGTTTTGTTACATTCTGTACAAGAAATGAATACACAGCAAGATATCAATATGGAAAAAACAGAAGATACCACCGGTTCTATCGAAGAAACACATGTAGAAACTATTATTTCTGAATAATTCCAAAGAAACTACCTAAAGTAAATGAAATAAATAAAAGATTTGAATAAAACTATTTCTTAATATTCCAAAGAATGTTTCTTATTAAAATTTTAATTTTATAATTGAGTTTAGGACACTAAAAAGTAAAATTTTATATATTTAAAGTAAGTTTTGGCCTATTTTTAACCCATGCTTATTATTTTTATGACAGACCAGACTGACATGTCGGTAAGATTCTAATGTAAATATGATCTTATTATCATGTTAATTTCGAGGTCAAAGAAATATTGAAATTGGATAGTATATAGATAAGTAACGTATCTGACCATAAATGTCAATGTCAAGTGTCAACGTCCAGCTGTTTTAGCAAAATGGCGTGTTTGTCTCGAACATCGCGGAAAATATTAAATAATGCGAAATTTTCACGTTTTATCTCTCGCGATAGTGCTTTTGTAAAACAAAACAATTACCATAATGTCTGGACCGCTTGTGCCTGTGTTATTGGTAGTGGTGTTATTTTCTATGCAGTTAAAAATAGATATGGAAGACACACTGTCTACGCGCTTAAAGCTAAGGTAAATCTGTTTTATTTTTACACCGGTACATAATGTGTACACACCCATATCTCGTATCACTTATGTAAAAAATATTTAATGTTTTAACACAACTATCCCGCTTACCAAGGTATAAGACGTGAATTTTATTGTTAACGTTGTGGGTGTCTGCTTTACTATGTTTTTTTTTTAATATAGATTGAGTAAATATAGTTTTTTTTAGAAAACTTTAAAATTCATGGGATTATGATATCATTAAAATAGGACTCAAAAATGGCTAAGTAATTATTATACGAACCTACTAGAAATATGTATTAATTTTATAATTAAAAGTAAGTAAATCAATCAATATGACTTAGTGGTTGACCTATATCAGTCATTGTTACCAGTTTAAAAAAAATTAACTATAAGATACAAATATCTCTATTGTTTCCTTAAATATTATCAGTGGAACAAAATAATTTAAAGTATTGGCTACATTTTTGCATATTCTGATAAACAAACTTTTATTTACTAATTGCATTTTATTGCAGTCATGAAATGTGTTTTTACTTTGTTGTTTTATGAAGTGCGTGTGAGTAGTCTATCTAGCCCAATATGGGATTTATTTTAAATAAAAAAAAAATATTTGTATATTTCAAAAGAATAGAAATTATTAGACTAGTATTCCCTATCAGCAATATACCTTAAAAAACAAATCAGTAAGAAATTGCTGAGAGTACCTACAAGTTCAAAAAGTGTTTTTTTGGTATCTTAAATGATGAAGAGGGTTCTATAGATGACCCCTGAACAGGTTTCATACATGATCAAATTACTGATGTCAGTCATATTCATATATAAAAATATAGTATATTTTTGCAGTACCTAGTGGCAATTTGCTAAGTATCTTTATTTAAAATGATGTAGCTCTACATCATTTTAACAAAAAAAAAAATTTAAATCTTTAAAAAAAAAAAAATTTTTTTTTTTTTTTTTTAAAATTTTTTTTTTTTTTTTTTTTTTTTTTAAAAAAATTTTTTTTTTTTTTTTTTTTTTTTTTTTTTTTTTTTTTTTTTTTTTTTTTTTTTTTTTTTTTTTTTTTTTTTTTTTTTTTTTTTTTTTTTTTTTTTTTTTTTTTTTTTTTTTTTTTTTTTTTTTTTTTTTTTTTTTTTTTTTGCTAATGACTATTTAAAATGTTGTAGCCCCTCTACATCATTTTAACTAAAGATAAGTTTAGATCCTGAACTAAATAGCAATGTCAGTCATTTTAGTAATCAAAATATTTTGTTTGAATTGACATTTAGATTACAATATTAAAAAAAAAGCTAATCTTCTAACCCACAAAGAATATGATTGTAGTAAGTCACAGTACTTCTATGTCATTTTATAATAAAGTAGTTTGTGCATTTTTAAGGGCTGGTGGCAGTATAAATGCACCACTTGCTTTCAGGCCCATCTACCGCGTGTTCTATGATTATCTTTAAGCAATATAATAAGCGCGAAAGGGTGGGGGTAGATTTTCAAGGAAACACAAAATAATTGGTTGAGCTGGTCCCAAAGTTAAGTCTGAAACCCTTACTGTAAACCATCCAAAAATACATAGCAATAGACAACCACCCGCGTCGTAACAAAGAATCTTGTTTGAGATTAAAATTCACCGACGCGAGAACTAATGCTGGACGATTAATTTTCTATGTGAATCGTAATCAGAGCACAGTGTATAGTGTCCAGTAGGGAGTACAAAAATAAATTACAATCGTAAATTTTTTGTCCTTCACGTAGTAGGTATAATAATTTCGTGTCGAAAAAAATGATTATTATTGATGATGACTTACTTAATTCAATTAGATAGAAAGGAAAGTAAGGTAAACTAGAAATAAGAACTAAAGTAAACTAAGCAAAGAGGTCTTCGATGAGATTTGAACGACATCTTCTGTCGTACGGCCAAATTAAGTTTGCAATTTACAAAAACGGTGCTTATTGTGTTTGCACCTGTGTTTTGATTATGTGGTTTGTATTTCTATTTTTGTACTGTGTCTGAGGGTATAAGGAGCTTTTAGATTTTTAATCTTTTTCTACACGTGTCAACGGGATAATGAGTCCCCCGCGTGAATACTAATGGGACATTGGAGTAATTGCTTTCGATTTTTTTCGGTTTCACTTTCAAGTCGGCTTATGTGGTAAGGTTATTCATTTTATTGTATTGTGGGATCGCTTTTTAAAATACATTCATCTAATTGCTTCATTAATTATTTAGTTTCGAAGTTTTGAACACTGGGTAATGTATTAAGTAAAGCCGCTACTCTTCTCCCCACAAGGTCTTCTACCTACATCTGCGTCTTAAACTTAAGCCTAAGAATTATTAGGAGTACCTAAGATATTATTAAGATTATTTTAAAGAATACTGAAGGATAGCGCATCATTTACAGCTTAAACGAGCTTAGTGCTAGGTATTCGTTACTGCCTGTCGATGGTGTCGATATTAATCTCGATAGCCCGATGATTTGCTCGTTTTTTGAGACTGTGGCGCCTTCACGTCGTCGCCTTGCAAATGCCACTATTATCTGTAGACTTTGTTCTATGTATGTTAAAAATAATTGCCTTTTAATAAATGAAAATGATTGAAGTCAACTTTTGTTTATTTAAACAACATTTCGCGACACAAAAAGTACAAACTACCATTTATTATGGGACATTTACCCAAAAACGGAAATATTTTCTTGCCTACGCGACGTAGGACATGATAAAATTCACGTTTATTTCTTATACAATATATCATAAATTATAATTATCGTGAATCACTGAACCAAAACGATGAATCATTAATAATATTCACTTCGCACTATCCTAGACCACGGTTTGTTATATGAATAATACATTAACGAAACATAGACAATCGGATTTTATCAAAAAGGTTGCGGTTTTACCAGGATAGCGATGGTCTTCCTTACCCAGTATGATGACGTTATATTACATTCAGGTGGTCTGAATTGATTGAAATATAAAGACGATTAAAAGAATGGCAAACTCGTGATGTGTTTTATAATAGCCGATAGTAATAGACCCGGCCTATTTCGGAGAACGTATGACTAATGAATCTTGCTTGTAAATTTAAGTTATATAAATTGCTCGTGTTCAATTCACTAATTACTAAATATATAGATAATACTTCATGTCCACTGATGGTCTCACGCACGATATGTATACTACAAAATACAAATGCATTCGGTTAAAAAAATATCACGTTCCAACAAGACAAGTACAAGATGTTAACAACGTATTTCTTACCAGACCCGAGTTCTTTACTTTGAATTATATTTCTAAAACACTATTGATCTCGTTCAAACGTGTTTTTTTCTCTTCGTGATCGTTTTTATTTTCTGTTATCAGGATGTAAAAATGCTCTTCAAAGTTTTATATGTTTCTATGGATTTTTCCTTTTCCGTTAGTAGTAACGTTTAACATTTATAGCAGGCTAATTTTCTTTAATTTAGTTACAAACCGGTAACGTATAAAAACATTTGGCACCAAAAGATATCATGACTGCTACTGTATTTCTGATAAGGTGATGACAACTTGTAGAGCTGTTCTAGACAATCTGTATTAGAAAACTTATCTGGCTTTTTTTGTTTCTAATAGCTTAAAGACCGCTAGGCGTTAAAGTTGATGCCGATTGACCCGGTATCGTGTTCGTAACAAAACACCTTGATAGTATCGCTCCCACGATTTCAACTAAATCACTCCATATTAACGCTGCATTCAGCCCCTAAATCGCGCAACCCCTTCACCAGACTTATTCGAAGAACAGACCACCAACGATGCCCTTATTAGGTCACTGAGACATTTTTTGTGTCAGAAAATTCCCAAATAGGCTCTTGACGCTCATTGTCTAGGATTCTGATATAATGCTATAATTTGTTCTCGATTTTATGACGGTTTATTGTATGCTTTCGTTATAAATAGGACGTTTAGCTTTTTGTCGTCTCAATATTTAAAACAGCTTAAATACTTTGAAAAGAGAAATACTTTATTATAATATTATTTCAGTTTATTATTTACAGTTTTTATTTGTATTTATATATATAAAAGTATTCAAGCTATTACATAATATGTTTACTTTAGAAGTTAGATTACAACTGTTTAATAACCACTTTTTTAGTTTAGTTGACAGCATCCCAGTTTTATTAAGATAACTGTAATCGAACAGTGCATATTGCATGAAAGCATTTTTAGGCGAAATCTATTAGTTAAATTACTTTTTACTATCACAGAGGGGATTTTCTTAATTAATCCTTGTTTTGCTTCATCAATAACCTAAGAAATACTTACACAGCATCTGCAGCAAATGTCCGGGTCGTAGCTTTCTAGGTTATCGCGATTATGTGACACTGACGTTACCAGAAAATATACTACTCGACAATATTATCTCGTATTTGACACTTACAGTTTCGTTTGTCGTGCCATTGTTGAAAATAGGTGTTCCTGCTAGAGCAGAATAAGTTGTTTTCCTGTTGAGAAATCTTGTTTACAACGCGAAATCGCATTAAAATATGAAGTTTTACTACCGTTCTGTAGTGTAGGACGAGGAACATAACTAAATAATAAACTTACTTTAGCCTATAAACTTTTAAGAGTATATTGGTAAGCTATTTATAGCCATGTAAGCCTCACATCTTGACGATCTGAAACTGAATTTGCCTCATCTGACTTAAATTGTACCCCACCCCCCGCAGATCTGTTACCGTCAAGCGCGTAATATATTTTCGCACTCCATTAGAGGGAAATGCACGTAATTGATTAGCACCAGTGCCGCAGTGACATTGAGGATATGTAGCTATTTGGCAAGAATTCTTTGCACGTTAGAAATGTGACGAGACTTTTACTTTGATGAAACATGCTTCTGCGAAATATATTTATACACTAGCTGTGTCAGCGACTTTGTCGTAGAATAGGGCATTGGGCAACTAAATTTGTATTTGCTAACCTCCTCCACATTTTTATAAATGATATGCGTCCCATGGTTTTGGCGAGTTAGTCTTAAATGATAGACGTCTACCGTCAGGAACATATTTTTAGATCATTTCAAACGAATCATGTCATACATTTTTTTGGTATCTTGACCCGTTTTTGTAGCGTACGCAACGGGAAACCATAAGGTTTTTCTTCGCTCCTATAAGCATCACTGTGTTTTATAGCCTATTACTAGCCTTCCTCGATAAATGCTCTACCAAACACAAAAATAAATTTTCAAACCAGTAGTTCCTAAGACTAGCTTGGTTCAAACATACGAGCAAACAAGTTTTATATCTCGGTATAGATTATATTACTTTTATTAATGGAAAGGATTTTCATTGCTTGATTGTAATATGAAACTGTCGATGAAAACGATCACTTTCACCAAGTTACAAGAAAATCGATCCACAAACAGATCAGCGAGGAATAATGCCCACGAATTCCGGTCGTCAATTCGGTCAGTCATCAATAGTTCAAAAGAACATAGTCCTGCGCAGCCACACGCATTGTTTACCGATAAACATCTTGTTCGTCAATCACTACCAGGACCTACCCCTATAAACTTAGACAACGACTACATGGAACATTTACCCTTAAACATGTACCGAGCAAAGCTTAATATTGCGTGTACTATCGCTTTAATTTATTACGATTAATGGAAAAAATAGAGCATCAGGTGGCAATGTGTTTGAACCTTAACATGATTTTTGAATCGCGGGGCGTTATCTACGAGTTGATCCAATTAACATTGTCTGTTCGGTTTTGGATATGATGTCCAGCGAGGAGTTTTTGGTAATCATTTATTCAGGCTTTCATTCATAACTATGGCGGTCATTTTCGATTTATAATATGACTTCGGAATTGGCTTAAAATCTGCCCTTGAACATTTCGGTGTGAGGCGAGACAAAGCATTTTTTCATGCTTCGTCTATGGTGCTCGTTAGCCAATTTATGTCGTAACTTGATTGATCGATGATGCGAAGAACGCAAATAAACGACTCTATTTTGTTGACTAGTGATGTAGTAGATCGTGACTTCCATTTGCTTATTCTTTCATACTTTTAACATTCTTTGTATAGAATGTGTACAAGACCTCTAACTGTACATTTTACTAGCTACCTTCAAATGAACAAATATATAAAACCAGCTGTGCTAGCGACTTTGTCCGCGTAGAATATTTTTGGCATCCAAATTTGTTTTTGCTATCCTCCTCTTCATGTTTATAAATTTAAGCTGTTACCCATGACTTCGGTCGCGTCCCGTCGTTTGTGTAAGTTAACTTTAAAATATAGACATAAAGGGTCGTGGACATAAATCATTTAAAGAGGAATCATCCTTCAATACATATTTTTGGGTATGTTGAACCGTTTTCGAAGCGGAAACTCATAAAGATGAATAATTTTCCCCGTTTTTCCACATTTTTCGCCGTTTATTCGCTTCTATTAGTCACAGCGCGATGTTTTATAGCCTTATAACCTTCCTTGTTAAATACTTTAACCAAAACAAAAAGAATTTCAATTCGAAACAGTAGTTTCTGAGATTAGCACGTTCAAACAAACTCTTGAGCTATATATATTATTATATGAAGGTAACCTGGTAATCAGGAAAGTAAATATCCTATATGTCGTTAATTTAGGATACTACGATTTTCGATTGTAAAAGCGTTCTGTTTTGTTTGTAAGCCAAATTTAACTTATAGATTGTTCAAGCATTGTTGGTCACTATTAGAGTTTAATTGAAAACTGTCTCAGGAGATAAACCAGTTCAGACGAAACTTTTTAACAATATTCTTAATGCAATTACATTTAAACTCGCCTATTTGTCAGATAAATTACAGAAAATATATGTCCGCTCGATAATACGCCGATAGTACCCGAAACGCATTACTGACCAGTGATTTATCCCCAAAATATCGATGCCATCGTCTCATACATCATTGTTGAGCTATATTCTTTCCATTGTCAAACTTCACCCTTCTATCTTATCTCAGTCGCCCGGAAAATAATTGTCTATTGCATTTCTTTTGTTAGGCTTTAAGCGACGCCCTCTCGCTCCAGTCAAATTCTTCGACACAAAGGCAGGTTTTCAAGTTGGAATGTGAAATTACATTTGAGATAGATAACTCTTTTTCAATTGGGAAATCGCATCAACCTTAAATTGCTTTTCGTAAAAACTGGTTTTCAAACTCATTTGTTTAACTGTTACTAGAATATTAATAATACGCAAATCTTAATTAATAAGCTGATTATCACTGGTTCGGCGCCGACAGAGAGCGACCTCTCATATCCTCTCGTTCATCTTGATTGAGATTTATTGGAGACACGGCTCGGCCGTTCGGCTCGCACTATATAAATCAGGCCAAGCCGACGCTTTGAACAATTTCTATTTTTCCTGCAAAAGGACTACTATTTCCTGTACTTTAGAGTTTTGAATTCTTCCCTTAGTACCTAATTCAATCGACGAAATTGAATTTGAGTGCAGCTTTATAAACATTATCACGTACACTATGTACTGTAACTTTTTTGATTGACGTGCGAGTTCAGTAATAAGCATTATTGTCTACATGCTGACCGACAAGGAGGAAAAATTTTGTTTGGAGAGTCATAGATTTACGATAAAATTCTAATTTGACTATAAAAATATAACCTTAATCTCCCTTCGATTTATAGACGATTTGACGAAGAACGGTTTTAAAAATTTTTAGTTATGATAGCTAAGTGGATTATAAAAGATTATTGCTGTATAACCAAGATGTTGACCGCATTCGTTTATTGATTTACTATGCTAATAAATGGTGAAAACAGTATTAACAGTAACAGTTAATAATAGAAACGATTCGTCGTATAAAAGAAAATATTTACAATTAAATTATATAAATAACATACATGTCTTACTCGTATGTCATTTAGTTATTATTTTGAGTAGGAGTAATGAGACTAATTATACTTAGTTTGTTTGTTGTTGTATTGAGATGTAATGATATGGCATTAATGAACTCTGATCATTACTGAAATAAACCATTATAAAATCGCTAACAGCTATTCTTCGTTATGGAGACGTAAAAAAAATTGCCAACAATGGACTTAGTTTGTTCCACGGTAACAAATCAAGATGGGATGACGTTGATTTGACGGGCATGTGTAAACCTCGTGCAAACCTGTTCGATGGACTGGTCCACTTCGTTTAATATTCCCTCGTCTTGATCAATAGATTTACCGACTGCAATAGGAGCTATCTTGAGATGTTCCTTTGTTTTCTATTCCGTCAACTGTCTGTATTGTTTATTTGTAGCGCAAAAGTTATATTGCATTAATAGCTGTGATTACAAAGTAGTATTATTATAATGCAAAACAGACGTAAACCCAAGTCTTATAAAATAACATACTGCTGACAATTTTGTCGGAAAACCATTTAACAGACTTTTTTGGAGAAATAATATTTGTGAGTGTAGGAGGTTAAGGCTGATTGAAACAACTGTTAGGTACCGAGTAGGTATATTTCTCTACTTGTGACTCTACTACAACTGAAGCTCGAAAATGGGGTGTTGGCGTTTATATAACGACTTACAAGTACTCTGTTGACTTTTTAAAATTAGTTTTTGCACCAGTATCAATTGAGCTTCTTAATACATTTTACAAACTGGTCTAGAAAGTCAATTCAATATCCAACAGTGAGGTTTGCAATGATATTCGGAAATAGGATCTTTTTACAGAGTATTTAAGTACTATAACGCAAATACTTTAATCATATTATCTCGTGGCTCCATGTTGTATTGTATCATACGAATATGGGATTGATAAAACCATTACGAAATTCGTCGCTTATTATTATGTTCGTTACATACTTATTATTGAAAATCGATAAGAAAACACGTGCTCCGAGATTCCGTACATCAATTGACAGCTTGCGGTCTCCGGATTTGGCAGTCGCACTGCCTCAGAAATCAGTCCTCCATCATTGGCTATGACACGCCGACGTTGATTGATAGCCTCGTCGCTGCCGGGGACAAAGTGTTTTGCGGTGGACGTTCAGAGGTTTTTGAAGGTGCGCTATACGGGTCCATTTAATACTGTGACGTGGACTGACATATATTGACACAGTTTACGACGTTTTGAATGACTGTTTAGAAATGTTGTAATCCCTCAAATGGCAATGGCAGCCGTGACGGTCGAATGTGGTGCGGTTTGGGACCGTAGAATGGAGAAAAATGTAATTGTGTGCTAATGCCCCTAATACCCCTACTCCTTTGCATTTTAGGAGCCTTTACAAGCCCTATCAGGATAATATCATTTCATTTTTATCGACAGGAATAAAAAAAATGAAACCGCTGCCTTACACTTTTGTTTTCTTTGGAGATCAATGTGAACAGCGCGTTACATGATATATTATTCAGTCAGAAGAGGTCATATCAATATCAGCAAGCACTTTTGGGGATGTCGACAGCAATTTAGTGAAGCGATAAAACAATTTAGTTGACAGCTTAGTAAAGTACAAAGTGCGCCGGCGTTCATTTTCTGCCATCACCCTCTACTCCTATTTGAATGATTATGCAATTGGAGTAGACAAAGATTGATCTTTGTTTGCGAAACAGTTATATACATGTTCACGTAATTTAACATTTTAAAGTTATATTTCAATTCAATCATTTATAAGTAACACAATGAAAAATAATCGTCAGCCATCTAATGTGTTGTATAAATTGGGAGGTGCTGAGGTCCATACGACATGCTGATGACAAAAACAATAAGTGTCCCTGGATTCAATGTTAAAGGACTTATATATATAGAGGTCTAATACCGTTATATTGGCATGTTATCGACGTTTATATGTAACGATTTTTATAGTCATTAGTCGTAATCGGCATGTTTCAGTGGCAAAAATGTCAGCCAAACGCCCTGACTTGGAATGCAGAGGAACTTTAATATTTTCAGTATATTTTCATGCCTATAAAAAAATGATCTTTGTAACAGAAAGCATAAGAAGCAGTTAACTGAAGTGTATGCTCACTTCAGCTACCTACTATATTCAAAAACAGTATCCGGGATATAATCAAATTTTAAATAATATTTGTAAAGAACTTAACAAAGTATGACACACCTTATTTTTGTACGTTTTCTGTTTGCTACGCAGACAGCGGATTAATGTAACACTAACGATTACTGAATGTGTCGTGTCGTGTATTGTTAAGGAGCGATCCAGTTGCCGAAATGAATTAGTAAATCGAAATCGACATTCCCCAAGCTCTGGCCCGAGTAAAAAGTATCTCTAATTTATTTATGAGAATCGGGAGCCGCACTGACGAGCTAGAAGGCCTGTCTAAATACAAAGAGGCGGCGATAATTTCGTGGGGTCAGCTTCAATGCTATTGTTAAAGGATTTTCGATATTGACTCCCTTTATTTGTTCGAGATTATAGTTATTTAACTGTATTATGTACCTACTTAACTACACAAAGAAATTATTTTTGATTTGGATCGATTTGTTTAATGACGCCACTGAACTGTAGCAGTCTCTTTAAATAAAACACGTCTAGGGTATAAAACGCGATATATATTAATCAAACCCATTAGATTTTCTTTTGCTACGGCCCGTTTCGGATGCTTTTGATGCGTGGTCTACCTGTGACCACGGCTGCTGCAAACCATCTAATATATATCGTGTTTTAAATCTGTACACGCGTAAACTACAGACAGCGCTTAAATTCCGATAAATTAAATGTACTCCGTAAGATCGCTATACATTAACTTACAGCTATGTAATCACTGGATTATTTCCTTACTTCGGTATCAGCCCTCTGTATCAATGCAAGCTGCATTTTCCTTTTTTAATTCTACGCAGTCAATAAAGTCATAACGAGATTTATAATAGATACAAGCTTGTTTACCATATATTGCATCAGATTACATATAATTACACGTTCAGCCTTGTTCGCAGACACTTAAAATAACACCTTCACACATGAACTGGTGCTAAAGTGTTACCCTGCTCTACACCATTAGATGATATGTGGCCGTCATAATCGATCAGCCTGTCATTTGCGGTATTACCGACATCGATATCATTAGGGTTGCTCACATCGCTTTAAATAATATTATTATCATAATTTTGCTCCCGAGTTCGTCTACATCGTTATTTGATGATCATTGTTGGTAAAAAACATGAAAGCAGAGGAAACAAAAAAACATTGAAGAAAAAATAATAGGTACTATAGATTACATTATTATAACTGTGTCAAATGTCTATAATTCGCTGGTCTTTCAGCATTGCCTTCATTGAGCGTAGATAAAGGATATAAAGATGGCACGGATAAGTTATTACTAATTGTACCTCGCGAGTCTTACAGAAGTTTGCCTTTGAATTAACCTTAATCTATTGTTACATAGACATTACATTTCCCACAGCTAACTATTGAAAATTAGATCACGTTTTGTGTATATTTGTTGGAATAGTTAACTATTCGAAGCCTGCAAAAGTTCTTTTCAGACCTATAATCCTCATATAAAATTCTGAATCGGGCAGATGGTATATTTACCAGCTCGAATGCAGTGTAAAAGGCTTAGTGTGTTCGAAACAAACCGTCTACGCCGTAGCACATAAGACGTTGGTAGCCCTAAGTTTGAAACGGTTCGGTTAAAATTACATTATTTCGAATCTTGGCTCCTTTACTTTAAAGTCGTAATTTCAACTTACTTTGTATTCTTACGCATGTCTAAAATTAAACCTAATTAGTCAAAGTAACAACTTGTTATGTCATTCATGGGGTGTTGCGGTGTCTAAGAATGTTGATAGAATATTTAAATTGGTTGTTTGCTGATAGATGCTTGTCGGTTACAGCTGTGATCTAAGATTCACCAATACCGAGAGTATAACACATATACTCATAATAGTTAAATTATCACGGGGAGAACAAAGGCCCTTGTCTCACAACGGTGAAAATAAAAGTAAATACCTAATTTTGTACATATGAGAATACATTGTTTTAAATAATGAAAGTGATATTTTCAACAAATTGCGTTCTTTATTATTTTATAATAATACTTTTAGTATTTTATTCAAAATAATTATTGATATCGATGCTGCATTAGATAGTTTATTAGTTTATAACAAACTATCTTGTGTGCATAAATAGTTTATTTAACACAACGATGGGACTCTAATCTACGGCTACAGCATACCTTGCTCGACCTATTTTGCTCAACTGTAATTAGTAAACCATTTATTGTGCTTTATCCTTTTTAACATTATATGTATATACTCTCATGTGACATTAAGTTTAAAAATGTTATCATGACTCGAAATTCTAATACTAATCTTTTGCATTTTTCTTATACAATAAAGTTTCCCAGAGGAGGAAACATTTACAGCTAAATGAAGGCTTTAAAATGATATTGCATAGCTCGTGTTCAGTTTATATAGCTCAGCCATATAACTTAGTTTTACTCGTACAAAGAACAACACTAATGAACTACTCACTCTAAGATTATGTTAGCAATGAAAACTTAAGTCGTCACATTTCAGCAATTATTTTGTACTATTTCTCTCAAATGATATATTCGGGGAAGTGAACGCGTCTGTACGTCAACGGGGACAGATTTATCTGTTTGTTTGCTCGCTTCTAACAACTTATCCACAGAACAGAAATGTACAGTTGCCACTGTATGATAAACGAACATCACTATTCCTTTAGAAAGCCTGAAAAACGATCGCTCAGTGTCAATAGGTAATTGTTTAGTTAAATTAAATTTACAAAAGTGCATGTGTTATATTTAAAAGGGATTAAGTGCAGGAAATAATTATAAAACGCGGCGTTTTACTCGCGTTTTATTTGTCCGTATTGGTTGTGTTTATTCTCGGTTCAACTGATCTGAATGCGATTTAGCACTTATGCAAGTCTTATTTATAACTTAGAAATGCACTTGGCCGTCATCAGGGCTCTGTAACTTTCATTCATTTATTTTAATTAAAATCACACCTAGTATAACTACTAGCTGTGCCCGCGCCACTTCGTCCGCGTGGAATAGTTATTTTGTCCATTAAATGTATCTGCAAACAGCCTCCTCCGCTTTAAAGATATAACTATTATCGACGTCGTTCCCGTCCCGTGGGGTTGCGAGACAATCTTAAAGTTAGACATATACCGTCGCGGACATTTTTTTACATCATTTAAAGAGGAAACATTTTTATATAAAAATCTTTTTGCAATATATAAAAATCAATTTTAGACTAAAAATTTTGCGACACGGGCGAGGACTTAATCCGGCATCCTTAACGTGTCATGCTATTGCTCTATGAAACATGTCTTAGACCTGAATGTTCAAAATAATAAGGTTCTTCCAAGGTTCCAAATAAATTATAGTAAAATCTTCCAAGGTTCCAAATAAATTATAGTATTTACTGCTCCGCGTTTAATACTGTATTCTGCCGATAGGTTAGCATTATCATAATGAAGTTATTACATGAATAGCGTCTCATACCTGGTGGTCCGAAATCCGAGCTATTATTTTTTGTGGCCCTCTCAAGTAATCCACTATTGATTTTGCTAATCTATACTAATATTATAAAGAGGAAAGATTTGTATTTTGTATGTAATGGATAAACTCAAAAAGTACTGGACCGATTTTAATAATTCTTTTTTCATTAGACAGCTACATTATCACTGAGTAACATTGGATATATTTCGTACTAGATTAGTATAGAAATCTTTAGAAATTTCTATCAAAACCAACGGGAGGTGTAAAAAAATGTGCCATAAAATATCTTTAATCGCATACGCTGCGAAAAGTATTTATGATTGGACGAAAAACTGTTCAACAATATTATAGAATATATCAATATCTACAAAAAACATCGCCAGAGCATATGTCTAACTATTGTAGTTACGTCGTTATAACTAGAATAGCCTAGAAAACTAGAAATGCCGATCAAAATCAGACCGTGTTATCCGTACCATTTATAAATTTTTATCCAAATAAATAATTAAATATTCAAGACTGTCTCAATACCTGTTGATTGTTGAAATCGGACATTCCATTCAAAAGATATCATGAAATTAAAATAAAAATACATGCCGGCGGCGGCGCATCGAGTAACTAATTCGACGATAGAGGGGCAGTGCGGCCGGCTACTTACGCAGTGGGCGCGAAGGACATTGAATATTTCGAAATTTTTTTTTACATTTTTATGTTTTACTTAAAAAGTTCTTTTCAGAGCTACTAAGTATTAGTATTAGGAATTACACTTTACATAATATTTGTTAAAGTTCTTTTCAGAACGATCGCTTTGAACTCGCATATTTTATTTTGTATTATTATTAGTTTATTCTTAATTTCTCTGATTTAAAATAAATATCCTTCATAGCAATATACCTAGAAGAAGAAGGCTTAAAAAGTACATAAATACATACATATATTAAATGTATATTAATATAGTAGTAAAGTATTACTTCATCAGGAGTGAAGTTAGTAATATACTATCATTTATATAAAAGTGTAAAATCACTTTCTCTACACATTTCTCTGACGCCCAAAGTTTACGAAGTGGATTATTTATTTATTCTAAAGAGGCTTACCAGCTAAATTTTTTTTAAGCTTTTTTTTTTTTAATTTTTTTTTTTTTTTTTTTTTTTTTTTTTTTTTTTTTTTTAAATACACAATAAAAGCTTAAAGTGAAGTTAGTGAAGAGTTACTATGGAAACGTAAACGGTATGCGATACGTAATGCGTTACGGAGTCCTTTCGTCTAGTTAACGCACATGTTTTTTTTTAATAGCTCACGCACTTATCCATAACACTCGTACACGAAGTCACGCACGCCTGTTTCCTAGAGGGTCTTGAAGATGATCTTGAAAATTGTCTCTTTTCTTGCATATATTTTCACACTTCAGAAGAACCCTTGTAGGCGTACTTATTAAGACTTATCTCTACATTTTATTTAACAGGATTAAAAATGCAAAATTGGAAGAATGTCGTCTACTTTTAATGTGTAAGCAGATTTGGAAAAATTAAGCGTAAGGTAGTAAATATTTTTCCCGGATTTTATTGTCAGCAGTAGCTTAATTTTCGTATTGTCTGTAATTTACGCGAGTAGTACACATTGCAATGAAACATTTTTAACGATTTGAAACATTTTAATTTACTTATTCACAATTTATTTTAACTACAGCTCGATGTTTCGGATCGTTGCAGCAGCAGCCACGTAGTTAAAATTAGTCGTAAATAAATTATCCAGCCAAAATAATCTATCAATAAAACAAATAACAAAGTTTATACCATTCGTTTAGAAGAATGGATGCGTTAAAAAGTGATTCATAAATTAATGATTATCAAAAATCATAAAATCATAAAAAGTATTTATTCAGGAACCATATTACATTAAACTGTTGATCTGGAAACCCTTAAGTAAATAATACCTGTGACAGGGTTTCCAGCTCTTCCATTCATTAATAATACATTATTCCGTATCCCTAAATATTAAACATGCTTTTTTATTTATTTAAATAATATTGGTGTGTGTGTATAAGTATGTGAGTTGATGTGATGTGTGACTTGATGTGTATGGGTGTGTGAGAAAGTGATTGATCATGAGGAGATGTGATTTAACGGGATTCTTCAATTATCCTCTAGCTGATTATAGCTTACACTTTTAACCATTTGCTAGCTAATATTTTAACTTCTCGAAGGTGAGTGGTTTTAGAAGCTTATTTAATTTGTTGTACAAATAAACGATTGCACACAATAGTTACGACCAGCAAAAGCTGTTTTGACTGCAATCTTGTCGACAATATCTTTCCTTCTCTTTTTAAAAATATCTTTATCAAATATTAGAGTACGGTGTTTTTTAAAAATTGTATTTAAAACTAAGCTTTCTAACGGACAGAACCCACTTTGTTGGTAAAGCTCTTCGGTTGGGAATCTGTATGGCAGCGAGTAATTACTTTTAAAAGACCCCTCTGTCCCCGCCATTCTATCAACTTGGTCTTTGCGGCTCCACCCCAAATACATCAATAATTTAAAACTGACTCTGCTAGGGTTATGAAATCTTGTTAAGCAGTTCTTGGTAGTCACATCCGCAATGTTTTAAAAATCAATTAACTTTCTAGCCTATGACATCGCTTCTAATTGTGAGTACCATATAAACGGTCGTCAGTTTACCAATATTTAGTGTTGTCTACTCTTATTTGTGGACATGAGCACCTATTACTTCCTCCAGTTACATTTATGAATTTTAATATTTAAGTTGTTTTTAGGTTGCGTTTTATTACTAATTTTAAAAATATAGTCGTTTTACTGTATTAAGTGTTAAAATCAGTTAGCCATTTGACTCGCTATTTCTTATTTGTGCTTTTCTGAAATGCAAAAAATCGCGTTTCATTACGTTTATAACAGAATAATTTAATAATTCTTAGGCAAATTATAGATACGAAATATTCTTCTAAAACTATCCGGTTATAACATGCTATGGGCGGGTACAAAAAGTTCTCGAAGAAGCAAATTCTAATGAAGCAGCCGGAGGCAGTACAGCGTTTCCGAAATGAGCGCGTGCCTCGCTGGGCGGCCAATTTGTCCGTGAACTTGTTCTACCTTCCTATATTAATAATCCATTAATTTTATTCATTATCTGTTGACTGTATATTAGTAGCGTGACCCACCTCTTTGCTTAAGGCTGTTTTAATATTGTAAAGGTCCACAAAGTGTCGGACTTGCTCATAAGATTTGTATAAGTAGGATCTAACAAGTCGTGGGTTTAATCTTAATCGTTATTTAGATGTAAATCGATCGGTAAGAAATTTGAATTCCATAGGCCAATAACGCATTTTAGTAGACCCATTTTCTATTTAAAGTGAGCATCACATTGGAAGCTTAGATTTTTCTATTTTAAGTTGTAGCAATGTAACGGCAAACCGTGACCAGTCCCGAATTTGAATAACACAGCAGTACACAACCGCCCCGAATCCCGGGTTCAAGCTCGCAAAACAAATCGCCTGTCAAAATCGCACTTTGATAAATGTGTGAGGGTTGCCGAAGACAGGACCAATCAGCCGCGCTGAGTGTTTCGTGTCCACACTTATCTTGATATCTATTTCCTCCTTTGAGTATGTTCAACTGATATTTGATTTATTTTCATATTTAGAAACAGAACACTCAGAAGCAGAGGTGGATAGTCGGGGGAATACGGAAGTTGTATTTTAGGATTCCGTATCCAAAGGATATAAACCCAAATTTACTAAGTGTATTACTAACAAAGTTTAAACTATGTTTGAAATATGTTAAAAATTTAAAATTTATTTCGTCGGCGGCCCGATGTTTCGATTGCTTTGCAGAGGCCGTGATCACGTAGTTACAACGAATAAGTTGATAAATATATTCCGCATTGATGGGGATGAAGTTGTATTTTCGGGTTCTTTATCCAAAGAATAAAGACGCATTCGTTTTAGTAAGACATGTCCTAAAAACAAAATTAAAAAATGTTTGACGTAGGCTTGTGTTCACCAATTGATATTTATTTTATGAAATTTGTATACTTTATTCTATAAATATCTAAAAGTGTTCTACGTAGAAATCACGATAATGGATCATGCATATTTGACGATATTTTACGTATGTA
Source organism: Leptosia nina (assembly GCA_963661955.1). Taxonomy (NCBI): domain Eukaryota; kingdom Metazoa; phylum Arthropoda; class Insecta; order Lepidoptera; family Pieridae; genus Leptosia; species Leptosia nina. Next base: position 526,373 of record CAVLEF010000007.1, read on the forward strand.
GTGTCAAAAACTCCGCTAAATACCTAAGTCCTTTAAGACAGTTATTTTATTGTGCTCCTTCCGAGCAGCATTATTGACAGCGCGTCGTAAATCAATAAACGTCTTTCCTTCTAGGCTATTTAATGGCGAGCGAGATTGATATTTACAACTTGTCCGAATTTTATTGCGGCTCAATTAACTGCTGCTTGATCGCGGGTGACACGTGCGACTCTGTTACCGTAAAGGATACGAATATTGTGAGTCGTATCTCGAACGTACACTTTTGTTTTGGTTGGGATAGTTGAGGTTTGTAATTTTCGTGGGACACATTAATTTCAAAGTGTTACTGTCCAAAATAATATACTCGTTTGTTTTACACTAGTTCTTTTTACTGCTTTGAAATATTCAATTGTTTTTTCTGTGTGTCTGACAATGATTTTCAAACAAATTTAACTTAGAAATACATTCCTCGAAATAGGGAATATCTTATTGTTGGAACTTTCCCCCCGGAAAGATGGAGGTCGTCCCACAACTACTGAAAATACTTAATCTCTAATTGACTGTGATAACTTTAAGTCCAGTCTCGCTCGAACAAACCACTCAACAACGCTTAAAACCACTTGTTCGGAGACTGCATTTTATTTCTTCCCTTCCATACAGCTTACAACTGTAAGGGAGTTTTTCGAGCCTCCTCGTTGTGTTAACGTTTCACAGCGTTGTGCCACTTTATCGAAAAATGTTAATCACCTTCTTGATGTGATTCGTAAAAAATTTAAACAAGTTTTCAATTGAAAGCTAATTCGTAAAACATATTCATAGAAGTAATTGAAGTTGTTATAGTTCACTCTCAAACTTAACAATTGTCTTAATAAATCACTTTTAGCGGTTTAACATGCAAAATATATTACAATTTTTTTGTTCAATTTAACTACGGATGTTACGCGTGCTTTGCAACAGCCTTGGTTACGGACGACGACGGAAGATAAAGGTAATGCCAAAGTCAAATATGTTACGCAGATGGCGCTAGCGTAGATTATTAGATAGAAAAAAAAATTGATAACTTATATATTTTACATTTCTCATACGTTTTTGCTTAAACATATCATTAATACAAATGACATTCTACGAAAAATATTTTCAATGTCCCTTTTCCTTCCTATGACTGTCACGAAATAGAGGAAAATTACTTATATAATAATCGAGGAATTCCAAAGACCTCCTGAGAAATCTTTTAATCAGACCATAGACACCTTTCTCAGAAAGGCTAGAAAACTAGACGATGATATCGTTGCCTCCGCCATTATTTGTTTTCCTTTTGGCGCTGTGTGGTCTGGACCGCCCACCTGTCGTACGAATGATATACGGACGCGAAATAATTATTAGTCCGAGACTGGCTCATTAGCGATCTGTGATACTTACTGGCGAGATTAGAATGAGCTGTAAATTAATACGTCTCAGAGACGTAAATTAAGGTAATACCTGCCTGTACTTGATCCTGAACTAAGAAAAAGTTTGATAAGTAGTCACTAAATCAAATCTGAAATGTGATTCCGAATTTATTCACTAAATACACTATGCATACCAATCATTATCTTGGGCACTAAATATAATTATAGTCTCACTTTTGACTAATACAGTACAAAACTGCAAATGTAAATTTTAAATTAGTTTTAATGTTTCTTCTTTACCTACATAAGCGTACCATTATTGAATCTATACACACATTCGGGTCCAAAATTTTCTAATCAATTTATATTTTGTGAAAAAATTGACTTCCTCGTCTGGAACTTGGATAAGAAATGGGTTCTAGGAATAACGAAATTCGCCCCCGTTTCAAAACGTTCAATGTTTAACACGTTTTGGTTTCAGTTGTGGATTTCCGACTCACAAAGCCAAAATAGGTCGAAGCCTATTTAGAGTCAATGACTGGGGTATTTTACCTTACAAAAGGTGAACCTGCCTGTCCGTCCCCCCCCCGCCCCCCCCCGAATCAGAAGATGCAGCTCAGCTTAACGCATTAAAGATAATAATTAAAATGTCAATTCGGAGTAATACCCTGGCAGCTAACATAACTTGTCCTCGCTGAATAAACAAGGCATGTTTTTATTAATTGACGTGAACTATCACAACCCATTCAGCCAGGACCGCGGAGCGTAAACAATTTAATAAAATAAAGTGATTTGCAGTGAAAGAATAAAGAGATGTGTACACGATATCCGACGCATTTCCACAGTACACGTACCGCCCTTGCAGTTGTGAATGTTGTCTTTTTTATTTTTAAAATGTGGTATTACTAATTCTGTAAGAATTAAAATACGATTTTACACAGCAAAGTTCAAGTCCCGACCGTGTCGTAAACTTTGTTCAATCTAGAATCCGTTTTTAATTTATATAGTGCCATCATGTACATGTGAAAAAAATTAAAGTTTTCAATCTTATAAAATACCTACTTTTATTTTTTCTTGATTTAATCTTTACTACATGTATATAAAGCTGAAGAGTTTGTTTTTTTGAACGCGGCTATTCTCAGGCATCTACAGGCTCGAATTGTGTTAGTTAAAGCATTTATAAAGTATAAAAACCCTGTATAATAGGAGAGAAGTACACCGTGATGTGCAAATTGGGAATCACCATTATCTTTCCGAGGGTACGCTGATTCAGTACATTGCAAGAATGATTCCTCTAACTGATCTAAAAAAATGGTCGCAACACTATATGTCTATCTTTTAAGATTAACTTTCAAGAACGATGGGTCGCCAGTACGGACGCAACCAATGTCGTGGGAAGCTTAAATTTATAAAGATGTAGACGTTTGCAAAAACAAATTTGGATGTCCAAAACAACAACTATTCTACGCGGACGAAGTCGATGACACAGCTAGTATTAAATAAAAAGCTTTATTCAGATTCCGCAGTTAGGTTGATTTCACACTAATCGAGTAGAGTGTTACATTTTATTTTAAACAAATAACCAATATGACTGACTCCTATAATATTAAAGACAGTGAACAACTGCCACTTTTATGAACTGTGTTGCCAGTGTCGGGTAGTTTGTTTTGCAATACTTATGATGACATAAAGATCACCCCGATCTGTAATCGATACGACTTTATATCTGTAAACGAACCAAATAAAATATTAATGTGTTCTGATGTGTAGCCTCTTATTAAACTGTCTCACTATTTCTTTTTCCACACAAGGCGATGATTATTCCTTACCCTATCGTAGCGATACAATAAGGCATAGGGTCTTAAGACCACCACACCGTTTATGCTTTTAAATATCCCTGTTGATTAATACAATGCAACTATTTTTAATGGATATTCGGAAATCTGTGGTTCGTGACTCGGAACGTGATTCGTTCTTAATCGACTTACAATTTAAATCAAATACTTTTAGCGGTTTAAAACGTGAAATATATTACTTCATATTCCTTTCATCTATTAAAATTTTATGGATAAAGAGTGTATTCATATTTCAGAAAAGTTTTAAGTTGTTCTTAGAAACATGTTGGATCCTATGGAAATGGCGTGGACGAGCTTTTTTTTAACTCGTACTCCTAAGTTCGTAAAACGAGATGGATCAATTACTTGAAATATGATCATTATAGCAAATTAATGAAAGTTATGTTGTATTTTAAAGCAAAGTAAGTAAAACTCACGCTGAGCCTTTATATTCGTTTCTTAAAGTGTTGAAGATGAAATATCGTTACAATAACATTACACAACACCAACCTGAACGGTATTTTTATTAACGATCGATACCCAATAATTGTAACAACTATGATCATAGCTCATAAATTGTTCTGTCCATAATCGATGTCGTTATGGTTGCGTAGGCGCACTTGTCTTGTACAAAAATATTATGTAACTGCGGCCATTTTAAATTAATGGTTTAATTTTCTCGATCGCTTCTTTATTGTGCTTCGGTTACAATTGGATTAAATGTATTAGGCCTCTGTTTTCAATATGTTTTGTTGTTAAATTGTTAAGTGGAGTAGAATAGTTTTATTATTTCACGAATAATCATATCTAAAGTCGTTACAGAAAATATTGTGGTCTTGATTAGTGTCATATTTAAATAAAACACTTTAACGGTTTAAAACGCGATATATATTAGTTAAACTTATTTCAAAAATTATATTAACTACGACCCTACGTTTCGGATGTTTTGCAGCAGCTGTGGCCGACGGGGTGACTCGATTTGTTTTATATGTACTACTCGCGTAAACTACAGCTTAGTCTTATATTATTGTAGAATATTTTTGCCTCTACTCTTTATTTCTTCATTACAGTATTATTGCAGTCTTAAATAACCCTACAGTATACGCTGTACGCAGCGTATTAAGCAACATCTCACTCAAAAACGAAACTCGCTCGATACATCATCTCGTTCAATAATTTACATGTGTACATCGCTCACCGGGACATAAGAACCGATACACCGCTCAATTCGTTTATCGTAATAGCCTTTAATTTTTACGGATTTTTCACGAGTGCCAACGATTTACAGCTTTGTATCGGCGGGAAACGTCGGTTTATTGACAGGAGTGATAAATGAAATTGCATTCAAATTGGCAGTAAGTGCTGTAGGAAAGTAATGATTTAATTCCTGTCCAATTTACTCGTATGTATTCTCTGTCTCCGTACAGGTGCTTTAAGTGTGGGGTTCGAATCCCGGTTAAATGTAAAATACGGTATCGGTCGGGTATGGCACAGAAGTTTTATAGACCACTGTAGAGTAAAACTATAAAAAACATAAAAAAATAACCAAATCTCCGTTTAAGTACCCAAAGCAATGACTTCAATTCATTCGAGTCGCCTAACATTCTTGAAATTTGTAATTCTTACTAGTCTCACAGTTCTCACACGCTTTTACGGCGGACCTTCTTACAATATAAACTGTCGGGTTCATACTATCCCTCGACGAAAACCAAAGTTTTACCCGCTGACATCGTGAGGATACGTGTAGCAAAGGACAAATAGCGACAACAAACGGCTTTTATGAGCAATACAAAGAAATAAAACAGGCATCGGCACTGAATATTACTGTGGAATTTAAAATTCAAATTTTATTGCGTTTTTATTAGCTATTTGGTTTGGTGTCGTGTGAAGCGATTTTATTTTAATACCAATTTAAGCGGTTTGAATTGTTTCAATCGCTCGAAAGGATCGTCTTAAAATAACATATTTTTAAATCATTAAACCTTAATAATTTATCTTGAATTACTTATACCAATATACCAACAAATAGGATTGTCCATATTATCAATTTGTTTCGAACGCGTAAATTTTTCTTGATTATTCGTAACAAAATGTTTAATTTTGGGTGGGCTCGTTGGTCGCTAATGGTAGCTATGTATCGCTAATAATCAACGGGTCGAGGTTTACATCCCCACCGTGTCCAACATGTTGGACTTCGTCTGGAAATCTGGATATCAAATGCGTGGTGGAAATACCGGTGATTCCATCCAGGTCACGACACTACACTACAAACCTTGTTTTCCGAATCCAAATAGGTCTATAGCGCGTATTGTTGGGATTTTTTAAACACCCCCAGTATTTCACCTATCATGAAGGGCATGCCCCATCAACACCGTGCGTATCTGTCGTCCTATACCATCAAAAAATCTTGTTTTTGTTCTAATGTTTACTTACAGTACAGCAATTTATTAATAAACATCTCGTTCACAATGCAATGCCAATATCAAAGAATCCTGACACCTGTATCACATATATCCACACGAACCTACAAAGATAGGCCTTGAATAATGAGGCGGAATTTTAATACTAAACGAGCGCGCTATCTAGTTGCGCAGGAGTGCTCCATTCTTTACACCCGACTAGATAACCCCCACATATCGCGGGAGTTCCGGGTGGCATGGCGCATGCGCGAGATTACTATTAGCCCTTTGTGTGTTACATGAGAATATATGTATATCATACAGAACTACGTTATCTGCTGCCTGGGAATGTGAACAAACACCATTTCATTATGTTAAGGACAAGTTGCTACAACTACCTAGAAACGTAATGCGAAAATTATTTGGAATGCGCTCTTGGTTTTATCGTCATTAAGGGGAAGCATAGAGATATTTATTAAAAGTAATTTTATTGTTTAACATAACCTCGGAACAACTCTTTGTAATATTCAAGTTATTATATATATTATATTGTTAATATATAAAAGTAATAAACATTAAAACAAAAACATTTTGCTATAATTAGAAATGCCCATAACACGACCACATCATATACTACTTATAGTACACACTACCAAATTACAATAATTCTTTATTATGTTTCCATATTATCTTTGTTAAATAAATATTGCGATGGACATAGTGGCGGCAACTTTCTTGTCAGTTCTCATTTTGAGACATCTATGTTAATTAAGATCCTATAATGTTTACTGAGGACTTTTTAAAACTGGATCCCGATGCTATTGTTGCAACTATTATCGTGTGAAGATTTTTATATTCTCCAAATATAAAAAATTAAGATAACGCGCTAAATCTGTATCTGAGGAAGACGTCGCCTGTCAGTGGACATGGTCGTCGCCCACGTATTAAGATATAGGAGGGCGCGCTAACACCTCGCATCGTGTTAACTATCGCATGTGTTTAGATGTTAGATTGCGATTATTCAATGAACTTGTTTGAGTGTGTGGACTCGCTAGATGCGATCTGTGGTAATAGACAATATTATAACATTATTGTGAACTCTATGCAAATACATCTAAAAGGATTTAAGAGCTCTGCCTATGCGTGGCAGAAGAAGAGTGTCGTAATTGCCTAGCCTATTTAGCTATTTGTCCCTCGTTAAAATTTTTGTCTTCATTGAGGGTAGTCTAACGCACAGAGTATCGTATAGATAGAGACTTATTAGATAAGCAACAATACGTTGTAATTAAATTAATAGTACACATTAATATACCCTCAAATCTATTACTATCTAACACAATCTAAGATTACATCACTGACACTCACGTCATTATATTCAATGTCGATAAATCTTCTCACTCGAAACTCGACTGGACTTACCACCCACTGGTTTTACTGTGATATTTAGACATTTTTATTGTACTCTCTGGTTTATGATGACCGCCTCTGAGCTATAGACTCTTTGACGCCGTTTGAAATCATTATTCAATTGCCTTGCTTGTCTCTTTAATTAAACACCAGCTTAAAGATACTTATTGACATCTAGTAAAACATTTGTAAGAATGTTCTTGAGAAAGTGATTAATGATAATTATAATGTCAAATCACTAAAATAAATTAAAATAAACAAAGTAGGACTATTTGATTTTTCTATATATCAAATTCATGTTCATAGTCAGAAACAAGAAATATCTGAAACTTAATATATCCAGGACATTTACAATTGATTAAATTGATTTAACGATACTGTATCACGTTTTAATCCGTTAATGTTATTTAAACTTAGTTGTGTGAGCCGAATTAATGCAAGGTTTCGGTTTTTTGAGTAATTTTTGTATGAATTTATCAAAACGAGTAATCACTATAACTTTAAACATTGTTTGTAAAAAACAAAGTCTTATTTCGTTATTAATTCATAATCTTTCTTCGTTTCTTCTAAAGTAATCTGCCGAGCTACCGAGTCGAGAGCCATATAAAGCATTGTTTAATTACAATTAAACGAGGATAGATGGCGCTCGATGCGAAATATATAACTCAACGCCCGCGCAGCATTGGCGCATGACAGCGTGCACGTCACGCGTCAGAACATGCATTTGCATATTAAGACCCGATTTTACTGCGAAAAATTGGCATTGCTTACACTTGACCAGCCGTTAAACTGAAGATTTTTGATGTAACTTCTAAAGAAGACATTGGTAGCCGGTTACTTTCGCAATCAATACCCTTAATGGGTTAAATGAGGTCACAACTAATCTTTATTTAGATTAATATTAAAACTATAATATTTCCAAAGAGCAGCGATTACTTATGAGAATTAAAATCTCCCATTGTAGTCGATACTTAACACGAATATAACTCATAAAATTATGACGTTAAGATGATAGTTAAAGTTATTAAATACAACGACAGTCGCGTCATGGTACTCGGCAGTAAATTAAAAGGGAATACTTACTGGCGTAGAACTTAATCCCTCGGCTGAAGTGAGGAGGAAGTGAAAGTTGGGCATTCATAGTGCTGCAGGTGCCTTCGACGTGTGAAGCCCGACGCCTAGCTGAAGAGTTTCGCATCATCCATGTAATATTGCTTTTATCCTTACTAATATTATAAATGCGAAAGTAACTCTGTCTGTCTGTCTGTGACTCTTTCACGCCAAAACTACTGAACGGATTTAAATGAAATTTGGTATACAGATGGTCTAGACCCTGAGAAAGAACATAGGTTACTTTTTATTGCGAAAAGTTACGATTTATTGTAAAATTATTTCACCTACTTACGCCTTAACGGCCTCCCCGTGACCAAGGTTGCTGCAAAGCATCCGAAACGTCGAGCAGTAGTTAAATATTTTCAAAAATTTTAAGTTTAACTAATATATTTCGCGTTTTAAACCGTTAAACCGTGATCTATGTATTTTTGAGAACCATTCATTAAAAAGTTTATTCCTTCTTTCACGATAAATACCTGACAAACCTTTACACCAGCTCTTAGTTTCTTATCCAAAGCATCGGTTATTAAGCGATTTAACTTTACGATATCAATCGCGCTATCAAGTCGATCTGAATGTTATCAGATCTGGGAGCTGTGCTTTATTGGATAATACGTTATATTGCGCATACTTCTGTGTGGTATTAATAATTTTATTCGACGTTGGTACAGCCGAACTGGGCAGCGAAGTTACGTTACAAGTTATGTACAGGGCATTTGCGCACCTGTATCTTAATTGTAAATTGCAATAGGTGATACGTTTTAATCCGAGGGATACACGGCATACTATTATCATACCGACTGGGCATAGGAGTCCTACTTTTCTAGGAATAAAAGAAGACCAGTGAGACGGACTCAAAAATCACCCAATGTAGTACAAGATACATTTCTCTGAATGAGTTCTGGTATCTACTTTCTTATTTATTGTACAAAGAAAATATTTAGTTATTTATTCTGTAGTGCTTGCCGATTGGACGCTAAGCATTCTAACCCGACATGCATTTTAAATTTTCGTAACTGCTAAAAAAATCTTTTAAAGGTCACGACTTTTATTAAGGCAGAAATTAAAATGGCCTTTATGTTTGTTTAAAACAAAGTTAATAAAATACCTCGAGCCATGTGTCAAAACGTCGCGCTCGACTCGTGCGCACCGCGATTGTCCATGTTTTGACATTTACACTTGCGAATTGTCAGAGGAATTCGTCGGAAGATTTGTTCGTGTTTCCGCGTCGTTGTAGGCCTTTGGTCCTTTGTACGAGTCCTTTATTTGTTTAATGATGATTAGTGGTTTTTGCTTGTGGAGATTTGGATAAGTCATTTAATTCTTATGAAAAGGCATTTCCCAACGCCTTCGAAGCTAGGTGTTTACTGACTGTGTCAGTTTTTGTATTTATGTTCTTTTCTAGCTGTTACGTTGGCGGGTGCTAGAAATAGAAACTTAACAACTTGTGACTAGCTATGCCAATAAAATATGGAATTCTTTTTGTCAGTGACAATAAAATCGAAATGCGTTAACTAATTAAAAATAAATTAAATCGCCTTGCAAATAAAACTATTAATAATTCAAACATAAGTTACAGGCCCAAAAAGCAAACATCGCATGCAAATGATGTTAATTGTCGGTTTTAAATGAGTAATATGTTTGTAATCCTTTTAAGCTGTTAACGCCTAGATCATAGAACAGTGCTCTCTTATCAAAGCAAATTAAGTGGGAATATTAAGAGTAAACTTCTCTATTAGTACCATCATCTATGCCAGATTTGAAATTCACACAAGAAAAAAATTACGCCATGGATTGCCTATTTTATTAAAAACTTAAATGCGGTTCCTATGAATGCGTTGAGCACTGCATGAGTTGAAATAACGCGGAATACAAGGGTATTATTTTGGCATACGTTTTATTTACAATAAATTACAGTCTTTAAATAAAACACACACGGCCACGGCGACCATGGTTGCGATGTTAAGTAGTTTGTTTCCCATTAAAAAGTGTTTTGATAAAATGCCCTACACAATATTTATTTTACACTATATAATAGGCACGTTATTTCATTTGTTTTTGTTTTATCTAAGGCTTAATACAAACTTTTATATTTGATTTCTAAACACTCTTTTGAAACTTTACCTTGTGTTTGTAAGAAGTACATTCCTTAAATAACTGCAAATGAAACATTTCACTTAGCAGCGCACATGTTCTTTAATTACTGGTTTACCCGTTGGGGTGAGGCAGAAAATACTAATCCCATTGGATGTATCGATTATTGGCTAAGCTTGTTTGGGACATACCGAGAGGTGGAGAATTTATGGGTGAACAGGGTTGCCACTTTTTAAGGTGCATTTTATTCGTGCGATATATCGAATGGAGATTTCTTTCGATATCTTCCAATTCAAGTCAAGATTTGATCTATAAACTTCTTGTTGTCGTACATAAAACTTCATTTTTAATTCCAATAGCTGGCATATTAACTATTATGGAGTTCAAGCTATTTTAGATGAATTACAAATTAGTAACTTGTTAACTCTTTTCTATTTGTTAACTCGTTTGGTTTTATAATACCTGTATTGAATATGAGTAAAATACCAAGTAACACGTATGTATGATTCTTTTGTTTTTTTTTAAACATCGATGTTAAACTTTTATTATCTTTATTGTCACATGATAAATAATTAGAAAATATCTTATTTTTGCAGTACTGTCAACCCTAGTAGTTGGATTCCCCGCTAAGAATCCCAGCGGATTACTTCTAAATCCCAACTAATAGCTTTCTGAAAGCGCGTCAAAATGTCAGTTTTGTTAGTTATCTTTGAAGTATTTACGCATTGGTCTCTCTAAATATAGCTGCCTTTTAAGTTTAACCAATTGTTTCCAGGTGTATTGATGTAGGAGCCATTACGTCATTATTAAATTATACATTAACACACTAACAATTTGTTAAGCACATCGCATTAATAGTTGTCAATTAATACATTAGAGTATGTTTTATGAACAACATGAAATAAGGTTTTATAGTTATTTGATTATAACACTTAACGTTAAAAACGCGAAATACATCAGTTAACTAAATTAAAAATTATTTTACCAACGGCCCAACATTACAAAAGTTTACTTTTTTTTTACGTTTATTTTAATGTTTTTCTACTAGCGTAAACCACTATAAACCACTGTCAGTGCTTTATAGTTATTGCATGGACATTACCTTTGAATAAACGTCATTAAGTAGGTAAGCAGCGCCTATCCGCCATATCTCAGAAGGCACTTATATAAAAGGCGTAACCAAAAAGGAAAAGGCTGTATCGGCGCTAAATTGTCGATATCTCACCATCACACCCCATAATCAACCAATTGTCGGCGTCAGCCGCTTCTAGTATTACAGCGAAAGTAACCGTTACACACGTAACGAGTTTTAAGGGTTTACATAAACGTTACAATTCTTAAATTTCAAAAGCCACGTAATTTCATACTTTAAGGGCTCCTATCGTAGTAGAATAAACGCGTTTGTTATACAATTATAATTAGGGATAGGTAAAATACATATGTGCTAAGTCTTGATCTTATTCAGATGTTTCCTATACGTAGTTAGTTTTGTCTATACTTAAAAGAACACTCGTGTTCAAACACCCTTAAACGGATCCCACAGGTCGAAATGAAATCAAAGACGTAACTAACACTCGCAGTGGTCAAACTAACACCATTCAATTGTCCATCTCCGACAAATGGCTCGGGAAATCGTGAGAATATACTGCGCCGACGCAGGGACCTAAAACAGGTGTGTAACAAGCGGCCTTTGGGACAGACCGCGCCTTAGGAGATCTGCGGAATTCAACAAGCGTCTTATCGTTAGGAAGTTTCGTGTCGCGATGACGGCTTGAGCAATTTTCAGTGGAGAAATCGAGGATCTGTAGACGGTATTGTAGACATTAAATCTAATTCGAAGCCCGTTGACATTTACGTAAATCACAGATTTACATAATTAAATAAACCTTAAGGTGATAGGGCCAACTTTGTGTAACTGTAATGTAATCTTTTGATGTCTCATCAACGAAATAATTTACTCAAGACGAGACTTAGCAGTCTTGGTCTTGGTCTTGCGCCAATTTACACCTCGGTCTTGGTCTTGGTCTTGCCGCTCCCAGTCTTGGTCTTGGTCTTGGTCTTGCAGTTGGGGCCTGGCAAGCCTTCCCCCCCCTCCCTTTCCCCTTCTTCCTTTTCCTTTTTTTTTTCTTTTTCTTCCTTCCCCTTTAAAATCTTTTTTTGTTTTGTTCTTTGTGCGTTTTTTTTTATTTCCCCCTTTTTATTCAATCCCTTTTTTTTTTTTCCCTTTTTTTTTTTTTTTTTTCCCCTAATCTCCCTTCCCTTTTTTTTTTTTTTTTTTTTTTTTTTTTTTTTTTTTTTTTTTTTTTTTTTTTTTTCCTTTCTTTTTTTTTAAAACATGCAAGAGCAAGTCTAATTACAATAACTTGTCTTGCAATTACCTATTAGTCTATTACTTTTTTTTTTACTTTTCCCTCCCCCCCCCCAAACCCCTTTTTTTTTTCCCCCTTTTTGCCCTTTTTTATATTACCCCCCTTCAAAACCCCCCCCAATTAAAAAAAAACCCCATATTTTAAAAAAAACCCCCCACACCCCCCCCCCCCCCCCCCCCCCCCCCCCCCCCCCCCCCCCCCCCCTCCCCCTCCTTTTTTTTTCCCTCCCCCCCCCCCCCCCCACCAAAAAAAAAAAAAAAACACCACCCCCCCCCCCTTTTTTACACCCCCCCCCCCCCCCCCCCCAAAAAACAACCCCCCCCCCCCCCCTAAAAAAAAAAAAAAAAATTTTCTCCTCTCCCAAACCACCCCCCCCCCCTTCTCCCCCCCCACCCCCCTTTCCCTCCTTCCCCCCCCTCCTCCCCCCCCCCCCCCCCCCCCCCCCCTTCCCCCCCCCCCCCTTTTTAAAGGGAATACTGTCTGTCTAAAAAAATGTGATCTTTTCAACTATAATATATCGCGTTTTATCAGTTTAAGAGATTGTTTTTATTTAATTATGTATTACTCTCGTAAGTTATAAACAGGATTTATTTTTACAACTTATCACTTATTTTTATATAAAATAAAAAACACACCACAAACCCCCCTTTTCCCTCGGGGGTTAAGATTTTTTTTTCCTTTTTTTTTCCCCTTTTTTTTTTTATTTTATCCCCTCCGGGGGGTTTTCCTTTTTTTTTTTTTTTTTTTTTTTTCCTTTTTTTATATTTTTTTTTTTTTTTTTTTTTTTTTTTTTTTTTTTTTTTTTCCCCCCCCCCCCCCACAAAAAATTTTTTTTTTTTTTTTTTTTTTGTTTGGGGGGGTTTTTTTTTTTTGTTTTGATTTCCAGGGGGGCCCCGGGGGGGGCCCCCCCCCCCCCCCCCCCCCCCCCCTTTTTTTTTAATATTTTAAGGGGAAAATATTATTTTTCTTTTTTTTTTTCCCCCCCCCCCCCCCCCCTGGCGCCTCCCCCCCTTTTTTTTTTTTTTTTTTTTTTTTTTTTTTTTTTTTTTTTTTTTTTTTTTTTTTTGTTGGGGGGGCGTGTTTTTTTTTCCTTTTTTTCCCCCTGGGGGGGGGTTTTTTTTGGGGGGGGGGGGGGGTTTTTTTTGTGGGGTTTTTTTTTTTTTGGGTTTTTTTTTTTTTTTTTTTTTTTTTTTTTTTTTTTTTTTTTTTTTTTTTTTTTTTTTTTTTTTTTTTTTTTTTTTTTTTTTTGCATAGGTCAGTTTTTCATATTCTTTGATACAGTTTTTTTGCGCCTCTCATAGAATTCCTAAGCGCGTACCTACCCCTACACACCGAACTGTTACTTCTAACTACTCAGTGAAATAGCGCTAAGTCCTAGCTGCAAGACGCAAGAGTCTTGCAGGCTATGTCTTGTTCTTGCTCAAGTCTTGCACGGTCAGTCTTGGTCTTGGTCTTGCTAAAAATACGCGGTCTTGTTCTTGGTCTTGGTCTTGCAAAAACGCAAGAACAAGACCAAGACTGCAAGACCAAGACTGAATTTGGGCAACACTATTTGTGTCTCTGTAATGTAATCTTTTGATGTCTCATCAATCAAAAAATTTTCAAAAAAACAACACGCCTGTTTTGACTGTACCCAATAATAGTAGTTTAGTCCCCAGTCTGTGTTGAGATAAAAAACGCCAAATCATGAATAAAATCATGTTAGGATTTCAGTCTGAATTTTAAAATTTCTACAGTCAGAAAAGGTTGACACTGCATTTGTATGTGGCTCGGGTGTTCACCTTCCGTCGATCGAACCCTCTGCTTCCCTCCTCCCCATAATAATAAACATCTATACATCTAATTATTATTAGAATATACCTTTCTCCAAGAGTAACTTGACATGTTCATTGCATCTTATCGTTAAGTAATTGATTGTGTATCGGTTCATCTACTTTTATTTCCTTCATTCGAGTTAACATTCACAACTTAAAACAGTTTTACATCCGGCGTCAAAATACTGAATGCCTTCCGCATACATGTGTCAATTTATAATCATCGATTGAAACAGCGGATGTCTGACACATTGTGGTACTGTACCTCAAACTTGTTATTAAATTTCAAATAGTACGCTCTTTATTTGTCTTACTTTAAATCTTGGTGAGGCCTTAGGGAAGTGAGCAATGCAAAACAATAACTGAACAAATATTTTTTTTACTGTTTAAACACGAAATATAGTTAACTTATTTTTTATTTATTACTACGGCCCGAAATTTCGGATGCTTTGGAGCAGCCGTTCTCTCGTAACAACTGTAACGTTTGGGGGCGTATTTAAAATGAATAAGAAATAACTGATATATTTTTCGTTTTAAACAGTTGTTTTTTGTTGTTGTTTTTTTATGTATTTTTTCTTACATTATAAACCTACATTATTATAACTTTATTTTAATTTATATTTCATGTTTTTTTTACTTGTATCCAATATTATACAAACCACATGGAACCTTTAATTGACGTCGTTAAATAAATCATCTTCATTTACGTGTTTGTTATCTCAGAGCGTTTAAGATAGTGAATCAATTGATTTATCAAATGATAAGATAGGCTTCGTTATCGGCTTTTTAATATCCACCGTCAATCGTGCCTGCTACCCCTACATATAATATTTCAAGGTTGTCTACTGTCTAATATTGTAGAAATAACTTAAATGTTTGCGTTCATCTATGCGGCTTTGCTGCTGTCCTGCTTTTTACTCTGGTCTCTAAATTATTTGTCGCTGGGCTTACTAGTACTGTTTGATTTTCTCCTAATCACTGTTGTGCTAGGGCCTTTTTGTACAGGCGACGGACGTTAGTACAGACTACGACAATAATATAGCACTGCTGATTATTTTTATATATGCCTTATTATGTGTCAAATAACATTACTACATTTATTGTTTTGGCAGCCCTAGCTCATACCGTTTCCCTAGATAATGAGTAATGACAAGTGTTATCATAGGACGATTAGGTAGATTGGATCATCTCGCTACTGTAGTACCCTGACTAGCACGAAAAACTTCGTAAACATTTGAATTTTTGACCCGTCTTTTAGAATCTAGGACCGCTCGCTGTTGGGTTATATGGACCTCCAAGATTATGGTTAATGTCGCTTTCGCCTCCAACGTCGAGAACCTCTTCTCGTTCACGTCGGCCGAACAACCCGAAAGACAATGATATACGGTAACTTGCTTGTTTATTTTACAAATTTCCTTGCCCCTTAAGAGAATTTCAGCTAAACATTGCAGGCAAGATAAGGAGTAAATAAGATAACTGTTACTTATAATCGAGTGTAACTTATCATTTACAGACGTTTTACCATGTTCCAAGCTGAAGCCTTTATCTCGA
The DNA here is from genome assembly GCA_963661955.1 of Leptosia nina. Taxonomy (NCBI): domain Eukaryota; kingdom Metazoa; phylum Arthropoda; class Insecta; order Lepidoptera; family Pieridae; genus Leptosia; species Leptosia nina. The sequence goes on from CAVLEF010000007.1 coordinate 542,322, forward strand.
CCAAGACAGGTGGAACAGGTCAGATAACTTGGCTTCGGTCCAACACTTTCCGATCGATTAGTTTCGACCCAATTAATTTTATATTGTCTTCAACATTTTTACCGTTTATATTTATTAGGCAGTTTAAAATAAATTCAGACGTTTACTTTATTATTGTTTAATTATTGGTTTAACGCAATACATAAAGATAGGAAAAATAATAACGTAGACATTATTTAAAAAATATCATAACATCACACAGCTACGAAAAGAACAAAAGGAATCTATTTGCGTAGAAAATATGTGTTTTTGTTGGTATTTATAATTGTATAAGGAAAATTGTATAGTTAGTTTTACACGCCGTTTCATTGATTAATAATTAATCAATATAGAAATAATGTCACCGATTTTTTTCGAATGTTGACTATAAATTTAGCTTTCTAGTTTCTAACATTAGCGCTAACTAGGTGTGCAGATAAGATGAAGTGCTAATGGCAATGGTTGAAACTAAACGTGATACAGCTCTGATAGATTGTACACCGTTTGTCGGTTAATAGGCTTCGGATAAGCTGCGTCTGCATCCAGCAGAGATACTTTAAGCCATTCTAGTCTAAGAAGGTCAAACAATGTCCAACAGCTCAAACGGTTAATTATTACTGATTTAAAACAAGACGCAATATATGGCAAAATGTCGTGTACCATTTCTTAATTACGATGGCCGAAAACCAAGCGAAGCCAAGACGAACCATACAAATTTGTCCCTCCTTGTAAAAAACAAACAGATCTATCGCACTTAACTTTTTTGCCATGCAGTTAGTTGATAGGACTGGGCTATTTTACTTTTCCTGGTATAAATTAAAAATTTATTTTGATTGAAAAAAAATATGACACCGGCGGAACATGGACAGGCTTCCATAGGGGTTGCCGTGTTCACGCGTGCCGTATTGTTTTCAATCAAAATAGATTTTTAATTTACGTAATGCAATAAAATGTCAAAATATTAAAGTTTTCTGTTTTTTATTTTCAACTTTAAAAGAGCAGCAGCGATACGCTCAAAGCATTTATTAAGAATCCTTCACAATTTAGCATTGACACCGATTTCCTATGTTCTATCAAATTTGACGTCTGTAACTTATTTATATGAATAAGAACCAGTCGTTACCTCTGTAACCGTTATCCGCCTCTGTGCAAGTTAAAGAACAATTAGACCAAATATAGAGAAATATTATTATAATCCATTTTCTGTTAAAGTCTCGCACTTATCTTTGATAAATGACGCTATCTTGGCACCGTGCTTAACCACCCCGTGATCTAATGCCAACAAGGTCTCGTTCACTTACCACCATTTTACCACAGTTTGTTTGCAAACAATGGGTAAAATATACCGAAGACAATGTAATGCAGTTTTTGGCTAAGAGATGGCGGTTTCTCAAACTGATAATGAATGCTAACTCTGTGAAGTATAATACAATAACTTGTACCAGCCCCTGTTCACGGAAAATAACATCTCAATACTTTAAGGTTTTTGTTTGGTGTGACTCGAATTGAATGGGAGGTATCTAAAGGAGTGTGGGATATCTATAGGAGTATATATACTAACATGTCAAGGTGAAGAGTTTGTTTGTATGTTTGGAACTACTTGTGAGAATTAAAAAAAAAAATGTTTTTGTGTTTGTTAGAGCCTTTATCAAGAAAGCCAGTATGCTATGAAACGTCAAAATGCAACCAATAGGAGAGAAGAAACAGCGGGTAATAAGAAAAAAAAAACGGGAAAATATAATCTTTAAGGGTTTCCATCGCGTAAAAACGGTTGATAATACCCAAAAAATTATGTACGAAAGAATGATTTCTCTTAAAATTATTAAAAAAAAATTCGCGACGCTATAATATGTCTGTATATGTCTATGTTTAAGGATTAACTTGCATGAACGACAGTACGCGTCCGACGTCGAGGGTAACAGCTATTTTATAAAGATGAGGTTTGCGAAAATAAATTCTGATGTCCAAAGTAACATTCTACCCAGACGAAGTCGCTGACTCAGCTATAATATATAAACAGGATGTATTTAACCAACCATCATGGTTTTGGACATACAGAAAATGATGTACTGGTTTTCCATCTGTGGACATGAGTTCATGGTCTGGATAAAAATTAGACAATTAGACATCTACCACCACTACGTGTACAATAAAGATGGTATTAAATGGGAATATCTCCTTTGAAAATATAATCTCGAGGTATCAATTTATAATTTAGCCAAGAGCGTCGGACCCCGGGTCCTTTAAGCCGGTAACTACTATGCACTATGTTTAAACGTCAGCACACGACTGTAATGGCCGGCCATTTGTTACCATAACGGCGTTCGGGCTCAGAACACGGTCATCTAGTGTACTTATATATTTATGGCGTCTTGTTTTATGACCTTAATTTGCGACGATTCGCTTAACGAGATCTTGTCAAGTGTCGATTATGGTTATCTCGTCGCGTATTAAATGATTGACTGTAATTTTCTGTTTACTGTGGCCAATGGGCGTAATGAGAGCGATTATTCATTTGTATGTGATATGGAGTTTAATGTTCAATAGCGTTTTGACGCTTACTGGAAATGGGTTTATAATGCTGTAGAAATATCGATCATGTATTTGCTTCTAAATACATTATGATAACCATTATTTAGTAGTGGTTGTAATTTACGCGAGTACACATTTATAAAAAAACACTTTCAACTGTTTAAAACGTGAAATATATTTGTTAAACGAGGAGATCAAAGATAAGGGTGCAAAATCAAAGTCAAAACTGCCTAGCGTAGCAGTCCGCCATCTGTTCCGTCTTCCATCAAAAAGCATCAGAAACGTCGGGCTATTAATAAATTGTAAATAAATTAACTAATATATTACGCGTTTTAAACAGTTATTAAATATAACCCATTTCTATTCAATTATTTAAATGTGTCTGTCAAACAATTATTTCCTTTAACACCATTTATCGATGATTGTTAACTTTTCTCAGCGTTAAATGATCCGTCTAATTATAAAATTAAGGAACAAATGCGATATAATTGAGACGCGCTGGCATTTTCCCAGCCGGCTGACCACCTAATAACTCTTTGATGTGCTTTCAAATCCGCCAGACCAGCGTTTGGCATCCGTTTGACGACACCACAGTATACTTACCGACAGTAATCATTGCTAGGCAGTTTTCTTCGATCCGAAGTTTTATAAATAGATTCTACTGTTTTGTGTGGTGTCTTCTTTGTGGTTGTACTATAATATTAATAAGTAAAATGTAGGAGATGACCTTTCTATAACGCATATTAATGTTTGGCCTATGTAAAAGCTGCGTAGGAATAGATAATATTGTATCGAATCAGTATAAGGATTATTTTATTCACACTGAAATTTTATAAACTGTTGTCAATTGTGAGTGGACGCGACAGATATTTGGAATACACGTGTGCGAGAAGGCATGGTGGTTAACCGTTGGAGAGGCGCCAGGAACCAAATTGGAATACGGCTTCTGTTTCCAAAACTGAAAGGGGATTTTGTATTGCTAACAAATAAGGGAATATACGACTTGGGTGGTAAATGCCAAGAAACTTAAATTATAGCAAAAGGAAGTGTTTAAATGCTTTCGATTTCAATAGAAAGGGTATAACAATACATATTTTGCTTCGGATAAATTATGACAAAAAAATACTGCTTCTTTGTTGTTGTACCATACTCACTCTTTAACTTCGATGTTTTTTTAATATATTCTGTTTTTATTGAAATAAAAGAGTAAGTACGTTACCAAGTTACATAGTAACGTACTCACTGCTTGCTTCCAATAAAAAATCATTTATCCTTCCGTCCATCTACTGACCCAACATTTATTCTTTACTAGATATATTTAGCGTTTACCACGTGTCTAACTTACGAACATAAAACTGTTTAATTTGTGTCAAGTGAATTCCTTCACTGAGCGAACCACAAATCTCCTCGGCGCCTCTCGCGTACTCGCATTTGTTTTCTCGCTTGTTTTGTGTACGAACGGCGTCTTTTAATATAGTAATGTATGTCGCTTATAAATAAGCGATGTTTAGTATAATGACAAACAATTATTTATTTAGTAATACATAGTAAGCAGTAATATAAGCGATAGTCTTTATTCTAAATAGCCATTAACAATTTAACACTGGTTCTTCGGCAATTATTTGGTTCTTCATTGACCGTTTACCCTTATTAGAAGTGATAAAGGATTGTACCTCAAATGGATGGGAGAATGGGGTAAAGATATTTACTGACAGAAGAGGACAGACAAGCATTGAGTTCACTCAATGGTAGAGGATATACCCCAATCATATAATATTTACGCAAGATACGCTATCGACAAGATGGCTTTTTATATTCGGAAATTCGGAAACCAAAACGCGTTTATGACGGCTTTTTCTGACGGCTGGGCGGAAATTTCAATATTTTTCCCGCAGATTTAATATCCAGATTGCCACACGAAATCCAACATGTTTCTGAAAAATGTTTAATTGATTAGCAACATATTGGACCTGGTGGGGAACTCAGGACCCGTTAATTATTAATTCAATATATTGCCGTTATACCAACGAGCCCAACATATTTCGGATATATTCACAAATTTTATATAGGCAAATAATCGGACTTCAGTGCTTTGTACTAGGATTTGAAAATCAACTCGCTAATATCCATATTTTGATATTGTGCACACCAGCCTTACACTCGTTTTTGTTTACAACGATATAATAACGTGCCCCTCCGATATACCTCTAAATCACGCCGCCTCGGCCATTAAACATATAGTAGTACTAATACGATACAAATATTTCTACAATAGGGACTCTTTAAAGTTGTCCGTGGCAGATTTATGGCGGTCCCGAGCTAGCTCCGGTTTCAAACGAAAGTTAAAAGTGCGTGATGTACGCGACTGAGGTGCACGATCGGGTAACAGAAAAAACGTGTCACTGCACTATTTTATATATGTAGTGCTTTATGGCATTGCATAAAGAAATAATCGCTTGGCTCGCGGAGAATTAAACTGGAAATGTGTGCGCCGTGTATACTATTACCACCGCTGTAGCCTAATTGTTAAACGTATTGTTAGCGATGCGTTACGCACCAGAAGTCCTGTCTGTATGTGTAAATAAAATTGATTAGTGAAACGGACACAAAGATGTGTTTGCCATCAGTTTTATAATTTTTACAAATTATGTTACTTAGACTTCCTGTGAAAAATTGGATATTAAATTTCAGTAGAAATATTCAAATTTCTTCCGAATCATGAACTAGTTCATAGTTAGTAGTTCTTGAAGGTGATTGCGTTTCGATTTTTAGTTTGTGAATTTTTAAAATAGGTCGATAGCGCACCTTTCCTCGATGTTATATAGTTGATATATATAGGCCTCACGAAGGCAAATGGTATTTAACTAACATACTATTTTGCTTATAATAATATATGACTGTTACAGAAATTCCTCAATTTAAGAACCAGTAAACATACCATATCTAAAACATAAAATAAACACCGCCATGCCAAGATAGTGATATGTTTACATCAACTTAATGGTGGTAATAGAGATTGATTTAAAGCTCATATCAGGTGTTATTTCGTAATTTTAATGTACCTTAATGGTCGAAACCTTCTATTTGTTAATTTCTAATTACATTTTATCACCGATTGAAAGGAGTTTAAGGAACTAATGGAAACAGCTAAAGCCGAAAAACAGATCACTACTATTCTAGAAAAGGCATCAAGCCCCGGTTTTTCAGTCTTAAAAAATTATATATTTTTATGTATATTGGCTCAGACGTATCTTAGTCTGTAGTAATGCCATACATATTCACTTACTCCTCAGGGTAAGTGTCCCAATGCTTGCCAACCATTGCCAACCAAAATTTGACCACACCGAGGACGTGCAAGACCTTCTTACAGGATCTTTCTTGCATACGAAAAGTACCACAAACGTGGAGACAAGACTGAACGAACAAGCCGTGTTTTATTGGTTTTATTGCAGCTCTTCACTTATAGCTCTCATCCCGACTGGTTAATTAGCATCTATTTTGGACTCTACACATGAATTAGGTATGGCTGGCTACCTCATATATATATACGCCGCAGTCAGCACCGCTTTCCAGTTTCCTCCAGTCAAACAGTCACTCATGCTGTCCTATTATTCTCGATAATTTATATCACGTCCTTTGAATACTTGCTCCGATGAAGTCGTCTCGTATCCTGTACGCTTTCATACGCTGAGATACTGGCGACGCAGAGGATTCAATATGCTTGAGTTATGTGCCCGGCTCGGAGGTAATCGCATCAATTATAAGACTGTGGCTTTCAAAGGCTAATCGCTAAACTTGTATCAATAAATACATCTGCATTTAGACTGACGCCAAATAGCGAAGCTATGGATAGTGAAGCTTAGTATTTACTAGGCTTTATTTTCAAGTATAAGTTAGAAATCTATTTTAATTGTAAATTACTGACAAGACTTGGACCTCGACCGGCATCCACGGCGTTCCGTGCTGTTCTAAACAAGCTTGAGCTATCTTATCCTACACGTTATCGTCGAATTTCTTCAAATCATTGATACATGCACCTCTCGCGTAATTTCAATTACGATGTAATACATTTCTTATTGTGTGATGTGAACATTTTTATAAGTTTTCACGCATTCAATGTCAATAGCTATTCCTGTCATAAGTGTAAGTTTGAGTACCTATCGCCCGTGTAACGGTTTTCTTTCGATCTAGAATGCATTTATAATTCAAATTTAATATAATTTATGCCTCTTCTCTGTAATGTTCTATTCGAAGATTTAAGATTCTGAAATACTTATTGTATTCTAGTGTAAGTGTGGGTAATAGGTATTTTTTAAACTTATCGTACTTACTTACGTACATAGTAAGTTATATATGTAAAAAGCAGATTTACAGCTAAATTCGAAACCGATTGTGTATTATTAGAAATGTTTATATTTAAAATAGACCAGAGATGTATTTTAAACCAACTGTAATTGTAAATTCGTACCTATTCCCATATAATATTATGTAATGTATAATATTGTGTATACGCTTAAGTGAAAATGTATTTCTTGCGTAAATAAATGTCTTAAACTATTTTAAGTTCTAATGAGAATGATTGTAGCTTTTCACCCATATATGTAATCTCTATACAGTAAAGCTATGTTTGAAGAATTATCTTACCATTCGCTATCTGTTGCGCCCTAACCGATCCGGTTAACGGCTCATCATACGGACCTGTGCTGTCGTCGATGAAATATTGATAGTTCTCATTTCTTACTTCCATGCACTTATGACTTGCGAAGCTATATCGATATCAATCACTCTTGTTTAGCCATCTATTAGTCGATACTTGAGGATGACGATATGTGGAGCATATTTCGCAATGGGGGTACCACCACCCAATTCGAACATGACAGGCTTGACGATAAGCTATTTCGTTCTTAACCTTTTCTTTATTTACGTGTTATAAACATTAAAAGATTTTTTTAATACGACACGGGCAGGACTTGAACCGGCATTATAAGTGTTAAGGTTGAAATGACATGGCGCGAGATGTGTGTGAAAAAATTCGACAATGACGGGTATCGATACGGTAGCTGAATTATTTAGAGCGAAAGCACGGAATGCTATGGAAACTGATTTAATCCCTGCCCGGGTCGTAATTTTTTTCAATTTATAATCAGTTTTTAATTTACATACTGCAATATCATGTTAAGAATATAAAAGTTTTCAAACATTATAAACACTGTAAACAAGTAACTTGCATATAGGCTTGCACTTTTGTAAAGTCAACAAAAGTTTACACAAATTCGAAAGCCTTTCGTCACCTTTTTCACAATCTTTCCACCTTATTAACATAGACTAATATAGATAACCGGAGTATCTATTTTATCAGACTGTCAAAATTAAATATGTAAAATGTCTACATTTAAGTAATTAACGGACGTCCAAACTTTCCAAATTGAACACGTTCAAATTATAATGAATGCACATACATTCCGGACATAATGTTTAATGGCCATTACCATAACACCGGTAGCAATAAACGGGTGTAGATAAATGTCCGTGAGTACTTGATGAATGGACACCTATCGGCGATTATCGTAAGTCATAAATGTGAGAAAATTATTTAATATTAAACTGGCTATGCACTGCGCGCGGATAATTAATATTGTACTTGATTGATTGTAATGTGTTGTCCATTTTGAATGCAAGAACGGAATTGTTTGTTTTTAAGGGCCCGTGTCATAGCAACTATCGTGTAGCGGGCCCAAAAAAGCGGGCGTTTTATATAGGATTAAAAAAAAACACTTTTAACGGTTTAAATAGCAAAATATATTATTTATTATTTTATTTTTGGCGCCTCTCTTAAACCTTTACTTTTGAACTGTTCAGTGTTTTTTTTTACTATTCTACTCGCGTAAACTACAGACAATGTCGGTCATATAATATAAAAATTATTCTCCGAATAGACCCGCAACTAAACGCCAAACAATTAATTACCACAAGTGTCGTGCTAACCGACGTCACGGCGGTTAATTAAAGAGATTTACCTTTTCTATTCTAATTTATGTCCTACCCTCGGGGTGGTTAATTTATCGCTATATTTGTGACAAAACTCCTGTTGAGGCCGCCTCGTTCGAGCGCGATTTTATTACGCCGATGTATCATCGTGATAATGTCTGTTTTTTGTACGATTGATGGGATTTTATGGTGTAAACCAGGATCCTCACTTAAAATTTAAGCTAGTAGTGTACTCTCCTAGTCCTACAGAACTCTGTAAGATAAATCGAATCTTGTCAGGACACTATTAATATTATTAAGGTGGCTTAATTCTCTGCTCAATTTACAGAAATACGTACATTGCAATAGTATAATGAAACTTATAGTATTACAAGACCATTCTATAATTTAATAAAAAAAAGAACGATTCAAGAATCAATAATTACAGAAGACTTAAAAATTAAGAAAAAGCGAGGGTAGATTTTTATTTCGTTACATCCAAAAATAGCAAATAGAACAGGACGTATTCGCTTCTTGTCTTATAGCACTTTATTATATATAGCTTTTATCATCACATCGCTAATTACTATGAATTTTATTTCTCTTTCTAAAACATATTGAACTTCGTCTGGAAATCTGAATAGTAAGTGGTGGGTAGTGGTAGAAATATTGAAATATCGTCCGAGTCACTAACCCTCCTCCACAGTGAAAAGCCTTCTAGTTTTATCGCGTTTCGGTTTCAGTCTGTGAGTTTCCGAATATCCAAAGCCAAAGTAGGCACGACAGCGCTTTGTGATTATTTGGCTGGGATATTTCACCTCCCATTAAATGAAACCCATGCTTGTGTCCTTCTGTATGCTTAATACAATCTAGATAAAGGATAGCTAGAATTTGATATTGGCCATAAACCGTACATTTTCTATAACCGATGCGATAGTCCGATTTTTGGGTTATTGCTGGTATGGAAGGTGTCACCGTCGCCGTGCCTAGGAAAGCACGTTTAGCCATGACTCTCAATTATCATCAGTAGTTTAGTGGTGGTTAAAACCTGTCAACCAACTAGGACATAGTTTGATGTTTAAAAAATCGTCATTGCAGAACACAGCGTATAGACGCAAATTGTTAGGTTGCTCTCTACTCCTACCACGACAAGTTGATAAATAAGTTTTGAATGTGTCAGAAATGTATAATTAAAATAAACCAAACACATTAAGTAACAGAACGCGTTTAGCGCGACAACAAAGCGCTAGAAATAGCCGGTCACCCACAATCGTCTATTCTTTCCTTCCGAATATTATTTCTGTTACGGAACGCGGTACGAGGTTCCGCGTATCGCGTTACGTTACGCTTTTGCAACTAAAACATTAAGATTTGTGCCAACTTCTAATGAGATTCCTTAACAACAACAAAAAGCGTAATTTGTAATTCTCCTTTTTTTATCATAGAAGAAGATGCCAGGCATGCATGGGGTTGATTGAATGTGAAGTCATATAACGTCTAAACATGGTGCGTTTGTCTACTTATTTTGGCTTTAGATGTTGGGAAACTCACAGACGGTGGATTGTGACCCAAACAATTACTATCCAGATATTCAGACGAAGTCCAGCATGTTTATATTAAAAACTAATGAACATGTTCGGTATAAGATAGCCATACGTTGCGACCATTAGACGAACGAGCGCGTCGAAAAAGTTTTACGGCTCTCAAGGTAGTTGGCGTGCTAGAAACCCCAAAACGATACAATTAAGGCATCACGAATTTAATAACATCGTTCGTTTGTTTAATGTTAATTATTGGTTAGGTGCGCACATGGATTAGCGCGGATATTATAATAACCGAGTGGAGACGCCTTCCGGGTTCGAACGTGTTATTTAATTAGTTCGCTAGAATTGCGATCTATAACTTATACCTCCGCTCTGTGGCTGCATTGTGCTTATTATAACGTTGGGTCTATATGCAGAATAAATGTATAATATACCACTCGCTCGTCGGTCTAATGGTAGCAATGTTTGACTAGTAATCAACGGTTCTAAACGTGTTATTAATTTATATTTTTTCTGAGACACGTTGGACTTGAAATGTAGATATTAAATAGCTAGTTCTACTACCTATTATTATATGGAAATGCGTCCGAACGAACCACTGTCTACGAAAGAAAAGCAGTGTAGTTTGGTTTTCCCCCAAAAAAGTGGTCAGTGCGTCTTGTTAAGATATTATTATGGTATTTCACTTAATTTTCCTTTTTTTTTGCGTAGATTTTATTTATTGAATGACGAAGATTTCGAGCGTGACAACAACGGGATAGTAAGTAAAAATGAACACAATATATATGTGACGAAACGTTCTATGAAATTTTCAGCAACCCGAAGAGTTGGCGAAATCGGTGAAACTGACGTCACGCGAGCGACGCTTCATAAAGTTCGCGAGCGTGGAGCACGGTGGACAGCTGTACATGACACCTCAGGACTTTCTCGAGTCTGTGGTCGAGCAGGAGCCTCGTCGTAAGTAACCACAGCAGAATGTTTTTACTCTGTAGTTTGTGCTACAGACTAGCCCTTGCTTTGCCCTTCAACGGTTCAAGCAATGTATTTTTTTTTAAACATAGGTCCAAAATATCGAAAACCTGTGTGGGTCACGAACCACCGTCTTCAGATAAAAAAGCCGAGTAGTTTAATCGCTCTCTCGGAATAGTCGGTAGTGTATAGATTTCTGCATGACCAATACGGGATCGACAGCATATTCTATTTTTATATTAACGACTAGGGGTATTTTACGTTCCATATAGTGAATCCCTTGTTTGTATGTCTTTCTCTGTTAAAAAAAAAATCAAATTACAATTTAATACATATAATGAATGACATTAAAATTCATAAATTCAAATTTGCCGCGTATCGCACCTTTGTAATCTGTGAGTGAAAGATGGGCATGATGTAAAGAACTAAAGATATGTTTGATAAAGATCGTGTTATAAAAAGGATATAATTGGGGATATAATAAAAATAAACATTTAGTTTCTTTATACTATTTCAGGTAAGATCATAATTTAGATTACTGTAAATTATATTTGTTGTAAGTAAGTGTATCAAGGAAACAACTTTAAATTTTTTTCAGAGAAACGAATTTTGCTTATTATTGGAAAATCCGTATTCAATATAATATCTTATACCTTTTTTAATTTTATATCCTTAGTTTAAATTCACAATCAGAGGTTGTTAATCTAAAGCAGTGAGTAACGAGTAAATGTTAGATGCGACATGCAATATTTGAATTTAACGAGAAATATTAATACCACGCATGTTCCCAGTATTTTCGCCGTACTTGGAATCTAGCCGTTTTAGCAATCGTCCAATTATGAGACACGTCTACCTGTCGACAGCTCGGCTGAAGCGTCGAGTGCTCAACGTGAAGGAGATAGAACAGCTGCGAGATAGCACGCCACCGCTGAAGAAGGGCTCATCGCAGATGTTCAGGAATATGAGGGACAAGGGTGAGTTTACTTCTTATTTACAGGAACAAGTCAAGACAAGCAAGAAATAAACCTGTGTTTGAAACAGACAGCAGGCATGGACAGTTTTTACATATTGTGCTGTATTATAATGTCGAAGAATTACTTCCATTATCTATCTATCTCGCTATCCACGAGATACGTTTAACACAACCAACAATATCAATTTCAAACTTTTTTCAAGTTTAAAATTAATTAATTGCTATCGAATATGTAATGTTTCATTTCAATTTCTTTCAGGAATAATATCGTACACGGAATACTTGTTCCTGCTTTCCATCTTAACAAGTAAGTAATTATAATATATATATTTATTTTGTTGGTTCTAAGTTATTTTTTATTTGCATATTTATTATATATTCTTATTATTTAACATAATTTCAGAACCTGCGTCGGGATTCCAGATAGCCTTCAACATGTTCGACACGGACGGTAACCAGAGAGTCGATAAAAATGAATTTCTCGTCGTAAGTAGAAATTATTATTGCATTCATATTTTTCATGCACAAATTTATTTTAAACTACAACATCACAGAATTCACGGAGCAAACACAATTAAGAATGTACAACAACAATATTAAGCTATTTTTTGGATTCTAAAATTTTGAGCTATTGACTCCTCCTCAATTAAAGGAAGTTCAATAGTAGAGATTCAGTTCTTAGTGACGATGCCTGAAAAACTAGAAAACCTTAAGCTTATAAAATTGCGACAAAAGTGTACCTGTATAAACCTATTATGCATTTATTGTGATATTTAATTTAACACTTTAATTTGTTTTAACACAGTTACATTTTTGTATATTATACGTAATTTTGTAGTTTCTTTGCAACAAATTAGATGTTGATGTTGTTTTGCCCATAGAATTTTTACTTTACGTTACTTGCACTTACATATATTGCACATTGGCAGTATTTTGAGAGGCACTTATGTTTTAGTAGTGCTAAAATTTCTATAAAGCTGAATGATGTAGATTCACATGGCTCGGTAGCTTGATCTTCGAAAACACGGTAACAGACCTCATCATAAGGCTGGGGTGACCTGTATTAATGTTTATACCCTATGTGTTGCATGTACATATCTAGATACAGCGCCTGCTCGGTGGTTCGATGAAGGAGAGGAAAGATTTGGACTTGTACTCCCAACGGGCAGTGAGTTCGATATTGTGTGAGGTTGATCGTGGATCGATTTTAATGCAGGAGCAATTGGAAACACAAATTAAGACCTAGACCATTTTAAATTTATTTGATTTATAGATCTATGAAGTCGATCCATGACGTTATAATTGTCAATTAAATTGTGTCTAATACCACACCATCGACTACTTACTGCTCCTAACCATTCAATTTAGCTTCGATTTGACTACTTGTGAATTTACTAAAAAGGGGGGGACATTTAAGTGCGACAAAGAATTCACTCAATTCCACATTCTTTCTGACATTTTGTACCTTTCAATTATTATTTATTTATTTGCTTTTCTCTATCATGTTATGTTTTTTTAATACTATTTATCATTGTTGCTTATTTCACTAAGGAAATAACCCGATCTTAATCACAAAACAACCGTTGACATTCTTGACACGATTGCTATATATATCATATACATATTACCACAAGTATTATATAAATAATTAATATATTTATATGTGGCTGTTAGCTGCTTTCTCTAGTCTCTGCAAGTTCTCTAAGGACCCGGATGGGGCAAACTGACCAACCGCCAAAACCTTCAATAGTAAGTTACTGTGAATGGAGCTCTGCTTTTTATGGAATGGTATTTGTATTGTAATGTGACCCTCAAAGGAAAGCCCTAGTTACATTAACGTTTATGAAATTAGTAGGTAACTTGGGCATTCATATAACAAATATTTTAGTAACTTTTTGTATTAACATTTTGTGTATATACAATTTATTGTTTTGTAATATTTGTGTATTGGTAACCCGTTAACTGTAAAATGAAGATTGTGCGAGTTTGAATTCTTTACTTGAATTCATAATTTACGATCTAAGTAAATGAACCTTATTCATGCGTTACACCACAGGGCCCCATGTACTCGTCTTTCTTTCACCAAATTGATCTAACAACATTATAAAGTTAGTAGATAAATTTGGTGATCGTTGACCTTGGAGTAAAGGGCGTAATTTCATGTGATAGTGATTATGAATTGTGAATGTCATTGTATCGACATAACAAAAACTAAAAAATATTGTACGGCTGTCGTGTACTCACACTTAATGTGTATAATATTATCTAAGAATAAATAACCACAAATTTTCCTATCTTTCAAATCTGCATCTACCCTCTTTTATAAAAACATATTTTCGTTATTTTTTCCTCTTTTCATATTTCAAAACTTCTCTTTTTTTCTCTTTAAACCATATTTTCTTATACATTTGAAAAACTATTTTTCAGGTAAGTATTGTAAGCATTTAAATAATACACTTCTAATGATTTAAAACGTGAAATGTAGCCGTTGCCATCAAGCATCCGATACCTCGCGTCATAGCTAAAATAAATTGTAAATCAGTGTCTAATTTTTGTGTTTTAAACCGTTAAAAGTGATTCATTTAAATATTTACTACTACAGACAATACTTTAGTATTGTAATCATCCCATCCATTCTCTATTTTATAACCATTCTAACCTCTACATTATTTATTTGACCTCATTGTTCCTTGAAATAACTCAAACTCATAACGATGTCTCACTTATTTCTCTTAAGTCTAATCAACAATTATACTCCTGCAGATGGAGAAGATATTCAGCTTCGCGTGGCGCGACAAACGCGGCATGTCCGAAGACGAGAAAGTGGAGGGTAAAGAGGAGGAGGGAAATAAGGGTAAGCCTCGAGAACATTACATCAATGACGACCAAGGTCTACAGAGGAGGCACAATATTGACACGATGCTTCAGGTATTTGATTTTTACGATTTCAGCATATTTGACTGACTCTTAATGTGTTATCAACACGCGTTAATCTTTCGATGGCAATTAGTGCTTAGCATAAATCACTACATAGTATAGAACGAAGTCGCTTTTTCTGTCCGCTGTGTACGCTTTAATCTTTAAAACTACGTAACGGGTTTTGATGCGGTTTTTTTAATAGATAGAGTGATTCAAGAGGAAGGTTTTTATATACAACATTTAGTTATTCTGTTATTCAGTATCAGCATTGCTCCCGAGCGAACCCGGGGCAGGTCGCTAGTCCTACAAAGCCTAATAATATCCAAAGTATTTCAACTAGGGCTTACGTTGGTTAAGATTTTCCCTCTATTTGGGGTTCTTGTTGTGTGTACTTGATGATTATTGTATGACGGAATTTTTTATCACTTAGGCATTTAAGTAACAAATTTAATTGTATTTTCAGGTCCACTTCTTCGGTAAAAAGGGTAATAACGATCTCAAATTCGAAGGTTTTCGTCAATTCATGGAGAATTTGCAGACTGAAGTTTTGGAACTGGAATTTCATGAGTTTGCTAAAGGTAAAGGAAATTCTTATTTTATAATCCAGTTATATAGTATTGAAATTCTTCATAATAAACTATAATATTAACGAAACGAAGAATATCTTTCGCAGGTCACGAGACCATATCCGAAGTGGACTTTGCGAAGATTCTCCTCCGTTACACCTATTTGGACACTGACGAATACGACATGTACCTGGACAGACTACTGGACCGCGTCAAGTACGGACAGGGGATCACGTTCCACGAGTTCAAGACCTTCTGCCAGTTCCTGAATAACCTGGAAGACTTTACCATCGCCATGAGGATGTACACCCTCGCTGACCATCCTATATCTAAAGGTATTTTAATTTCATACTTTTGATGACAGATCTAATATTTGAAGATTTTACGACACGAGCAGGACTCGAACCGGCATCTATAGCGTTTGGTGCTGTTGCTGTAACCAATTTGAGCCATCGTGTCCTACACGCAATATTCGATTTTGTTTTAACTTCTCGATACATGCACTTCCTGCGCAATGCAATTTCAACCTAAACAGTTAGCAATGTCTTATGCTTTCCAGATTAATACTCTTTGAAAATTAAATTACAGAGTTTAAAATTTGAAAACTTTAATACTTTTCGCACACGCTGTGCGGTGTTGAACCGGCATCCACAGCTTGTCCGTGTCATAAATTTCTCTCAATCTAATTCCATTCTTATTTTATATAATGTTATCATGTGCAATAACATGTTTAAAATATTAAAGAATATATATATGTGTATACTTGATTCTTTTTAAAATTAAAAAAAAAATATTTAGATTCGTCCAAAATTTTTTGTTTGTCTCTCTGTTCGTCGTGATTCTACAAAGTTTCCAGAAATCTCAGAAATACTTAAGGAACAATTGTTAAGTGTTATTAAAGACAGGCCCTGTCTCTTTCCAACAGCCCGCAGTGTAGTTCGTTTTCAATGATTCTAGAACAGATTTTTATCAATAGTTATTGTATATTCGCAGACGAGTTCCATCGCGCTGTCAAGATCTGCACGGGCATCGCGCAGTCGGAACATCTAGTGAGCACCGTGTTCGCCATCTTCGACGCGGACGGTGATGGTCTTCTCAGCTACAAAGAGTTCATCGCCATCATGAAGGACAGACTGCATCGGGGCTTCAAGGTTAGCTTACTGTTTCACTGTTTTTGAATGTGCTAAGTACTAGCCGAGAGGTTGTGGTTATGTGTAGTAGTAACAGCCCCATGCCCCACATATGGGCATGTCATGTCTATTTAGATATAAATACTTTGGACGAACTCCTTAGTCTATTGGTAGCAATTAATGGCTAACTAATAAATTTGAAATTGTTTCGACACATGCTGGACTTCCTCTGGATATCTGGATCCCGTCGGGCATACTAACTATCACCGACAGATGAAAAAACCGTGAAGTTAGAGAGTTATGGTTCTTTAAATTACCTAATATCCAAAGCCGACAGCTCATCTTTTTTAAATGTTATATGGCTGGGGTGTTTTACTTTACACTATCTTAAAGAAAGTGTTAGGCTTTTGTTGCCTTTTGGAAAGCTTGGGTTTCCGAGCTGATTGACCGTCGAAGTCAGGGAGCTATTCTATATCTAGTGGATGGTATTGGTAGGACATGTTAAGCATTCTCCTATAAAACTGAATCATCAGTGTTTATACTATAATTTTTTTATTGTTTTTTCTGTTTCAGTCCTATGCGAAAAATGAAGGTTGGGAGGCATTCAAGTCCTGTGTTAAACAAGAAATGAAAAGTGCCGTCTAATTTTTATCACTGCACTATATTTTAAGCAATGTTGCCAGTATATAATCAGTTACAAAAGTAATTATCCTTGCCAAAGTTTATTATATTATAACTTTAAATAATGGTTACTGATTCCTATTGTTTAAAACAAACAAAATAATAATGCACAAATATGAAGGTATAAATGAATATCTATATATCGATTTTTATGAATAAAAAATTTGGTCGTCATATAGTGCTTAGAGGTTAAGATCTTGATAATTGCCTGCAAATAAACTATTGCACATTAAAAATATTTATATTAATATATAAGAATTTATGCTTCACTTCAATGTTACATTTGTCTGAAGATTTGAAATGCACCTCTTTGAATATAGCACATGCATATGAGACAAACTAATAATTAGTATTGTCTGTTATTCACGCGATTAGTACAATAGATAAATAACACTTTTAATGGTTTAAAATACGGAATATATTATTTAACATTACTTATGATTTAAAGTAAGCCTTCACGAGGGACACGTAAATTAAAAAAAAAAAAAAAAAATTAATTGTTGTGATTCCGCGTTTTAAACCGTTAAGAGTATTTCAATCAAGAATCTTGTTTAATCATACGCCTTTAGTGAGGAAATGTTAAATTTTAGAAACTAATGTTATAACTTTTAGTGCGTTGAAAATATGAGATTTTATACTGTGTTTTTACTATTTTTAAGGCTTTCGCGATTTTTTCAAAGATTTCTGTTTTCGAAGTCTATGGTTGTCGCAGTGACGTCATCTGATGTTGGACGGTCCTCGACTGAGTGAAGACAAGAAAACTTTAATTGTGACGGCCGAACTGCTCGAAAACCCAAGAAGCTTTGATTCGTGTATTATGTTTACGCAATAAGCAACAAATACTAATAATTTTGTTATATCGCTGGCGATAGTATACTACCAAATGAACGACCTCAAATAATTGTGGATATACAATATTTTCATTGTACTTAAAACTTTTTGGTTGTAAACAACAGTATTACAAATCCAATACTATGTACTAGTCACTGTTTTTAAAATATTATTGAATTTTAGTATGCTGTGAATTAACGTTTAATTATTAATGAATATTATAAATGAAATTGTTTTATTTAACTCCTGAAATGGTAAAATATTGCATTTGAATGCGACAACTTTTAATAGGGAAGGAAAACCGTTTAGTTATGTCACGCGTTACGGCGCCAGTCTGTCAAGTTATCACTTCTGGACCTCTCAAAACACTCGTATTTCCGGAAACTTTATACATAAAAAAAAAACTAAGAGTAACAAAATATTAGGACAAATTCGTTCATAATTATTGCAAATTCTTTTTTTGTGCAAAAGAGATGGCATGCGGTATATTTCATAAAGTGGGAAAGGGAGCGGGGCACTTACCATTATTGTATTCGTAGAATACATAAATTAACAAACTTCGGTTCATTGCTTTAATGAGATTTTTGCATAAAGAAATAAATAAGTTTACAATTATTGTTTCGCAATCGACGAAACGACTTAACTTAAGCGTAAGGAAGAACTGTAAACCTAAAGTTCAATAAGTACAGCGGCACTTAAAATTGAACAGCACTCGATGAAAATTACTGATAAGTTAATGCGGCAGTTAATACACAAAATGAATGCGTAATCAATATGGACTGCGAAAACTCAAACTAGCGCTACGAAATGCTTTTAAAGCTACTAGTTTAAACTTCAATATGTAAATAAAAAAAAAGCCGTCACATTTTTACACACGTTCAATAGAATTCTTCTGTTTAAGTTCTCTTTTAAAGTATTTTTATTAGGTTTCCTTCAGTACCTCTTAAATTGTTCAATACTATATTACTAACTCCAGAGTGTTGTTGATTGGAGTGGCAGATTGGTCTATCCGATTATTAAAAAGTTGGAGGCAGTAGTATCAGACATAGTGAAGACAAAGGTAGTGTTCCTCCAACCATGGATATTTTCATTCACAAGTGAAAACCAAAACTATATTATAATTTTAAATATACAATACAAATACGTCACACCGTCTTGTTATTAATGTATATGCATTACAAAATAAATAAAAAGCTATTTGATGTTTGTAGCACCACGGGGGCTAGCACAAAACTTTGTTATACCGTCGTAAAATAAATAAATATAATAATAATGTAAAATATGTAACATCGTTATTTTGTCCTTCAATTGTACTCTATGAAATATGTCAATAAATGAACATATATTAATGCGGCTCAAACACACCAAATACACTTATATCTTTTTAGTCTTCCTATGAAAGCGGTGTTGAATCCTTATACTCCTCAAATTCCAAAAATATCTTATTTCTCAACCAAATAAGCTCTTAACCCATCTTATTGTAATTGTTTAGTAGAAAGTTACTGCCGTCTCTTTTACGCATGGGCCACTTGTAATTTAAATAAAAGAGGCAAAACATAAATTACCAATTTGTCATTTTTATGAAGGTGTATGACTAACACCCGGGAGCGGACACCAGGTGCATTTGCTCGCCATCGTCTGTAGGCTCTGTTAGACGATGCCTTAAGAGGAAAGCTGCAAGGACGCGGCTCACCTGAAAAATAAATACATGTAATGAATGACATCGACGTTCAAAATTACAATTTTGCCGCGTTTCGCGCGAATGAAAAAATGGCGGACAAGGCTAAGAAGTAATGATATTTTTCTAAAAGATTGTGTTATAAAAAGAATATACGCCCGTACATGGAAAATGGAATAGTAGGAAAATAATAAAACACAAAATTACAGAAACAACCTATTTATGTATATAATAATAACTATTATTAATATAAATAATTCACTACTTACTTCACCTGGCGAATCTTCGTGAACAGCATGGCCGCATCGTGTTAATACTTGCATTTGGAATTTGCCTATCCGACAAAAGCAAATAGCACATAAGTTGTAATTTTAGGTAGACTGAGGGCTGACAAGCCAACATCGACACATATGGTTCTTGACGTATAGCTATCACACTAAGAAGTATGAAGTTTATTATTGGTGACAATGTATGGCTCATAGTCAACAGTTCTGTTTCAATAAGAATCTTGGACACTAAAATCTGAGAGGGCTAACGTCTGGAGAATTTTACCTTCCATCAAATGAACCCCAGACTAGTATGTCTTCCGTTATAAAAAGATTTTTGTGAGTGGCTTTTACAATTTGTGATATTTAGGCCATGTTAAGGTAGAAATGAAAAAGGACTTAGTAAGGTTGCACCTTGCATTTGTCCAACTGTGAGTTCTCTGTCCAGTCCATCCACAGACGCAAGCAACAGAAGACGAGGAGCGCGTGTCGAAAGAAATGAATTTGAAAGACCAGAGAACCAACCGGACCAGTGTTGCTCTGTTTTAGATAGATCCACTCGCCAACGATACCTAGAGCAAAGGTTAAGTTTTAATATCAAAACCCCCATTAAAGACTTTCTTTACAACAAAAAATATCTACATTGTAAGTTAATTAATTATTAAAACGTTTCGTTAAATTTTATATAACGCTCGAGCAAATAGACTGACATTAGAATATATTATTTGCATAGATACCAAATTTCCCGCCAAAAAGCACAGACCAAACAGATACAAAGTTAAAAGTACCTCATAGTTCCTCCTGTGCTAACTGGAGCGGGTTTCTCAAAACCATCGCCGTCCCCTTCGCCCTCCCCCTCTTCGACTATGACGTCAGCGCGTGCGCAGGGTGTCGGAGTTTCATCGTTGCCCGCATCACTTACGTATGTATCCACTTCGTTTATTGCCAACTGATTTGTTGTACAGCTAAACAACGATTATACCAAACTATGTTTAGGTGATTGCCTTAATAAACTGTCGTATTTTATTTGTTTGTCTATATAATACCTTACTTGGGATTAAGTGCGAGAAGATCTGGGTTCGAAACCTGGATACATGAAATGATTTATAAGTTGGGATAAACACAGTGAACTATTAAAAAAAAACAATATTTTTTAAATGTTATTGCACATGAAGGCACTATATAATTTAAAAATCGAAAAAATATTGAAAAAATTTTCGACTCGGGCAGGTCTTGAACCAATTGAGCTACCGAGTCCTACACCCCATCGTCGAATTTTTTCAAATTATTTATTTTCGATTTTTAAATTTACAGTGAATTTTTTAATTATATATCGTCTAACCGCTAACGCATTAAATGCAAATTTGAACCTTTATTAGTTTGACATCAAACATTGAATTACATTTTTTAATAATTATACAATGTACATACTTAACAATCTGACTTGGCATGGACACCCTCGCCGAATCCACGTTGCGCACTTGGCCACTTCGTACACTGAAACATTAATACAAATTGTTAAAAGTTTATTATTAGATTAACACTTAACAGAAAAGAGATACATACCACCACTCAATAGCGTGTTCTATACTTTTAAAATGAGTAGGTCTGCCGCGTAGGAAACTCTGCATGCTCGCTAAAGCATCCATTGCTGTCCCTAAACAGGAAAGAAATTAGTATGGACTGGTGATATAGTAGTGCTTATCTATGAATATTAGGAATAAATCAGTTGTTGATGCACCCTGTGGATTCACGTCCATCCATGATTGGAGAATTCAAGTCCATCTTCATTTTTTCAATCTAAATACATTTTAATTTAATATTACCAATTTCTCTTTTACATGCACAGTTTGTTGCAATTATTTCAACATACCCTCAACCACATCAATTACAGCAACACCATGTATATAGGGCTCCAAAGAGGCAAGGTGTGATGCTCTTACTGCAATAGCTCCACCCATAGAATGGCCTAGCAATATGAGTGGTGGTAGCTCATCATCACCATATAACTTGTGTATTACTTGTTCGACATCTCTAGAAACATATTAAGGCATAGGTTGAAATTTAAAATTTATCTTATATAGGGGTAAGGTTTAGGGTTTAAGATACACTGAACGATAAGTATATTTTCACAATAATGTATGAACTTACTTGATCAATGTGTCAATACTCAAATCATCTGAATCCTTGGCTTGTGTTTCCCCGTGCCCTCTTACATCCATGGAAACAACTTGACAATGAATCATGCTTGTTATTTCCTCCTGAAAATTTAAATTTTGAAGATCAAAACAAGTTTTTAATAAAAGAATAAAGTAATATTATTTCAGACAAAAAGCTATAATTTAGAACATAACATAATCTTGAAAAATTTTAAGTATGGTTTCAAAATCTATCATTATTTGATGACTGGGCATAGTCTGTAAAACCTTACTTAGGGTACTATCAATTATATTGGCATGTCAACAAAAAGCTTAAGTTAAACACTGGCAGTTTAGATTTAAGTATTATCCTGTTTATTGTATTAGTGTCTTGGAAGAGTATTACTAGAATGTTATACATATTATAAATTCAGTGCTCATAATGATTAATAAAAAGCTATACCTACTGTGAACAGGGCCCAACTGAGGCCAGAATAACCTCCGCCATGCAATGTAATAATCCTTGGTCTCTGGGGGTGGTCAGGTTCTGGAGATAGGTAAACACGAAATATACCGCCTTCAGTTTCCAAATCGACAGATTTATCGAAATAACATTTCCACGATACCGGGGCATAGTTACGTTTTCGGCCTCCGCTAAATGGGGCTAATCTGAAAAAAATTTAAACTGTTATAAGTACAATTTCTATGGTTGTAATTAAATTATTTCAATGATGAAATGATATACAATATATCCTTAACATAGAAGCAGAATGTAGTATTTTAGCTATTAAATGTGTTAAACAATTTCTTACTTCGATGTACCCGATGTTCGCGGCATTCTCGGTGGCAACTTGTTTTTCATAATACTTTTTTGCAAAGAAGACATTTTTTCCAAAATACTAAAGACTTTAAATAACCATATAAACAGTGATAATGTGTGAAGGCCACATTTAAATAATTAATTTATGAATGCGATTTTAGTACATCTATAATAATCACAAATAAACTATTATATTGTTATTAGAATCGTCATTTGACAGGCTATATAGAGCACAGATGTAAAAAATATATCACAACAGACGCTTTAACAGATATTGTAAAAAAAGTAAAACTGTCATACATCATATTAACGAAACAATTGATAGATGACATTTGCAAAATAGTGTTTAAGTATGAAAACATTACAATTAATGTTTATTTCTATATTTTTACTTTGATAAAAGTAACCAAATAAAAAAATCGAAAACTAATTTACGTTTCCTTTTTTATTGAAATGGATATCACAATGTCAGATTTTAATAGTATTTGCAGACTTTGCCTAGGGCGAGAAAAAGTAACTTTTAATATTTTTACCTGTCTTTACTCTAAGCGAAACATGTTGTGTTCAGAAATATTATTAAGCTGCACCAGAATTAAGGTATTTGCCACTTGCATTACAATCGGACCTACCTACTTATATACATTCTGATGCAATAGTGTATGATAAATTATGTATTTACAGCCTACTGAAGATGATGGACTGCCACCCTGCATTTGCAGTGATTGTTTTCGACAATTAAAGAAAACTTATGAATTTACCATACAATGTGATAAAAGCGAAAGGATCTTAAGAAACATCCTTAGTCCAACAAACTGTGATGAAAGTGAATCTGATGTTAGTTTAGTTAAAAATGAACCAATAGATAGTACTGGTATATTTGATGATACTAATTCTACTAAAATAAAGGATGAAAATATTATTAAAATTGAACCTGGGCATGGTAAGTGCTTATGATCCTGCTAGTTGAATGCAAGATAAATAATAAAGTTTTGTAGAGAGTCGAGAGACTTCATAAGATTAGATTTAATTAGATAGGTATATTTATGTGACCAAAAGTAAGGGTATGATTAGATTTGATTGAGTATAGAGAACTGATAGATATATTTACATTCTTTTTAATAATACATTGTATGCAGCTAAAGACTAAGTGTTTAAATAATAAAAATTTTATCAAACAAAAAAAAAGAAAAAAAGCAAACTTTTTATTAAATTTATATATAGGCCATATCATCCCACTTAAGGTATTATATGAATGCATTTACTGTGTTTGTATGTTTATATGTAAATATAGCAAGATAACTCAATATTTCAAAATCGTTTTCAGAATCAAACAGAGATTTAAAGAAAAAACGTAAATTATTAAAGAAGAAAGGTGAGAATAAAATTAATAACTATATTACTTTTTTTTGGCCTGTATAGTAATTGAGAAGTATTTCTCCATATTTTACAATGACTAGTGGACATGTTCAGAAGATGCTGAGTGTCGACTAAGCAAAGACTGATGGCCAAATAGCTTGCACAACCCGAGTAGTTTTGTAAAAGTACTTAATGTTCATGCTACCATCAATAAGGGTCTTGTACCAAAGTTTAGATAACTTAAAGTTAATATCTATAGAGATATATTATGGCATTGTGTCTATAAACTAATACTGGGTCATATTAACTCAGTACTAAATTGTAATGATGTTTCATAAAAAAGTTTCAGAGTTGAATGATGACAACGAAAACAATGGAAATTGGATGTCTGATGATGATAATATGCTTGATACATATGTATCAGAAGGTAATTAACTTTTGTGGTGCTGCAGCACAGCAAAATGAGAAACCGGCCAGATCTTGGTTGGATGTCTTTAATAGGTAATGTTCAAATGTTCCAGAGCTTGGTGATTATAATGAAAAGTCTGATAACGAAGCTAATGGCAAATCTGATGATGAAAATTTATTTTTATTAGCAAGTAAATCAGTGGAAGGTAATTTTAAGAATTTATTAGGTGTCCTTTTTAATTCAAGTTTTTAATAATATACAAATTTAAAAGTGATATTGTTGCAGAATCAAATGGAAATATTGTTGAAAAGAAGAAAAGGGGAAGAAAGAAAAAAGGTAATCAAATATTAGTTCAATATTAGGCCTGAAAAACAATTTAGCTGTACCACAAGTCTAATGCTGTAATACTACTATTAACAAATTGTGATTGAAGGTCTAAAAAATTTCTAATTTATAGACTAGACTTGCCTTCCAATAACAATACAACTGGTGAGGTGTTGTTAAATAACTTAATTTCCTAAAAATGTTCTCTTGCATTGACAAACAATATTGTTATACCAGCAACATGCAAATGAGAACTTGTGACTTGACACTTTCAGTTTAATGTTTTGGTTAGGTCTGCCGTTTAAAGGCCAAAGTATTCTAAAAAATTACTGTTAAAATAAGTCTTTTTATTTATTATTTCATTACAGTTTATTCTGAAAATGATAAGCGTATATTACCTACAAGCAAGTTACCACATCAGTGCGATGTGTGTGGCAAAATATTAAGCTCCAAAAGTAACTTGAACTCACACAAAATAATACATACAGATCTAAGGCCATTTAAATGTACTGAGTGCCCTGCTTCTTTCAAGTGAGTATTTATTTATACAAAGGAATGTTTGTTTGACCAAAGTTTAGGCTTTGGCCAGAAAACTTCTTCTAGAGCCATCGTTTTCAGCCCGAACACCAGATTCACATAATATGTATTATAAAACATGTTCACTTGTTGTAGAGGTCACAGTGGACTATTTCAACATAAACGAATGCACACAGGCGAAACTCCATATCACTGTAAATATTGTCCGAAGCAATTTAGGAAAAAGACCAGTCTGGACCATCACCACAGAGTTCATACTGGTAAAAGCATATATTTTTTTTATAATATAGTATTGTCATAAAAACTCAACAAATCTGCTAAATCTTTAAAATATTTATAGTGCCAGGTAATTAATAAACAATTAAACTTAATGCCCTCTCAGGGGAAAAGCTGTACGACTGCAAAATATGTTTAAAAAGTTTCGTTCAAAGTGCACAGCTCTCGATTCATATGAAGAGGCACAACGGTGACAAGACATATCTCTGTCAGGATTGTGGAAAGGGTAAGCACTAGTCTTATTAATGCGCAAATGTTGGGTTTTAAACCATTACTAACAGAGACACACAATATTTTCCATGCATTCTCAAATATTACAATGTACTCAAAGAATTTTTACGAGCGATCGAACCCTCGACCTGACGATTGGAAGTCTCGCATAGTTATCGCTAGGTGAACGCTGCTCTTATCTACGTTTTTTAAATTCACTAACACCCACGACACGAGAGTTTTAAAATTCCACAGGTTTCTGAACCATGATTTTAAATTTTAATTCACTTTTTCAATTTTATTATTTGTGGCCGTTTCAGGTTTTATAATAAAGGCAGATTTAAAAGTCCACCAGCGGGTACATAACGGGGAAAAGCCGTACTCCTGTCACATGTGCGAGAAAACCTTCGCGACTTCTGGCAACCTTTCGATACATATACGAATACACAATAAGGAATTTAGGTATATATGACATTCATTTAGATGCTTTTAAACCCCAATTTTATCAAGAAATATAAAACCAAACCCTAATCCGCAAGTGTTAAGGTTGAAACCACATTGCGCGAGAGGTGCATGTATCAATAAGTTGAAAAAATTCGACGATATCTTATATATTTTTTGATAGCAGAGGATAGACAAGCATACATGAAAATTATAAATATCCTGTTTCAGGTACACTTGTAAATACTGCAACAAAGGCTTCATAACATGCAGTTCCTTCAACGTCCACGTAAAGCGGCACCGGGGCCAAAGGGACTACTCGTGCGAGTGTGGCAAAAAGTTCTACACGTCGTCCGCCCTCAAACAACACAAGGTGGTGCACACGGGCGAAAAACGTTACCAGTGCAAGATATGCGATAGGAAATTTTCGCAAACTAGTCATTTGAGCCGCCACTTCAGGAAAGACCACGCGGAACCAAACAACCCACTGCCCAATTCTGAACATTACAAGATTGTATTACCACAGAAGAGTCAGGGAATAGTCATTTTCGATGCGCAAAAACCTGCCGAGAGCAAATGTGAGTCTTAGTTTTGATTTAGGAAATGAAATTCTTATTAATGAAATATTAAATCACTTAGTTTATTTTTATTGTTTCATTGTCGACGTATACAAGTCCTGCAAGATGTATCGCATTCATTAATTCTAATTAGATGGGGCTAGGAGGGTTCTCAATATATGTATTTGCAAAATTTTATTTAAAAAAAAACATCAAATGTGTGATAAAATACAAGAACTAACTTCGTATAAAAAATAAATAAATGGAAATACATAGCTTTTTATAATGCACAAGTAAATTTAATGTGGTAAGTCTGGCAGCACTTGTATAGTCATTTCTTTCCAAATAAGATGGTTTATAAGTATGCCTTATAATAAATAAAAACATAAAAGAATTTTGAAATTATATGTTTCACAAATAACTTAAACCTATAATAATCTGAATAAGAAAACTAAATATAAACTTTGTTAATGATGCAAGGAATACATTTGTTCCGTTATTCCTTAATGATTTTAATCTTCTAAAAACTAAAACAAAATAACAAAAATAATTGAGCTATTAAAGTAAATTTAGCTATGGAAGTCTGCAAAATTTTTCTTTATTAAAAAAAGATATACTTTTTCAGAGATATGATAACTGCAAGAAGAAAAGACAACATTTGTTTTTATTACAAGTATACATTTAACATATTATTTACAGTAACTGTTTTGAACTATTTTTGTACAACTAAAAAAAGTTATGAATCTGAGAAACCAAATGTTTAGAACAGAATGTTAGAAAAAAATAAATCTCTAATTTATTTACTTAAAATAAAAGTGAGTTCACGTACAAGATAATATTTGACGGTTGTCTTATACTAGGTGCAAAATTCTTAATATACATGAGCTGATATTTCTTTAAATTTTAATTATATGGATGATATACACACATGGTAATTCAGATAACTAAAATCTAAAGTATATCAAGGATACTTCTAGCAGATACAAAATACTGTCATTTATAACATACAGGCATAATTAATTTATACAAAGGTTTGTTCAATTTCCTGTTTGTTTGAACTTATTTTGTATCGGATAAAAATAACCTGTACATAAATTAAAAGTAAATTATATATCTATCTTGGGCCTATACTGCAGTCGTAATGGCGGGTCCCTGAACCTCCAACGTGTCACATAGACGAATTTCAATGTGTGGTCCTTACCTAGTAACTCATCATTACATAAAATATCAATCTGGAAAGAACATTATCTGTTAAAACTGTGTCTAAATAGTGTACTAAGGATGGGTCATAAATTATTTTTGTACATACTACAAAATGGTTTTTAAAATGTCTTGGCATTTCATAATTTAGGACTTGTGTTCTTATGGTAGCAATGACATTAAGCAATGTATTAACCGTGATAGATTTGTGTGATCAAAATATTTTATTTTTCCAAAACATGTTGAATTACATTGGATTGGACTTTCTGGGAATCTGGATATTACATGGGTGAAAAGAATATAAAAGGTCCATCAAAGGTAATGGACCACCTTCTTGCAAATGAAAAAATTGATTTTGTTTCTGAACTAATTATTTTTATGATATAGTTGAACTCATGTAATGGATGAAAGACCAAATTTACTGCCTATTTATACATTTGAATTGAGCAGTTTCAGTAGTTATGAAAATTGAGAAGGATGTTATAATAAAAAAAATGATACAATACTTACTTCCCTATATTTCTCCATACCATTAAGTATTTTCTTAGCTATGAATTTTTTGAGGTGCGTGATGGTAGCTTGAGCTGAACATCTGATGAAACTGCGCTTCAGTGTGCGCAGAGATGTTGATATGCACTCTAAGCACACATTAACCTGTAAGCAAAAGTAAAATTATTGTTTTTATTTATGATGAGTAAGATTGATTTCATTACTTTTTATTAGTAGCTATAATTGTTCCTAATTAAGCAATAACCAAAATCTTTTAGGTACTAAGTTATTTACCTGTTCATCTTTCCTATGACAATCACTATTATCTTGTTGCTCTGGCTCATCACCAGCACCAGGCTTGTCAGCAGCCAATGCAGCATCCTTTGGACATGGCAGGCCTCTTGCCCGATAGAAATCCCTCTCTCGTTTTATTTCATCTATAAGGCAAGATAATTGATTATGTAAGGAATTAGATGGAATTTAAAAGAATTCACCCTAATTGCATATATTATACTTACTATCCTGTAAGTCTGGTACTAATTTGTACACAATATCCTGCATAGTTCTGTCGAAACTGATGTACTGTAATGGGTGTGATTGATGTATCACTATGTTGCATGTTGGACATGTATTATTTTCCTCTAAGTGTTTCACCAGACAGCTCTTGCAGACTGAAAAAAATTGTAATTTGAATTGATGCAATGTGTAATTGAAGAATAGTTGTGGAATAGTCTTAATATCTTATAAGGTTGTAATTTCGTATAAATTAAGTAAAAATAGTTTCTTTTTGGAACGTTTAAAGTCATTATTTTAAGACAAAAATGAGTTACTTACACGTATGAAGACACTCGGTGACCGTAGTGGCGTCAATGAAATATCCACGACAAATCTTACACGTAATATGACTGTTTAATGTTTTTAACTTTATTCTTCTTTCCATTGTCATCCTAATATTAATGTGCGTGCCAAATCATTAGTAATAAATTACCTAGTTATTAGAAAATTACAAAATAACAAAAATAAACTTTTATACAACACAAACGATCACATCAAAAACATGAATGTCATTGACAATTGACAAGCGTAAATTAGCACTGCTTTTTCACTGACACTTATTTTTCACAGATTACTTATAACAGTATAGGCGGCTACAATTTGTGAAATCATTAAATAATAATACAATTAGCATTACAAGATATATTGATTACTTGATTATATGATGTTTGTAATATTTATTATATTACAAATTGTGGTAAAGTTATTACAATTGAAAATATCTTAGGAGATAAAGAGGATATTTAAACATTATACATATACTGCAAAATATAACATCGATGTTATACCCTTATTTATAATCGATTAATTTCGCACAACCCTATACAAACTGTTTTTAAAATTAATTGTGGGCAAATTGTGGGTGAATGATTATTGCGTGTTGTGAATTATTGTTCTGAATAAATGAAAATGTACGGAATTCATTTTTAGTTAACAAAAAAGGTATATGTGTGTTGAGCGTGTCGTAATTCGTCAAGCTGGGTGCCAAAACGGTGGAAAGGTTTTTGCATCTCGCCGACGACAATTTTATTGAAGATGTCAGGGAAGACTTGAAATGTTTTCTTGGAGAAAAAAAAGTTGACAGGTAAACTTTATTTATACATATTCACTCGCCTTCAAGTACATATGCGACAACCGGTTATTGCTTGTTGCATCAAAATTCATGCACTTGTAAAAATTAATGATAGTACCAATATGAATCCGAGTTGCCGAAAGGCCGATGTAACTTTCAAGGTTATGAATCAGCGAACGTAGGACGCATCGAACAAATAGAGCACATCACAAATCGGTGGCACCTTGAACATAAATAAAATATAATCGTGTAAAAACTTGCTTCTTCCAAAGCGCCAAGCTTCTTTGTCTTACTTCTTTTATTTAACATCTTCTCTAGCTTTTTTATAACTTATATTCCTTATTCATTGCACATCTATAATTATAAGGTGCAAAATAAGTATTTTAAATATTAATCACTTTTATAAAAACATGTTATGCTTGAATTATTTTTGTTACTTTCTCACTGATAAAATATTCTGTTCAATAAATCATGAGTCACATGCCTCACTTACTGTCATCTGCCTCTGTTAAAACAATCATTAATAACAAATTTTCACTGACATAAGGCATTGTTGTGGGAAAAATTTATGATTGGTTACCACCAAATAATAGATTTCAAAACACTTAGATTTGTGACTTAACAAGCGTGTC
This sequence comes from Leptosia nina, assembly GCA_963661955.1. Taxonomy (NCBI): domain Eukaryota; kingdom Metazoa; phylum Arthropoda; class Insecta; order Lepidoptera; family Pieridae; genus Leptosia; species Leptosia nina. The sequence continues at coordinate 573,412 of CAVLEF010000007.1, forward strand.
AGGTTTTTCTGAGATTCAAACTAAGGATCTCTGTAAGGTTGCAACTATTGTGCTATGCTGGTAGTTTTTATAGAAAAGGAAGATGTAATACTATTTTTTCCACAGTGTCCTAGTCTTTCCTCCTGTGAGCAACTACCGCCGTTTTCTCATACATCGCTGTGTGGAACAATTAAGTCGACCAGAGCTCACAACATTTTCAATAGGAGTTAATGACGAACGGAGGACTGTTGTCTGCTATCGCGACAAATTATTGAGGTATCAGTTTTAGTTACTTATACAAAGCTATTTCAGTAATTGAAGCTTGTATGTATGTTTTGAAAACATAAAACTTAAATCTATGCATTTTAATATATATAAAATAGATATATATAAAATCAATGTCCAAGAAGGCCAGATATCAGCCTATCAATCCTTTTTTCCATTACAGGTCAATGCATGGAAAAAGCTTATTATCTATTAATTTCTTATTTTAAAACTATTCTGTAAAGTACAGTGCAGGTTACAATGGGAAGACACATGCCTGTTACACTGACAGTTTTTCACCCTTGTGGCATTTCATATATTTTCACAATTTGGCTTTAAAAGTCATGAATAGATTTAAGACTCTTAATGTGTTAAATTTTTCAGTGATGAAGCTTGTGCAAGACCAATCATGGGCCTGACACAGACACAAAAGGGAGATGCGGCCCAAAATGACCACTGTAAGTAAAACAAGTTATAAAAATATTTTTTATTTCATATAAGCTGTTGTATGGTTTACTTTACTTAGAACTACATTGAGGGGTTAGATGTAATGGTAGCAACCAATGTTTAATATATATTTAATTTGCACCCTTTAACTTTAGTATAAAAATTAAAAGAAACAGCATACTGGATTTAAACTCAAGTTGTATAATGTTAATGATCTGTAGTTATGTTTTTATGCTTTACAGATGCATGGTTCATAGATGGCATTTTAAATCGTTAAACAATATTTATATTAACAATATATGTATGCTTTAAAAAACTATTTATATAATTCATAAAACTCCCGCGAAGATATATGCTGTCAGACGCTTGTAATTTTTTAAAGAAACGGGGTTAAAAAGAAGTCAGGGATTTATTCTAGTTTTTAAAAATAAAACAATGCTTGCGTTAATACACATTATTTGGTATATAAGAATAATTTATTAGCAATAACAACATTTTAGTAACTAGGTCAACTAGACTAAAATAAGTAATTCATCACTATCTCATTAATTATTATTTTACGCATTATTGTCTTTAAATATATATGTTAACTTGACCGAGCATTGGTCCTCTATACTTAATTAATGCCGAGGTCCAGGGCGGCGTGGCTGCCCTTCATAGAACACCCTTGGTCTAAATTCTGTCTAGAGTCCACATCCTAGAGGCTTACGTACATCCGTCATCTACAGTTCACAAAGTAAAACATGAACCCGACAAAACAAACTCAAGTACTCAAAGATTTTTTAATCTTGCGCTTTATTGTTCGATCCGATAAGTCTTTAAAATTGACCAATTGTTGATTCTGTTTGAAAATTTGAAATTTCATCATTTATTCAATTTTCGTTGTGTAAAAGAGAAGTCCTATTTTTTCCTTTTTAGGATGTGGACAGGCACTAATCCATAAATATTAATATTAAGAGAAAATTAATGTCTTTTATATGACAAACAGACTCTACTGAAATATTTTTCCTTTGGCTATCTCAACACGCCATACAGTAATCGTAATTCCTTTTTTTGCGATTAGTGTCTTATATTTATGTATGACATTCTAGCATAACATGTTGGATTGTGGTTGCAATGCAACAGTTTCACAAACCAATGGATTACGATAGTTCATAAATGTCGGTAGTGAATTACGGCCTACAAGTTTTTGAGCATAAACGTATAAAAACTATTCTTATATCACAAAACCGTCACGTGCAATTATATCAATTGTAAATTTATTACGATAAAAAAAGCTACGACATGCCCGGAACTTGAAAAGGCGACGGTAGTGCTGCTCTAATACGTTTATCTACCGCGTCTGTTATACAATTTATAATGCCACCATGCGAAAAAACATTTAAGTTTTCAAATATGCAATGATATTTAAAATTAGCTAAATTGAAATTAACGTCGCAATAGCTCTAAGAGCAAGTCAAGCGAGAAAATATATATTTTTCAAATGGTCCAGATTGACAATAGTATCCTTTGCTATGGGTAGCTAGCCCGACTTCGTACGCGTAGAATAGTTATTTGTAGACATGAATGTTTGTTTGTAGACAATTCGCGTCCGTGGTGTTTGGATATATTTTAGATTATCTAAAGAGTAATCATTCTTTCTTGGGTATCGGGGACCGTTTTAGCAGCACACGCAGCCCTCAAAGATAAATATTTTTTTTCCGTTTTCTCCACATTGCCACTGTTTCTTCGCTCCCTTCAGTTGCTTAATGTTATATAGCCTAAAGCCGTCCTCGATAAATGCTCTGACCAACAATTTTTTTTTCTTTTAGAACGTAGTTCCTAAGATTAGCGCGCTAAAACTAACAAACTCTTCACCTTTATATATTAGTATAGATACTCCCGCTGAATTTTACGAGTAGTTACATCGAATACAGTTCGTAAATTTTTAATACCCAGGAACCCTATTTCACAGCCCATTAACTGTTTTACTGCCTCACTTATGTGTGATTAAAGTATTTTCTGAGGAATTTGTATAATTGCCAGAACCATTTTAAGACTTGGAAGTTTTGGTGAATAAACCCAATACGCTAAGTTTCAGACAAATGTGCGCTCACATTTCGTTTTCACGTTTTGCAGTAATTCAACATGTTTTAAAGTAACCTTGATTTAAAGATGAACCTTTGATCGAGTCTAATTTATCTTTTTAATCGTATAAGAAAAATCGATGTGTATATTCAATAAATGAAAATATTAACCTTTAAATGATTTGTGTAAAGTACATGATTACCAAAATTCCAAGGCAGCAAATTTTGTCAAAATCAGTTAAGCCGTTTGGGCGATTTTATCCATAGACAATCTTACAATAAAATACATAAAATTAGATTTGTAAGACTTCTTAAAGCCACCTACAATACGTATTCAAATGCTCATTTGTTTTCAAGATTGTGAAAATTACAAAACTTATATTATAATTCACACGTTGCAACACGGTCAAGATTGTAGTTATGCTATTTACAAACCGTGTGTATGGCGCAATGACTGTATTTTTAGCTTTACATCATTTATCTTCCCGTTTTATATAGATTTGAGATAGTATGACGCTACTGAATAACTATCTAAACATTTCGCACGTTGTGTCCTTTTTTAATTCTTATCATTTAAAACATGGGCAGTTATTAAATCATAAATTATAGTTTTTTTTAATTATGTAAGACTTCCACGGCGATCGTACTAGCCGACGTGATCGAGAAGAGGTTCTCGACGTTAAGCCATCGCGAGCGGGGACGGCATCATCAGGAGACGTTAGCTCCTCGATTGCTCGAAGCTCGAATAATCTTCACGTCAATATGCTACTCTTTCTAGTTGTCGTGTTAAACTTTAGGTATATTTGCTGTTTCTTTCTTGTCGCTGAGTCTAGCTAATAATAATTTATTTTTCAGACCATAAATCCATTTCTTAATTTATTAATTAATTCTAATGTGTGTTAGTTGGGTTAGTAATAATCAACGGGACGGTGGTTCGATCACTTTCAGATTCAACACGTTTTTTATCGATTTACAATTTTTGTGAACATGTTGGACTTAGTCTGCAAATCTGGATACTAAATACATACAATGTAGGTACAATGATGGAACACGATCACAGTGGAAAGCTAAAACATTAAGTTTTAAAATGCTAGAAGTTTAATCACGTTTCAGTCTGTCTGTAGATTTCCTAGTACCCACAATGTTGTATGGTTGGGGTATATCACCTTTTCTCAACCCTATACTCGTTCTCCTCTATCATAAAAATCCCTCTTGCCTTTCTTGTCCTACTCAGCAGTCCTAACCGTGTCTGGTAATTTTGAGTCGTCGCGTTGCCTTTCCATGCATTATTGCACCCGCATTGGGCAAGATTCGTCCTTCACAATGCCGGCTGATCGGTGACATAACAACTGTTGCAAGCAGCAAATGACCAGCGGACGCCGAGGCCGGCCAAAGTGGGCCGTCGACAGTGAAAGTAGCACGTTGCACGGAGCAGGGCATATCTGAACTTTGGTTTTGTAATCTATGATTTAACTATTACCTTCATTTTGTTTACGTGTTGGACCGGATCCAGGTGCAGCTATGCTTAGAGCCTGTGGGGGGTTATCTTTCTTTATTTTCTTCTTCTCCTTGACGTTTCTTGTGTACAATGAGCATATAGAGCAGGTACCTCATAACGCGTTGTCAAATTTCATAGAAGTCATATAATACACATTTTTGTACTACGTTTCTGGATCTCTAAAAATATATATATATATCATTCTCTTGTAATACTAGAGGACTTAACTAAAGGATACATTAAGCATTTTTACCTTGAAACTGTGATGTACTAAAAATTTTTTCATTGAAACATAACAGTCTTATATCTTAAATGATTACCTAATAAGCGAATGTTTTTTGAAGGCTCATGGAACATATAAAACATGATTAACTGACAGCCAGTCTTGCATCTAAATACTAGTAACTCGCTTACCTTCCCGAGTAATATCATGTCCTTATTTTTTATATAAACCCATGAGATTCGTTATCGATAGCGACTTGTTCGATTTCCTACACATTTATGGACCGCATTAGGATTATATTATAGCAATGTTTGTCTTGTAACAGCGAAAAGCGGTCTCTTTGGAATTTTCTCGTAATCGACACGATTTTTCCACTGACCCAACGTGCTTACGTAAACTGCTACAAAGTAAAGCGGATTATATTTTAGGGTTCCCCGCCCGAATTAAAATACAATTCGATTCATTGGAAGAAAAAATATACTCCTAAGGTTTTCATAATGGACGCTTCTAGGCATGCCCGAGTGCCAAGATATTGACCCCGATTAATGAAGTGAGGGATTCAAAAATCATTTATTTTGTTCGTACATAATCGTTGGCATTTTTTATGATAGAGAAGGATAGACAAGCTCGGGGTTTACTTGATAGTTGGCGAAACACCCCAATCCAAATACCATATAAACTAGATACGCTGCCGGCTCATTTTGGCTTTGGATATTCGTCACCGAAGCTGCATTGTGGAGAACCAAAATTATGGACTGAAATTGGGCAAAAGAAATTCTCAAACCATGAAGCATAGACCAAACGAAACCAAGTCGTGAGTTCTGTTGCATGGGAATGTTTACTGCACTGATGTAACTCCACGTAATACACGGTTCTATCTTGATCGAAGCCAAGATAACTGTTGTTTTGTAACTGCGAGTTAACTATATTCTAGAAGCTAGTACCTAAACAGTATTTAAATGCATATTAAAATGAAAAAAGTTCTGGGTTCCTTACCAGCCAGTTTCTCTAAATTTTTATTACGAAGAAACCGTTTGCGCTAGCGTCGCAGATTTGATTTTAACATTAGGGACGCCCTTCATCTTAAGTGCCTCCGTGTGGCCACGGCTGCAATGCATCGGAAACGTCTAGCCGTAGATAAAATAAATATAAAATAAGTTAAATTAATATACTTAGCGTTGAAAACCGTTAAAACTGTTTTATTTAAATATAAGTCAATCATTACTATTAATTAAAGCTTAGGTCTTGTTTAGCTAACTTGTCTCTGTGAAGATTGTTACCAATTATTTAAGAAGTATTAACTTTTACTATGTCGTCGATTCTTGCTACCATTATTGCAATTTATATTGGTAAAGTGGTGGAATTTAAGACCGCCTCGTGGATCAATGAAAAAAAAACTAAATCATTATGCTTAGCACTTTAAGCATCAGGAGGAGGAGGAGGTTGGCCTAGGTTCAAATTCCGAGGAAACATAATAGTTTCGATTTCTCAATTAAATTGATAAGTGAAACAGACACAGAAATGTCTGCCCCATGTTCCACTTAAGGGAAACGTTGTTAAAAGTGAAACAAATTATCTTTTGTCAAGAACACGCCCAATGTGAGTGGAGCCGTGGCCAATCCTAGTTACAAATACATTGTAATCGCTTTTGTAACCAAAACCGTAGAACAAGTATTCGATTACGCTAGCGTTTGGCAATAACTATTAAACTCGGTTATATTCAACAGATTCCGCTTGTTTTCCTTTGCAATCCCTGACATCATGTTGACATTATGTAACTTTGCAGGCCCGGTGGGGAGCGCGGCGCGCGCGCAGCCTCTGGAGAAGCCCAGGTAATACTTCCTACATCTCCTCATTCCTTAATCAACCTTCGTTGACGACGGACGTCTTATCAAACGTGACTGAGTGATTGTGATATCTGTATTGTGATTGTGTTTGTTAGTGACCTTGATTGGATTGCATTACGTGAGTACTAAATACGTTATAAAGATATAAGGAAAACATAGTGAATAAGTTTAATACTTTAAATTATTAAATAACATTACGGAAAGATATTGGTTAGAAAAAGCATGAATTGTTTTTGATGTAGAACCTTACTTGACAAGTAAAATAGTACACTACACATTTTGCATAGTATTGAGAAGGTAAACACGCTATAATGAGCTTTAAAGTTATGCTATAAGCGTTGAATATGCTTTGCAAATATGCGATTATTTATCATACATTGTTCACGTCTTCTTTTCAACGACCATTGTGCCTATGCAAAGCGTCACTGCTGTCGATAGTGTTCAGTGTTGTAAATCAAAATGACATGTGTAAACAATGCTTATCGTAAATAACTGAATATATACAATCTAGATATAGGCTTGTTGTACGTAATGGTACTGTGAACCATGCTTTGCGCCGCCCGTCGATGATATTGTATCAATCAATATAAAATATTAAAGTGTATTGCTAATAATAATCGGGAGTCTAGCGCGTTTTATTTATTTATAATATTTCTGAAACATGTTGCAATATTGAAATTCCATACGGAATGTCATGAATCACTTCTAATCCCCACCAAACCCACAACAAGTCCATATCGCGTCTTGTTTAGATGTAAAACGGCTGGAGTATTCCACTGACAAAGTTTAAAGTGGATCCCATTTGTCTGTCCTCTAGAATTAAAAGAAGATTACTCCTAACTCTGTCCTATGTAAGAAGAGTACCTTTACCCAGAATTAGGACATTAAAAGGTCGCCACTATTGACGGGAGCTCTTTCAATAGTCGTTATTTCTTTTTTTTCATGTTAGTACTTTTAAAAATATGTCGCTGGATTAACTTGCTATTTGGGTTGACGTTGGTAGAGCTCATAATACTAATAAAACACTGGACATCGTCTTATAAAGCTAATAAAAATGTTTGCGATACATGTACTAAATTACGCACAATCCAATCGATAGAATGTTTCACTTGGCCTTGGTACTAATAGCTGACGTAAAACGTCTTATACGCATGTTAAATCTCATTACAAAGAAGTACTTACTTTAGTTATAATTCCTAATCTGTAACTTAGAGACTTGGGGAACTTTTAAGAAACAAGAAACGCGAGTTTACCCAAGTAGTACACATTTAAATAAAACACTTTAACGGTTTAAAACGCGATATATTAGTTAAACTTATTTTTAACTTCGGCCCGACGTTTCGGATGCTTTGCAGCAGCCGTGGTCTCCCCATGGCCTGACTAATATATCGCGTTCTACATCATTCAATATTCTCAGGCCCCCCTTTATAAAAACAATAAAAGATAATTGCGAAGACATTTCATAACCTTATAAAAACCCGGCACAGAGATAAGCAAATAAACAAAGATTAAAAATGCGCGCGGCGTTCCATCGAAAGTGGGCCATAGTGAGAGGTTACATTCGGCGCGACCTTGCCCCGGTTTGTTACTCAACACACGAGAGCAATGGACAGACGGTCCAAATCGAGTGGTCTCCACAATGGGATACACATTTGCGGTAATTGCAATTACGAAACGGGAACATTAGCCATTAAGTGTTTAATACCATCGAAGTTCTTACCCAACGGCAATTATATAGCTCTTTTTTTGGAGACATGGTAAACGGAAACTAAATAGAGTATGTGACAGTCATTGCGACTATATTTCCCCGACACATTGCTGTCAGAACAATAGAGTCATCGCGACTCGAAATTGCCTCACTTCTTACGGAAACGTAATTAGGTAACAGACATAAAACTAGGTTACAAAAACCTCATAGTCGCCTATTTTGTTTTCAGATCCGCTTCCACGAAACCCAGACGACCAGACCGAGCGGTCTATGTGCCGAGGGCGTTGCGAGGTGACTCCGCTACCGAGGAAAATAAGAGCACAGAAAATAAAAGAACGAGTCACAGCGCAGACGGAAAGTGCCCGAAATCTCCCGCGTCCAAAGAAAAGTCCGTTCACGGTACACCCAAACGATCTTTAGATAAGAATTTTTGCAACGTTTACACGCCTCCGCATCTCAGGAATCAAAGATCTCACACTGCACCCGACGAGGCGAGCGACCACCTCGAAGCCCCCAGCGAAAACATAGACGTGCCTTTCAGCTGCGAAGTGCCAAACGGTGATAGTGCAATATCATATAGTGATAGTAGTTATAAAGAATTAGAAGTAGGCGAGAGTTTTTATATAGGAGATTATTTTGCTAACGGACAGCTAGGATTTTACACGCCGGGTCTGTACGAATACACCGGAACTGACGGCTGGAGGACAAATGAAACTGAAGACTTGACGATGTCTCTAGCGGAAACTCAAGGCAATATTATCGATAAGGATTATTTATACGACAAAGACGAGGACATCGAGAAGATCGAACTCAAACGAGCGTCACAAGAAATTAATAGGAGTAGTAAGAGAATTATTAAGCAGACATTCGACTCGGACGTCTTGGTAATATCGGATCCGATCGAAGAACCGAGTTTACGTGCGAGCCCTCAGGAGAAGGAGGAAAACGATGTCCCTAAAGAGCAGAAGGCGAAATCTAAACCAAAACTGGAGGCTAAAGTGTCGGTGAAGCGCGAAGAGAACGATTGGGACGCGGTGTTTGACGACAGCGGCGAATGCTTGGACCCGTCGTTAATAGAAGAACTTACGTCCACAGTAGGGAAGGTCCACATATCGAAGGCTAAGAACAATTACGATCAGTACCAAACCCGCGGACAGGCGCTCTTCAACGGGCCGTACGATGAAACGTTCGCGCATGTGGTGGAAGTGTACGATTTTCCCAGTGAATTCAAGACCAACGATCTCCTCTCGCTGTTCAGTGAATACAAGGACACTGGATTCGAGATCAAATGGGTGGATGATACCCACGCCTTGATTGTCTTCAGCAGCGCTAAAATTGGTGAGTCATTTAACTAAGCTATTATTAGTAGTGTCGGTAATGGTAGTAAACCTCAATTTCTATTTCTAAAGAAAGCCGCGTCGCATATCTTCATTTTCCACCAACAGGTAGTTTTCGATTTTATACAAAAGTTGAATAACCGCACGCAAGTTTTACACAAGTATTCCTAATAATTATAAAAAAACATTTTTAATACGCGAAGTGGTTAATTGTACGGTCTAGAAAAGTGTCGAAGCGTGACGTTAACTGGGCACAACATGCAATGTTTATTGGATACCAATTTTTAAATTCAACTTTGAATATCTTCTTTATAAATTAAAACTCTATTCATATTTGCAACAGAGGCGGGACTTGAACCGCGTCCACATCGTTCCGTATTGCCGCTCGAACCAATTCAGCTACCGTGTCGTATCTTGTTGATGATTTAATTATTCTTATTAAATAATCCAACTAATTTAAACGACTCAAGTTCTGCGCGGGCGCATGACGCAGTTGATTAACGCGCTATAACGCAATCCAATTAAAACTCGCTAGGCATAGAGAAAAGTAAAAGACCTGTCCTGTTCCTCCTTCTCCTTCCTTGTAAATGGTCCTTGAAAATATTTAAGCAATATACCTTCTTTGTAATTTCAGATGTAAATAAAGCCAATTGCATGAGGTCATAGCTGGTAATAGTGACGTAACGTATTACATTATTCGACGTAACGAGTTACCCGCTCATTATCGTAATCTATATAATAGCGTGCGTTTGACTCAATTTAATCGCTGTTTGTGTGCTAATAAAAGGTCACCCGGAACAGTGGTTAAAATTAAGCTTATATTATTAAGAGGTTTTTGAGTTTGAGCCCCTCCACGTACTGTCGGTGTTAGTTTGTGGATTTCCGAATATCCAAAGCCAAAATAGGTCGCATTATGCTTAGATGTTATACCTATGGCTGGCGTATTTCACATACCATCAAGATAACGTTAAGTTAATTAAAAATTCCTAAGATGTAAAAGTAAAATTCATTACGTCCTTATGGGAATGGGTCCTTATGAGATCTAATCTACAGTTCGTATCGCGTACAGTAAGCACCGCGAACTTTCAATTTCGTCTGTCGTGTCCCACTTTTTCTCGTGAACGGTGATATTTATTCACAACGCGCGCCGACACGCCTTGAACTTGAATGTTACGCGAATTTTGTTACTAAATTGTCGTAATCTATTAAATAATACATCTTAGCAATATTAGGGACGTGTGAAAAAATATATATTACCTTCAAAAGTCAAAATATAGAACCGCAAAATATATTTCTGCGCAGGCGCATTACCTATACAAATGTTATAAAGCTAAAGACCGTCTGTTTAAACGCGCTATCTCAGAAATTATTAGGATAGAGAAGACCCTACATTCAGATTGGGTCCACCTATGTACCACCAGAAAATATCCTTTATGTAACCTACATTCATCATTCATCTTTCTATTTTTACTTTGGTGACATAAAACTACGTACACATCAATTGTTCGAGGGAAATCAGCATCGTACAATAGATGAATAGAACCTCTATTGCACAACGTCTTCCAATAGCTAATTTGGTTTCCGAGAAAACATAATTGAATGCGAAGCGATTGCTTTGTTTATTAACTTCCAGGTTCTTAGGCTGTGACAAGTTGTATTGTCTTTGTAGGTAGGTCTATAGGTGAATGCGGAATCTCCCTTCATCGATAATGCCGCTATGAATCTTTTTGTGGTTTTTGTGATTTGTACTTCTGTACTAAACTATTTATTTAAAAAAATATATGACAGGTGCACGACGAGCTTTCCGTGCTCTGACAAACTGAAGCGTATTCCTTTTTAAATATCTTATCTCTAGGTTTGAAAAAAAATCGATTATGACATGTTGGGCGCGGTAGCTCAATTGGTTACAGCAACAGCACGGAACGCTGTGGATTTTTAATTTACTTACAAAGCCATTAATATCATTGTGAAAAATTGTTAAAGTAAGTAAATATAAAACTTAATTTAATCAACTGTGACTGAAAGTTACATTTTTTTTTCTATGTTATATAGGTAGAGTTAATCGCTGTAAAGAATACAGAGACATTCTTATTCTCATAACTGAAATTTGAAATTCTTGAAAAAAGTTCTGAGTTCCCTTCTCGATTGAGCTTTTGAATAAAACTTAGAATGTAGGCAACGTAACCGACTCCCACTCTCCGCTGTAGGTCGAGGAAGCTATTAGGTATTATGATGTAATCCACGAGGAAATGTCAGTAGTTTATGGGTATGCAGTACTAAATGTCTAGGCTTACTAAAGCCTTTACTTTATTATGGTTAACATAACTTATGAAGATGTAATGCTGTCTTTATATTGAAAGGATGTTTTTTAACAAATGACAAAAATTAAGGCTCAGAACGATTCATATAATCAAAAAAATACAATGCGATACAACTGATATACCGGATATATAAGCGACAATTCACCTAGACATCAATTTATAATGTCTAGTTGCAGGGCTAACAAATATGTAATATTAAGGTTCTTTAAAAAATAAAAAACTCAACAACAAAACAAAGGTCACTGAACGTTGCAAAGATCCACCAGAAACATCGGGCCATAGTTAAAATAAGTTAACTAACAAACTTCGCGTTTTAAACCGTTTAAAGTGTTTAATTGTATTTCTGTATACCGTAAAAATAAAATTAAATATATTAATCACTCGCCCTTTATCGCAAATAATTAACTTTGTCTGATACCGTTTTCGGTTAAACAACCTGTTTGGGGTCAATATCCCGAGACTAGTCAACAGTCTGTATTGCTCGATTTGCTTACTGAGTTATTTAAACACTTAATATTATAAAACAGTCTCGTACTTAAACTCGTCTTGTTCTTAATATATATTTTTCATGATTTATTATTATTTCTTTGTATTTTTCTTGATGTTATTCGGGTCCCCATGTTTCTATGTATTAATTTCGACCAAATTTTATGATTCATAAAAACGGTTCTTGCGTGTTCATCTAGATAGACATATATTGTCTTCAACATGTTTATACATCACTGAAAGAAAAATAATTATTGCATACATATTTTAAAGTTTCTTGAACAATTTCTACTAATGGTCTCAGCGTTGATGTTGTAGAGCCTAGAGCCTTCCTAAGTAAAAAGTCGATCCAACACAAATGAAAAATTCTTTTAAACAAACGAACTTTTCACCTTCGATTTGACCTAGTTGTGAAAATGCAGTGATTTCTTAATTATTAATAGATTAATGAATTAAAGTACGATATAAAATTAAATGTTTTAAATAATTTTGTTTCAACGTTTCGGACTTGACAAAATAACTTTATTGTTCTTTACTGTAGGGATATCAACACATAAAGCATGTCAACACGTAGTATTCCGCTAGTGCCTTAGGCGGGGCCCGCAGCCCACATATCGGTAGTTCATCGACACCATTGTTGCAAGAGTGGGCAAGTAGGCCGGCGCATGCGCAACTTGTCTCCACGGTTACTCTACAACTAGACTATGCTATTCAGGAAAACTTAGCATGGAATGCGATGCTTGTTATAGTAGAGACTTCTAGGCTTTAAACTTTCCATGATTTTCTATAATATATACTAGCCTTCGATCGCGTGGAATAGTTATTTTGGGCATCTTTTTTTTTGTAAATAACATCTCAGCATTTTTCATCTATGTGGGTTCCAGATGCGTACGCTGTGAAAACAGCGTTTGTTCACATTTCCCGCTGTATTTTCGCTTCTATTAGTCACAGCGCGATGTTTTTTGTAGCCTAAAGCCTTCCTCGATAAATAATAATAATAATAAAATTATTTATTGCACAAACATAGACACTTAGAATTATATATAAAAAATAAAACACGTTTGTGCAAAGGCGACCTTTTCGCCTGTGGCGATAAATGCTCTAACACAAAATGATTAATTTTTCAAAGATTTCAAGAAGAAGAATTTAAAGAATTCGAACCCGTAGTTCCTGAGATTAGCGCGTTCAAACAAACAACCTATTCAGCTTTATATATTAGTATAGATTACGATCTATGGCTTAATGTTGGCGCCTTGCTGAAAGCCTTGTTGACTAAACTTTTCGTTCTAGGACTACATTCAAGTCCTTTATAAAAAGTTGACTGTGCATATTGATAAGTAGGTATCTTGATAGGCCCGAACCGAGGTCAAACTTTTAATTGTGGAAGTATTTTGATCCTAAATAAGATGTATAAGGAATTATTATTCGTATTTAAGTAACAATATAGTTAGTCTTAGATAGGTAAATAAACCAACTTGTTTTAAATGACAACCGCACTTAACGAAACAGGTTATCGCATAATATACGAGTTAGTGGTTCATTATCTAAGATCGTTGAATATCATATATGCACGGATCTGTATAGTACGATACTTAGTGTGTACGAATGTGCTTATTTGGTTTATTAAAAATGTAAATGATTTCTATAAAATCATTCACATGTAGCCGTGGTCACGGGGGGAAGAGACCTCACTTGCCATGTCAGCTGTTCTTCAGTTCTTATCTTACGATTTCGGTCGTATTCTAAGTATTAAGTAATCCTCTCCTACTGAATTTAGCCAAACTTTCAATATCCACATCTTATTTCCAGCTGCTGAAGTGCTATCAACCCAACGCTCTCTGGCCAAGTGCCGTCCACTGCACGCAGCCACTCTCGAATCTAGGAATAAGGCTAAAAAATGCGCGGAGTTCCTTCAGCCATACAGGTTTGTTATTTTTTAAATTAAATTTTTCAATTTCCTTCCTGATATTAGGACCCCCAGGTATAAAATACGCTAATATCTAAAGTTTATCCCATTTAGCCTATGTTATTTTATTTATACATTATTTATATTTATCAGTACGAATATTATACATTATGTTTCCATAATACATATTTGAACCCAAATTTATAACCATTTGCAAAATCAATAATTATTCAAATATAAATTGATAGTCGATTATAGATATAAAATTTTATATTATAACGAAATTAATTAAGTAAACATTCAAGTCCTCTGGAACCGGCATCCACACCGTTCCGTGCTGTTGCTCTAATTGAGTCTTTCACCGTGTTATTTCTTTTAACCTATTGATATATGCACCTCTCGCACGATTCAATTAAATTTAAATATATACCTCTAGATAGAGAAACTTATTCACAGCGGACGTTATCTCATTTTAAGGAAATAAACATTGAATTAAAACGTCGTAGGATATTCCCTTTTTTAGTTAATGCCTGTTATCTAATAGATTATGTGACGTTTGGTATATGTATATGTATACTGAGTGCAAGAGTATATTTGTAGTCTTATAAAACCTGTTAAAGCTAATCTAATAATAAAACAGATATATTGTCTGTAGTTAACGTGAGTAGTAAATATTTGAATAAAAACTAATTTTATAAATAATAAAACACGGATTTAAACGGATATGTCGCGTTTAATTTATTTTAACTAGAATCCGACGTTTCGGAGCTTTTCCGCATCTCATAATAACAAGGTATTGCTTACGTCTTCTGACATTTACAGACAGCGACCGGAGACGTGTACGGCGCTAGCGCGGCGCTTGGTGTCCGGGGCACTCGGAGTTCGCCTCAGCACGGCGAGGCAAGAGAGGGACGAAGAACGCAGGCTCATCACAATTGCTCGAGGTTTGTTTGTTTTATGACACGTTTGATTGATCTGGTAACTTAAATGCGCTAACGACCTCTTTCTTTTTACCGCGCTGTTATTTTGTTTCTGTTCCTTGCGAAAGCCGTTCAAGATACCCAAAACTAAACAACATTTATTCCTAGTAATTTACACAAAAATAACAAAAAATACAGCAGCGGCCCCTCCGGCCCCCTTGCGTTTAGCAGTAAGAAACTTAAAAGAAAATTATTACAATACAGAGTTGGAATATGTTGGAAAGAATTATTCTTCTTTAAATAATCTACAAAAATGTCGGCTACAGTGTATATATATCTTATGTATAAATATAACTTTATTAATAACAGTCACCCCCGGCATAGTTTACACTTTACATTCATAAAAACTTCGTTAAAGATTTACTTTAAAATTTTGTTGAAATACCTTATAGGCAAAAAAAACGTTTGCCAGGTCAGCTAGATAGATATAGCGTAAATACATATGGGTTCGGACGAAGTTACAGAAGATGACATCAAAGAACTACAGATGGAAAAAATAATAAGATTCTGCAAGCAAACCGGAAGGTTTAAAGGGGACACGGGGAGAGTTGGATGAGCCAAAACCTCTGCAAGGAGGAAATGGGTGAAATGGTCAGCTGATAAAATAATAATGATAGATATAGCGTAGTGTTTTTCTCGGTAAATGGTTTTCCAACACAAAAATATTGTTTAATTCAAAACAGTGGTTTTGTGTAAAAAATATTTTAGTATAAAGATTATATCTCAGTCTAAATTATTATATCTACTGAGCAAGTTTGTTTAGAAGAGTACTCGCCAAGTCCTTATGTTTATTATAAGCTATGTCTCGGTATTCTTATTCTAGCTTTAAGTTTTAAATTAAAAAAAAATCGCTGCCTATATAGCGTGTTGATAGTTATATTTTTGAATTTCAGAGAAAAAGCGTAAAGCAGCACTCCACAAAGAAGCGGCGTGGGACGGCTCGCTCGCGAACACACTACAGTCTCTCGACACCTGACTGCGCTCGCCTAAAACACGAGGTAACTCTTTTTCTTTTCTCTTTGCCCTTCTTTTTTCTTCTTTGTAAAAAGTGAATGTAAAAATCACCGCGTCGGGTCTAACTTGTGTCTAATGAATTTATAATATTTCTGAAACATGTTAGACTTCTGGAAATCTGCATATTAACTGGGCGATAGTTACATCAAAATTCCGTCCGGATTACGAACTACCCTCCATAGATAAAAGCCACGAAGCTTAATCGCGTTTCGCTTAATTCTGTGGATTTCCGATTATCCAAAGCCGCAATAGGTCGACAGCGTGACAGCGAAAAATATGTTAAATGGAATGAGGTCGAATCATAAATTAATTTATGTTTCGTGTTATGAACCGTTTGAAATGGTTTTATTTAATGAAAATATGTTGGATATTTCAGATGAATTATCACGGATGTAGGATCAACGCGCACGGACGTGATATTGCAGTGTTGACATAGTTGATATAGTTTTAATTTTTATAACTATACGAAATAAAAGTTATTTTTATAATTGATAAATATTCATAGCCGTGGGGTTTTGATCGATAGCTTAGTTAGTACTATTTAGTTTAATTTTACGTTGATTCTTAGTCCAATTGTTAATGACGTAATCCAATGACTGGAAATTGTAGTTTATTATTGCCGTCTTGTACTAAAGCGATGTTTATTCGTTTTAGTTGTAAAACGCGTCGCAAATCTATGTTCTTGCGCATTTTAATCACAATATAGCATTTATATATAGCTCTTTTTGCATAGTTAAATCACGACGGGTCATTGATTTATTGTTCCAATCCAATGCATGTCTCTCAACAGGTCGTGGAATCGATTCCCGGTAGTCCAACGTGCTTTTCAAAATAAATGTATACTTTTCCTGAAACATGTTAGGCCTTATCAGGTGGAAGGAATAAAGACGTTCCGTCCGAGAAACGAACCACCATCTACAGATGGAAAAACGGTTAACTGTAAATCTGTGTTTCAGTCTGTGGATATCCGAATCGCCAATGACGAAATAGGACTACAGGGCATCTTGTTTTTTTTTTGTTATTCGCCAGGTGTGTGTCCAAAAATCATTTTAGACCTGGGCTAAATGTAGTCCAGTAATGTTAATTTGCCTTAGAATGCCTTAGCACGATGGTAGGCAATTTTTATATGTTCATAATAATATACCAAATGTTATTTAAGCTTGGGGTGGCACCTTTCTAGTCTGCTTATACATAATGATCAAAATCTCCACATATATTTTTAAGCGAATAAATGTCTATGCGTTTCACGGACTACATGAAATTGTCTATAGGTTGTTATAGACTAATTATCTGATAAAGTGTCCATTTTATTTATTATGTGCATCTGATAAAGTTGTGTTTAAGGCTGCGGTCTCCTGAACATGCTATAGATAACGTATAGCTTAAATTAAAAATCTACTTTGATTGAATATATTCACCTACCGTGGTTTATGATTCAAGTGACTAGAGCACGGAACGCTGTGGATGCCGGTTCAAGTCCCGCCCGTGACGTCAATTTAATCTAAGTTGATTTTTTATTTATTATACGCATGTGTAAAATAATATAGTTTTCAAACGTATAGCTTACTATTAGACTTATAAATGGTTTAATTTTATGAGTTCTTTACCAAAAATGGGAACAACGGAGCTCCCGTTCGTATTACCTGTGTCGTTGTTTGGTTATCTGTCAGTGAATGGGCTAACGGTAACGAGATATATTTTCGTATCTATTACTGCTATAATAACAAATATTAAAAACACAAAATTAATGTTTGGTGCAGATTTATTTTTAAATTGTATGATGTCAATAAATGGTAACAGATCAGTACCCGAAATATCGTAATGAAGGTAGAACTTTAATATATGTTTTAATTTAAAAATCGAATTTTTTTTCGATTTTTAAATTATATGGTGCCTTCATGTGCAATAACATGTGAAAAATATTAATGTATTCAAATATGTTTTAATTCTTATTATTATTTTCCAAGTCTGAAAGGAAACTGACATTAACTGTGACGCTGTGCAAAGCTTTCATGGGAGATTATAGCCTAATATTTTTTTTACTATTTTAAAATCGAAGCTTCTTAGCTGATCGTTTATGCTTTGAAAGTAGATCATTTGAGCAATCTAATAAAATTTATTTTACACAGAAAAGAAACCACGTAGAATAGTGTATTATCATATTTAACACAAAATCTTAAATTAATTAATTAATTCTTTGAGCAATCGAGGAGCAAAGACAGTGATAAATTAAATATTGTTTTACCAATCTTGCCCTATCTTGCGCCGTATATTTTTTCATAAGAACTATTTCGACCCAATTTTATTACCATAAAACGTTTGTTGTGCGGTCTCTTCAGCTACATAATATTATTATATATTTTCTCTTACGTATATTTTGCAACCGCGTATAATTATATATACGGCACTGCACTGCTGAGAGACCTCGTTGGCTCGTTGTTCTATTTTAGTGTAAGACAACGGGTCAGAGGTTCATTTCATACCGGGTCCGACATTTAAATAAAAATGTGTTTATAATTTTTCTTCATCTAATTCTGGATCTGGACATTAAATGGGTAATATGGAAATTCCGACTAAGTCCATCCATTCCCGACTTCAGACCATGTATTTCCGGATCTCCAAAGCCAAAACAGGTCGACAGCGCATTTTGTTTAATATCGAGTGATCATTTTATATATATTAAATCACGTTTTGGCGTAATACTCAGTATTCAGTTAAGTTAATTTTGAAAACGAATTTAAACTACGGCTTATATGAACTCTGGTTGATTTTATCTTTTTCCACATTATAACGATTTGTGCTCTTAAAATGGTGAATGTTGTGATGTGTCTTATGATAACTGTAGAGGAACATTATTTTTGTAAATCGAAAAGTTGACATAATAAATAAATTGTGAACCAACTTGTTTTTACTGTTCTCATCGTCAATAAATATTGTGAAGATTGATGAAGATGATTGAAGATTGGCAATTTTGAGAGTGTGTTTTTCATTCATTATTCGTTACAGCTCTGGTATCGTATCTAAGTTAACAACACGATAAAAAACTTTGAAAATTAAAAGAGTACAAATGACATAGTATAGTTAAGCAGTATATTACGTATGTGTAAGTTACATTGAAGAGATACCTAACTAATATTTTAAAGTATTAGTTATAATATCTAACTGCAATTGTAGATCCATAAAGATATTGCAAAATAACTAAAGCGAAAATCCGTCCCGTTGCGACGGTAACATGATAGGATATGTCTCAACTATTTTGTTCTATTGTCTTAAAGAACAATGTCCGTAGCTACGAACAATAAATATAAACACTGTCTGATAGAATTTCAGTATTCGTCGATAGCTGGAGAAAACACAGCTCATGTAGACAGCGATGCGACGAGCAATTATTTTCCTTTACCTCTGTACTGCTAATTCGGAGTTGAGCTATCACCAAATGTTCGTGACGAGACGAACGCGCTCCAACGCACTGCCGATACAAACTAGTTTTTATTACAAACGAACGAACGGTCCTCATGCGATATCAGTGTTTAATACCAACCGTGATGATAATAGTGCTAAAATAAATCAAGATCCTAACGGACTTAATAGACCACCAACCCAAGCAAAGTGTAATAGCTCCCAAGAAATAGACTCTCTTATTGATAAAGATCGTATTTCCTTGTTGGACTCAAAGGTTTATCAGCATGGAGAACGAAAAAGATACAACAGGAATTCGGAGTATCATCTAGATGATGACGACCTAAGAACGGATACAAATATGTACGACGGCTGGCCATATTCATACCGGAGTCCTTATGAGTATAACATAAATTATGACACAGAGCGTGCAAAAGCGAAGGATAAACGGTACATTGACGAGATGATTGAAAGAGTGATTCCCGTTCACGAAAATCACGATGACGATATTCATAGAAACTATGATAGTACAGTTTCTGAAAAATATCGAGGGAAAGAAGAAGATAATCCTATGTATGGAAATCAACCATTTTTTTCATATATGCTCGAGGATTATTTTGACAGAACTAACGAAGAAGATCCTGTTACATTCAAAGGATTAAACTGGAATAAAGATTTCGATCATTCAATGCCATATAAAGATATCTACGATAGCAACAGACGAATTAGGCGTATAGAAGCATATGATAAGGATACTCCTACTAGATATAAAGAGTACAAGGATAACCATGGTTATAATACCAATGAAAACGGAGCACTTGCCGAACGGTCGTACGCAAATGTAAAAAATGAAGGCGATAAAACTGTTCGAGAATCTTCAAAAGAAAACGATAAGGCGGGGTACAAATATGACGGTTTGAATAGACGAGGATTTAAAGACTTTATTGATTCGTTTGTAAATAAGTTTGGATCAGAGGACCATCACAGAAACAATAATTTGCAAACGAATATAACACGCGATAAGGGAGAGAAAAAGAAAGGTTTTCGCAGAGTGTATCATAAGGACGAATACCAGGAGGATAACGAATTTTACGACAACACCAACAACAAGTCTACATTGACAGAATCTGCTGGATCGAAATTCAATGTTGGGGGGTCGGAAGCTGTTTTGGGTTCAAGTGCGTCTTCTGCTATAGGAGAAGAAGCAAATTCTCTATCCAAATCTAGTAATAACGAAAATAAAAAATTAAGCGACAGTAATAATATTGTGCAAAATAATAGCGGTTATGACGGACAACTTCATAGATACAAACAAATCGCACAAATGGCTGCTAAGCAAAACAATGCGGACTATTATGACCGTTACTAATCATTGTATAGAATATATATTGGTTGTTTTATTTTTAACAAGATTTCACGTGGAGATTTAAGAAAACATGAGAACACTTAAAATGACTGTATAAAATAATAAAGGAAATAAGATTGCAAACAAATTTATTTTATTTATACTGATGTACAAAAAAAACAATAAATTTTAAATACATTGTTTTTGTTTTAAAAATTTTGTAAATAATAAAATGTACCAACTTTTACAATAAGATAAATATTAAAATTACACCCGTGCATTCTTTTTCATTTTTCTAAGATAACAAATTTCCACTTATTCAGCCTCTAAGCGGGTTTTTGACTGGTTTGTCCAGCGAAAGGATGTCGTCCTTTTTTTCGTAAGGAACTTGGGGAAATATAGGCAAATGGCTTAATATTTTAGACATCATATTGACAGTTCTCTGACCAAGTTTTTCTACGTAGTGCCCTATTCCCATATCCCACGGTGATCGAACTGTTCTAACCGAAGAAGTCCCGACAAACTCTTTACTGTCTTCAAATTCGTCACTACCCTCATCATCTCGTTCGTGTGTGGTTTCTTCTACCGATCGCGTCGTGGTAGAAAATTCTTGATCATAATCTTCCTCACGCATTTTATCGACTGCATTCCGTGGCGCCTTTGCAGGTACAGTTATTTTCGGGAATACTACTTTTCTTTGGAGCAACGAACGTGGCAACTTCGGCTTTGATACTTTTGTTTTGTCTACTTTTATATTAGCTCTGACTTTATATGCGCGGGGTCGGTTGACAGCCAATTTTGTTCTAGGCTCTAACGGTTTTCTACCACTCGCAAATTCGTCATGATTTACGTCGAAGTCATAGTCGTTAATATTGAAGTCTTCGTCCTCATGCTCAGCGGAATCTTGATTTTGGAACCATTTATATTTCGCCTGGTAGTCTTCATCACTGTTCACTTCATGATATTTAGGAATAGGTTTCTTGACAAGAACCTTATCTTTCATAACTTTAACATTAGTAATTGTGACATTTTTCTCAATTGTTTTTGCATCTACAGCTCGTACAGTGCGTCTGTAATTAATATAATTTTCATTTTGGCTTCTCTCTGAGAGTGAACTTTGAAGGTTAGCTCCCTTTAATATTTCTATATTCTCAGTAGTTTTCGACAAGAGTTTCGCGTTACAAACCGTTAACGATAGTACAATTAATAAACAAAACAGCTTCATTGTGAGCGGTTGATTCTTAGACTAGCAGCGAGATATTGTGTGAGGTATAATGTAAACACATCATGTTTTTAGTTATTGTCTTACAGTGTTAAACAATGATGCTTAAAAATATATCTAGCGATTTATAGAAATTGTTATTATAACAAACATTTTAAAATATTTTTGACATAGGGAGTTTTTGTAATGATAGCAAAGATTTTAAAATATATATAAGAAAAAGCCAATCTTCGTCCTTGAGATAAGGATTCAGAAACTCTCGATACGTGTAATTTTATTGCCTGCCTAAGTCTGGGAATTAAAATCCGATTAATAAGTGAATAAAATCCTTTTCACAGTTATAGCTAGAGAACACACAGATACACAGACTATTTACACTAAATCCTAAGTAAAAACGTTATTGTAGCAGTTAAGATAAAATTTAAATTTAATAAACCCTATATAAGTATATGAAATGACATCAGTTCTTTAATATTTATAAATAAATATTTGTTTGCTTGTTTACAAATGTTCAGTTAGTAAATAACAGTAACCGGATGCATATATAAAATGTTTTGTCGGTGTGTTAAACGTCAGTCTTTAATCAGTAACGATGGAGATCTATCTCGGAATTCTATTGGTATTCCTGTTTTTCAAATCAATTTCATCGTTACCCTATAATTATGTCTACAATCAAAACCCAGATTTAGGATACGTCGCGGCTATTAACGGAGCGACCGCTTACAGCAAAACAAAACTCAATGGACCAAAGCGATATTTTGTTGGCAACACAAATCAGAAGTATATAAAATTGGTCAACGAAGAGGCTATCGATTCTTTGTTTACTGTGAGAAAGGAATCTCCAAAAAGTTTTGCTCCAGTTATTGATAGAAGTCATATCAAAGATCCAAGGCTCATGGAAGTAGACGATCAACGGCAAACGGGAAAGCCCGAAAGTGATACACATAGCGACAGTACAAACGTTCAGGTTCCACCAGATGCCAATATAAAAACAATTGAAATGCCTAATAACGAGAACATTAAAATACCTTTAAGGTCTAACGATGACAACCAACTTCTAAACTCGCAGGGTCAGCATTACGAATATAGAGTTCATAAGGACAATTTGATGGCTACAAACTTGGAGACGGTTCCCAAGAGACAGTTTGATTCGAATCAATCAGCTGTTAAAAAACCACAATACTCTATTCAGAAATACAACGAGAAACCGATGCATATAGGTAACAGGGAAAAAATGAAGCCTAAAGTTCATCACTATAAACAACATGCACAGGCCATGGCAAGTGTCCTCCATGATATGACCAAGAAAGCCATGGAACGTTATGACGAAAAACAAGAAAACAGAAAGCGCGAAACAATAACCAAAATTGACACTGATGAACTTTTCACACCAAAAACAAACGTAGACTTTCCGAAGGAGAATAGTGTAAAATTTCTAGACCATTCCAAAAACGTACCAGAACGAATAGGTAAATACGACGAGAGGGGGCAGCGGCCGTACGCCTTGTTCTACCGAGGCCTCGAAAACTTGGACCATCGGGACTTCTACACCGGTTATGTCGACGATCAGTCGGTTGACAATAACCTTATGGACTTGGAAATTAGTATTAAGGATAAGACCGCAGATTCTGGGAGGGACAGGAAAGCTCGAAAAATATCAAACATTAAATTTAACAGAAACAATATAAACACCGATTTTATATAGTAGTAACTGTTTAATAAAATTACTAATGTCATTTTTTCTCTAAATGCAATATGAGATTTGTTTAATAATTGTTATGTCTAATAAGTTGTCTACAACTTATTAGACATAACAAATAAGCTTTAATGAATTACTTTTCTTTTTAGATTGTTCCTATTTTTGTAGATATCTTTAAAAACTAAATATTCGTTACAAGCTAAATATTATTTTTTAATCGCAATTACTTGTGCAAGTAAGAATTTCCACCTAATGTAATTTAAAGATTCAATATATACAAATACGACTAGGTATAATAAAGTATTGGGTATCGTGGATCGGCATTGGAAGTTTTTTATTTAATTTAATTAAAAAATTAATATTATATATTTATTTTCCATTATTTCCAGTAAGCGGAATAAAACGTGTTCGGCCGATAAACGACTATGTATAAAATATGCAATTTGCATTCTCTCGTCAACTGACACGTGTCACGCTCTATTTGCTGCAGGCAATAATAAATAGTTTTAATTTGTAAAACTTGCCAATATTCATATCTATTTAATTAATTTCTATTTACAAATAGTAAAGGTTAGGCAATAATTTTGGCAACACCTTACAATATAAGGTACCTAACAATAGACACTTATAAAGTTCTTATTTTAAGATAAATAATTTTGTATTGGAAAATCATCTTATACATAATTATTCTACATACAAATAATGCAACAGCCTTATATCGATAAATGCATTGTACGATAAATAGTTTCTAATGTGTATAGAAATCGTATTACTTACTTGCGAAAGAAAAACGTTAATTATTTTGATTTTATACCTCGTACTCTACCTTTTTCTTTAAGGTGTTTTAAACGTGCAGATATGCAGCGAACGAATTAAACTATATTGCTTTTCCTTATCATTGACACAGAAGACTGTTGCCTAATCAACGGCCCAAGTCTCGGGCCGTTTACGAATGTCATTGCCCAGTACTTCATCGCTATATAAATATTTGCTATGACCTTTGCGGTCATTTCTGCAAGAAAACGCCCGAAGCATGGCGCGTCTTGTAGTTCTTTTATTGATTATTGCCTATGGCTCTGGAATGAAGATGCGGGAGACGGTGGAAAGGACCGTGATGGTCCGGACCACCGGTTCAGATCTTCAGCCAGCCGCAACGGGATTCATATACAAAAGAGGTACCAACGGCGAAGCTGTTGTTACTAAATTGGGAGAGAGTGAGGTGATGGAGCAGTTGTCAAAGTTTTATAATCCCAAAGAGTTTAGAGGCGAAGAAAACGCCCCAGTTAAAAGTGAGGAGAAAGTCATCCCTGTGAAAGAGGAAAATGACGACGTAGATGGTATAGCAGATGAAGACTACAAAAAAGCTATTGATGAATACTCGTCAAGCTTCGATGATTATATAAAGAGTTTGGGAGACTTTAAGGACTACAATAACAAAGATTTCAACTATAACGATTATTTTAATAAAAATGTTAAAGATGGCGATAAACATAATGATTATGACAACAAAAAATTTGAAAGTTACTATATGGCTCGAGAAGAAATTCCCTTTAAAGATGCTTACGGAAAGAACTATAATCACGAAGAGTATAATAACGATTATCACAGCTACAAAGTCCCACAAGGTGTTGGATTTCGCTACAAACAAAACGAAAAGGATAACGCAGATTTTGTCAGAGATGAGCATCGACATGATGGAGGAAAAACAGGAAACGTTGAACATGAGCAGTCTTCAGAGCACGAAGGTTTGGGCAATGAAAAAAAATCTGACGAACATGGAACAACCAATTCCGATGAGGATAGTACTACCAACGGTTATATCGATTTTGGAGCCAAAATCGGACCATCTGCTCGCAAAAGCTACGCTTACGACGTCAAACATTAAATTGGAACTAGTGACTGCCTCTTTATTAATTTTCACCGTTTTGTAAATATGTAAAATACGTTAAGTTTAATATAATATTGAAATAATACCTACGTTATGTGTATATTAAATATTTAACTTTAATTATATTTCGTTTTACTAAAAAAATCAAGGAGTTTCTGTCAATATCCCTATTTTAATTACAATAAAATTTAAATTAACTGTTGTTAATAAATATATGTCAACGAAAGTCTAAGCTGTTCTTTTAAATTAACAACTTAAGCGTTTACAATTAAATATTTTATTCATAAATAAATAAGAAAAACTGACTTAACGGAAGGGATTAAAAAGGTTTTTGTGTGGTACTTTGTATCATATATTATTCTTATCCACTGCTCACTCTTCTGTACACATTAATTCAAGTATTCAAAGATGGACTTTTATTATTTTTATTTTACTGAAACCGGGTTGTCCAAAATTATTTTTGCTAAAAATGATTGATAACTATAGCCACCTAAAATTTTAAAGTAGCCAAAAGGATAAATTATGTTATAAATGGATAAGACTCTAAAAACGTTATTTTACATAATTACACTTTTACTAAATTGTTTCTCGTAAAGTAACTTTTTTTTAAATCAGTTGTAACAGTTTTTAGAGAAGAAATTGCTTATATTTCCTAATTTGTATGAAATCCCGTTTGCTGTATGTGGAAGATGGAGCTATGAGGTTTTTCTGTTCGTGTCGCTGAACGATATTATGTGCAGGTTGATCAGACTCATGTATGTTTTGCCAGACTGCAACTACATATTCAATTTACCTGGATGCAATGTACCTAAACTTTTGCGTTACTTAAAATGCCACTGAGTTATAGAGGTAAACATAATATTATATTTTCCATAATACTCGTACGCACGTACTCGTAGATGCAGTGGCCTAGTGAAAATATTGACACATACGAAAGCCTTTTAAACTTAGTGAACTTAACATCTTTGTTACCGATGCGTTTTAAGATTAAATAAAGCGATTGTTAAGGAATTATTATGAGTAGTACATTATTATTACATATAAGTTTTCTTATATTAGAAAAGAAGAAAATATATTGTTAAAGTAAGAATACTTAGGGTCATCTACGATGACATAGAAATCTACGTTTTATAACGACTTTAGTATGTAAGTAGGTACCGAGTAAATAAATAGTTGAAAACTACGAGATATATAAATTGGCACTTATTTGTAGCAAAACCTATATTATTTATGCCTAAACATTTATTCTTGATATCCCTGCAAACTCCCTTAACTCCTTGGGTTTCCAATACCGGGTTTTGTACACTTATTTGAACTTTATCGCACCTCGTCGGTATACATTTGTATAATGCAGTATTTTAAATGTATTTTTATAATAATTATTTTGTATATATCTCTTTAGTAAAATAATATTTTTTTTTGCGATAACTAGTTTGCATAACGAAAGACGCAGTTTTTTTCATAGAAACTTCTTTGTCACCTCTAACCTCGCGTCAATAAACTGTTACATGGCTACAAGAAAGGCGGGGTACACTCATGGTCCTTCTTTAACTAACCCAGATATAAATATTGAGCAATCGAGTTATGAAATTATTACAGCACAGGTTGCAGTACAAGACACAAGTCAAAATGAAGATACCAGTTGCAATTTTTTCCCTTGTATCCGCCGCAACTGCCATTCAAATCGGAGTTCCGGCCGCATCGAGTTACATCTACAGAAATGATCACAACGGTCCTGCGAGCCTTATTCAGTTGGGAGGGAATTATGAACTTCCTATTGCGCCGGTGAAAGCCTTCGAAGCTTATGATCTAGCTCCACTTCCATTACCTTATATCGCGGCTAAGCCCATTGCTATAGAAGATGCTGAAGAAGATTCCGAAGAATCAGATGAAGGAATTGCACTTGGACATGAAGGCGCCGCTGGCAGTGATTTCGAAGAAGAGCATCATAAAGCTCACGGCGAAAAGGGAAGCAAAGGATATCATTCTAAAGGACATTTTGCAAAGGGGCAGTCCGGCAGCTACGGCGAAGCTCACAACGAAGGCCATCACAGCGAAGGTAGCGGAGAAAAAGGGGCCCATCATGATGAAGCTGACGCGTTTGGAAAGCACCACAAAGCGGGAAAGCACTATAAAGGTGAAGACCATGGACACAAGAAATATCACAGCAAGGGTGAGGATATAACCGGATACCATAAAGTATTTAACAAGGATGAATTCAAAAAAGATCACGACTTCTACGATGTAGCCGATAACAGCGGCCATTATAACAAACATGGTTCTGAGAAGAAACACTTCAGCGAGGAAGAGGGAGGCCACGCTGAAGGTGCTAAAGGATCGGCCGGATATGATAAGGGTGACTTTGGAAAATCAGGTTACCATAACAAGGGTCATGTAGATGATGCTGACTCTGAACACGAAAGCAAGGAAGGCGATGAGAGTCACTACAATCACCATGAGGGATACGGCAAAAAGGGGGGAAACAATCACGAGAAAGAATACGAATATGAAGACGTTGACCACGAAGACGACGAATGATAATAGTTCTTAGTTATATCCTTGTATTTTTGTTATGTTTGATACTAATAACCCTGTGATATTATAACAAATAAAGTTTTTAATTGAAAATAATTAAATTGTATATCTTTTAGTACGCATAATATCTTTCTTTAGATTTTTTTTAAATATTCAGCGAAAACAATCAAAGCTAAATACTGTCTATAGTTTACGCGAGTAGTACACATTTAAATAAAACACTTTAACGGTTTAAAACGCGATATATTAGTTAAACTTATTTGAAAATGATTTTTAACTTCGGCCCGACGTTTCGCATAGAGCCGTGGTCACGGGGAGACTCAAAGCTAGCTTAGGGATTACTACTGTACAACTAGAACGATCTATTGATTTACCTACATTTTTAAATAAAATACTTTTAATGGTTTAAAACGCGAAATATATCAGTTAACTTGGTTTTAATTTATTTTAACTACGAACCGACGATAAGTACGTACTAACGTATTTAATGTTTTAAACCCTTAAAATTGGTTGATTTCAATTTATAAAAATATGGAATTATTGTCTATTAACACATGTAAAATATCTTCTTTTGTCGTATGTATTATATGGTTGTAAAAAACAAGGGGTTTATTATAGAAGAGAAAGAATGTAGACAATGAAGTACACAAGTCAATATCTATCTAAATTGAAAATAGATTATTATGATAACTTTCATAGGTATAATGGTCGTTAACTAAGTATAAAGTTGATAACTATATTATTTTTTTCGCCCTGCTACGGGTTCATTTCCCTATATGAATAATTAACTACGATGTTTTAACACAGACATCAAATACTGCATAGTAGGTAGGTACAAACGATAAACATAAAAGAAAATAGCGTTAATTTAGTTGGTAAATTTTACAACAATTAAATTAGTTTTCCTCGTTATAAGAATTGAACGCTGAACAAGATAAAATATTTTTAATTAATTATTTATTGTTAATAAAAGAAAACAAACTACTTTACGCTGATAAAAGATTGTAATAAATATTTTAATTTCACTGATTCTTCTATTTGTACGTACAGCGTCAAGTGAAACATTACCTCTATCTACTTTTATTGTGTGTTTGTTTATTGGAAATATATTAAAGCAATAAAAAGTATTCAAATTTTTTGGCGTTTGACATTGAAAAAACGATTTCTAACAATTTGTCTACGGTTTGTAATATACAACAGCGCAACTAAATCAATTAGCCGAATCATTCAATTACGACTAAAGATTTTTTAATGACAAAATTTTACTCGGTTGTATTTCAAAAGCTATATTTTTTTAAAGAATAACGTTTAAAAATATAATTTTTGGTTTATTAAACGCATTCGTCACTGAAAATTATTTATATAAATTAAGTTAGTTATGGGGCAAGGAACAATTTAGCGATATATTTTTATTTTAATAGACTCCTGTCAAGCTCAAATATCTACGAAAGTTTCACATTAAAATGTTATATTTTTGTATCTTTATCATTTTCACTTATACAAAAATCAGTTATTCTACGGATAATGTAGCTAAATTACTCAAAAGAATTATTATTGTTTATTAGAATTTATATTAATATTAAATTCGCAAATGCAACTTTTCATATTATTTTATAAAAAGTCAGTTTACTTATATTTCTTCTTTTTAAAATTCTACTAATAACTATATAAACCTTCATTGAAACATTTCGATACGCGATTGGAGGTATTGATTACTTACAAAGCCACTGGGCCATAAAATGACAATCGGTTCATCTCGAAAAAACACCCTTGACCACTAAACAGCTATATAAACTGCACAATAGGCATGTATGTCAGTGTCGCAATCCATTCTAATTGCGCAAGATCTTACAAAAAATAAAATGCAAAAGAAATTATTGGTTGTGGCATTGATCTGCTATTGGGTTGAAGCGACGCCCCTGAACGATGCCTCGCTTGACTTTAACACAGACATATCCAATTTAAAATACGATTCTAATGATTTAGAAGATTACCTAAAATATATCGAAGGGGATAACGAGGATAAAAAGAAATCTATGACAAAGAAAAAAATTGCCAATAAAGGAGCAAAAGTGAACTATAACATAAAGGATTTGAAGAATTTCTTCAAGAGTCTTGGATTAAAAGACGACGGTTCGTTTGATGACAGTGAAGTGTATGGTCTCACTGAAGCCGAGGCAGCCAAAAAAGTGGGTATCAAGGGCAAAGAAAACAGAACATATAAGAAGGGAACAAAAACAAGAGGATTTCACAGAGTACAGCATAAAGACGAATACAAAAAGGACAAAGAATTTTATGAAGATGATGAAGTGAGTGGTTCAATTAGCAAAGTTGGAGCAAAAGGTTTTGGTTACGATATCTCGGCGGGTTCCGGTTTCGACAAGGGGCAATTTCATCATTTACGAAATAAGAGTTTAAAAGGAAAGCAAGGATTTTCGGACACAGGCAGTGCGGAGAAAAATTTTAGTGGATATAGCAACGCAAAGGACTTTGATGAGTACTTTGATAGTGAAAACAAATGACGGATTTACGTGTAACAAAAAAGTATTTTTTAAATAATAATGAATGAATAGCACATGGAGATCAGCTTCCTCTACCAACTATACCGTTGCTACCCACTGAAATAGCGTGCTAGTTGAGCTTTTTCAACAATTCTTAAATACTTTTTTAAAGTTACATTATTTCTTATGACAATGTGTAAATTCATAAAGGTTAATGTTAAAAACAACTTATAAGTTACCGCTATTATATACGTAATATCTTTCAATTACTTGTTCACACTGTGTAACGAATTAAATAAAACTATAAATTACAAGTGACGTATGTAATTGATTAATTTGCAATCTTGATATCCATAACAATTCATGATACCCATATAGCATCTATTTAATAAGACCTCTTTGTAATGTAGCAATACTGTAACTTAAATCACCTTGTGTAATAATGTTTTTATATATGTTCATGTGAGAAGTAGGACATAATGGGTGTTAATATTAATGTATTCATCTTCTGTTCAGGTACGGTATCCTGCTTATTTAATGAATCTTTGAAATCACTGGACAAGATATATAATAATACCATTATCGTTATGCAGTGGTATTGTTTTTTTTTACAGTTCATAAAATTTTAGTTTTGTGTTCTTTGGCATATTAATATTTGCGCGTGGATTTTAAGTTGGTAAAAAATAATTGATTTATTTAAAGATATTTTCTAATACAATCTTGATGCTTAAGTACATAATATATAAATCTAAAAAATATTTGTTTTTCTATTTCAGCTTTTTTATTTATAGTTAATATTAAACAAAGTTTTCTTTATAGTCTACCAGGAGAGTACTCCGGTAACTCTATTACTCGAATTAAAAGACAATTAGCATACTCAGATTCCTTATATTTAAGCTCGGAAACTGATCCGTACTCTTCGAGTATTAAAAACTTTGGTTTGATAATATCGCCCCCAATAAATTTTAAAGACTCTGAAGCTACAAAGGCGTATAGCTGTTCTCTCATGGTATGCCGACCAGAAGACGATACCGGACCCGTTTGCGCCTGCAATTTTAATACAGGCAATGTAGTCTCGTTTAAGAATCAGTGTGATGTTCTGAAACATAATTGCAGATTTGACACAGGTAAACATATTTTAAGATTGAAGTATTATAGGTGACACACATACTAATTTAAAATGTTTGATTGCTTTCAGGATTTCGTATCATTTTACACGAGATTTGCCCGTGGGAGTTTCAGTCAAGACGAAACAATGAACCACATAAGTTCAATTACACGAGCTCAAAATATTATAACTAGAATTAAATATGATCGTAAAAGTTCACCATAAAAACCTGTCTATCATGTCATGAATGAATAATAAAAAAGAAATATCATTTGTATCAACCTAATTTTAATTATTTATTGGTTTGTTAAACCTCATTATTAGAGTCTGAGATAAACCCATAGTCTAGAAAGCGCTGCATATATATTTTTTAAATATATTCTATTATGAAAAACTATGCATCGTATATTATTTTGCTGTACGTATATAACATCTGTGGTACACTGTTGTCTATGAAATTGACAACTGTGATTGCTTTAAACGTCACAAAGTAAATTTTTACTCTTTCAGTTTGTAGTCTTTGGTTTTCATTTGTATGAATCAAAGTGTTTGTGTTAATGATTGTGAAACAAAGAATTTTTAAAATACAAAATAGATGAGGCTCGATATAGCTCTATTTTTTAACATTACTCATGAGTACGGAAGAGACTCTGTTGAATCTCGACTTCGACAAACCGACCACAGTTATTACGCCTCCCGATGACGGCGTGGTTTCTCTCTCAAGTAGTGCTGAAGACATTTGCTTAGTCCCTGAAATTGAATTCGAGGGCACCGTGGATTCTCCGGGCGTGAACCGGGAGTCGCAGCCGCTTCTGGGCGGCCGTGGCGACTTGGAAGTATCTTTCAATCATTTTCCAGGTAACAACAAAGTCAGCTTCATTAAATACATTCATGTTTATTACGGTCAATCTTGCAGTATCGGTTAAACGACGATAAAATTTCCCGTATCACATTTAAAAGTCTTCGTTACTTGTATGGCTTCCAGATTCTGTTGAAAACTGATTTGTATCTATTAATTAGCTGACGATCACGAAAGGTTCATTGTTTCGTTACCTTGACACGAAAATAGATTTTCCTGTTCTCATTTTAGTGTCGAAATTCTTTTAAAATTCTCCATCAAGTTAAATTTTTAGGCTAAGATATTAATGTATGTTTACAACATGCCAGTTGCCAGTAACTAATGAGTTTAATTTCAAAGAAAACCATAATTCAGTTAGTTACTTGTGTGAATATAGTTGCAAACATTATGTCAATTTTCAGCACATTGTTACAGCTGTACAGTGTGTTTTCAGGTGTTGTTTTTGATACTTAATTTTTATATTTATAATGGAGTTTCCATTTCTTTGCAGTAAGTTGATTTTATTTCTACTGATATTTATATAAATTTGGATAATATTTTTACAATGTTTGAGTAGCAAGAAGTGAAACATATGTTACTGTTTGTAGGAGGTGAATTGTTTTGTATTTTAGAAGTTTTTCACTAGTTTATATCTTATCATTAATATTGTAGAATTGAGTAATAAAAAATAATTTATTATACAAGATAATTAAAGTTTATAATAACTGTCTTAGCCTATATTCTATATGTTACAAGTTAGTTTAATTTAAAGTGTTTACCCAAAGGTTATAAGCAATCTAAGTAAAAAACATATGATGCTTATTTAATAAAATTTTTGATTTAAATGGTTTTAAAGTGCTTAACTGTCAGTAGCTCAATAATTAAATGCATTGCCTAGCATTACATTAAAATAGAGATGTCTGGAAATACAAACAAAAAACAATTAATAGTTTCAGTTAGGCTGGGCAATGAAAGATCTTTATATAACTATCACTCCCTACTTGCCTGTATATATACAAGCAATTGCATAAAACACATTTAAATATGTTTGTCACATGGCTCATGGGGAGACTCAAGATTTCCTTTCAGAATATTCTACATAAGTACACGCACATTCATCTCTATTTCTAGTTTATAAAGTTAATTATCACATGTATCTAAATTCACATAGTTTTTGAGATCTATTGCATTAAATAAATTATATGAAATGTAAAAGCTTTTAAGGTTAAACAAGTTTGTATGCAAATTACCTCTTGTGACTGCTGCCTAATGTGGGTTAATATGATGATTTTATTGTGTTCAAGATCAATAATTTAAGCCTAAGCTTCATTATCTATAAATATGTTTTTTATAGTTTCCAAAATCCTTCGTAACTGTTAAATTCCAGATAAAGCTAGTTAAAATCAATACAAGAATTTACAATGTTTAATTTGATACTAGAATTTTAAATTTGTGTTAGAAGTTGGTGGTTCACATACACTTTAGTGAAGTTGAAACTTTTTAGTGACATTTTGTAATGGGCAAAATAAGTTGAACAACATTAAGCAAATAAATATTGTATAATTTTTGAAGATGGAGAGAACAGTAGACAATATTAAATGTCACAAATGCTACCTGGATACCTAAATTCATGCAAAATTATTCGCTTCTGATGATTCTAAAATATCTAATTTTTACAACATCAAAACTCTAGTTTACACTTCTGCTAGCACTACAAGTTAAACTTAAAATAAACAACTATTTTATAAATTTACAGTTATTACTTAGTAGAGAGCTAAAAGACTTTGTATTTCTTATTCTTATTGATAACATTAAGAATTTTAAACTCTATCTTATTAAACATATTATTATCCAATGCCTAATGATAAGCATGGAAAACAGAAAAATCATTCTAAATAAGTATCAGTAACCTTGAAGTCAATATAAAGGTTCATTAACTACTTGTTTTAGAGTTGTAAATGATTAATATTTCTAGGTCAAGTGTTAGCTACACTCTGTCAATGTTAATCAGTTTTTTATAAACTATGTTTATTATAATATTGAAAAAAAAATATGCCTTATAATTTTTTGTGAAGTAAATTTAAAACATAACATTTTTAAATTGTTCGAATTTGTACAATGCCATTAAGACATAGTCTAAAAAGTAATAATAAGGGTATCCAGTAGATTTATTTATTTGAGAGAGGAAACCAAATGTAAAACTACCCTCACATTAAGAAAGTTATATTATCAAAATTTCTGTGACAATAGCACATTAATTAGCTTCATATCATTTTAAACATTCGTAATTGAATGAATGGAAAAGCAAAGTAATATAATCTTTACGTGTATTTCTCAATCTTTCTAATGTACTTAGATTAGAAAGATTGAGAAATCAATGACAGTACAGTAAAACAGTGTCGACTTAAGTAGTTACATTGTTACTAAGTGTATAAATAAAATAGTTCGTTTTCTTTCTGTATACATACATAACAAGATTTGGCGAATAATTACTGTAACAAGTTCTTTAAAATCTAATCTTAGTTATATGATAGTGGTAAATATTGGCCCCAATACGCCGATCTGTCGAGTGCCGATAAAATTAACGAAATCAATATTGAATAACAACCAGACATGTAAACTGATAACTTAAGTAAATGCTAATCCTGAAACCGCACTCGCCGCTCGACGGCCTTCTTCAAGATATTGCCCCCGAGGTTTCAAAAATGGTTCATAAAATTTACTTTGTTATATTGGCAAGTTCGGATCAATAAAATATTTTTCGTATTGAAACATTAATCAATGTCTAGGTTCGCTTAGAGACGCTTGCGGCTCCACAATTTATATGGAATATTTATATTGAGGTTTAAAAATGAAAATAACTTGAAAAAATGTTGACTCCATCAGTACTTGAATCGCATGTCAGCTTTCTGATGCTGTTGCTCTACATAGATACTGTGTCCGAGAGCAACACTCGCTAATTATGGGTTGTGATTTGTAATCAATTTTCATTTATTTTTAAATGATAGTGTCTTCATTGTATAACGTACGACAATACTTGTTCAAATATATTGAGGTTACATGCAAATGTGAAAGTCATTTCGAAGATATTGATCGACGGATTTTTTGTAATTAAAATATGAGGGTCTTCGTTTACGTACGACAGACTCGTTTATACACTTGCTAAGACCAAAAAAAGGCGCCACCTTGTCCAGATGTTATATGGCAGGGATCACCTGCCTTCAAGTAAATCCCATCCTTTTATGTCCTCTACAATAAAAAAAATTATTATAAGCTGGTAGGTAGGTAGTAGTCGACCACAGTTTTATGGCTTCCCGAAACTTTCAAGTTTCCCTCGGTTTCCCCGGCAACATAATAGTTCCTTTTTGTAATCTTTTAATTGAGTTACCTTTAGAAAAATCTAAAACTAATTCAAGTATTTTAGTAGTCTAAACATATACATAATAAGTTGTGTGATCAATGTGTACGCAAACATCTCACGCTGATAATAAAAGTGTGCGTCATCGACATCGATTAATTTGCATTACGAAACAAAAGAGTATCGAACGCTGCTCATTTAC
Organism: Leptosia nina; assembly: GCA_963661955.1. Classification (NCBI taxonomy): domain Eukaryota; kingdom Metazoa; phylum Arthropoda; class Insecta; order Lepidoptera; family Pieridae; genus Leptosia; species Leptosia nina. Next base: position 609,583 of record CAVLEF010000007.1, read on the forward strand.
TTTAAGTAGTCTATGGCGGTTTAGAGAGACTGATTATTTGTTGCTTTATTACTGGCAATTTAAATTTACTATATTAAAAAAGTATCAAACAATATATGTTGCATCTACCGCCATTGTGCTTTAGTTGAACAACACTAAGACTTGGAGGACTACATACAAATTCCAGTTCAGATAGGGAGCAGAATCGTCTTACTTATGAATAAAAACTGTTCAAAAAAGGGCCATAGAACTGTGTCTCTCCCGTTGGCCTATAATAAAAAAATATAATAGTTTGTTTATAGTTCTATAGAAACAACAACTTTTTCTCAGATGACCCTCAATTTAGCGAGTTGGTGTGGCAGGCTGAGGTAGCTATCGACAATGGAATATTTCCCGAGAGGATATACCAGGGGTCCAGTGGATCATATTTCGTCAAAAATCCAGGAGGGGTAAGAAGCCATTCTATAACTTATTCTATTCCTTTACTTAGATCAATGATAGAGACTAATTTGTTGGTGTGTTATATAGTTCTACAAAAACATAATATTATAATATTAATTTGTCTTTAACAAACGTGGTTCCTTCAATTCAGTCTTTCAAATATTCTAGACCAAACATTATCGCCATAAAGTTAGGCCAAGGAAGCGGTTAATCATTACTGTATTGAGTGTGTTCAACAAAATAGTTTTGAGATAGAAATGTAGACCATCGTAGAATCTAGGTATAGTCTAGAAATACCTTTTTACTTACAACTAGCAATAAACTATATACATTTTAATAGTAATATTATTTAGAAAAATCTCTATAACATAACTACTTAGAATAATAATTATTTTTATTGAAATTTTGCTTCAATAGTCCATTATTGTATCAAACGATATTATTGTCTGTTTGATTCACTAGAAGCATCACAGCAAATCCTTCGCGGGGTTTAGGAATTCTGAAGGTTTGATTCCTTGTTTGGCGAAAGGAGTACAGTAGTACTTTATTTTAATAAAATATATACTACTATTTAAGAGGTAGTTAAGATAGTAAGTAGACAAATAAGGATATTTTTGAAAAGACCAAAAAAATGGTGGGCTACTTCTTAGGTTCTCGAGCTGTTTGTATCAATGAATGGCACCATTAGCTTAATTGGGATATATTCAATTGACAAAGAAGATTATTATACATACATACTTAAACCTTTACAGAAAATTATCGGCGTGTTCAAACCAAAAGACGAAGAACCATACGGCAGACTGAACCCGAAGTGGACCAAATGGATGCACAAGCTATGCTGTCCCTGCTGCTTTGGCAGGTCGTGTCTCATCCCCAACCAGGGGTACCTGTCAGAGGCCGGCGCCAGTCTTGTCGACTCGAAGATCGGTCTCAAGATAGTTCCCAAGACGAGGGTAAATATAAACTCCTGTAGATATCTCTTATGTATAACTTATGCTACCTGCCTCTTAACTAACTATACGAATAATGAATTGCAATGGTTGCTTAGTTAGACCACGAAGTAAGGACACACATTCGAATTTCAAATATTTGTATGGATTTTTCTAGCTACCCTCAAAAATTTGCATATTTTGTCCATCTATATTTGTCTCTGTTTTGAAGATTTTCAGTAATGACACTAAAATGATATATTTAGATTTATATAAGTCAAGATTATTCTTTGCTCATCTTATTAATAAGTCTATATTTATCTCGAAATAATTTCATTCAACAACGATGCAAGTTGAGGCCGTGAACTTCGCATGTTCATAAATAAGTCAACGAAACTTACTATCGTGTTGTTGTGTGAATTGTTATCATTAATTGAGTTTTATACTTTTTACTTAATACCAGTTTAATAAGTATTTTTATCTTGCTAGGCTAAATTTTAAGATAATGTGGAAATCTCAGACGAATTTGGGATCACGAAAGAAAACTTATTTATCAAGTAACACACATAGTATTTTTAGTAGTTGATGCAAAATAAAACTAAATTGTAATCGATTTAAACTAAAATAAAATTACAACACGGCTGGCACGTGAACCAACATCCACAGCGATCCGTACTGCTTCTCTAACCAATTGAGCCACCGTGATAGCCATCAAGTGAAGTTTCAAACAAACTGTTTAAAACAAATTACTATGGTACTGATTATTAACTACAACCAGACGTTTCATAAACGTGCATGGGTTTGCAAAAAAACCAATTTATTCGCTTTTGCCGTCCTCAGGTAAATTACTGTAATATTCAAGTCTTCACTTATTTTTCAGGTGGTAAAGCTAGTATCGGAGACGTTTAATTATTTACGGATAGACCGTGAAAGGTCGAGACTGAAGCGGGCAATCACAGAACAGTTTCCGAACCTTCGGTTCAATAGAATGGGATTGCCTCCCAAGGTATGGTATATAATATGTTTTTTCTATGATAGTGGAGGATGTGCATATAACATCTAAACCATATGTTGTCCTATTTTGGCTTTGGATATTCGTAAATACCGGACACGAAACCGTGGTTCGTTCATTTATTATCCAGATATCCAGACGAAGTACAACACTTCTTTTGATGATACTTTTTTATATAAAATAAAATAAAGTATGTTTAAAACTTATTTAGATTCAGATAAAGTCAAAAAATATTTGTCTGTCAGTCTGTCGTGATTCTATACTTTCCGTTGTTATATTTGCAGCACTGAAAGTATTTATGGGCACCCTACTCTATATATCTTTACGTATTGTCACACGAATGATTCATTGATTAGTTTAAAATTAAAAATTTATTTGAAAATTACATTTCAGGTAGGATCATATCAATTATTTGTGGAAGGGTATAAGGACGCCGACTACTGGCTCAGGAGGTTTGAACAGGATCCACCTCCTGAACATGTTATGAAGAAGTGGGTATACCTTTTCGTTAGAGCGATACGGTCGACTAAGGCACTAAAGCTAACTTTATATCCACGGCAGTACATGTCTATCTTTTAAGATTAATTCGCAAACATTGTTTTTATGATAATCAAATTCTTTTATTCTATAGCTCGTCTTTGATTTACAAAACGGCCGCGAAATCTTACACGTTTATTCAATGTATAAATATTTAGATTTCAGTTACAATTCGAGCGTCTGGTTGTGCTGGACTACATAATTCGCAACACGGACCGCGGTAACGACAACTGGCTAATCAAGTACTCGGCGCCGTCGAACCGGGCGGACCAAGATATGACTGAGCCTTCCGTATGTTCATATTTTATATATTACTAAATATACTTTTGCTTCGAGAAGCTAGGAAATACTTAATAGTGTGAGCTACAATCACTTAAAAGCTCCGTCCCGTTTCCATCACTCCTCCTCACAATCAATCACTTTCTAACACACATATTTTAAATGACATGAATATAATCACATTTGGTTAAGGTTAAGATATGAATAAAGTAATTAATTTAATGATATCGAAGAGCTGGAAACTCTTGCACAGGTATTATTTACTCAAAAGGGTTTCCACATCAAAACTAGATTGATGTAAAAAATCTGTTACTTAAACTTTTTATTATATATACTACTAAATAACCGAAATATTTTAAAACATATTGCTTCAAATAGATTAACAAACATACAATTTATATGTATGCGCAACCATATAAAGATGCCAGATAATTGAAGAGGCGGCCATTTTGTAAACGTTACGTTTCATATGCGCACGCGTGTTTAATCTAATAATGTTGAAATGTTATATGCTGAAGTAATGTTCGTGTTGGGATTGTTGTATTTAGAATTATACATTGTACAAAATTTTCTTCTAGTTGGATTTTATAGAAAGTTATCAGTTATTCCACTTGAAAGATCACATAAAAGAATTGTAGATTCTGCGCTTTTGAATTTTTGCCTTTTATATTTCATAATGTTTGGATAACCGACATCATAGACTGTCTATAGTTTACGCGAGTAGTACACATTTAAGTAAAACACTTTAACGGTTTAAAAACAGTCCCCCCCCGCCCCCGGGCCGCGCCAAAGCCCCCCAAAGGGGGGGGGGGGGTAAAAATTTTTTTTTTTTTTTTTTTTTTTTTTTTTTTTTTTTTTAAACCAAGTTTTATTTAACCGACATCAGTAACTTTATACAGAAAACAGAAAGTTTATTTATTATTGTTTTCATGACAGAAGAGGATAGAAAACCACAAGTTTCACTCGATGGAAGATGACCCCTGACTATTACATTTAAACAAGATGTGCTCTGGGCTTTTCTGGCTTTGGTTATTTTGTAATCTATAGACCAAAAGCTGAACCGCGATTAAACTTTATGCCTTTTCCGTGAATTTCAGTATTCCTACTACCTACCTACCTACTAAAATTTTCAGACATTATGAAATATGTTAGATACATGTTGGATCTGGTAGGAGACGAATCCAAGACCTGTTGATTTTTACCCATACATTACCAATTGAACCAGCGACCCCGTCATTTGTGATTTCAGGAATGGAACGGCGGCATAGAAGTGCGAATAGCTGCCATAGACAACGGGTTAGCGTTTCCGTTCAAGCACCCAGACTCGTGGCGGGCGTATCCCTACCACTGGGCGTGGCTGCCGCAAGCGAAGCGGCCGTTCAGTGCCGAGACTAAGTAAGCTTTATTCTATTACTAGCTGTGTTAGCGACTTCGTTTGCGTAGAAATGTTATTTTGGGTAATCGATATTTGTTTTTTCAAACCTTCTGTTTAACTCTATAAATTTAAGCTGTTACCCACTACGTCACTCTCGTCCCATCGTTCTTGCGAGTTAATCTTAAAAGATAGAATTATATCGCGGACATTTTTTTAGATAATTTAAAGAGGAATCATTTCCTTTATACATGTTTTTGGGTATCTTGAACAAAGAGATTTTTCAAATCGAACCAGTAGTTGCTGAGATTAGCGCGTTTGAAGAAACAAACAAACACTCTTCAGCTTTATATATTAGTATAGATTCACGTATTGGATACTATATGTTAGTCCTTTCCTCGCTATTCTTGAACATTGGTCTAGTGTGTACAAAAGACTACAAGAATAGTGATTTATGAAAGAGTGGCTGGATGCAAAAGTAAAAGTAAATTGCGTCTTAGCAAAATCAATGGTAAATCTTTTTGTTCGCAGAGAACTCGTACTGCCGCTTCTCTCCGACATGAACTTTGTCCAAGAGCTCTGTGATGAGCTGCACCAACTTTTCAAGGTTTGTTTAGCTTTCTACAAATAGTTAAATCGAGAAATATGTAATAGAGTTAATTAGGATAGAAAATTCCAAACCAAATTTGTTTCATTTTGTAAAACTCAAAAAAAATTTTTTTTTCTTCATCTTGTTAGTATAAATCGTAGGTTTGATTATTTTACGTATTTACAAATTAGATTTCCTTATCCCTTTTTCATAAAAATAACCATATACGCTGTATGTATACGACAAGTATAAAACACTTGTACTGCAATGATTAAGATATTTACAAAGCCATTTAAAGCCATCACCCACAAAACCAACAACTTACTAGCTACCATGTCAAAATATTTTTGATAAGGATTTTTTTAAACAAAGTTTTAAAACGAAATATCTGACATGTGATATAATTATGTTACTTACTCACTTATTACACTACGATGGCAACGTCAAGTCGTAGTTAAAATTAATCCAAAATAATTCGTTATTTTGGACATTTCGCATTAAAAACGGTTTTATTTAAATAATAAACTTAAAATTTTAGCAATTTAATAATTTTTCTACGTTCTCACGGAATCCGTACGCGTAAACGCTAAGACCGTGTCTCCAGACGGTATCTCCTAACGATTGTAAATCTTTTTGCAGCAAGACAAAGGTTTCGACAAGCGCCTCTTCGAGCGGCAGATGTCTGTCATGAGAGGTCAAGTGTTGAACTTAACGCAAGCTCTTAAAGACAACAAGAGTCCGGTGCAGCTCGTGCAGATGCCTGCTGTCATCGTCGAAAGGTATGACTTATTGATTTCAACTGCATGCTTGCATTATATTCCTTATCACACAACACGGCCAGTACAGCATCACATCGTTTCTTGCTATTGCTTCCTTTTTTTTTCCTACCTTCATATGCAATAACACTTTTAAAATATTAAAGCTTACAAAAATCTTTAATACAAAATTCTATTGTTTTCTATTATATTTTTTTTATCGTTGCCTTTTACCAAAAAAGTATGGTAATGTAAAATATTTGGAAATGACAACACGAACTTCGCAGTATTTCGCATCCGTAGCGACATTTGATGTTTTTCGTTAAAAAAATTTTGGCCCAAAAATTCCCGGAAATTTTTAAAAAAATTTTTAAAAAACCCCCCAAACCCCCCCCACCCCCTTTTTTTTTAAATAATTTTGATTTTTTTTTTTTTTTTTTTTTTCGCGAGGGGAAAAAATGGTCCATACTGACTTTCCATGGAGTAATCAACAAGGCTAAACAATTGAGGGTCGGACTTAGGAAGGGTACTTCCGTACTATTGACTAGGTACACAAATATCAAATTGTAATCTTTATATATTTATAGGGCTTGTTACCATTTATCAAGCGAAAATAGGCAAATAATCTCGTTTTTGTATGACATTCAAAAACGAAATGTAAAAGATTTTTTATAAGTAAAAAATATTTATGATTTTATATCTAGTTATCGCGGCGCTCGATTCATAGCTTTTCGACAGACAGACGGCAAGGTTTTAATAATAGGGTCCCGATTTTACCCTTTGAATACGAAACTCTTAAACTAGACTATTTTGCCTACTAATGTACAAACTACTGGCGTATTAGATTTTTCTATTGGTCTCTTATGTTTGGTCTTATGTTAGTCATTTTGTATAAAATTTTAACATTCGAGTTTTCTGGTGTCTAATAAAAGTGTGACGATTTTTCAGATCAAAAAGCGGAACAACGTCATCGCGCTTCTTCGACTCTTTCCAGCAACGCTTCCAGCAAAAGTCACCATTCTTCTCCTGGTGGTGAATTTTACTATGTCTGTTTATGTAATTCTGGAATATACCACACCTTACTTATAGACTAGCTGATAAGTTAAGGCTAGCGAAACGAGATAAAAAAGGAAATAATCGGACTTTCATAGAAGTAGGATTTTATACTCCAAAGCAGTCACTCCTGCAAAAGTTAAAATTAAAATAAGACTAGGAAGTTATTTAAATTAAAAGGTTTTGAATTCTACATCATGTAATGCATTCATTATTTTTCTCATTTCGTTAGTCTTTTCTTTTTTCCAAAAAGTGTATAATAATTTTAATTTTAAAATCGATCAAAAAATTCATAAAATATGCGCGTGCGCATTGCTATTCATATTTATATGACTACGTTAACACATTACTAAATAGAAATGGATTTTCTTCTTTCTCTTAATTTGCGACTAAACTATTGACTTATTCGTGTTTTGTACTGAAAATTATCATATTCTCGTTCAGCTACAGGATTTTTGGCGATCGCTGATTGTGTAGAATTTTGTACGTTTTAACATAGCTCTTTAAAACAGACGTTGATAATATCATTCCAACTCAAATAATCTTAACTTAATCACAAATATGTATATCATTGGAAAATTATTTACATTTGAAGCCATATTTTGATACAAATCGTACTTCTACTTCGGTAAGACTAGACCAACAGTAGTCAGAACGTTGCTATCCTATTTCTATGTTATACCGTGTTGTTAAACATTTCTTAAAAAGGTATTTTAATTGAAGGTAGTCTATAACTTGATGACGTCACTACATCAATCAATTTTCTTTACATTCGTTTATGTAGAGACATGCAAACGACTTTTCTAACGTCATTATATAATAGTTGCGGATCAAGCTAGTCGATTGGATTCATTGTTATATAAAATAGTATAATTAATAAAAACACAGTTTAATGATAAAGGCTTCAATCGAAACATCTGAAGCTGAAATCCGTAAAATATTGTAAGTTGGTGACGATTATAAGGCTGTGCAGTATATGAATGTAACGTTTCTTGCGAGTTAGAACCAAAATCATTTGTCTGGTAAAACAATTCTTTTTAATGCGCTTAGCTAGTTGATAAAATCTCTTGGCAGCATCATTAATAACGATTATTTTCAAATTCTACATCTTTCTATATAATTTATGTCCTATCTCGTTTCGTCTTATATCTTGCCTATTTTATTCGATTCATTCATATCTCATTATTTAAGACCACTTTTTTAATATAAGTTAAATTTTAATCAAACATTGTTCGTGTTGTTATATTATTTACCTATCTAGTGACGTATATACATTGAAATACGTGTATTATTATGTTGGAAACTAAACCTTCAATAATTCTAATTCGAGCTTTTCACATTTTGTTTATTTAATAGTAAATTTGTGATAATTATTAGGCTGTGGTTTCGTATAAATGCTGAAGGCCGTGCGACAAAATGTGCAAGCATTTAAGGCAAATACCAAAACTCGATATTATTCGTTTAAATAACACATTCTTTGTGGTTTAAAAGGCGAAATGCATTCTTTACCTTATTTTTAATTTAATTTAACTTGCCGTGACCACAAGTGCTGCAAAGCATCCACAACGTCGGGCTGCAGGTAAGATTAATTAAAAATAATCTATATATCGCGTTTTAAATCGTTAAGTGTTCTATTCGCGTAAGCTATGGGAAACGATTGATATCATTCGTGACTGTGAAACGTGTTAAACTCATTACAATGTAAGAGTCAAAGATACATTTGCAAAAAGAAGAAAGTTACTTTAAAAGACGAAGAAAAAGTAGATACGTGGCGCAAACCGTTTATATGGCACGAACGATTAAAGGGTATTCCATATATTATACCGCGAAGACAGCGTTTATAGGAGACCACAGCCTTTAAAAGACCATGTTAGAGTGACCTGCGCGTTTGGCATAATACTGTGACAACTTATGACTGTGATACTCATCAAGTTTTAGGAATGAGGTCTTTCTTGATTTTGGTAAGTCCCATATAGCTCCTGTATTCTAATTAACGTTTGAAAAGGTAGTAGATATTTTTTAGAAAATTTTGTGCGAGAAATTTATTTTCCATCGTGTTTTTGTTACCTCAAGATTTTTATTATTTGTAGATTATAGAATCACGGTGGCTTTGATGTTACGTTGTTATTTTTGTTGAAATTGTAGATTGAATTGACTAGGAAAACGTTTTATACAGTCTGTATTGAAGTGCCTAAATATGAAAGGATGGATGAAATGGAGTATTTGTGGTCACCGCTAGAATAAATATTTATCTTTTATTGAATACCAACATTAAAATAGTTTAGACGTTTCTACGTTAGTAGTTGTGTATACTACAGATGCATTAGCGCGTACAACAAATGTTTTGAGTCCGTTGTATTTTATTTACACCATAATGCGATTTCTAACTTGTTCTGTCGGTCCAATATATCAACGGGCGTTACCATAGTACAATACGGCCGACGTAACTTGGCAAGCCTGATCTAAGCGCGAAACGCTGCGCAGCGAGAGGCGCGGGACGAAGATTTAGGCTAGTGATTGACACAATGTCAACACAATCGACCGCTTATTCTATCAAATTTTGTAATCGATTTAGATTATGGATTTTATATCGTATGAGATATTGTACTAAATGGATTGATGAACACAGTGAATGGTGTTGTTAATAAACAATACCATGATTACCTTTAAAGGAAAATAAAATCATTAAAAACTTTTTTCATTATTGAACTACCTGATTAGTTAAATAGTAAGTTTACGCGAGAACACATTTAAAAACCACGGAATATATCGCGTTTTAAACCGTTAAGTGTTTTATCTACCCTATTTAGGTAAATATAGGGCTTCTTTAGGGCTTTTTATACAATTATATTTATACGATCTAATTTTATCTATTTCAATAGGAATCGATTAAACGACACTCTCAAGGCTCGCGTATGGACATCTCTATTTAGTTCTTTCGTAAAGCTTCGTACATATTCGGTAAACAGAGTGTGTCTCGGTCACTCCTTGGCGTTAATTTCGTTATCTCAGTCTTGAGCGCAGTCCGTTAGAAAAGTGGTTTATTGTTAAATTTAATATTATTATTTCTCTTTTATTATATTTTTCTTTTGTCTCTGTATTTTAGTGAAAAGAAAGTGTCCCGCGCCTCTCGCTCTTACCACCGTTAACATCCAAAAGAACGTTTCTGCGCAGCGTTTCGCGCTTAGATCAGGCTTGTCAAGTTACGTCGGCCGTATTATAACATTAAAAAAAACATTTTTATCAGTTGATACTGAATTAACAACTTTCTTGAATATATAGACATATTATATGCTCTGAAATTATTTGAGCGATATTATTATGCGTAACTAGGAGAATTTCTTAACAAACAAATGTGAGACCTGCATTTTTATTTATTTATTTAAAGCATAATAATTTAACCTTAGGAACAATCTTTGTTTTTGGCCAACAAAAAGTTACGTTACGAAGTACAATGCAGACAATAGGAAAGGAAAACATTTGGTCCGCCACATATTGAAATAAAAATGTTTTAACCTTGACCGGGCTTACATTATGTCTTTTCGTTGGCCTTACGACATACCTTTTGCATTAGGATCATACAGTGTATCTGAAATCTAAAAAAGAATATTATGTCGTTTTATAAAACAATGTTTATTGTAGTCGAGATACGACACGAAGTAGTTACAAAAATAGTTCCTCAGTTGTGGAGACTTCGATCACTTTGGAGGTCATTTTAAACGGATACCAAACAAATAAAAGCTGACAACATCAGCTCTGACCAGTAACCGCCTCGGCGGCTTATTGGTTAAATATCTTCGAAAGCAGTTGGGTATGGCTCAAAACTCTAATTTGGTCAGGTCTGTCTGGTAAATAAAATTGTTTAAGTCTATCTTGGCCATTTTGCAAAGCTGTTTGGATTTTAGATTCTTGACTAAGCGAAGACTGAGCTAATTTTTTTTAGAGAAACAATAAACTTGTCTCGCCCCACCTAGCGAGCGTGGCCAGGAAAAAGTAAAAAATATTAAAATGTATTAAGTAAATATTTAGAACCTCAATCTGTTGCCACACTCGACAGCAATACGGTATGTCCATAAAGGCTTTTTATTACCTCCAAAAGGATTCAGAAGTTGCATGTTTTATAATGTGTCTATAGTGATATGTTAAAATTTGATAGTTTACAAGAAATAGCTGAATTCCGTTTGTACTAAGTAGGTCGAATTGAACTGTGCCGGGATACTGGATTCGAAATTGTTAAATAATATTAATTCGATTATTTATAAGTCTCCCAATGTATAGAAGTTAATAGGAATTTTGTAAATAGCTGTAACAATCGCATTATCATATTTATAGTAACGCATTATTTAATTGGAGAAAATATAATCGTCATTGCACTTTTGTGTTTCTTATTATCTAAGAGTTGGTAAAGTTGTGTTTAAATAAAACTCTAACATTTCAGTTCATGTATTGATAGGTAAACATAACATTAAAATAAATAGTTGTGCGGTAAAATATAATCTAAAGCTTTATTGATCAGAGTTACTTAGTAAGTTTGTGACGGCAAATATTAATTTATTAAATCAATAAATTACCTAATTGTATGCAACATAAAATAATGTGTTAGCTACGCTTCGACTAGACTTTTTAGGATAATTCATAAAAGTTCATACAAAATGAAATGTATGCAGTTTTTGGTTCGGCACTGAACTTTTCAACTTTAACAAATCTGTTATTTAAAAGAGTATTACAAATTTAAAAAAAACACTCCATATGGTTTAAAACGCGATAAATAACACCCCAATGATTTCGACTGCTGCAAGGCAAACATTGGCCCGTAGTTAAAGTAAATTAAAAATAAAGTAACGAATAAATATCACGTTTCAAACCGTCAAGTGTTCTGTAAATAAGACTTAAACGATTCTGGACACTAATCAATGGAATTATTCTTTTCATAATATAAACGAAATCTATTCGAGCCATTCTAGTCTTATATTTCACGAAAAATTTGTAATGAAAAACAATAACATATATTTTGTGAACTATAAAAAAGTATTATGTAGTAACAATTAGTAATTCGAAAGATCGGCTAAATTTTATTTTTAAATGAAATACACTCTCAACGCGACTACAGTTACAAGGCAAACATCTTTAACAAGATACGTTGAGTTTATATAATTATATAACATTTTTTATGTACGTCTGTAAATAATTTTTTATCTGTGCATGTGAATAAGGTGTTGGTACTTGACAAATGCGATGGCAGCCAGCTCCTTGCAAAACTCTTCCAATACGATCAGACTCTCCACAAGCTGGTTGTGGTCAGTGCTGCAAATCAAGTTAAAGCAAGGCTTAAACACTAAGACATAAAACTACAAGTCTCAAAGAAATTTCTTGACTTCAGAACGGGTAGAGATGGAATGTAAAGCTTCTTAGGATACCACATCCTTTGATATTTCAGTTGACGATTTTAAACTCTCTTTACAAATCAGAAAAAAATTCATGGTTTTAAAAATTGACATTAAAAAAATTTAATCGTAGAAGAGGACATACAAGCATGCAGTATACTTAATGGTAGACACACCCCAGCCACATAACATCTAAACAAAATGAGCTGTCGACCGACCTATTTTGGCTTTGGATATTCGGAAATTTAGAGAGTGCACGATACTTGTGACCCGGTCGGAATTTCTATATTCCTACCACCCATTTAATATCCAGATTTCCAGACGTAGTCCGAAATGTTTCAGAAACATCGAAAATTGTCGACTATTAGCCACACATTACACAGACGACCCTGCCATTTATTCGATAAATAACTATCGCATAACAGATGACTCACCTTTCATCGTAACTTGGATCTTCGCTCATAAGCTGTTGCCTGGTTTGCTCAATCACTTTCTTATAATTCTTCAGCCTGGGAATCTCCAACGTTAATCTTCTAGCGATTTCTTGCAGCGTCTTGTGCAACGTCCGCGTATTTTTGGCCGTCGGCAGAGTGGGGTTTAAGAGAAATTCGTGTAAGTTCGGATGCGGTAGCAAAGCTAGCTTGGAAATAATCGACGTTAAATGCAAATTGACTTGGTACGGCTGATCTGGCATTCTCGCTAGCAGCTTAAAGATCATCTTCAGGAACGGGCCCTCGTCGAACTCGTCTTCGATGTAGGTTTGAGAATCGCCCGAACGCATCACCAGAGTTTGTGAAAACTTACGCGTTTTCTCACTATTATCTGTATTGCAACTTTCCGATTTATTTTCTGTTTGCTGTATGGTGAGTGGGTCATCTATGGAGTTTCGAGATGTACGTTCGTTTGTTTCCTGTTTTGTCTTATTCTTTGTGTCTATATGTAGGGTGTCGAAGACTTCTAGATGGATGTCAGCTTCGGGTCGGCTGTCGTAGCTATGGGTCGAGCTGGCTGTATTTTCCATCCAATTTGGCTCGGTCGGCCAGTGGTAAGAGGCTGTTATGTCTAGCCACAGCTGAAAAATATAAAACAAATCAAACACGACGAACATTTATTCTATTTGTAGCCCGCGAGCATCTGAATTCAATTCCCTCGGAAGAATTACACTTTGCGAATATAAAAAAAATATTTGCATTAAACATTTGGAATATAAGAACGTAGCTATCCATTTTCTAGATAATAGACTAGTCAGTACATTGTTTATGATCCCTCGTGACCACGGCTGCAGTCTGCAGTCAAAAATAACACGTCGTTTAAAACCATTAATTGTTCTTATTTTAAAAATGTACATGCGTAATCTACAGACAATACTCATTGTATGGTGTGACAAGAAAAATTCCTTTTATATGTACCGTACGGTATATTCATATATATTACTTGTCACGTTACTTTCAATGTACTGTACCTGGTAATGACGTTGTGCATCATGGATATAGTGCTCGTAATCTGCTCCTACTGGGTCAGACAACAGCGCGCGGGGCAACACCAACAGGAAACTGCAAGAAACAGGGAAAAATAAAACTAATACATCTATATTCAAACGTTTATTCACACAATTACAAAATACAAAAATAATTTTAATATACAAAGACAATAGAAAATACAGATATACAATAAAAGCATTGTTATTGCACGTGGATAAAAGAAGTTTTGGAATTCAGCATTGAAGGATAAGAAAGAAAAAAGTGTGCAAAATAGAAAAAATAACACTTAGACACTATACAACGCAACACTTGGTACTTATTCACTAAAAACAATAGTTTCTCGAAATTTTGCTTAACTCAGGTACTTTACTAGAATATCTTTAATAAATAACTAATATTAATAATATATAATACTTAATTAATTAATAACTTTTTACACAACAGAGAATATATTTCGTAAGTTTCCATAATACGAAAAGTATCAAAATTTGAGATTGACTAAGATTCATTTGTGACAACAAATGAGGTGTGACAAAAAATATTCAAATAAAATTTGAACGTATAAGAAAACGCTATTAAATAAAACCGGCAAGGCGAGCAGACTACCAATGGTTTAGAACCCTCGACAAGGCTCGTACTAACTACGAGGAAATTTGACATTAGGGACACCCTCCATCTTTAGTCCTCCGTGACCACGGCTGCTGGAAAGCATCCAAAAGGTCAAGCCCGTAGTTGAAGAAAATTGTAAAATAATCTAACAGTTACCAAATCATGTTTTAAAGCCTTAAATTTTTTTATTGAAATGCATGTGTAGGTAACTCGCGTAAACTATAGACAATACCGAATAAATAATTGTTTAATTCTGATTTTAGTATTTGTTATTATGGCGGCGAGAGAAATATTAAACTTAGGATCTCATCGTGGTTTTTAATCGGTTATCATTTGAAATTGATATGTTAATTTTGTACAGAGATGAATACTATTAGCGCTTAAAATTAGTAAATTACACTAATTAGATGGCATCTTTGAATTCTCTAGCTCCATAATGTCCTCGATTCGTGACTTGAGTCGCAAGAGGCGTCTAAAAATATTAAATGTTTATTATGTTTTTCTGTTGATCCCGTGTTATGAACGTGCAACAAGCGAGGGCAGGAAAAGCTAGTTTAGCAGGCGGCGGAACAAGGTTTTGGCAAGGGTAGTAGTCCGAATAAAAGAAAAATATTTCGGTCGGACAGGGCACAGTATTGTGTTCCTCCCATGCCCCCCTTGGAAATCAGTTTATTGACAGGTCAAATTGATAGAAAAAGTATATCTATTACATTTTTTATTCTTCAATATTAGGACAACATTAGTTCAACGTAAAAATTTACCATTTAATACTCGTATTAAGAAAAAACAACTTTAAACAGAACTTTTATGCTACCCTGCTTACACCTTGTCACACATTGTCTACTCGATACTCCACAGTCTATACTTACCTATTGATGACCCGATGAATATTCTCGACGTTTTCCCCTTGCTCCTTGCTGTCCAGACCCTCGTGCGAGAGGATATCGTGTATCTGCTCGTTGATGGCGTCCTCGTGTTCCAGCTGCTTCATCGCTTCCCTGTAAGGACCGTTAAATTTATATCTTCAACTATCACTCTCTAAATTAACGTAGAAATAGCGTTTTATATAACTGATAAAAGTTCATATGCATTTTGACACAGAATAGTTAAACGTGTTGTCTGAAATAACCTCATTCAAGGTTCTAAATATATTTGGTTCGGTACAATTTTTTCGGTCGGGCAGGGCACATTAAATATTAAAATGCAATTAACTCACCTATTCCAATCTCGCTCCCGACCAAAGGAGAGGTCGTTAAGCCTGTCTCGCTCCGCGTTGTCCACTCTTCCGGGCACTGGGGGCGAGAAATATCCCCGGGACACCACCCGCGACACAACTATCCGATCCATGCTGTGCTCCGTTCCCCGCTCTATTATTGTCTATGAAAAAAATGTTCAAATTGTATTATATTAAAGCCACACTAATTAACACTCTTTTCAATTTTGTATACAATGTATTTTTATTAAGTTATAATTTCTATGATTATATTTTTTTTTCCTTTTCTTGAAACCCCCTTTTAACTCTACAGTATAAGTTACATTCTAGAAAGATTTTATATTATTTATTTTATGGCAGAGGAGAAGGTATGAACATGGAGTACACTAGATAGATGGTGATATATCCTTGCCATATGACATAAGATTCGATCCAGCCCATAAACGTGATCCTTAGAGATGAGTCAGAACGAATTTTTTCGTCTGTAGACAGTGGATTCAGATCTTCTAGTCGAAGTCTAACATGTTTCAGCTAAATAATAAATAGAATTATATAAACATGTTGGATACGGTGAGCTTCGAACCCACAGCTGTTACGATACCATTGGTAGCTTTGAATAGTATCTGTTGCGGACAGCGCCATCTTCATGTGTTCGATGAAAACTATTATCAATCAGCTCCATTAACCCATTTGCAAACCTGTATGTTGCAGAATTGTATCAACATCAGTGTCCACAACTTTACCAGTATCCCTAATAGTTTGACAAGTTCGTCGGAGCAACTTGCCTGTCAAAATGTTTGGAGTGTATTACTTACCTCGAAAAACCGCAGCGTCTCCAATGTGAGGTCGTAGTCTTCAGTTAAGCAGTTGTTGATCAGCGCCAGCAACAAAGGCCATTCCGATACTTCGCCGTCACCTACCAGCCAATTCGAGAACTCTGGTAGAAAAATGTAATTATATTATTGTTCTGCCTGCAGTTTGCGCCAGTAGTGCAGATTTAAATAAAACACTTGTACGGTTAAAACACGAAAAGTATTCGTTAAACTTATTTTAACTACGGCCCTACGTTTCGGATGCTTAGCAACAGCCGTGGTCACGGATCACGCGTCTCCCTGTATGATATATTTCACGTTTCTAAACCGTTGAAGTGTTTTATTTAAATGTACCTGTCCTGTGTATATGCAAGTATTACACGCATTACATAAAAGCGTGGTGACAGGGGACGGCTGCTGTAAAGTATGCGACATGACGAATCGTTGTTACAAATAAGTTAGCTAGTATATTACATGTCTAACCGTTATATTATATTTCTTTAGTATAAGTATTACACAGATTTAAATAACAAACCAAAGTCGCGTAGAGTCATAGTTAAAAATACGTTAGGTAATATTACAGATTTAGAACTGATAAAAAAGTTTTATTTAAATAATAAACTGCTTATCTTCGCGGTAACGCGTAGTTTTTTGGAACTTAGCCGCACTGACATTTGATTTTACCAAAATTGTTGAAAAAAATTTTTTTTTTATTTGAAGCCTATTGTATAATGTAGCGTGAAAATAGATTATAAATAAGGTTTTTTACTTACCATTAATGAGATCTGACGAGTCAATCATCCGCAAGCACTTGGCTAACAACGCAGTTGTTAGTACAGCGTGATGCATAAACGATGAACTGGTGTTCTCCGGTAGTAGCCAACTTTCTACTCCTAACATTCAAAAATGTATCAATGATTTTAAACAAACAGATTATTACGACATTAACTTGGTAGGTCAAGAACTACTAGGTTTTAGAAATTAGGTCGTTAAATATAATGCATATTATTTTATGTCTCGTGTTATATTCTCATTTTTCTTACCTTCTAGGAAATTTGAGCGAAACGTCCGCGCTAAGTGGGAAGCAATGGTGGGATGACATTCCTGAAATTTAAATATTATACTTGAATTGTTATGTAATTATTAATTTGTAGTCCAACATGTTTACAAAATAAAAAAAAAGGTTTTTCTACAACTTTTACTTGGATTGTGTCTCGATAAGCTGGACATCAAATGGGTGGTAGGAATATAAAAAATTCCGTCTTTTGTCCCAAAAAGCATGTGGAAATTTAAACGTAAATCCGCGTATCGGCTTCAATCTGTGGATTTCTGACCGTCAAAATCAACAGGTCGACCACGCCCTTGTTCAAAGGTTATCATGCATGGAGTTATTGCACCTTCCACCAGATAAGCCTCATGCTAGTTTGTCCTCCTCTATAATGAAGAAATAACACAGCTACCAAAGAATTCAAGGAATTACCTTCATTAATGTATCACAGTAGTCTAACCACGAGAAAAAGCTTGTCAACTCCCTGTATCCATGGAACTTGTTATAACTCTTGTCACCAAAATCTTGCGCTACATATCTGTAATATACATATATCTTTTTTAAATGCTTCTTAATTACATACTCAATTATCAGACCTTGTACCGGCTATCACGCCTGATTTAGCGCGGTGACCGTTAAAAGATGCCAATTGGCACTCGGGCAGAGTAGTCGAATGGGTAGTTGTGGGTCTAAGTTCTTATCCTCTTGCATGCGATAGTGGTGCTGGGCACAAGTATCACTTATTATTCCTTAGTATTACTAATATGTAGAAGTACTAAGGATTAAAAGAACAATTATACTTACGCCCAGGTAATATTTAGATGGTCGACGTCATTTGGATCAACATCGTTTGGTATAGCTCTATATTTACTGCACAGTTTGTCGACAATTGTCTCACAACATGGGCTGCAACTGGTCACCAAGTTTGCTATGTCATCTTCAGGGAGGGAAGAGACTATCATTATACCTTCGCAAGAGCGAAGAACTACTTGGTTATCCTGTAAAATAAGTTAACAGTTAAGTATCGTCTGTAGTTCACAACCCTTGACCACGGCTGCTCTAAAGCATCTGAAACGGCGGGCTGTAGTTAAAATAAATTATAAATAAGTTAACTAATAAATATTCCGCGTTTTAAATAGTTAACGGTTTTATATAAAAGTCTAAGGTTTATATATGTCATTAAAACACAGCTTATATTTAAACATTCCTGTAAAAAGGATATAATAAGTTATTATTATAGTTTAAATTGATGTCTCTTTATTATGGCTTATAATTACTATATTAAAAAAAAACTATGTAAATCTTGTCTGAATAAGTTCCTTCGATAACAATAAGTTTTTAACTTATCAGAAAAAGTCAAGAAAATAAACCAGAAATAATGTTTATGCAATGTAATACACTTACCGCGCTATTTAAATATGACAGTAGTAGGTCAATTAATAGAAACTTGTCATTATCATCATACACGGTTTTTTGACTTTTCAACGATGCATTATCATCAGCCACAAAGCTATTTGATGTCATATCTTCCTTTCTTACAATCGCAACACTTCTTAATGGGGGTGTCATATCAACATCAAATAAAGGATTTTTCTTTGGAGTATTTACTTTTCTTTTGATAGGTATTAAATGCTGTATATCTTCTGGTACCGACATTAAACTCACTCTATCCTCAATAAACGGTGTAGTAAATATATTGGCAAGACCTGACTCTTTTCTTACAAGACCACAAATTGTAAGGAGAAGTTCTACTTCCTCTTTTTCTGTTGGTGATGCTGCACATTCATTGCATTGAACTAGCATTCTCTGTAATATAAAAAATAACCTTAAGAAAGATACTGTAATTTATCTATTTTGTAACCTGCTTTGTGACTTTTTTTACACACTTAAGATGATAGATTTGTAACTTAGATTTGTTGTCTGGGTAAGCATGAATTGACTGATCACATTTGACCTTACCTGTAAAGGCCTATAAACATGCACACTGTTGATACATGGTCTTTGGGTCCGTCTGAGTAATGTGGTAGCCAATGTTAACGCCATAGCTCTAGCTCCTGGTGGTCGATCAGAGACTGCAAGAACTGCAAGAGCATCTAACACTCCAATAGATCTTTGTACTACGGCTTCTAAACAGGGTCCTACTGTGCCACCTTGCTGTTCCTTTTCTTCATCAACTATTAGCTGTAATAAATATTTATAATTTCCTAATTTGTCTTAATAGAATATTGGATTTAATTTATATTTGGTATACTATATAGATTAAATAATTTTACCAATACCAATTAAATTAACGAAATGAAAATTTTATAGTTCTACTTTGAGCTAATCATTATACAGAGCTATATTATGTGGCCTTGTACTAACCTTCAGCAAATAACAATGCACTTTGTTACAATTCTTTATTACATAATGGTTAATTATCAAACTAAACTTTAATTAATACATTTTTCAGAGGCTTAAATTTGACCTGACCTGAAACATTTGGTGCAAATGATGTGGTACCCTTGTATCTTCAATGTGGACTTTACAGGTCTCGTCATAATTTTGATAGAAATTCACAATCATCTTCCAATGATATTCAAAGTCTTCATATCTTGTGGCTGGCGGAGCTAACTAAAAATTTTCACAAGAAGAATAGTAAGAATTACTAAAACTGTGTCAAAAGTAAAAGCAACTGTATTTACGCACCTTGCGGAAAATATATTCATGTAAAAAGGGGCTGATCTTAGAAACGGTAATGAGGTTTCAAATGTATTTAATATAAGATTAAATATTTGTAAATATACTTACTACATCCGCAGCGGTCTGCAGTACATCAGAAAATCTGCTAAGCATGGTAGCCAGTTTTAAAACATAATTACTTAATTATCTCCTGGGTTTAGATTAACTTATATTCAAAATAAAGTAAATTATATGTTAAAAGAAACAAACGAATATAGTGTGTTTTCGTCAAATATATTTTCGGGTATTTAGATTCACATATCAGTAAAAAATAATATCATGTTTACAATTTAGATTAACATTTTATCAAATTGACAATTTACAACTGACATATTACAGATAGATTATTCTAACCCACAGATGCACTTAGTAATTGTTGATGATCATATAGATTAAAAACATATGTATGATTTTTATCTCTGTCAATTGTTAATTTCTTGTTAAAGACATATTATGTGTCAGTGCATAGATGTCAGTGGTGTGTGCACTGTGCAGTAAAACAATAATAAATAGAAACAAACAATGTCTGACGACGAAGTTATACGCTTTGAGATTACAGACTATGATCTAGATAACGAATTTAATCCTAATAGGAGTAGGAAAGCTAAGAGGGAACAGCAAATCTACGGTAAGTTTACACTACTGCTAATAAATATTATTTCATAATAGGTAACCTACATAACTCCACTTCGTACTCAGGTGTTTGGGCAAAAGATAGTGATGAAGAAGATAATGAAGACAATGTCAGACAAAGAACTCGTAAACCGAAGGACTACTCGGCACCTATCGGTTTTGTGGCCGGAGGAGTACAGCAAGCAGGCAAGAAAAAAGAAGAAAAGAAAGGTAAATCTGTTTTAATATTTCTGTCTCAGCTGTTTAAAAATTTAATTTTATGTCTTTATAGCACAGTTTATTTTTTTTTTTGCAACATCATTACAGAATTGGCTCCGAAAGAGGCATCAGTATCTAAAAAGTTCACGGACAGTTCAGATGAAGATGAAGTTAATAATCCTGATGAGAGTGAAACAGCTGGGATTAGGCGAGCTGGCCAAGGGATGAGGCCTCCAAGCCTTGGAGGTAATGTTGGTTCATGGGAGAAGCACACTAAAGGAATTGGAGCTAAGCTTTTATTGCAGGTAACTGATGTACCAAGTATTAATAAAAAGTTTTAAATGAAAATTAATATAAATTTATAGGTGAAGCAGGTGATTCCAAAAAAATTGTAACATGTAGATGTGTTTCATAAGTAACCATTGGTGAATTAAAATAATCATGGATATGATTTATACAATACAACTTTTAAGTTTCCTGTACAGTCTTATGCAAAATTAAAAAGGACAGTGGACCGATGGTGACTTAAACCAAACATTGAATTCCACAGATGGGTTACCAACCTGGAAAAGGTTTGGGCAAAAGTCTCCAGGGTATATCTGCACCAGTTGAAGCCACTTTGAGAAAAGGTAGGGGAGCTATTGGTGCTTATGGACCGGAGAAAGCTGCTGTAAGTATTTTTTATGCAAGATGAAGTATTTCCATTCAGAACGTATGATCTGTTAAAGAAGCAATCTTGTAACAAACTTATTGTTTATTTTCTGTTTTGATGTTATCTATGTCTATAGTTAATGCTAGTAGTAAACATAATTAAACCTTTTTATCGGTTTAAAATGCAAAAAGTATTACCTAAACTTATTTACAAATTATTTTAACTATACACTGAAGTCTCATTAACGTTAACTAATACATTTCAACAATTAAACAATGTTTTATTTAAATCAGAGTATCATTCCCTTTTAAGCAAAAAGCTAAGAAAGAAGAGGAGAAACGACTAAAAGAAAAGGCAGAGCAGGATAAAGGAACTGCAGAAAAAACATATAATTGGAAGAAATCTCACAAAGGGCGATACTTCTATAAGGATGCAGCTGATGTCATACAAGAGGGTAAACCCACCATGCACACTATAAGCAGGTAGATATTTGTAATACCAAATATGTGATCCTCTTTACTATGGTCCTTGCTACTAAAACTTAGTTTAAAAATAATAATATCTATTATATCTGACGAGTCCTTGGTTTGAATCCAAGAAAAATTATACATTGTGTCTGGTTAATAAAATGTTCACTGCAATGCCCATGGGGATATCACATATTTACATTGAATATTACACATATGTTTCAGTAATGAGCTATCCAGAGTACCAGTAATAGATTTGACTGGGAGAGAAAAGCGAGTTCTTAGTGGTTATCACGCGCTGCGTGCCGCCGCACCTCGGTACGAACATGAGCCCAGACGGGACTGTACCAACTTTGCACTACCAGCTCTTGCGCACAATCTCCAACTTATGGTTGAGTGTTGCGAACAGGTGAGTGAAAATGTTTAGGACTCTTGAAGGCAAGGCCAAGTAGGTAGGCAGTGAATGTTGGTTCGTAGTGGAAAATAAAACCAGCACTGCTGAGTGTGTTCAGCAGCAAATATTCAGCAGTACAGCTGAGACTGGTACTGAATGCCATTTCCTATCTATTTAATATTTATATACATATATAGTATACTGTAAATTTGTTAAAAGCGCAATAAGTTGAATGTTGCGTACATTAAGTACGCGTTTTAAATTGTTAACAGTGCTTTATTTAATATGCATTTATATTTAAGTTCGCATTTTTTTACCCATTAAGTACTTATTTCTACCTCTTGTTGAACTGTTGGTTTAAATAAAACACTTTAACGGTTTAAAACGCGATATATATAAGTTCAACTTATTTTAACTTTGGCCCGACGTTTCGGATGCTTTGCAGCAGCCTTGGTCACGGGGAGACTAAAGATGGAGGATGTCTCTGACGTCAAAGTGAAAATTGCTACGCTAGCGCCATCTATTCCGTTGAAGTTGGTATTTGGCGAAACTGGTCGGTTCCTTGCAGAACGGTTCTGTACTATTCGCGTAAACTACAGACAGTAATGTACTGCTTGTTTCCTGAGCAGACTACTATAGAATGCGATATAAAATGTGAAATATATTACTTAACTTAATTTATATATTTTGCGTTTTAAATTTGTATATATTATTAATTATCGTCCCCCGTGAAACATGTTGCCGAATTCAAAATTTAGAGTCAGCAATTCGACTAATATATATCTCGTTGTAAACCGTTAAGTGTTGTTAAAATGTGTACTACTCGCGTAAAGTACCATACTTATTAAGATACTTCCATGACTCCTTTAAGATTAAAGAAAATTACAATCGAGGTTTCATTTATTTTAGGACATTATCCAAAACGCAAGGGAACTGCAGCAGGCCGAAGACGAGATAGTTGTCCTCGAGAGAGACTTAGACGAGAGCAATGCGAAGCTGCATGAGCAAGACCAAGTTATAAACCAAGTCCAGAACATCCTGATGAAGGTGGAAACGTTGAACAAGGCCGACGTGTCCTTAGAAACGGCTTTTGAAGTGCTAACTGATTTGAAGGTATCATCAGCCCTTTGTTTGGTTGTAGCAAGTAAATTGTTTGCCTGCTCATTTTTAACTTCGTCTAGAAACCTGGTAATTAAAACGGTGAAAGAATAATCGAAATTCCGTCTGGCTCACAAACCATAGTCAACAGTGCAGCTTCCATCTAGTGATCCACATGCATGTCCTCTATAATTAAAATTACAACTGTATTCAAAATTGTCACTCAAACAAGCATATTAACTTCGTCATTCACTTACCCAAATTGCTCTTCTGCAATTGCTTCACCGCTTTGTTGAGTCGTTCCGCATTATAGAGTAAAAACATTAAACATTGCTTTTCAGGAAACGTCTCCAATTGAATTCGAAATGTTTGGTCTTGGCGCGATTGGTGCAAATATTATAAGTCCGATGTTCAGCGCCATGCTAGCGAAATGGGAGCCTCTTCAAAACCCGGATGAGCCCGTGGAAACGTTCCTAAAATGGAAGCCCTTGTTGCCAGAAGATTCTTACAACGCGTTGCTATGGCAACACTTTATGCCCAGCGTCACTGCTGCAGTTGAGTAAGTATTATTAAATTAAAAGTATATTAAGATTAAAAAAAAAACATATGCGCGGGACTTGAAGCGGCATCCACAGCGTTTGGCCCTACTGAAGAACTTCATATTAAACAAATTAATAAATTGTAAGTGTTGTGTGGTAAGAAAATAACATAGTAAACATTTCTTTAAGCAATAGACCAGACAAAGAATTTAAGCTATTACCGATAATAATGAGTTCTTTTATACGTACCATCTTACGTTACAATATTCTATAGTAAAGAGAGAGCTAAGAGCTTATATCTCCCCACGAACAAAATGTATGTTTACTACAGAAAAGTATTGTTAAATCACGAAAAGACCATTGCTAAAGATATATTCCCAACAATTAAAGATTTAAAAAATCTACTTTTAAATTTAGTCTTTAACTTTTGTGACATTTATAAGTCTACCTAGTTACCTACCCGATTAAAAGACTTTTTACTTTTAATAAATTTCAGCATATGGAACCCACGTACACCGGACCCCATGCTCCGTATATTCGAGTGTTGGGTGGAAGTGTCTCCTGGCTGGCTGCTCACAAATTGTGCTGCTAAATGTGTGACACCGAGATTGCTAGCAGCCGTACGAGCTTGGGACCCAACGAGCGACACTCAGCCCTTACATGAATGGGTGCTGCCTTGGCATCCATTAGCCGGTAAGAAGAATGGAAAGATGAGCCTATCTTTGGTTATGGTAGCAATGTTTGGCTAATTCAACTTGTCAAGGATTCAAAGTCGAAGTTTTTAAATTACAGGTGAAGCCCTGAACGCTAGCGTCTACCCTCTGATCCGGTCGCGTTTAGCTAGCGCGCTCTCCGCTTGGCATCCCGCAGACGCGTCCGCTCGTCCGCTCCTAGCGGTTTGGAAGAACGCTTGGGGCAGTGCGCTAACTGCACTGCTGCATCATCACATTGTTCCCAAACTAGAACATTGCTTACAGCATGCGCCTTTGGAACTTGTTGGCAGAGAGAATAGTAAGTATTATAATTTGTAACAAACATGTTTAACGGTTTAAAACGCAAAGTATATGATCTGTAGTTCTGGTCACGGCTGTAAAGCATCCGACACATCGCGTCGCATAAGTTAAATAAATAAAAATAAAGATCTTACCAAATTTTATTTCGTTTTAAACCATTTAAAATGTTTTATTAAAAAAACAACAGCCGACAAATAATGCATTGATAATGTTTCGCTGCTGGGACAAAAATATATGGGTAAGGGTATAATTTAAAACATTGTAATGTTTTATTACTTCTAGTAAATTTATGGATTCTTGAATTAAAATGCAAGGCAATCTAAAATTATTCAATGTATTGACATTACCGAAATGTACAAACTTTGCCAGTGAGACAATTAGTTTCTGAGACAGTGGGGCTAAATAAAAATTAGTTTCTTAAATGGATCCACAGATGGCGTTGTTCGCAACACGACTTACCGTCGCACTGGCTACGTTTTAATTGTATACTGGTAAAATAATCTTTTATAATAACGAATTTCAGCCGCGTGGCTGTGGTGCGTGGAATGGGTCGATCTTATAGGAGCGCCAACAATAGCGGCGTTAGCTGGGCGTGCCCTTCTCCCGCGCTGGCTCGCTGCTCTAGCGGCGTGGCTTAACACTGCGCCTGCGCACTCTACTGTGCTAACTTCATATACCGATTTTAAGGTGACCAGTATTTCTATGGATCTTACTAATATGTAATGATTGTAATAATATTGTTTACCCAATATTAAGAAACATCATTCAATTATATTAAGTCATTTTAAATTAAAGTCATTATTTTTCACCATATTCGTTATGACGACAATCCTTGGGGCCCAACTTAGGAGAGCTTCATACAATTAAATTAACAATAAAACATTAAAATAATTTAACAATAAAGAGTATGTACTGCTTTTGATATCTTTCCACTTATAATACTCATGTTAAATCTATATCATTGTGTTTATTTTTAGAGATTGAATCAAGCCAGTATTATATATGTTTTTAATTCCTAAAATATTCTTACACAGAAAATGTTTCCGGCCGATGTGCTCAAAGAGCCGGTGGTTCGCGACGCATTCAGAAAAGCTCTAGACATGATGAACAGGAGCACGGATATGGATGCAGTAGAACCGCCACCACCACCACCCCGGTTCACCATGCCAGACACCAAGGAATCTTCTAGAATAGCGGATGTCCTAGCCAGCACAGCACAGAAAAGCTTTTCCGAATTGCTTGAGAGTCGTTGCATAGAAAAGGGCATAACGTTTGTGCCGATACCGGGAAAGACAAGGGAAGGTAGACCGATCTACAAAATTGCTGAGCTGCAGTGCTACGTTATTCGCAATATTGTTATGTACTCGAACGATGGGGGGAGAAATTTTGCACCGATAAGTATGGAGAAATTGTTGAAAATGGTCGAAGAATAAACATTTTACTTTATTTGGCCCTCGTACCTCGTGGAAGATCTTGAATTCAGTCCCGGGATAAAAAGAGTATTTTATTGAGGCATAGCACATAGGGGGGGGGGGGGGGTAGTCATTAATTGTGGTTACAGATGTACCATTATACCATATTTTCACATAAAATAAAATACTTTCCGGGTAAAATCAAGATTGTGGGCATATTTAGACGTAAAACGACACAATGGACATTCAAAAATAGATTTTCTGTATTTTGTTAATTTATTTCTAATAAACACTATGTAACTTGAAACTGTTTACTTACAATTTACAATATCTATCCATTTAAATAAAACAGAAAACTGTTTAAAACGCAAATATTAGGCTGTAGTCAAATGTTAAAGTCAAATTTGCTATGCTACCGCCATTTTTACAACCAGATTTTGTGTTCGAGTTTAATATATTTAGCATTTTAAACCGTTAAACGTGTTTGTTATTCTTAAACTTGGAAAACTAACTGTCAACAGGATATATGAGGATATTAAAGTATAATTAATTATTATACAATTTTATTTTTTAAAACAAAAATTCTGCTTAGTTGATAGGAGTTTGTTAAACATACGAAAAGGTTCACAGCGAACAGAGTATAATTTTTTGGGACAATTACCAAAGAATATCGGGACCAAATGAGACCGGTGACAGCTAAAGATAAACTTTGAGACAGGGAAAGGGCTTCGACCGGACGATTTAGATCGCCTAAGCCAGCGAACACCAAACCCTGCAAAATATTTGACTTATAACTGATGGTTTATAAAAAATGACCGCCTCTGAGCTAAACGATTGAACGTGTTAAGAACAAAAACTCCTGGGTTCAAATGCCCCGCTGACAGTATCCGTGCGGCTGTATCAACTATGGACCATGGTTTGTGACGTGGAGAGTATTATCATAGTCCTACCACCCATTTAATATCCAGATTTCCAGACGAAGTCTGTTGTCGATTAATGAATTATCAGCTATACACTCCTAAGATTGGACTAATGAGCCTGTGAAAGTCTAATCAACTACGAGAAACGGACACAGAATTGAACTCGCCCCATGCCCCAAAAAAAGGAAAAGGATCGAGTTAAAAAACGGAAATGGAATACCCATTTAAATGCTGGCGCCCAGAAGAATATTGTTTTTGGTCCTAAAACAGTAAGACGTAATTAGAGGTAGAAATTAAAACTAATCTTGCTATTTTGTGCACCTGCTTCTTACCTGCTGGGTGCTCCCACATCGGTCGCATTCTTTGCGGTACATAATTATCAGCATAAGCAATTATGCTCTTGTATATTCTTGACATGTATATGTTAATACAAGAAAGACAAATCCTTATACTAAAGGATAATCTTAGAGTTTCTAATATTTCTATGACAGAGTTGTCACTATGAGGTTGTATAAATCAACAGAAGTGGTATAAGAGACTAGAGAATGTTACTAATAAAATTCCCATAAATAACGTCATAGACACTATTCACACATTAAATGAAATAAAAAAAAAACTATTGATCGTTTATTTTATGTTAAATACAACATGCAACAAAAATAATGTTTAAAGTTACGATTAAGTAAGATGGCTAGGTCTACATATATGACTAAGTTACGTAAAGAGGGTTATAAAGGTTAATGGGTAAATAATAGTAATTGAGTTATGGCACAAACGGTGGTCTGTAAGTAAACTTTAAGCTATGTAAGTAATTATAGCCGCGTTTTAAACACGTAATATTTTAGTTAACTTTCAAATACGACCCGACGACTTTTATCCTTTGCAACAGCTGTGACCCCGGGTGGACGAAGTAAACTAATATTTACCGCTTTTTAAACCTATAAAAGTTGTATATAACAATAAGTACCTACACATTACCTAGATAGGTATATAATAATAGCTGTCTGATAAATTGGAAAGATTATCATTAAATAAAATAAGAATAATGTTATGTAAGTTTTCATAATGCGTAAATGACTTGTAATTTAATGTACTAGTAACGATGACAATTAGATCTATAATATTCGCGATTGTGTAGGTATGAGTATTTTTCGAATATTAGTTTAATACTAATAATTACATAAATTAAATAACGTTTACAAAGGTCCTTTGATATAAGTACTATGATCCTTGTAAAAGGCCATTAAAAAGTTGTATGTTTCATTCGTAATGAGTATGTTTGGTCGACAAAATGTAACATAAAAGTAAACATTTGAAAGTGGCGAAAAAACGGCAGAAGATTTGGCGGGATATCCTCATTTTAGGCGGTCATTTTCCTCTGATAACTGTAAGCCCTGTAACACTGGACTGCGTTTGCAACGCCCAACGAGAAATTGCAAAGGGACAAGGCATAGTTTATGGGTCTGATTACCAAACAGTATCTGGTCCAGATGAGGCCAGTAGCTGCAAGCGTAGCGGATTGGGTTGGAGACACAGTGTCTAATGGACGGCGATATTCATCGACAGATGCCGCTACTAGTGCCTGGAACCCACATTTATTTTAAGAGCATTCAGAGACAGTATGCTGAAAAACACAGACAAATCACTAGTGATACTTAATAAATATAATGTGTAGTAGTGTATGTTATCTCTACTTCACAATGAGTCTTTCAATATTCATTATGACAGTATGTTTGTATGAGGTAAACAAGATGGCATCCATCTTCATACAATAACATTCTATTGTTTCATTTTCTATCATTATTCAAGCATTGTAGTGTTACATTCCATACCCATGCTATGAGAACTTGCACAATACGACTCATGCTACCATGACACCATGCACAATCGTGATTATGGATAAGAAAGAAAAGAAAAATATTGAAATAGAAAAATATATATTTCCCTAATAACAAAAGGTTTTACAAAAATAGTCAACTTTTTTAAAGTGTGTTTATTTAACATGATAATATTTTACCGATACATTAGTGCAATACAGTGCATAAATTAATACAAATATGATTTTAAAAATTTGGAGTAACATTTAATGACATAAAATTTATTGTAATTTTTCTTCTTTGTTTGGCACAAATACGAATTAATCTTCTGATTTGACCGTATCTTATTTGCTTTCAGATTTCTGTATGATAAAATATGCACTGTATTTATTTCATAGTACATATCAAGAATTATCACAGATTGACAATATTTTAAATACCGTTTCGAGCACCGTTATCTTGAGAGCCCTAAACATTTGATAAGTATTTCCTACTTATGAATCTACAGATGAAATTGTCTACTTGGCATAAAACTTTAATTCTCCATTTGAGCTTACATTACTTTGTAACAATAAATTACCTATTCACAACTGAGATTGATTCCTATAGTCTACCGTGTGTAAATGGAAATATTTGATATGAAACTTTTTCACTGGCAGAAAATTCTACAAAAATACTGGTCATGAAGTGTCATATCAAATGGGATGATTACCCTGTAAAGTGACAGTCAAATTCATTCATTTGCCTTTTCCTTAAGAGACTGCTGATATTTAAAAGCTCTGCCTATCTGGTAAAGGCTAGTAAATGCTACAAACACATTAACAGCAAATAAGCTATAGTTTTTAGGTATGATAACAAGTGAATAACGTGACCAAATGATACCAGTGGCAGCGAGTGAGGCTGATTGTGGAATTGATAAGGTCTCGACGGGACGTTGTAAATCACCCAAACCAGCCATCACCAAACCCTGAAATATGATTAAGTGGTTCTGAAATATTTATGACCTTGATTATTGTATTTCATGGTATCAGTGATGGAGCAGATGTTTAAAAGATTATTGCACATCACTAATCAATAAATTTTTAATTAAACATACTTTCATTTATGTTACATAAATTGTTTATGGTAAACAATTCCCTTATTACGTTTTAAAATTGCCCTTTTCAATGCCGCATATTGTATAAGTTGTGACCTTGAACACATATGATTATATTAGACATGATTGATAAGATACATACCCATTTAAACGCTGGAGCCCAGAAAAAAATTGTCTTTGGTCCTAGATAAATGGAAACGAAGAAAAAGTTAAAATTAATAATAACGAATTGTACGCATGAATATAATTAATTTTATATTCTGAATGATTTACCTGCTTCATGTTCCCACAGAGGACGTAATTTATTTGGTACAAATCTGTCAGCAAACACTACCACTGTTTTATACACTTTCGACATTTTTAAGTAACAATAAGTTCGATTATTTAGCTTTCGTTCGTTGATTACGATACAATTGACTATTGGCGAGCCACGACGAGACCTATATTATAATTATTAGAAGGAGTTGTGAATAATTTATTGCGACTAGACTTGTGCGATTTAAATTAAATCCAACTTTTAGATTAACGCAATGTCAAAATGTCAATTGTCACCATCACTGTGGACTTTTACTTAAAACAGATAAGAACATATGGAAAAAAGTAAAATAAGTTTTCACTTATTTTTTTTATCGCTAAACTTAATGGAATATTTTCCAATAATTATAACAGTTTGCCTTTTTAAATATAGTTTAATTTACATATATACGCGTTTCAATACATGTTTTTTGCATTTAAAATTAATGTGAACGCATCCAATAGTTTTTAATAAGACGATTTAAGATAGCTGCGGGGAGCGGGTAGCGGGTCTGCGTTTGATGAATGTGACAGTGTAGATAATTTTCTTTTTTCTGTTTCTTTGTTTTTCTTTTATTTACTTTAGTTTTGTGCACTAAAATACTAAGAGCGTTACAGTGTTTTCATACTTTCTTATTAATTTATGCCTTGAATATGGGTACAAGCACAATGGGAAGCGATTTACATTCTGATAAGCAGGACAAGCTTTTGAAGCTTCAAGCACGAAAGAAAGAACTTGAACAGATGCTAGCAGCTAAAAATGAAGAACTCTACAAGTTATGCGTGCAAGAAGTACAACTTACAGGTATAATGCCGCCTGAAGCGCCGTTGAGTCCGGAAGTGCCACA
Source organism: Leptosia nina (assembly GCA_963661955.1). Lineage (NCBI taxonomy): Eukaryota > Metazoa > Arthropoda > Insecta > Lepidoptera > Pieridae > Leptosia > Leptosia nina. The sequence goes on from CAVLEF010000007.1 coordinate 641,178, forward strand.
AAGAGAAAGATTAGGTAGTATACGAAGTGTTGACCGCTCAACAGACGGAGCGGACGTTCACGATGGGTCAGACACAGCTTCTAGACGACTAAAATCCAGTTGTCTTGATAGGCACGATGGTGAACCAAACTTACGTAAAAATCTTTCGCACAGGCTGTCAACACCATCAATATCTGGAATGTCTGCAAAAAGTGCCCAATCTAGACAAATGCGACGTCCAGAAACTAGCTGCTCTAACTTCTTTCCGTCTCCACCGCAGGAACGTAATGCTGAAACCTTTTCAATACACACTTCTCACACATATCCTGCCTTAGCTAAGCCTAATGAAAATATTCATACTGAACTGCAGCATGGCCCTGTGTATCGTCACCATAACATGGCCACCGAATACACAAATAAAATCTATTACAATACCCATGCAGAGCCACATAATGTTTCTCGGTTAAGAGAAACACATTTTAGTTCGAGTCATCCAGATATTACAACACATTACACACATGGCTCTATTGCACCTCATCCTATTCCTCAGAATGGAATGCGCAATACTCCTCTTTTATACCAATATGCATCACAATTAAAGGCGCAGAGTCAGCACCTTGGTCCATTAAATCATCACCACCAGGTGCAAGCTCAGCCTAAAAGAAGAAATGAAGGTGTTAGACGAAACACCTTACAAAGGACCCAGACTTATCACCTTACATCTCACAGTGATTACAATCATCATCTAGAAAACATTACGGACGCTTATAGACCTCCAAGTCAAGTGTACCAACACAGATCTCAGCCAGATATTCAGGACCAGCCTATGGACAGAATCCATGTGCCAATGGAAAGAAATATACCAGTTCCTAATACCCTGCCATTGAGAGAGCGAAATGTTATCCGAAATCCTCTACACTTACAGTTACAAGTGTCCACTGAAGACTATTCTGATGAACGTCGCCATTATACTGATGCGTTAAGTCCAGTAAGTCAAATGTCAGGTTATTCCCAGAACTTTGATTCAGTTAGTATGAATAAATTTTCGCCACTTTCTCAGGACTCAAAGAAGGAAAAGCAATGGTATGAAACATCGCTGGATTCACCCACTAGGGAGGCTCCTACTCTTAAAAAGAGTGCAAGCTTAAAGAGGACACCCAGTCTAGGGAACTCACAGCCTTATGAAATTATGATTTCGTCTGGTAGACACACTGCTATGCAAAGTCCTAATCATGTCCCAAACAGCCCTCCAGTTCTGTCTCCCAGCGCTATATCTTTGGAATCCCCCAAAAATATGACTGTCATTGAACAAGGGAAATGTATACCCTATAGGGAAGAAACAAAACCTTTCGAGATGTCCGACTTTTATAAATATTCTACAAAGTTCCGTCAGTCGAGTGTGCAAAAGCCACCTCCACCACAGCCAGTACAAAACATGAACAATGTTTACAACAAGTTGCCCAAGGAGTTGCCGCAATATAGTCAAGAACATTGGCACGGAAGTAGTAACTAATGGTTTGAAGTATACATTATTTATATTCTCTATAAGTTAATTTATTGATAATTACCAATTTATCATTTAATGTTGTTTTTTGCTACTATAGGTACTTAATATAATTTAAAGATCTCTAGAATGTTGCATAGAGAAAGATTCAAGATTTTGTATGTACAAACATTGTATTCAGAACACTTTTTACTAGCAAATCTTTATTAATATGCAGACACTAAAACTTGACTTCATAATATATAATTTATGTAACCGCTTTTATCATATGTATTGAGTAAGTCAAAAAGTTATTATATTTTGAAAATTGTTTAGCTTATCTATCTATTGCCAGATTTTGTTAGCTAATTTCTTAGATTAAACTATCCCACCGCTTAAATCTTAGCCAATTTAGTTTGCTCAATTAAAACTTTTAATATTTTTAATACTGTTTGTATGATAAAAAAGGTCAATTAGATAAATGAAAAATTCATTACCTTTTTAAATGCTCAGAAAAATTAAAAGTGCCTTATAATTAAAAGATATTATAACAGTACATCACAAATTATAACTAAATTATTGCTAGAAACAAAGAATAGCTTTTTATGATGAAAATTTCAAGTCTTTATATAGTGCCTTGTCTGTTTGGTCAGTAGATTTATAAATAACTTGCCAAAACTTCTAAATCCCGCTATGCCTTCTGTATCGAATACTTGACAGTCGATTGTTACTTGTATAGTATAAGAACTTATGCATTACATGTGTGTAACTAATAAACTATGTTATGATGTTAGCAATTTTAAATTGCAAATTGGACAACTAAAAGAGGTTTAATATTTTTGTATATTGGTAGAGGAATCAGTGCATTGAGCACCAATTTATTTAGAATCAATAAAGAGTTTTATTTCAGAAATTTTAGTTTAATTCAATAATATATTTAATTAATGCATATTCAAAGCACCGTAAATATTTCCCCTTCAATCGTAGAAGAGTAATAAAAGAATTAGACGTGTGCGCACATTTATTATCACTTACAAAGATGATTGTGACATGATCTTACGACATTTTTTATAATTTTATTAAAAAATGTTAATAAGTCAGATGGTAACTTTTATTCATATGAATTATAGATGCATTTGCGCTAATATTTCAATTAAAGCAATAATTTGGTGAAAGCTTAAAACTTAAAGAATTAAATTGGAAAGGGAATGTGGATGAATAAGGAATTAATATTTTAATTTAGTTAGACTTGTTAATGTTGACGCTGTCTTTCAAACGCCATCAATTTGGCTAGAACCTCTCCTAGTGATCTTTTACCAGGATTGAACCCTCCGTTCACGTATTCATCGTCACCCCCTGAAAATTTCAATAGGAACACTTAAGTCAACGATAACGAAAATGGAGAAAGTTATCTTTTGTCAAGAAGAGTCAATCAACGTTTGCATTTTGAACATTTGCGGATTATTTTCCGTAGGCGCAACAAGTTAGCTATCAGAAATAGATAAGTTCTACGAACGAATTAGATCTTTTAAAGTTTATATCACTGAATGAATAACGTAGTACTTTAAAACTTAAAATAAAAAGTCGCCTACTTAGTTGTAAACTTTGATGTTAACTACAAAACACTAAATCAGTACTTAAGTTGAAGACATTATATTATATGTATGAGTGACGATACTTTTTAATTAGTTATTATTTTATAAGTCATACATCTCATGATTAAGTCAGCAAGTGGCGATACTTTTATTGTTGATTTTTGTTCGTTTTATTAACATAGGTAAATGTTATTACTATCTAACCCAAAGCGTTTGGCGTGGAATCTTTAAAAAAATACACTATAGCACCTAGTAGCACTCGTTATTTTTGTTTGAATTACTAAGATTTATATGAAGATATATTACTTAATAGTAATTTATTTTAATTCAGGATTGCTTCAAAAGATTTGGAAGGCTAGCAATTGAAAAACAAAGCCATCGACAATCGTGCTCAATTAATAAAAATTCAAACCTGCTCCTTGCAATTGGCCATTAACACACCCTTCATCCCACAGATTGACACAGCGCTTGCCCGGGGTGAAGCCCCCATTGAGGTAGTCATCATCATCACCTGCAATATGTTTTTGTGTGTCTGTCTCTTGTTTAAGCAGGCAATAGAGTACCATACGTGGAAAATAACAACTCCATTGCATGCATGCATTGTCTTGCATTTCGTCACAATATATACTTAATTTAGTATTCATACATAAACATTGTTATATTCGCGAGTAAATTTTTAAATAAAATAATTTTAATACATAAAAGGCAAAATATCTCTGTGGGCTATGGGGAATGGAGGTTATGTTATTGAGAGACCCTCTATCTTCAGTCCATCTGAAACGTTGGACAGTGGTTTAAATGTAAAATGACTGATATATTTCGCATTTTAAACCGATACGTGTTCTGTTTAAATACTATATGTTACTGTACTATTACTGTTAGAAAAAGTGCAAACGCACTCGACTAGTTGATTTTTATAAAGACAATAATAGGCTTCATTGTTAAGAATTGGGAAGTTATATATCTATGTATATGTATATACATAGATACAATGTTTAACTTTGTATTTATCTAGTAGTCTATCTTGACAAATGTATAAACTTAGTCTTATTGAATATTTTATTTAAAGAGGACGAATTACTATGTTTCTCCTGAAAATATTTGGTTTTTTCCTATACATACAACTATAAATGCAAAATCAAATTCAAAAGTATGTAAAACATCGTTGAAATTATCAATCACCACAAATATATCTAAAAGAAAACAAAATGAGTTAAAACTACCGCGTGGTGCAATATCGTTTTCTTGTATTGTTTAGCTCTTTGAAGGATTTCAACTGCTAATATTTGTACCAATGTCCTTCAAAGAATAAACAGGAGTGATTAGTACAAGCGAATTGATCGTTGGAATGTTAGTATCTTGCAGTTGCATTAATGACATTCGCGCGTGCGCTTGCTTATCTCTACTTTAGCGACGAGAGATCAAGATAATACGGTTAATAAAAAAACTAAATTACACTTCCAGTGACCGTATTTAATACATGTTTAGTGGACTTAACTTATGGTAAGTGATACGACTGACTTATCTGTATGACGAGCCTACAAACAGGTTAAAAGTACTAAAAATACTCGTACTAAAGGAAATGCTTTGCCGCAGGTTTTGTGGTCACTATCCTTTTATAAACACGACATCTGCAAAGCATCTGAACGTCGGCCCGTAGTTTAATTAAATTAAAAACTAAATGAAATGAATATATGGCGTATTAAACTGTTAAAAGTAAATTAGGTATTTATATTTGTAGGTTATGCGTAAGTACTACATGAACAGACGATAACGAATCTTGTTGAATAAGTGTGCATTTCTGCGAATATATTTGATATAAGTAATACAGAGAAAAATCATTATTTTATTTTTATATTCTATATCTCAATTTAGTATGTATTAGTTTAGAAATGTGAGACTTTAGTGTTGCGGGTACCTAATCTGTCTTTAAAAAAGGTCATATTAAGTTAGGTCGGTTTAAATGAGTACCGATAATTATTTTGAATATAGATATAGTAAGATATACTTAGAAAGATTAAGACAATTTCCGATATTCTATGTTGAAATGAATTATTAAAAATAATAATTTAAACTGTCGTAATAATAGTTCATTCGTATTTTCTATCTTATCTAAAATACCTGCTCCCGGTAGCTGCCCGGTGCTACATCCATCATCCCAAACGTTCGCGCAACGCTTAGAGCCTGAAACAAAAAGTTGCACATATCAATTACAAGTATATTTCACTTGCTTAATCTTACATTTACATAATGTAAAGGTACAGTAACAAAAAGTCTGAACATAAAAAGAGACTTCAAGATAAAGAAAGATCAAAATTCTTTAGTATCTTAGATTATTACCTCGGTTTTGCTTTGCTCTATTATTTATATTTATATACATACTAATAATTAAATAATACTGAAAAACATAGAAATATCACATATCAAACAAAGAAACACCTATATTTGTAATTATTGCCAATAAACGTTTTCTAACAAGTCTAAGTTCTTCAAACGATTCTATGATACTGTCTATAGTTTACGCGAGTAGTACACATTTAAATAAAACACTTTAACGGTTTAAAACGCGATATATTAGTTAAACTTATTTGAAAATTATTTTTAACTTCGGCCCGACGTTTCGGATGCTTTGCAGCAGCCGTGGTCACGGGGAGACTAAAGATGGAGGATGTCTCAGACGTCAAAGTAAAGAATTGCTACGCTAGCGCCATCTGTTCCGTCGAAGTTGGTATTTGGCGAAACTGGCCGGGTCCTTACAGAATTGACTAACGGTGTCTTCGCGTTTGCTGGTATGCTGTTTATTGGGATCCAGAGTTTTTAATATGGGATCCCAGGTGTTTGATAGTTTGAGGCCGTCCTCCCTATTGAAATTTCGGTGTTTTTTGATTTCAATTGCTTCGCGTACCAATCTTGGAAAAAATCGACTCTCCTTTGCGAGGATTTTTGGTTGGTCAAAGCGAATGTAGTGATTGGGCCCTTCTGATGAGTGTTGGCATACCGCAGATTTGGAGAGACGTTTATGTTTTATATCCGCGACGTGTTCTTTAATTCTATTTGAGACGCTACGCTTTGTTTGGCCGATGTAGGATAGGCCACAATCACAATCCAGTCTGTAAACGCCTGCATCTTGTAAAGGGATAGTACACTTGCTTGGTTTCAGGAATTGCTGAATCTTTTTGTGCGGCTTGAAAATTGTGTCAATAGAAGCTCGATTTAGGACTCTGCTAATTCTATCTGTAACTCCCTTCACATATGGTAGGTAGGCGGGCTGACGTTTGACTGTGGGTGGCTTGTTCCTGTTCCTGGGATGCTGCGGGGGGGACCCCCGCCTTGTTTTTGCCAGGGGCCCCGCGGGGCTGGGGGTACCCCCCTTGGGTTTTTTTTGGGGGGGGGCCCCCCTTTTTTTAAAAAAATTAAAGGGGGGGTTTTCGGCGGCCCGGCGGGGTTTTTCGCGGGGGGCCCGGGGCCCCCCCCCCCCCCCCCCCCGGCGCCGCCCCCCCCCCCCCCCCCGGCCCCCCCCCCCCCCCCCCTTTTTTTTTTTTTTTCCCCTTTTTTTTCCCCCCCCCCCCTCTCCCCCCCCCCCCCCCCCCCCCCCCCCCCCCCCCCCCCCCCCCCCCCCTTTTTTTTCCCTCTTTTTTTTTTTTTTTTTTTTTTTTTTCCTTTTTTGCCAAACAAAGGTAGCATACGCTCAAATAGAATTAAATAATACTGATAAAACATAGAAATATCACATAGGACGGCCTCAAACAAAGAAACACCTGATCATGTTTGTAATTATTGCCAATAAAAGAAAAAAAAATTTTCTAATAAGTCTAAGTTTTCAAACTTAGATTCTATGATAACTAAGTAATTTTGTTAATAAATTGTTGACTATGTTACCGGAAATGTATGAAATGGGTATGTATAAATCTTTTAGGGAATGTAAAAAATGTTGTTTCAAAAGCTATTTAATACACAAATGTCCCAGGAATTGTAAACAATCCCGTTATCGTATCAGGTATTAAAATAAAGCTTTCTGTGAAAAATAAACATCTATACTAAAATTATAAATGCGAAAGTAACTATGTTGGTCTGTCTGTCTGTCCGGCTTTAACTCCGAAACTACTTAACTGATTTAAGTGAAATTTGGTACACAGATATTTTAGAGTCCGAGAAAGGATATACTGCTACTTTTTAGCCACTCCCACTCCCAACCCCACTCCTATTCTCAAATAGCCAAAGAAGAAAGTTTCAATGTTCTATCTTCAAAACCACGAATTTCCATACAAACTTTCACCCCCTTTTTTAACCCTTTACAACCCCCTTTTCGCAATAAAAATAATAAGCCTATGTTCTTTCTCAGGGTCTAGACTCTAGACCATATGTGTACTAAATTTCATTCAAATCCGTTTAGTAGTTTTGGCGTGAAAGAGTAACAGACAGACAGACAAAGTTACTTTCGCATTTATAATATTAGTAAGGATTACATTACCACTTCGAGCGTGACTTGTCATAGTGCAGAGCACTATTGCCAAAACGCAGCTCATGATGAAAGCTTTCATGTTGCAATTTGATGTGGATATCACTTTTAATAAATCCCTAAATATTATTAAGTTTCTACGTTTAGTTGGCCCTTTTATATACGAGTTATGTGACTATAAGTTAATTAAAAGAGATAAATAGCCACTTCAATTATTAATATAGATATTGTTGCTGGTGACAATCAAAAGCCACCGAATTTAATAAGGACGCAAGCGGAAGTTGTTTTTGATCGTATATTTCAAGGGTTCGTGGAATTGATATCAAAGTTAATAATTTTCAAGCCACATACATTGATTCTAATGACTACTATAATTAGCCTACCCCTTCTTTCAGAATATGCGGTGGACAATTTTATTTTGTCTTTTGAATGTATGTAGCTGCTACAAAGTGCTCCTAGTCTTTCCGTTCCCTTTTAAGAGTCATAGCATTCTTGGAAGAGGATTTGTACGGAACCTACTCAGCGCCGGCCATGAGGTATATTATCATTACTATTATTATCTAAAACTAAAGAGTTTGTTTGTTTGTGTGGCGCTTGGAGATTTAGCATTTATTGAAGGAGGCTATAGGCTATAACATCGCACTTCGGCTAATAGGAGCGAAGAGAAGAAGAAGTCGCTGACACTGTTATAAATAGATTTTTAATTGAATAATTACTTCATTTCCTTGTATACTACACACTGTGGTTTGGAGTTTTCCGCAGGTAACCTACGTCACGCCTTTCGCCTTAAACAGCTCTCATCCAAAGCTCTATCAGGTCTCATTAAATCTGTCTAGTACTCATTTTGGTAAGTTTAATAAAGCCTCATACACATAGCTTTGTTTATTTTTTAAAGACCTCGTGAATCGTAGCATTAAGCTCATAACGTTTTATAACTAATGGTTAACGTAAATAAAAAAAAATATAAACTGAAATTTAAGTGTTTATTAGATTAAGTTTTAATTGTCAATGTTGATTCTGAATAAACGTTTTTACTCTATTCTAACTGTGATTGAATCATCTGTGGATCATGAAGTACAAGATGTTATAGCTAAATTGTAAATTGATTACTACCCTGGGTGACACGGTAGGGATCCAGTCTACGGCCTGACGATTATTAGGAAATATACAGCTAACATTAGATCTTAATATATGTTTATAGTAATCAATGTTTTGACTTCACTTTTAGAGAAATACCTGGACATAAAACCATTGTTAGAGAGAGCTGAACCAATGAATTATTGGGACGTTTTTGGGCTTATGCGGGGCGTGACGGAAATGGCTGCCAAAGATGTGACTCTTCAGAAGTTTTTGGAAGACACTAGTCAAAAGTTTGATATAGTAAGTTCTTGAATGGATGGATCATGAGATTTACAGCGGGTAAGATATATTATATGCATTAGTTACTAATGATCTGAAATTATCAAAAACTACGATTTAACGTATGTCACAAACTTTAACAAACCACTATTTACATATTAATGAAAATGTATTTTAGAGAACCGGCATCTACAGCGTTCCGTGTTGCGCGGTAGCTCAATTGGTTAGAGCAACAGTGCGGAAGCCGTTTAAGTCCTGCCCGTGTAGAATTTTGTTATCAATTTAAAATCAATATTTAATTTATACACTTAGTTCCTCATCGCATCACGCGCAATAACATGTTAAAATATTCAGGTTTACAATTATTTACATATTGTTTTCTTTTCATTTCAGTTTCTCCGCCTTATATGACTGCCCGTTCATCTGGTTCTTCCCTTACGATCAGTATTTGGAAATATTTCGTGTAATGCACACTCCACCTAACCCAGCATACACGCCAAACTTAAGAACCAGAAACATTCCACCTTTCACCTTCCAGCAGCGAGTTCAGGAGTTGTGGTATTCGATTACCACCTTATTTTACAGAACTTAGTAAGTATTGTTTTTAGCAGTCTTTTAAATCTCAATAACAATTGCCTTTTATTACAAACTAAAATTTCGCCTGATGTTTTAGCCTAACTGCAATTTTATGACTTATTTGTATTTTTATAGTCTAAAAAATTTAATCTACAAGAGCACAGTGACCGAAAATTGTTACACAATTCTTACACCAATAATAGTACCAATTAATTTTCGCCTAAGCATTTTTCGATTCCTCCTTATTTAAAATCATTCTTTGTTGTTAGGCCACTCAGCCTCTAGCAGCCTCATATTATTTGTAGTTTTTACGGTTTCGTTAATATAGAGTTCATTTGCAGTTACAACCTGAGGTTTTAAATTTTACGCTTATTGTTTATAGTGTGAATGAAATTGCAAATATAGAGTAAATATAGCTATGAACGCATTTACTTGTCTGTAAGCTAATTTATTGTGTTTCAATGCAATGTAACTGCAATCGTGTTAAAGGATAAGTATATTTCACCTAATCTAGTGCTGTTAAGGATTCGTAGAGGTTAAAGAAGATAAGAGCAACGAACCCACTTATATTATATATTTACCGCTATTGATAAGATATGACGTAACGTTAAGATACAGTCTGCAATTAACGTAATATAAATTAAATTAGTTACTGTAAAGATTATGCTATCAGCGAAATACTGTAATATTTTTTTTTAAAGTCTGTCTAAGTACCGATCTCGCAACACTAAAATCTATTTCTTTAGTATTTAACAACCAGTGTTGTATACATCTTTTATTGGATACAAGTAAGGATATATAATGATGATGAGATTATGTATTTTTAATACGATTTAAAGTTTTGTATGATCAGACATGGGAAGCATAGCGTCGAATTAAAACCGTTCGAAATGTTTTATTGAATCTGTACCTTCGTAATAATAAATTTAGTAAGGACACTTTCCTTACTTAGTTTTTGGGACAGCAAATAAAATGGAAAAAGAAAGAAGACGTGGCTTGGGGCAGGTAATTCATTATTTGATTTTATAGTATCGATGCTTGTACACACAAGGAGTACAAGAGAAATGTCTTCGATGCCCGACCAAAATCTACACTAATATTATAAAGCTGTTTGTTCAAATGGGATCTTATGCACTACTGGTTCGTGGTAAATTATTTTTGTGTTCGATAGACCATTAATCCAGGACGGTGTTAGGCTATATAACATCACGTTGTGATCCATAGGACAGTAGAAGCAGTGGAAAATGTCAAAATATCGGGGAAAATTACAAATTTTTGAGAGATTCCGTTGCATGTGCTGCAAATTCGGTTCAAGAAACATGTATGAAAGAACGATTTCTCGTTAAATTACCTAAAAAAATTACGACCAACGTTTTTTTGGTAATCAATGTTGGTCGAAACTAATACATTTGAGTTGTGAGTGAGTCATTATAATAATAATCTTGCAAATAACTAAACAAAAGTGGCCGGATCAGCTAGTAATTAAATAAATTGGCACATTTACATGATTAAGAACTTCATTAACACAATCAGTTTTATTTAATTAATTAACAAAATTAAGAAATACTGTCAATTTCAGTTACTATACACCAGTAGAAAAGGGCATCTATAAAAACTTCTTCGCATCAGCTATGAGCAAACGTGGTAAGAAGTTGCCAGATTACGACGCCGTAAGGTTCAACGCGTCTCTAGCATTTAGCAACGCATACGTCACCATGAGAGATGTATCAGAAACTCCAACCGCCTTAAAGAATATTGGCGGTTTTCATATTGATACAAAACTGGAATCATTGTCACAGGTGAGGTGAAGATAAGATGGCGGGTGATTGAAATAAACACTTTTAACGATGTAAACGCGAAACACATTAGTTATCTTATTCTAATCACGGCCCGAAGTTTCGGATGCTTTTCAGTAGCTCTGGTCACGGGGGGACTAAATGTGGAGGGCGTCTATGATTTATGTCATGGTGGACGAGGTAGAAATCACGCTTGTACCGCTCTTGGAGACTGACTAGTGTAGCAGATTTGACTTTGATATTAGAGTCGCCCTCCACCTTGAGTAAACTAAGCTAACTAATGTGTTTTATCAAAATGAATTGGGTTTTAATCGGAAATGGTTGTGTTGTTTATATCTATTGATTTCAAAAAGTGTTTTTCGTAGGGCCATATTAAAAAAAATAAAGCTTCAGATGATTTAAATAAAACACTTTAACTTTATATTAATATATCGCGTTTTAAACCGTTAAAGTGTTTTATTTAAATGTGTACTACTCGCGTAAACTATAGACAGCTTGAGATGATTCCTCTTCTTCTTAAGCATTCTCTGATTATACAATGAATTGTCAATGACGAATATAAGTTGCAAAATTTGCGCCCAATTCAAACGTATACGCAATGCTGCACGCCACAAGATTTGCATTCTGAACTACTGTAGGAATGTATCGATGGGGTATAGGTTCGATCCCCGCCGCTTCCAACCTGCTTATAATTTTTCAATTTTCCTAAAATATATTGGACTTCGTCTAGAAATCTGAATATTACGTATGTGGTAAGAAAATCGTAAAGATGATCCACAGATGAAAAAGCCTTTAAGTTTAATAGCGTTGCAGTCTGTGGATTTGCGAATATTCAACGCCAAAACAAGTCGATAGCGCATCTTGTTCAGACGTATTTGACTTACGATCAAGCGAACCCTATGCTTGTCTGTCTACCTCTATATTGAAAAAAATATTTTAATCTTAAGTAGTTGTCATATTTGTATAACAATTATTTTAAGAGGTGGTCTAAATTTATTTCGTAGAAATTGCAAGACATTATGGATAGAAGCACACATGGAGTTATATTGTTCAGTATGGGCACTCATTTGACTTCACGTGGATTGCCGAAGCTTGTCAGTGAATTTGTGGAAACCTTCAGAAGGCTAAAGTACACAGTTTTATGGAAGACGAATGAAGCAAACCTGACCTTACCGAGTAATGTTATTCCATTGCAATGGATACCGCAAGTGAGTGTTTTGGGTGAGTGAATTGAATTTATTGCACCTGGCATTCAGTATTTAGAGAAGAGCCGAATATCAGCCGAACATTCGGTTTTAAGAAACAGTTCGGTTAAAATTTCACTGAGAATATACACTCACTTATAACATGTAACTCCCGCCTAGTTCAACGGAAAGTTTTGCCGCGCTCTAAGAACAACAAAAAAAATATATTTTTTTAGAAAGTTTATAATAAAGAATTGTAAATATTATAGTATTATTCGTAAAAAATGTATTGCGGCCAATATTTATTTAAAAATATTTTAAATAAATTACCTACCTATAATTTTTAGCGCATCGTTCGCGTTAGTCCACGAAAACATCTACCGTGGCCCGCGTCAAAGGTATATTAAACATTTCTTGTATCGAATTACCGTTATGTTAATTGATTTAAAATGTCAAAATTGTTAATCAAATTCCGGTCCAACCTTTTTTGCCACGAAGGCAGACAAATGAGCATACAGATCACTTAATGGAAGATGACATACCCCAGGCAAAAAATATCTAAACGAGATGTACGGACATTCGTACTGAAACCGTAACGTAGATTAATACGACTTCACGACTTGATCGACTGTGGACAGAATTTTGACAATTTTACCACCAGTTTAAAATCCAATAATTATGTATTTAGTTATAGTAACAGGTTGTTTGTACACATTTGGGAATCGAATCAATAACCATATGTTTATAAGATACCTTTGGACTAGCAAACCATAATTTTTGTTATCTATTCCATCTTTCCAGATCATCCAAATTGCGTGCTTTTCATAACACACGGAGGTCTCATGTCAATCACGGAAAGTGTTCATTTCGGAAAGCCCATCGTCGGCATACCAGCCTATTCAGATCAATTCATAAACGTGAGGATTGCTGTGAAGAACGGTTTCGCCAAAGAAGTGAAGTTGTCCTTGGATTTGGGGAATGAGTTGTTTGACGCGATCAACGAGGTCGTCAATAACCCTCGGTATTAAATATTAAATTTCAAACATAATTACTATCAATATGTCAATTGATTTAGGCTTTCTTAAACGTTATAGTTGTATAATTTTTCATTTAATTTAACTACGACAATGCAAAGTATCCAAAACGTCGGGTCGGAACATTTATCTACGAGAGTTCGCGTTATAAACCGTTAAAAGTTTTTAAATTCCATAGATTAATATGTTTATTATGCGGCCGCACTATATTCTGAGGCTTGATAATCGGTAAAACATAAATATGTTTAGATGAACTAATGTCTATCTGTTTCATTTCAGGTATACTCAAAGAGCGAAAGAGATGTCTTTGATCTACCATTCGAGGATAGCGAAACCTGGTGCAGAGCTGGTGCACTGGGTCCAGCACGTTATAGAAACGAAAGGAGCTCAGCACCTTCGATCAGCGGCACTCCAAATGCCCCTATATCAGAAATGCTATCTAGATCTCATTATTATTGTTATAATATTATTAACTATTCTAAGATATATAGCGCGTAGAACATTCGAACGTTTAACTAGGAAAACAAATGGTATAAAGAAAACGAATTAAATTACTAGAATTAAGATTTTTCTGTATATCTGTCAGTCTCAAGGTTGCATCTTAAGAGAAGTGATAGCAGATTTGACAATTTACTTGTTTCTATTGCCGGGATACCAATTCCATAAAAATTGAGGGGAACTCGCATATATCATGAAATTTTAGGCTATCGACTCGATATAACTTTCAAAATGAGTAAAAAAAATAACCCAAATGATTTTTTTTTACCTAGTTTATGGTGCACTATTGGTCTAGGGAACCCTTCATGGAGTCCAATTTATACTTGACCTTTCATTGTAATAATATAAAGCAATTTTGTCGATTGTTATAGTTTTTAAGATTCAAAAGAGACTTTCATATAACTTAGTTAATAACGTTAAAATTGATACTGTATTAAAGGAATATTATGTCACGGAAAAGTATATAATCTCATTTAAGTATTGGGTATATATGAGATTTGGACCATAATTTTAAACTGTAGCTTGTAACATTAAGGTAAGACCTAGACTAAGTAGTTATTTAACGATTCACGATTAGGTTGTAAATTTCAATGACGCAATAAACTTGTAAGTTAAACATGCTTCGGTTTAAAGATATTTATTGTCTAACATGACTTAAATAAGCAAAGTACAAAATGTTACTCAAGACAGTCCAACTGATTTTTCTCTTACAAATATCATATGCTTATAAAGTGTTACTGGTTTTTCCTGTACCGTACAGAAGTCATGCGATCTTGGGTGAAGGATTTGTTAGACATTTAACCCGAGCTGGACATGAGGTATTCACCGTGGTTTTTTTTTTAATTAAATTTGCCGTTTTCTCTCAGCTTATAATAGAATAGCCTATATGTAATAACCTCTTGTCAATTTGTGTATAATAATAAAACTCTTAATGCACAAACATATTTACTACCGAAGTAGAAAATAGACACTTAACATAATGTATACAAATAAAAATGTTGGTGCAGAAGCGACCTTATCGCCTATGGTGATTTCTTCCCAGCAACTATTGCATATAGAAAGAAATATTTGTAAAAGAATGTATATTTCACTATAGCAGTAAAACCACTGCACATGTTTTATAAAAACACAATTTAAGAGTTAGGTGAATATTGTTAATAATATAATGTGACAGAAATATACCCGCGAATGAATTGTTAAGATTATAATTCCTTTTTTATTATTTTGCTATTTAACATTTTATAGTTATATTCTGCTTGATGATAAGATTATGTACCCTTTATAGGTGACCTATGTAACACCTTATTTAATAGGAGAAGCTCATGAAAATCTACAACAAATTGAAATTGGTACTAGAGGACTATTAGGTATGCGAAATTAAAAAAAAAAATTTCAGGGGATATTTTGTTTTCATCGATTTGGTGAAACCATATCTTTATGTATTATTTTTTATGATAGCGGAGGAAAGAAAAGATAAAACACTTTAACGGTTTAAAACGCGGCCCGACGTTTCTGATGCTTTGCAGCAGCCGTGGTCACGGGGAGTCTTCCAGCCTGGAGCTTTTTCAATTGAGTTTGACTAATATATCGCGTTTTAAACTGTTACAGTGTTCTATTTAAATGTATAGTACTCGCATATAGACAGATATTTTAAGTACTTTTCATAATTTGTATTCTGTTCATGCATAAGTTTATTGAAATTAAAATTGAAATTTTTTAAAAGTAAATGATATTTTTCCAGATAATGTTGTAAACCTGAAAAATATATTAAATAAAGAAATGAATTCCGCTGAATTATTCAATGTCATGATGAAAATTGTGAATTTAACGTTGACAGATGCTAACGTCACTGAATTCTTATATAACAAAAATAACATTTATGACGTCGCAATTATTGAAAGGATGTTTATTGATGTGTTTAGTGGGTAAGTGGTTCAAGATAATTTTTGACCTGTGGGTTTGATATTTGGCTTAGAACAAAAGAACACTTAGAAAAGGATGACGCCGTTAAAAGAAAGTAATAATACGAAATGAGGTTTCTTTGTAGTTCCTTGCCTTATTTCGTAATCAAGCAACAACTTAACCGAATCTCCTTTTGTCTAAGAAATGTAGATTTAATAATCAGCCTATATGTTTAAATAAAACACTTTAACGGTTTAAAACGCGATATATTAGTTAAACTTATTTGAAAATGATTTTTAACTTCGGCCCGACGTTTCGGATGCTTTGCAGCAGCCGTGGCCACGGGGAGACTGAAAAGGAAAGATCTGCCTCATGTCAATGTAATAGTAATGGCGCTAGTGTAACGTTGGGCCGTAGTAAAGTAAACTATAAATAAGTCAAGTAATCGATTTTGCGTTTAAATCCGTTTAAATTGTTTTATTTAAAACTCTAGTTTTGTATTCCACTCCTTGCTTTTTATTATTAATAGCTTGCTTTAAGTTTTTTTATTACAATATTATGTGACCAAAATAACTGTTAGTATTATTATAGGTTTGCAGCTGTATTTAATTGTCCATATATATCATTCTTCTCCTATCACGACGACATGGATATCCTAGAACTGATTCATGAGGTACCCAATCCAGCTTACACAGCAAGCGTAGGGACAACTTATATACCACCACTTTCTTTCTTTGAGCGCCTGGAACAGCTGTACCTTCACGGCTTTATGTTAATTATGAATCAATAGTAAGTTTCGTGTTTTGAAAACAAACTATGTCAACATATCATTGTCTTTCGGGCTCAAAGTCAAAGTCAAATTCTTTAAAAAAGCCGCGTCGCATCCGAACCCAATGGTGGTCCGGGCCGACAACTACACCGTTCCCGTCAGTACACGCCGGCATAGGCGAGGTCATTCGCTACGCGTACCGCTCACCCGGGTGAGCTTCCGTCCAGCTCCTCAAGCTCCCACCCGCATTGCGGCGGCCCAAGCCGAGGCCGATGCCCCCCTCGGGGCACCCGTGGTCTAGCCGCAAACACGGCGAGCTCTGGCGTGCTCGCACAGACGCCCGGTTAGTATTCGAGGGCTCAATACGTAATAGTCATTGAAAAAAAAAAGGACAACGCATAATTCTTCGAGCAATCGAAGAGTCAACATCTCCTGATGACGCTGTCCACACGTGATGGCGAAACTTTGAAAATCTCTTCTTGCTCACATCGGTTGAACAGCCCGAAAGACAATGATATGCTGAACGATGGCCGTGAAAGCCTTACACAATTTATTAAACTATATCAAACACAGGTTCTTAGAAACACAGGTCTCCTCTAGAGAGTAAAGACCTACCACGCTGTTTTAGTACGGTTTGGTGCGTTTTGTCGACTACAGCTACAAAATTAATGGTGACATCCGCAGTGGCGAAACTATAGGGTCGCAAGTCGGCAAAATGCCACGGGCTCCCAGCCCGAAGGGACCCCCGGTCAGAGGAAATCTCAATTGTTGGTTCAGCTTCTTTGTTGGTTCAGCTTCTTTATATATACCGATACCTTTACGTGCCCTTGAAGGCACGGAGGTACACTTCTAATCTTCGGTTTGTAAGTTTATTGTACTGAGTTATATGTACTGTCTGTAGTTTACGCGAGTATTACAATTTAAACACACTTACCGTTTTTAAAACACGAATTTTCTAATATACAATGGCCAGCCGGGTTAACGAATAAGGGACCTCGTAAACAGATGAATGTACTAATATCTAGAACATATAGGCAGTTTCATTAATTACACTAATTTATTTTTACACCACCAATAAAAGGTTGCTTTTTGCAGGAATTGCTCCGATAAATATTTATTTTAAAAACCTTTTTACGTCACGAGCGGAACTTGAACCCGCACAGCTTTCCGTGTTGCCGCTCGAATTGAGCTGCCGGGTCCTACCCGTCATCGAATTGCCTCAATCTATTGATACATGAACCTCTCGCGCCATGTTGTTTGATTTAGATAATGTGAAAAATATTAAACATAATATATTTTAGTTACATAAAACCAAAGGAACAAGCAATATACAGACGTATGTTTGAACCTATTGTGAATAGTCGAGGAGGAAATCTACCAGATTATGATGATATAAGATATAACGCCTCCCTAGCATTTACAACGTCACATATAAGTTATGGAAATAGTTATGTCCATCCGTTGGCTCTAAAATTAATTGGAGGTTTTCATATTGACGATGCTTTGAAACCGTTGCCAAAGGTGGGTATAAACCTAGAACTATTAAATACTTAGAACATTTTTAACGGTTCTAAACGCAAAATAGAGTTAACTTATGTTTAAAAACGATTGGATTTTTCTGGGAATCAAACCTGTTATACAATTTTAACTATTTATTTATGTATTATTATGTATCGTTGTGTATTTTAGAAACTGAGAGAAATAATGGACAAGAGCGAAAATGGGGTAATTTTATTTAGCATGGGTTCGCAAGTGACGTCAGAAGGAATGCCCGAGCAATTAAAAACGGATTTAATCAGAATATTTTCACAATTAAACTATACAGTATTATGGAAGTTAAATAAACTAGAATCGAAGTTCATTCCGGGGAATGTGAAGGTTGTACCGTGGTTACCGCAACAAAGCATTTTAGGTATTTTTATTTTATTTAAATAATAACATCGTTGTTGGCAATGTATGGCTAACAATCAACGTAAGTTCGATTCCCACCGGATACATGATAAATCATTTTTGATGTCGATTTTTTCAATGTGCATAAATATTTTGTGTTAATTGATTTGACTCTATATTTAGGACTATACACATATATATAATAATACACACGAAGAACATAATTGATGTAAAACGCCTATAAGACGATTTTACAACTAATTTTAAGTTTTACGCAAATGTTGCAACAGATTGGGTGATCAAAATTTCTTACAGCTCATCCAAGATGTGTTCTCTTCATAACGCACGGCGGCATTTTGTCTATCACCGAATCTGTACATTTTGGCGTACCCATCGTTGGGATCCCAGGATTTGGTGATCAATTCGTTAATGTAAAGACAGCCGTGAAAAATGGCTATGGATTAGAAGTAGCACTCTCAGCAGATATGGGGGATAAACTTGAAGAAGCTCTGCACGAAGTTCTGGGTAATCCCAGGTAGAATTTATTCTTTATTCGTTTTGTTTAAGTAATTGCGTTTAATAGGGCACTTTAAACGGTTTAAAACGCAAAGATATTAACTTGACTATCAGCTTTATTGACCGTTAAAAGCGGTTTTGTATGTTGTTTTAAATTATAGCTATTAATACTTGAAAAGAGTTAATTCGACGAGTTAATTATTATGTATCAAGAAGATAGGAGAATTGATATATTTTTGGTGTATCACAAACACAAAGAACGCTAAAAATGTCAATACACTCTTTCAATAAGCATATGACAAGCATACTTCAAGTACATACATACCTCCGGCGCATTGATTAACTGCTGACTTCCACACTACGTACACATTACACTACTTATGTAAAATATTATTGTGGGTCTTCTGTATTATAATAAGGAATAAAGGGCACACAGAATTTTCACATAGCCTTTATGAAAAGTAATAACACTTAAAAACGCACTGAACTCGCGGAAACAATTATAACATTAACGCGTAGTCTCTTTAACACGCGCGAACTTTTTCAAAAGTCACATTTAATAATTAAGAACTGTACACAAACAGTTCGCACGAGTTTCATACATAAGCGTCTGACAGCGCACACTGACCTCGCTCGGTCGTCGTATCGAAAAAACTAAACTACCCTCAAATATTATTTATTCCGAACAGATATAATTAATTTTTATCTTTCCTAGATTTCAACAGCGTGCTAAGGCAATGTCCCTTATTTATCACTCTCGTGTGATGCCACCAGGTGATGAGATGGTATTTTGGACGGAATACGTGGTGAAGACCCGTGGTGCTCTACATTTGCGCTCACCAGCGTTATCAATGCCGTTATATCAGAAATATTTTCTGGATATACTTGCTACGCTATGTATCCTTCTCACTATCATGTTATTTATTGCTAAGAAAATGTTCATCTATTTAATAAAAGAAGCAGTAGAAAATAAGAAAAATAATTAAGTAGTTTTTAATAGCTTACTTTAATTACAATTGTAATAAACATTTATATTATATCTGTTTTCTAAAACTCATCGTCGCATTTTATAAATATTAATTATGTACACATAGGCCGCTTAACCCTACCTGTGTGTTGACTACATTTGAAAATGGATCTATTTTGCTATATAATAAATACAGTTTGTTGACACATCGTCTGATTGTTTTCGTATTGAAGCGTCGCTATATCAAGAACCAAATAGGTGATAAACGGTTTTTATCACCAGTAAAGACTGTCGTAAGTATGTGAAAAGCATGTATATACATCACAGAGGAATGGCATATACATTAAAGTAAATTTGTTCACTGTCGTAAAAATGGTTCGAAGAGTAAATATTTTGAGAAACAATAAAAATTTATTTGACAATAAACAATCCATTAATCATTGACCAGGTTAGGTATACTAAAATGATAGAGTTTTATAAACACATGATGTTGTATTTACGTTTATTAATGACGTTTTTGTTTACTTGGTTTCTTAGTACTAAACAGGGATAAAACCATTTTGATAATTTTGATCAATATGAAAATTGCAACTAAGATCAGAATAAAGAAATCGAGGTACAATTTTTCATACCAAAGAACGACCAGAGCCGGAGACCTAAGGTGCCGCGCCCCACCGGTTTTGACAACGTGTTCAACCCAGTGGACAATCTCTTTCTGTGGAGATATGGGTCTGTCGTGGTAAACCATTGACAGTTCTTGCGCCCTGGTAATATATCTGAAAAAAATATTAATAGCAAGTTATGGAATGTCTTTTTGTGAACTTTTGTAAAAAATTCTTGTACCAAATCGGAGTCAGATAGTAAGTGACATTACTCAAGTCAACACGACATCCCGTCAATCTGGACGGCGTATTGGGCCTGGCTTTAAAACTCTTCTATGTCTAAGGAGACTTGACCCAGCCATGGAACATTAATGTAGGCCCCAAAATATCTATTATTACAATCTTAAAATTCATATATCCAATTAATATTTACCTTTTATCTCCTAACACTTTCTCGATGGCAGTTTTGATGTCGTCAGCCATTGTGATATATAGCCATATGATAATTCAACTTTAATTGCAAAACCTTTTTCTACAGCCCTATTAGCATTATGGAACTGGTCTGCAAATACTGGAATTACTATGCTCGGTTTCCCGAAATGTATTGCTTCTGTCGTTGATAGTAAACCACCGTGGGTTATAAAAAGCACACAGTTGGGGTGAGCTGAGAAATAAAATTTTATAATTTAAAACTGGAAAATAAATTGAAAAAATTTTCGACTCGGGCAGGACCTCAATTGGTAGAACAACAGCACGGAAAGGAGATGCCGGCAAGCCTGCCCGAGTCGAAAAATTTTTTTTTTTTTTTTTTTTTTTAAATATACCTTATTAAATAAAATTTAATGTTTTTAAAATATATATTTTATGATATAGATATACTTAGTTCTTATCTTAGTCACTGACTTATATCAAAAGTTTACTATATATAAATAACTATGTAATTAAAAAAAAGGTGAAATCGATTTCATCTACCACTACTATTAGACCACCTTTGTCTAGGATGTGCTATCACCCGAAAATTCGTAACACAGTTGATTTCAATTAATGATAGAGAAATCGCATTTAAAATCGCTTAAAAAAGTTTTATATAAGTACTTTACTTTGATCAGTCAATGATTATGAATTAATTATATTAACCTAATATACTATCTTGCGGAGCCCACTGAACCATATGAACATTGCTAGGTTTCGAATGAAGATTGTCCTCAAATTTCCATAGCACTGTATATTTCAATTTACCAAACATGTTCAGCAAGCTTTGCTCGACTTCATCGGGTAGATACTTGCTTTTTAAATTGCTCCCCATGCTAAAGTAAATCAAACCATTTTTGGATTCATCCAGCAGTTTCTTTAAGTTCTGTAATAAAAGAATTGCATATTTAATCAGTTTTTATTTTTTTTTACGTTTTTAAAGGCAGATAATAGATAAGCACGGGTCTCAGCTGATGAAAGGTGAAAAGCCATATAACACCTAAACAAAATGTGTTGTCGACTTATTTTGGTTAGAAAAATTCGTACATAGTAACTTACTTCAGGTAACGGTTTAACATCCCGATTTATATGATAACCTCCAATTTGTATAAAATTTGGTGGTAGACGTATCGCTTTCCCAATAGAAACATGTGAAATACTTAGCACGAGTGAGGCATTGTATATGAGTTCATCAAACGAAGGTATTGCCTCGTTTACGTATAACTGGTACAAAGAGTCTCTCGAACTCCTTGTTTTGCACAGGTGTTATTCTGGAAATAAAAGGATTATAATTAACAAAGGATCATTCTTACAAGAAATTTAGAATGTTCGTGCTTTTAAGTATAGATGTCGTGGTACCCCCGACACTACAGCTGCTGCAAACATCCGATACGTAGGATCGATTCAGAAACACTAGAAACACGTTGGACTTGGTGGGGAGCTATCCCACGATCCGTTGATTATTAGGTATACATTGCTACCATAGACTAACCCGTCAATGTGGAGTTATTGTTAGGCTTAGTTCAGCTTACCCTGCTAAAAGTTCACAGAACATATATTCAATGATAATAACATCGAAATGTTCATTCGGATCATTCATCAATCTCTCAACATCCTTATTTTCAATTGTATTGACTTTTATTTTAGGTAATAATGTAGTGAAGACCGTAGAATTGTGCACAGAGATTTCCTTATTTAAGAGAGATTTCAGGTCTTTGATGCCATCTGAAAAATTTACGAAAGGTCGTTATTGGTTGTTCTTGCAGCTAAATAGATAATTAGGTAGTTGGTGTGTACCTGGCAAATATTGCTTATTATCGCTGATGTCTATTTCTTTTATAGTAGTTATTCCTTTGGGAAAGGGAGTAATGTATGTAATCTGAAATAAATAGTTGACGTTTATATATGTTGTATATCAAAATACGCTGTCTGTTGACAAGGAAATCTGACCTGGTCTTCTCATATATACCTACCACTAAGCTTTAAAACATACTCACTTCATGTCCAGCTTTCACCAAAACATTGACCAGTTTGTCCCCAAGAATGGAGTGGCTTCTTGAAGGCATAGGATACACCACGAGAATTTTGTAAGCATCGCAGTAAGCTAATGTACACAACACTAACAAAGCTAATAACATTTCATCCGCAAAATTGATTTCTGCAGTCTAAATAATTTTATTATAAGTCAATAGGCGATTAAAGATATGGACTACCTGCGCGTACGACTTGATTTTACTATTTATCCGGTCTTTGTCTATACCGTAAGGTTGATTGCTATTCTATTAAAACACAAAAAAGGTCTCTAGAGAGAACGGACACTAACGTCGCTTTGAATCGGTCAGCGGCGCGCATGTTTTGATGACATTTGTTTTTTTGATAAAATGAACACAGGCCGGATTAAGATATGCATTTATTGTTTTGGGCGCTGTTTATTGTATAGTGTATCTAAAATTACCGTGAACGGTTTGAACAAAACACGTTTAAACGGTTACAAATGCAAATTGTTTTTTTTTAACGACATGTGAAAAATATTAGGTAACTTTGCTCTGTACTATATAATTAATTAAATAATATAACGTTATTATAGCGTTATTGTAGCATTATTAGGCGTTTTAAGTTTTATTTAGTTGTCATAGAAGTTAATATGATAAATGCGAAAGTAGCTCTGTCTGTCTGGCTTTAACGCCGTAACTACTGAACCGATTCAAATGAAATTTGGTACGCAGATATTCTAGAGCCTTTTTAATGCCAAAAGGGGTTGTTAGGGGTTGAAAAGGGGGATGAAAGTTTGTATGGAAATTTTCTTTTTTGGCTTTTTGGGA
The DNA here is from genome assembly GCA_963661955.1 of Leptosia nina. Taxonomy (NCBI): domain Eukaryota; kingdom Metazoa; phylum Arthropoda; class Insecta; order Lepidoptera; family Pieridae; genus Leptosia; species Leptosia nina. The sequence continues at coordinate 665,080 of CAVLEF010000007.1, forward strand.
ATCGGAGTGGAAGTGGGAGTGAGTGTAGCAATGAGCGTAGGTGTGATGTGAGGTTAGAGTGGGAGTGTTGAGGCAAAGTAGCACTTATAACATAGATTGGCTGCCTTAAATACGCCCTTTTATAAATTAATAAACAGCCTAAATAATTAATAACTCTACCCAAAGTCACTATTCCACGCGGACGAAATCGCGGGCACAGTTAATACTTTATAAAACTATAATCTTAAGCATAATACATTAGACTAATGTAAATGTTAGATGTTAAAAAACCTTAAAATATCTTTTTTAAAACGTTGTAATCGCAATTTATGAGAATAGTTAAACAAAATAAAGATTTTCGAAATTAAAATATATCCATATTAAATAATTCAAAATCTATATATGTACATTGAAAAAATTAACGACTCGGGCGAGAGTTGTCTCCACTGTGTTCGTGCGTACACGTCATTGTCAATATCTTCAACCCATTGCATCTGTCGCTCATTGTAAACCTCAATTCACACGTCCCTCCGTGACGGCTGCTGGCAAGCATCCAAAACATCGGGCCTAACGAGTATACTTTCGCGTTTCAAACCGCTAACAGTATTTTATTTAAATGTTTCCTACTCGTGTACAGTTATCTTAAGTATTGTATGTACTAGTGTAGTACAGACAATACTTAAGATAATATCGAGTGAGTGAATTATATCCTGTATCGTCATTATCTTAGCATGACCTTGCAGCTAGTACCTATCTTAGATAGACATGATAATATTTAGAATCAATATAAATCATTTATTAGGTAGGTGTGAGTATTTATAGCGTTCAATGTATTATTCCACAAGTATGACACATACATTATAAAAACATCTAGTCTATTTAAATGCTATGAATTCATAAATAAATTATGGAAAATTTAGATAGACACTATATATCTATATAGTGTCTATCTAAATTTATTATATTAAATATATATAGTTCATTCTGATAGGTTAATTGGCCAATGTTAGTAATATATATATATGTAAGTTTATGTTTATTTACTATATCGGTTCTACCATTTCCCTCGATCCAGGATTCGAACCTGGTACGTTGTCAACTGCCGTTGAGTACCGTAACCAAAAATACTTGCTTCAGTTACATGCGAGTTAAAAAAAACTAAAACAATATTTAAACAAGTTTAAAAAGAAACAACGGTGTAAAACTTCTTAAAACGTCTTTTCACGTCTTCATCATTATGTAATTATTAGTTAAAATTAAACACATCAACTTAACTTTTAATTTATTTACTGTTTCTTCTTCTTATCCGATCTCTGCTTCTTCCAACTACATAAAGATAAAGTCTTCTTTAATAATACAATAAGAAGTAATACTATAATTATTACAATAGCAACCAGGTCCAGATACAACTTCTGATACCACGTCGGGTCAAGGGCTGGAGACCGTAGATGTCTAGCACCACCTGTTCTCACCACGTGCTCAATCCAATGGACCACCTCCTTGTCAGGAGTTACTGGTCGGTCATGATAGATCACGGATAGCTCTTTCGCCTTTTTTGCATATCTAAAAGTATTTCAACCATATTATTATTCTACTATATCATTTTACATATAACATTTGAAATTAAACTATTTTGTAAACTTTAAAAAGAGTTAACTAAATGTAGTTACATTAAGTTACTATTAAATTTTAACTTTGATCGATGAATATTGTCTACGCAAAAAGTATAGATAGATATATAAGTATAGAGATATACTCGTAATTGAAATAATTAACTGAAATTTAAAGTCTATATAGATTAGAGAATAAAATTTACGACTCGATTGTCCGTGTGATTCCAGTGCCGGTTCAAACGGTATCAACAGAGTTGTGTGTTATTAGTCTATCCAATTAAGCTATCGTGTCCTATACATGTCTCGAACAGTACAGATACAGAAATACTTCAAGTTTGCAATGAAAAATAAATATAAACATTCAATAAGCACTGTTATATTACTATTTTCTTTAATACTCACTTGGGATCCTGTAATACATCTTCAATAGCTATTCGGAGATCATCAGCCATTGTGTAGGACAAATCAACTTTTTTCGCGAATCCCTTTATCACAGCTAGGTTTGCATTGTTGAACTGGTCAGCAAATACTGGAATTGCTACTATGGGTTTTCCGAAGTGAATGGTTTCGGTTGTCGAAAGAAGACCACCGTGGGTTACAAACAGGATGCAGTTTGGATGAGCTGAAAATATATACACTATTTAAATAACTTTGCTTTTACCTATCAATTGTATCATACACCAATTCCTAGATAAACAATAAAAGTCGCCTAAAGACAACAAGAATTGACTAATCATCTTCTTAGGATTTTCTATGCTTATGTCTATACGGGTTGAACACACGCGAACATATTTTTTGTCCGTTTTAGTTACACTACAGTCTAACAGTCTAAATATCTTACCTAAAATACTTTGCTGCGGTGCCCATTTTACAATTTGGACATTGTCAGGTGTCCCCGGCAAGTCTTCTTCGAATTTCCAGAGTATTGTATATTTCAATTTACTAAACATACTGAGTAAACTTTTCTTGAGCTCAACAGGCATATGTTTGCTCTTCAAATTGCTTCCCATACTGAAGTATATGAGTCCATTTTTCGCGTTGTCTAGCAGCTTTTTCAAATTCTGTTTCGCAAATATGAAATAACTATTTTAAAAAACAACTTATTTTTAATTCAACTCCTCGATTCCCCCCGTGAACTATAAGTTAATATATATTGCGCGTTCTAAACCGTTTAAAGAGTTTTATGTAAATCTATACCACTCGCGTATAATACGGACAATGCTCATACTTTATTATGAGCTATTTATTTTAATTGAATTGATGGTACTCTTAGTAGTTTACGCAAGTATTACATATTTAAATAAAACAATTTTAACGGATTACAATGCGAAATATACTAGTAAATTTATTTCTAATTATGTGCAACTACGGTCTGATGGTACTGCAGTTTTTGCAATAGCCGTGAGCCTCCGTGACAACTGGTGCTGAAAAGCGTCCAAAACATCGGGCCGTAGTTAAATAAATATACTTCGCGTTTAAAACCGTTACCGTTTACGTTAAAGCTTAAAGAGACGTACACCAGCCATTTAACATTTAAACTAGATGGTCAAGCTATTTTGGCTCTCGATATTCGTATGTAGTTCTATATATATAATGTGGTAAGTAGGTAAGTACGTTCATTGTCTACAATTGTAGAACTAACCTCAGGCAAGGGTTTCACGTCACGACTAATATGATAGCCACCCACGGGTATAAAGTTCTGCGGCAAGCGAACACTCTTGCCGACAGACACATGAGAGTTGCTAAGAACCAGCGAAGCGTTGAACATCAAGTCGCGAAATGCTGGTGCTTTATTTCCCCGCTTCTCAATAATAGGCACTAAGAACTTCTCGTAAGATTCAATTTGCATTGGAATCAAGGTGCTGAAAATAAAAACAAAAAAATCATTACTAATAATTGACCATAAGGCAATTTTCAAGGAATGTACCACTAAGCCCAGATGTCATTAATTGTCTGTACTAATATTGTAAAGCTGAACAGTTTGAACACGCTAATCAGAAACTACTGGTCCGATTGAAAATTGTTTTTGTGTTGGTGGGACCATTTACTGAGGAAGACTTTATGCTATAAAACATTGAGTTACCACCAATAGAAATAAAGAAATAGAGAGAAATGTGAAAATCCGCGGTTACCAAAACGTATGTATAAAAGAATGATTTTTCTTATCTCAAATTTAAGTTAACGAGTTGGTAATTTTCCCTTAATATTATTGTAAGTTATTTAAGGTTTTTGACACCTTCACAAAGAGCCATAAAAGCGAGAATTTATTTAATAATATAGCTGTTTGGTATGGCATCTTTCTTGATTATTGTTGTTGTATCATTAAAAAAAAGTGCTAAGAATATTTACAAATGTTGGAACGACATTCCTCCGATTTGGAAAATCAATTCCTGAACTCTTTGGATAAATGTGAATGGTGGGAAATTCGTCGATATCGCATCGGGCGTGTAAGCTGGATTCGGAAAATCGTCGACTAGTTTCAGAGCTCTCCAGTGGGGGTCAGCAGACGACACCCATATGTAAGGACAGTTGAATACCGCTGAGAACCTATAAAAAAAATAATTACAATTGTAATTGTAGCTTCTAGTCAATTTCTAAGTTGGAAGAACGAAATACATAGTGTAGCCAAACTTGACAATCACATGTATTTTACTAGAATGTAGATCTACAATCTACAACTACTTGTTTCAAAACATTGTAGAACAAAACTACAAAGCTAAGCGATTTTTATCACGATTTTGAAATATATAAGTTAATTACAACAGGTTTATTGGATCGCTGCATATAAACTGTTTTTTTTTTCTTACGTTGCTACGTTATTCACGAAGTTTAGCATTTATTAAATTAATGATGTCGTCAGTAAGTACACTTTCCACTGCGCTAGCGAAAGTAGATTTAATGGAGTGAAAAAAACTGTAAGCACAATTAATTTCACGGTTTAGAGGCAGGATTTAATTCATTTAATTAGATCTTGAGAAATAGTACGTACCCAGCTAGTAACTCGTAAAACATCCACTCTATTATGACTATGTCAAAGTGCTCGTTGGGATCGTTCAACATTTTGTGTACTTCTGGATTCTCAATTGTTTTCTCACTTAATTTTGACATCGATGTCACGAAGAAAGTTATATTTTGCATGTCCTTTTCTTTATTCATGATGGCGTTAATATTGCTAATATCATCATCTGTACAATGAGTTTAAAACATCTAAGGTCCATTACAGACATATAATAAAATTTGGCGAAAAAGTTAACGGCTGTCAACACCTGTCAAATCTGTATCTTAAGGACGTAACTACTGTTTAACGGTGGTTCAACTTTAATCATTGTCAGTGAAATTAGATCTAAACTAAGAGTTCATTCTAGAAACAAAACATACCTGGGAATACTTCTTTATTTTCGCTAACGTCCATTGTTCTGATGTTAGCGCCTACATTTTTTGGAAATGGTGTGATATAGGTGACCTGAAAAGTTTTCGTTTATTATCGTTAATTTGCTAAATTTTTAAGGTAACAATTTAAAGTACTTAGGAAATAAAGTGAGCCTTCTGCGAGGTCCTGTGTTCGAATCCCGCGGAAACAACTTGTTTCAATTGGGCAAAGATGGAGTCTTCCTAAAATTGGCCAACAAAATTGATACAAATATTAATAATAAACTCAATTAAAAATCGATTTGAGAATAAAAAGCAAACTGAACTACCGCTTCCTGTTGGTTAAAGCAACAGCACAGGTTGCTGTGGATACAGGTTCAATTCTCGCCATTGTCGTTTGTGTTTTTTTCAACCTAAAATCGATTTTTAGTTTATGTTATACAATCTTGTGCAATAAAATGTTTAAAGGTCAAATTTTTCAAACACTATCACTATCTTTATAACTTACCTGATAATTTTAAAATCGAAAATAAATTGAAACTGATGAAATAACTTACCTGATGTTTAGCTTCCACTAAAGCGTTGACTAAACCATCACCAAGGATGGAGTGACTTCTGGATGGCATAGGGAATGCTACTAAGATTCTGTAGCCATGGCTACTAGTTATCACCAATGTGATGACAAGTAATAGGTGACCCCACATAGTCTGAAATAAAAATGACAAACTAAACTAAAGTATTTAAGTGGATCTTAGAAGTAATTTAAATGCGACTTGACGCTTCGAGTACTTTTGATTTAATAACGTAAAAATTAACCTAGTTACAACTGGGTTAAAGTAGGTTTATTTACTGCGTAACTAACGTAACGTATTGGGTAAACTACGGATCCAAATCAAATACAATTGAAATTACTTCTTTCAAACGACCTAATTCATAGTAAAGTTTGAATTCGGACAACTTATTTCTCAAGTGAATTAATATCACATAAAATGTTGCATAATTTTTACAATACTACGCTAGTTTCAAGTCAAAAGTCAACAATAAGCTTAGTAAATTATACAGTTCCTATATTATTATCCTGCAATTAACCAAACAAGGAAACCACGATAAACCGAGTGATGGAATTCTAATAATTATTATTTATATCTCATGTAATTGATATTGTTAATCTATTTACATTAAAAATGCAACTAAAACTTGATATAAAATACTTTAGCATTAAAATTTTTGGCCAATGCAAAAAGTTAAATTATTCTACAAATTTAACACATTAATTACGTGAAGATAAATTTACGTATTTCACAAAGAAAGTATAAATTGAATTAAAAGTTCTACCACGTATTCACCAATACGAAAACGACGCAGTTACAAGCAATAATTATGTTTATTACTTACAAATTGACACTGCGTGTGAGACGCTGAGGTCACTAATGATCACTGTACAATCCTGTTCAGTGTGGTCTCTCATTTTTTGCTTCCGAATTGAGTTTGGTTATATCGCCGTCTCGCTCATAGATTTTATCTCGTTAGATCATCCCTTCAAATTGTTATCTTTATGCATTTATTGTTACGAAGCGTGGATTGCGTCTAACGTCTTCTATACATAACTTAACTAAGTGAAGCGTGCTGATTGTGTACTAAATGAACTGATAAGTTTTTAAGTACTGAACAGGTTATAGAGGTTATACTGTATTTTGTATAATAAATTAAAATAAGTGTTTATATTAAACATTGCTTATCAAGAACGTTGAAGTTTGTATGTTGTTATTGTTGAGGATTTGTAATTAATGACGTGAAAATATTTCCATGTTTTAAGTGATCAGTATTATTCTTCACTTTTTTAGTTATACGGTAGCTGACAGATGGCCACATGTAGTTAACGAAACTGACTAATACGAATAATTTCGTTATTTAATATATATGTATAAAAATCATTTGTTACGTTATCGAAACTTGATAGTAATACAAAAGTTTACGTCATACTGAACATACTGAACGAATTAAGATTATGAAAATGTTCTTTTCTGCATTCTTCATGATCGCTGATTAACTGACTTCCGCAGCCTACAGACTTAAAACTTGAAGGACGCGTTCGTTGTATGACGCATCGCATGATAAGAGAGGTTTGTTTGACATTGTGTAACGTTAAGCTGTGTGAAAAGTATCTACCAGGCAAGTTTTTTTTTTACGACAGACGAACAATGTAAACAAGATGTGTAGTCGACATATTTTGGCTTTGGATGGAAATCCAGACAGAAACCGATTTAACTTTGTGAAGTTAAACACTGTCTATAGTTTACGCGAGTAGTACACATTTAAATAAAACACTTAACGACGTCCGACGTTTCGGATTTCGCAGCAGCCGTGGTCACGGGGAGACTAAAGATGGATGATGTCTCTGACGTCAAAGTAAAAAATTGCTACACTAGCGCCATCTGTTCCGTCAAAGTTGGTATTTGGCGAAACTGGCCGGGTCCTTGCAGAATTGACTAACGGTGTCTTCGCGTTTGCCGGCATGCTTTTATGGTATGCTATGTTTTTAATATGGGATCCCGAAGTTTAATAATTTGAGGCCGTTCTCCCTATTGAAATTTCGGTGTTTTTTGATTTCAATTGCTTCGCGTACCAATCTTGGAAAAAATCGACTCCCCTTAGCGAGGATTTTTGGCTGGTTAAAGCGAATGTAATGATTGGGCTCTTCCGATGAGTGTTGGCATACCGAAGATTTGGAGACGTTTATGTTTTATATCCGCGATGTGTTCTTTAATTCTGTTTGAGATGCTACGCTTTGTTTGGCCGATGTAGGATAGGCCACAATCACAATTCAGTCTGTAAACGGGTAGTACACTTGTTGGGTTTCAGGAATTGCTGAATCTCCTTGTGCGGCTTAAAAATTGTGTCAATAGAAGCTCGATTTAGTACTTTGCTAATTCTATCTGTAACTCCCTTCACATGTGGTAGGTAGACGGGCTGACGTTGATAAAAGAGCCATGACTCGAAATCAACTGTGGACGTCTGTGTTACATGACTTAGACAAATTTATCGTTTATCGATAGCACAGATTTAATTTTCTGATTTATTGACGAATAGTCATTTTAGAACATATACATTGATTGTTGACTAGTTGGACTTAGTGGGGCTCGAACCCACGACATGTTGATTAATAGCCAAACTTTACTGCCATTACACCACCCGGTTTCTTTGTACTCTAAAAGTTCTGAGTAACAGCGCGGGAAGCGCCTAGTATGGTCTACAAATAAATCTTCTCCTTACGCAAACTGTACCATTTTTGTGGGGAAAAGTGGGACGTTATTTTAATAAGAATAGAACAGGACGACAAATTAAAACTAATAGAATAAAAGGAACATTAGAAAAATTACGTTGCAAGGAAATAGGAAAAAAAATGACACGGGCGGGAATTGAACAGGTATGTATTATAATAATAATATATATAATATTAATAATATTTGGTAGTAATAAAAGATAATAATAACAACTGATTAGTGATTCATATTCCCTGGTTTGCTAAATAAATTTATTTTTATTGTTAAAAATATGAGATAAAATATAAGTTGTATATAAATTGATTACAGACAGATCTCAGAGTTCATCTTAAATGTTATGTAGTAAGATGTTTCTGGAGTGCGATTATTTTTTGTATTAAATATATGTTTTATGTTTTAAACGGTTTACATATAAATGAAGTTAAAAATATATTTTGTGCCAATTATGTGTGAATATTAAATATGTCAACTATTATTTTTATGGGAAAGAAAAAAGGTAAAAATTATTATCAATTTTAATTCTTCTTCTTACTGTTGATTGGTTTTTTTGCAGCACGTTTGCAAGTAGTCCTTACAATATACGTAATAGAAGCTACTATCACTAAGATCACAGAAATAAGATCGAGATAGTATTTTTGATAGACTGGCATGTCCAGAGCGGGGGAGCGTAAATGGGCTGCTCCTCCAGTCTCTACCACGTGTTCCACCCAGTGCACCAATTCCACACCAGGTGGAACCACACGAGAGTGGTAAATAAGCGACAATTCTTTCGCCTTAGCTGCATATCTGAAAGTGTGACAGTTTGAAAGGTTTTTAAAAGCCTAAATGGTGAGTTATTGGGGCAAAAACTTTTCCGTGCTATTTCAATGTAAAAAAATAGTAGGAGATTCAAAAAATGTTTATCATAAGACGAAAACCAAATACTTTAACAACCGAGTTCTTACCACTAAATGCCAATGATTTGAGTTATATTTTCAATTTCAGAGTCAAAATTCAAAAAGTCAAATTAAAATTAATAATCAAAATAATTTTTTCCTAGGATTCGAACCTTGCTTTGTGCTTAACGCAATACGCTTAACGAAGAATTGTTTTTATCCTCAACAGAATATTTGAAACGATAGTACTTACTACTTATATGGAATAAAAGATATAAACTAAAACAGAGAGAAGATTTTGTAAGTGAAAGAATTAGCATTTCTTGCTTTAATATTGACTTAAAGACAATTTCACCAAATTGAGAATAATAAATATACTCAATCCGAAAGTTCGATGCCTAAATTTTCTGTTTATCTACATTTGATGTAATAAACCTTTGATAAATTCGGTTACTATTATAAAGTGACTCGATAACAGATAAATGATTTACTATAAACGGATATATTACAATCGACTGATTATGATTCACGATGAATCATTTTTTGATGATTTTTAGTTTTATAGAACTATCATGTCAAAGATATATTTTGAAATCACGCTTTCATAATTATTAAAAAAAAATACATCTAAAAAGAATCTTCGCACTTACTTAGGATTCTGCAAAATGTGCTTTGTCTGTTCCTTGAAATCGTCCATCATGGTGTACGATAAGGGAACCTTCCTCGCAAAGCCTTTATGAACAGCCCTCGCTACGTTTGTGAACTGGTCTGCAAATACTGGAATACCAAGTAAGGGTACACCATAGTGAATTGCTTCTGTCGTCGATAGAAGACCTCCGTGAGTTATGAAAAGTACGCAGTTGGGGTGGGCTGAAAAAAAATGGTCACTTAGAAATATTGTTACAAATCTAAAGCCGGTTTTACAAGCTATTGTTTTTATAAAACACCATTTATGGATTCTTAATACGAGTATATGCTGTTTGTAAATAAATGTATTTTTACTCACTAATGAAAGTGCCAGTTTTAATGTTTAAAAATTATTTAAAACGCACCTAAAATGCTTTGTTGTGGCGCCCACTTCAAAATGTGAAGGTTATTCGGTTTATTTTTAATCTGATCATCTTCGAACTTCCAAATGATTGTCTGCTTCAGTTCTCCGAAGAATTTAAGTATTCCATTCTTGAGGTCCTCTGGAAAGTCTTTGCTTTTCAAATTGCTTCCCATGCTGAAGTAAATGACACCGTGTTTCGCATTGTCCATGATTGTTTGGAGATCCTATAAATCATTAAGACATAGAGGAAACCGAGTTAATATTTCCGTATATAATGTAAATAAATAAATAGCTTAGTTCTTAAATGTCATTAGTTCATCAGTTATGAATTAGAAACTGTACGATAATAAGAATTGGGGCTAATTAATGAAACTTGTAAAAAGTGATATTTGTATAAACGTAGTAAGCTATTTATTTAGAAAAGCCAATGAAGAAATAAAACACTTTCAATGGTTAACAACGCAAACGCCACCCCTTAGTCGGACTGAGACTGCTGCAAAATATCCGAAATGTGGGACCGTAGTAAAAATAAATTGTAAATAAGCTTAGTAATAAATATCTCGATTTAAACCGGGCAATTGATCTAAGGTGCTAAATGTCCAATTTATGTATAAATTTATCACACAGGTGGATCTCAAACTTACTAAATTTATATAGGGGATTAAAGTATCATACAGACGATTTCAGATCATCTCTTTTTAGCATTTTTTTGTGAGAATAGAAGAATCGAGAGCTTACTTTTGGTAAAGGCTTCACTTCTCTATCGATATGGTATCCAGCTATAGGAATGTAGTTCTGGGGCAATCTCGTCGGTTGTCCTAATGAGAAATGTGAATTTCCCAGCATTAAAGAGCCATTGTATCGCAGAGCATCAATTGTCGGTATGGGCCTAGACTTATCTTCGATGTAAGGCACCAGGTACTCTTCATAGTACTGTTGTTCCGGACCATGTATTAACCTAATTATAAGATTATTTTAATTAATTATATCTTAATTATTTTTTTTTTACTTGTTTGTTTTGAATCCACGTAACGAAAGTTTTGACTTTGGCTATTGGCTAATAAGCTAATAACATGACAATGGAAAAATGCGGACATTGATTTAATGATAGGAATATCAAAATTATGTCTGGGTCACGAACCACCACCCGCAGATGAAAACACCGTTAGCATCGGCGTTTTTGGAGATTCTGTAGACCTTTTATGATGCAGGAGGATAGAAAACCATGAGGTTCACATGATGAAGGGTGACAAAACTCGAGCTATTTATTATCTCAACAATATGCGTTGTTGATTTGGATAGATTGATTGGTAGATTATTCAGTGTCCAAAGCCAATATAGGTTCACGACGTATCTTGTTCTGATGTTATGATTCCAGGACCTTTGACGCATACGGCATTAACCATTAATATAGGGAGTGAATAAATTTTTACACTTGGGGGCAATAAGGACATACACGCAAATGTTTACGTCAATAAAATGTAAAGAAGCATTGTCTCAGAGGGCATATAAAACGTAAATAACATTAAGAATTATTTTATTACTAAATGATTCATTATGTTCCTTGATTTTCGTCATTTATTATTAATTGTACGTATTATCCGGTCACTCACAGCTTGAAACAATACTTGCAGTAAGTTTGTAATCTTTTTTAGAGCAGAGGAAGGCAGATTACATCTGCTTCTTTTGATGGAAGATGAAATATCCCTGGTATATAACTAAACAAGATACGCTATCGACCTATTTCCATTTTTAATATTTTTAAATCCAGACATAAAGTAAAACCATAAACTGACAGTGGCTCGTGGCCCAGACAGAATATATCTATATCCATATTTTCGAGACAAAAACTTCAGACATAACTGGAATACATTATGATTATAAGCTGTAAATGGAGATAAACGAGTCCGGTATAATAATAACATCCCATAGTTGATTTAGAATAAAAGAACAAATGTTGACATTCCATGTGTGTAACAATGACTAGCACATTTGAAGGCTGTTTTAATCAATCTTAGGAAATATATCCACTTCTATAAAAATATTTAAAAAATGTAAAGTCAGACTTTAATAATAAAATGATCAATACTATAATATTATCTCGATCGTCGTAAAACATATTTGTTTCTACTATTCATTCCCTAAGTCTTATTAAATTTGAGTTTTCAGATATTCCAAAAAAGTCTTTGTCCATATGAATTTTACAATAGTAAAAATTAAGTATACCTATAGTATAATTTACCAAAATAATTCAAGTAAGGTAATTAAAAAAATGATTTAAGACTAACAAAAGATTACATGTAAAATATTAAAGTTTTATTTGATAAATTTTGAGTCCTAAGAATAGCAAGTATAAGCACATACCAACTTTGGATGAGCCGTCCAAATATTATATTTAACAATTCCACAACGCGTTGCCAGAAGTTAAAAGGTGGTACGTGGTAAGTTTGACAATCTGGGGTATATGATGGGTTTGGGGCTTCATCTATAATCTGGAGTACCATCCAATGGGGTTCCACTGTAGATAGCCAGATTAGCGGACACTGGTAGACAGCGGAGAATCTGAAAGAAATATGTTCTATTAATTAATATAATATATAAATTTGAATTTATCAATTTCGTCATTCAAATGTATTTGTAACATTGTTTTTTCGCAGTTAGTTTTTAACACGAAACCGTTTTTTGTTACTCTTTGGCTCCGCTGGTTTGCTTTTTTTGCTAATACCTATAATATACACGTTTGTTTTTATAAGCGATTTGTTTAATAGGATTCTATCATATATTGCAAAATTGTTGAACGGCATGTTTTATCTTTTAAGGGTAAATGAAATATAGTGATTTCTGTAATGACATAAGGCATAATGTTACAAATAAAACAAAACCAGGACAATTACTTTGTGTGAATTGTCAAAACTGTATTTTTGTGGTTTTCCAAATTGATTAATCACTTCTATTTTGAATGCGTTTTAGTAATGTTGGTACTAACTCTACAACAGACAAAACCTATGATCCTGACCTAGATCGTTACATCATTGGTTTGAGAAGATTCTCTTCATTTCATCTCAATTCACACAATTCTACATGTCATCGAACATGTAATTTGGTTGTATGGATGACACTGGACACAGCGATCCTCCAACCAGTGCGGATGCCGGCGTCACAAATTTTTGTTGTTCTAAAGATTTTAAATATTTTTTTCTTACCCAGCATAAACTTCGGTGAACATCCATTCAGAAATGACAGCATCGAAACGCTGAGTCTTGTCCTTTAACATATTCTGCACGTTAGGATTGGCTAAAGTTCTCTTCCCGTTCTCCACGAACAGCTTCAATAGCATCGTTATGTCTTGAAAATTCACTTCTTTATCCATTATTGCTTTTATAGTGAACGGGTACTCTGGAAAAGTTACTATGTAATAATAAAAAGGGACAAGATTGAGGGTTTTTCAATTTATTTTCGATTTTTAAAAGATTGAGGGTAGTTTATACATTTTAAATAAGTTTAACTTTGTATGAGTTAAACTTATTTGAAATGTTTTTAAGTTTTAAACCGTTAAAATGTTTTATTTTAATGTGTATTATTCGTGTAAACTGCAGACAGTAGGTACTTAGCTAAGATTGAATTACACTGATGGACGAGAGTTCCGTTATAGGTATATTTATTGCTAAGACCTAGAATTTTAAAAAATCACCTAATTAGATAGATACGCTATTGAATATTTTTATCTCATTGTGTTGGACAACATTTCCAAATTTTAATAAGTTTTCTTGGTGAAAAATTGATGAAAGACGAACGAGCGACGAGAGTCTTGGGCAAGGGCATGGCAAATCATCTTTGGCAACTAATGAGATATTAAATAGTAATTGAATGGCAAACAGACAATATCAAAACAAGAGTATTTGATCGTGTATCATTTAGTTTTTTGAATAATAACTTATAAGCATAAGGATTGACTGCAAATTATTTAACAAACCTTTTAGCATGTCAGCGTTTGAACTGACATCAATATATGTGACATTCGGATGCGGCTTATTGTCATTCGGATATGCCGTTATGTATGTTATCTGAAAAATATATTTACAGAAATTCGTAGAAATAACTCTTCCACTATGCTCACTTAGCTGTTTTCATTATTTAAATAAAACACTTTAACAGTTTAAAATGCGATATACTTATTTTAGTTCTTCTTTGAGATTTATTTTTAACTACGGCCGGACGTGTCTCCCCCAAGGCTGTTGCAAAACATCCGAAACGTCGGGCCGAAGTTAAAAATAATTTTCAAATAAGTTTAACTAATATATCGCGTTTTAAACCGTTAAAGTGTTGTATTTAAACAAAAGTAAGTAAATAATTTATATACAACTTAAATATGTTTTATCTTGTTGGTAAGAAGGTATATATTAGTAGATAATTAAAGAAAAGATAAAAATATTACATAAATAATAAAGAACTTTCTAATTCAACAGTGAAATATCAAATTGTAGATTGTAAATAAATATAATAAATAAATTGAAATTTATAAATATTACCTCATGTCCCTTATTTATAAGATGTTTAACCACACCATCCCCCAGGATAGCATGGCTCTTCCCAGCCAGTGGACTTATCACCAAGAACTTATATGAATCACAAGAAATTGCCAAAGTCGAAAATAAAACGAAAGCTGTTATTACCGACATTGTTCATTTACTTATTATGACTTTTTAAATTCTTAAATCACTACATCACTCGCGTACTATTACCTGCGATGTGAACTATATCTATAACAATCCATATCTCACTTAATTCTTATCCAATCTGCGCAAGATTGATTAAACTCGTCAAGTGCTATAATCTATTATTTTAATAAGGTACTTATATATCATTAACTTGTGAAATCTTTTGATTTATCTCAGTTTGAGTTCGTTACGACCTAACAATTATTTTTGAACTGTCTCGACCAGTTATGTGTTAGAGGTCTTTGATCGGACTAAAAATAATCTATGCTAACCGAAGCGATCGTGTAGAGATGCCGCGATTTCAAACACAAATTGTGTGTTGCCACTTTGATTATAGCTTTATTGAAGGTCAGGGGTCTGATTGATGTGGTATGTAAGCAAGTAAGGTCACGGTTAGTCGCGTTGGATGGGCGATGTACCTAATCTATACTAATATTATAAAGCTTAAGAGTTTGTTTGTTTGAACGCATCAACCTCAGTAACTACTGGTTCGCATTGAAAAATGATGTTGGTTTAGCGGAAAAAACAGATGGCATTGTAGAAATAGCGGAAAAATCATCACTCACTAGGTAACAGCTATAATTAATAAAGCTTAGGAGGTTGGATGTTTGGAAAATAAATGTGATGTCCAAATTATAAAACTGTCACGTGGATAAAGTCTCGGGCACAGCAAGTAATAGTTTTAAGAAGTCCGGGATTAGAGTGTTTCTTAGGGGATGTACACCATGTGGATAACAAGTTAGGCCTTTAGGAAAGAAGAACGAATTGGTGTTTTCATAGAAATGTCAATACTGTTTAAAAAAATGTTTTTTAGGAATTTTCAAAGATACAAATTATGTATTTTCTAGATCTGATGATGATAAAAATAAGCATAAAACAAGTGTAAAAACTACATATATTCTTTCTGTCCTAATCTTTCTTTTTCTTTTTAACATCGTTTATAAACACTGATAAAATTAATCGCGACAAATATAATATTGTTAATAGAATTAATAAGATAACACCAAATAGGTCGAGATATAACTTTTGATACCAGGGCACTTGCAGTGCAGGAGACCTTAAATGTGTGGCACCACGGGTTTTTACCACGTGGTCTATCCAATGCAAAATCTCTTGTCCCGGTGGGGCAATTCTGTCGTGATAAATGAAGGATAGTTCTTTAGCCTTCACTGCGTATCTGAAAGTAAACATTGTTAATTAAAACTGATGCGACTATACTAAGCAACTATGTGTTATTGCACTAGGAATTAAATCGCGTTTTATTTTCGACTATCCAAATCCCAAAATAGGCCGATAGCGCATCTTGACTAGATGTTTTATGGCCTGGCTATTTCACCTTTTGTTTTTCATAAAAAAGATCAATATTTAATTTGTAACTAAGTATACTCAATGTCGTCATACTATGTAGGTATCAATGCGTATGTAACTTGTACTAACCTCGGGTCATTTAGCATTGTTTGTATAGCTTGTGCCAAATGCTTGTCCATGTCAATAGACAAGTCAACTTTGATAGCGAATCCTCTTCTTATGGCTCTATTAACATTTGCAAACTGATCCACCATGACAGGAATACATATCATGGGCACAGCAAAGTGTACTGATTCAGTCGTAGATAGGAGTCCACCATGGGAAATGAAGATACGAGTATTAGGATGTGCTGGAATAACGATGAAGATGAATTTTAAGCACCGCCTCTGTAGAAATGGTTAAAAGTGTTGTCTAGCATTGCGTTACACGAAAGAGGTGCTGGGTCGAGTTTTAGGGAAAAGATTAACTGTCCAACTACTTTTGGTGCTATTTTTTGTATATGACGGCACTAAGTAAATTTAATATCGATTATAAATTGAAAAAAAAAACACAACAAAAGAGGTTTTTACCAAGAATGCTTTGCTGTGGTGCCCAATGAACAATATGCACGTTCCTCGGTCTATTTGGCAAGTCTTTTTCAAACTTCCATATGACTGTTTGCTTCAGATCACCGAATATCTGTAGAATTCCCCTCGTCAAATCTTCTGGTAGATCTTCACTCCTCAAGTTAGATCCTAAGCTAAAGTAAATTACTCCATGTTCGGCATTATCCATTATCGTTTGAAGGCTCTGAAATTTGTTTTGTTTTTTAATTTAATGTGAGATATTAAAAAAGCTCTTTAAAGGGCTTTAGCTCTAGAATCTGTGCTAAAGAAAAACATGCTAAAGGTCTAGAGCGAAAAAGATTAAAGCTAAAGAATTTATTTGTTTGAACGCGCTCTTAAGAATAACTGTTTCAAATCGAAAAATAAAATAAAGGAAAGGCATCGTGGGTTTTACGCTACAAAACATCATGCAGGACTAAAGCAACATTGGGAAATGTGGAAAAACAGAAGAAAATTATTCAGCATTGAGGGTTTCCGTTGCTTCCGCTTGAAATCGGTTTAAGATACACAAAATAAAATAATTATTCTTCTATAAATATACAAAAAAATCCACGACAGTACATATATCTCTCTCTTTCAAGATTAACTCGCAAGAAATGTTTTTATAGTAATAAAATTTAACAGAAATACTTTATACGATAAAAGAACGTTTGGCAGGATAGCCAGTGTTTTAATACACAGTTTTCTATAGGCCAGCAATTCTAGACAATTCTTACATCTGGTAGCGCTATAACATCAGTCCGAATATGAAACCCTCCAATAGGAATGTAGTTCTGGGGTAGTCGTAAAGCTCCACCAAGCGACACATGTGAATTACCAAACATGAGTGACGCATTATGTTTTAGCTCGTTAAGAGTTGGTATAGATTTTCCCCTATTTTTGATATGAGGTGTAATATAAGTCTCATAATAACTACTCTCCCGAGGTGCTACGAAACTGAAATTAATAATTATCAGGTCAATCAACTTTATTTCGTAGGACATATATTCAGTTTCAGTAACGTTGTTTGTTGTACATTGTAAATGTGGCCTATCTTTTGGGAAGATTAAAACTCAGGCTTATAACAGATTGTCTCTATGTTATAAGCCTGAGTTGCTTTAGACTTGTCTTCCTCTTATACAAAATATGTATAACATTACTTACAAGTTTAACCATAAGCCATGAATTTGGCCCACCAGCTCTTCTATCCTTTCCCAAAAAGATAAGGGTGGAGCGTTATTTGAAGTGATACCGGAGACATAGGCCGGATTTGGTATTTGGTCAATCAACCTCAAAACTTTCCAATGGGGTTCCATCGATGAAAACCATATATAAGGACAGTCAAATACTGCTGAAAATCTAGAAGTAATGCACATCAGTTTGAACATAAATCGTAGCAAAAATTTAAGAAAAAAAAATAGCTTAAATAATTATTGTGTGCAGCTTAGGCACGTAGTTACACATTTAAATAAACAGTTAAAAGCATTTGAATCAAAGTTATTTCGCGAGTTAAAGCACGATTTATTTTTGTAGTTTACTAATTGAATTAAGGTACAGACACTGCTCTGCAGCCATTCGAAATTCGAAATTTGCAATTCGAAAGATTGTTATTATACGTACTCGTATTCGTTTTCGTGTCATCTTTGTGGCACAATGTATTAACGCAGTGGATATCTTGGGTATAAAAATATAGTACGAAATCTGATCAATTATTCCTATATAAGTGAAGTCGATCAATAAAACGGACACAAAAATATGTCTACCTAGCTCTTAGAACGAATAAAAATAACCTTACCCTGAGTACAATTCGTGGAATAACCATTCCGTAATGATGAGATCGAATGACTGGTTGTGATCTCTTAGCATCTTTTGTACGTGATCATTAGTGAAGGTGTATCTTCCTATCTCCAATCCAATATCCATGAGCATATAAGTAGATTGTAGATCGACATCGCCTTTCATCATATTTTGAATGTTTAAAACGCCACCTGAAAGGTGTGCCAACATTCAAACATTAAATCTCACATAAAATATACTAAAGATAAACTTATTCCTAACTAGATTATGTACTAACCAAAATTTGCTAAAAGAAATAAATACTCGTTATACCTAAGTATATTATCGTAGATCTAGATGACGCACAGTTCGGTTTCAGGCCGGGCTTGTCCACGGAAAGTGCAATATTCTGTCTTAAGCAGACGGTCCAGTACTACACCGCCAAAAGCACCTCGGTCTTTGCGTGTTTTTTAGATATGTCCAGGGCGTTTGATACAATTTCTTATGACCTTCTTATGCACAAATTAAGAACGAAGACAAGGGTTTCAGAGGAAGTTGTAGGAGTTTTTGATTATTGGTACTCCAATCAGGAGAATTGTGTAAGATGGAGTAATGTGGAGTCTGAGACGTATGGGCTAAAGTGTGGGGTAAGGCAGGGGGGGGGTTACATCTACCTGTCTTTTCAACCTATACGTCAATGACCTCATAGAGCGTCTTAGGAGCAGTGGTGTAGGCTGCTCAATAGATGGAATAAGTGTGAACAACATTAATTATGCTGATGATATGGTGTTGCTAGCTCCCTCGGTGAGCGCCATCCGAAAGCTCTTAAAAATCTGTGAAGACTTTGCTGATGCTCATGGCCTCAGCTACAATACAGCCAAAAGTAAGTTACTCGTTTTTCAATCGCGAGGTGATAAGATAGGCGTAGTTCCTGCAATAATGCTCAAAGGTGTACCACTACAACGAGTAACTGAGTATAAGTACTTAGGTCATTGTGTCACGGAGGACCTTTCGGATGGAGCTGACCTGGAGAGAGAAAGGAGGGCTATGGCGGTAAGGGGTAACATGTTGGCCCGTAGGTTTGCACGAAGCTCAAACGATGTCAAAATCGTCTTATTTAAGGCTTATTGCCAATCATTCTACTCGTGCAGCTTATGGGCCTCCTTTACACAGAGAGCACTGCATGCTATTCGTGTGCAATACAACAATGTTTTCAGGTTGTTATTGGGCTTGCCAAGATACTGTAGTGCGTCGGGCATGTTTGCGGATGCACGTACAGATGGTTTCCACGCCATCATCCGCAAGCGTGTAGCTTCCCTCATGTATCGGGTTCGACAAAGTACCAATGGCATTCTGGGGGCATTGTGTGAAAAGTATACGGTGCTGCTAAAACGATGGAGTGACGTCCATGCTCCCCCTTAGCGCCTAGCACCTATTCTATGTATTCTGTCTATTTAATTTTAGTGACTAACACATTCTAATATACATTTTAAGTTAAAAATTGTTACTAACCCAACTAACGCACATTAGAATTAATTAATTATGTATTATTTTAAAATAATGTATGGATCTATGGTCTGACAAATAAATTATTATTATTATTATTATTATTATTATACAAAATCTTACTTATTTAAATTTAAGCTATGGTGTTTGGAGGTTATTGGGCGCGGTATAGGAATAAGTAAGTTATCTTAGGTTAGCAATAAATAAACAGCAGATATAAAAAAGAAGTTTCTTTAGTTTATTGCTTCATCATATTTATTGTCTTCTTCAATATGCGTGTAAAATGGAAGTATAAACAAAATTGTTATTCTTTTTGCTGTTACTTTCATAAAAGGAGTATTTTTTGTCTGGTAAATAAAAAAAAAACAACAAATTACATACCTGTTAGAGCTTTACTGTTATCACTAACATCAATTATCGTCAAGTTCTTCTGAGGTTTAGGCGGAAATGGTGTAATGAAAGTAACCTACAATGTAAAGATTTGTACAATTTAAAAATTCCCTTATACATCAAGAATATTTATGCGGCATTATAGCTCCTAATGCCTCGGCATGGTCAAGTATAGACCTCCAAATTTAAGTTACCAAGTAGGTCGTCCAGTTTCTGGTCTTTACAGTGCTCAGGCAGGACCTCAAAACCATCCACCATCAAGAGCTCGATGGCACTCTTGATGGTGGATCTTTGCGTTTTGTAAGAATCTTTGTCATCCAAAATAAGTCTATTCTAAATAAGTACCTCATGTCCTCCGTTCAAAAGATGTCGTACCAGACCATCTCCCAGAATACCATGGCTCTTCCCAGGCAATGTTATCACCACCAGAATTTTATGCGCCTGCGTTACCAGGAATAGAGATGTCAATAAGAACCAGATAGTCCACTGTGTCATTATCTAAAAAAATATAACTTTTACATGTTAATGCACCGAAGAACTTTGAAAATTATGAGCAAACATAATTTAATCGGCTTGTTGTGCTATTGGTACCAATTTGTATATGGCAAAGAATAGATTCGATCCCCACCGGGCCCACCTTTCTGAAACATGTTGGACTTCATCTGGAAATCTAGATATTAAATGGGAATATCTAAAAGTCCGTCCGGGTCACGTACCACCTTCCACAGATAAAAAAGCGTAAAGTTAATCTTGTTCAGGTTTCAGTCTGTGGATTACCGAATGTTCATCTTGTTGAGTTGTTATATAGCTGTGGTATTTCACCTTTAAAGGGAACCCCATGCTTGTCAGTGTTAATCGATCATATAATAAAAGACTTGAAGTCACGACCCACAATGTAAACTACACCGTCTTAATTGTCTGTAGTTTACGCGAATAGAACACATTCAATTAATTGCATTTATTCCAATTAAACATCTACTCAACAGTTTAAAACGGTCATAAAGTTCATTGTCTACTGCAAAGCTGAAGTAATATATTTCACGTTTGAAACCGCTAAGTATTTTTTTCACATATCTACTTACGAAGTTTTACATAGTCCTTTAAAAGCGTAAAATATTTCGTCCCAATGCACGACCGGTCACTACAAACAGCCACAAGTTAATACATTTGACCCGTAGATTCACACTATCAATGAGAGCATACGATATATTGCAATTTAGCGATAAAGTGGGCGTAACATACACTCTACGAATTAAAACCCCCCTGACCATGACATCCAAAACGTCAGGTAATTAAGGATATAAATTAAAAATAGGTTAACTAATGTACTTCGCAATTTAAACCGTTAAGTGTTTTCTTTAAATGTGTACTGCTCGCGTAAACTACAAATATACTTAAATAAACATTTCTTTAGAAAAATATCTTGTTTATCGTGATAAGAGCGATTGTGCTTTATTTCATTAATTTAATAATAAATTAAATAATCAATTAGCGTCACAAACTCGTATGATACTGGTCATTAAAGTACAAATTAACTTTTTAATTACAAATCGTTTTTATAGCAGTTTAAAAAAGTATTTTAGGGTTTTGCGACTGTTTTATCTCTTCATCACATAAGAATCTTTGTATTTACTTCAAGAAATATTCTTAAAGTAAAAATAATTACCGAAATCAACCCGGGTATTCTTGTTTTGCGCTTACCATCATATTCATTTTTAATTATAGATTACATTGCACCAATGCGTCGCTGCGTAACTCAATTTTGTTAAGAATCTTATTCTACTCACAATGGAGGACCTTGGTGTGAACTCTTCAATCGTATTTCTCTATGAAAAGAAACGTTGGCTCAGCAATTATTAGGTCAAAACGAAAAAATAGGGCTATGTTGTAAGGACTATTAATACGTTTTTCATATCGATAAATAGTACATAAGAATTTATTGTTGTAAACCATTTCTGTGGTGTTTGTAATTAATAAAGTTAATAAATA
This sequence comes from Leptosia nina, assembly GCA_963661955.1. NCBI lineage: Eukaryota > Metazoa > Arthropoda > Insecta > Lepidoptera > Pieridae > Leptosia > Leptosia nina. The sequence goes on from CAVLEF010000007.1 coordinate 687,522, forward strand.
ATAAATTACATTATATTTGCCAAACTGTTAAGACTGTAATATATGACAAAAAGATAACTCTTCCACTATCAATATTTATGATCGAAAAGTAGGCCAAATATAAAGTTTCTTTAATGCCACCATAAAAGACACATAATATTATTTTGACAGAAACCATAAGCATTATAGAATAGGTAATTCGTAATAACTTTAAGTAAGTACTTATAATATAACAATAAGTATTGACGACATTACCTGAGATTAATCAGTTAATGAAGTCATTACATAATTACATTACAATGACCGAATTAAGTTAGATGAATGACGAATGATTTTTCAAGTAAATAAAAAAATACAATAAAATTAAGGTTTTGGGGGGGGGGGGTTTTTTTTTTTTTTTTTTTTTGGGTTTTTTTGGGGTTTTTTTTTTTTTTTTTTTTTTTTTTTTTTTTTTTTTTTTTTTTTTTTTTTTTTTTTTTGGTTTTTTTTTTTTTTTTTTTTTTTTTTTTTTTTTTTTTTTTTTAAGTTTTTTAAGTATCTTGACATACCTTTCTGCGAGGTTATCTTCCGGCCCCCCCCAAAAAAAAAAAAAAAAAAAAAAAAATAATGTTAAATTAGACACATTTGAGTGTGTTTGCGTAAACAAGGTCGCGAGATTTAAATCAGAATTACTCGTAAATAATTAATATGTATTTGTAAATTGTTGCTTTCATCTCTTTTTCTGTCAAGGGCTTTCTCAATTTCTTTTCTTCTTAATCTTGTCTGGTTGTCGACTTGTTCCAGTCAAAATTACCTTAGCAATCTTTGTTAAAAGTAAAACTATGACTAGAATAATAGCAAGAAGGTCGAGGTACAGCTTCTGGTACCAGGGCACTTGCAAGCCTGGAGACCGCAGATGTAAGGCTCCACGCGTCTTTATAACGTGGTCTACCCAATGTAATATTTCCTGTCGGGGCGTTAAGGGTCTGTTATGGTAGATAAATTCTAATTCCTTCGCCTTGTTTTTATATCTGCAATAAGTTGAATATGTATTAGTACTCTACACATAACCAAATAGGGTTCCGAGGGCATGAGAAAATTAGAAGTAAAGCCTGGATTCTTCTACTAATGTTAACATAGGCACAAGCCTAATAGATGAGAATAGATAAGCATAGAGTTCACTTGATGATAGGTAAAATATCCCAGTTATCTCAATGCGCGGTCGACCTATTTTGGCTTAAGGTATTCGGAAATTCACAGACTGACACGAAACGATGGTGACTCGGAAGGAATTTCGTTAATTCTACCATTACCATTTAATTATGAATTGATTAAAAAACAAGTTGGACCGGAGAGGACAGAATCCATGACCCAATAATTATTAGATGTAAATTGCAGCTACTGGACCAAGGAACCCCCAAAACCATGTTGAATATAATAGCCTGTGTTGTGACAGTAGCAATTTAAACTATAAAAAAGTAAAATCGCCACAATATTTAACACTGTTTGTTATATTCGTTCATTATTATTCTATCATATGTATAAATAAAAATGGCGCGTGTATACATTAATTAATAAAAATGTGAACTTCATCGATCATCCATTGTTTGATCTGCCTACTAGAATTTCAAAGGAGCATTTTTTTGTGTCAGCTGTACTCCGTTTTTTCCAATTGATTGAAGTGGAATCGGATGCTTGTAAGAAAACATTTATACAGGCTTTTTTAAAATTGTGTAAAGCTACGTGGGCTTTCAAGTTGTTCAGCCATCGTATCATGTTTGCAACTCGTGATGGAAAACCGGTGAGAACCATTATCAATTCCATTGAAGATCATACATGATTAGTAAAAAAATGGAAGACAATAATTTGTTAAGTAAAAGTAGAAAAAAGGAAATTCTAGCATTCTTCACTACCCGTAGTATTGGTATCATAGATACTTACTTCGGATCTGTAAGCATCGTCTGAATTGCCTTTTCTAGATTGTTCTCCATAGTGTATGAGAGATCCACCTTGATAGCGTACCCCTTTTTAACCGCTCGATCAGCATTCACGAACTGGTCAACCATGACCGGAATACTAATCATGGGTACTCCGAAGTGAACTGACTCCGTCGTCGATAGAAGCCCGCCGTGGGAGATGAAGAACAAAGTCTTTGGGTGTGCTGAAAATTAATATTAAAAATATGTAATAAAAGATTTAAAAACTTAGTGCATCAATTTGATGTTAAAATAATTATTTAACTACTGCTACTGACTAATGGAGAGTTCTCTTATTTTTTTAGTACTCCCTTCTTATTGTTATTTTAGCAGAAACAAATTTCACGACTAATAAAAAATCCACTAACTACTTCTATGTTCATGACAAAACTTAGATTCAGATGGTGTGACAGAGTCCGAGAAATATCTTTGATTTATAGGACCCTAAGACGTCAAGCTTAAAAGCAACACAATCAAAATATTTACCAAGAATACTCTGCTGAGGAGCCCAATGTACTATATGCACATTTTTTGGCCTATTTGGTAGATCTCTCTCAAACTTCCAAATGACCGTTTGCTTCAATTTTGCAAAAATGTTCAGGAGTCCTCTAGTTAGAGACTCGGGGAGATCTTGACTCTTCAAATTTGATCCCATGCTGAAGTATATTACGCCATGCTCGGCACTTTCCATTATTTTCTTTAAATCCTGAAAAGAGTTGCAAATTCGAGTAAGATTCATTTCTTGAGCCTCTTATAGTTCAATAAAACAATTTAATGTTTTAAAACGCGATATATTAGTTAAATTTATTTGAAAGTGATTTTTAACTTCATCCCGAGCGAGCTTTTGCCAGCCGTGGTCACGGGAGACTAATAAGACTAAAGTAAGTCATGCAGTAATTATTTTTTTTTTTTATTTTTAAAGTTTAAGAGTTTTTTTTTTTTTTCCCCCCCCCCCCCCCGCCCCCCCGGTTCTTTTTTTTTCCCTTTTTTTTTTTTTTTTTGGGGTTTTTCCGGGGGGGGCCTTTTCCCCCCCCCCCCCCCCCCCCCCCCCCCCCCCCCCCCCCCCCCCCCCCCCGGGGGGGGGGGGGCCCCCCGGGGGGGCCCCCCCCCCCCCCGGGGGGGGGGCCCCCCCCCCCCCCCCCCCCCCCCCCCCCCCCCCCAAAAGGGGGGTTTTTTTTCCCCCCCCCCCCCCCCCCCCCCCCCCCCCCCCCCCCCCCCCCCCCCCCCCCCCTTTCCCCCCCCCCCCCCCCCCCCCCCCCCCCCCCCCCCCCCCCCCCCCCCCCCCCCCCCCCCCCCCCCCCCCCCCCCCTTTTTTTTTTTTTTTTTTGGGGGGGGGAAAGTTTAAAAACAAATTTAGATGCCCAAAATAATTATTCTACGCGGACGAAGTCGCTGACATAGCTAGTGATCCGATCGATTCGAAATCTTTAATCCACCAAAATTTGTTTTTTAAATGAAAATTAATTGCTGTTAAGTAACCTCAATATATACTAACACTTGGCAAAGGCTTGACTTCTGGGTCTATATGATATCCTCCAATAGCCAAATAGTTTTGTGGCAGTCTCGTCGCTTCTCCAAGAGATGCATGCGAGTTTCCAAACATCAGAGATGCGTTGTATTTCAATTCTTCGATTGATGGCACAGGTTTGCTTTTGTCGTGGATGTGAGGAACGATATATTGCTTATACAGTTCTTCTACTCTTGGGGCAATGTAACTAGAAAAATAAATGACAAGTATATTAATAAGGGTTTACACTTTGTTTAGTTGGAATGTAATGAATTAAACAAGCTATTTTTTGTGTATGTATTTACATCCTAAGTGAATTTGCATTATTATAATGAGCCGTGCAAAGCATGCTTGTTTTGAACGACATTAAACTAAGGAATATAATTAACCTCGGACATTGAACGTTGTTTTTTGTGTTTGCTAATATATTTAAAATTCTTATAACCTTGATCTTCAAGATTCGTAATTCGTATATGCAATGTAGGTACTTATTTTTGTAGGAGTGGTGTTGGGCAGTTTTATTGTGATGGGAAAAAATAGAGACACTCGCGTCTAGGCTCCATACCTGATCGAAATTTAGTAAGACGTAACCAAGCAATATACTCTATAGGCGAGGTTCCTATCTCATCTGATGATAGAGTTGATGTAGGTCAGTTGCTATTATTGCATGTTGTATAGGGTTTTTTATCGTCTGATAAGTTAAATCTATGCTTTATAATATAAAAATCTGAAGAGTTTGTTTATTTATTTGTGTTGTGTTAATCTTAGGAACCACCGGTTCGAATTGAAAAATTCTTTTTGTCTTGGTTAGAGTATTTATCGAGGAAGGTTGAGTATTTATCGCGCTGTGATATCGGTGCAAAGAAACAGCAGGAAAGATGGCAAAGACAAGGAAAATTGTTCATCTTTTTGAGATTTTAACGGGACGCGGCTGACGTCGTGGGTTAAGTTTATAAAGATGAAGAAAAAGTTTGTAAAAACAAATCTGGATACCCAAATAACTATTCTACGCGGACGAAGTCGCTGACACAGCTAGTATGAACATATAAACTTACTAATAGTGTAACCACGAGCCATACACCTGGTCCCACAATTCTTCCAACCTTTCCCAGAAAGTGAAGGGTGGTGCGTTGTTAGAAGCGAAATTTGAGACGTACGCTGGGTTAGGCATGTCGTCCATAAGCTTTAGCACCATCCAATGAGGTTCAAATGAAGAAAACCATGCGTATGGACAATCGTATACTGCTGCAAGTCTGAAAAAGGAGTTGTTTTTAGTTTTTTTTTTCATGAAATAAACACAGTACAAATAAATCTTTAGGAGATGGATCACCAACATATATATACATAAAGACTTATATAGTAATACTTAAAGACTGATAATGAAACCTCAAAAAGTAGACAATATTTAAATATCCGACTGTGCAACGTATCTTCAATTGTAGAATTCATTATGCGTTTAAGCTTCAGAAGACTTCGTTTTGAATTCAAAACAAATATGACTGTGCTTTTAACGACGGAATACGCGCCTCCTTTAGTAAGCAAAGCTATGTGGATACAGCTGGGTGGATGCTCACCCGAGAGGCATGCGGAGGTACGCGGAACAAGAGGCCTTCGAAATGGACCCAAAAGCTAATAACAGGTTCGATTGGTTTGGTTCAATATTTCGTTTTCACCAAACATGTTAAGACGTTAACTGGAAATTCTAAGTTTTACGAGCAATTCACCGTCCTCAAATAGAATAACCGTAAAATCTAAATAGTAGTTTTGGTATTAACCTGCGGAAATGTCAACCGCATCGTGTTTAAATGTTATGTGGCTGGGCTTTACAATCTATCAAGTGTGCTCGTCTGTCTTCCTGTCGTGAAAAATATTTTGTGTATGTTACATTGTGAACTAACCCAGCAATTAAATCATGGAACAGCCATTCTGCAACAATGAGATCGAACTTCTGGCTACTGTCGCTCAACAGTCCCTGCATGGCAGACGATTGAAATGTCACTTTTCCGATCTCCACGAATATGTCCATCAGTACATACAATGACCGTAGATCAGTTTTTCCATCCATTAGATCTTTTACATTACACACATCTGTAATTTTAAAAATTGCAACTTTAAATTACTATAGATTTTATTACTGCTACTAAGTATCGTCTGTGTGTAGTTTACGCAAGTAGAACACATTTACATATATCACTTTGAAAATGCGAAATATTACTTTCCAAGTGAATAAAATCCCACCAAAATAGAATAAAATAAATGTTGAAAAGGAAGGCCAATTACAAATCAAAAATTATGATTGGTTCCTCCCTAAAAAGAATGGAGATCAAACCGAGTGCCAACTTCTGTGCAAAATCCAAGTATAGAACCTACCTACATAGGTACAAAATTTTAAACATAAGGCTTAATCAGTTATTATCAGCACAGGTCAAAAGTGGCATCAAATGGTTTGTATAAAGATGCACTTAGCACTGTCTAGCCAGTTCTTTTGGTTGAACTCGGCTTGACACCCTGTAGCATGTAGATCTGACCGTTTCGAAGCAAAAATTAGGTCTCTAAATATAAACGTATTACCACCTTTTAAACTGTAGAAAGGTTTTTTATATTATTGCTATTACTATATGATTATTTTTAGAATAGAAGCTCTAAAAATAATCATATGGAATTGATAGCAACCTAATTATATCTAATTAGTGTAGTTGTATCTACTACTGGTTTAGATACTATTATTGTTGCAAATCATTATGATAATTGTGTATTTTTCTGAAAAATCTTACCTGCCATAATTATGTTTTCGCTAACATCAATAATTGTTAAATTTTTCTGAGGTTTCGGCGGGAAAGGCGTAACATATGTAACCTTAAATAGACAAGTATTGATATTCTTTATTATTCCATAGGCCTTTGTTTAATGTAATGTTAGATACAAAGTCAAAATCAAAACAATAATTCTCGTATGTGACAACGCTTATGGACGTCACATCAGTCAAAAAGTAAAATAGTCTAAATTTACCTTCCAGTACTCAAATTGAAACGGTAGAAATAAATTCCATACTCTTATTTTCACCAAGTTTCTTATTCAAGTGGAAGGTAAATCAATTTGATGAGAAAAAGGAAACAAACAATTTCCCTATTTTAAATTATATGTCACTGGAAATGTATGAAGTCTGTCATAGTCCATCTGCAAACATGTAAGCAATATTGTTTACATGTAATTACACATTATGACTTTATTATAAATAAAAATCTACTTAGAAAAAAAAAATGATGACACGAGCGAGAATTGAACCGGCATCCACGATTTCCCGTGCTGCTTTCTAATGTTTTTAATCCAATTTGATTTGTAATTTCAATTACAACATATAAATACCTCGTGACCTCCGCTGAGTAAATGTTGAACCAACCCTTCTCCCAGAATTCCATGACTTTTACCCGGCAAAATCATTGTGACCAATATTTTGTAAGATTCCACATTATTGAACAACAGTATGGTAGCCAGGCAGGTTACATATATCGTCCAAGGTGCCATGGTCTAAAATCTGTCAGAAATAAATACTAGTATTATAATTAAACGTTAAAATTTAGGGAGTTATTATTATGGAATAATGTAAGTGGGTCAGGTTCTCCCCGTTACCACGGCTGCTGCAAAGCGTCCGATCTGTCGGGCCGTAGTTAAAATCATTTTGAAACAAGTTTAACTTCAAAGTATATCGGTTTTAAACTGTATAAGTGTTTCATTTAAATTATGTATGATATTTCATATATCTAAGTTTTTATTAAATTTACGAGTTTTAATAATAAAGATTTAAACTTACTTGTTATAAATATGTATTTTGTGTCCTTGAGTTTCACTTTTTCATATCGACTAATACGAAAATATATTTTAATTTGCTATTAGTAGGTAGTTACTACTACTTATAGAATTATGAGTTGAAAACCAGTCTATCGGATGTAATGTTCTGTATTTACGGAGTACGAATGATAAAGATTATGAGATAATAGTCTAAAGCGCACAGTCATTGTGTGAATACATACATACAATATAAAATACCTACTAGCCGACCCGACAAACGTTTTTATTGTTATACACTAGTAACATCGTGTTGGCTTATACCTGTTTTATTTGCGGAGCGTTCGTCCAACACATTATGTTAGTTTTAAAGGCCTATTTATAAGTAGTTGTTACGCTGATATTCAAACCCAGTACTGCTGTTTAACGCAATGCTAGGCTCTGTACGTTTGGTTATTTAAATCCATAGCAAAACGGATCGATTATTTTAGTAGTGCAGTAATTATACATTAAAATAGATGAGAGAGAGAGAGAGAGATTTATCCACACAAAATTTAATAGACAATGATCCAGCCGTATCAGAGTAATATGGCAACACACACTACAGAGCGAAAAACTGCTACGTATTAGTCAAAGTCTGAAATAATTTATCACGTTTGTAACTAGATACATTGATAAACGACCAACCAGTTAAAAACTAAAGAATCTAAAATGTTATTTTTCCAAATAGTTAACATCGTAATTATTTTAATAGGTATTAAGTTAAGAATATACATTTTTTCTTATCTATAAAAAGATTTGTATCAAATGACTACATTAGATTACAAAAAAATATATTTTTATTACAAATATGGATGACTAATGATGACGAAGTAGCTTATTATTTATGTTTGTTTCAGACGCTGATAAAAAAATTGATGTGTTATAGACGTATTGATGGATTATGTTAAATTAAATTATGTTCTGTTAATATTATTATTAAAGTGAAATGCGTAAAGGTGAATAAAAGTTTAGGGACGATCTTGGGAGGTGCACATAGCGTCGTCTACTAGTAGCCCCGTTTTGCCGCTCGCTAGGTCATGAAAACCACTTTCTCTTACTTTTTCAGCTGCCGCCTTCCGCATCATCAGCCCACACGTCCCAGAAGACTCGCACAGCTTAACTAAACTGGCTTCGGGAATCATACCTCAAACACATTTGCAATATGCTGGGCCACGACCGGTAAACATTTCTTTTGGGATGCTTTGAATAAGCCTAGCGTGATAGCGTTGGAGTCGGAGTGGCGGTAGAGCACAAGCTAGCAGTTTTCTTACAGACAACACTTCCGGCGCGAAGCCAGAAAACGCAGTGGACGGCAGCCCAGGAATTCCAGCCATATCAATTGACACGTCACTAGGACTATCAGAAACACTTGTACGCGATCTCGTTAACAAGTCAAGTTGACAAGTCTTATTTATACACAAGAATGCACTAAACTGTGATGTGACTAAGTTCTTAAACTTACAGACCGATCTTAATCCCGAGGTTACATGTGGGTACACATAGTAACCGATTAATCACGAATTCACAAATACATATAACACGGCAAAATTCTCAGTGCCTAGGTTCTGCACTTTCAGGGAATCTTCGTTGACTCACCGCTCCTGGTGTCATTCTTGAATAAAAAGGCACTCACTCACTTCTCGCCAATATCTTCGCCATCGTGTAGAGCCGCCATTAGAACCACGCCCACTTCGTTCGGTACAGGCGTCACCCACATTGCGTCCCGCGCTGTTTGATGTCGACTTTGTACCACCGGGCCCAGAAACACATTTCGTCCGCGTGGAATAGTTGTTCGACTTTGAAATAAGCATTGCATCTTACAAGTAAATTTTAAAAGACAGACCATCGTAGTCGTTCTTTATCGAAACGTTTTACTTGCGCACGCAACGGAAGCCTACAAAGATGAATAATTTTTCCATAACTTCTACTGTTTCTTCGCTTCTATTAATCGCAGAGTGATGGTATATCTATAGCCTAAAGCCTTCATCGATAACTGAGCTATACAACACAAAAATACATTTTCAATTCGTAGCAGTAGTCCCTGAAATTATCGCATGCAAACAAACAAACTCTTCAGGTTTATTATGTTAGTAGGTATAGATTGTCAATATTTCACTTAATCAGAATACGTATGCGAAGTATTAATTTAAGGTGATGACTGAAGTCCGTTATTTTTTGTTAAAACTATTTTATTTAACTTGATTTTAGTATAATTTTGTGCTAAAAGTCGGTGCCTATAATTCCCAGTCAGTTTCAAGGAAATAAATAATTTTATTATCAGAAGTAATGATGACGAAGTAAATTTTTATTCATCAATATTATGTTGTTAGTTTAATTACTAGTATAAAATGTTTTATATAAATGTAGTACACACTCGTGTTAACTAGGTATAATGAATATTTATTAAAATTGAGCTCAACACACTACTACTTCACTCCACTTTCTGTGTATGTTAAGGAAATAAAAAAATAATAAGTTTAAAGTTTTTTAATATCTTAAACACTTGCACAGGACACTTTTATGTAGGTCGAGAAAATAACAACATTCGTTCATAACTGATTTGTCGAAATTTCAATTGAATATTTGTTATTATTTTTTGATAACACTGGCAAGACAATTCATTTGGTAGAATAATGGTAAGCTCGGACGCGGAAGAAGAAATCTTACATTAAAATGGCGATTTATTTTACACCACCGATGTATAATTCAAATTATTACGATTTAAACTTTTGTATTCCGATTTTCATACAATCAAATCGAATTTATTTTCTTTAATTTCTCCCTTTCAGTCTGGATTTTCTTAATTTCTTTTCTTTTTGGTCTTTTCTGGTTGTTGTCTTGCTCCGGACAACAGTACCTTAGTAATTTTTGTTAAAAGTAAAACTATGACTAGAATAACAGCAAGAAGGTCAAGGAACAGCTTCTGGTACCAGGGTACTTGCAAGGCTGGAGACCGCAGATGTAAGGCTCCACGGGTCTTTATGACGTGGTCTACCCAATGTAAGATCTCCTTGCGGGGCGTTAAAGGTCTGTTATGGTAAATGTATGCTAATTCTTTCGCCTTGATTTTGTATCTGCAAGAAGTTGTACATTAATAAATGATACACAGACATGGTAGAGGAGGATCAAATTATAAAGTTCCTTAATCATCTGAATATATAATGTAACCACTAGATAGATGGAATTTAATGCAATGTTGCCACTTCAACGATCACATGTTTTTAAAACGTTAAAAGGGCTTTTACAGTCAATTCGCAACTACTTTTTTGAACTGTTGAGATATCATACCAACCTTTTAAATAAAACCTTTAACGGTTTAAAATATTAGTTAACTTAATTTTATTTGAAATGATTTTAATTCCCCGATTTCGGATGCTTTGCAGCAGCCTGGTCACGGGAGACAAATACCAACCGTTTCTTGAATCGATGTTTTTAAGTTTATAAAACGCTAGCAGTCAATTAAATACTCTTAATATTTGAAAACATTAATATTTTTTACATGTTATTGCACATGAAGGCACTATATAATTTAAAAATCGAAAATAAATTGAAAAAAATTTCGACTCGGGCAGGACTTGAACCGGAATCGTCACCGTTCCGTGCTGTTGCTCTACCAATTGAGCTACCGAGTCCTACACCTCATCGTCGAATTTTTTCAACTTATTGATACATGCACCTATCGCGCAATATAATTTCAACCGTAACACTTGCGTTTTAAGGTTTATTGTCTTATGCTTTGCAGCTTAAGAAATCATTGAACTTGAAATTACAAAGTTATAACGTTTGAAAACGTAGAAATTCAATTGGTAGAGCAACAGCACGGAACGCTGACGATGCCGGTTCAAGTCCTGCCCGAGTCGAAATTTTTTTCAATTTATTTACAATTTTTAAATCACTCTTAATATTATTGTACTGAAGAATGCCATTATTATTACAGATACTTACTTCGGATCTGTAAGCATCTATATCAGCTTTCTAGATTGTTCTCCATAGTGTACGAGAGATCCACTTTGATAGCGTACCCCTTCTTAACCGCTCGATCAGCATTCACGAACTGGTCAACCATGACCGGAATACTAATCATGGGTACTCCGAAGTGAACTGACTCCGTCGTCGATAGAAGCCCGCCGTGAGAGATAAAGAACAAAGTCTTTGGGTGTGCTGAAAATTAATATTAAAAATATGAATAAAAGATTTAAAAACTTAGTGCATCTTAATTAGATGTTAAAATAGTTATTTAACCAGTGCTACCGACTATTGTAGAGACTGCCTCCTCCTTTATCAATATCTAGCAAAAATAAAAATATTAGGTTTTGAGTATTGCCTTCATAAGTATTGTTATTTTAGCAGCAACAAAATTCCACTGTCTAACTCCTCTGTCAATACCTGGATTCAGATGGTGTGACAGAGTCCGAGAAATATCTTTGATTTATAGGACCCTGAAACGTCAAGCTTAAAAGCATCAAAATCAAAATATTTACCAAGAATACTCTGCTGAGGAGCCCAATGTACTATATGCACGTTTTTTGGCCTATTTGGTAGATCTCTCTCAAACTTCCAAATGACCGTTTGCTTCAATTTAGCAAAAATGTTCAGGAGTCCTCTTGTTAGAGACTCGGGGAGATCTTGACTCTTCAAATTTGATCCCATGCTGAAGTATATTACGCCATGCTCGGCACTTTCCATTATTTTCTTTAAATCCTGAAAAGAGTTGCAAATTCGAGTAAGAATTTCACTAAACTTCTTCCTTTTTGTAGTTTTTATTGAATATAATTTCAACTCTATACATGAGTATATAACTCATATCCGACAAATTTAAATTCGTTAATTCAATTGAAGATGTATTTGGCTGTAGCGTAATGACAATATATACTAACACTTGGCAATGGTTTGACTTCGGTATCAATATGAAACCCTCCAATAGGTATATAGTTTTGTGGTAACCTCGTCGCTTCTCCAAGTGATACATGCGAGTTTCCAAATATAAGAGATGCGTTGTGTTTCAATTGGTCAAGAGTTGGCACAGGTTTGCTTTTGTCTTGGATGTGGGGAACGATATATTGATTATACAGTACTTCTTCTCTTGGAGCAATATAACTAGAATAATAAATGACAAGTATATTAATAAGGGAGTTTTATCTCATCTTATATAATAATAATCTTCAGGTCGCGGGTTCGAACCTCAGCAGTTCCAACAATAAATTTATAACTTTTCTGAAACATGTTGTTGGACATTCTTTGGAAATCTGGTTGTTAACCACAAACCACCTTCCACACATAAAGTCGTGAGGTTTATCTCGTGAATTAACCTATTGAGCTACAGTATCGCACCACGGTTAGTCAGATAAATTCGAGAACAATTTATCAATTAAAACGGCAGAAATGGCCCTGAAAGTAAATGTAGTTACATACGAAGTGTTTTATTTACATTTTATTATTATAAACATACAACTAAGGAAGGAGAGAAGGCTTCTTTTATTAGCTAATATATGTAATATTACTGCCGGCACTGAAAAAATGTAAGACGTAGTTTTTAACTCGTATGTGTAGACAGCCTGCAATCTCGCCTGGTGTATCGGTTTTATGATCATCGGGCAAGTAGAATATGATCAAAATCAACTTACTTATAAATTAACCAAGAGCCGTACAGCTGGTCCCACAGTTCTTCTAACCTTTCCCGGAAAGTGAATGGCGGTGCGTTATTAGAAGCGAAGTTTGACACGTACGCTGGGTTTGGCATGTCGTCTATAAGCCTTAGCACCATCCAATGAGGCTCCAACGAAGAGAGCCATATGAAGGGACAGTCATAAACTGCTCCAATTCTAGAAAGGAATCGTTTTAGAAAGTATGCTAAATTGAAGTGTTAACATTAACCATAAGTGTCGAAACAATGCTAAAATATTTTTTAAACGTGCGTTATATTGAATTCCAGAAGAGTTTTGAATCCAAAGTCGTTTGGTCGTGTTTGTGGCTAGATCGAGGATGCTCCGAGAGCTCATCGGTCTTGTCTTTGACCATCTCAACGTGGGAGCTAGTAAGCTGAATGGAGGACGTACCATTCCCTTAGTTGCTTAACCAGAAGGGTAACATTTTCGATCGGTAACAATGAGATTTTACGAATGACTGTCGGACAGTAATTAATGTAGTATGAATCTAGTTTCGAATAGTCGCGAACCTCTCACATTACTAAAAAACATTTTGTTTTTTACGAAACATGTTATATTGGCATGAAACAAACCAAACACCACCACCGTCCACAAATAGAAATAAACTGTAAATCCTATTTTATTTAGTCGGTTTCAGCCTTTGGAAATTTCCAGCGTCTTTCCAGGTATCATAAAAATATATTAAGTGTATGTATCTATGTGAGCTAACCCCGCGTTTAAATCGTGGAACAGCCATTCTGCAACAATGAGATCGAACTTCTGGCTACGGTCGCTCAAAAGCTTCTGGACGGCAGACGATTGATATGTCATTTTCCCGATCTCCACTAACAAGTCCATCAGTATATACAAAGACTGAAGATCAGTTTTTCCATCCATCATGTCTTTCACATTACAGACATCTGTAATGTGAGAAATTAAATCAATATTAATTAATCCTCCATCTTAGTCTCCCCGTAACCACGGCTGTTTGCAAAGCATAAATCATCTCTAAAGAATAATCATACAGTTTTTATTAAGAGCAAAGATATTGACTCTTATTGATTGTTGGTTCGAGGCCCGCCTGAGTCGTAAATTCGTCAATTTATGCCGTCATGTTCATTATTAATATATTAGTAATCAATTACTTGTATTGGCAGTTCCAAATCATTATGAATTTTGATAAAAAGAATATTGCTTTCCGGAAAACTTACCTCTCATAACTACTGTGTTTTCACTAACATCAATAATTGTTAAATTTTTTTGAGGTTTCATCGGGAAAGGTGTTATATATGTAACCTTAAACAAAAAAAATGTACATGCACTTATTAAGCGCAAAGAAGGCGCACAGCGCCCGGGGTTTGATGCCCAGGGAAGCAATTAATTGTTACCATCGGGCAGGGTACGATTAAATACAATCTTTTAGACTGAATAACAATGAAATAAGTTTATCACGTGCCACAGGGGCTAGTGGAATGCCGCTACTTTTAATTGCAGAGAATTTTCAATTATATTAATTGTAAAAACACTATCGTAAAATATATGACAACATATAAAGACCTCGTGACCTCCGCTGAGCAAATGTTGAACGAAGCCTTCTCCCAGAATACCATGACTTTTTCCCGGCAAAATCATTGGGACCAGTATTTTGTAAGATTCCACATTGTTATACAACAGTATAGTAGCCAAGCATGTTACATATACCGTCCAAGATGCCATAGTCTAAAATTTCAATGAATAAACAGTTACAAATAAAAATAATTAAATACATGTTTAAATTTCTCAAATATTTAAGTCCAATTTTTCCCCTAAGTTTTCCTAAAAACAATTGCTTTTATTATTTTTATGTATACTTACTTGTTTAATACGTATTTTTGTGCCCTCGAGTTTCACTTTTTCATATCGACTAATACCAAAACATTTATTGAATCGCTATTAACACAACAAATCTGTACAAATCTGCCTATCGGCTGAAACGCACAAAATGTTATGAGATATATAACTACTCACTATCATTAACATAATGTTCCGTATTTATGAAGTACGGATGATAAAGAATATGATATAATAGCCTAAAGCACACATACATTGCGTGAAGATATAATACCTATTAGTTGACAAGGCAAACGTTTATGGTTGTTATACTCTATTGAACTTCGTAGTGGTTGATAGTATCTAATGTCCTGGTTTTCATCTGCGTAGTATTCGGCGGACACAATTGTATGTTCGCTTCACAGATTTATTTATCTGTTACTAGCTGTGCCTGCGACTTCGTTCGCGTGGAATAAAGACTTGGGGTAGAATTTTTAATTATTTAGGCTGTTTATTAATGTATATAATTGCGCATTTATCGCAGCCAAACTATGTTGTAACTTTGCCGCAACACTCTCACCTCACATCACTCCTACTCTAACTCCCACTCCCAACCCCAACCCCATAAAAAGTATGTCCATGTCCTTTCTCAGGGTCTAGATATCCATATGTGTACCAAATTTCATTCAAATTTGTTCAGTAGTTTTGGCGTGAAAGAGTAACAGACAGACAGACAGAGTTGCTTTCGCATTTATATTATTAAAGTAAGGATTAGTAAGGATAAGCAATAGGTTTAGTGGCCTTTGGCAAACAGCTACGGATTCAAAATGGTAGGTTGTTATAGGCATGTATCAATGCTAAATTATAATAAGTTAACATTAGATAATGTTCAAAACCATTTGAAAAATTTGCTATTTTATTGTTAAAGCATTTCTAACATTTACAAAATTTCATAGAAAATAGTCCAGCCGTTTTGGAGTAGTATGGCGACAAACACTTTTATTATTGGACAAAGTCAGAAATCATTTATTTACGTAGTTAACTAGATACAATTATAAACCAAGTACAAAACAGTTAAAAACTAAAGACTAAAATTAAGATAAATATAAGTAAATACTGTCTATAGTTTACGCGAGTAGTACACATTTAAATAAAACACTTTAACGGTTTAAAACGCGCGTTTTCAACCGTTAAAGTGTTTTATTTAAATAAATATAAGTAATTCACACCACAATGTATATTAATTGTTAAAAGTTAAGTACGTACAATTATTTCTAATCTATTTAAAAATTTTATCGATAGACAGATTATATAATATTATGTAAATTTCTATAGTTTTATTTGAGAATAATGATGACGAAGTAGATTCTGTATTTATTATTTATGTCTGCTGTTCCAAGCGCTGATAAGAGATTTGATAAAGAAAAGGTAAGTTGTATACTCGTAAACACTCAGCTAACACTAAGACGCTAGTCAATGTATGTAATTATTTTACATATTGTGAACTAACCATAAAGGTTACCTATATTATATAACATTAGATTTTTAACGGAAACTTGATTGCCCTATCAAATAACTTATCCATATAAGAAAATCAAGAAAAGATAATTCGTTTACTGTTTGCAAACAATTTATTAAGTAAGTAAATTATTTGGAAATTAAACACGACGATTTTCATAATGTCTATGTAATTATTATTACAAGCACAATGTTACATTTACATTCGATTTGAAAATTATTCACTTAAATTATTATTAATACTAGGATCAAATAAGTTTTACCGTCTTCAAAAAAGGGGGTTCTCAATTCGATACGTATGTTTTTTTATGTTTGTTTACGCATAACCGAATATTGTTTACGAACCGATTTTAATAATTCTTATTTTGTTCGAAAGCAGATTTAAAGTAATGATGACGTAGATTTTGTATGTTGCCTTATAATAATAAATTCATGTGTTATAACTACTAGGTTCCTCCTTTTTTTAACGATGATTAAAACGTTTGGAGCTCAGGGCATCAAATACTAACCGTTTGCCGGCTATACCAAGGGTGCCCCGAGGGGGGCGTTGACACATTAAAATTGTTTAATATAAAAGCGATATATCTTAGTTAAACTTGTTTGAAAATTAATTTCCAAAACTAAACTATATCGCGTTTTAAATCGTTAAAGTGTTTTATTTAAATGTGTACTACTGGCGTAAACTAGACAGTATTTGTTTAAAATAATAATCTGTTGTCTTTGAATTATTTATTTACATTTAACATGTTCTTGAAACCGGTTTTATACTATGTAGCGTAGTTTGTAAAACCGAGAAATCATTGTCATACTACGCATTTGGAAGTTATAATTTGGTAATTAACTACTGAGCAACAGCTGTTAGCAACTGAGTCCTGCCTGTTTCGTATTTTTTTTATATAGTTCCATGATGTCCAATAACGTGTGAAAATATAAATAATATTCTATAGTTTACGCAGTAGTACACATTTAAATAAAACACTTTAACGGTTTACAACGGCCAGTTTCGCCAAATACCAGCTTCGACGGAACAGATGGCGCTAGCGTAGCAATTTTTTACTTTGACGTCAGAGACATCCTCCATCTTTAGTCTCCCCGTGACCACGGCTGCTGCAAAGCATCCGAAACGTCGAGCCGAAGTTAAAAATTATTTTCAAATAAGTTTAACTAATATATCGCGTTTTAAACCGTTAAAGTGTTTTATTTAAATATAAAGGTACTCAAAAATAAACGACTGGTTATTAATCTATAGTCTTTATTCGTGTTTCTTAAGATCTACGGGTGTCTTACGTTTAAGAATCTTTATTGCGACATAAACTATGGTACTGAGAAGAAGTAAAATAAATGTGAGAAGATCTAAGTAGTACTTTTGGTAGAAGTGCAAACGCATGGACACTGAACGAAAGTGTGGTGCTCCTCGCGTCTTGATGACGTGTTCGACCCAATGTACCAATTCCTGGCCTGGGGGTACCACATGGGAATGGAAAACTAACGACATTTCCTTCGCTCTTTGACGATATCTAAAAAATAAGATAATTATTTATATTATAAGATATTCATAGGGAATAAGAATGAATGGATCATCTTTAGTTTATACTAGTAGTACAAACTTTAAACACTCAATTTATTTAAATAAAACACTTTAACTGTTTAAAACGCGATATATTAGTTAAACTTACTTGGTCACGGAAAGACTGTGACCCCGTGACCACGGCTGCTGCAAAGCATCCGAAATGTCGGACCAAAGTTAAAAATCATTTTCAAATAAGTTTAACTAATATATCGCGTTTTAACCGTTAAAGTGTTTTATTTAAGCGTGTACTACTCGCGTTAACTATAGATAGTAATCACTTAATTTATCTTATTTAAAACGCGATACCGCGGTCCCGAGGGCTTTTAGCATGCGAAACATTGGGTCGCAGTTAGAATAAACTAAAAAAATTATTTCAAAAAAATATTTAAAACAAAAAATTACTTAAAAACATTACATTAAGACAATGGGTTTGTTTTATTTCAATATTAAGCCATTAAGTTATGGGCCATAACTTTTAAAATAAAATTGAACTTTAAGAATGTTACACATGCTTTGGTGAATAATAAAAATATTAGTAACAAATCTCTATAAAACACAGTAAACTCCGAAATATATATTTAATTGGTTTGTGTAAACTTTAGAAATTTCATTAATTGTTATCTTTTTATTATTTTTAGTGTTAGACCGTAGAATTTTTTTTATTTGAATGTATCGCATAATGTACTCGCATAAACTACAGACATTACATTAGAAACATATTTACTATAATACTCCAGAAACCAAAGCTTAATAAGAAGTTAACAGAAAGTAAATGTTGTAAAGTAAATTGATTTGAGTAATTTGACTCGCGATTGAGAACATCGAACTTACTAAATTTTGCTAAAAAAATTAATAAGGCTCTTTAAAATTGAAGCAAAAATTTTTCAAATTAATAACTGAACAAGTCTAAAAACAATATTATACTTGTAAATAAAGACTTGTATACTTACAAAGGATTTTCTATCATTTCCTTAATATACTCCACTAGTTGACTAACAGGCTGTTCTCCTATGTCGAATCTCTTCGCGAATCCTTTAAGCACAGCTCTGTTTATGTTGGTAAACTGGTCGCCAAACATTGGTATTCCAATAAGCGGTACACCAACATCCAGTAATTCATATAAAGATAGTAGTCCACCGTGAGTTATAAACAAAATCGTATTTGGATGTGCTGAAAGAAACAAAGTTGTTTGTTTAGGAATACCGTCTGAAAACTGATTACTGCTGTTTGCGTTCTGCGCAACCATCCGCGCAAACTTCAGCCCGGCCAAAGAGTTTGGAGAGCACTGTAACCTAAGTATACTCGTAAAATAAATTCACTGATTTTGATTTGGGAATAAACATGACTTAATCATCGTGATTATGAAATACACCTTTCCATTGAACGGAATTTTAGGATTCGGACAGCACGGTCGGTCCCGGTTAGGCTGTTGGTTTCGGTTCTCATCACTAATTTACTGGTTGTTAAAGTCTGCTGACCTGCACTGCAGCAGTATGGTTGCTCTAAAACCCTAACCTATGTTACACGAGACGTGTGCCCAGCAGTTGAATAAAAAATGGTTTTGTAGTCACCGTCGCGTAATATCTCTACCACTCTACCTTCGTGGTTTATTAATTGCCCCATGTATGGAGCAAGAGTTATTACATTACATCTTACCTAATATACTTTGCTGCGGTGCCCACTGCAATACGTGTACGTTCTTTGGTACATTTGACATAGGCGTCTCGTGTTTCCATACTACCGTTTGCTTCAACTTGCTGAAGGCCGTCAGCAATTCCCGTTTCTTCGCCTCTGGAAGGGCACTGCTCCTCAGCATTGTACCCAAACTGAAGTATATGACACCATCCTTCGCTTCGTCCATTATTTTTTGCAAATCCTTGAAAAATCAAACAAAGTTCATAGTTATAACAAAATTCTGTTTACCTGCGACTTCGTCGTGCGCTTCGTGCTGCTCTAACAAGACTTAAACTAATTTAAGACTGTAAAATGACACTTGGCGGTAAAAGGAGTGGCGGCGAGTTTCTTGCCAGTTCTTCTTGTTCGTTTTACGCCACTGATTTGAGAAGATGGTAGTGAATGTAAATTTAGAGTCTTTAGTGTTTAACTGGTATGACGTTCACATTTGTAACTAGTTATCTTCGTGAATAAATTATTTTTGACTTTGACTTTGACATTGCATGAACATTATAATTAGGAAATAAGTAATAAAAGATAATGGTTTTTTGCAAATCCCTAATTGCTGGGGGTGTCAAATTCTTAGAGAGTTTGTAATATGCTGCGTTCTAAATATATTAAGATTGATTTTTAGTTAGATAAGTTTTATTTAATGTTTAGACGAGAATTGTTGGCGAGTCGTAATCATTTAAATAAAACATTTTTAACTTTTTCAAAAGCGAAACAATAGTGAAACACATTTCTTCAACTACAACTCAATGTTTCTGTTGCTTTGCAGTAGTCGTAGTCACGGGGGGACTAGAGATAGAGAGCGAGATTTGAAATTGACGACACACAACTAAGTTTTCCTCTTAATTGTTATTAAGGCCGGGTCATATTTGAAATGAATAATAAGTAAATTTCACGTTTTAAACTGTTAATTTTTAAATTATAAAAATGGTAATGGTGATTAATGACACGTTATACCTTTGGCAGAGGTTCCATTACACCTTTGAGATGATATCCTCCAATCATCTTGTAGGCTTGAGGAAGTGGATATGATTCGCCGGCAGCGATGTGGCTGTTCCCTAGCATGATAGAAGCGTTGAATCTGACTTCATCGAAGGAGGGCAGACGTCTTCCTCTCAATTCAACGGCCGTTCGGTATGCTTGTTCAAATATTAAATTTTCTGGCTCTACGTATGTCCTGAAACGTATTATAATGTTAAATTAAATCATTGGGTCGGAGGTTCGATTTTTATCGTATCCGACATGTTACTAAGCAGAAATGTAACACCTTTAAACACATGTAAGACTGGTCTTGAAAAATCTGGACATTCAATTGGTGGTAGGAATAGCGAAATCCGCCAAATCACGAACCACCACGTTCATAGGTGGAAAAATCCTAATTAATTAAATTGTTCGAGTTTAATCGCGTTTCTGTTTCAGTCTATGTGTCCAAACTCGAAATATCTAGATGTGTTTTATCTTCCATGAAGTGAAGCCCTCGCTTGCCCTCAATATTTACAAGATTACAAAATTTTTCATTCTTATGAAGAAACTGTAACTTATCTTTTTATACATAGAGTATTCTGCGTTCCAAAGGAATTTGTAGAGAAGGTAAACAAACAGTTCATATACCTATTCGGTATAGTGATATTTATGGCGATATGACATAAAAACATCGATTTTCATTCATTACTACGAATTATTTAAACTTTAAGATAAATAAGTTTTTGAAATTCCCATTACTTCAGCCGATTTTTTCAAATAAAAATTCTTCTCTTTAAACGGTTACTTTAGTGTTTTATTTAATTATTTTTCGAAACATTGAACACGTTAGCGGCAATCTTTTTTTCGAAAATAATGATGATGTGAATGAATGGACTAGGTTTTTGAAATATGTTAATGTTAATGTCACATATTTCATTCTTTCAATATTGTAAAATTCAATATTATAACTATGTCGAATTTTGTTTATTAAAACCTTACAAGGTTCTGTCTTTTTATTTCCGTCCATTTAAAGTTTTATTTGCCCCAAGTTTTTTAATTCAGCTGTAATACTCTTATATTTTTGCGAGTCACAATTATAACAGGATGTTATTTTCTGTCTTTCAATTGTTTGTGATAATCGTAATCGCTATTCGATACTTCATAGGTATCGATTATCGATTTCCACAATACTCTCATTTTAAATCGCTTATGTACCGCAACAGTCTTTCCACAGAGAATGTTTGTTGTAACATAATCTGTGGAAAGAGAATGTAAAGAATGACAATGGCGGCTTTTTACGATACATTAAGTATTTTATTTTAAGATTTAAAAATGTTTGTAAAACTACAAAATTACTGAAAATGATGAAATTATTTAAGAAATGTGTGTGAATAGTGTCATGTCAGCCAGTGAATACCTAATGTAGAATGGGACGAGAATCGTTCGTTTTTTGGCGGCAATTCAGGTGATTAATGTTGGTTTACAATTTACATTTTCTACAAATTCAGTCGGAACTCAGTAGAGTTTAATTTCGATACTTAACTGTAAAACAATAATATATACTTACCATTTATTATACTTGTTCTCCAGGTAAGTCCATAAATTTTTGAATCGATACAAGGGAGATGAGAAATCTCTGTCCCATATATTGATTGCATACGATGGGTTCAAATCGTCACCAATTAGAGATATTATACCGGAATGGACTTCTGTGGATGTGGACCAAATGAGGGGACAGTTAAAGACTGTCGACAATCTGGAAAGTGTAAGGTCTTAGCATTGGTTTTTCGAGGTGTCCGTCTGAATTACGAATTGAGAAAATGTTCGCTACATTTAGCTGTCGCGAGTGGACGACGCCATCGAGAGACCGTGCGTGTCTCGTCCTTCTAATTTTCAATGACATTTGGCGAAATTTTAATGAATAATGTAAGTCCAATAAATGATTAACGGTTTATTTACGCAAAAATTTTAATCTTATTTGGTTGTGAAAAATGTTTTTATGTAATAGGTACCTATTACGATTAATTTGTTATTAGAAACTATTTGGATATTACACCATCGCTTAAAGGTAGCATTTTTTACAAGAACTTGAAATTCAAAACTTTCTATTGCCATTAACATAATTATAATAACTTATAGCTAAATTGGGTAAATGAAAAATATATATAAGTAACTAATACATAAGAAATGCCAATCAGTACTAGTCTCAGCCAAAAAGGTGCCTTTGCAAAAAGGAGTCATAAGTACTAAAAGCTACTTTTTAGGGTTTCTTAACTAAAGGATAAAAACGAGAGCTACTTAAACGGTTACTTTCGCAATAATTCTATAAGCGGCTGACGCCGACAATTGGTACATTATGGGATGTGATGGTGAGATATCTAGTGCTGCTTACCTACTTAAAGACGATTATTCATGCAATAACTACAAAGCTCTCTCTGTAGTTTACGCGGGTAGTATACATTTATATTTACACTTTAAGCGGTTTAAAACGCATGCCGTCATGACAACGACTGATGCAAAGCATCCGAAACGTCGGACGGTATTAAATACAAAATAAGCTAACTAATATATTTTGCGTTTTAAACCATTACAAGTATTTTATATAAAAGCCCAACCCAGCCTACGGTAAATTTTAATAAAAATAGTTTTAAAAATCGGTAGCTCAATTGGTAGAGCAACAGCACGGAACGCTGACGATGCCGGTTCAAGTCCGGCCCGAGTCGAATTTTTTTTCACTTTATTTTCGATTTCTAACTTATACAGTGCCTTCATGTGCAATAATAACATGTAAAAAAATAATAAAGTTTTCAAAAATAATTTTATATTTTAATTTACGGTAGCTTTTAAATCTCACAAGTCCGCACTATAGCATGGTGGGTCTAAGTTCTAAGTATTTGTAGGCGGGCATGAAACATTATGACATCAGAACAAAAATACGTTTTCATATAAATAATTACCCAGAGCCGAGTTCAGAGTAAAGCCATTCTACTATGACGACGTCGTACTCTTCTTTCGGGTCATGTAGGAATTTATGCATAGCCTTTCCATGTAGGGTCCCATTGAGAAAATTCCGTAATACGACCTCGAATAATGAGATTTGTTGCAAGTCCAATTCCTTATACATAAGCTTCTCAATGTTGAATAGTTCTTCTGGAATAAAAATTTGGGAATAATTTAAATAAAGCACTTTTGACGGCTAGAAACGCGAAATAATTAATTGGCTTATTTTTTAATTAATGTTACTTCGACTCTACACGATTTTCTACTTGCCTTTATTTAAAAGTTATTGTCATATTAAACAATCACAGTACCTGATAGTAGACCCGCTGTTTCGGAAATATCTACTTGACGAACACGTGCTGGTGGGGTTTTTATTGGTATGGGTGTTATGTACGTCACCTACAAAATGTCAGAAATAAATAAGTCATCAGCAATCCATAGAGTTCCTAATCTTGAGATACAGGCCGCCTTGGAGACTATATTAATCTCCCATTATGGCCAAATGTGTCATACCCATTGCTTGAACCAGCAATGTAGGTTTTTGGGGATAAATTTGAAAAGGCATTCAAGGGTCCTTTCATCTTATTCCTTCTTGAGAAACATTTAAGGCAAATTCAATAAAAAAATAGATCTATTTTTTATCATCAGCATCTAGATTTTGTGCAGTTGCACATGTGCCATCTTGCAGAAACACTTTTTATTTAAAGATGTTTTATGAGTCTTAAGACGTGAGGTACTTGTGTATGTTTGTCATGGAATTAGTGATTTATATTATCTGCAGCTTTGTGCAGTGCATGCAGGTAAATCTAAATGGCGTTATTGTCGGCCGCTTTGCGCTTATTCAAATATTATTAAAATCGTTGGTATGTAAAATGTACGCGAGTTGAATTTCTACTATAAAATTATTATTATTAACTTACTCAGTTTAAAAAATTTACTTAATTTTTAACTTTATTCTGGCAACAATATTATGGTAGTTGGTAAGCAAATTTGAACTGCTTATAACGCGAAATATATTTAATTTAATTTTGATTTATTTTACCGACGTTTTGAACTGTATGATAGTTTCAAGAAAGTGTTTTTATGTAATACTTACTAGCTGTGCCCGCGACTTCGTCAGTGTGGAATTCTAATTTTGGGCATCATATTTATTTTTGCAAACGACCGCCTTAGCTTTATAAATTCTAGTTATTACCCAGGACGACGTTCTTGCGAGTTCATCTTAAAAGATAGGCAAATACTATCGCGGTCAATTTTTACATCACTTAAGAAGAATCATTCTTTGATAAATAACTTTTTTTTCGTTTCTTGAATCGTTTTCGAATCTGAGCACCCTACGGACCTAGGGACAATTTTCACCGTTTTTTTCCACATCTTTATTGGCCGCAATTTGTTTCACAGCCTAAAGGTTTCGTCGATAACCGCGCCATCTAACGGAATTTTTCAATTCGAATCAGTAGTTCCTGAGATTAGCGCGTTCAAACAAACAACAAACTCTTCAGCTTTATAACATGTATTAGTATAGATTTTTTTTGTTGAATAACGTCGACTTATGTGATGGAAAAATATTTTATATTTAATAGCGTTTAGAATATAATCATAAAAATATATAAATGCCACTTAAAGATACCCTGCTTCCTTACATCATACTTAGTAAATAATAACGACATATAATAAGAGGTACAAAAAATCGTAATATGGCTTCAAGTACATTGCTCTGATCGTTTGTTTGCTGTGTCAATTGTCACAAATTATCAATAATTGTATAGTTCCTGTATACTATGTATTTTGTAGTTATGTTTGACCTTGAAGCTCTAACAACATTATTGCACATTAATTTTCCATTTAATATCTTTGTTTACTAAGTTGACCTGTGTAACGCGTTACGCTGTATTTATTTGGCTTTACAATAGTTGAATCATAAATTTACCGGAGAGCACTACGCATAAACTAGATCTATAAGAATACTATGTTAACGACAGATACTCATGTATAGATAAGAAAGTATAAGCTATTTTCAAAGGCTTCCATGGGTATGAACGTTTGACAGAAACAGACAAAGAAACATAATATAAATATATACAGACTATATTTAGATATAACTAAACTACGATAGCAACACTGTGGACAAGATCGCAGATTAACTTAGTAAGTAAGTATCAAAAGATAAACAACATAAAGATAAAAACGATAATAAATGTGAGATACGTAAATCTAAGGAGATAAGTTACATTGCGCCAACATATTAAATATAGGGTTTAGTTATTTCTTCGAATCTTGTATTTGAGAATTTATTTATATATTTTTTTATGTTAGAAGTAGGTATGTATTCCCAGCCATCTAAACAAGATGCGCCGTCGACCGATTTTGGCTATGTTCGGTCGGAGATCTACAGATTGAAATTAAAAAATTAAACTTCACGAATTTGTTATCTGTGGACGGTGGTTCGTGACCTGGACGGAATATCGATATTTCTATTTTCTACCATCCAGTAATATTCCAGACGAAGTCCAACATGTTCAGCAATATTTTTAAATGATTAGAAAAACGTTGGACCCGGTGGAAATCGTTGATTTTATTTTTATACTTTTACCAATACACCAAAGAGCCCATCCAATAATGTAAAGGAATATATACGCTATCTCGGGGGCGTGAATGTGCCTAATTACACATTTTTCGTGTCTAAATAAATTATATTGATAAATACAGTTTTATTTGCTAATTCTCATTTATGTTATCTTTGTATCTACAACGTGCGTCAGTTCGTGAAAATATACTTCGACTTTATTTTTTTTTGTCCTAAAAAGTAACTACCTCTTTCAAATTTTTTTAATGATAATTTTTGTTTTTAATTTTCACTTACGTTACATGGAAAGTCTATCAATTAACAATATAATGCCTTATCAGACCCTTAGCCTCTTACGATGACTTTATGCTGAGGAAATAAACTAACAGATAACAAACCAATAACATATACCTACTACAAGATTAATTTATAGTTCAGTAATTTCTGTTAAGTTTTTTTTGAATGTTTTGCTTAAGAAAACATAAACTATAGTTTGGTATCGTTCCTTTGGACCTATTTAAAATA
This sequence comes from Leptosia nina, assembly GCA_963661955.1. Taxonomy (NCBI): domain Eukaryota; kingdom Metazoa; phylum Arthropoda; class Insecta; order Lepidoptera; family Pieridae; genus Leptosia; species Leptosia nina. The sequence goes on from CAVLEF010000007.1 coordinate 714,070, forward strand.
GCGTATCCTTGATCTCTGCGTGGCGAAATGCCGTGAACCTTTTACTATATTCTTTAATGAATTTGAAAATAATTAATTCTGTATGCATTTTACCATCAAAAACTAATCTAGAGAAGATATTTATTAAAAACACAGAGGAAATCATTAAAGATATAAGAAAATCAAAGATTTAAAACATAAATGTAATCTGTGTTGTGATTTAATTTGGACTTTGTTACTGAAGCAAGAAATTTTTAATATACACTGAAATTACATAGCACTTATAGATTTTTTTTCTTTTTGGAAAATATTCTTAGTAACATAAAGTTAGAATGACGTATTAATTAACATAAAATTCTTAACATTCCGTTTTATGTAATTAATAACTCGACGTACTAGGAATGTAACTTTTAAAAGAATACTCGTTGAAATGTATGTTTACATTAACTATTCTGATTTTAAAACATTAATTTAATTTAAATCCATTTCATCCCACTCTTACGATATATTTTCGGTCAATCATCATTTATAATTCCGTAGATTTTTATTGCGATCAATAATGTCAACGTCAATTAACTTTAATATTTTTCACTTTATTGCAAATGATGACACTATATAAATTAAAAATCGAATATTTATAAATTGAAAAACAAAAAAATAATAATTCTTAAATTTGTTAGACCAATAGCACGGTTCGCCGTGGATGCCGGTTCAAGCCAGGAGTCGTATTTTTTTTCAATTTGTAATCGATTTTTAGTTGAACATTAATTAAGCTTACCTCGTGCCCGGCGTTTACTAAATGGCGTATATAAGCCTCTCCCAATATCGAATGACTTTTCCCTGGTATGGGAAAAAATAGTAACACCCTGTATCCATCACATATACTAAGAAAAGCGAGTAACGTCACAATTAACATTATAGGATCGCGGACAAGAGCAGACTGTGATTATTTACAGCAAGAGTTTGTTTGCGAAACGTGCCATGGCATACGACAACAGGTATGCTACTTTAAAACAATTAAATAAACAGCCTTTATTATCTCATGATCAATGCGTCGCTTAGGCGGCTTGTGGGCTGTGGCTTAGACTACTTGTTAAGAGAGGACTTAGTAATAACTATAAAACGAACGCAAAGTAATAAAGACTACTTATGTAGTATTCCATGTCTCCTAGGTAAGGCAGAAGGCGTCTCATATCTCATAAATTTATGGCTTTCGAATTTTATTAACATTTCGTTGCTAATTCGATTGTGGCCTTATTCTTGTATTCAACAATAACTACAACTGCAGTGGTCCATGCTGTTCCTCCACAAACGGGTCAAAAGTATTTTATAATCTACTTAATATAAAGTGTTTCTTATAGTTTTATGTAATATTAAAACAAACCGCTACATTGTTCCTCTTCCATTCCATTGTCTTCAGCGAATTCCAATCCATTTACTTATATAAGTCGTAAGTTCCAATTCCGCCCGCGTCTTTTTTTTCCATCCAAAATCTCATTCCATTCGATCATCTGAGATATTTGAAAAAAATGTCATACAGAAGGCACGTGATGGCGAAACGTCGAGAACCTCTTCTCGCTCACAACGGCCGAACAGCCCGAAAGACAATAATATGCCGAACGATGACCGTGAAAGCCTTACGCAATATATAAAAAATAGTGTCTTAAACATACGTCACTTTCGATTTTTCTGCAAGTATTTAATGATGGCAGACCATTTTATTTTTGTAGCATATTATACACACACAATATCTACACTTTTCAGATATGCGGAGGGCAATGAATTACAGATGAGTTATTTATTATCGGTATTTAAGGCTAAAAAGGGGGGGAGTGCAGGGGGATTTTTATTTATTTATATATTATATGTATATATATTATGTATAACAATTATACATTAGAAAGTAATGAGAGGCGTGGACGCTAACAAGCGATTTCTACCAGACAAAACATTAAAAAAATAAGGAACATAAAATGAGATATCCAGATGGCCAAAAAATATATAAAACGTGGAAATGTCTTAATAATAAACGCATACAAAATGTAAGTATATATTAGCCACAGGAATACACAAGGAAGTAAATAAATAATGATTACTTTGCTCAGATGAGAAATTAATGGTCAGAAAATGTTATTAATTTGACAATATAATGTTCGATCAAATGACTTTTATTTCATTTATATTATAACATAATAATTAATGCATATCATTGTCTTTCAGGCTGTGAAAGCCTTACACAATTTATAATAATTAATGGTATTCCATTTTGTATGCATAGGGAAGTAATTTAGCAACTGAATTTAAATTAATTACCATACATTTTAGGGTAGTAAAAACTTAAAGTACACCTTTTATAGCCTTGTATGATAAAGGACCTGACCCTGAATTTTATTCCAATATGCCATGAATACTTCCGACGAACAGCACATTACTTTTTATCAAAGAATGGCTATGATAACCTCAACGAAAGTCAGACGCCGATAACAACTTACAACGTCTTCGCGACTATACATAGCACTTCAACACAAAATACTATTGAAGAAAATCGTTTTTAATTTTTTATATTTTCAATTCTTCTATTCTATTCTATAATTAAATTGTAACGACGCTCGTAGTTAGAACTATTAAGAAACAAAATAACAAAATCAACTAACAACTCAAACTAAGAAATGTTTTGAATAGTACAGATATGTATGTCAGTGACATTTTTATAATATATCAAACCCTAGAATCCAAAACATTCCCGTAAACCACCGGTATGTTGTCTTTCAGGACCTTTCAGGAAATGAAAAGAGTTCTACTCCACTTACAAAGTTTGCATACAATTTTTGAATATGTATGGAATTATACAGTTTTCTTGTATTTATGTACACCTTATATTGCATACTCTACCTAACGAATAGACTCTACTGAGAGTAAATAGCAAGGACGTATAATATAATACAATTCGTCTTAAAGTGCAGTTAACATAGTGGTATTTACTAACTTAATATGTCGTGTATAAACTCGTTAAAATTTTTTGATTTTATTGTATACACTTACAATCATAAGATGATATTAATGTTCGTTACTTTTCTTACGCCTGTCTAAAATACAATGGCAAAAACTATTACAGTGGTTTGCTGACTTAATCATGAGATGTATGGCTTATAAAAATAAAAAATAAAAAAAAAACTATTACAGTGGAATCTCTATAACTAGAACCTCGTTTAGTCGAAATCCTCAGTAAGTCGAAAAAAAATGCTATTCCCTTCAGCTGAATCTCTAAATACGCTGAATCTGGAAATAAAACGAGAATGTTGAGTATGTGGACCTCATGACCACTGTAAGGCATCTGAATCGCCATTGAAGTAAAATACTTTGAGTATTTCACCGTTAATTGTTTTCTCATTTGTCTTGCCTAAAAATTATAAAACATAACTTTTTAATAATTTATTTAATGAGTTAAATAGCTGATTGTAACACACAGCCATTTAACATCTCACAAGATGTGCTGTCGAGTGTCGACCTTCTATGGGCATGGGATAAACGGAATTTTGAAAAAGATATAGATATTCGTGTTGTATAGAACGTATTTTAAGCCATTATAATTAATTACGCCCGAAGTTTCCAGCCCCATTTTAAAAATTGTTTTTGTAATCTTCCGAAATTATCTCGTCTATCCAATACATTATTTATGATAAATATAACCAATTTCCAATATAAATGGCGCACTAACAAGCATATCTGATGTTCTTCAAGCCAAATGTCGGTAACCAATCACGGGAAACAATAAGCTAAGTAGTTCTATTTGTGACTTAATTTTAAAATTTCATAATTTTCATTTACACTTTAATATTTCATTTAACGGACGGTTTGACGGTCTAGTTGGTGTAATGGTAGCAACGTATGCCTAATAATTTCAATCAATACTAATATATAAAGCTGAAGAGTTTGTTGGGTTGAACGCGCTAATCTCGGGAACTACTGGATCGAATTGAATTTTTTTTTTGTGTTGGTTAGAGTATTTATCGAGGAAGGCTATAGGCTACAAAACATCACACTGCAACTAAGAAAACGGTTCAAGATACCCAAAAATATGTATGAATGATTCCTGTTTAAATTACCTAATATCCGCGACACTATATTATGTCTATTCTTTAATATTAACTGGCTAGAACGACAGGACGTGGATGAAGTCGTGGGTGGGTAATCGTCTAAGCGACACAGATACCTATTCTACGCGGATAAAGTCGCTGATACAGCTAGTGTAACACATTCTTTTGAAAACTTTAATATTTTACTTAACACACAGCTAAGATGTGTAATGGCGAGTTGGATGTCATCATAGCAATGTATACCTAATAATTACCGGTGCCGAAGTTCGATTCACCGACTCCAGTATTTCAATTGATTTATTAAATTTCTGGAACATGCTGAACTTCGCCTGGAAATTCTTTCCGTCATGAATCACCGTCCACAGATAAAGACGCTGTGAAGTTAAATCGCATTTCGGTTTCAATCTCTGGATTTCTGAATATTCAAAGCCAGTCGTATCTACTCTAATAGGCCGACAGCGCATCTTGTTTAGGTATTTCATTTAAATAAAACACTTTAACGGTTTAAAACGCGATATATTAGTTAAACTTATTTGGAAATGATTTTTAACTTCGGCCCGACGTTTCGGTCTCCCCGTGACCACGGCTGCTGCAAAGCATCGGAAACGTCGGGCCGAACTATTAAAGTTCGTACAAAAACAATTTTTCCGTTTTAAACTATTAAAGTGTTTTATTTAAATGTGTACTACTCGCGTAAACTATATACAGTATTTAGGTATTTCATCTTCTATCAAGTAAATAATGCTTCTCTGTCCACCTCCGTCACTAAAAATATTTAAACCTCAAATAGCAATACACATTATGTAAGACCTATATATCTTAGCTTTGAGATAAATCGTTGTAGGAGATATTTTTCCTTATAAGATCCAAATAAAACACTCGAGATTGTCTGATCAATGATGTGGGCTCAACGTATAGATTTCTTATCAATTATAATTTGATGTTGAAATTAGGTTCCGTATGAAAACCGGCGTTGATATAGAGATTTACTTATTATTCTAATAATAATGTCACTTTATTTGTGGTTAATAAGATTTTTTGATTTCAGCTTAAACCACATAGGTATACGTATGTCGATTGTATTTAAACTGTTGTTCAAATACTGCAAAAAGTATGATTCTTTCTGTCTAGCAGTTTGTTTGTAATATACCTATACACGATATATTTAGTTAAACTTGTTTGGGAATTATTTTTAACTACGGCTCGACGTTTCGGATGCTTTGCAGCAGCCGTGGTCTCCATGGGGTCAAATTATATCGCATTTTAAACCGTTAAAGTGTTTTATTTATATGTGTACTACTCGCGGAAACAGCGAGACAGTATGATATACCTATGTTTGATCTAACTTTGCAAATTATCTTTAAAACAAATATTTAGATGTATCCATTCTAGTATTAGCAAACAAATGCACTTTCCTTAAACCTGAAACATTTGCACCGTAACCAAAAGGCATACATACAGTATAGAATTATTTTTTACATTTCTATCTAATAGTTGTAATACTACTTAAAAAAATGAAAGCACAAACAAGCACATGGTCCAACTTCTTTTTGCTGCTAGCAAATTGCGCCGTTGCTTTATTAAAGAACCCTAAATTAGATAAAATCTGACATTTTACGGCAGTATATATGAGAAACTTGTTGCTTACATGCGAAAAAATGTCGCGTATTATAAACTTTTTTGTACTCTGCTGTCTTCTCGAAAATGTTTTCTCATTATCTATTAGACAGAATGACAGTGATGTAGTTAAAGTAGAAGAGTACATAACGAGTAAAAAGCCAGAAATTAATACACGGTATCGGTTACACTATCATCTGTCGCCGCCAGTAGGATGGATGAATGATCCAAATGGATTCTCCTTTTTCAAGGGTGAATTCCATATGTTCTACCAGTTCTACCCTTATGACAGCGTGTGGGGTCCAATGCATTGGGGTCATTTCTCTAGTCCTGATCTGGTACATTGGAATCGCCTCCCCACGGCGTTGGTTCCTGGACAGGAAATGTGTTTTTCCGGCAGCGCTGTGGCCGACGGCGACACCCTTACTCTTATTTACACAGGACGTGAGGTTACTGATGAAGATCCTTTCTTTAAAGAAGGTCAATATTTAGCATTTAGTGACGACGGTGTAACTTTTCACAAATATAAGGGAAATCCCGTCTTGACTTCAAGTGAGTCTCCAGATTTTCGGGACCCTAAAGTGTGGAAACATGGAGACTATTGGTACATGGTTATTGGAACAAAGACTGAAGAGGAAAATGGTAAGGTTGTACTTTATTCATCTGAAGACTTGAAGAGCTGGACGTTTTTATCTGTGATTGGACAATCGAATGGCGAAATGGGATACATGTGGGAGTGTCCAGATTTCTTCGAACTGAATGGAAAACATGTACTATTGATGTCCCCTCAAGGTTTAAAAGCCCAAGGAGATCGTTACAAAAATACCCACCAGACTGGGTATATCATTGGTAGTTTTAATTATGAGACATATGAATTTATTCCAGAAATCGATTTCCAGGAAATTGATTTTGGTCATGATTTTTATGCCAGTCAAACGACGGAGCATAATGGTAAAAGGTATTTAGTTGCCTGGTTTAGTATGTGGGAGGTTGAACATCCCGAAGATGTAGATGGTTGGGCTGGTGCTTTGACTATTATTAGAGAATTAAATTTAATTGGTAATCGAATCACAATGAAACCAGTAGACGAAATAACATCACTAAGAGAAGAACCTGTAAGTAATGAGATTTTCCAAATCGGTGAAGTAAGAAACTTACCCGAAGCGTCTGAATTGATTATAGAAGGTGAGTTAGACTCACAGATTGAATTGCTATTTGAGGGTTCTGAGGGGGGTGGTAAGGTTTGGCTTCGCTGGAATCCAGAAGATGGAAAAGTCAGTGTCGACAGAGGTTCTGAAGATATAAGACAGGTGGAATGGGTACCGATAGAATCTAAAAGTTGGCGAATTTTCTTAGACGCTAGCAGCCTGGAGTTATTCTGCGGGGAAGGAGAAGTAGTATTTAGTACTAGAGTTTACCCAGACGGTGAATGGAGACTTACCAATTTGAGCCCTCAACCTTTATCCATAGAAGCATATCGTTTAAAGAGAAGTGTACCTGAATAATTTCGATCTCATATTTTGCAAATGCTGTCGGGTTTGAACTCTTTAGGTTTATAATATTAATATAGTTTTTCAAATATAATGTATGTTTTATTTTTTGGTTATGGTTATAGCTTTAACATGCTGTAATTTAAATTACGTGCCATTATTATATGACAGAGCAGGACAGACAATAATGTGTTGTTTGATTGAGGTTAGTTATTATTACCTGCAGTATAACATCTGATTAAGATGCCTTGTCAATCTAGTTCAGCTTTGAATATTCGGAAAAGCCAAACACTTAAACACGTTTTAGTAACTGATTACATTTTTCTATCTGTAGCCGGTGGTTGATCTGAACTACAGTAAAATTCAAATTGATTAAGGCAGACAATGGACCAATGAGCCCGTCAGAAAACAAATATTGTAAAATGAAATATTATTTTTGTGTAAAAATATGTATTTCAATGCATACGCGGTTTAATTTAGTTTTTTCCTCGATATTTTCTTAACTCTTATAACACATTTCACTCCATTTTTGATCTTCACTAATAAGAATAATAATGTAAGGATCAGAGCTATAAGGTCTAAATACATTTTTTTGTATAAGGGTAACGATAGTGCTGGCGATCGTAAATGTGGTGCACCTCCAGTGTTGATCACGTACTCTATCCAATAGACCAGTTCTTCGCCAGGCGTTTGCTGACGATTGTGGAAAATTACTGATAGCTCCTTCGCTTTTATTTTGTATCTGGAAATGTTTTTGTTTTATTTATTTGCAATCAGTTACATATTAATAATAACACTATATTTTTTTTCGATCAGGCAGGGCACAGAAGTTTGATAGAGTAAATAAAATCGATAAGTGAGACGGACACAAAAATATTATATTTGCCCTTCGTTCCACACGCAGAAAGGGGTTATTACTTATATACTTAATTTGTTGTGATTTATATATAAGATAACCTATATATTAATGAAATGTTTTACATATTTTTGTTTCAAACAAAAACTTCTTTTTACATATTTTTAATAGCAAGGAGTTAATTATTCAATAAATTTAATATACCGTTCGTTAAGTACCAGCTACATATTTTTACATAGAACTCCATAATAATTAAAAATCATAGTCAGTTACATTATCTTGAAAGCTAGAAGATAATTAAATTTAAAAATATATATTTTAGTCATCTATTTAGTCACACAAATTAAAAAATCCATCAATCAGTTCTTATGATTTAAGCCAATCGTTTAGTGTAACAAATTTAATTCCGTTATGCACACTCATTCACTTTAACTTTTTCATACATTTAAATAAAACACCATAAAATTTGCGTTTTAAATCGTCAAAAGTGTTTTATTTCAATGTTTCGTATACGTACAGTTTCAATTTAAGATCGTGGCATTAAGATCAATTCTACCTATTGGATTTAGTGTAGGAAACTACTAAGAATTTAGTGAAACCCCGTTTCCATCCCCGTGGGCATGGGGCGAACAGATATCTGTGTCCGTTTCACTGATCGGTTTATTTACAGGCAAGTTCATCACACTTCTCTGCCCTGTCCGACCGAAATAATCTTTTGTTTCTCCGGGATTTAAGCCCAGGCGCTCCCGTGCTTAACGCAATGCCTAGGTCTTTAACTATTTAGCTACAGAGGAGGTAGGCAGAGTATTTTCTTTACCGCCATTCTTATTTTAAGAACTTATATCATGGCCGGTTAGCAATTTAGATCGTGTTACAATGTCATTTATCAAAATTATTCTATCAGTACATACGTCATCACAATTTATAGTAAGGTTTATCTCAGTACACGATCAGATCAAGAATAACTTTTATATGATAGAGGAGGTCAGATAAGCACTTGACAGGAGGTGGAATACCCCAGTCATATAATAATGTCACTAGATGTTTTGGCTTCGATATGCAGTTCTCTCATACCTTGGAGTAACGCTCATCTCTTTGATGGCGCTAAATAAACTCGTCGTTAAAGTGTCTTCCGATAAATCTACTGTCATACCAAAGCCTTTCTGGCTAACAATATTCATGTTCATCAGTTGGTCTCCCATAACTGGAATCCCAATGATGGGCACCCCGAAATGTATTGCTTCAATGGTTGACAGTTGTCCTCCATGTGTAATGAATAATTTTAGATTCGGATGAGCTGAAACAAAGTTGAGTGTTTAAACGAAACACTTTTTTATGGTTTAAAACTTGAGGATAAAAGATGGTTATTTAACTACTAGGAAACGCCACGTTATTAGTGACACCCTCCATCTTTGGGGGGCGCACATTTATAGATTTCGTACTTTAAACCGTGCTACTATTCGCTTACTTTCGCGTATTCGCGTGAACTACAGACAATACAAAGTATACGTGTTTGAAATATCGTGTTACGATAGTACTTAAGTATAATCTGTACTTTACGCGAATAGTACACATTTAAAGAAAACAATTTTATACAGTTTAAAAGGTGAAATATCATAACTTATTTTTAATTTTTTTTAATTACAATATTTAAGTTATACGATGGGATGGACAGAACCTTTGGTCGAGTATTAATCAACATGTCATTGATTCAATGCCCACCGGGTGCATTTGTATACATATTTGTATTAATTCAATGGGTTGTAGGAATATCGAATCTAGGCCCGTGTCCACATTTTGTCTATATTTTCTCGAAATTAAAATTAAATTTATAATAAAAGCAAAACGTTATACGTTATATTAACCTGATCAATAAAATAAGAGTTGAGCTTACCTAGAATGCTTTCTTGTGGCGCCCATTTAACTAAATGAACATTCTTAGGAATCTTGTCCAAATCAGTTTCGAATTTCCATATAACAGTTTCATTTAATTTCGCAAACAATATCATGAGAGAACTCTTCATTCGTTCACTCATATCTTCGCTCCTTAAATTGGATCCCATGCTGAAGTAAATCACACCGTGTTCTGCACTATCCATTACTTTCTGGAGATTCTAAAGTGAAAATATTTTAAGTTAAGGATGGAAATTTTCTTTCAACTGAAACCACGAACTATGCGCAAGATGGTGGTTGCGCTAACTTCAGACCGGCCAAAGTAGGAGAGAACTGTATTTTACTATTAACGGAACACTTAACTTTATCGCGCACATAAAAATATATTCATGGATCGATAATGATTCTAGAAATATCTTACTTTATTGAAAAGCCACGAAAGAATTTTGCTCGAATAGAATTGAATTCTAGGCGCCACGATTTGGTGACACGTTCGATCCTTAGTTATCATATTTATTCTATTTTTAATTGATTTTTAATCGGAAAATACTTCAAAATATAGTATCTATCAATCTTACCTCTGGCAAGGCTGGAACATCACTACTAATATGAAATCCAGCTACGTGTTTCGCATTTTGCGGAAGTTTACGTGGAAATCCAATAGATGGATGAGAATTTATCAAAAGGAAAGATCCATTGTAAATTGCCTCTTCATATGGTGGAAAATGTACTCCTCTTTTTGAAGCAAATGCAGAAAAGAGGGATTCGTACATAGATTTTTCAGTAGGAGTGACGTAGTAACTAGAATATTTTAAAGTGTTCATGTCATTAGACATTTTGTCAAATTTTTTATCTTCGATGACTGAAAATTAAAAGGTCTACAATACCTAGGCCTGTAAAACCAGAGAACAATTTCTAAGACAATAATCTATGATTTCAAATGGGCAATAAGAAAATTTTACCACTTCGTTGTTGAATAGTGCCTAATTTAAAATCAAATCAGTTTATACAACATTATTAGTAATAACTATATTATATATTAATTCGAGAAAAACCTATAAGAATACTAATACCTTGCTAAAATATATCGCTTCACTATTCCGAACAATTCTTCGATCCTTTGATAAAAATTAAGAGGCGGTGAGTTTAATGAGTACATGTCCACGTGCAAAGCTGGGTTCGGCACTTCGTCAATTAACTCTAGAATTTGCCAGTAAGCATCTGTTGTCGTGAACCAAATCAATGGACTTTGGAATAGCGACGCTATCCTGAAACACCAAAAATATACATCTGTACCTAATTCTCTCTAATACAAAAGGAAGAGTTGGCTTGTGATGATATAAAATACCTCAGCCCTAAAACTTTTAAACAAGATATCCAGCTTTGAAATTAGTTTATTTATTGTCTATCTATGATTAATAATAAAACTTCTACTATCTCACCCAGCAACATAATTGGAATAACACCACTCTACTATGACTCCATCGAACTGCTCCTTTGGGTCTTCAAAGAGTTCCTTCACATCTTCCGTTTCTAGTACTGCTTTGTGCGCTTCATTGACGAATGACATTATAAAAATTGGATCTATTTTATTTATTATCAGTTCTCTTATTGTGTAACCATCTGGAAGATGTACAGCTGATTAAATATTAGTGATTAAAATATTTAGATGTAACAGAATTCTATTGTGTATTGTTTTTGAAAAGTATAAATTTTAGTTAAAAATGTATACTAAAGTCCTTAGTTCACGGTGGAACACGTTTTCTTTGATAGAAAAAAAAACCGTATTTCATTGCTTTTTAAGAATACATTTTTTAAGTTTATATTATTGTAGTTAAAATATTTTTTTCTTATTAATGGAAAAGTGTAAGAGATAATCCATGACCATGTTTTATATTATTATCTTACTGTATACTTACTATCATTCAACCTGAGGTCCTTTAATCTTTGCCCTATTACCGACACATCAATCTCTTTTAAACGATTCGTATGGCGATATTCCTGTTTTTTTGGAAAGGCTGTAATGTGGACCACCTGAAAAATTTATTTTTACAAAGTAGACTAGGCGTGACTATTATTAAGACTCTACCTTCGCTAAAAATTACTTCGAGTGGGCCCGAGTCTATCGTACGTCAATTGTTTCTTATAAATAGGTGTACACCGAAAAATGTTTTCATTCTGTATCTCGAACTTTTTCATAATCTTTCATACTCTTACCGATTAAAACTTCCCTGAACTATAAGTAACATTTCATAACTAATTCAGATAAATGAGAAGCAAGGTTTTCAAGTGTCAGCGAGTCAAACGAAAGTAAATTGCTTTCTATAACACCTATGTTATTCCTACTTTCAAAGAATTAAGAATTCTCTGTATACCTCATGTCCAGCATGCAATAGGTTATCCACAATTCCATGGCCTAAAATGCTGTGACTCTTCGATGGAAGTGGAAAGAAAACCAACAAACGTAATGCATTGCTTGGCACAAATGCTATTAATATGAGCCAACGAAGATATGTTTTGTTTAACATCTGTAATAGACAACGAAATTGTTAGGTTGCCATGCAAACTAATTCCGGATACAGTTTACAGTAGTGATTACTACTACTGCTGTGCCATAAATATTTGAAGTTATATAGATAAAGAGAAGAATGTTTAAATAAATTAAAATCATACTTAAATAAAACACTTTAACGGTTTAAAACGCGATATATACTAATTAAACTTATTTGAAGATTATTTCAGATATTGCCTGTCGTTTCGGATGCTTTGCAGCAGCCGTGGTCATGGGGAGACTAAATAACTACAGACAGTATTTAAAATCATACTCTTATACAAAATTTCTAGCTTCCCAGGTATATAATTAAAAAGAAATGAAGATCAATACTTACTTCTGCAAAAAATGTGTTCTCTCTGCTTATTTTTTTATAAATTAAAGTATATAAATATAAATCAGCTTACAGTTATTTGGATAAGTTACCCAAATAAGTAACAATATTTCACTACACAGCACATCGTATTTGAAGTATATGAACTACGTAGATATAACACAAATAAAAAACGTTAAACTGCCTCCATAACACGACACTGTCAGTAAACAATTTACTCTGTGTATATATTTAAATCACACTTCAAGCTGATGTACAGTGCCGCAGAAAAGTGAGGGCTTTTTTGCGAATTCTATTAATACGATTTATATTAATGTCGAAAATATTTTCTTTAATTCTTTCATATCTAGTAAATTACTGAATTTGAAACAAATCATCGACAAAATATCAGACCTATTATGAAGCCAAATTTTTACGTCACTTATAAAATACGTAGTAAACTCTCAAAATAAGTAAAGCAATAAGTTTGAAATTGTATGTGTTTCATTAAATTAAACAGCGATTATAAATTGAAAAACTGAACGATTCGTGCAGGACTTAACCTATTGAGCCTCCAGGTCTAATGCGTTTCATTGTCATAATCTATTTAAGTATATCAAGTGTTATATTAAACTGCAAGATAATGTTAAAATAAACTTTGCCCCTTACCTCGTCGTCTATAATTATTCATTAATATTTAAATAACTATTGTTGTACTATGGCCAAAAAATATCATTAATATGAATTTCAAATTAAAGACACACAAAAGCGACTTAAATTTCAACTCAGCATTAGCTGTGTAAATTGTAGAATAGTGTTTTATTTAAACTCTTTGAATCTTATCTCCGAAACCAATTGCTTGTCTTTTTTATAACAAAGAAATACCTTACAGCTAAAATTAAAAATATATTTTAATATTTTACAAAGTTTGTAAGGCAAAGAGTGTCATTGGGTTAAGTTATTATATTTTGTCTAATGTAGGGTGATAAGTTTCAATATTTAGGATAAGGACAGGTAATAACATAATCGCTCGTGACAAATTGATTCAATCAATCGATAAATATATCTTCAATGGTATACAAACAAATATTCCTACATTTTATATGTTATTAAGTTATCTGCTAATCTATTTAAACATCAGGATTACAATACGAGCGGGTCCCGCAAAGTTAATAAATTTTCAATTTATATAAAGTCATCATGTGCAAAATATTAAAGTTTAGTTATCTGTTAGTAAAATGTTCAGTTATGTTTTTTATTTCTTCCCGAACGATATGTTCTACATCGTCTACAAACTGCTGTCTTTATCTTTCTAGTCAAAAAGTAGAGAGCTAATAAAGTAAATACTATGACGTCTAAATACAACTTCTTGTAAAGCGGTAAAACCAGGCCAGGCGACCTTAGGTGAGTTGCACCGCCAGTACTGATGACGTATTCAATCCAAAAGACAAGCTCCTTTCCGGGTGGTTGTTGGCGCTTGTGGTATATCCTTGATAGCTCTCTGGCTTTCTCTTTGTACCTATAACAGGTATTTAATTAGAATTATGAAAAATTTTATTCGAATAAAGCTTTTATATGGTTTCCTTTAGGGAACTATGAAACCAGCTTATAAAAGATATAATGTAAATTAATATTTCGAAACTTAAAGTAATAATAAGTTAAATTAAGCATAAGTATATAAATTAAGTATACATATTTTGAATAAGAAGACTAGGTCCGCTCCGACCAAGGAAGGGGAGCCCCAGTCGTCCTTAGCTGTTTTAAACACTATAGACAAAATTATAAAAAGAAAACTATGAAACCAAATGTTACCGTCGTTATTGACGCTTATCGTAAGCTATTGTGAAGAAGAATTAACAAATTCTATCGTGTTATGTTTTGTTTTTTCCAGACATTACTAGTAGTAGATTTTATTGTTCAGAAGATTCATAAAACCTTATCCAAGTAGGTACTAACTTAAAACCAATTTAAAGAAAAAAAGTTGTGCACTTTTTCGAATAGGACTACAGATAAGCAAGGGGTTCTGTTTATAGAAGGTAAAATGCCCCAGACATATAACATCTTAACAAGATGCGCTGTCGGCCTATTTTGGTTTTGGATACCGCGGGAACCGAAACGCAATTAAACTTCACAGTTTTATCATCTAAGATTTAAAATCCAAGCAAAGTCTAAGATGTTTCAGAAAATTATAATTTGAATTAGAAACACCCGATCGGGTTTGAACTCCGTTGATTTTTAGCCCGTTGCTGACTAACATTTCATAGTAAAGAACATAGATAAAATAACTGTGTACAACATTGTACCTCAGAAGTAGTAAACACTGTCATTATAAATAAATAAGCTTTAACCCGAGATCAAACCGTAATGATTTATGAACAACATTTTTAGCCGTTAATTATAGAACGCGCTGGATAGTATAAATAACATTAACAAACCTTGGGTTACTTTTAATTTCCTTTATTGCTTCATACAAATCTTTGACCAAGTACTGTTCTGTTAATTGCACGGTTATTCCGAAACCTTTACTCTTCACTGAATTCATGTTAGCGTGCTGATCTCCTAACACAGGTATACCGATAACTGGAACTCCGAAGTGTATCGCTTCTGTTGTTGATAGTTGACCGCCGTGGGTGATGAAGAACTTCAAGTTAGGGTGAGCTAAAAGTTTTATAATGATAATATAATTGCTTATAGGTACCATCTTAATAGCCGGTTGCGCTTGAGACAATGTCTGAGCAGAAATTATGTCTACATTTCTAAGTTCGATAAGTCATAAAATGTAAAGTATTTAATAAACAGATTATATAAATAATTTGCAGTACCTTTGTGACCATGCATGCTGTAAAGTAAAAAATTCATACAAAGATCGATATTTTTATTTACAGACCAATAGGTTAATAGTATTTAAGTCCGTGGTCTCCCGTGACCACGGCTGCTGCAAAGCTTCCAAAACGCTGCGGCGTAGTTAAAATGATTAGTTTTTTTTATTTGAATAAATAGGCAAATAGTCGACCAGACTTCGGTGCCATGCCTGACCGAGACAATTTATAATTTGTCATAGATTCGTACTTAGGACTTCTCGTATTTAATGCATTCTTGACAACACGTTTAACCATTGAGCTAAGCAGACGGTTATTAATATGTTATCTAATATATTTTGCGTTTTGAACCGTGAAACCGGCTTTATTTATATAGTATACATACCTAATATACTTTCCTGCGGTGCCCAACCTACTAGGTGAACGTTCTTAGGCACATCGTTTAAGTCAGTCTCAAATTTCCATATCACAGTTTCGTCCAACTGAGCAAACATCTTTAGTAGAGAACTCTTCATGGATTCGCTCATATCAGCGCTCTTCAGATTTGAGCCCATGCTGAAGTAAATTACACCGTGTCTCGCCTCATCCATGAGATTTTGAAGATCCTACATACGAAAATAAGTTTATGAGTATGTAAAAACTTAGGTAATGATGATTTTACGACTGTGTGTCTGTGGTCATTTTAAAATCTAACTGAAGAAAAGTTACGAGTCCGACTGACATACGTGACAAAGTGTTCTTTTCGTTCTTTCTTTTACTTCGGAGGAATCAAATCTATACCGACGCCCTACGTGGCCGGTTGATGGCCACGTCTCCTAGGTCGGTCCTAAGCGGTCATACAAATTTAATTTGAAACCTTTAATATACACGTTTATTTATTCCAATTTTATTGAGATTAAGTAACGATACGGGAGGGACTTGAACCGGCATCTACAGCGTTTTGTGCTGCTGCTCAAACCAATTGGCTACCGTAGCCAAAGACACGGTATATATTTATTGACTTCAAGCAGAAATAAGCAATCTAAAACTTTAGCTATTTTGAACACTTTAGAATCTCACGAACGGACAGACAAAAAAATTTTTTTTTTTAATTTTTTTTGCCGAATCTAAAAAATTTTTTTTTTTTTTACAAAAAAAAAAAGACAATATTTTTTTGACAGGAATGTAAATATATAACTTGGGTACGGAAGCGCCCTATAAGTTAATATCCATAACTAAATTAAAGCTTAATTTTATGTCTCTTACCTTTGGTAAAGGTTTGACTTCAGTACTGACATGGTACCCACCGACGTACTTAGCGTTTTGCGGGAGTTTGAACGGGGTCCCATAAGACGGATGGGAGTTTAGTAATAAAAGCGATGCGTTGTAAATAGCTTCTTCATATTCTGGCATTTGTTCGCCTCGTCGTTCCGCTATTGGCAATATCAGTGTGTTGTAAGCGTCCTCGTCTTTCGGCGTTATGTAGTATCTGAAATTGTAATTTAGACGAGTTTTAGTAAGCCCCGTTTTCACTATGTATAGGTCAGAAGTATGCCTTTAAATAAAACAATTTTAACGGCTCGAAACGCATAAGATTCCTATTTAAAACAAAACATCGGATTGTACTAACAATATATTATAAATAAGGTAAGGTTTCGCGTTTCAAACCGTTTAAAGTTTAAAGACACAGAATTTCTTTCTAATCAATGAATATAATATTATAATAATGTACTTGACTTGACCGAAGCTCGTTTCATGTTTTTCCGGAACTCAAATTTAAGTTTGCTGTTAACGCAATGCTTAACAACGCGTTTAACTTAGCTATGCAGACATTTCCTTGAATGTGTGTGTCCAGACGTGCATGTGCATATATATTAATAGAATGTATTGCACAGCAATTTTAATGTATATGTATCGAATTGAGAACCTCTTTTTTTAAGTTGGTTGAAGAAGAAGCATATCGATAGAAGATTTTGACGAGCTTATGAGACCAATAGAGGAAATGTATCAATGGATCAAGGGTTTGATTCCAATCTGGTCCAACAGGTATATCAGGATCAATTAATAATTTTCCCACAAATTTAACCACTATCTGCAAAGTCTTGATATATAAATTCGCATGTCGGTTTTAGTCTTTGGATTTCCGAAAATCCAAATTAAAGATAAGGACGTTATTAAAGTGATAATAACGAGATACAGAACCCTCTAACCTTCTTATCTTCGACGTCAGGATAACAGCTTCTTTCATGCTATACGAATCCTATACATTACCTTGCTAGGATATATCTTTTGACCATTGTGTATAGCTCTTCGATTCTTTGGATAAAGTCCAGTGGTAAAGAGTTGCTAGAGAACAAATCTATGCTGTATGCTGGATTCGAGGGTTCGTCTATCACTTCTAGAACTTGCCAGTGCGCTTCAGTTGTCGCAACCCATATAAGCGGAGCTTGGAATAGGGGTGCCAGTCTGAAAGAGGAATCATTTAATCTATAGTGATGTTATAAAGTTGAATGTCTGTGTTCTGAGTGTGTTCAGCGTTCAGCGTCAACAGACAAGTTTTTAAAGAGCGGTAGATCTATAGAAGACACTGTTTTAATCTATAACTCGGTATTGTTTTAAATTTACAATATTTTGAAGAAGATCTTTGTTTATGCAAACACTCGGGGACGGGCTGTAAGGCTAATAATAAACGTGTAGACGGTTCGCTCCCCACCAGGTCCAACGTGATTCTCAACACTTTATAATTTTATCGGTTATTTTTTGGACTTTGACTGAAAATCTGGATATTAAAAGGGTGGTGGCGTCCAGGCCACAAACCATCGTCCACAGGTGGACAGATGGGTTCCTTAATCGCGTTTCAGTCTGTGGATTTCCGAATATCTAAAATCAAAACAAGTCAATAATGCATCTTGTCGAGATCAGTGATAACTAAATAAGCAATAACCACTTGTATCGTCAGTAACAGTAACTAAAAGTAGAAGCTTACCCAGCAACAAAATTAGAGAAGAACCACTCAACAACAACTCCGTCGAACTTCTGTTTCTTATCGCCAAGGAACTCCCGAATAATGGGTTCTTCGAGAACTTGTTTGTGTAATGTATAGCTGAAGCCCATTAAGAAGATTGGATCAACTCTTTTTTCCGCCAGATGCTTTAGCGCATACTCTTCACCTGTAACAATTATTGAGATAGCTAGCTTTACTTTAAATTAGCTTATTTTCAATTTGTTTCTCCTAGGACCGGACGTTTTGGACGCAGCGGTCGTCGCATTCGAAACGTCGGGTCGTAGTTGAAATAGGTTAACTGATACATATCACGTTTAAAATAAGTTAAAGTGTTTTGTCTAAATATATAACGTTCGCGTAAAACACAGGTGATACTTAAAGTGGTTTTCTAACCAACGACTAAGAACTTTTCGTGTTGATAATTAATATTTTTTTTATTTTAATTTAGTACTTCAACGATCCCATGGGGGCCTATTTCTGTGTCCGTTTCACTGATCCGTTCTTCACCAGGCAAGTAGTTAATCAGACTTCTGTGCCCTGCCTGACCGAAACAATTTTTTGTTTCCCGGGGATTCGAGTCCAGGACCTCTCGCGCTTAACGCAATGCTAGGCAATACGTTTAACTATTTGGCTACAGAGGCGGTCATTGCACATGTTAGCCATATATGAAATGAAAATATTCTTAAACTGAAAAAAAAACATTATCTATCAAAGGACACGGTAGCACTATTGGTAGCAGGGAACGCTGATGCGGATTCAAGTCCCGCCCGTGTCGTAACTTTTTTCAACCGAAATAATTTTTTAATTTACATAATGTGAATAATATGCTGATGACTTATGATAATTTATAATTCATCGAGGGTGGTCTTAGCTTGGGGGTAATCTTAGCTCGGGTTCTGCCTCTGCCATGATTCGAAGCTTCCATCTTGTCCATACCATCCACAATTGATTATACACAAGCGGGGCTTTATGTTTTGCTTCGTATATTTTGAATTCTTATTTTATTTTTCATTCATACCTTATTTGACTATTCTTCACAGTGAATATCTCGGTACTGTTCAATTATAAGATTCGGATCCATTCTAGTACAGTAGTACTTGATGTAATCTCAGTCTATTGTTAACTTTTTCACACTACAAACTATAGAATGAGACGGCAATACTTTTTATTGTTCAATTGTGCCATTGTTGTTCTTGCAAGCCATACGAATACTAATGAAGAATTTGTCAATTAGTACAAACTGCTTTTAATTTCACTAATAAAGTCTGTATTTTTTCATTCTCTCGATAAAATTCTACTACCTCCAATCTCAGATCTTAATTAGTTAAAATAAATTATAAATATGTTAACTAATATTTTCCGCGTTATAAACTGTTAAAAATGTTTTATGTTCAAGTAAACTATAAACAGTACTTAATTTAAGTATAGCTTACTTTTGATTAAGGTGGCTTTGATTCTTTCTCCTACTTCGCTTACATCGATTTCTGTTAGATTTGGTAAAGGTTTGTCCTTGGGGAATGATGTTATATGCACCACCTGTAAAACACCATTTTAACAGCATATAATTTAGGCAGATACATAAGCTTAATGTTTTACATTAGGGTGGCTTCCTGCAACCCCTGTAGAAGAGGTTAGTCAATACGATTAAAGAATTATTATAAGGAACTAAACGTATTAATTATACATAACTTATTAATCTTATATTATATACATTAAACAATTTAAATACGAAGTATGCAAAATAAAAAATACAAAATCGATATTTGAATAATCACATCTTATGTTTCGTAGTATGATATGAGAATTTCATTTAGCAAGATATTTTTTATTTAATTCATGTCCAAGACAAGTTCTCGTAATAGGTCGTAGCCGGTAATACCTTACCAACGACATGAATTGTTGATTTGTGTTATTTTGGTTGTGGCATTGCTATTAGAGTAATTATGCTTTTTTTATAAAACATTTTATGGTTCAAAACGAGATATCTATCAGGTAACTTACGTACAATTTAAATACTGTCTGTAGTTTATGCGAGTAGTATACTTATAAATAAGATACTTTAACGGTTTAAAACGCGATATATATTAATTAAACTTATTTTAACTACGGCCCGACGTTTCGGCTGCTGCGTGCGGCGTGAAACGTCGGGCACGTGACACCGGGGGGACTGGAAATGACTCACGGTGTCGTCCTCTCTATGATGTCCACAGTTTACGCGAGTAGTACACATTTAAATAAAACGTGGTCACGTCTGCTGCAAAGCATCTGAAACGTCGGGCCGAAGTTAAAAATCATTTTCAAATAAGTTTAACTAATATATCGCGTTTTAAACCGTTAAAGTGTTTTATTTAAATACCACTATGCTGTTCTTTGGGATTCAGTGTTTTTATCATCAACTTTTTGTGACCACAACTGATATAAGCATCCGAAACCGAGTTTTAACCGATTAATGTTCGATTTTAATGTGTACTATTCGCATAAACCGAGAATAAGTAATTATGTTGCTGATAAACTGATTAAGTACCATAATGTTGAGATAACAATCATATTTAATCAGAAGTACTTACCTCATGGCCAGCGTCCAGGAGATGGTTTACAATGCCATGACCTAATATGCTGTGACTCTTAGCTGATATTGGAAAGAATACCAAGAGTCTTAGTGCATTTAAAGGCATTGCATGCACTATCAGAACCAGCAATAACAATTTATTCGCCATCTGAAACGTGAAAGGGGGAAGTCCCTATAAACAATGCAGATTCTTATGACAACAGCACACGGTATTAACAAGGTCAGATTGGTAAATTTTCCTCTTAATCATTGGCAATGCATATGAGAGCTTGTTTTATGTTAAATTTATTCTAAATTCAAAAAAGTATGACACCGGGATCCGAACTCACAGCCACAGCGTTTTTTGCCGATTGTAAAACTATAATGATCCCAAATAATGGTTTCGTTAGATTAATAATAATTTAATCTCGTTATACAGTTTCTGTTATAAAAACTCCCGCTTAAAACATCTTCGGATATCATCGTTTCGTTCTCCGTTAAAAAAGACAAGCAAACTTGCCCACAACAAACAAAAAATGTATTGTTTATATTTGTTGTGGGCAAACAACAATGACCAATTTATGGTGATAGCTTTAATGCCAAACATGTACACCTCTGAACGTTTTGATAATAATGGTGATAAGAATATAGACATAAGAGATGCTTTGTTGTGATGCAATAATATTCATAAAATCTATACTAATGTATAAAGCTGAAGAGTTTGTTTGTTTGTTTGAACGCGCAAATTTCAGTAACTACGGGTTTGAATTAAAAATTATTTTTTCGTTGGTTAGAGAATTTGTCGAGGAAGGCTATAGGCTAAAAAACATCGCTCTGTGACTAATACAAGCGAAGATACAGCGAGAAATGTGAAAAAAAAAAATTGGAAAATTATTAATCATTATGTTGTTCAGAGGCGTATGCTGCAAAATCGGTTCAAGCTACCCAAAAGATATGTATAAAAGAAAGTTTATTTTTTAAATGATCTAAAAAAAAGTCCTCGGCGCTATATGTCTATCCCTTAAGACGGACTCGCAAAAATGACGGGAACCGAACTACGGGTCGCGAGCGACGGGACGCGACCGATGGCGTAGGTTAGTTTACAAAAACAATTTTGAATGCCCAAAATAACTATTCTACGCGAAGTCGCTGACTCAGCTTTTTATTAATATTTTCAATGTATAAAATAAACATGTTATAATAAAACCATATAGACCGCGTCCAAAGCTAAAGTGTTAAACGCGACCCTTACATTACTTTAAGGACGAGAGACCCGGAGTTCGGATCCCAGGGGAAAAAATGACTGGATCTTGCTAAATCAATCAGTAATACGACCACAAATGTGTTCACCCCATGTCCCACAGTCCACGCGATTTCATTTATGCACATTATTGATAGATTTACATATAGTTTTAACAATCTCATATTGTACATTTTTTCTTAGTTTTAAAATTAATAAGTTTATTATAAAGTATATTGACGTATATTTAAAAAAAATGTAAAACTTACAGTTTTAAGATTTATCCAAACATTAACGACACTAAATTATTCAAGATGTGCTTTTAACATCGTTCTACACGCGTCTGTATCAAAACTTGTTCTCGTTTCGACTGACTTGATATGGGAAGCGATGTCCATTCGTTTGTAACGTATAACAATATTAATTGAGCATAACGCTTTAATATGGCGGCAGAAGCAATCGGGTTGGCGAGAAGTTTTATCAGTACTGTTATGAACTAGACGTGCCCGCGACTTCGTTCGCCTGGCTTACACATGTATTTGAATAATAATTATGAGGGTACAAGTAATCTGTCATAAATAATTCCGACAAATTTAATTACTGTGGTTCTTGCGAGTTAATCTTGATAAGATATTGGAAAATTTTCTAGATAATTTAAAAAGGAATCATTCTTAAATGTCGTTTAGTGCCGTTTAGTTTGAATCATTAGTTTCGAAATTAGCGCCCGCATACAAACAAACAAACTATTCAGCTTTATGATGGAGTATAGATGTTTCAAAACAAACCTACATATCAAGAATTCGCTTGATTTATATTTAAACAAGAAATTTACTTTTTTAAATACTTTTGTCTCCTACACCTTTTCGCGTATTCTGAAGAATATTATCTTTATTTTCGATTATTCCAATATATAACATATAAAATTGTACTGACAAGTAAAAAATTAGGATCTTTAACAAATTTTCTCTAATATGTTATGTACCTACCGGTTTCTAATTTCGTCATACTATAATTTGTTGTTGTAGATTAGTGTTTTTTATAAATTTCATATTATTTGAAAATGAATTGAAGAAGTAAGAAATAAAAATAAAATAGGTACTTACTGACCACAAGCTACACCAATATAATAATATTAAAGGTAAAATTTAATATTTTTCATCCTTAGCACCATATAATTAAAAATGATTACAAATTGAAAAAAATTACGACTCGGACAGGACTTGGAACCGGCATCTTTAGCGTTTCGAGCTGTTGTGCTAACCAATTGAGGACTAAGGACTCCACACTTAGGACACCAGCACGGGACGCTGAGGAGGACGGTTCAAGTCCTGCCCGAGTCGTAATTTTTTTCAATTCATAATCGATTTTATAGATCGATACATACTATTAATTATATAGAAAAAAGGGATACATATAATTATGTGATTTATAATATTAATTAAATCTTTAAGTATATTTAAGTCTAGGCTTGAATTTATTTAGATGTATGCCTATTGAGTCTTGGACCTGATTTGACTACAGGAAAACGCTTGTGTAGCCACGAACTATACTTAGAATAGTTTATTGCTTTGTTAAATAATACCTATAGGCGTTTATGAATCATGAATAGTTCGATGTTTATTGAATTACGTACGATTCTGTGTATAAAACAGTTACAAAGTATAAGTAAATACCCAATAATGTTATCAGTTTTCAATAAAAAACTTTAAACTGAAATATAATATAGTTAAACTACGGATCGACGTTTCGGGTGCTTGCGGGTGCAGCAGCCGTGGTCACAGGGGGACTGTATATGGTGTGTGTCTTAAATCTCTAAAGTTAAAACTCCTGTGCTACTACGATCAGCTTAATTATAATTATTAAGTAAGCACACTTTACGATCATGCCATCTCTTGGTTCATAATTTAAACTAATATGACATAAATTTTAGAAGTTCATACATGAAGTGTTATTGCCTTCGTAAGTATATACTAGATGGCACTATAAATAACTTGATGTATTTTGACGTTATTAATAGCGAATAATATTGTATAGTTTATTTGTATATTACTAACTTTTTGTTTCTTGTAGGTAGGGTAGATAGACTCATATTTAAAATTGAGAAAGCATGGAACCCTTTGGAAATGCCATTAAATCTTTATAAGTCATAAATTACAAGGTTAATGTTACAATGACAGAACAGATAAACTGTTGAAATTGTTATTGTGTAAAATGTTAAATACCTAATGTCTCTCAGCATTTGAACTTTGCTAAATCTAAATGTTGTTTGTCAAGAAGCTGTTGAATGTCTGAAACGTTTAATTTCAAAGCAATTACTGAGGACGCGTGTTTCGAAATTTCTCTAACTTATTAAGGAAGTTGAGAACATTGTCATACTTTTATTTCACTTTAGAGAAAATTTAATTTCGGCGAGTCGAAGAAGTTTAACACAATGTAAGTTCTGTAGTTGTCAAGTATCTTTTAACAAGTTTAGCAAATTCACTTTGCCTTTGCGTGATTTTTATGACTTCATATTTATGAATAGGATTTTGATCTACAAATTCATAAATGTAAACAAATAGGTACGTGTAGGTATATAATTGAAATCCTATTTCGCCTGTAGGGAATGCAGTGATCACAATGTATCTACAGCTAGTCAGTAGTTGATTAGATATATGTCTGTAGTTTACACAAGTAGTACACATTTTTTTTTATAAAGGACGCTATACAACATCTAAACAAGATGTTGTATAGCGCTGTCGACCTTTTTTGGCTTTGGATATTCGAAATTCACAGATCGAGAATGAATTGTGATTGAACTTCACGGCTCTGTCATCCATAGACAGTGGTTCGTGACCCAGACGGAGTTACGATATTCCTACACCTCACTTTATATCCAGATTTCCAGACGTAGTCTAACATGTTAGAAGATTGATTAGAACAACCACGACCCGATGATTACTAACCACTCATAGCTACCATTAGATCAAAGAGTGCGTCAAAATAAATCTATACTAATCACTGGGACTATATTTAAAATATGTATAGTAAAGTCATAGCGAGTTACTAGTCCCTAACATAAGATTGATACTTTCATTATGTCACCAAGGAATGATAAAGTACGATATGGGCTGTCGTTAACGCGTCGGGTCCGCTTTATTTCTCATTATCGCGTTATAGCCTTCAAACGTTTGCTGCTAGACGGTAATACACCATCAAACTGTTACGTGTCAGCTTAGTATGGAAAGGCGATTTGCCGAACAGGAAAATATTATTAAAACATTCGAGATATAAGGGTGGAATACAGGTCGCACGACTTTTAATCTAGTTCCATTTTAATCATTTTAAAGGCCTGTAGACCTACGGATTGTGTCATATAATAAAAAAAACCCGTGATGGCATTAAAAATAACTGTGTTTCAATAATAGAGCAGTTGCCACTTGTTGCATATATTATGGTCTAAGTAAGTAGGTAACAAATATATTTTCATTTATGTACTAGATGCGTTAGCGACTTCGTCCGCGTGGAAAACTTGTTTTGGGCATCCAAATTTGTCCTTTATATATTACTTTATTCCTCATCTTTATAAATTTAAGCTGTTACCCACGACATCGGGCGCGTGCCGTCGCTCGCGGCCCACAGTTTGGGTCCCGTCGTTCTTGCAAGATAATCTTCAAAGATAGACATATAGTGTCAGTGTCCCGGACATTTTTTTAGATCATTTAAAAAGGAGTCATTCTTCATACATATTTTTAAGTATCTTTAACCGTCTATAGTTTACGCGAATAGTACACATTTAAATAAAACACTTTAACAAGACTCAGTCTCCCCGTGACCACGGCTGCTGCAAAGCATCCAAAACGTCGGGCCGAAGTTAAAAATCATTACCAAATAAGTTTAACTAATATATCGCGTTTTAAACCGTTAAAGTGTTTTTTTTTAAATATCTTTAACCGTTTTCGCAGCGTACCCATCGGAAACCCACAAAGATTAATGATTATCCTCATTTATACCACATTTCCCGTTGTATCTTCGCTGTTAGTCGCAGCGTGATGTTTTGTAGCCTTATATCCTTCCTCGATACATGTTCTTCCTAACACAAAAATTTCAATGCGAACCAGTAGTTGCTAATATTAGCGCGTTGCTACTAAGCATTCGAAACGTCAGGCCGAAGTTATATAAATCGTAAATAAGTAATATATATCGTGTTTTAAACCGTTAAAGTGTTTTATTTAAACGACACAATTACATTAATACAAGCGTAAAATACGTATAAGTTTTAGAGCTCATAATTAAAAATATTGAAATGCAGCACAAAGCCTTTCTTTTGATTTTTTCTGACTCCTAACTTCGGAATTATGAAAACAGTTGGGCGCTTTCAAACTTCAGAGCAGTGCATTCTGGAATGTTCTCGAAATTAGTTTATGAGTAGAATTCTCTGAGGACTCGGCCGTTTTATAAGTCGCAAGACTTATTTTAATGAGTTATAAAGAAAATTTCTTGCGTCGTTGCTCTAGCGGTAAGATAAACTGCCGATCACGAGCAATGCCTGACAGGATTCGAACCGAGGGCGATTTAATCCTGGACGTTACCTAGAAAAGTATTTTTATAAAGAATTAGTAAAAAAATAAGTAATAGCCCTACATAATCATTACTTTTCACTTTAGCGACTTCGTTGCCAATAAGAAATAAAAAAAAAATTTAATCGCGGTTCGGTTTCAGTCTTGTTTCACGAATGCCTAAAGCAAAATAGGCCACTGGTGTATCTTATTTAAAAGTATCTAAATGAAAAAAGATGAACCCTATGTTTTAAATGTTCTACTCTCTCATATAAAAGCCGTTAAAATGTTAGAATCTTAACAGTTAAGACAAAACATTTTAACGGAATAAAACGTGAATAATATTAGTTAACTTATTTACAATCTGTTTCAATTACGACGTTACCTATTCTTTGCAGTAGCCATTTACGTGTTTCAGTGTATTGTTTACTCAGTCAATATATTTCGCGTTTTAAACCGTTTTATGTAAGTATTAATCCTATTTACTGTTTATTCATTTAAATGCTTAAGACGTGAAATAGTACGCTTATTTTTTATTAATTTCATTTTTAAAATTTTATTTTGCTCCCCCGTGACTATGGCTGCTACAAAATATTTTATCTATTTCGCGTTTTAAATTACAGAAAGCACTTATCTTAACATTTTTTTAAGCTCAATGAAGTAAAGCGTCACTAAAGCGTGGGTGGCTCTACTGTGGTAGAACAAGCTCAACGTTTAATCCGATCGTTTAAAAACACAGTATTAACTGCTCTGAAGGGATTAATCCATTTTGAATGTCCCAATTTACATGTTGTTTTTTGCATTGGAGACTACGTACTACTATATACGTTTAGACTTTGTCGAGATTGAAAACTAGTGTTTTGCTTTTATTCATGGTACCCTT
The DNA here is from genome assembly GCA_963661955.1 of Leptosia nina. Classification (NCBI taxonomy): domain Eukaryota; kingdom Metazoa; phylum Arthropoda; class Insecta; order Lepidoptera; family Pieridae; genus Leptosia; species Leptosia nina. The sequence goes on from CAVLEF010000007.1 coordinate 741,877, forward strand.
TGAAACCCTCTCTTAGAAATAGGACATTAAAGATCATCATGTACCTATAAGGCTATTGTTAATATATTTCGCGTTTTAAACAGTTATATTTAAATGTATCATACTCGCGTAAACTACAGACACTACAGCTGAAAGTACATTGTACAAATATAATGATTGTCTCTCCACAACAATCATAAGAATAAATATTAAAGTTAACAAATATATTTCGCGAAATTTAAAAGCTGTTACGATGAAGACCACTATATCCTGGGTTCAAATTCTGAGGTGTCAGCTAATTCCTCGGAGGGGACCTACGTTAAACCATGAGCCGTGAACATCACTAATATATTGGCAATACTTGGTAAAAGCCGCCAAGCACCATTGTAGCAGTGTGGTGGGTCTCCCTTTTGTATGCAAGAGGGGATTGTAACCCACTCGTGGGGATTTAATGATTCGAAATAATATTTTAAAATAATAAGTATTTAAGTTTTATTTTAAATATTACTTCCCGTATTCCACCTACCACTTTTTTCTTGTTAGTTTTCCACAACCGCAAACCTCGTACGACCAATACAAAGCTTCCAACGAGAAAATCTTATTATCATCGACTACTGTTCCAATAGATAAAAGTAATGGATGTTCTTTTATCTATTTTTTGTGAATGTAGGTCACGCTTGGGAAATTTAATCAGACAACCACAATAGTTCTAAGCTTAAATTTCTTTAAATACAATTCTAATTTCTTAAAAATATATTCACGTCTCTAGTCTACAGTACGCTTTGAATAATAAAAATTTTAATATTATATGTAGAAATTGTAAAGAGCCTTCGCGGCCATTTTGAAAAGCTATATGAAATTTTAAGTGTTAAACAAGTTTAATATAATAATTTCATAGATAAGACCTTAATTTGAATAGTGACGGGCGATGTCTCGAGGTGAATCACACTTGGTTAATATCTTACGAATATGGAACCGTAGTTTGTAGGTGAAAATTCTAATCTAATATGTTTTTCTTCACGTTTTCAACCAATTAAACTTTTTACCGTGTCTATGGTGAAGCTGGGAAGTAATTTACTCAGTTGAATATTAGGGATTTGTACCCAAAGTCCTCTCAATGGAGCTATTGCGATGTTGTAATTGAAGAATGTTTCTCGACGCTTCGCCGTCAGTGGATGAAATCTTCCGGAGATGAGCGTCTCTCAATAAGGCGAAAAATTAATTATGTTTTCTTTTCAATCATGACGCTCCATAAATTCGAAAGCCCGAAAAGTTATATTTTGTTTTATTATAGCGATAGTACGCCCAATATATATTTTTTCTATACAGTCGTAATGGAAGTCCATTACGACTGAATAGAAAAATATATTAGGAGTGACTTTTTTCCTAAAAAATATTTAAAAATTTACATAAGCACTTTTGCATAAAATATAAACCATCCAGTACCTACTCTACCTCTTTGTACTCTCATTAGACATTTCTCGCACGTAGTCATCTCGGCCGGACACAGTACGTCTCACTTATATTGTGTTTCGCACCTTTTTACAGTTCCAGGAAATAGTCTACGGAATATTTACTCTAACTCGATCATAAATGCCTACTTATTATTATTGGTCCCCCGTGACCACGGCCGCTGCTGTAACGTCGGTTGTTAACGTTAATAAAAAATACTTCACGTTTAGAACCGTACACAATCCTAAACTGTAGATAATAGTTATTCCTACGACTAAATATTTAGTCGTTTAACTGTTAGTAGCTCAATTGTGGAATGAAAGTGTAATCCCAATTTTCAACATCTCAATACTAAATAATTATTTAGTATTGAGATGTTGAAAATTCTACGCGGACGATGTCGCCGGCACAGTTACTAGCTGTACACAGCTGCTAGTGTATATTATATAGAATATCAACCCCTAACGTAAAATATAATCCAGTTACAATGAAACTACTATAGTCCTGGCAAATGAACGAAAATTATTCAAATCGGAACACGAATTTTGTTTACCCGACCGCAACACAGAACGTGTTTTAATTAAGCCTTAGTTAAACCGCTAATTTCGTGACCCGACCTCTGTTGACTGTGCTCTATAAAATAGGATTTTGACAGATTTCAAGTAATCCGCTTTCGCTAGTCATTCTATCTCTATCTCTATGCCTACGCACGAATAGATGATAATGACTATTTATATTTTTTTACAATTTATTCAAGATTCCGGAATGTTATCTGTTTACGCGTGTTGTGTACATTAAATTAAATACTTTATCTGTATTTATGATAGGATGGAGACAAAATAACAAGTGAACTACTCGATGGTCAATAAAACATCCCGCATATCAAGGACGTATCTTGGCTTTGGATATTCAGAAATGCACAGGCTGAAACAGAAATGCGATTAAACTTGACAGCTTATCATTTGTAGACAGTGGTTTGTGACCCGGGCAGAACTTCGATATTCCTACCACTCATTTAATATCCGGATTTCAAAACGAAATCCAACATGTTTGCATTAATTGCATTGAACATGATAAAAATGAAGGGTAACAATTTAGAAAAATAACCTCTTAACCGTTTAAAACGTGAACGGCTCCCTTGTTAAAAGAATGACTATTTCACCTTACTACTAGTAAAGGCTTAATTTTAATGACGAGGGAGCTTCGGCTAGTCGTAAAGATAGAGAATCTAGTGGTCGCGATAAGGGAGACCTTAAACTTTTTGATTACTAATTAAGGTACAGGTTATAAACAGGCAAGGTTTATAATCCTTTGTCTAGCGTATGATAATATATTTAATATACAAAATACGAACGCAATATCGTTACAAAAGAATTTATAATTGAGTGTCAATTTCATCCACGTCCGTATTCTTGAGACAGAATAAAGAACTATTAATGTATGAAATGTTCATGTTTCTAACATACAGTAATATAATACTAGCTGTTACCCACGACGTCGTGTAAGCTAATCTTAAGAGATTGGCATAAATTGTCGAAGACATTATTTTTGATTATTTAAATATCTTCTAGAACAATTTGAGCAGCACACAGAACGAAACCCCTCGAAGATAAATAACTTTCCCCGTTTTTTTCACATTTTCATCGTCTATCTCTATCCAACAACAAATAGATAAATGTTCAATTCCGGCGTTATAATATTAATGTAGATTAACATAAGAATGTCCAAATTTATATTCATAATAGAAGATAATTTGGTTCACTTCACAGAATTACAATCTCATTCTAATCATTTAATTAAAACGCGCTGTCGAACAATTTGGCTGTAGACATTTGGAAATATACCTACTGAAAGCGAAACATGGTTTCATCTCTGGAATGTGTAGAGTTTTAAGAAACATATTAGATGCGGTTTTAATCCAACTTACATTGATGTAGATCAAAATATAACTTCATTTTATAAAATGGTTACAGTTATAAAGCAACAGGTTTAGTCTTTTTTTCTCTTCGTATATTATGAACCAGAATATGCCTGGCCTCACCCGTTTTAGATTCCTGTCACGAGCGACCAGTTCTAATTAGACCTCCATTCGAAGTTCGCCAGACACGAGTTTCGTCCTGGCTTTGTGAGGTCTGGATAGATTTCTTAATCAGTTGCCGCTTGACTCGGTACCTATTGTCTTTTTTTTCTTTTATAGTTTGTTCATACTACAAAATGCATTTTAAGTTTGAACAACGTCAGATATAAGTACAGTATCTATATTTAAATACCGTATAATTATCGCTCACATTCTTCAAAGGTTCCGTTTTCAATGTTTTCAATCAAATAAAAAAATAACCTTATTACTAAGAAATTTTTGAAATATTGTATATTTGTTGCAGTTATAAAAAAAATTACAAAAAAATATATAAAAAATATGGTGTTCCTTAGTCTGTCTATGTTTACTTTAAACGTTTACTCTGATGATTATCAACTACGAAAAATTTTAACTAAAATATTACAACACAGGACAAACAAAAACAAAATACAAATGGATACGATTAATTACCAATTATAACAATGATAAAAAAGAAAAACATGATCACGATCTCGAAATAGTTTAAAATATCATACGGAAGACAGAAGAATTTAAAATACAAAAGTCCTAGTTCTTGCTGCAGTTTAATTTGAAACTGTCGAACACTTTGCATCGAATGCAATTTCACGGGACATTGAGGAGACCGGGGCAGCAAGTTGCTGTTAAATTAATACCTTTAGCGTTTATCGTTAAACGATTCTCTCAATATCTCCATCTTGCCAATAAAACTCGCCATTTAATCTGAATTGAACGAAAGTGGTAAAGTCGGCATATTGGAAGAACTCTTTTCATTTGTTCTTGGTAAGAAATGGTAAGAAAAATATATTCTGCACTTATGATTGTGATCGCCTCTGTAGTACAATGGCTAAGGAGAGATCTTAATTTAAAGCCTGAAGACACTAAATTAATACTTTCGGGCGTCGGCTTCTTGCCTGTAACTTGAACCGGTCAGTGATGGTAACTATAGACATTTCTTTACATTGTAGGGTTAGGTTTGGTTAAAAAAGGTTTTGCTAATGAATGAAGTACGAGATATTTATATGAGTTTGCCACATAGTTAATGTACAATATTTAAATAAATAGCTTATAACTAAAATACAAATAAAAACAAACAAACATCGCAACTCAACATTTAGCAAGAATTGAACGAGCCTACACCAAGACTGTTGTAAATCAATTTCTATTCGTTTCTGCACGGATCCGTTATTTGTACTCGGCCATCCAAATCTCTAATAACAGGTAATTCTCTCTCCAGATATCTCATGAATACATCGCTATCCACTCCTATTACTTCACTGGGACCCCGATTCTGTGATACCATCTGCAAGAAAAAAAATCAATAACATTGCAATCAAGTATTTGTCCCTAGTTTACGCGAGTAGTATATATTTTAACCAAATCTTTTTTAAAGCCACGTTAAGTTAACTAATATATTTCTCGTTTTAAACCGTTAAATGTATTTTATTTAAATAATCAATAACATTTCAATAATACTCCTAATAATCAACATAATTAAAAAATATTTCAAATTGTATTAATCATTTCGTATACATGATATGTCTTCGTGTATTGAAGATACCGTTAGTTTTTATACTATTACTACGTAATTCATGAAGTAACGATCGCCCGAACTGGCATTTTTACACCTAAACCTGTCTACTATACAAATATAGAATCGTATATATTGAAAAAAATTCACGACTTAAGACTCAGTAGCTCAATTGGTTAGAGCAACAGTTTAAGTCCTGGCCGAGTCGTAATTTTTCTCAATTTATTTTCGATTATTAATTTGTCTACATTTGACAACAATAGACTTTATGAACAATCAGCAAGTGAGGACGAGAGCAATTTCACAATTTTACTTCGCTTTGTTATAATCTGGCAAAAGGTAAATATAAAAGGGTGCGTCAAATCGTATCTAATGTTTCATAACTTTATATATACATAATCTCACGGTATTTTAACTTTTTACATTTCAGAACTGATACTTTTTATTTTTCTATAATTAACCTGGTATTCATGTTATGAATTTTACGCTTCACATATCAAAGCTAAATCTATATTAGGTGAAGCGTTATAATTACAATAATTATGTAATAACATAGAATATACAATATAGTCATTGACCATGTATGTATCAACTGTCATATAGATATAATATATGGCTGCTTCTCTAAATGAACATATAAGACACGCTAGCTTAGAGCACAGAACATTGTGGATACCGGTTCGAGTCACTTTTAATTTATATAATGTAAACGTTTTAAACAATTAGTGTAGTATAAAGCATTTTGATGTCACACTTTATAAAAACTAAGCTGATTAAATACTGTCTATAGTTTACGCGAGTAGTACACATTTATACAAAACACTTTAACGGTTTAAACCGCGATAGACAGATACTGTCTGACGTGACCACGGCTGCTGCAAAGCATCCGAAACGTCGGGCCAAAGTTAAAAATCATTTTTTCAAATAAGTTTAACTAATATATCACGTTTTAAACCGTTAAAGTGTTTTATTTAACTGAGCTGATATAAAAATTGTATAAGGCTTTTGCGGCTTTTTTGCAAAGCTCATCGGCTTTCAAGCTGTTTATCCGTCGAGCTCGATACATCGAGAACGCTTTCACAACTACGATGGTCGAAAAACCCGAAAACCCGAATGGGGTTCTCTTACATATTTGAATAACAAACAAATGAATACAAATGGTTTTAAATTAATTAAATATTTTACGTGGAAACTATTTAATTTAATACAAAGCCGTTTAAATCCATCAACCGCTAAATCCTAAATCACGTATGCAATCACATAATAGGAAATGCAAACCACGTAGCAATACCAAATGCGAGTCAATTTAGCGGATTTAACAAGTATTTCATTTTAGCTAGCCGAGATTGAACCTAACTGGGTTCGATTTAAAACGATTTATCGAATAGATATACGTGGCTTTGCTCGCGTGTCCATTAAAAAAATGTTAGAGATATAAGATACTACAAGACCTTTCATAGGTCATCTTCTTTCGTCCAATTCAAATACATATTTCCATATTATATGTATAGAAACTGCCTGTCCTGTTCTGTACTACAGAAAAAGAAGAAGTATAATCCAAGAAGAATATTAATAATAATATTCTATTTTTATGCTATTTATAAGCTATTTTTCTCTTATAATTCTTCTATAAAACACGTCACTTTTATGGAATGGAAGACTAATAATCCCCGGGTTTGCTTCCCACAGGGACCGACGTGTTTCTAATGAATTAAGAACTTTTCTGAGACATGTCGGTTATCCAAACCCAAAATAGGTAGGTAGACAACGCATTTTGATTAGATAAACCTCTAGCTTGTCTGCCCTCCTCTGTCTTTAATATTTAATAATGTATGAAACATTAAAGATGAAACACCCCCGCATAACCATTTTGTACCTACGAGCGCACCTTACGTGCTGCTTTAATCAATTCCAACTTCAACTAACTCCCACGCATCATTGTGAATTTCCTTCAGTGTATTTTTACATGCAACTCATGCGCAATGTAATTTCAAACTTTACAACACTACTCGTGTATAGTGGTTACGCGTGTGGTATCCTTTAACTAAACCAGTTTTTATATATATTGTATACATACTGTTCTGTTATATCTATTTAGCTACAGACATTTAGGGCACTTTAGCAGCCGGGTCGTAATTAATTTCGTGTTTTAAACCGATTAAAGTGTTTTATTGCTTATAATATATAAATCAGAGGTGACAGCACCAATTACAGTAATTATACGAGCATTCACGTTCATTATAGGGCGTCATATAATTTAGTCGTATGAACGGAATTAGAGCAATATCGAAACATCATTAACTGCAAATGAAGCGTTGAGAACATCATTGTACTAATTGGTGATAATTAACTAAATTAAGTGACGGTAGTTTGGCTTAATTATTTATTACCGGGCTATAATCCTACTGGGACTCATAATAGAGAAAAAATATATTTCGGGGACGCTTAAACATTGAAAATGTTTACCAACTAGATTACGTTATTATTTACATAATCCTAAATCTGTTCTAGTGCCCAGACTTTATTTTTAATAAACACAAGGTCAAAAATGTTATAGCGATAGCGCATAGAAATAGTTTTTAATTGTTAATCATGCCAAGTCATTTATTTGTTATATTTGAGTTTGCAATGCAATTTTTGAATACGATATTTTTTAAGGACAGAAAAGCATGGTTCATTTTGTGTTAATTTAATGAAAGGTGAAATACCCTAGCCATATAACATCTTGACAAAATGAAGTGATATGTTGAAAACCAACAAGTTGAAAAAAATATCCCCACAACCCACGACTCGCTGATAATGAGTCATACATTGCTATCAATAGAGCAACGAGCCATTGAGATAATTCATACTAGTTATAAAAAAAAAATAATATTATAGTGGTCAATTCTCAAAAATCTTTGGAATATTAACGCCGACATAAGTCGCCAATTATGTCAAATGAATGTCGACGAATCTTACTTTTTAGAGAATTGCCATAGTCTCTCGAAAAAGTAGTAGTCGACATCTCTTACTTACAGTAAATGCATCCCCTCCGTCTGCCAAGAAGTTTTGCGATATAACTTTATACGTCTTGGTTGGTTCCAGGGGTTCATACCGGGGCACTTCGCATTCAATGCAGCGGACAGTTACGTTTAGAACACGTTCGTTTCTCGGTCTCGACCCGTCGAAACTTACGCGTAGACCTGGGACAGTAATTTATTTTTTTTCCTTTAAATGTACAAAATCACAACGTGATAATATGTTAACGGGGTTTTTCATCATTGAATCGAATTGAAGGTATATCACTAAATTGGGAATTGCCCCAGCAGCATGTGAGGAGAGGTGTAGTAGAATAGTGGGGTGTATTAAAGTAGATATTGTCTGTAATTTTCGCGAGTAATACACATTAAAATAGAACATTATTAACAGTTTAAAATGCGGAATGTATTTGTTATCTTACGTGTAATTTATTTTAATTACTGCCCGACTATTCGGATGCTTTGCAACAGTTAGATAAGTTGAATAATATATTAAAATAAACAGTTTAAATAGTTTTATTTTAATATTCTAAAATACTTATATCTTTTGTAAGGGAAGATTCTGAATTGTGTTTCTTTAATAACATTAAACATGAAAATAAAGTGTAATGGTGCATATAGCTTTAACATATTGAAGAAGATATATTTCACAATATTGTGTTACAAAGAACAATCCCTCCTCTCGCGAAATTTAATTAATGAACCAAATAAGTTCGTACCGGAAAACTGCAACATCCTTGCGCCAGGCCAAGGTTGGTTAGCTACGCTGTACTCCAGCATTTCAAGTATGTGATCTCCCCGCAAATCGAATACTTGGACAGTATTCTCAAACGGCATTGATACCAGCATGGACTCAAAGGAAATGTCTGAAAAAAGTTAAGGGAAATGTAGTTGAGGGTAATTGACCTTTTATGGGGTTCCGTACCCAACTTGGGTTCGATTCGGGCAGGACTTGAACCGGCATCGTCAGCGTTCCGTGCTGTTCTACCAATTGAGCTACCAAGTCCTACACCTCATCGTCGATTTTTTTCAACTTATTGATGCATGCACCTCTCGTGCAATGTTTTTTAATTTTTTTTCAATTCATTTTCGATTTTAAATTATTCCTATAGTGCCTTTTTTAAGTTTTACGTTTAAGTATAGAGAGTTTAAGTAGTTTATACGAGTACCTAGCACTCATTCTAAAATAAAGTTTAAATTTATAATCAAATCGTAAATTTTGTATTCGGATCTATTAAAACACATTATAGTAGAATATTTCTACTCCACATAATACTCGTAAATACAGGCTGATGTCATTTCCTAACATTCTAGCAGATTCATGAATAACCAACATCCCTTGGCTTCCGAACACTTGAACATTTCAGACGCACTTAAGTGGAATGTAATGGTCAGTCGTCGGTTACCCCGAGCCGAATGTAAACGTAAAGTGGTATAAATATATAATGATGTTTCTCGTACCTCCATCGGAGATATCAGCTCGAATAGCTCCTCTGTTCATCGCGCAGAAGTGTGCGTAATGCCATCTGTCACCTGAAGCTCTATCCAGCGCCTTAAACAGATCAATTACAACGGCTTTAAAGGAAAGACTTTAAACAGTTTAAAACTCCAAATGTATTTGGGAACTTATTAAAACTGTATTTTATTTACGGCCCGACGTTTCGTGATGTGTCCCATTGAAACCACGTGTGGCCGTAGCAAAATAAATGGAAACGAGTTAACTAATATATATCGTCTTTTAAACCGTTTAAATTGTTTTATTTAAATATGTACTGCTACTTAAAGGTGTAACATTCATCTTTAATTGTTCGGCTTTCTACTTTCATTGTTTACAATGAACCGTTCCCGGTTATAGCAATTAAACTTACTGCATGCATAAAGGCATCACAAATCAGGTTCCCCAGATTACATTCGCCGCAGCGACAGTCCGAAGACAGATGTACTTTCGATTCACCGACCTTCCTTCGAGCTAATTCGTTTATTCTTGGCAAATACTGATTGATTTTCTCCATCACCTCCGCATCTGTAATATATATGTAGAATTAATTGTACTCCTTTAAATAAGACTGTTATCGTTTTAAAATGCCACGTATTGTAGTTAACTTGTTTAAACATTTATTTAAACTACAGTAATCGTGGTTACGAAGGGCAACGTCTTTTCAAAGAGTAGTAAGTAAATAGTTAAATAATAGTTAACTGATATATTTCGCATTTTAAGCCGTTAAGAATGTTCATTTAAATTATTTTTGTTTATAGGTAAGTAAAATTGTACATAATCTTTCTATGGTTTAGAAGATAAAGCTTGATATAAAATTTATTAGGAACTCATGTTATAAATATTATAAAAAGCATAGAATTATAGGGTGTAAATACTGTAGTGTAAAGGAAAATAAGAAAACGGATACAGAGAAAAATGTATTACTTAATTCAGTAATTTATTAACTTGAGTCAAATCATTTCACCAATTGTAAGTAAATTTCACAGCGATTAAGATTACCCTGTGCGACATCATTTCCAAGGTAATGTGGGTGCCCATTCCAGTCAAGAAGACGACCGGCTTCATCGAAAACTAATCTAATCTCTCCAAGAAACTCTGTGTGCGCGGCTGCTTGTACAATCAAAACCTTAAAAGAAAAATTATATATATAACAAAATACAACGCCCTTTTGTATTCACTCATTGTGCTGAAATGATATTCAGAAGCTTACTTTCCCCGAATCATTTTCAACTACAAGAGGATAAGGTCCGTATGGATTAAATGTAGTGTTTTCTGGTGGGGTCCCATTGTACAGCAGCGTGTGACTATGTCCTCCAACAATTATATCAATGTCAGGTCCAGCACGACGGGCTATCTCTCTGAAATAGAAGATTTTAAATTTAAAAAAATATATTTAAAATTTATGAATACTAATTATTACACAAAAAATAAATAAAGTGGATTATCTAAGAAGATAAAGATTTTTGCGTCATTTGATTCATTTGATTTTATTTTTACGGTAGACATAACGTTTAATACAAAAAATAGTTTAAGCAATAATACCACATTCTGTATACATACTGATCGATTTGAATACCGCAATGTGATAGAACTACAATAATATCAACGCCCTGCTGAGTTAACTTTTCTGCTTCTGCCTTTACTGCTTCTACTTCATCTGTGAACTTTAGTTTTCCAGTCATAGCTAACTCCTAAAATGTTTAAACTTCTTCAGCTTTATCGACTTTAGGTTATTTAATTATTGGTGTTAAAACTTTACTTACATTAGTATTTGCTATAATAACGCCAATAATACCAATTCTTCTTCCATTCTTTTCCACAACTATGCTTGGTTTGTATAAGCCTTGAATAGACGGTTCTTCGTCAGCTAAGATATTTGCAGCAACTACTTCGTGGTTTAAATGTTGAAGGTACGGCACTAAATCTGGTAATCCATGGTCAAACTCATGATTACCTAGTACCTGAATATTTGAATGAGAATTTTCTAAGAGTAGTCATAGATAGTATAAATATTATTGTGGATTAGTGTCATATTAATGGAATGAAAACTATTGTTGTCTAATAAAATAATGTTATGTTGAAATTTACGTGTAAAGTACTAATTGCATTTAGTAAATTAGCTTGTACAAATTGTAAGGACGTACCTATTATAATTTTTGCACGTATCTTTGTTTATTCGATTCTCTATGTGTACTTACGTGTGCATCATGGTAAATCATATTCATAAAGTCTTGCGTGACATTCCACTTCATTAAGATGTACCATATAGTTCCTTGGAAGCTGTCACCACCGTTTAGGACTAGCGAATTCGGTTCATCTGCAACTAGTTCTTTAATCCTTGTTGCTAAGCGGCCAAATCCCCCAATACAAGGCGCTACAGCTGGTCTACAAGAACCACCGGTGGGACTGATTTCCATAAACCTTGCAATGGAAAAAGGATATTAAGTAATCCAACCAAAGTTTTTTTTAATATTTTGAATTAAAGCTATTTGGATTGATTCTATTTTTTTGAACCGCCCACCAAAATCACTATTGATGAAAATAAGGTAGTAGATTTTTCTTTCCAAATAACATTTTTCTAAGACCAACAATTGTATTTATAGTTTAAGAAATATTATGGTTTTATGAGATAATGAAAAAAATCATTTGTTGTGAGACAAATTTGATCTTAAGGTTGAAGTGGGTGCCGTGGGTAGAGAGAAATAGTGTCCAGCTTTTCAGACGGAGTCTTCATATTTCTATCGTTTCAGAATAATAATACATTTATTTTACAAATATGTTAGACCCAGTGGAGATCGAACTCAAAACCCCTTCATTGTTTGCCATACATTGCCACAATGCGACCAATGTGCCAAAAAGCTTCTAATAATAGACTTTTTTTGTAAAATTTTGACCCCAACCCTAAAGCTTGCTTGGGGGGCCCCTTTTTTTTTTTTTTTTTCCCCCCCCCCCGGGGGGGTTTTTTTTTTTTTTTTTTAAAAAAATTTTTTTTTTTTTTTTTTTTTACCCTTTTTTTATTTTTTAAATAAAACCTTTTTTTTTTTTTTTTTTTTTTTTTTTTTTTTTTAATGTAATTAATATTTTTACCACAAAATATTCTCGAAATTTTTTACAAACTTTCTAATTAAATTGTAATTTCATTTCATACCTGGCATGGAAGTCGTTGTAATGTATAATATTCAATTCATAATTCTGACTAAACACAGCGACAAACAATCCTAGAAAAATTAATTCCCGCATTTTCACATCTCACTCACTTCACGCCTAAAATAAAACTAACTCACTTTATCTGATAAAACAATTAAGGTGATGTCTAAACATAATCCCTTTATATTTCAGGAGTTTCAATAAAGTGGCAAAAGAGATAACAATATCGTATGCCCAGGGTACTAATTACTTTCGACCTTAGTGTGTTCTACACAGACCGCCTATTCAAAATAATTATTCAAATGAAACACTTTTAACGGCTTTAAACGAGAAACAATACGCAAATTATACTTCGTGACTACGGCTACTGCAAAGCACTCGAAAAGTCGGGATGTAGTTTAAATAAATTTAGAATAAGCTAACTAATACATTTCGTGTTTTAATTAGTTTAAACTATTCTATTTAAATGTATTCTACTCGTGTAGACTATAGACAATACTGTAATTAATGATGAATGCCTTGATATCATTTACATTAAAAATTAACAACCGCACTTTTTAAACTATATATGGACATTGTAAAATTAACAATTTCTATATTATAATTATGAATATCTCAATTTAAAGATATAATATTGAGATATGTTATTATTAAGAATTAAAAAAAACCTATTGATGTCCCACTGTTAGCCTTTAAAAGCTACACCCACTAGTAGACAAGGCAGTTATTAAAACACCAAAGAGAAACCAACTTTTTCATCCTTTATTTCCAGTTCAACCGTCGCCTAAGCCCGTGACTGACATTTTGCAATCTATCAGAAGTTAATAAATTATGGATACAATATTATGGAAATTGCAAAGCGAGAGGACTAGACTAGGTTTAAACTAGTCTAACCTCAAAATAGATATCATCGATCATCCGTTGGAGAAAAAATGAGATATTCTGGTTTTCCTTTATATATACAATAAGAAATACATATTATTACTGTACTAAGATATATAAATAAATTTCAAGCCACTATATGGTACCTGTGAAGTATCAACAACTATATATATATGTCTATATCTCTTACGCAAATAAATATTAGAACGCGAAATATATAAGTTAACTTGTCTAGAACTAATTTTAACTATGGTCCTGAAGTTTCGGATCCTCTGCAACAGCCGTGGTCACAGGGGGCTGAAAATAAAGGTATTTTAATGTCATAGTTATCTGCTACGCTAGCGCCATCTGTTTTCTCGTAGTTGATTTTTTGAGGGACTAACTAGGCCCTTACGTGTACGTGGTACCTTTTAAAAATTTATTTCATTCTTAATATACGTAATTTCGGTTTGTTTTATGTAGTATATTTTACATAAAATTTTTATGTACAGTAAATAACTTCTTGTATTTTGTTGAGATTTCATTTACAATTTCAGTTTAAAAATTGATACAATTTCTATTATTAAATAAATTTTTTAATTCAACATCTACCACTCGCGAACTCAATGAGTATATAAAAATGTCGAACTGACCAAATATTATACAATATATTTAACGGAAGTAATACTGTTCGTCAAGAAGGAAGTTCATTCAACATCATTCCAAACTTCACTCTTTAAAAGTTAAACAATTTTCCACTAACTTCGGAGTAAGGATAAGCATACGATTCTACTTTTTTGAGATATTTCTTATGTCAAAGTGTTTCACCTATTTTATATTGCTTCTTAGTTTCGAAATAAATTCTATTGTAGACCGAAATATCGTAAGAGTGGTTAACTAATTAATAACGTTCGTATATTTTTATTAAACATTTCAAGGTTCAAGCCCGGCTTAAAAGGCGAAATATATAGCTTATTTTTATTTAATTTAGCTAGGGCTGGATGTTTCGGATTCTTTGTCAGTAGCGTTATTTTAAAATAATAATAATAAAACTCTTTGTTGCACAACACTTAAAATTACATATACAAAATAATACATTTTTTTGCAAAGGCGGCCTTATCGCCTATGGCAATTTCTTCCAGGCAACCTTTGCTTGTCGAATTACAAAAAAAGTGTAAACGCAAGCTATTGATCTGATTTCTGACATTCTTAACCCGTTTGTTCGTCATCGTCACAACGCGTTGCCACCTTCTCCCCAAGGTCTGACTGCAAATAAGTAATAAGGATGCGTAAACATAGCTAATTGAAATTTTAGCTAGAAAACTTCTGGCTGAGGAACTTCCTTACTTCTAATTAAGTGATGAATTATGTATTGAAATACTTTTGTCCCCTTTCCTACCTCCCTAAATCTATTTAAGCGGTCTAGAAAATACAATTTTAATAACTATGACTTTTTACAAATCCAATTGTTCAACCGAATTGGATCGCAAGAGATCATGGATTCAAACTCTGAAGTAAAGTATTATGTAATGTCTGTACTTTACGCGAATATTGCACATTTAAATAAAACACTTTTAATGGTTTAAAACGCGAAATGTAACTTTATATTTATTTTCCCCGTAAAGCATCCGAAATGTCGGGCCATTGTAATAATAAGTTGTAATTGTTAAAATAATTTATTTATGTTAAGTAGTGTTAATGAACAGCGTATAGAATTTCTACTGGCACGTAAAAAGAAATAAATGTGTCTTTTCTCTGATCGAATTTGGATGGACTTGTAGGAACGGTTGTCACTTTTTTAAATTATTTCAATGATAATTGTTTAGTATATGATTAAATACTGAAATCTGTTTCAAATATTCAAATTTTAAATCTAGAAGAAGCACAGTTTGTTTATCGTTAATCCGAATTAATCTTAATCTAAAACACTAAACCTCGACTTCACAGATAATACTCATATCAAGGCAATCGTTTTAGTTATAGCGATACGAGATAAGTAATGTCATAATCTCTGCTGTATAAAAATAAAAATACATATACAAAAATATGTTTTATATATAGTTCCAAAGATGGATCGTGGGTTCGATTTCTTTACCAAGCCTTTTTAAATTAAATAAAATGTGTGTTCAGATTTACTCGCAAGAACCAGACGGTAATCAAAAAGGTCGAAATTCATATATTATTACCAATTATTTAAATTAAAACCCATTGAATTGAAATGATTTGAGATGTGTACCGATTTGCACTAATTGAGCACGGAATGCTATAGATGGCGTTTCGATCTGTCGATTGGCGA
Organism: Leptosia nina; assembly: GCA_963661955.1. Taxonomy (NCBI): domain Eukaryota; kingdom Metazoa; phylum Arthropoda; class Insecta; order Lepidoptera; family Pieridae; genus Leptosia; species Leptosia nina. Next base: position 757,756 of record CAVLEF010000007.1, read on the forward strand.
CGACTAAGATGTGAAAAATATTAAGGCTTTAAAATACCAATTGCTTGTTAGATAGTATTTAGTTTAACTATACGACGACATAGTTACAGTCTGTAAGAAATATATCTTCCTTTTTACGTATCACATAGCGATAGTTCGAAATCCGATATCACTGTTGTTTTTCTCTGATTGGACCTCCGTTATTCAGTTGTATATCGAAAGGCGAAATCCTAAAGAACATTGTGTCAATCTTTGTCAGATAATCTTATTTAGGCTACGTCAAATGAGACGTCTTCGAAAAAACTACACGACTTTACCGTGAAAATATATGTTGGCTAAATAAAATGGATGAGAGTAGAAATAATTTTAGTTTCATTATATGTCAGATATAACTTACATTGTGTTAATAAGTCAATGTTTTCTTGATTGCAAGATTTAGCACTAGATGTCACCTGTTACACCGCGATATCGTTGTGATGCATTAAAATAGTGTAAGTGCAAGGTAGTGTAAAAAAACCCTAGTCCTAGGGGCCTTTCCCCCGTCGGGGTACTCTTGGTCTATCGTTAAAACATGGTGAGCTAAAATGAACTTCGTGACCCGGACGGAATTTATATATATCTATCCAGTAATTAGATATCCAATTACGAAGTCCAACATGTTTCGGAGGAATTATAAATTTAAAAAAATTTGAAACATGCATCGAACCCGTTGATTATTTATGCAATATGGCTGGTCAAGTGAACATTGCTACCATTTGACTAACGAGCCCGTCAAACGGTGTTTCATTGTATTCAATATACTAATTTCATATTTTTAATCTTAGAGTACACAAACCGTGTATCTGGTAGCGGTAACAGATATACGAAACTTGAATTTATGTGACAGTGTATTGATATAATCTAACCGAGCGAACATTTCTGTCTATTGAAATTGATGCATATCCCATTATTATAATTCAAACACTGTGTGGTTCTTAATTGCATTTGAATATCGGTTATAATTATGCAATGTTTAACGTCAATTTATACATTAAGCCCATTTTATCGGGCATATAATTCGGATAAATTAATTATTCACGATATTAGGTTGTTTTAATGTTAGAATTTATTTAAGAAAATAGAAATTATATTCGATTATTTATTAATAATGTGTAAACATCTTTCATAATTGAAAATATCTAATTTAAGAAATGTAATACTTATGTTCCTTTGGATATTTACTGCAACTACGGTTGATTATTTTAAAATCTTAACTAGAGTTTATATATAAGATATTTTATTTGCGATTACAAGAAAATATATAACGAATATTTCTTTAGAACGATGTGGGTGCCGATTCAAGCCCCACCTGTGTCATATTTTTTTTTATTTTAATAGATTTTTAATTTACATTAAATTTCTCCTTCTGTCTCGAGTTAATTTTTAACATTGTTTTAATTACATTATATATTTTAATAGCTTAAAACACAATACATATTAACTTATTTTTAAATTCGACACGATCCGATCGTTTCAAGTGATTTTTATAATTATTTATTTGCAAGGCAAGCTAACGGCACCCATCAATGAAGAATGGAGATATTTATCACACATATAAAACTTTATAGGCGTAAGCTTATTGTCCTTCCTGAAACGAAACATAATTAAGACTGCGTACGTCGTCTCGAAAACATCTACGGAGCGTGACGAATGTTAACATCTAAATAGGTTAACTCGATCCAAAGCACAATTCTATTTTAACAACCCTCACAATTTACGACGCCGTAAAGTGCAGCATTCGTAAAATGTTGGAATCAGATAACATTAATAGGACGTTTATATCTCTTTGAGGCCTGTTGGGTGCTTATGCCAGATGTACGGTACCAGCTTTATGCCTTTGATATGTTGAAATTGAACTTTTAATATTTTTCACATTCTTTTGCACGTGATGTCGAATACTGAAGAGGCTCCTAGATAGGGCAGCACTGATGATCGACGAAAATGGACGGGAAAAAAGTATGATGATTAGATGACCTGTAGTCAACGGTACGACCTTAACCAGAAATTGTAGATTCTTCGTCCAAGATAGAACGGTAGGACCTTTAAACGGTATCATCTTGGAAAGGGATAGAGAGACATCAATTATTTATTGATAAAATCGTCGGGCGACATCGTCGAATAGAAAACACAGTGTACACAAAATAAAATAAAAGCTCAAGCAAACAAATGCAGAAACAATAGCGTCGTATGCATAATACAATCGCCGGAGTGGTGGAAGGAGGGCCGATAACAGGAAAACTTTTGGTTCTATCGGCTACTACGGCAAGACTGCTTTTAAAGTGGGATTATCCATCGGTTTATGGCGCTGGATGGGACATCCCTGATACTGCTTGTGAAAGGTTTTATTGTTAGTGGCGTGGTATAAAATGCGATGAATTTTTTAAACATAATTTTCTTGTGTTGAAATGCACATTTAATATATATATATATAATTTAACTACAGCCCGACGTTTAAGCTTTTAAAGTAATGAATTTATTTAGCGTTTTAAACCACTCACAGTATTTTATTAAAATGTGTTCTTTTCGAGTGAACTACAGACAATCCTTAATTTCCTTTTATAAGAGAAAATATTATATTTTAAATAGTTCAGAAAGAGCTTAAATAATATTATATTATTATTTTCATTCAATTATTTTACTTTGATTTTCTTCAATTCTATTACAAATATGACTCAAATGACGCTTGTCCATCAAAAAATCAAATGTTCATCACAAATGTCAATTATATTTCGTGCCATGATTGTAAAATACGAGACTTAAAAGACTGTTGACACTTCCCACATTTGAGTGAGTCTTATATAACTAGCAAGTCTTATAAAAAAAGCATAGAACGAGGTTGTTAGTTTCTGTCACATCTAGTTTCTTTAGATCCAACACCTGTATTTTAACCAGATATCGCGAGATAATGTAAAATAAGCTTTCCTACAGCTTCTTATGAAAACTTCAGCTGTAAATTTAAATGACAAGTTAGTAGTTTTGTAATCTTCTAGTGTTGCTATATTATCGTATAGGAAGTTGAATCAGGAGTTTTAATGATATCATTTTCAAGCAATAGAAGAAGGACTTGTTCATTTATTTATTCAATAAGTTATAACGGGCATGATATACAAAAACCACTTGGCAGTAAGTTCACGTTAAAAATACAATTGTGTTAAAAGTGTTTTATTTAATAATAATATTAATCAAATTCTTTACTGCACAAACTTAAACATAAGAGCTTATTATAGAATTATAAATACAAATCTCCTTCCTATGGCAATTTCTTCCAGGCAACCTTTGCAGGTAGATATTAAAAAAAGAAGAAAATTACAGTAAAAAAGTAAATGTCGGAAAGGTGTCGATGTAGGGAAGCATTAGAAGGTCTTGAATGTAATTAATTATATCCCAGTGAGGCCAAAACATATTATAAAAAAAGTATTTCTTGGCATTTAAATGTGTACTACTCCCCGAATTGATAGAAAAAAGTTACTACAGGTGTGTAAAATCCCAATACCTCTTTTGGGGTATGGGTCTTTTCGGCATCTGTGTCACTGATCAATTTTATTCACAGGTATGTAGTTAAACACACCCTATTTGATTGAAATTTTCTTTGCCGGGACTAGAACCCGATTATTCTCATGCTTAACCCAACGCTAAGCATTTTTGTTTAACTTGAGAGATACGGACGCGGCTACCATCCATACAAATAATGATTCTATTTTTCGATAATATATGCATATAATAGCTTATGTCCCTATTGTATGTTAATTTACGTTTAATCGCATTACTATCAAACAGTGATTTAGTATTTACATAGTTTAAGTTTTGTTCATAAATAATTTGTTATATTATGTTACCTCGTCTGACCACTGTAATATCTCTATATATTTTATTGTTGTTAAAGAAATTGAAAACGATGTTTTTCAGGATTGTATTTATACGAATTTTGTATGTGTATGAAGCAAAGTAATAAGATTTGGGGTAGGAATGCACCGTTACTACAGATTGTGCACTTATATATATATATATTTTTTAAATAGTTACTTAAAATATTCTAAAAATTTTGTAAATTAAAAAAATATTGACTTATTTTGCAGGTTCACAAAATTGTTTATTTAATTAAACATTCAAGTTTACTTACATATTGTTGTATACATTCTATATGTTATTATACGTTAAGCAATCTTGGGCATGGCAAACATTTGTTTGCCATATGAAATAGATTTGATTTCATAATCGTAACATTTCATTATCTCCGTTGTTGTTTAGTTTAAGGCTTTAATATAAATTTTATTGGTGGGGCTCATAAATAAAAATTAAAAATCGTTTCGCTATTGGTTTGCCGTTGCAACAGCCCGTACAGAAAAACTATTTTTGTCTAAGGCTTCTGCTGTATTATGCAAAGCTACTTGGGATTTCGAGCTGGTCCAAATTTATTTGTGTCGACGAACGATCAACATAATAGATCACGCAGTGGTATTTAACACAACAATTAATGCATAATGAGTGCGATAATAAATGAATTTTGAAACACATTTTGAAACATTGTGAGCAGATTATCGTTATCTTTCGGATTAAATGCGTCATCAATATTGATACAGCTTTTTAATCACAATATTTGTATTTGCAACTAGTTTTATTCGACGGAAATTATACTTACTCGTAGCGGCCACTCTGCCGCAGAGGAAGAATTCTTATCAATTTATATTTAATAATATGTTTTATTGAATTGGTTATGAAGTTTAAAGCACGTTTATCAAATTTTTACCACAAAATCAAAAATCAGATCTACACAACATGAGAATATTGTTGATTCGTATTTATTTTTAGGTTATCATATGCTGAAATAAAACACTCTTAAACCGCGAAATAATAAGTTTAACCGTTACATTACGCGTTTTAAACATTGAAAAGTGTTTTATTTACATCTGTGATCCTGGCGTAAACTACAGTCAATTTTCAAACATTATGGTTACAGATTGGCTTTGCAACAAGTTCAAAAATGGCTTTGAATGAACCTAATAAGCTTTCCGGGAAATAATTCAGTGGCTACATGGAAATATGGCGCGCATTGGCACTTTTCCAAACAGTGCTTGATGCTGCTTTGAAAGATAGCGGGCTTAACTCAAGCGCCTTTCAAACCTATTTCAAACCGAAAGGCTATATCGCTTTTATTTACGACGCTTAATACAATTCTCAGGTTATAGACTGCGCACGGTATGGGACCCAATGCTTCTATTTATCGGCACTTTTTATGACGGACTAGGCGTTTGTTTGTTAAGGCCTAGACCAAGGGTGCCCGAAGATGGGGGCATCAGCTGGATGGATACTTGCCCGTGTGAGGGCACGTGGAAAAAGGGGACCTTGTCTGCGAAGGGTTAGCGAACTCGGCGCCGGCGCAGTGACAAGGGTACGCTAAATCATCTTCGGAGTCGGCTCGGACATCTTGCGGCCTATTCCATACGGGGTTGTAAATAAATAAAACACTAACAACTAAATCTACAGTTAATAATTAAGTCTAGGGTACGTTCAATTTATGTTAATTTGTTTCTCAGCCAACAAAAGTTCATTAAAAAAAAACTGTGAAGTTTAATCGCGTCTGTGGATTTCTGCATATCTAAAGCCAAAATAGGTCGAGAAGTTCCTCTGTCAGAAAAATTATAAAACAATATAACTCAAATAATTTAGGTACAACGCCTCTAGCAGAAATATCAACTCTTCAAAAACGCTTATCCTAAAACCGTAGATTTGGCAGTCATCCAAAACTTGGTATGATCCCCATTCCGTAGAGATAGGGCTTTGCTTGATTGCACATCCGGCTAACTTTTGACTTCTAAAAGATTTATAATTCAACAGCGCTATGCAAAAGTGAATGTGTAATTGTATAGCTGCATTCTCTTTACTTTTTTATTTTCAGATATTTAAAAAGATAAAAAAGAAATTACGAATCCTGTAGATAAAAGATGCCTTTTTAAAGGCTGTTTTAAGTCTAGGTATAGTATTAAGAATAATAAAATGAATTTTTATTTCAAATTTAAATTAAAATGTAATAAGAATCTATATTAACTGTAGTGCATAATGATAATATTCCCCTACTCATTTCTTCAAGCCTCTCTATTTGGCAGTTATTAGGAAAAAAGCAATTTTACATGAAAATGTTTCTGTTCAGGAAATCATTTTTTTTGAGAATTTTTATAGTGCACTGCAATTAAAGTCGCTTTAATATCTATGAGGATTTCGAAGTTACGTTTCCTACATTTATAAATTCAACAATGTTTAAAGGTTTTTGATTGAACTTGTTTTTTTAAGATAAAGGAGGACTATACTACCCCTTACAAGTAAGGGGTAGTATATTTATGTAAGATGAATACGCTAGCTATATACAACATTTTAAGAAGTGGCACTGTTGACATACTTATTTCAGTCTTGGATGTCAGTGATCCACAGACTAAAAAAATCACGCCTTCAGACACAGAAATATACCAGCCTAGTAAATTATTCAAGGTTTTATGTGTACATGTGTAAGTTATAAATATTCATCATTTAATTCGTCTAGGCCTCCATTGTTGCTTCAATATTTTCTCATGTTTAACTTGATTCGGCAAAGGCTAGACAACCCCAAGTTAATAATTTATTAGACTTGTATTCAATAATTCATCCAACAAAATGCCTGTTCAGTTAAGATCGCCATATATTACGATTATAGCTCAATAGGGTATAATAATGATACCCTCTGCTTATTCTACATAGAGTTAAACAATCTAAACGGTTTAATAAAACTCTTTTAACGGTTTAAAGTGCGAAATGTATTAGTTAAACTTACACATTATTTTACTTCGGCCCGACGTTGACATTAGTATATTTTGCTTTTTAAACCGTTAAAAGTGTTATATCAATGTGTACCTACTACTCGCGTAAATTACAGACAGCAGTTGATCTAAACGATATTACATAAAGTACATAAACTTAAATAAACTTCTATTTACGTAAGAAAACTTTAATGTTCTTATCATGTTATTGCACAATATGATGACAGTATATAAATAAAAAGTCAATTTCAATTGCAAAATTGTGCTACACGAGCGAGACTTAAACAGACAGCACACACACACGTACAGCGTTCCGTGCTACTGCGAGCGTTTAAAATTTTATTTCAATACTTATATTTTTAAGTAGTTTGCGTAAAAACAATTTCGAAGACACGACCACGACACGACGAACAACGTGTCGTTGTTCTACTGACTGAGTTACCGTGTGTTTACATAAAATATAGCTATACAATACAAACTGTCTGTAGTTTACGCAAGTAGTACACATTGAAATAAAACACTAACGGTTTAATACGCGATATATATTATCTAAAATATATCGCGTTTTATTTAAATATAGCCATATAAGTTCATATAATAATTTACTTGTAACTGAGAATCATCTAAATAGACTCTTAGATTTTACACCTCTTTTATAATAACTTTACGATCCACGATACAGCCATATTTTTATGGCCCTGTATAAAGTTGAGCGGAAAGTGGTGGTTAAATATAAACCAATTGTCTTCTTTATTGGCTTCATCAGCACATTTACGGCCAATGTCGCATAACTCGGTTAAGAGAATGTTCTAGAAACTGAGTCTAGAAACTTCTATTTAGGCTGTTATACTGTTAAGATTAAATCGTTTTATTTTCATATTCAGTAATAAGTTTTATATGTTAGTAAGTAAATTTATTCCTTCAGCTTCTTATTTCTTCAAATAAATTATTTTGATAGGGGTGGACAGATAAACATGGAGTTGGTATTCTGGTTTTGGAAATTCAGAAATCAAAAGACTGTAGCCGAAGCTTGAAATTACATTATAGTGCACGGATTGGCGATATTCCTTCCATGGATTATGCTCAAATTCGCCAGAAATCTAGCACGTAGAGAAATTTTGCACTGGTTTTAAAAAAACATCATACCACCGTATAGGAATCGAATTCACATCCCGTTGTTTGTTAGTCATTACTAACAATGGATCAAGAAGTCTAAATCACTTTACATGAAACCCTCACAAGTGACGGGGAAGGGGCGGACCACGGCTGCTAAAAAGGATAATGTAAGGCCCTAGTTAAATTAAAAATAATTTAACCAATATATTTTGCGTTTTAATCCGTTAATGCTTTTTGTAAATAAGTACTGCTAGCGTAAATTAAATTATACACAATTACTCAATTTATTAACCTTTTTCCTGTAAAAAGTGAAATCACGTTTTACCCCGTGGGGCATGGGGCTAACACATTTGTGTAATCGGTTTTATTTACAGGCAACTTTGACGACTTAGTGTTATTTCCTACCCTGTGATTCGAATCTAGGACCGCGTAAAACGTAATGCTAACACGTAATCATTTAGCTACAGAGGTGGTCGACGTCTTCCCCATAATTGAATCTTGAGATCGTTCGGCGTAAGAAACGTATGAATGCTCATGCAGTCCCGCTCAGCATATTTCCCTCGTCGTGCAATCGCTGGGTACATTGGCCACCTTCCAAGCACCACTTGGCCGTTTAGTACAGATTAATTGTAACTACTTTTGCCAAATGCACGTCGCTTAGATTTATTGCATTTTTGTTCAAATTTAAGAGCGCTTCGCCGCATTCAATGTATGTCTTTAAAATTTCGATTTTTTAAACTGAATTGTAATTAAAAAGATATATAAGTCATTGTTTTACGGCTAAAGATACACATTGTTAAGTTGTTAACGCGAGTACTACATATTTAAATAAAACACTTGTAACGGTTTAAAACGTGAAGTACATTTGATTTTTTTTTAATTTGTGGGGCCGTGGGTCAATTAAATTAGAAATTAGTTATTCATATATTTCACTTTTTAAACAGTTAAAAGCGTGTAAATGAACATGTATTGCTCGTGTAAACTACAGACAACGCTTTTAAACTGTATAACTTATATAAAGTCAGTTGTCATATTTTATCATTGTGACGCGGTGTTTCGAAACTAACACACATTCGGCTTTTGGCTGCAAGTTGCTGCTAACATGGCTGCTAAATAAACACTACGCTTTATAAAAAGTGATTGAGTAAAAACTATGGCAATAGATGAAACAAACTTAGATTTTACTATACTATACTAGTCTTTGACAAGAGTATTCAGATTTTCAAACAAAATCTCTGCAACAAATGAACGAAAAAGACAATAGAATGACGTGCAAACGATGTTTTAGAAGTAGAAAGAAACTTGTTAAAAATTGAACAAACTCTACGAAAAACGTCGCTTGTTTTATTATATATTTATAAAGAAAGGTTTGGGAAATGAAAAGTGCTTCATTCAAGTTTATGTCTAGAGAATAATATTTGTTTATTAATTTTTTAAGTATACCGTCACGATACCGTTAGAACGGTTTTTATTGTAATAAGCCAGGGTTCCCCTACTTTTTTTGTCTAGACCCCCTACTTATCTGATATTAATTTCCTATAAATTTCTAACTGTAGTGAAGTTTAATATTAAGAATTTATTAATTTAATTTAAATTAAAACTACTTAAAATAAAATGTTACAAGTCCAAAATGAATTTTAGAAACATATATAATCATTTTTTTACTTCATGGGTACTTTTATAAATAATGTATATATTTTGATATTATAAGATAGTATTATGTAAGTAAATAGGTGCTGTCCATGTTGTGTTGAGATCCACTATCGTGGACCTCAAAAATTGGGGGTCCATTTCATGGACCCCCAATTTTTTTTCTCTGACGTAAACCCCCTTGTAGGTTGTCATAGACCCCTAGGGATCGATATAGGTCACATTGGGAGTCACTGTATTAAGCGAATTTATCTTCTACTTTTTCGAATATCCAGAGGCAAAATGGGTCGACAAAGCATTTTTTATCACGTGAATTCTTGTTTGTCCTTCTATAACAATAATAAAAAAAATCTCAGGAGTTAAGTACTGTTACTGTTACACAATTTAATTAAACATTTTTAATGCTTTACAACGCGAAATATAATAGTTAAATTAAAAATCAACAATAAATTGAAAAAAAAAATTACGATACGGGTATAATTTGAATCTACTACATACTGCGGCCCGTCTCCTATATTTACACCATTGAGCTACCGTGATCTGTAAGTCATCGTCGAATTTCAACTCCAAATGTCATTTTACATCCAGTTTAATACTTCATACAAGTCACACTACATCTAAATGATAGAGCGGTCATTTTATTGTCTTCCCAACCCTTTTATGAAACTTATTATTTCACTAAATAAATAACAGTCCAACAACTAACGTTTCCAAACCGTAGGTATCGCTGTCCTAATTTAGATTGAGGCCAACTTAACGTAAATGTACGTGGTGGGCACTTTTTTTGTTGTTTAACGGTCAGTGGTAATTTTAAACGGGCGTGGTGTTTAGAATGGAGGGCGAACAAATCACCGGGGGTTGGTTAAACTTTAAGATAATAAATATATCCAAAAAGGTAACGTAAAACGCGAAACATCTTCGTTACTAGCTAATCCGGCAAATGTTGTTTTGTTACTTGCATTATTGCTTTTATTTTGTTGATACAGCAGCTACATAAATAATTGATAATAATGCATTTGTTTCGATCAAATTTAATTACCATAAAAATAGCCTATTATTCTTGGAAGCCTATCTTATAAGATTTACAAACATTTGTTTAGACAATTTAAAGAGAAATCACTCTTTCCTACATATTTTTTGGTTCGTTGAAGGTATATTTTCACAATTTCCATTTTTTTTTCCGCTCCCATTAGTCACAGTGTGATGTTATTTAGCCTAAAATCTTTCTCGAATCCTTCTCGTATATCCAACAAAAATATATTTTTTCAATTCCCATCAGTAGTTTCCTGAGATTAACACGTTAAATCAAACATAGCTTGCTCTCTCTTCAGCTTTATAGTATTAGCTTAGATTAATAATAATATGATAAGGTAACTTGTAGTATAGTTATTGTTCCTAACTGTAAAAGACGAAGTCCCTCCCGGGTTCGAGACCAGTGTCGGTCGACATCTTAGTTATTTTTTTTTAAATTTTCTGAGTTCTAGCTCAAGTATCTCAGAGCACGTTAGGCCGTCGGTCTCCGTCATTGCTACTATTTTAGTGGCAATCAATAAACCAGCATACAGAATTGAATTGGGTTTAACCTAATAAAAGCCAAGACCAGAGAGACCAGGACTTCAATTGGTGAAAACTGATTAGCAAAAATTTTTGGAAGGTGAAAATAACGTGTAGTAAATTAAGTTTTACCCAAAACTGTATTACCTTGTTGAAACGGCTTATTCATAGTGTAAACTAGTAGATAATCCACTTGGAGTAGTTAAGCCATTGCGGGCCGAACTCAGGAGGAACTAACTATGTACAAGTAATGAATTGAGTTAGTCTTAGTGTGAGAATTGCCGCTGTTCTGTTAACGGCTTTTCAATTTCAAATTTATGGCTTACCACGCGTCACATTTAAAATGAATTAAAGGCGTAGTTTCAACAATAGCATGGAAAAATTCCGCAAGAATCCTGCGTTCACATAACTGCCAGATTTGATATACAGTATGCACTCTTATGCAAGGTGATTTGTTTTGCAATTGAGACAAAACAATCTTTGAAGAGCCATAATATATGAGTTTATGCCATAATATTTTCGTGGCCCACTCTTGAATCCGAAAGTATGTCTGTAGTTTACGCGAGTAGGTAGTACACATTAAAAAAAACACTTTAACGGTTTAAAACGCGATATATTTTAGTTAAACTTGTTTGAAAATTTTTTTATTACTACAGCCCCGCGTTTCGGCTGTTGGAAAAAAAATTTTCAAACAAGTTGAACTAAAATATATCGCGTGTAAACCGTTAAAGTGTTTTATGTAAATCAATAAAGTCTCAAATGTAATGCAATATATCATACTGAAGCGAAAAATTGTCACCTGATCTTGCGACTAGCTTATTTAAAGTTAAGACCAAAAAATAAGCGTGTCTCACAATTGTCAATTTATTTCTATTTAATTACAGTTATTGTCATTTGCTAAGCAGAACATATCTAAAACGGACGGAATTGAGGACTTAGTGGTCTAATGGTAGTAGTGTACGGCTAATTATCAAGATGTGGGTTCGACCGCCGCTGGGTCCAACATATTCCTATATATTTATGTTAAACATGTCTTCGTCTGAAATGTGGATATTGAATGGGTGGTAGGAATATCGCCGGGATACGAACTATTCACTATCAATCAAGTGACCCCATGCTTCTCTGGCAAAATCTTATCAAAATCAAGACGGGTTTAGAAGCATTAGTAAGATTACGTTTGAGGTATTGTTTACTTAGAATTACAAGTAAATTACTATTGACATATCGGGATACGAACTTACGGCCCTCTGGGGACAATCTGACGGCTGTATCAGAGACAAGGGTCCAATACGTGGTCAGAATAGGTGTCGAACATAATAAAATCGTTTTATAGCTGGATACAGTACGGTCATCTAACTTGACATATTTATGGCTGGAGTTTGGAAAATATTGCTTGACGCTTGTGGTGTGTTTTTGTGAGCCCGTAAAATATTTACCTACATGTGCTTTGAAAGTTACGTATTTGTATAAGAAAGTATCACTTTTTTGGCGTGGCTTATTTTATTGCATCCAGGTTATATTAAATAAAAAAATATTGAAAAAAAATAAGGCGCGGGCACGGCTTGAACCGGCACAGCGTTCCTCCTGTTGCTCTAACCAATTGAGCCACCTTGTCCTACACGTCGCCGTCGATTTCTTTCAATCAATTGATCTCTCGCGCATACTGTATTACCGAGTTACATAAAACGTAGTCGTCTAGGTACAAGGTATAGCAAGAAATGTACCTACAACGGTAGGCAACTGGTATGCGCTCGCTCCGATGGAATTTGCAAAGCACAATCTAGCATATATGTTGCCGGGTATGTATGAAATCCGTCATTGTGTACAATTCCTAGGAGGTCTATACATATAGCTATGTCATTCCGCGGAATCGCACGGAAATGTGTAAAATAAATTATTTTAGACACATTTCTTAGGAAATCTTTGCTCATCCTAAAAAGCAATTGGAAATTTAAAACATTTGAGATATTAAAGGACTTTGGAGCATAGATATAACTATGAAGCACTAGAATATTAGAGTAAGGATAGGATAATTATTTTCGCGCATGATTGAGAATTAAATGAGATTACCAAACTTTCGGCTCTAACTACATTTTGGAAATAAATTATGTATTATTTAATTTTTTTAAATAGACAAATATAGTAATAATCAACGAAATTAAAATCAGTATATAAATTTTACCACTACCTAAATTTACTCTGCAACACTAAACTACGCTTGATAACCCTTTTATATTTCTCAAAATACTTGTGTTACGATTATATACAGATTATTATTAATAAAATACAACATAAAAATACATGTATTAATTATTCTTTTATTATTGCACAGTGCTATTACGGCTGAATTCATTTTATCCCTAACGTATTTTATCTTAATACATTTTCGCACTATCTTCCATTAAAATGCTATTAAAGTTTTCACCTGCCCTTATCTCCATGCCAAAGTGACCATTATATTATCTCCCGCTGACAGCTTGAGAGCGTGGCTTAATTTCCTCCAGGGTAGCTCCCACCACGCGCTGACACCGCGTTACTGTAATTTTTCATTTAACCACATTGTATAAGCAGTTTATGTAATAGTTTATAATAATACTATTAAAATAACACTTTTAAGGGAATAACACTCCACTTATTTAAATTTACGGAGCAATATGGAACTATGTCCCCCGTGACCACGTTAAATATGTATTTTGCGTTTTCAATTGGTTAAAGTGTTTTATTCAAAAGTACACTTGCGTAAACTACAGACAATAATTAGTTTAGGTACTAATATATTTCCCTTCAAAATTATTTAATATATTTTTTGCCTATTAGTTCAGATAGATATTTTCAGGCACTTTCCATTGTTTGGAGAGCACTGAAACTGTAATGAACACAAGCCGAATGCTTACTACCTTTTTTAAATTTAAAAACGGGGTTTTTTAGTAGGGATGGGCAAAATTCAATTTAACGTCGGTTTTATCATAATTCATTTGAAAAAATTGCACTCTTAGAGAAGGTTGAATATAGATAAAAGAAATATATTTATAACAACTGTTAAATATACTTAGTAATTATCTCTTATATAATTTTTATATTCTAATGTTGTGCTAATGTGAAATAGATTATAATAATTTAGAAGTGGCTATATTCTTATAAAAAGATTTTTTTGTAACACTGTATTTTTTTTTTCAAATAAAGATCCCAAATTTGAATTCAATGAGAATTGCAAATGTAGAAAGTGTTGGGTTGAAATTCGTTTTCGTATAAAACTCGATTCGGCCATCACTATTAACATCAGAAGCCAAGGAAGGTTCTTATTTCAAATATAAGCCTATTTTACATTCCACACAAACCGTAATGCCCTTTGCGTAAGATATTCAATTCAGACCACGTAAATTTTCATGTAGAACTTTAGTTTCCTCTTGCGAGTCATACTATGTTCACAAAAAGGGCACAAACGCCTAACTATGGCCCGAGAAAGGTGATCTCGAAAATAATATGATGGATGTTTTCTCTTTTATTTCAACATATAAGATTTTGCATTGTACGAAATATCTTATGCGAAACTTCCTTTAGCCTTTTAAGGAATAGGTCGTGTCATGGAACTGATGTAGAAGTCTAGAGGAAGGATGTATAGAGAAAAATGGTTTTGATATAACAAATAGATTACTGTTTATATCAAAGCTTGTTTATCTCGAGGACTATTTAACCCTTCACATCTTATTAACGTAGGCTTAACCCTTAACCCGGGAACCGCACAATGAGTTACGGGGTAAGCCTGCTCCAACGCACAAATCTTACTGTAATCTCAATAATTGAAATATAAAGATGGCGACGGAATACTGAGACTACTGTTATAATAAATAATAAGTATTAGTAGTTTGCAACTCTACAGTTCCGGTTTTCGAATCCCTGGATGACATACACTTTTAACGGTTTAAAATGCGAAATGTATTAGTGCTCTCTGAAAACCAACTACGAGGAAACAGATGGCGGTAACGTAGTAGTTTTGATTTTGACATTAGGGGCACTCTCCATCTTCACTTCCCCGGGCCGTAGTTAAATTAATTATAAATAAGTTAACTAAATAATTCCGGGTCTTAAACCGTTTTCTTGAAAGTTTTTATTAAAAAAAAAATAACAGTATAACTTAGAGACATATTTCTTTGAAAAAAATCTTTGGTAAAAAAAAGAGAACGGATCACATGTCTTTACATAAAAGAAAAGAAATTCGCCGTCATTTCTTTTTGAACCAAGTTTTTCTCCGCTTAGTTAAAGTGTACATAATTTTAGTATTAGACATGGTTCCTGGAATCCCAAGCAATATTATTATTTTTATTAGATACCAATTGTAATATATGAAACAATTTATTGCCATAGATAAAAGACAATATGAACGCTAATGTTATATGCTCCGAAGCGCCCTTAATTTAAATGCTGTCCATAAATTTCGCTTCAAATATTCGGTACACAATCTATCTATTAATTTGATTGTCCCTTCCCCGGCGATAAAACTCCCTCATGTTATCCTGGAATTTAAGAGCGCTATAACGTGACAATAATTCCGACAATAACTTCAAATTGTCTCCCATTTGCGACAAAGAAAATAATAATTACGCGATTGTTCCAACTCTCGTTACTCGAATTAGATGCCATTTGATAGACGAGAGATGCTTTACTGAAATTTCTAGCCATTTGGATTTTAAGTTACAATGTTACTGACCAATTGGACAATTCGTTATTCTGTTAGACGTGTATAAAGTCCGTTGCCCCAATATTAAACTACGGGTAGGCTGTCTGTTAAAATCGACCAGTGCAACAGATGCGCTTAGACAAGGTAGATCAATTGGTTAGAGCAAGCTATGGGTGCCGGTTCGAGTCCGACTCGTGTCGTAATTTTTTTTCTATTTAAAATCGATTTTTAATTTTATAAACACTGTTGGACAGATCTGAAAACCTTTTATTCGCAATTTTAAAAATAGATATACTTTATCACTAAATGCGTAGTTTATAAAAATATATACTATTTGAATATATGCAAAATTTATGCACAAAGCACTTACAAAGTAGATATCGTTTAATATAGTATGATCAGCTAACAGGATTGTCTCCTTAAAAATCGTATGAGAATATATTTATTATTAATACAATATATTTATAGAAGGTCCATGGGGTACTTGTGCCAATCATTACCATATAAAATATAATGTCCATACTAATATTAAATCAAACTATTTTTTTTTTATGACAGACGAGCATAAGATTAGTCCAATGGAAGATGAAATAACTGAGCCTGTGACTGTCCTGTCCTGAAAACCTGGATATTAATCCAGGTTTTCAGATGAAGCTTAACTTGGGTTTTAGGAAAATTATTAATTGATTTTAGACACATGTGGATATGGAATTAGCGGGAGTCGAACCTACAGTATGTGGATTACTAGCCAAAGGTTACTATTTGGAGCCATGAGTCTGTCAGTCAGAGACCGATGAAGCCGTGTTAAGACAACCTATTTCAGAAATCTAGTAAATACTTCGCTAAAGTTCAAAATAATACTGCTAGCTTTGAATTCAAGTAAAAGTTTTGAAATCCAAAATTGAATTGCACGTGGATTGGCGTTCCGCTCTCAACTGCGGGTTAAAATATTTTACCTCGCAATCTTTAAGACACGAAAATTGAAATTCACAATTTGATCAACAGAATGAGCAAATTTCGTCAGAAAAATTCTGTCGGTACGTCTTTCCGAGCGGTTTGTCTATTATTAAAATAAATTGGAATTTTTGAGAATTTAAATAGGCGAGAAATTGAATTAACACTTCAAAAGGTTTAACTAAATATTTAATTCTCGAGAATATCGATATTGCGGTAATATAGGGGTCATTTAAATGTTGTTTTCATCACTTATTTGATACGTTCTATATAATAATAACCCTTAATAATATGCCTAGTATACGGAACTTTACCACCTGACCACCACCTAAATGCATAATGCTTTATGATTCTTGAGGGTCAAGCATAGTAGTGAATTAAGACCGCTAGAGGCAGAGTAACCTAACTGCAATTTTACGACTTGAGTTATTTATATTTTCATAGTCTACAAATATTAATCTACTAGAGCATAGTAACCGAATATTGCTAACTTAATTCTTACATAAATAATAGTACCAATTCATTTTTATTTTCCTCCTTATCATGTTTTTTGTTAGGCCCCACTGCCTCTAGCAGTCTCAGTAATAGTATAGAATTGAAATCCACACACATATCTCATAACACAATATCTTTATATGGGAGGTCACACATTTACTGTTCCTTTTGTACTTTTGATAAATTCTCCTCCATCTGCTGCAGTTTTATTAAATTAGCCACAAAAGTGAAATTTACAGAGTAAACACGCGCTAAGGCAATTTCCTGTGAAGCGCTCCGCTGTCGTGTTAAATCTTAGATAGATATTATTGTGGTAACTGAATTGTTTCGCGCTGAAACATTACTCTTCAAGCTTATTCGGCCGGATTTTATTTCACACATGTTACAATTTGGAAACAGGTTGTCGCTTATAAAATTTTATAAGTTACGTTTTTAAAAAACCTCACTACTCAGCCGGTATACCATGACCGTTCAAACAAAACCCGAACAAGGTATCACGATTTTCCTTTTTTTTTATAATCACTAGTATTACACGGGAAGTTACTGCAACAGCTGCAAAACATCTGAAACATCGGACTAAAATTAAAATAGAAAATAAAAATGTAATATTTAAATTTTAATTCGAAAAACATTTTTAAATGTGTTTTTTTTATTATTCTAATACCTAAACAAGTTCGAATGATCTTTTATAATATTAGTATATATTTTTAATAAAATGATTAAAAAAACCGTTGGTTCTCACGGTTCGCACGTTCGGAATTCCTCTACGGTCTAGAAGCACGCCCCAAAAGAAAAACACCGTGAAGTGTCAAACGTTGGAAATTCGAATATCCAACGCCAAAAAGACTGACATACATCATATTATGATGTTGACTTGGGTGTTTATTCCTTCATCGGGTGAATCCCTTGCTTGTCTATCCTAATCTATCATTAAAAAACAGGTTAAATCCAAGTTTTGGTTTCACATAAGTATTTGATCTTCTATCAAGTGAAAACTTTAGCTTGTTTGTTCTTAGGAGTAAAAAATAGTCCTAAAGATTTGGCGCTCGCTAAATAGCTTTGTCCGAAAGTTATAAGCGCTTATTGTTATCAACGCTGGCACAGCACTACCAGCAATTCCAGGGCATCGCCGCAATTTGGCCCAAACTTTGATAGCTAATTACCAAATATATGTCAGCTCTAAACTCACTCATTCACTTCATTATACCCATTTGACGTAAACATTATTTTGTTACACAAATAGTCTCCCATTTGGCTAGTAGCTGAAATTTAATAATGTTTTTTAATAAAAAATCCATCTTAAGTATTGTCGGTACACGAAAAAATATAAGGGCCGAGACAATTTTTCCAAATAACAGTTAGGATAAGCAGATGGCGCTAGCGTAGCGGATTTGACTTTGACATTAGGGACACCCTCCATCTTTAGCCTCCCCGTGATCACTGTTGCTGCAAACCAACTGAACATCCGTCGTAGTTAAAATAAATCAAAATAAGTAAACTAATTTAGTAAAAAATAGATACTTTACTTAGATAAATACAAGATAATATGTCTACTTTCGCGTGACGAAGAAACTATATAATTGGGTATGTTTATTTTATGTACTATACTTACCTATTTCCAACATTTGTTCACCAACTTGCGTTTTGATAATTGTTGATATTTAAATATTTGTAATTATATGATTAAATGAATACAATATAGATTCGGTGTGCAAAACGGTTCAGTTGTACGTCAACTGTAATTTTTTATTTCAAATCCTCAATTTGTTGTACATTTCATTTTTATTCATGACTAAATAGTTCTAAGTTATTCGCGAAATCTCGGAAAGAACCTTGCAGTGCCTATTAAGTCCAATTTCTAAGTTTCCTCAATCCTCTACACAAATTCTAAATTAAAATGAAAGTAACAAGGAACGTATACACAATCCTCGATCTTCATTCGATCCAAGTAAATAAAAAAGAACTCAAGCAATGTCGTAATTCGCAAAGATCATGGCGATCCAGAAAGTTACATTTCAGTCAGAAGTTTGCTTAAAGCTAGTTAAAGTTAATTTTGAGCGCGTTTAATACAGCATTTGCTAAGCATATGATGATGTATAATAATAAAGTCGTACATCTTCTGAGCCCGACTTTTATGATGATTAAACATTTTACACAAAGTGAGATGAGCCTGCGTTACACCGAACATGATCTAGAAAAGTAGATTAAGAAAGTTTATTGGCCTAAAGTAACTTATATTTTAAAGAGTCTCCAACTAAATTTTCTAACATACCGGGATGTAGAGAAAAAAAGTAGCCCGAGTCTAGACCACATTCTGCGCCATGACCATTACTATCTTCTTCTGAAAGAAAAGAATAATACAAAACAGATGATAGACTGGCAAAAGGAAAGACTGCACAACTTAGGGCATCGGACGGATATAAAGATGGTCTTGGTACAGCTTGCGTAAGACCAAGTGTTTTCATAAGTTAAAGGCCAACATCTAGTAGGTATATAGAGGCCCTGGAAGAAGAAGAACTTATGTCTTATTAATAAATTATATCTAAAGTAGATCTTATTTTAGTTTGAATGTATTTACATTATTATTAAAAGTATTCTTATCTATTAAGACGGCAAAAATCAATTCTGTTCTTTGATAATTGTACCTTTTGGAAACGGTAGTAGGACTACTATCCCTCCCGCTACTACAGTTATTAATTACTGACTGGTTGACAGTGAATCGTGAAAAAATACTTTTTTATCCATATCACAGGAATTTTATTTTTCTTAATCCGTGTAACAGTCAGTCTCAATTTCTTTCTCTTAAGGTGAGACGAGCTACAAAATTGGAAGGCGAATGAAAAATATTCCATATTTGGCGGATAAGAAGTTCGCGCATGCAAATTAACTTGTCAGTATGGATTATATAAGAATACTCTAGCCCAGAGTTCCCCAAACTTCTTTGTGTCGTAGACCTCTTGCCGTGTTTTTACGTGTTGGGTAGACTCCTACTTACTTTTAATTGATTTTCTGTAAATCTCTAACTGTAGTGAAACTGATAAATTGAAAATTATTAATAATTATCTATTATTACTAATAATTATTATTAATAATTTTCAATTTATCAGATTTACCGTAACATATAAACAACGTACACAATTTTATAAACGTACTTATATCAATATCGTGGACCCCATTTTCATTTCATGTTATCATAGATCCCTAGGGGTGAATATAGACCACTTTGGGAATCACTGCTCTAGTCTCTGCTTGGATGTTCTAGAGTAAAGTCTTGTTATACTAACAATATCAACCTAACCTCCACCGGGGCTCAGTGGTGGTGGAATAGATAATTGTTGCTTTCGGTCGGGATATGTGGCTGTTTTATATAACAGCGAGTAGTATTTAGACGATTGGAATTTTTGGAGTTAGGTTGTTAAATGATTACAGCTTTAACGGTTTGAAACGTGAATTATAAAAAAAGTGTTAACTTAATTATTTTAACCACAACGAACATTTCAGATGTTTTGCAGCAGCCGTCGTTATATTAATGTCTATATTATACTATATATTTTTAAACATTGCAATAACGATATTTCGTGTTTTAAACCATCAAAAGAATTTACCTAATGTGAATTACTCGTGTCAACTAAGTACATACTAGATTTTTGCATGTGTGTTCGTCAATCGTCATGAATCGATACAAGATGGTCACAGAAAAATGTGTACCCATTCTACTTATTTTTGGCATTGTTTGTTATATTTACGTTATAACATTTTTTTTAACTATGACCACGACAACTGCTGTAGCGATATAGGTTGATCGCAACTAAAATATGTTTTACAGTTATATATTTCTCATTTTAAGCCGGTATTTTTTTAAATTAATTTTTATCGCGTAAACTGCAATGAATGTTTATTAATTAGTGAAATAGACCCAGAAATATGTTTGTCGCATGCCCCACATAAGATGAGCGGGATGTTTTATAGAGTAGGTTTAACCTGTTGATCTATTTTGATTTGTATATTCGGAGCTGGTATTCATAAAAAAAAATCTGTTTCACAGTATTATTGCAGTCGATTCTGACTTTTCCTTTAACAATTTATTGTACTGAACTGTAGTGGAGGCTAAAGTTATTTTAATAAACGGCCTGTCTTTGTTTTTCGGCTTTTTCGATGGAAATAAATTCGATTAGGCGCGTGTATGTCCATTCACGCGTTACTTTTATGGAATGGAGATAGGACTTTTTAGAAAAAAATTGTTTTCGATGCCCAGCTCTGCCTATCAAGTTAATACACTCGCGGGCATATTTTACAAAACTGTGCCTTTAACATTAAGGCAGAAACTGAAATTAATTAAACATATATTTGTGAGTTTTAAAATTGAAAATAAATTTTAAAAAATTTCGACTCGGGCAGGACTTGAACCGGCATCGTCAGCGTTCCGTGATGTTGCTCTATTTTTTTCTCTCCTTGCAGGTAAGTGTATCACAGACACAGTGTATGTATGTATGGGCAGAAATATATGTAAGTTAAATTAATTAAATACATAAAAACATAATTTACTTTTAATAAAACATGTTTTATTTTTAATTATTATTAATTGTTTTAAAATTTCGTGCTATTTCGCAAGACTTCTTTAGTCTTTGTTTAAAAGAAGAACGCGCCAGATCTTTAGATAATGTAATTTTTTTTGATGGGATCTTTAACTAGACACCTGAAAAAAAAACTACTCTTTGTATATATTTAGTGGTTATTTGAGAACCGTATACTAAGCAATTAACATACTACATAGCAATAGGGATTTAGTTAATTACAAATAAGGATTATCCTAAAATCCTTCTACAATAGAATCGCTGAATCGTGAATGTTAGTACTAGGAATTCTAAAATCATATAAATTTGTTGAACGATGAAAGTGTTGTCCTAAATAATTGTCCAGCCGTGTAATTCGTGGCCCGCAGCGCTGGCTGTGATAGCGGGAAATATTTGCACCAATGAAACACGGGTAACTTGATTTACGACACTTTGACTGTCGACAAAAACTCCAATAGCTATATTACTTGCACCCTGTATATGTCAAACGTGCGAGATGCACTATTTTGTTGCGAAAATGTTTTTACGCGTACAGGCTAGGGTGTTTTAGTGTTGTGAAGCTCAAAGTTAATGACTTTTTTAAAATAAAAAGTGTCTATTTTTATTAAAAAGAAATTATTTTTTATTAGAAACTAAACTTAGAAATTACCAATAAATACTATGATTAATATTAATATAAAATCAATTTTAAAATAAGTGTTGTAATTACGACGTAACCTAAGCGAGTAGTGTTTCACAATACAATTCAGGGGGATTTAGACAGATGTCTTCAGTTTTATGGCAGATATTGAAAATCGCTCGTTGGGCCAATGTTAAAACAGTAGCAATGTTAAAACAAAAGAATACCTAGATAAAAAAGGCGTTAACTGAAAGTCCGCGTTTCATTTTTCGTTCTATTTCAAAATATGCAAAGTTGAAAATCGAGCACATCTCATCATCATCATCTCATCATCATGATATGTGATTGGTGTATTTCAACTTCTATCAAGTGAAC
The DNA here is from genome assembly GCA_963661955.1 of Leptosia nina. Lineage (NCBI taxonomy): Eukaryota > Metazoa > Arthropoda > Insecta > Lepidoptera > Pieridae > Leptosia > Leptosia nina. Next base: position 780,577 of record CAVLEF010000007.1, read on the forward strand.
CCTCCTTTGTCTTAAAAAAAATACCAAAAACTTTACAAGCCCTCCAATTCATATAGCTGTGACGCAGTTACCTCATCGTTCCCATCCGAGTTATCTTCTTCATAAAAAGCCACTTGACCGAACATATTGTCCGCTTCTAGAGCAGTATCGTGGGAGACACATAAAGTCCCTCACGTAGTAGGTATTTTTATTCCTCGGATTCCATGTGTAACATGTGTCGTATAAAATTATGACTTTTATCTCCGTCCCTTGAAAGCTATAAGTCATGAAGCAGGCTTCCGTCTCTTGTGTACATATTGCAGGGTAACTTCGCACTACGGAAAACAAATGAGCTCTAAAAAAGTACAATAAATTTGAAAAAAAATGTATAATTTTCATTAACATACCTTGTTATTGATTAAAGTAAATAATGAGAGTTATATGTTTATAATAATATTTTATTTTGTATATGTATTTTTCTCCATTTTAATATTTATAATTCTGTATTATTTAACAAAAGCCTTAAATTATATTAAAACTTCATTATTATAGAGCTGATACCAGAAAAGTTTCCGATGTTTTTTTTTATGCTTTATTGTTGAAGACCATGCTTATCATAAGAATGCATTGACATCAAACAGCTACCAAGCTTCTGTCTCGTGACGGAGTGTTTAAGAAGTTATTGTAATTTGAAGAATAAGAGCTTTTTAAACAAAAAAATAAGTATGCAACATTTTAAATGGATAACTATGTGTGTTAAGATCATACACAACTTTAGTAAATGTATATTATTCTCATAACTTTAATATAAGGTCTAGTAAACTTCGACCTTTTTATAGCACGTATATCTACAGTGCGTAAGTAACACGTTTCGTAGTTGAATGTTTGTAGACTAGATTATGTTGGCATTCAGGTTTGTGTATTTCCTAAAGAATATGATAAAACGGCTGTTAGTTCCTCCCTACTATATGTTGAATTCCGTCTCTTTGCCGTTATCCTTCATATTTGTAATAACTACGCTGTGACATTTGAAAAGGGAGTTCAATATTTTAACTGTATGTACTTCTTTACTATGTAACTTAAAAATACTTGAAAACTTAAATATTTTTTATATGTTATTGCATATGATGGCACTATATAATTCAAAAATCGATTATATGTTTATGTAATTCAATGTATATTTTTTTACTTTAATAAAAACTATTTTTGTAGCTTTCTATTTTATTGAATTTCATACTAAATATTATGTATAAGACCCCAATACGTAATTGAATTGTGAGTTAAAAAGGTATTCATTACAGTTTTGTCTTTCTCAACTTAAATTTCGCTGTTCCAACAAGAACGTAGTTTGGAGAGCAAAAGTGATGTTATTACAGACTGTAAACTTATGTAGGTTAGGATAACACTGAACTGAAAACGAATGCTTTTAGAAATGCCAACTAAAATTCATGTAATGTAATAACGTGTGTCTCCTTTATATGGTGCAAAACAGAGTTCTGAGTTTGCTTCACTGATTCGTTTTATTTACGTGCTGACCAGACTTTGGTGCTCTACCATAGTAAAAAATATATTTTTTTATTTTGCCGGAATTTGAACCTAGGATGGAATCCAACGCGTTAAACAATTGAGAAGGCGTCAACGGTCAATAAGAGATAAGTATGCTTCGCAGCAAAGAATTTTCACTTAGTTACCATCCTTTCATTCATCATGATGTAAGGATAATTGAAGCTCACCTCAAAAAGTAAACTACGTGATAGCTCAATCAGGCTCACATAAAATATGGTCGCGTTAGCGTAACTAATTTTATGAACATTTCTACCACAGTGTCTAGCCTTGTCAGTGGGATGTCAATAATTTAACTAGCTTAGCTCATTGGTGTATTAATGAATTCATTAATTAAAGATACATAATAAAACCACCCACGTCATGCAATCGTGATCGCGAAACGTCGAAAATAATTGGTTAGTAATTTTTTTTTGACAAAGACGGAAGTCATGTATTGGGTACGCATGATAGTTCTAAACCTCTAACACCTAATTAAAATAGCATTTTGACTCATTTTGGCGTGTTAAATATATGTATAACAATTATTGACAACCTCCACAAATAAATAATAAAAACCTACATTTTTATATTGTTAAGATTAAATTAAGTTTTATTTTTATATTTCTAATAAGTTTTATGTGGCTTGCGGTAGTAAATAAATGAACTTCTTTCTTCTTTACCTACTCGTAGAACATCTAAAGATGCCCTGTTGTTGACCCATTTTGTTTTTTGGACATGCAGAAATTCAAAGGCTGAAGCCAAAACGGCTTTTTCATCAAGTATGTTCCCATCTGAAAGTAACGTATACCGTGTTTCTAATAAATCTGAGGCCGCCGTTGATAATATTGGACAATTTATCAAACGCCACTACGATGCACTTCCAGTGTAATCTAATTTATTTCCTCGCACATTTACCTGCCTTTAGTAACAGTGTTTAGTTTCGCTTTAATATTATTCACGGTCCATAAATAGGCTTCAAATAAAAGTACGGGAGAATATATACACGAAAAGTGTTTTAGAGAGATTGAAAAATGTGGATCATTTAAACAACACACTTTCTACGGTATATGACTATCTTTTAAGTTACCTTGTACGGGATGCGAGAGACGTCGTGTGCACAAATCTTAAAGTAAAGAAAGAGATTTACAAAAACAAATTTTGATGGCCAAATTAAATTCTACGCGAACAATGTAGCTAGCAAAGCTAGTTTCTGAATAAATAAGTCACTTTTTTTTTTGTAAACATAATGTGGTGTAGGATAGTTGTCTCAATTCTAGGTAAAGACTTGTTCAGACAAGCAATAAAGACGCTCGTTTCTCATTACAAAACCTGGAATAAACTATGCAATAAGGAACATTTATCAAGTAACTACTTAATATTCTTCCAACGCGCATACTAACGAAGTTGGAAACTGCTTTACAACTATTTTATAAAGGGTAATTTTCAAAATATGCGAGAATATGCAGTGATTAGCTAGAGGGAGCGACTGTCATTTTTTTTTAGGATCTATCATTCGGAAATGTAGTTAGAAAAGCCATACCCTTTAACCCATAACCTTTGGTTTAGCAGCAAGTAAAGGAATAAGTTGTAAATGGCTTTGTAGCTATTTTAGAAAACTTTTTTCGAAGCTAGTTATTTGAGATTTTCAGCTGTCGTAATTGAAGAGAAGACTGCCAGTCTTCGCTTGGACGCAAAACATGGAACATCTGCTGATGACGTCGTTCACTTTTGATGGCGAAACGTCGAAAACAATTAATTACGACGGCAGAACAGTTTGAAAATCCTAGAGGCTTAGACTTAGAAAAATGCTTGAATATTCTGTTTTATGATAGGAGTACACGCTTGTGGTAGTTGATAGAAGGATCGTTGTTAAGCATGTAACATCACTTTAAGAAGCGCTGGCGACTAATTTTGGCTTATTATATCTTATTAAATATATCTACTATAAGTATTAATAATCTTTACAAAAAAGACTGTACAGTTATTTTTTTTTAAAAGCTTTTATATTTTTCACGTGATGCTATTATATAAATTTAAAATTCTATACCTATGATATTTTATTTTTTAAAGTAATTTTGGCACACAAAGAATGAAACGGCAAAGCGAGACGCGATATTGTATCGAGGAAATTTAATAAAAGACAAGCTTTCCTTTGCAATTTTATGAATATGTCGGATACACGAAGGCTGTGAATTTTGACAAATTTTAAAGATTTGTCTCTGAAATCAAACATGGAAGGTGAGAAAAATATGATTTAACATCACCCGAATTAAGCAACTTCTTACAAAAATAAAAAATTGGCGATGGAATGAAGAAAATAGCATCTATTTTCTAACTTAACTTTCTATTATCAAAAGGATGTAAATAATTTTTTTTTACTATTCTCACATCATCAGATAATTAATATTGACTTTAACATCTTCAATTTTAAAATAACTTACAGCATGAATGCCAACTACGACAGAACAAAATATGACGCTAGTGTAGTTTTTAATTTGACATCAGGGACACTCTTCAATTTTAGGCCCCTGTGTCCACGACTGCTGCAAAGCATCCAAAACGTCGGACCATAGATGAAATAATAATAATTATTTTATTAGATATATTTATTATAATACATTTCGCCTTTTGAACCGTTAAAAGTGTTTTATTAAAATAACTAACACTTTTACACGAGACTTTTATACATTACATAGCTTAGATAGATTAAATAACTCAATTTAATCTCTTTAAAGTACAAGAATAAATATTATTTTTGATTGAATAATTACACAAAAATAACTATAAAAATAAATATTATATTTTAGAAAAAAGTGCATTGGGTGGCATTATTGCAAAGTATCCCTTGCAGGCAACCGAAAATTTAAGAGAAATAAAATAAACAAAATCGAGATGAAAGGTAGTCGAATAATTATTTATTTTTATAAAACACAAGCCTGGTCGTAAAAAAGGACAGTTACAAATTGTGTTATTTTTCTTATAAAATATAGTTAGTAGTCTTCGATGCATCTAAAGTTTGGATGGAGTATAAAAATACAAAGACAAATTTTAACTCAATTGATTAAAATTCATTTTTCCATTATCTTGTACATGTCTATCGAGCTAATATGTAGAAGAAAGAAAAAACAGTAAATTCCTTATCCATGTAGATAAAGTTTCTTATAATCTTCATTATTTTGTTTAATTAAATGTAATAGCGTTATATAGTTTTATTTTATGTTTAATTTTGGTCCAGCGAATACGCCCCTGGGTGTTGTCAATTTGCTATCCAGGTATACCGGGGGGCGTTATTGCCTCGAAAATTGGCGCAGTTTATAAATTATGCCGACCTCCTCCTATCGCACGTGACAAAGATTTTGAAATACTCGTAGTTTTTCATTTTTCTTTATTGCCTTAGACGAAAGACAGATTGTAAAACCTATTTATTACTTCACAAGGTTTTCATAATATTGTAAAGATTTTTAATACACGTGATAAAGAATTGTCTATTATTTACGCAAGTACATTTCAATAAAACACTTTCAGTGCTTAACATGCAAATTGTGTAAGTTGATCTTATTTTAAAAGGTAATTAATATAACTTATGTTTTAAACCGCTAAAGTTGTTTTACTTCTTGTGGTGACTAAGGGCTAGCGTACACTGGTGACTTTTGTCACGGTGACTTTAAAGTTTTTGTCATTGTCACGTCATGTTTCTAAAGTGGAGGTCGCGCACAAGTAGCGACAGTGATAAAACATTTTCGAAATCGGAAGTATCAATTGCCACTATGGATTTCGAGGAGACAGTCGTTCTCTGTGAACTCTTGAGACTCAGGAGAAAAATAAAACGAAGAGAATACTGGGTACACCCCCTTTGGAGTGACAGGCTTCTACGTGGAAAGTTCTACACTATGTATTATAAACTTCGAGAACATCCTAAAGATTTATTTAGATATTTCCGAATGAGCGCTTTGATGAATTATTACGCACTCTAGGACCTCAATATATGAAAATACGAACTTACAAATAAATACTTCTTATTTATAATAATATTTAAACTATTATAAATAATAACGATTTTCAATAATTATTATCAATAGTAATAATTAAATAAGAATGCTATAGATTACACTGCCTTAAGTTAAAAACGGTTTTCGTAGAGCGACAAGTTACCCCAAGCATTGGAAAATATTGTTCTACTAATTTCTCCCCAAGCTTTAATTTTCACGTGAATATCTGAATAGCGCTGGTCTCTTTTCCACTTCTTCTATTAGACCATCATTATCAATATCGTCTTCACGAATGTTAATTACGTATCGAGCGATGACGAGAGTGACAAATTTGTCACCAGTGCGCGCATTGCTATGAAAACCCGTAGCGGCGCTGACAGTTTCGTCACGGGCTTGTTCGCCGGTGCCATGCGCGCACCTCCATACATATATACATATATTCACGGACTTGACCAGAGTTACGAAACAGTCACCGTGACAAAAGTCACCAGTGCGCGCTAGGTCTAAGATTTAGGAAGGATAAGGAATTCGAATTTTAAATAAAACGTTCGATTATGAGTTGCAAGACTGATTTTACATTATAGATGGAGAGGAGAAAAATAATTTTCCTATAAACGTTTATTCATAACAAAATGTGGGCACTTAATGGATTGACTTTACCTTTTACGTGTAGTGAGGTAAGGGACGATCAAATTTATGTCACCGATTCATAGACAAAATTGAATTTAAAATCTAAACTAAATACTTTGGTTGACGACTTCCAAAGTAACATTGTCCGTTTCTGATTGTTTATATTTTACGCTAGTAGTATACACTTCAGTAAAACACGTAACGGTTTAAAGCAAGAAATAGTTAATCTATTTACATGGTATTTGAACTACGTTTGCAGCATCCGTGGTCACGGGGGGACTCCTGATACAGCAACTGCTGCAAAGCCTCCGAAACATATATATTTTTGGTTTTAAACCGCTAAAAGTGATTTTAGCGGTACACTATTTATAAATTACAATAGATATTAGTAATGATGTACAACTTTCAATTTGTATGCATGTACCTACTAACAACGACACTTAAATTATTCGAAAGTGACAAATAGGCAATTTCATAAACTTAATATAAGAACATCATTGGAGTTGGCCATTTTGCGACGGTTCGTTACAAGCTTATTTCCCATTCAGTACAAGTCTCGAAGTTAACAGCGCAGAATTTCAAACAGCGAATTATTACTGTTATGGGAGGTCGAAAATTATAAGTGTTTTTGTTTAAGAGTTTCCTTTTATTGCGGTCGCTCGCGCAACGCTAATAAATCTCGAGAATTGTGAAAAATTTACGCGTACAAGAATAAAAGTGCTCATTTCGTGAACGCAGCGAGACGTACTTCTTCGGTGAACTTTTTAAAACGCTTGTAATTATTTTTCAGCTTTCTTAAATATTCTACTGATCTATAAAAAGCTCGTCTAACGACTTCCGAATAAAGAAGTTTCATAAAGTTACTGTTATAAAAAATGTAATAGCATTTTAATTACCTACTAAAACTAGGTACAGATTTTTTTTTACTTACAAAATGTAAAGTTTCGGAAACTTTGGAACATTAACAAGGCATAGTACGTGCTCGTTGGCTAACAACGAGTTAATAAAAGAAATATAGGCTAATTGTGCGCGGTCGCGGGTTCGATCCCCACCGGGTCCAACTGTGATTTCTTTTAATCAATTTACATTTTTTCTGAAACTGTTGGACTACATCTGGAAATCTGGATATATTTTAGTGGGTGACAGAAAAATAAAAATACCGTCCACAGATGAAAAATTCGTTAAGTTTTATCGCGTTTCGTTTTAGTCTGTTGATTTCCGAATATCCAAAGCCAAAATCGAACGACAGAACATCATGTTTAAATATTATCAAGTGTGGACTTCACTTGATAATATTTAAACATGATTTCTCCATAGTCTTTCCCTATTATAAAAAATTTTGGGCATCCAAATTTGTTTTCCCCCCTTCTCTCCATATTTATAAATTTAAGTTACCCACGACGTCTTCCGCATGCGGTTGTGCTTGCAAATTCATTTTAAAAGATAGATATACTGTCCCGGATATTGTTTTCGGTCATTTAAAGAGGAATCTTCCTTTTTTGTTTTTTTTTGCGTGTTCGTTGGGGGAGCAAAAAAAAAAAAAAAAAAAAAAAAAAATTTTCCCTTTTTTCCCCCCCCCCCCCCCCTTTTTTTCCGGTGGTTGTTTTTTGTTTTTTTTTTTTTTTTTTTTAGGAAAAAAAAAAATTTTTTTTTTTTTTTTTTTTTTTTTTTTTGGGGGGGGGGGGGTTTTGTTGTTAAAAAAAAATTTTTTTTTTTTTTTTTTTTTTTTTTTTTTTTTTTTTTTTTTTTTTTTTATTACAAAAAACCGTAGCCCAATTTAAGTTGTGTTCACCCCATGCCCCGCTGGGGGACACACATTTCGAATGTATCTCTTGTAATTTATACTTCTGGAACGTAAAAACATTGTATTTCATACTTTAGATTGCGTTATGTATCAGAATAAAAATATATAGCCTTTGTACTAGCTATGCAAGCGACTTCGTCCGCGTAGAATAGTTAGTTTCGACATCGAAATAACTTTTCAATGCGAATTAGTTTCTGAGCTTAGCGCTTTTTTAAACAAACAATCTCTCAGCTTTATATATAACATTAGTATGAAATGAAAAAGCCTTTATTTCGGATGCTACACTTTAAACTTACAATAATGAATGTTTCTTACTTATATGTACTTACAATTTTTATTTTCTACTAGTCTACTATCTATTCTATTGTTTTAATAAGCCTAGATCCGTGCCCCAATCGGTAAAGGCCTCCTCCAACTAAGACTTAATGTTCTTTTCAATTATTCTTACCCTCGTAGTTGCTGATGGTTGTTGGAGGATTGTGGTCATTTTCCCCCACGAGGACCAGTCGACTTGGGGGAGTATAATATAAGTATAGATAACAAAAATAAAACAACAAATGCTTTATTTCAAACTTGTGTACAAATTGCATTGTTTATAAGAGATAGACGCATGTTAAGTGATATCTAACTAATATTTTCGATCGTATTTCGTAGTTAATGTCCTGTCCATTTAGACGATAGTTTGATTGAAAAATGTCGTATCGTGTAGTGTTAAACGAACACAACTAACATCTTTAGCGCTAGACGGTTTGTGTAATTAAAACCGCCGAACTAACGAAACAGGTTCGTAAAGAACATTCATTAAAACTTAAAATTTAATTCAGTATCTTGAAACACGACTATTCATCGCGTTAATTGAGTTGGCTTTTGACTTTAAAAATAGTTTATGCTGTCTACTTGGTACTTGTAATTACGAAAGTTCCTTTAAGATCCTTGATAACGTTCGGCATCTTGGATTAATTCGTAAGTAAGTAAATATTTCAAACTTTAAATATTTCTCACATATTATTGCACGTATATAAATTAAAAATCGATTTTAGATTGGAAACGATTAACAACTCGGGCTTAATTTATGTTTTAGTACCATCATGTAAAATAGCCTGTGAAAAATATTAAAGTTTTCAAATGTTAAACTTTGTAATTTCATCTTTAATGATTTTTTTAAACCGCAAAGCAATGTCATTTCAACCTTAACGAGCTTAATTGCGCGATTTTCGATGATGCCGGTTCAAGATCTACCCTTGTCGTAATTTTTTTTCAATTTAAATTTGATGTTTACTTTATAAAGTAAGTGGATATTTTTGTAATAAAAAACAAGCATGGGGTTAATGTGATGGAAGATGAAATACCCTAGCCGTATAACATCTGAACAAGATCCGCTGTCGACCTGTTTTTGGATTTGGATTTTCGGAAATCCGCAGACTGAAACCAAAACTGCGATTATCTATTCGACCACAACCAAATTTCACAGAAAAAATGACAAACATGTTTCAGAAAACAATTTACGTTAATTAGTGTATAGGTAATATTGAAACTGCGTATTCATTTTTTAGTAGGTTTTTTTTTTTTTTTTTGATATTTTTTTTTGTATGTTTTTCACTTTTTTCTACCTGTTTGTTAATTGCAATGTTTACCTTGACTTTTTTTCAAGTTTCATTTCACCTTATTTAGACCAGGGCGAGGAATCATTTATTTTTCAATCGACTATTTTACCGGTAATATAATAGTTAATATAGCTCTCAACTTTAGTAAACCAGTAAAAAACTTGGTGTGAATTTGGACCAAACATTCTCCTGGACGACACATGTTGAGCAAATCAGTCGTAAAATATATGCCGCTTCGAGTATGTTAAGACGACTCAGCAATTTCCTTCCCATTCGGACTAAAACTACTCTAGAATAAACCCTTCTCTTACCACTGCTATACTATGCTGATGTATGATCTACGAATATAAATGAGGAACTATTAGATAAGCTGGAACGTCTGCAAAATTTCTGTATCCGATTTATGTTTGGACTACGAAAAAAGTAAGGGTGGCTGTCCATTCGCCTTCGGCGAGAATCACATGTCCTTCGGCTCCTATACTCTATTCTCTTCGCCCCAAATTCTCTTCCTTATCTTAAATCTAATTTTAAATAATTGGGTCCCTACTGTAGTTGTAGTTTGCGATCATCGGACCGTCATATTCTTGAGGTTCCTTCTCACAGCTCCAATTTCCAAGGTACGCCAAGGAGCCATGCGTATGGAACGCCTTACCCGTTTCCATACACAGGGCTCCTTCTATCTCATATTTTAAACGGCTCCTTTATAATCATCCTATCATTTCCTGTCTGTCATCTGAGTAAAGTCACTATCTATTTTTGTTTAATATATTTAGTCCTTTCGTTTAAGTTAGTAAACATGTAACCTTTTTTAGATCTGTATGCTTTTATTTTAAGTTCTGTGTTTTTTTTGTGTTTATGATTATTTATTGTTTGTGTTAATTTTATTCGTTTACCTTGCACATCTCATTTTCTTAGCATTTCATAATTTTAGGTTGCCTGGAAGAGATCGCTCGTTAGCTATAAGGCCGCCTATTGCTCTCAATTCTAGTATATACGTTTAATTTGTAATATTATTATGTTTTGTGCAATAAAGAATATATAAATAAATAATATAAATATAAAAGTTGTATAATAGTAAATAGTCATGCGGTACTATAATTTAATAACAAAATAAAGTTAACGTAATGAAACCCTTTTACTATAGTATAAATAAGACGATAAAATATATATGCTTTTAAGCCAGGACTAGAACCTGCTACAGTGGATGTGTCATATCAATACTCAACACCTATTTTTTGTCTTAATTGGCAAAAGCCATGTTTTCATTCGCTTAATTACTGTTCCAATTGCGTTTATCTTTCCTCGTTGGTGTTTCATGTCATTCGTTAAAATAGTTGATGTAAGTGTATAATTGTGGTGTAACATACCAATGTCACATGGATTCCTCATATTGTTATATCACTGGTAGCAAATAAAATTATCACAATTTAAACATTTGCATTATTAATGTTCTGAAGCAGGTAGAACAACGTGTTTTGTAGTACTCCCGTGAAAACGTTTATTATTGTTTTTCTACTATACCAGTGCTGAAGTCATTTATTTCAAATGAATGTCAATATTGAGAGCCGACAGAATGAAGGTAAGGAATTTGCCGTCCTTTTAATCTACAATATAAATGATAATTAATTCCGTTTATACTGTTCTTCTGAAGTGTATTTTTTAAAATGTTAAAAGAATTGACATGTTTGTGATAGCGTAATCAATAAATGTATTCTACATCACAAATACACATCGCTAATATTACACAAGTTTGCATTTATCTCTACACGTAAATACTGTCTGTAGTTTACGCGAGTAGTACACATTTAAATAAAACAATCGGGACGTACTTAACTAATATATGTCGCATTTCAAACCGTTACAGTGTTTTATTTAAATATGTCTACACTTCCAAATCTTTATATATCCGTATATTTTTATAACCTTCTTTATACATTCCTAAGTAATTGCTTAACTCCCTTTTTGCCTTTTTACCTTCAATCTGCAGCTGATCAATCACTCGGCTGATCAATCAATCCGTAATCATTGGAGTGACTAAGAGGCGGAGTGAGCTAAAAAAATCTTTCAGTTTCAGAAGCCGAGAGTCACACCGATCCCATGGTGATATTGGAGGAAGCTTTAACGATATGCAAATTCGGTAAATTTCATATGAAATTACTATGTGCGGTGTTTTGTGCTATAGTGGCGTCTCTCACTGTCACAACTACGTCGTCCTTCATTCTACCGATTGCTGAGTGTGACTTAAATATGGATATAATGGAAAAGGGCTGGCTGAATTCCATGCCGTTCTTTGGTGAGTAACTAAATTTAAGATAATTACTTTAGAATTAAGTTAAAATTCTGATTTCATTAAATTGCTGAAAACTTTTATATTTTTCAAATGTTATCGCACATGAAGGCACTATATAATTGAAAGAAACAATTATATAAATCCTATGCTTGTCTGTTCAAAAAAGACAAATAAATATCTCAAAATATTGCGATATCAAATTTCCAAAAATATATATTTTTTTTTTTTAACTAAATTTGAAGTAATTGCTAAATTATGACGTCATTTGATAATAAGCGATTTTATCCTTCTTTGTGATTATCAATAACTTGTGCAAACATACATTATTTAAATAATAATTTTGCTAATTCATTCTTATCCATTTTGGACTTAAGTAATTAAAGTTTCTTACGTCAAAGAACCGCATATACATTGTTGATCTTGTTTCTTTGTGTTAAGAGACTCTAAATGGATTTCAGGTCAAATCGGGGCTAGTCTATTCACAGGTTTTCTGGTGGATACATTTGGCCGTCGATTGTTCTTGGTATTTGGGAATCTCGGCGTGTTTATATGTGGCCTCCTTGAGGGCACAAGTCAGACGTATTGGATGCTGGTTATTGTAAAAATGTTACAGGGAATTGCGTGAGTTTTATTTTAGATAATTGTTCGATTCAATGTACTGATTTTAGAGAAATTGAGGGAATTCAAATAGAAATACAGTCAGCATATTTTGTGTTGAGCTATGTAGCTCATAAGTGACTGTATGTGTATAAACTTCGAGAATATTTTTTTAAACCTAAACCTAATATATATATATGGACGAGTCATGCGTTTGTACGTTTGTTCATTAACACTTAAATCACTACAATTTAATAGAGACTCGCGCGAATTTATAAATAATAATATAGAACAAGTTTTGTCTCCCTACGCGGAATAGGGCGTATTCCTAATCGGTTTTATTTACAAGCAGATAGTTGATTAGACTTCATGCCCTGCCCGACCGAAACTATCTATTGTTTTCCCGGGATTCAACCCTAACTCTCGCGCTTAGCGCATTGCTAAGCAAAACGTTTAACCATTTAGCTAAAAGCGGTCTTCATAATCATTAACTTTTTAATTAATCATTTCTATTATGACTATAACTGACTCCGAATTGATATTTTTGCGAAGGGAATTTATTTCCAGCCTTTTAATTAACTGTTTGAAGTCGGTTAGTTTTTTGTTTACAATAACCGGTTTTCATGGCCGACTAATCAATAAAAACGAAAGAGACTTGCTTTCGCGGCACCTTTGTAGTTCAAATTGTATAAGACTAACAAATTGAGGAGTACACACAGATACAGAAGTACTGTACATATAATATCGCTAATAGGTACCCGTACGTAGAAACGTTAGGATTACCGCATATTATACAGAATGAAAAACAAATATGTATAGCCCCTCCAATGCATGCAAGAAATATCGGGTCGCAGTTAAAATTAGGTTAGCCCTTACATTTCCCGTTTTAAACCATATAATGTGTATAAGATATGCGTAAACTACATAGTGTTCTTAAGAGTAATGATAACTTGTATAAACTTGCTAGGAGCTGGCTTTTATGATAGAGGAGGCCATACAAACAAGGCATTCACTTGATGGTAGGGGAAATACCCAAGCCATATAACAAAAAATAGCAACGAGCCTCAAGTCAAGATCTCTGTTACAGAATGAGTATATCGTATGCCGCGATATCCACCACGCTGTCTGAGTTCATTCACAAGGAAATACGCGACAGAACGTTATTACTTTTGGGTGCATTCATGTCTATAGCTGTAGTCATCGTGTCGCTGATTTCGTGGGCGATCCTACCGCAGACTCACCTGAACTTTGTCGTTTGGAAGGGATATTTCGGTAACGTTTCTTTTACTTTAAAGTACCAACGATTATTTTTATCTATATTCTCTATCCATTTTTATTTAAATAAAATAACAGTTAACGGTTTAAAACGCGATATGTATAAGTTAAAATTGTTTGGAAAATAATTTAACAGAGGCCCGATGTTTCGGATGCTTTTCAGCAGCTGTGGTCACGGGAAGACTTGACTAATATATATCGCGTTTTAAACCCTTAAAGTGATTTTTTTAAATATATACTTCTGGTTTAAACTAAGAAAGTATCAAATTTAAAAAAATAATAAAGAGAAATATAAGCGTTTTGTCGCCTTATATGAAAATTGTTAATTTATTTTTTGTTGATTAGAAGTTACGTCATTTCCTACTGCGTTTTTTAAACTGTTATAAGTCATAATAATGAATAGTTGATACTTAAATAAAACTCTTTTTACACAGAAATATTTTGAAAAACGTTGTAGATAAAAATAAATTAACTGTTAAATTTAACGTTTTAAACCGTTAAAGTGTTATATTTAAATATCTGCTACTTGCGTAACACACAATATCTAGGGAAGTATATCAAAGATAATATTTAAACAATGATTGTTTTACATCTTACTGTTTTTATTTTGATAATATCTTAATATTGAGTTATATCAACATTCACTAATTAAGCGTTGAAACACTTAAACCAATGTTTACAGAGTTACACTCGTGGAATATATATTTGTATGTTTGTTCGATATGGAGTCTTTTGGCCTTCCTTCAATTCTATTTTCTGCCCGAGAGTCCTAAATTCCTCTTATCAGAGGGTTACAATGAAAAAGCGCTGGAGGTTTTGAGATTTATCTACACTGAGAACACAGGGAAGGACGAGGATTCATTTCCTGTGAGTATTAATTTCTCTTTTGACCGCCTCTGTAGCCAAATGGTTAAACGTATTGCCTTGCATTGCGTTACGCGAGAGAGGTTCTGACTTCGAATCCCAGGAAAACAAAAAATGTTTCGGTCGGGCAGGGTACAGAAGTCTGACCAACTTCTTGCCTGTTAAGGAACGGATCAGTGAAACGGACACAGAAATGTGTTCGCCCCATGCCCGGGTGGGAAACGGGATTTCAGACATTAATTTCTCATTTAATTAAAGCCTTGTAACAACTAAGAGATATCTCTTTCAGATCCACAACTGATCCGTTTAACTAAGGAAGTAAAGATAGGCTAGGATTCTTAAGTCGTAATAAGCCGTTTAAATTTTCCTCTAACCGCCATAGATTATCTGAAAATATGGAGCAAGCCAAACTATTGTTTTAAAAGAACATTTGAAAGTGTCGGTTGTACATCTCAGTGATCATTCTTATTATGTAGTTGATCAATGACATAGAGACACAGTTTATCGTTTTCGTATGTTAGAATAGCATTATTTAATTTAAAAATCGAAAATAATTTGGAAAAATTTTTCCCCCCGGGGGGGGGGGGGCCCCGGCCCCGCCCGCCCCCCGGGGGGGGGCCCCCCCCCCTTGGGCCCCCCCCCCCCCCCCCCCCCCCTTTTTTTTTTTTTTTTTTTTTCCCCCCCCCCCCCCCCCCCCCTTTTTCTTCCCCCCCCCCCCCCTTCCCGTTTTTTGTTTTTTTTTTTCCCCCTCCCCCAAAAAAAAAAAAAGTAAAAAAAAAAAAAAAATTTTTTTTATTTTTTTTTTTTTTTTTTTTTTTTCCCCCTGGGCGCCCCCCCCTTTTTTTTTTTTTTTTTAAATTTTTTAATTTTTTTTTTTTTTTTTTTTTTTTTTTTTTTTTTTTTTTTTTTTTTTTTTATAGCATTATTTATTTTTTACGCAGAATATGTTTATCAAATGCTTATATAAAAGTTAATGTTTCTTAAGCATATTCAGTACAAGGAAATCGGTAAAAATGTAAGTCAATCAAACTATGTATTTGTTCTAGATAAAGTCTTTGAAATGTGAAATACCGAACAGGCCAGATAAAAAGATGAATCTGAGAAAACAAATAGTGAGAAGTTTATTTGAAGTGAAACATCTCTTTGATAAAGTCGTTGTTTATCGACTTTTATTGCTCAGCTCTATGACGTTTGTTTGCCTCTCTACGTAAGTGTTATAATTACAATTACATGGCTAAAAAGGTTCTCGCTTCTGGTTCGCTGCGGAACTGTACTACGTTTTGTGTTACACCTATTAACAATTATTAATGTAAATCGCCATATACAAGTTTGCCTGAAAGAAATCGCGTTTAGCGATAAGGCTGTCGTTTCTCACTACATATTTTTAGGACAGAATAGAATAGAAATACGTTTATTCAGAAAATTCAGAAAAAAAACAGTTAAATGTATTGTACAAACATACATAAAATATTAAATAAATACACCAATATAGTTGCCTCTGAAAAGGAAGCCACTCACTAATGTCCCAACACTGATATTCTGTGGCCCCTTCAGAGGCAGAGCTAACGCAAGCGAGGTAGTTCGACATTTTTCTATTATCCACACAAACGCTTTAAGAAATTACACTGATACTTCAAAAATTGTAATAAGCTCTAATAGATAGGTACGTGCTACATTTTCACTTACGTTTCCGTTTGTATTTTCTTCTTTTTTGAATCTTATTCCTGTCACGTTTTTGTGGTGGCAAAAGTAGTGTTTGCTAATTTGTTCGTTTAGTAAGAAAAATTAGTCACAATAATAATGGGGAAGTATGTACAATTCATCGACAATTACTAAATTACGTATACAAAATAAAAAAGAAGTCAGAGGGTTGAGGGTTGGATTCTCACCGGGTCCACCTTATTTATCAAACATGTTGAACTTTGTCTAATAAATTTAAACACTTTAACGATTACAAACATCTAAGCACTGATTGAAATTTTTACCTGCGTTTTACTTGCCAATTTACTAATGACCAAAGACAAAAAAATTGACAGCCCATCTCGTTTATATGTTATTCCCTTATACCACTTTCGTTGGAGTTAACTCTATGTCTTCCAATGTCGAGACAAAGCCACATGATAAACCTTATAAATATTTCGCTGTTTAACATTTTAAACAGCAAAATATTTCATTTCAACTTATTTACAAACGATTTCTTGTCTCACGGCTGCCGCAAAGCATCCGAAATGTCGAGCCGTTGTTTAAATAATTTGTAAATAAGTTTTACTTAAATATTTCGCTTTTTAGATCATTAAAGTTTTATATTTAAATGTCTGATTCTCGCGTAAGATACAAACAGTACGTAAAACTTATTTTTCAGGTACACTTGCTTGAGGCTATGGTATCCACAGATATCAACAGTAGTAGAACACTATTATAAGGATCATGGAGAATCTTCTCAGTTCTGTGAAATGATAAATTATAGAAATAACCGAAACACGAGCGTAACTGGTGAAATTATTCCGACTGACATTTGTGTGCCGGTAAATTACTATATTCATGTTACATCATGTATTTTAATAAACCACTTTTAACGGTGTTAAAGGTGAAATACATAAGTTATCTATTTTTAATTATTTCAACTAAGACTCGATGTTTCGCCGTAACAAACGCTTTATTGTGCTCTTCATAAAAGGTCACGGGCAAACAATTAAAAAATCAGTTAACTGATATATTTCCCGTTTTAAACCGTTAACTGTGTTTTTATTAATGTGTACACTCACCTTAACTAAGGATAATACGTTTTTATATAATGTTCATTTTATTAAGATTTTAATCTAAAACGCCTAATTATACACGATTCCTCATAAATGTATAACAAGTAACTAATATTAGTGTTTGTACCTTTGATATTGTCTTACTTATAAGGAAATTATCTACTTAACATTTCAGCAAGTAAGTGGGACAGAGACCTACCTAAATTCTATACTTTTAGGCGTGGCCAGTCTGGTCTTCGTCGGTTTGAGCAGCATCTTAGTGGACTGGATGGGCCACCGTCCCCTCATCTTCGCGGTGCAATTATCTTGCGCTGCGTGCGCGGCGGGCTTGTACTTTACCAACTCCTCCATAGAAATTGCGATTTTAATTTCCTCTATCTGTGCACTTATGCAGGCTAATGGGTCGTTACAAGGCAATATTATAGTGAGGATATTCCCTACTAAATTGCGGTAAGTCTTAAAGCTAGCACTTAAGACCCTAATGATCCTGTCCGTTAACGAGGTGGTGGGCAGTTATTGTGGCTCCTTGTACCTCGAAATTGCCCTTGACTATAAGAGAACGTTCTCGTATATGAATATTAATAAACCCCACATGTTTTGAAGCACTGTAAAGGACGCGGCCTGTTGTAAATACAAGTTTACGACAAGGGACAATGATCAAAACTATTCGATCTCAAATTCGAGACGATTTATTAGTGAAACGATAAAAATAAGTTCGATTTTAACTGGATCTCACATCGAATTCATTTTAAATTTTATCTAAATTATATGCAATTTGGCAAATCTATTAGGACTTTGTAGGAGGAATCCGTTTTCGCTCTATATCCGTAAATTTCCAATAATCCAAAGCCAAAATATATCTTAACTAGATGTTATTGGGCTGAAGTCTTACACTTGAAGTTTCATTATAAATTAAATAAAAAGGAAGTTTAACTAATATATTTTGAATTTTAAACAGTTAAACGTGTTCTATTTACAGTTTTTACTACTCTCTTAATAGATAATACTTATTTTGATATTTTTGTATATTTAATGTATATTTTATTATACGTTTCAGCACGTTATCATTCTCTATAGTAATGATAGTTGGACGTCTTGGGTCGCTTCTGGGCAATATTTTGTTTCCTGTTCTGCTGGAGATGGGATGTATGGCGCCCTTCCTCACGTTGTCAGTTGCTTCTATATGTAAGTGCGATGATAAGATTTAAGATATCAACTATCCTTTGTGGGGCATGAGACGAACATATTAAAATGTCCTGTTACGATTATATTTACATGCACACACAGTAGTTCAGGCGTTCAGTGCTCTACCTCCTAAAACAATTTAGTGTTTCCACGGGATTCGAACCTACTTTCCGTGCTTGACGTAATGCTAGTCAATACATTTAAGCATTAAGCTATGTAGTACCAGAGCGAGACATGGGCCATAGTTTACTTCATTTAATACTAGTAGACAGCCATTTTGAATTTGTTTTTTTATTCACACGAATACGAATTGCTTTTATCGCATTTTAGGCTATTTCACTTGAATTATTTTCGATGAAAAAGACAAAACAAAGTCGAAATATTTTATCAGCGCATAAAATATTATTTCAATATATGAATCTGTACTTTAAAAATATTGTATGGAACTATGATCTTGAGTTTGGACCCGTGCGCGTCGTCGATTTTTAAATGTTATGTAGATGTAAAACACCTTTAACAGTTTAAAATGCAAATGTATTGGTAATACCATTTGTTTTAACATACGGCCCGACGCTTTATGCTTTTCAAGGCCGTGGTCTCGGGGCAAAAATAAAAGTGTTTTATTGAATGATAAATGAATAAAAAATATATTATTTACACGCATAAACTAAAGACAATACTTAAGTCTAAACATTTTTTTTTTTTTTATTTTAGGTCAAGCAAGCGTAGTATACTTCCTACCTGATCCAAACAAAGAGAACAAGACTGGTGACAAATAGAGTATTTTAAAATATAGATTTAATATTTGTTTTTTTTTTTACTGCAATTGCCGAACACATAAGTGTCGAACTATTGCTTAGACTTCTGCGCCCTACTCGACCTGAAATTACCAAAGATTGATCTACGGTGGCGGTTTTTCAACATAAAAACCTCAGGACTGGAAGATTGTGAAAATAATTCATTCAGGTCATTAGACTATTTTTGTTGTCTTTTTGTATTCGTTAGATAAAGGTTCGTATCCTTGGAGAATTACATTGCCTGTCATCGGTAATGACCTTCATAGTATCGTCTTACGCATTTTCGTGCAGAGGAGGCCTAGAAAACGGTCGCCACTATCTCCTATCTACTGAGAGCTGCAGAGCTGCAGAAAGAGGCCTAAAAACTGAGAGAACGTGGGTCTAGTGCCCTACCACGACTGGCGAGACGGGGATCATGGACCTATGCATCTCCAAGATCTTCCCACATTTCGCTTTGTCTGAAAAGATTGGTGATGAGATGAGATGAACCTTTATCTATACTAATATTATAAAGCTGCATAACTTGTTTGTTTGAACACAGGAACAATTACTACCACTACTAGTGTGAATTAAAAAAATGTATTAGTTTGAGTATTTGTCGAGATAGGCTTTAGGCTATAAACATCACATGGCACGCGGAGCGAAGAAATAGGGGGAAACATGGAAAAAATGGGGGAGAAATATTCATCTTTGAAGGTTTCCGTTGTGTACGCTGTAAAAGTTTTTGACGCGGACGATGTCGGGGGCACAGTTAGTACTATTAAATCCGAGATTTCTATACATATAGCGAAGTATATATTCTGTCGTCATATTGTTAATTACAGACCTGATCACATCACATACTCAATACCGGCACGTAATTGTTTAGAGAATTGGGACTTATAAATAAGCGTCCCTAAGCTTAACTAATACAAATAGAGTATAAATAAAAGAATTGTTATTTTTTTCTTTATTCATCTTTAGACATGCTATTTATCCATTTTGCCAAAAATATCTCTTTCAGACTTTCGTGGACCTAAAATAAGTCGTTAGCTTTTCTTGTAAGAAAATAGGTTCGTCTAATGTGGTAATGGAAAAACCTTTACAGACCTAACAACGTCGGATTGGCGTAAGGTTAGCAGTGTATGGATAATAATCAATCAATCATGGGCTCACCGACACTTTTCTAAAAGTCGAAACATGTTGGACTTTGTCTGAGAATCTGACAATTGCCAACCACCGTTCACGTTTCAGTCTGTAGATTTCGGGATGTACAAATTCAAAAATAGTGTCTTCATATTATGCGTACTTTTTTACATGTCAAAAGGTTTACTTACTGTCACATTTCAAGTCAAACCTTTTAATTGTCTGTTGTTTTCTCCGACAAAAAAATAAACTTTTTCCTTCATAACTCACTTCACCGCGAAACTATACAATAAGAGCCTTGCAGACCCATAAATTAGTTTACGCTGTCTCTCCGGAAAAACGCGTAATTTTCTAAACTCTTACCTCGCTGTGAAACTTATTATGGAATAAAAACATTGCATTTTTCCACAGTGCGACACGCTCACTACATTCCACATCATTATAGCCCGGGTAGTAATTTTAAAAATTCTTTTTAAATTTCTCATTTTCCCGCTCGCCTTCCGAAACGAACGCTTTATTCTTTTAATGAAGTTTAATTTTAATTTCTCATCAAGTTTGTCGGATGATTGAATTCGAACTTTACGAATGATTCAAGGATATTAATGAAACAAATAAAATTATGATTTTCGTTAATTAAATTTTGGTAATAGATTTGCAAGCAGAATTCCTTAAAAAATTCTTATAATCTATTTTGTACCTAAATAAAACTTTTAACGGGTTAAAACGCAAGTTGTAATGACGCTAAAAGTTTTTAATTGAAATGTGTACTCCCTACTCGTGTAAACTATAGATAACTCAAAATCTAATATAGATTGAAAGAAGCGATGACACGGGCGGGATTTTAACTTACGACCACTTTCTCTGTTATCGCCCCCCAATTGGGCTTTTGTATGTTAGTAAGGCACTGTGGCTGGGATTTGAGACTTTTACAACCTATTCTTTAATTTGCTAACGAAAGCATACCGAAATGTTCTAATCATAATAATAATATAAAATACAACAGCGATTTAATGTTTCCTACTAACTATGTACTATACCTACCACTTAGTCGGGAATGCATAATGATACCATTAAAGCTTAAACACTTAAATAAGATCCAATAATTTATTTCAACAGCAAAGATAAGGGAGTGATTATTCATACGAGTGCCTTATTAGTTAATTTATATGTTAATGTACGGTTAAACCTTTTCTATGATAAGAGAAACAAATAGGCTACTCCAGCTATGTTTCTACACAAAATGTTGACTTATTTCGCCTCTAGGTGGCGGTTACATTTGTGATTACAGAATTTCAATATTCCTACCGTAGGTACATTTAGTGGAATCTAACATTGAAATAAAACACTTTAACGGTTTAAAACGTGAAATATTAGTTAAACCCTGGGGAGCTGCTGCAAAGCATCCGAAAAGTCGGGCCGAAGTTAAAAATCATTTAAATAAGTTTAACTGATATATCGCGTTTTAAACCGTTAAAGTGTTTTATTTAAATGTGTACTACTCGCGTTAACTTTAGACAGTATGGAATCTAACATGTTTTAGAAAAAGTATTAGTTTTGAAATACACGTTGGTTGTTGGTTAGAATCGAACCCAATGCCCGTTGAACGATACTTTGCTGCAATTAGACCTAAGCCTGTCACTGCAATTAAGTTCATAGCCTCTGCGAGTAACCCTTTTTCCACCGAACTCATTTCTGTAATTATTCACACGGGCACGTAGTCGATCAGACGTCTGTGCCCTGCCCAAACAAAAAGATATTGTTTTTCCCGGATTCGAACCCAGGAACTGTCGTGCTCAATGCAGTACTAGGAAACGCTTTAAACTAAGTACGTAACGTGCATATTAGAGTATTGGATACTGGTTATTAAATTAAAAAATAATTGGTCTTTGCAGTTATAATTATTATAACGATGATAATAAAATGTGCCAATAATTTACATGTAATGAGATATTTTAATGACTCCAAATAATATCGATGTTTATTTTCATTATTTGTCCCGTGAAATATTATTTAATTTGTATTAAAATTTATTAATTGTTTTCATGCAGTTGGTTAAGCATGTTTGATTTAAAATATATATTTTCCAAGATAAAAAATATGTTTTCGCTATTGACGAAGGCAGTCCATTTTATAAGATGAAAAATTTACAATACGTAATATGTATGACTGCCCTGTAGCTGAATGGATTAACGTGTTGCCTATCATTGCATTAAACGCGAGAGGCCTGGTGTTCGAACCCGGGGAAAAAAAATTGTTTCGGTCGGGCAAGGCAGAGAAGTCTGATAAACTGCTTACTTGTAAAAGAACCGATTAGTGAAACAGACAAAAAAAAAGTATGCCCCTGTGGTCCACGTAAGGTAATGGAATTTCATTATAGCATTTCAAACTGTACAGCTCTTCTTACTTTCTTTCTTCTTTACTTTATCATTTTTCACTTTCTTTCTTCTTCAATACAGCTGTTAATACTTTTTTTCTTCACTATATCATATCTTACTTTCTTCTTATTTAAATAAAACCTTTAACGGTTTAAAACGCAATAAATATTAGTTAAACTTGTTAGCTTTGCAGCAGCCATGGTCACGGAGAGACTAAAGATGGAGGGTGACTCTGTCGTCAAATTAAAAACTGCTACGCTGGCACAATCTGTTTCATCGAAGTTGGTATTTGGTAAAACTGGCCTGGCTTTCTTTTTTCTTCCCTATAACAATTTAAGAATTTTTCTCAACCTCTAAATGTGATCGGAAATGGACGCAGCGAGTTTATTTTAAAAATGAACAAGCGAATCGATATTAGACCGCTCTCTATTCTCGCCGAGTCTCAGTAAGTCGAGTCAGGGTAGAAGCAATTAGCTGCGGAAATAGTTTTTCCTCTATCTTCGTATACAGATTCACATCACGGCTGTTCCCAAAGAAATGGAGCGACTTCTGATTTTGTCGAGTCCACGGAAGTTATGATATCAAGAATTATTGTTGCGAAGTATGTTTGCCAATCGCGTTGGGGAATACTCGATTCTCTATTAATTAGGAATGTTTTCTTCGAGATCCTTTGGGAGACGGTAAATATTATATTTACAGTGATACGCGCGAACAGTTATTTTTTATTTATAAAAGGTCTACCAACTAGAGTACATCAGCCTTTTTACGTACCCCCATTGATTAGTTTAGTACATTTGTGGTTTGGGAGTCACCTTTAAATTTTGCCCGTATGTCGGCAACCGACGTGCCAATCTGTGAGTGTTTGAATTCGAGCGACGACTTCAGCCAAGTAGCAGACAAGCAAGTGGACTATCAACGAAGACTATTATTGTCTTACAGATAGTGTACAATAATACTATTTACCTATCCATGGTTATAACTTATACATATAATAAATATGTAAATCAGCGCCTGTTTATTCATAAGAAGCATTTGAATTTAAAAAGTGTTTCATGGAATCTTTTGAGTAATTTTTTTTAATGAATTCAAAGAAGATACTTGTTTAGTTATAATAGCGACATCGTCTACCTTTCGTGTCAGAATGCATACCGAGCACTCAAAGCCAAATAAGTACCAAGGAGTTATGGTGTTTCGTGTTATTATTCATTGTATTAACAATCTTATATATAGCTATTAGATATTTCAATATTCTAATAACTTTTCATTGCGATCTGTTTGGAATATTATAAATAAAATTGCGGGGGTAGTTTAGTTTTTTGATACAACAAAAGAAGCCAGCGCCCGCTGTCAGACTGTTTTGAGCGCCGTTCTTACGAGCTGGTTGTGCATGTGTGACTGTCGATTAAGAATAAGAGTTTTAACGCCCGCATGTTAGACAGACTACTGATTATTGTTAAAATTGATTCCGCGAGTGCAGTGCGTTTTTAAAAGTAATAATTATTCGTAATACCAGTGAGCTATGTGGTGATATTAGTTTATACCCAACACCCCTTTGAAAATAATTTGTTGATTGTAACGTTTTTGAATATAAATATTCTCCCTCTAGTGGAGACAATAATTGTGAGCAGAAGTCAGGTCTTAACCACTGGACCACAGGTATGTAGTTAGAGTAGGTAGTGCAGCTAGTTTGCCATTTGCTTATTGAAAGTGTGTAATACATTTTTTTTTGTTTTCTGTCTTTGTTTAAATAAAACACTTTAACGGTTTAAACCGCGTTATATTAGTTGAACTTATTTGAAAATGATTTATAGCTTCGGCCCGAAGTTTCGGATGCTTAGCATCAGCCGTGGTCACGGGTATTAGTATTTCTGTGTGAAATTTTAATAATATTAAGCTAAAACTTATACCAGGAGGAACAACGCAAAGTTATGAAAATTGATATTCCAGGTGAGTCGTGAATCGTTCCCAGCAGTGCAATATCGAATATGACGCTGTAGATTAAATTTTTTCAACGTCGTATTGATCCCTTCGAGTTGTATGACACTTTTCTGTATTTAATTTATAACTTGTTGTCACTTTGTACGCTTGATATGCTAATAATAATGAATGCAGTCTTACAGCCAAGAATCCAATGTTGGTATTAACTAGGTCATACTTTATAACTGCGTAGAGGATAAAAATATAAAATAGGATATAAATGATTTGCGAGATTCGTACAGACCTGAGACCATTTTTGAAATGATAAAATAATCAAGATTTTTAAACTGTTAGAGATATTTCTACACTGGCGGGTTGTGGTATAATTGGAAAGTAATACTCGTAGATAACAGACAATATATTTACGATTAAATAGATCATATATGCCTTAACTAAATTTAAAAAGGATTTTGTATAAACACGCTAGCTCGATCGGTAAGCGGATTTGTATGCCGCATGCGATGTCGTGGTTTTATATAATACCTCGTGTTTTCATCTTAAATCTTACATGAGCTTAACCTCGGGAGTAAAATATAATAAAACGCACAGCTAATAAACATTTTATTACTCTTAAAAAATACTGACAATATGAATATTCAATACTGTCTATAGTTTACGCGAGTAGTACACATTTAAATAAAACACTTTAACGGTTTAAAAATATTAGTTAACATATATCGCGTTTTAAACCGTTAAAGTGTTTTATTTAAATATGAATATTCACTTCCTTAGAACGAATGTTGTAAAAACCTAGGTTTTTAAGACACTAAATAGGTCTGTTTTATATTTAATTACGAGTATAATAAAAAAATATGTATATGAAGCGAAAATAGACCGAAAGCGCAACTTGTTTGGTTCCTCCACCTTCCATCCAGCGAAACTCATTATCTGCTTTATCATAAAAACATGTTTTTTTTTTTAATCAATTATGAATTTTTCAGTAAACTAGAGTTTGCAATACGCTAAGTACAATAACAAGTAAATTTAACATACAATTTGAATTGTTAAACCAAAGTACACATACAATAAACAAGTACTTCTGACCTCAAACCTGAATGTGCAAATGTTTGAGTAGCGAATTGGACAAGCTTTGATTCCCTTGCCAGAACAAAATAGCTGAGCAGAAACATTTCTTAGGGTGGATTAAGTCCACACGTTTCATTACTTGGTTTAAGTAATGTGGCGTAAGTGCGAAAAGTCTTGTGTTCGGATCCTGGTCCATTATGATACGAGGACACGAAAGTCTAATCATCTGACGAACATAAAAAAAAATCTGTTCCAAAAACTTTTTGTTCTTTCCCCCAGTAGTAAAAAATTTAAAAAAAAAACTTTTAGGGGTAAAAAAAAAAAAAAAAATTTTTTTTTCCCCCCGGGGGGGTTCCCCCCCCCCCCCTTTTTTTCCCCCCCCCCCCCTCGGGCGTAGTTAAAATAATTTCCAAATAAGTTTTACTAATATATATCGCGTTTTAAACCGTTAAAGTTTTATTTTAATCTCTACCAAGTTTCCTGTAAGGAGAAAAGATCCTTAGATACTAACAGTACTATATACACTACTATTGTATACTTAAAATTGATCATATTCCGAATAAAAATACACACGTGCTAGCGAGAACAACAGAAATTTAAAAAATATTGAATTCTTGAACAAAGCAGTTTTATTTTCCATGAAATTGTACAGTTTTAGAGCAAATATTATGTAAATGTGCCTCAATTTACTTCGATTTTGGCGCAAAATATTTTTCTGTTGGCACTTTCCGGCTGAAAAGTAGAAACGCTGGCTTCAAGCTCCGGGTGTTTACTTATATAAAAATAGAGAAAGAAAATTAGTTTATTTATAATTTTTAAAACCGAATTAGATACAAAATATTAAATTTGTGTTGTTAGAAATAGATACAAATCGGTGTACAATTTAGTTATTTAAAAAACGAACCTTTATAAAATATGAACGAGGTTGAGATACAATTTATTCTACCTGTTCTGTTACAGGATTCGTGTGTACTTCTCAATGTATAAGATATACAGCATAGCTTTTATAAAAATCTCATACAGTTTAATAATAACAGAAATGAGTGATCATTAAGCTTTTAACATTTTAAATGACCCGACTTTGTGCTGTCACAAACACAATCTCGAATGAGCTGTAAGCACATCTTTATATCACGTTTTCCAGTACCTCATAGCATTGTGAGATTGAAATCATTGGAATGGACTTTGAACCTTGACGTTTTTAAAAGCTATTATTTTGGCTTAATAACCTTTTCGTTGTTTATTGAAGTTATTGAAATAACGTATTTTGTCCAAAATTTCCTAAGATGCACTGTCTCAGAAAAATTGTACATCGAAGATAAACTTACAAAAAATAGTTTGTTTATTTCATTTTTAATATATACTTAGCTAGATTACACTAGTCTCTTACTTTCTTTTACCTTCCACATTGATTGCGTCGACATCGCGGCTATCGGTTGAACATTCAAAGTGAATATAGTTCGATAGCGCATCATGTGTCGATGTTATAATGGAAAGGGTACAGTTTAATCTTCTATTAAGTAAACCCCAAGCTTTCTGTCCCATTTAAAATCAATACAAACAGTGTGAAAATTGAATCTGGCTTTAGCAAGACGCTCTGTGAGGTTCCCGAGTTTAGGAAAGCGATTACTATATATTGTGAATTTTTGTCTCATTAATTGAAATATTGACCTATGCAACTTATTCAAAATAATTTTAAATATTAAGATACCAAAGCAAAGATTGTTGTAGTTTTGTCTTTTTTAAAAAGGTGTAAGCTAATATGAAATCTACGCTCGAATGACGCTAGTGTGAAAAGTCTCTGAAAATCATTAGGGTCTGATATTATTTTCAGACCTCTGCGAGTCCATCATCAACCATATAAGTTCTTAACAACCTTAATTTATAATTGATTCAAGATTGTCTCATGCATATCGTAATATTTTTTATTGTAGCAAATAAAAGAAAATTATGCAAAATAAATAGCAATGATACTCGACACAATATTTCATTATTCCAAGCTATATTATGATGATCGAATCGGAATGTTTGTTCTGTATGTTAATATCTGTTTTGCTATGCATGAAGTGGGAGATAAAACTCTCTTGTGGATTTGTATAGAAAACTTAGGCACAGTGCGCTTAAAAGTACGCACAGTTGGGTAAACGAAAAGAAAAACATTATTTTCCTTCAAAAAATTAATCGTGGTAAGTTCATATCTATAACAAATTTAAAATTAAGAAGGATTTTAATAAAATAATAAATATGATGATCGGACATAAAAATTAGTCTGCTATTATTATTAATACAGGAAATAAGAAGTTCCTGTGTTAGATGAACATAAAAACAAAGAAAGATACATTATATCATTGTCTTTCGGGCGTGTTCGGCCTGAAAGACAATGATATGCTGAACGATGGCCGTGAAAGGCCTTACACAATTTATTAAAGAAAGATACATTTTAAAGTCCCAACTGTTTTTCCGAATCTGTGGCTTTGGGCACTGTTTGTTCATGTTTAGAAATTATTTAATGTCAACTACATAATAAATGTATTACTTTAATCTTACGTATAATGTAAAAAAAATATGTTAGATATAAAAAATAACAACTGTTAACATGTTATGTTTAGTTACGTTTTCTGGCTTATTTTTGAAATCAAATTTACACTACGTATTATTAATTTGACAGCATTGTTACGATAATTTGGTAAGTGACCCGACAAAAAAAATCTGTAAAAAAATTATGACTACAGATGAAATTTTGATGAGGTCGATAATTTTAAATTATTTACCGGTTAAATTAGTTGATTAATAAAATTAAACATATCATGATTTCATCATGTAATTGTCAAAGAATCTACCTATTGACTTATCATACGGAAGAGTTCAGTAGACTTGCCATGCACCAGATGTGTTTAAAGATTATGTTACAAAATATGTACACTATGTAGATAATATCATCGAGATATTTAACGTTTGCCCCTTACTCGAACACAAGAGGTAACACAAAACTAGGCAATACATTTGAACATTGAACTTCGAAGGCGGTTTTTTTTTGATAGAGGAGTCCAGACAACAATGGTGTTAATTTAATGGTAGGTGAAACACCCCAGCCATATTACATCTAAAGAAGATGTGCTGTCGATCTATTTTAGCTTAGGACATTCGTAAATCCACAGACTAAACCCAAAACGGAACTTGACGGCCTTTTTCATCGGTGAACCAGTCGTTAGCCGAATGGAATTTCAAGATTCCTACTATCTATTTAATATCCTGATTTGTAGACGAAGACCATCATATCCCCAAAAAAAATATAAATTGATTAGAAACATATTGGACCCGGTGGAGAGGTGGTCGAGTCATGTTTTGTATTGCTTACCAACGAGCCGGTCGGTTATAACAAAACAAAATATACGTTGAAATGCTTTGACATTTAATTGCCGCATTACGTCGCGGAAGAGTACATATCACGGCCAATTTATTACGTTTTGAAACTCAATTTATCCTGACAACCTCGTTAATCTCCGAAAATATCTAACAAGCAACATAAAATCAAATAACTTTCCGAACAAATTACTTGTATCGGAAACTCTAAACCAATTATAACCAAACCCAGAATTGTGACTAATGGACTTTTTTGGAAGTTAAGCCTATTAATTAAGCGGAGGAAATTAAAACCAGCGACAAACTTTATTAAATAGACTGGAAGCGCCCCGCGGTTTTCCCCCTTTTTTTATTGTAACTTCCTACTCTTTTTTAAACTTGTACATGAGTTTTTTCACTTGATGGAAGGTGAAATATAATACAATATGCGTAGGCGACCTTTTTAGTTTTGGATATTAAAAAATGGGTCTTGTCTGCCTCTTTGTTCCACACTGAAGAACACGATTTCAATTTTCTTCTGTAGAGGAAGTATGTGCTTTTACTCGTCTAGGATTTTATTTTTAATCTTTCCCAAATTAAGTTTTCTCTCTAAATCTGAAATTCCAAGTCGAGCCTGAATCTAGGAGTTTAAATGTTTTCTAGTTTCACGTGTGCGGCTAACTGCAAGAGTGTCGGTAATGGCTGTGGTCGGAACACACACAGCGTTTAAGCGATAAGCTGAGCGGGATGAAAATCTCTTGTTGTAAAAAGGTTAACTATAATTTTTACTGAGAAAGTAGCTTAGATTTAAACAAAATATAATACTAGTGGTACTCGCGTAAATAGCTTCAAATTACTAGGTTACAGAGTTGTATACAAACATCGACCTAAATAAATTATAAAATTGATATTAAGTACTGCCTAGTTTACGCGTCTAGTACACATTTAAAGGAAACATTTTTTAACGATTTAAAACGCGAAATATAATATTAATTAACTTATGTACAGATTATTTTAACTACATGCCGACATTTCGAGCTTTGACGCAGGCGTAAAAGTATTTTATTTACTAGTAGATAGTGTTAGAAATGTACGTTACATTGGCTGTGGGTTTGAGCTCCGCTTGATGTTTTGATTTTTCCCAATAACTTTTGTAAGCCCCATTGTAAGAAGATGTTTAATAATTGCCTTTAAAGTGGATTAAAAATGCTTCGTAATAATTCGTAATATCGTAATCTTGCCCTAAAGAGCCACAACCCTACAAACAGTCCAACTCTAGTTTAATGTGCGGAAAGTATTGTCATTTATGGTCAAGATGGTTCTCTAAGGGACATCACGTATTTAGGTTACAACATAACCCTAAATAACTAAAACTTATACAAAAACACATACGTAATGTTTAGATAGAAGAAGCAACAAGCTCTTGATGGAAGGTGAGATACCTCAGCCATATTTTTGGGTTACGATATTCGAAAATCCACAGATCCATGGACGGCGAAAATTAAATAAAAAGATAGTGGGCGAAAATTCCACTGTCTTTTTATTTAATTTTCATATTCCCATTTAAAAGAGATTTCCAGACTAAGTCCAAGGTGTTTCAGAAATGTTTCATGTTGATTACAATCATGGCGGACATCATCCATGTTTGTAATCAATTTGACTTCCAGGTGGAGGATGTCCCTAACTTTTTGGAGAAATTGGCTGGGTCCTTACAGAATTGATTCGTGGTGTCCTCTCGTTTACCGGTTTCTTTTTTTTTTTGGGAATTATTTTTTTTACCACTGACTGTTAAAGCATCCAAAACAAAGTCTAAAAATACATTTCGCGTTTTAGACCGTTTAAGGTGTTTTATTTTTTTATTTTTATTTATTTCATTTAAGTACTGGGTTACTTTAAGTGCCAAACGTTTACTTACGTCATAATAATGAAATAGCATTATTTTGAGCTAACATATGTTGAAACATCCCACCCTAAGTATCTCTTTGTTAGTATGAAATATGTAGAGATTTCTTTAAAAGTAATGCTGTTTAAAGAGAAACTTTCGGAAGAGGAAAATGATAATAGAATTTGAAATGTTTCAAAGTATTTATATTTTGTGCAATGTAGGATGATAAGTTTCAGAGTTCACCTCCACGACGTAGTTAAATATACTAAAGTATAATAAATGCTGTGAGAACTTACATTATGTTTAATTTGGTAAATAGTGCTTAACTATAGTATTTAAGCTGTAAACTTTCTATAAGGTTATATCGCCTGTTCTCTCCTTCAAGTAATGTTATTTTCCATGATTCTAAGAAATTTATTATTAAATGAAATGTTTTGGACGGTTAAAACACAAAATTAATAATATTGAAATACGAGCTGCGAATAATTCATTTTAGACACAGCTTTCTGTTTCTTAAAAGGAAGAAGGTATAGGTATACCTACTGAGATTATTAATAAGATTTATTTGATTAAAAATCGAAAATAAATTGAGAAAATTCGACTCGGACAGGACTTCCACCGGCATCGTTAGCGTTCGAGTTTTTTCAAGTTATTTTCGATTTTTAAATTATATATTGCCTTCAAGTGCAATAACATAACAGAAAATATTAAAGTTTTCAAAGATTTATCTGTCTGTCTGCTAAAACAAAACTAAAAACAAAGTAAAGTAAATATTTTTTTGCCTTCTTTTTGGCTCGATATCAGTAAACAATAATAGATAGGTACTGAAAATGACTCAAAAAGGTTATATTTGATAGAAAGAACCGTTAGTGTTCAAGACCAACTCACACTTGATCAGTTTATATACACATACAAGACTACGGCAGTTATTTGTTCATACAAGTATTGTTCATTTAAATATTTAATATTAA
This sequence comes from Leptosia nina, assembly GCA_963661955.1. Classification (NCBI taxonomy): domain Eukaryota; kingdom Metazoa; phylum Arthropoda; class Insecta; order Lepidoptera; family Pieridae; genus Leptosia; species Leptosia nina. The sequence continues at coordinate 812,596 of CAVLEF010000007.1, forward strand.
GAATTATCAAACCCTTCATCCTACATCAGACATATTATAAATATACCGCGGCCCATTAGACCACTCGGTAGTCGGCACGCCAATCCCTCGTAACCGGTGGGAACGTTCCAGAATGTTCCAGCACGTTCCGCTGTGTTGCAGAAGTTATGTGAGCTGCATTACAACTTGCAGTTTCCCTTATTCCGTGCTGGTTTGATCACTTTATTGTGTATTAATAAGACCTTTTAATCTATATTAGAGCTTATTACAGTATAAAATTAAATGATTGCATATTAAGTCAAACTTTGAGAACGAACAACTTATTAGCGCAGCTAGGAAAAATGTTACAATGGAAAATTTTTTTTTATGTATTATTTGTCGAAACTTAAGAATACATTAGGTTTTCTTTAACTGAATTAATATAAATCGATTTGTATAAGCGCTGTCTATCAGTGTGGTAGCAAAATTATGGTGCAACTTATGCTGAAGCAAGACTTTTGGCATTACTTTTCTTCAAATTAAATTTAATCTTTTTGTATTCATTATTTTTCTGTGATGACATTTTTTTTTCTTAGGAATTTAATAAGGGAAAAAATAGCGTCTGTTTATTGTTGAACAAAGACATCCAACCTTTTAATAACAGTAAAGTGAACGTCGGTTATCCGATTTGCTTCTATGGGTTATGGGGCGTGTTTCTTTTACTTGCTTATTTATAGGCAAGTAGGTGCTAAGTCTGTTCGGAATTGAATCTAAGACGTTAATTGAATCATTCGTTAGCCTTTGAGGTACGAAGACGACCAGTTCTATGGAGTAGAGATACATTAATGAACTGAGTCAAACGACGTTCAAATTTACTGCAAAATAACATCTGAATACCTCAAACGACTCAACGAGCGAACAAAAAGATTCGTCTACATCTTTGGAATCCCCACAATTTCAATATCACTCTCCTATTTACATGTGAATAACCCGGCTGACTGTTACACCGTACTGTAATTTTCTTAAATAGTAAATAGTATTACGAGTCAATCCAGTGCGGGCACTCTTACGATTCCATGTCATATTTGTCACCACGAACTACATTGGTACATTTATAAATGACCCTCTCGGGTAGAAAAATCATTAATAGACGGACGGCGTACTGTAGCTTAATGAGTAGGATAGCAGCAACACTGAGTCGGGGGTTCGACTGCCCGCCGCGTTACATACTTACAAAGAGTGGCTTATTACCAATTGAAAAATTAAGAAATTAGAAGTAAAAAGACATCTTCTTGTATTACGTATTTACATTTTTCTATTATACTTTTTAGTAGCAAGCTTTTAAATAATGTTGTCAAGAAAAACCAACAAGTATTATATTGGTTGCACCTAGCAACCAATATAAAACTGGAACAGATGGTCCTAGTTACAACACTTTTATTTTTTTAATTTCAATAGTCGGTTTTGTTATTTTATTTCTTTTGATAATAACAGCTTTTATAGCATATGTTTTATCTTGAGAACAAATATGTTCGATGTTAGTTACAACACGGTGTAATGCGTCCCCACATAAAAACTATACATTGAATTCCCAAAAGACTTTCAGGCTGTACAATCTTCCCCAGCGTACACTCAAGCTGTATTTTACAACTAAATGTTCCATACAATTCGCATAGAAAAGATTGCTTTAAGATCCGTGGTAGCGTTTCTATCTTAAAATAATGTTTTTTAATACACTTTCAAGTACAACAAAGAGTCGTTCTGAACGTTTTGTAAGATAAAACGAATCCACGATGTTTCTTTGTTGGTATTGCAGTAGTTCTTGGTGAACGCAACTAATTAAAAAAGTTAATAAATACGATAATGAATTCCTTTTAATTATATAATTATTTTTAAGATAGCAGCCTTTAAAAAGCGAACTAAAACGATAAAAATAGACTTCGCACAGAGTAATTTTTATTCACTTAAGTAGGATTTAACATATTTTTAATATAATTTTGAAATCCATGTATTTAAGTAATGTATAGTCTGTAGTTTACACGAGTGATACACGTTTAGATTTTACTTCAAATTACGCACTTTAAACAGTGAAAAGTTATTTCTATGTAGTAAGTATATTGAAAAATTTACCTAAAACTGACTTTTAAATTATATTATAAACATTTTCGAACGAAAAAAGATCCTCTTTTTTTGAAGTCGGTTACTTCATAATTTTCAATAAAAAAGAGCCCTGCTCTTGGATTTTGGCTTATTGCATTATTCATCAGTTTTCTAATGTAATTTTGGGTCATTCCTTTATTAAGTTTCTCGGATTGTCAGTGAACTTTATAAGACCGAGATTTAAGAACATCACAGCGATGGTGAGGCTTCTTTTTCATATAGAGAGATATTAGATTCAGTAATGTTTGTTGCTTACGCGAGTAATATACATTTAAATTAAACACGTTTAACCGTTTAAAACGAGAATTATATTAGTTAACTCATTAAAAATGAATATAAAATAAGTTAACTAATTTATTTCTCATCTTAAACCGTTAAAAGAGGTTTAATCAACAAATTTATTAAATGTTTTTAGATTTATGTGAAAAGCTATCTTCAGTCCAGAAAGACTGAAATGCCTTTATGTGGCCTGGTATTTCAACTGATACGATACAAAATAAATTAAGCTATACACTGCGTGTTTTGTTTTAATTAAGCTCCTAAACAGCATGATCAACACAAAACATACATTATTTGATAAGCGCATTGTATGATTATTTCAAAAACTACAAAGTCACTACAAGCTAATTTTCTGATTGATTGTATTAAAAGATTGCTACGTAATATCAAATTAATTGTAAGATTTATTTTTGTATAGCCATGCTTGTAAATGTCTCAACATTCAAAATTAGTGCTTTAGAAGTGGTGCTTTTCTAAATCTATTAATTTTCTTAAAAAATTATTGGAGTCTTCACTATAATACTTTGTTATCTTATATTATGTTGTCAAGAAAACAGCAAGTGATATTGGTACCTTCAACCATTGAAGAAAGATTGAAAAATATATGTTTATAATTCTTAAGAAGTAGTGCTTTTGTGAATCTATAAATTTTCTTAAAAATTTAATGGAGACTTCACTAGAATACTTAGTTAATTAATATAATGTTTGAAAAAAAAACAGCAAGTGATATTGGTATTTATTTTGTTATGATAGAGGAGGACAGACATGTAACATCTGTGGTTCGTCATCCGAAAGGAATTTTTTTGATTTAATATTCGCATTTCCAGACGAAATCTAAAATGTCTTCGAAAAATTATAAATTGATTAGAAATATGACGAACCTACGACCGTTGCTCATTAATCATACATTGCTACCAATATACCGATGAGCCCGTCAACATTACCTAACATATAACCCTGTCTGGTTGATTCTCCTCTCTTCCAAAGTTGGGAAGTTTAAACGTACCCCAAAGTATATCAACTACAGATCACGATTCTCACAAGCCGAAGTGAAACAAGCGCAAGTTAATAATAATGAAACTATTTGTTATTCTATCGGGTCCTTAAGATTAAGATAACAAGCGGAGGGTTGTGGGAATAAACAGTTGCTTAGATCTCTGATGGTAAAGAGGCCTCATCTGCATTTGAATAAAATGAATATTAAGCTACCAACCCTAGCCGCAAAGCACAGATTATTGCTACAACTTTCCATGACAGCTTAAGTACGGTCTCTGAATTAACATTAGTCCAAAAACAATCGGATACTCGTAGGAAAATAAGGGCTAAAGTTTTTTTTCCTCATACAAAAATTTGATGGTATCTCATCGAGTTTTTATAATGATTCAGGAGGACAGACAAGCACTAGCATACTCCGGACAAATAACATGTAAACAAGATTTTTTTATATTTAGAAATCCATTTTTTTATCGGTGGCCCGTTCGTAACCCAGGCGGAATTTCGATGTTTCTATCACCCATTTAAAATCCAGATTTCCAGACGAACCCCAACATGTTTTAGAAAAAAAAAATTGAACAAGAATGCCCAAAGAAACCAGATTTCAAATTTATACCTAGATTTAAAATTAACAAAATCATCACAAACAAGCCGATAGTAGCAGCTTAAATAATATTGAATTATTAATGTATTTTGCATACAGTAATCATGACAAAGTAAATTTTATTTAAAACGGAAACTTCTTTGTTTATCAAAGTCGCATAGAGTCAAACAAAGATGCGCTTCGTTTCAGTGTTTTATTTTGTAGGAAAATTTAAATTCGTGAATTTAAATCTCCCTAAAAAATTTCGTGTTCTTCCTTACATTACATATTACGTACCCTAATGCATACCCTGACGTAAATGTAAAACATTTTTTTATCTAATCTGCGCGAACTTCAAGCATCTCTTTGGTAGAGGGAGCTTCATTTAAGGCGCCATTTTTTCAGGCTAAGGTAAATTTGAGGTAAAATAAAGACTCGAGAGGCTCACGATAATGAGGGTAGTTCGCGCTTCGCTGCTCAAAATGTTTACCGCCTAGTTAACTCTTATCTTATTGGTACGACGTTGTTGGTGGCAGTTATCGTTTATAAAAATTTGGATGCCCAATATAACTTCTACGCGAACGAAGTCGCTGACACAGCTAGTTTAGGATATTAGTAGCGCCATTCATTACAACGATATGAAATCGTACTATTAATTTCCACATTCGTCGCATATTATAGAATCGTTTCCACGGATACGTAATGGTGGAACCCACGGGACGGTCTTTAATTATCATTTGACACGTGCAAACGGCACGTGTATACATTATTTACTCTAGATCATTCCGACGAAACAACCGTTGACGATAACGCAAGTTAATTAATAGTAGATTCCATTCAGAATTTAATTAGAATTCAATTTACAAGTGCGTCGGGTTGTGTTCCCAATTTACCCGATGACGGTAAAAATAAAAGAAGTAATAGTTTTTTAGTCTATGTGCATATATTCTACGATACTTACACTGTACAATACTAATTCCGGTTATTTAGTTAACTTAGAATCAAACCTGCCAATACGTCGCCGTAAAGAAACTCTTTTGACGTTTCGCCCTGACGAGTCGATGACGTCATCAAAAGATGATTAGAACAGCTCGACAATTTGTCAAAGCTTTTCAAAATGGCCGCGAAAGCCCCATACAATTTATAACCTAGTACCATAATCCGTATACTATTAAAGGGTAAATAATTATTTTAACACAAACTCGCCTCATTAGGTCATCATATAATCCAGGAAAAGTCGGTAATCCATTTTGATCCAACTCTCGCTATGATATCGCACAGGGGCGCATTTCAACGTAGTAATTAATAAATATAATAATATAATTATTATTTACAACTTACCATGTATGTATTTTCACTAATTAAGTAAGTGTACCATCAACACCCGGTGATCAAGATCAAAATCGGCTATGAAACATCTATATCGTATACGTATTCGTATCATCATAAGTAAGAGTAGTAAGTAGAGTAAGAGTTGCTTTTTTTTCCTTCGAATTTACCCATAGTAAGTGACAACACTCACATTAGCGAATGGGTCTGTAGTACAACCTTTCCCCAGTGTTCACGAAATTGGGCACAGATTTTGGAAATAAATTAAGTTTTTTTTTAGTGTATTTGCTCGGTTCTTAGTTGATAAGCTTGGTTTTATGCTTACAGAAATTTTAGCCCAGACAGACCGATCTGCTGTACATAGATCGGTTAACAATATATATTCTTTTTTAAATAAAGAAAATTATATTAATATTTTTATGACAAAGTGAAATACAATATTTATATATCCTTCCTATGCAAATAATATATACTTACCTTAAAAAAATTACGTTGTTGACCTATTCTTGATTGAACATCTATTCCGGCTCTGGTGAACATTATAAAAATTTATGTTTTTTTTATATACAAAACAGTTTAAGGAACTTAATTTTAACAGAATACGTATAAACGGTATTATAATTAAATACTTAAATGGTTTTACAGTCAAATTTATTTATACTAATATAATAAATTTAAGTAAAACACTTTAACGGTTTAAAACGCGATATATAAGTTTAACTAATATATTATATTATTAGTGTTTTATTTAAATGTGTACTACTCGCGTAAACTATAGACAGTATTTAATATTCTAAAGCTAAAGAGTCTGTTTGCTTGTTTGAACGCGCTAATATCAGGAACTGCTAGTACGATTTGCAAAAACTTCCTTTGATGCACAAAACTAAACTACGGGCAGAAAATCGCGGGCACAGCATATACATATAAACGCCGAGGGTTCACTCGATAGAAGATAAAATTCCCCCAGCCATTTTACAAGACAACAAATTCGGGTTCATTCTGGTTTTGGAATTCGGAGATCCATAGACCGAAACGCGTCTAAATTCACGTGTTTCTAAGCTGTAATGTCGATATCGATTACTTTTTTATTTGGGAAAGAATTAACTTCGAAATATTGGAAAGATATTGAACGAAATATTATCTTCGGTCTTTTGGCTTAATGAAGGCGAAAGTAAGGTGTTTAAAGTTTTAATCTTAATTAAATTCCGAAATAGTTAATAATTCGCCGGTCACTCTATGATGGAAGATTTTAATCTAGGGTTGAGAAGTGGATCTTAAGCTGTTTATTAACAAAACTTATTTAATCAACCTTAGCTTGCGATGAGAACTACACGCTGTAAATTAAATTAACATCTTGATATAAATAAATAAACGTTCCTATGTTATGAAGTAAAATGTATATTATTCCATCTGTACATAAAATCGAACACTGAAAAGACACAACAATATGTCTGCCCTATAGGGCAAAAGGGGTATGCCCTCACTCAATTATTCCACTGAATGGGACGGTGTTGTAAATAAAAATATTGGTGTTAGTGGTTGGAATTAAAACGTAACATTTTTATATAAACGAATATGGTTGTTTTACATGCAATATAAATACTGACAGTAGGATAAATACCCCAAGAAAAGTGAAATCATGTTGATCAATAGAGCCTGGAGCGAATACAATTTAGTTAAACGTTTTGAGAATTATTTTTAACTACGGCCCGACGTTTTGGATGCTTTGCAGCAACCGTGGTCACGGGGAGATCTCCCCGCAAAATATATCGCGTTTAGTAAACTGTTAAAGTGTTTTATTTAAATGTGTACTACTGGCGTAAACTACAGACAGTATTTAATTTTTATTTTGTTACATACACCTATTTTTATTTTAGCACGACATACATTTTAAGTGAATTTACAATCGCATCGTATATAGTTTACGCGAGTTGTACTCATTGAAGTAAATATCTTTTATCACTGCACAACGTGATACATTCCAACTTATTTTTAACTATGTTCTGAAAAGTTAAAGCTTCAGTAACTAAGTAGTAACAAAACAATAAAGAAACTAATATATTAAACGTTTAAGACGGCTGAAAATATTTAATTATAAAGCTATTGAGATTAAAAAACAGACTCGGGCGGGATATGAACAGGTGTTCAAAATTCCGCGTTGCTGCGTAAACCGATTAAACTACCGTATTGACGTAATCAGTGCTGTAACTGTGCTGCACTTAAGTAGACAAAACACCCTTACTTTTATTCCAATTAAATTTGTTCTTTTTATATCAACTATTTCATTATGAGCTACTACTATTACTATCTACTAAATGATTTATTATTGTTATTATTAATAGTCGAATTTGTTAAATTAAGACATGAACCCCTTAAGCAATGTAATATCAACAATATAACAAAATGCCTTCAAAGGTTGTAAATGTTTTTTTGGAATTGAAAGGTCGTATTGGTCGGCCTTTGTATGCAGATAATTAAGAGCTGTAAATTGCCTAAGCGCGGCTGAAGCTGTTATGTCAATCCATGTCACGACCTTAATGGTGTCGGAATTGAAAAGGGATAAGCGTTGATATATCATTCATGCATCGTTCACACGACAGATTGCTGTCAATTCTATAATACTGCCTCGAACTAATAAAATCGAGTTGAGAGTTGAGTTTTTATGATAGAAGAGGTCAGATAAGCATTAAGTTCACTTAATAAAAGGTGATAGACCCCAGCCATATACCATTTGTATGGGCCCGTCGGTGTAGGTATTGCAATGTGTGTAAAATCGTGGTCGTGGCTTCGATCCCCAACGTGTTTCTTATCAATTTATAATATTTCTGAAACACGTTGATGATGATGTGATAGGAATACTGAAATTCTTTCCGAGTCACGAACCGTCCACAGATGGAAAAGCCGTCCGTTTAATTGCGTTTAGGTTACAGTCTGTGGATTTCCGAATATCCAAAGCCAAAATAAATTGACAGCGCATCTTGTTTACATTGTCCAGTTAACCTCTTGCTTGTCTGTCCACCTGTTTTATGAAATCACAAAATACCAAAGTTTTAAATCAAATGTATGTGTCCCTTTACTTACCACTTTTAATTTAGGAGGGACACTACTCAGCTATTGCTGTACCTTACAATAAACATAACACCGATTTTTTGTGAGGACTCACTTCTCGCCCCTTTTTGGCTTTGAACATTTGGAAAACCCCGGGCCCCCCCCAAACCCCCCCCCCCCCCCCCAATTTTTCTTTTTGGGGGGGGGGGGGGGGGTGGGGGCCTTTTTTTTTTTTTTTTTTTTTTCCCTTTTTTTTTCCCAAAAAAAAATTTTTTTTTTTTTTTTTTTTTTTTTTTTTTTTTTTTTTTTTTTTTTTCCCCCCAACAATTTGGGGGGGGGGGGGGTTTTTTTTTTTTTTTTTTTCCCCCCCTTTTTTTTTTTTTTTTTTTTTTTTTTTTTTTTTTTTTTTTTTTTTTTTTTTTTTTTTTTGTTGTTTTTTTTTTTTTTTTTTTTTTTTTTTTTTTTTTTTTTTTTTTTTTTTTTTTTTTTTTTTTTTTTTTTTTTTCCCCCTCACTCATCTGTTTACTCTTAAGTAAATAGAACATATTTTTAAAACAGTATTTATACTTCAATAATACAAAGCAAATTAAACCATAATTTACCTAAGTACGTCACCTATCGCCAAGGGGTCAAATGATATATGATATTTACTTGTGACGTAGTTGGTGGATGGCACTAAGCCACACACAAGTCTTCTTAACTTTAATTTTATATAACCGCGTTGAAAAGGATTATCTCATATAGTGACGCGAAGAAATGAAATTCTCGGTGGGATAGCGTTAACTCTGGACTGTCGGGCTTATAACCGCTATAGCTTGAGATTTTCTTCCGTTTAATTAAAACATGTATTTCATAGTTTTAAAGAAACATCTTTTCTTAGATAGAACAATTTAATTAAATTAAAAATACGCTTTTATCACACATAACAATTAATTGCTCATATGTTTTAAATACTAAAGTTATTAACGCATTTTCTAAATTCTGTCTGTGGTAGCATAATAATGTGGGAAGTCGAAAGGTGGGGCCGTAGTTACGTTTAAACCCTAATATATTTACATCTTTTCTTATTCAATTGAAATTGAACGTATTATACGAATCATATATTAAAACTATTTTCGGTAAATAGTATTAAAATTCGTTTAACATTTCACATGTAACCAGAAAACAAGGATGCTCCGTTTCTGAAATTCTAATATAAACAAAATATAATATGTCTATACGATGGTAATGAGTAACGAACGACGATCAACAAACACCTCGTAATTACACAATTTATACTTAAAGACCAACATTAAGTAATATGTTTCACACAGTATTCATTAATGTTTTTGTATATTAAAAATAATAAACAAACTACATTTATTAGTGGATAATTTGTATAGCAAATTATTTAGCAAATCAAATTAATTAACACAGACTTAATGTTGAATAGTTAGCTAACATTAAGAGCGAGAGGACTTGAGTTCAAGTCTCGGGATTGACAACACAACAGTATTTTGACGAGGTCAAAATATTGTAAATGTGTGTGTCCAACATTTTTCTAATCAATTTATAAATTTTCTGTGACATATTGGACTTTCGGATATTATATGGGCGGTAAGAATATCGAAAATTCGGTCCGGGTCACAAACCACCGCTGAAAAATCCGTGAGGTTTAATCACGTTACAGTTTCAATCTGTGGATTTTCGAATATCCAAAGGCAAAATACGTCGACAGCATATCTTGTTTGATTTCTGTTTTGATGAGGTATTCACCTACCATCAAGTAAGCCCCTTGCTCGTCTGTCCTCTTTTATTAAAAAAAAGTATAAATAATACAGACTATAATACGTCTGAATTATTTCTATTCTATTCTTTGAAAAAAAATCAATCAGTGAAACACAAACAAAATCTGTCTGACCTTATCTAAACGAGATTTGACTTTTATTACATCTACTAGATTCCTCGTGTTCATAGAATACAACAATGTTTCTTAATATACACGAGGAGAGTGAAATATATTTATTTTCACTTCTAACATAAGCTCTAAACACTTCAAGAGTTTCTCCTATCTTCGCGAAGTTTGCGTCTGAATAATGCAACGGCTTCATTCAATTCTCTAAAAGAAATGTTTCTTTCAGATGCCGGGAAAGATTGTGGGAAATGGGGAGTGTTTAAATATTACGATTTTACTGCAATATGAAGCAATTATTATATAAGATATTTCATTTATAAGTACAACATTTTTTACGGTTTCATATATATTAAGTAATTTATAACGATAAACAGACGTTTCGGTTGCTTTAATAAATGTTTACTCGCCTTACACGTAAACCGTTAAAATTATTTAAATAAAACACTTTAACGGTTTAATATTATTATATTATTATATATATATTTGTTAAACTAAAAAATTATTTTAACTACGGCCCGACGTTTCGGCTTTGCAGCAGCCTTGGTCACCAGAACGTTGAAAAGTCGGGCCGTAGTTAAAATAATTTTCGAATAAGTGTAACTATTATATATCGCTTTTTAAACCGTTGAAATGTTTTATTGGAATGTGTAGTAGTCACGAAACTACGGACACTTAAAATTATTTTATTTACATGTATACTATTGCCATTAACCGCCTACAAACAACACTTAAATCAAATTGTTCTTCAATTGTATGTAATGTTGTGTGTTGTGAATCTGTATTCATATAAATTCAACTTGTGCAATTAGCTAATTAGTACCTATATTTAATTAGAAGCATATTCAGCTTGCTATAACTTTGGAAACTGTTACCGGAAATGTGGTGCTGTATCCGACGGAAATAGCAGCCCAGATATGTTTAATTTCTACCTCTGTATTTTATGTGTCTATATGTACCTTATTGAGAGCTTGTAATTGAATTAGTTTTGTGAATATGAAATGTTCAACCTGAGGTTTTCTAAATTTAAAAACAAAAAAAACCTTTTGTGTTCCGTGAGGCGGATATGTTAGAAAAATGAGAGAGAATAAAATTCGACAGTTGAGTTTTTACATTTTACATTTGACGATTGACTTGCTACCTTGCATACTCTAGCTAGGCCGTTAACAGTGAATGTGACAGATTATTTGAATTATTTTGTATATATATATAATTAAACGTAGTATAAATCATTGTTTTTGTGATGTATAACTGCGGGTAGTTTACAAAATGTTGAAAAGTAATGTTCGTGTTATTCGATGACGTCAGGCTAACACCTGGTCGGTTGTTTGTGAGTTGTATAAAAGGGGGGTGCGCTGTAAAGCGTGGAGCAGTGGCTCTGGAGCGATCGCACGGTAAACGCTGGTGGAACGTTGTTGGAACGTTGTTGGAACGTTAGAGGTTTCAGAATATGTTTAAAATCGTATATCTGTATTAATACCTATAATGCGAACGTTGGTTGAACATTGGATGGTTCAGGTATGATGTACATTATTATATTGTAATAAATAGGTTGTGATATATTATGTACTTTTTTTATTATATTGATTTGGCATCAATATATGTCAATTAAGTATCGTAACCTTGTGTAATATATAGATAAATATCTTTAAATCAATATATAAATGGGGTACCATTATTTGTTAGATTCCTAGACGTTTTTATACAATAAATGTGTTGCCGGTATTATGGGGAATGCGTTGCTGAAATGTAACATCTTGTTTAACGAAATAGAATAGTTTTTGACAGTATATCTTCTTGTTATTTACATGTTATCCTTAAAATCTCATATAAACCAATGCCTATAATCATATATTTAGGTCTCTTTTATAAAAAAAATCTAACATCAGAAGTGGGATCGATCAATACAGTGAATAAAATACCTCACACCATGTTTGCTCGTCTAGTTATATATACATTTGTTTTTCTTCTTATTATGTCACATTGTTTTTTTTTCTCGTTTTGTTTTTTTTTGAAATAAAGATAATAACGTGTACATTAAGTACTTATAAAGGGATATGACACGTAAATTTGTTAAATATATATCGAGATTTTGAGGATGCAGATGGATTAGGATTATAAATTTCTAAAAAGAAATCAGCAACGTATTCAGATACTAGCAATAGATTTTGTGCTTAATTTTGTTTCGAATCGTTTTAGCCGAACATAGTAAAAAAAAAAAAAAAAAAAAAAACCCTCACTTTGGATGAATAATCGAGATAAGTATCCAAACTAATACATCAAGTACGAGTTTCAGAGAATTATGGACGATCAGCGACAACATCTTTAACGTAGCCGGGACTGCTCGAGACGTGATGAAGTGACACATGGCCTTCCAACACTGCTCCGTAACCAGACGAGGAGCCCTGAGAATTATGGACGATCAGGGGGAACATATGCAGCGTAGCCGGGACTGCTCGAGACGTGATGAACTGACACACGGCCTTCGAACACTACTCCGTTATCAGACAAGGAGCCCTGGTGAGGACGTGAGCGAAATCATCCTTAGCAGAGACGTATAAAAGGACTTTACGAAATAGTTTTCTTGCTATCAAACGATCTCTTTTTTTTGAGGGGAATTAGTAATTTGGTTTAATACATTAATTTACGCAAGAAATACATTTTCACTTAAGCGTAAACACAATATTATACATTACATGATATTATATGCGAGTAGGTAGGAATTTACAATAATAGTTTGGTTGAAAATACTTCCCTGATCTATTTTAAATATAGATATTTCTAATAATACACTATTACACAATCGGTTTCGTCTTTAGCGGTAAAACTGCTTTTAATAAATAATACATACTAAATAATAAGATGGTGCAACTTTGTGGCACATTGTAGTTTGCATTATTTAATCTTTTTAACGATGCTAAGAATATAATGTTTTAATTTCGTTTTAAATAATTTGTATGATTTAATATTTTTAATAGTTCTGGGGAAGTGTTTCTATGTTTTAGCACCATCATGCAGTATGTTATTTTTACGATAGTTAGAAACTTTATTTGTGTTTAGATGGCTCCATTTAATATTTTGAGTACAAATATAGGAATACTATAAATGTAGATTTGATTGATGGTCATAAGTCGATTCTCTTTATAAATCGTATCAGTTGAAGTTAAGTAATCGTAATATCAGTTATTTTGAGAAAATTGTGATGGTTTAAGATTTGTTTTTGGCAGCAGTGCCCCAGACCACAATTAGATAATTTACGTATTAGCACAGTTGCAAAAGAAAAATTGCGATGTTATTAGCCTAGAGAAATGATGGACGAAAATAGGGACGAAAATTGTTCTTAGTTGGCTTCTATTATTGTTAATTATTTACTAATGTACTGTTATTTTTAAGAGAGGTGATAATTCGAAACGACAAAAAAAAAGCCGCTGGTCGACTGTTTGCTTGGTACTAGTCCATACCACTTGCAGCGGGTGAGTGGGCTAGTGCGTCTAGGTAGACAGTATAAAGAATAGAAGCCGCTGGTCGACTGTTTGCTTGGTACTAGTCCAGACCACTGGCAGCGGGTGAGGGGGCTAGTGCGTCTAGGTAGACAGTATAAAGAATAGAAGCCGCTGGTCGACCGATTACTTGGTACTAGTCCAGACCACCGGCAGCGGGTGAGGGGGCTAGTGCCTCTAGGTAATCGGTATAGTAATACCTCCGCTGGTCGCTCGATTGTTTGGTGCAAGCAAACTAGACTCATAAGCAGCGGATGAGGGTTTCGACACGTCTATGCAATCGAGAGGTATAAAAAAAAAAAAAAAAAAAGAAAGATTAAATAATAAATATTCGATTCTAATAGATTACATATTTCAAGTATTAAAAAACATTATATTTGTGATGTTCGATTCAAATTATCACCAACAATCCTATTTGTAAGTACAAGTGTTCTGAGAACAAATAATGTGTCAGTTTGGCCGTAACGGATTATTTGAATTATTTTGAATATTTATATAAATAAACTTGGTTATAATTATTACCAACAATTCTGTTTGTAAGAATAAGTGCTTTGAGAACAAATCACATGTCAGTATGGCCGTGACAGATTATTTGAATTATTTTGTATATATATATAATTAAACGTAGTATAAATCATTGTTTTTGTGATGTATAACTGCGGGTAGTTTACAAAATGTTGAAAAGTAATGTTCGTGTTATTCGATGACGTCAGGCTAACACCTGGTCGGTTGTTTGTGAGTTGTATAAAAGGGGGGTGCGCTGTAAAGCGTGGAGCAGTGGCTCTGGAGCGATCGCACGGTAAACGCTGGTGGAACGTTGTTGGAACGTTGTTGGAACGTTAGAGGTTTCAGAATATGTTTAAAATCGTATATCTGTATTAATACCTATAATGCGAACGTTGGTTGAACATTGGATGGTTCAGGTATGATGTACATTATTATATTGTAATAAATAGGTTGTGATATATTATGTACTTTTTTTATTATATTGATTTGGCATCAATATATGTCAATTAAGTATCGTAACCTTGTGTAATATATAGATAAATATCTTTAAATCAATATATAAATGGGGTACCATTATTTGTTAGATTCCTAGACGTTTTTATACAATAAATGTGTTGCCGGTATTATGGGGAATACGTTGCTGAAATGTAACATCTTGTTTAACGAAATAGAATAGTTTTTGACAGTATATCTTCTTGTTATTTACATGTTATCCTTAAAATCTCATATAAACCAATGCCTATAATCATATATTTAGGTCTCTTTATAAAAAAATCTAACAAATGCATATGAAACCTTATTTATATGAAATATAACCTTTAATTAAATCACTGTTGAGCATTGTTTTTAAGTCACATAAACACAAACACAGCCGGACACGCCCTTAAAAGTTTTGTACCGAGGTAAAAAATAATTTTCAAAATAAACGTGATTATTTAAACTTGACACGGAATGCTAAAATTATCACTCATAATTGTAGTTGTTGATAAAGTTTTATTTTAACAGGCTCGCTGATTTAACGTTAGAAATAAATTACTTAGCTACGTTTCTTTTAGGATACCTTTGAAAAACAACAAGTATCTTAGACAAAAAAAATACTAGTCCTCGTATGATTTTCTGCTTCATTTTGTAGAACATATCTACGGACACATTTCTGTGTCCGTTCAACTGATCGATTTTATTTACTGGCTGACTTTTGCTTAATGCAATAATTCTAACACGTTTAACAATTTATTTTAGGGGCTTTGTTATTTGTCGGTTTGATTTACGCTTTGATTCGTGAATTTCGATTTCGTAGAAGCCGTCATGTTCGAGTTCATGTTGTCGGAATGCCTACTGTGAATTACTAGACGTATAAAGGATCTATTTTGACAACCTGAAATAATAAATCAATTTCGTATTTACGCTTTAGATAAATTCTAAATTGGACTTAAATAAGAACTGTGTTTTACATGAAACTTCAAATGATTTAAAATCAAAATAAATTTATTTGCCTTTTTATCTACTAAAATAAACTATTAATGATGCTGAATTTTAGATGTACTTCATATATTCATAATGATAAAACCAGAATACCGATTCCATAATGGGACAGGGATGAGACACATTCTATGTCCAATTCAGTTATAGAGAGTCGAGAATTGGTTTTGAAAATGATTTAGAAATTTAGAATATTGTTTTATATTCGGTCAAATAATATTTTGGTTCTGTATCTTAAAAGAACGACCCACATTTTTTAAAGTAATTCGTACTTAGGAGAACCTTATTTCTGTATGCCACAAGTGTACAGACAAAAGTGTTGTTCATTGAGGTAAGATATATAACATCCGAGCGAATTTCGGTGTCGATATTTTGGCTTTTGAAATTCGGAAACACACAGACTGAAACCGACATCCGGCTGAACTTGCCTTTATCATTTGTGGACAGTTATTTGTGACCTAAACCTGCCATGTATTTAATATCCAGATTTCAGAACACGCTTAACCCGATGGGGATACCATGAGATGAGTCCGTCAATTTTGCATTATTCCTCGACATGATACACAGGCCTCAGCTTTTTATACGTAAACAGGATTCAGGTTATTTTGAATGTGGCGCGCCTTGGGAAATAAGTGTTCCCGTAAGAATAATATGTACTCATCCATATCCCTGGAATAGCCTCGTTTCCAGATGAGGCACCGTTGTTTTGAAAGAAAAAATTCTGACCTAATTTCTTGGAAAGTTTAAATTAATTTACTCGTCTTACGCCGAGTGTTTTAATTCTTTCGAAATTAATTTAATTCGCTGCCTCTGTTTACGCATCACATTTTACCACGTTAAAAATAGTAGACATAAGTATTGTCTGTAGTTTACTCGAGTTTTCCATTTTAATAAATCGCTTTTAACGCTTTAAAACGTGACATTTATTAGTGCTTGCCCTGACCATATACTTATGTAAAGTCTGATGTAAATTTGAAGCTTGATGTAAATTTGAAACGTCCGTATGTTGAAAGTAATTTGTAAATTAGTTTACTAATAAATTCGCATTTAAACATTTAAAAGTGATTTATTTAAATATAAAATATTTTCGTCATTTACAGTCATTGGGTTAGATACTTATCTTATGATTCTGATAATGGATTAGAATTTAGTGCCTTGTCCGACGCCCCCTTCCATAAATATACTTCTTTCAAACGCTATACATATCCCTCTACTAACTGGGTGTTGATACAATTTGACTTTCCTCTTTGTAAGCGCCATAACCCTATAAAATTAGGGTATAAAGCGTTATTAAGCCAATAGCAATAAGTTTTATTAAAATGGCGATATTCAAATTGTGAAGACGGCTCCAACAAAATGGAATATATAATGAGCGTTTCCACCTGGATTTTTATTGTTTGTGTTCGGAACACCGTACTTTCGTAATTGCTTATAGGATTTTTGTCCACTGTACTCACGAATCGCTTAGTAAGGAGTCGTTTGCAACAAACAAAAAGATAGCTTTATTACCTTGTGTGGGCAGTATGACCTTTCAGTTAAATTAAATTATGTATCCAACTATTTTTTTAACTGTTAAGGCATAAAAAATAATAGATAACTTATTTTAAAATATGAGTGCATTGTGACTAAGAAGATACTACATACATTCAAAGTCGATTTAAGATTTTAAAAAAAAATCACGATACGTTCAACTGGTTAGAGCAATAGATGAAACGCTACGGTGCCATTTCAAGTCCTGTGCGTGTCGTATTTTTTTTCAATATAAAATCGTTTTTCTGTATTGCCATCTTGTGCAACAATATAAGAAGAATATTTAAGTTTTCATAGATGCCACATACCATTCTTACTCTTTTTATATATCTATTTATATACATAAAAAAAACATTCCACCTAACGCATCACTTTGGAATCTTAATTGTCATATCACCCATGATACAGGTTTGCCTTAGTATGGGGACTACGGACAATAGACTCTTCAACCGAAAAATATTTTCCACTATTTTGTCTTATTAGTCACAGTACGATATTTTAGGCTATAGGCATTCCTCGATAAGAGCTTAACAAGCGTTTACGACAAAAATATTTTTTCAATCAAACCAGTAGTTTCTGAGATTAGTGCGTTAAACAAACAAACATACAATCAAACAAACTAACTTTTCAGCTTTATAAATTAGTATAAATAATAAAAAAAAGACTATCTATCCGAAAAGAGTAAAATTAATTCAATTCCCCTCAGAGAAGTAATTTAGAAAATTCTTTGTTTACTTAGATAATAATATTTTAGATTTTAGCGTAAAGTGCGAACTTACGTTCGCGAGATGAAACTCGTCTCAAGAGGGCAATTTGACAAAATTAACTTTATCAAACAACAATTCAAACGTTCTTGTTTGTTTGTTGAATTAGATTTAATTAATTTTAAGCTTAAATAAAAACGCGTTCAATTTCAAGTAATTTTATTACAAAGTTCTTAACGTATTACAATATCATCTAACATAATATTATAAACACTATGAACAGTCAACTAAAGCACCGATATGTTGAATGATAACTAACATAAATACAATTATATTTACATTTAGCTCTAAGGTTGCAAATTCTTGATTTTATATCGAAAGAATGAAAGCCTTTGTAGATTAAAGTCGAGAATCGAACGAGAAATCGTTCCGTATCGTTCTACCCGTTTGTGTGCATCATCAGGTAAATTCTCATTCTGTATTTCTCATGTAAATAAAACACTTTTATCGACATAAAGGTCAAAATATATTAGTTAACTTAGTTTTAAATTATTTTACCTATGGCCCGACGTTTCGACTACTATACAGCTGCTGTGGTACCCCCGAGGCCACGACTGCTGTAAAACATCTAAAAAACCAGTTAACTAATAAATTACGATGTTTAAACCGTTAAAAGTGTTTTATTTAAGTAAATCTCATTTGTCAAATTGAACTCGAGAATGTTCATTATTTTCAACTCCTGAAGTGACAACAACTGAAGAAGTGGCAACCTTAAAACTCTATACAATTTATACCCTTAATTATTCGAGTATTGTAACTTAAAAACATCTGTTTCTAACATTCATAACCTTTCCTGTTTGTACTTCACTCATTACGAGAACAATTTCTAATACAGCTGTCATAAACCTGAAATGAAATCCTGAAAATCTAGTTAAAGCTTCAAAGTTAAACTGAAACGTAATTCCCCATCATAGCTCAACGCGATGGCGCTGTTATTTCGACTTTGGACATTCAGAAATTACTAAAACCGAAGATCTCACGAGCCCTTCGATATTGTCTCCGCACAAAACAATATCATCGTTCTCACCTGTTCTATCGATCGTACAATTACGCCGAGATGCCGGGCGCGTCGGGCATTCTACGACTTAATGTTCAAATACCTGGGCGCAATTGGAAATCAATTCCATTTAACATTTATTTCTGCTCCCTTTAATACAATGGAATTGAGGATCGACCGCAATAGTCGTGGTGTAAAGAAGTGAGGAAATAATAAATGGCTGCTGTTTCTGTGATTTCGTATCAACCCAATTGTGTCCCAGCGCTGGGCTTACGTGTTTTCTCAAGTCTCTCTTAAAAGATTCGCTCAATCGGGCCGAGGTCTTTGATGCCATCACCAAGTAGTTGAGGACACTTTCTAATTCCAGACATCGAGTTGATGCTTTGCACATGCTAAGTAAGTTTCGTCTGTATCAGGATTCGAACCTACGACAAGCAGGTCCAACATTTTTCTAATCAGTTTATTATTTTTTTGGACATCGTCTGGAAATCTGCTAATTAAATTGGATGTATGACTATCAAAATCCAGATTGCCACGAACCATCACCCACAGGTGAAAGTCGAGAAGTTTAATCGGGTTACGGTGGATTTCCGAATATCCAAAACCAAAATAGCGCAACCTTGTACCCTCAAGTAAACCCCATCTGTCCTCTATAAAAATGAGGTCTTGGTATGGAATCAGATACTTTAAACACTAGAGCAACGTGTTTACTTTTAATGCAATATTCGGGGGTAGTTTAATTTTTCGATAGGATAGCTGAACGTTTTTGGGCGTGTCAATTTTTTATATTTTAACAGTCTCTTAATAATATTAAGTTATAACGCCCGCGTTTTACTAACACTACTAGTAGTAGTTATAATAATTTCCGCGAATCTAATGCTTTTTTAATTGTACTTAAAGTTTACTTTGTTTCAGTTCTGCACAGAACTCGGAACTTCTGTACAGAAGTCGGAAGTTAACCACTGGACCAGAGGTATGTACTTACAGTATTGAATCTAAGTTATATGCTTATGGAAGTGTGTATTTTTGGCGTTTTCTAACTTTGTCTTACAATATTAGAAAAAATACGGAATTTAGATATCGTCATATTATTAACTTGGTTAAAACTCGTTTATTTAATTGATACTTTTGCCGCAAAAGGCGAGTTCCCTTCAAAAATAAACATGGCCAAAGCGATCTTTGACAAAAAAAAGTTTTTTGTCAAAAAATCGTTTAAAAATGAGAACTACAGTTGAAATGTTAAATCCCACGTTACTTTTCTCTTATCCCCGGCAAGACAACTTGCTTTAACAGTCTTAACGAAACTTCGCGGAGTACAGTTTGTGTCAAGATGGCTTAGATATGACAAGAAATATGTTAGCGAGAAGATGCTGACAGTTTTCGATGTTCCACCCTAATCTTTGTCTTAACGTAGATGACAGCTTATGGTATATTTTTTTATAATAGACGAAGACAGACCAGCCTAGGGAATGGAAGGTGTAATACCCCGCTCTATAATATCTAAACAAAAAACGTTGTCGACCTATATTCTTGGATTTGGTTTTTCGGAAATCCACAGATTGAAACAGAAATGCAAGAAAACTTCAGGGCTTTTTCAACTATGGACGGTGATTTTTCGACATTCCTAGACGAAGTCCAGCGTGTTTCAGAAATATTATAAATTGATTAGAAAAATGTTGGACCTAGTGGGGATCGAACCCGCGACCCGATGGTCACCCATATATTGCAACCAATAGAACAGCGAGCCAAACAAATAAAAAAAGCCGAAAAGACCACTTTCCACAAAGTAATAACTTGTATGACAAAAAACTATTACAGATCAGAGTATTTTAGTAATGTGATATGCAAATATACGCTCGTTTGAAATATTTGTAAATCTCTTTTCATCACATGAATAAGTTACGCTCGAATTTTGTAAACGAACGTAACGTAGATTTATTAAAATATAAAACTGAAATTTTTCGAAGTGCTTAATTATGTTTATAGATATGTGAGAGAGACATAGTGCAGTTTTACAAACATTCACTTATTATATAATAGATTATTAATTGATTATTTACAAAATAATGTTATCCTGGACGGGACACTAATATCAATTGTAATTAAGTCGAATAAACGAAATCTTCAATTATGTATTGAAGTGTTTTACATAATAATTTCTTAACTAATTGAAAACTGAAGTACTGTCTGTTGCAAGTAACATTTAAGCAAAATCGCTTTTAACAGTTTAAAATGCGAAGTATAATAAAATACTTTGCATTTTAAACTTAATTTTTATTGAATTTTGACTACGGCTCAGGTGATCGGTGCCCCATGAGTTCCGAAACGTCGGGCTGTAGTTTAAATAATTTAGAAACAAGTAAACACATATATCTTTTGCGTTTTGATCTGTTAAAAGTGTAAAAATTAAAAGCATTTAAATTGACAACGTTTAAAATATAAACAAAAAGAGAATACCAAATTGTAATACAAAATATTGATGATTATGTTTAAAATACTATAGTTATTTTATATACAATACAGTATGCAATGACAATACGACTTTAAGTCGCCATTACTAATATCTTTTCTAGGCCATGAAAAACGAAAATCACAATTAAATAATACTTTACTTCTCTCTTTGTTGGAGTGGCAAATTGTAATCGTAACTAAACAAGATCATCTTTGAATTGGAGCAAAATTAAACTTTTTTAGAATTCTAGTAAATAATTCTTTTTACTATATTCATGTTTAGAAAACAGTCACTATTATCTCTATGTATCTGGATCAATAGATCGTGTGACGTCACAAATCACTAATTCGATACTTGACTTTCGTTTCGACAAATTGATTTATTAATATTATAATTTAAAAAACGAAAATAAATTGAAAAAATTTTTCGACTCGGGCAGAACCGGCATCGTCAGCGTTCCGTGCTGTTGCTCTACCAATTGAGCTACCGAGTCCTACACCGCAGGATTTTCAATTATATAGTGCCCTCATGTGCAATAACATGTGAAAAATATTATTGTTTTCAAACGTTATTTATATTATGATTTGAGTTTTCGAGGTTTGTGAGGTACAGGCTGCATGCAGAAATACATACAAAAAGCAAAGTCTTAGTAATGAAGACCCGATTTAACTGTTTCAGAGCGGAATCCCAAATAAATAATACCGCCATATAAAAGTTATATTGGTATCGCTTCACATAAAACATCGTTAGGTCAGTTAAATTTTGTTGTTGTGTTTTGTTTTCATTTTTCTTCTTTGTAGTTTATTTGGCAAAAGAATTAAGCTTAAATATAAGCTACTTAGCTGTAGCTTTAAAATAGGCTTCCAAGTTTTTATACATTAACGTATTGTCATTGCAATATTATATTGTGATTTTTGTTCTGTCAGAGACCAATAGTTATTATAGCTAAACTTATTCCTAGTTAGTAAGATTATTTTGTATTATTCACGTTTCCAGTGGTGTTCAATTCTTAACATGCAACCTTCAATATCATTATAATATTTAGTATTTCAATATTATAAAAAGATATTTACGTAATATTTGATATGGTTAATCAGTTTATGATATTTTCTCGGATCCTTTAGTTGAGTACTTATTTCAATCAATAATCAAAACTTGTAATGCGTTTGAAGGTTTTTAAAGTAACAAATAATTAATAGGTAATAAAATAGGAATCGACTTTTAAAGCAATGCCTCTTTATAACAAATATATGTTAGATATAAATAATCATTAATATTTAATAAACGTACAGTAAAGAAATTTATAATTTTCGCCCAATAACAGAAATATGTTCTTTAAATTTTGGGACCCTCCAAACGCATTGTTTACAATAACTTGTTCCCATAAAAATTCTTCCGTTCCGTCGCATTCCAGAACATTCTAGAACTAACTAGGTCACCTTATATCACCGTGTCTGGTGCCCAGGACAATAAATAGTGACGTCACGAGAAGGCTAATGTAGCTCGTTGTCGTTTTTACGCCGCTTTGTAGCTCGGCTAAGCTGGATCCTGTAAGACAGATTTATCTATTTATTTATTTAAGTACTGGGATTCGGTGGATTTCGGTTTGTATTGCTTATTCATTACAAACTGATTACGGGTCACGACGTCCCGGGTTCAAATCCTGCACGATGCAAAGTGTTACTTCAGTATTTAGATTTTTTTTTTAAATAACTAGGGGCTAACCCCCGTGGAGTTATTGTGGTGTTAATCATCAAAGCCCGCCAGTCCAGATTCAAACGGGGTGGTGGATATAACTTCTTTAAAAACCGCTCAGATGGAATAAATCTGCGTGATTTTTAGTATGTCGATTTTTTAATGTTAAAAGTGAAAATTGGTAGACAGTAAGGTACTAAGTCAAGTGTCAATCCCTTTTTTGTCATAAAAATATTTCTTCTTTGCTTAGACCACCTTCGTAATGAAATATTTTAACATGCAGCATTGCGTTAAGCGCTAGAGGTACTGAGTTCGAATTCCGGGGATACAATATAGTGTTTCGGTCAAGCAGGGCACAGAAATCTGATCTACTACTTGCCTCTAAAATAGCCGATCAGTGTAAGGGACACAAGAATGTATCCGCATGGGATTTCACTTTTTTGTCTTTCAATTAGTCGAGTTTGCAGTAATTAGTGTAAAATATTCTCTTATTTAGAGTAAAGCTAAGCTTGTAGGTCACTACACGCGGATCTTCACATTTATTATATTAACAAACACACCAGATGGAACTTCACAAGCCATAACATTAGGCGGGTGTCCTTATCGTGTAAGTTTTATCGTCGGGTCCACAACGACCCACTACGAAGTACCCGGCAAATTATTTTAGTTTTGTCTTAGCGCGATCCACTTACATTGTTTGCGCAGTACAAGCAAAGCTATAAACGAAAAGCTATTTAGATATAAGAGAACAGAAATTCTTAAGCACTGAACAGATATCCTTTAAATTGATTATTAAATAGCTTTGTTGATGATTAGTATATTACAATCAGTGGTTCCTGAGATTAGCGCGTTTGTACAAACAAACAAAGCCTTCAGTTTTATAATATTAGTATAAATTTATAGTTTAGTGGAAAATACATAGCAGAGGTTCGCTCATAATACAGCAACAGCCTTATAGCTAAAAATTAACGCTAATTCCGATATAAAGGGTATTTGCTATACAATTTGGGAACGCGAACATTACACCTAATAGCTTAGCGCATTATATTCGTTGCCTAATTAGATTTTAATTGTTTTTCGTGATAAGGCTAATTCGTTTTAGTTGGTGAATGTTGTTAATCGTTATTACATTGCATACAAAGTTTCAAAATGTTTTCATATAGTTGTTTTAAACGATATAAAAAAATAATTGTTTTATTAAAAAACGTTTTATGATACACAGACAAGCATGAGATCCTCTCGATGGAAGGTGAAGTATCCCAGCCATATAACATTTAAACAAGATATGCTGTCGACCTATTTGACTTTGCATATTCGGAAACAGACTGTAACTGAAACGCGATTAAAATTCACGGCTTTTTTATTTATGGATGATGGTTCGTAATCCAGACGGATTATAAATATTCCTCCCACTTATTCAATACCCAGATTTTCCGACGAAGTCCAACATGCTTCATAAGGTAGTCGTTGCAATTCTGTCCGGGTCAAGAACTAACGTCCCCAGTTTGAGTTAAAGTCTGTAGATTAATGGATGTCCACAACCAAAATAGGTTAAACCGCAACTTGTTTAGATATTAGATGCTATTATATACCTTTCACTCTTCCATAAATAGAAAGCCATGCTTATCCTTTTCTAATATGTATAAAAAAAATTCTGACGAAGAGAACGCGTTAAGATTGATTATTAAAACAAGAACCTATTATATTACATATGTTAGTATCTCTAACTATTTAAGTGAGATGGCCTCATAAAACAACAATTAGAAAATCCACAAAAGGCAACAAGCCGTGCAAACGCCAGAGGTCGTGTTCCCCGGTAAAGTTACCAAAGTTAGGAGCGCGCCGGGTAGTAATCTATGAAAGTTTACTTCAGTGAGTGTAAACTGAGATGGCTCCGAGTTTACTCACCAAGTAATGGTTAAAGGGGAGCGACACATGGAGCTTATTTACAAAATAAGGTATTAAACAAAGAATACATTTAAATATATCACTTTAATTGGTTAACGATGACCCGACATTTAGATGATTTGCAGTGGGTGTGGTCAGGCGTCGGGTCATTAACAATAAGTTAATATATATCGATTTGAGTTACAGGAAAACATGCATAATACTGACTAGTTTTAAAAGCGCTCAATAAATATCCCATAAACTAATTAAACAATAAAACTAAAAAGTTATTTTAATAACTACTTTTATTTATTTGTCAGATAACTCTTTTGTGAATCCCAACTGAAAATGTTGACAATAGATTACCTTGTAAAACGTGTACTCTTGTAGTCGTCTTCATGGGCAGAGGCGCCTCAAGAGCGCATGTGTAGTTGCCGGCGTCGTCAAGCTTTAATTGAGCTACCTGTCACATACAATTTTATGAGTTCATTATACCTTATATAAGATAGTGATATTTAACTTATTTAATTTAATAATTATTCAGAAACTTATGATATTAGCCAAGTCTGAATTGACATATGTCAAAAATAAAACCCAAAGTTAAGTAGACGCCAATATACGAAAATCAGTATTTCTGGTTATTGACCAGTTCTTGATAATAAGATAACCCTTAAATAATTTTTTTAAGGGATAAGAATAAGGGCAGTAATTTAAATAAAACGAGAACACAGTTACCGAAACAGCCTTGTCTGCATATTGTCTAAAATGAGTCGGGCTTTGAAGTTGGCTCCAAACTTTTTCTATACATTTTAAAAGAGCTATTCACCGCATTATGAATACAATAGGGCAAGATTATCCGCTGAGTGGTCGTTTAGCACATTTTCTGTATATTGCTTTTAAGAATTTTCCTTTTTTATTATTTCAAGTTCTGCTTAATCATCCGTAAATAGTGATTAATAATATATGCTCATATGTGGATTAAAACAAGTTTTATCAACATATTCAATTTAAATAAAACATTTTAACGGTTTAAAACGCGATATCTTAGTTAAACTTATTTGAAAATGGTTTTTAACTTCGGCCCGACGTTTCGGATGCTTTGCAGCAGCCGTGGTCACGGGGAGACATTTTCAAATAAGTTTAACTAATATATCGCATTTTAAACCGTTAAAGTGTTTTATTTAAATGTGTACTACTCGCGTAAACTATATACAGTATTTAACATATTCAATGTCATTTATGATTTTAAATGTATTATCTCTACAATTTCAGATCAATATAACAGACTTGATTATTTTTAGGTTTTTTAGGTTTATGTATACAACGCAAGTGAGCCGCAATCGATTCACACCAGACGACCTGGGGTCGAATGCTAGAGAAACAAAATATTTTGAATCGTGTTGAGCATAAAATATTATTTACTTACACTGTTACGGATCAACACATGATTTATCAATGCAACAAACAAAGAAATCTCTACTTCATAAAAATAAGAGATTCTCTTCACTACAAGCAAAAGGATATACAAATATCATATAAATTCGTACTATATTATATGTCATAAGATATGTTTGTTATATAACAAAACAATAGTCAATTTGAGGATGCTACGGTCGCTACAATTTGCTACGGATCTCGTAGCGCAGTTACGAGAAGCTACGAATAACCGTAGCATCTGTTAGGCTTATTGTAATTGATCTAGAAATTAAACTTTATCTTTGCATACAATTTTAAATACTGATTGTAACATGACAAGAATTTTAATATTATCTAAAAGAAGTACATGCCTGACCGCCTCTGAATCGAATCTTAGATAGTTTATAATTTATAATCTGTCGTATATATGTTAATTCTAATGTTGTCGAAAGAAAAGTGAAAACCACTCTACATCGTGACGTGTAAAGATAATTTCATTCTTTATTTAAAATCAGGATTAAAATATACCTTTCGTTTCATACATTTTCATTATAAATACAGTATTTCCCATTCTATGTACGGACTTTTTAATTTAAAGCATGCAGGTGGAAAGCGTAAAAAGTAAAAATGCGATGCGACTGTATAACAGAATAACTTTTTTCTACGTGAAAAGTATTTTTGTATTCATTAAAATTATTGTCAGTGCGTTGTCGCTAGAAGTTTTAGGGTGAAACATGGAAAAATTTTAATTTTGTGCATGTAATTTGTATAGATAAGTTGATAGAGTTAGTATGAGGCGCTTCATTCTATGAGTTTGAAACTTATTACAAATTAATTCAGTAATACGTTTTGCTAATTTTAATTTTATTAGATGATTAAACTACTAAATTATATGGCTTGTAACAACAAATTTACTAGACGTATCAACTCAAAGGTAACTAAGTATTGTAATTATATTTGTAGAAAATAATAGAAGCAATTTTAAGGAAAATACATCGATATATTATTATGCGTAAATTGCAAAATATTATATCTACACGCCTTTATAACTTGTATTTTTACAAAAGGTTAAATAATGCCCTTTTGTTTGAATAGCTTTGTTTTTACATTACAGTAAAAGTCGGTACTAAATTTCACAAGTATCCAAAACTACTTCGTACTTGTGAAATAAGAGAAAATGTTAAGCCTCCACTTAACCCTACAAATATATTACCTACACTAGCATGAGTGCGGGCTTAAATTACACGGTATAGGGTGATACTTGGTTGGGCCACAGTTATCGCTGTGAGCGTATGCTATAGTGTTTTTATACTAAACACAAAAGTAATTGTTAAGTTAATACGTAGGATGTTTCCTCTTAATTATGTATTTCCTGTGGTGTGTTTTATAAATAATAAAGCAATAATAAAAATTAAATAAATAATTATCATCTTCTTGGACCCACTTCTCACTGTTGGAGCTTGTTTGTGAATTGTAAATTAACCTGTTCCACTTAACGTTTTGACAATGCTAAAAATATTCTTCAGTATGTTTTTGCTATAAATAAAATGTCTGAAAATATGTCCCGAATCTAGGGGGCGGGGAGGAACGACGACGACTATTTTTACTGTGATAAATCGCCAACAGTTACGGTATTCGATGTAGGTACTGTGCCATCATAATTACCTAAATACTTCAACAATAAGTTAGCGTTTCTAATTAGCTGTAATTGCCGGTTTGCGTCCACGGCGTACGATCGGTACGACCGGTGCTTTATTATTAAGGTCAAATTCTGTACATTTTACTACCCCTGCCGTTTGGAGTAGACATTTTGCACAGAGACAAGAATTTTCACTAATCTTTCATTTAGCTTTAATAGTTTTTGCAAACAACAGATGGCGCTAACATTGTAACATAAACAAATTGAAGAAGGAAAATTTATAATAATGATTGTCTATTCAAAGACCCAACTTATACTTATCAACTATATGTAAACTAACACACCGGACAATCTACAAACAAGAGATCTCACGAGAAGGTCTCAATACCTCAATTCAAACCCAAGACACGTAGATCATCGGTACAACGGTATTCGGATTATATTCTAAGATACTGCATAAACTCTTTATGAGAAAGATCCAACAATTAACACTGTCACTATTGAATGCTCTCAACTCGCGAACCGGAATACTGCGGATGAATACAGGGCTATACGTACTTGAAAAAAATAAGTCTGTTGGAGTGATAAATCCCAATTGAGGTATTTAAAAGTATGGGAGAGACTGGTGTGGACCTTTTGTACGTCATATGTCGCTCGGTATGGGAAACAGGGATGTGGCCAAAGGATTGGCGCACTCGATTTTCATACCGCTCACAAAACCAACAGAAATGCAAACTACAACTCATTTCCTTAATATCCATCCAGTAAAGTGTTACTACATATACTCAATACTAGATTACACTACCTCAATCCCAAATTCACAGACAGATATGAAGGGAAAAGGCACAAAGAACAAATTCTCATAATACGCCAATCATCGAAAATCAGAGAATTTAATACCGCTGTCTTCATATGCTTTGTTGATTTCCGCAAGGCGTTTGACACTGTTATTTGGGACCGTCTTTGGGAAATCATGGTAGAAATGGGATACCTAAAACCTATATCTCTCATAAAAGCCTTATATGATGACACACAGCCACGGTGCGTATGACAACTTCCACTCCGATGAGTTTACAACCCAGTCAGGTGTCCGCCAGGGTTCTACTATCCCCTTACTCTTTAACATCTACACAGAATACCTCATGCGTATGTCTTGGAGAATTGGAAGAAAGGAGTCACAATAGGGGGTCGACTATAAATAACTTAAGGTATCTGATGATACTACGCTTCTTCGCAGACAAAGGAAGACCTAGAGCATCTGTTGATTCGTCTTGAGAAAATCAGTCTACAATTCGGACTTACTATTAATAGGGACAAAACAAAAGTAATGATAGTAACCGACAGGCAATACTCTGCAATTGACAACATCGCTAACTGTCAAGTGGTTCAAAGCTACGTATACCTTGGATCTACTATCTCGAACGTCGGTGGATGTGAAAGAAGTAAGAGACGATCACCATACTAGATCAGCAGTAGGCTTGGGCAAAGTATGGAAAGAATTATAACGAAAAAACTAAGGTTCGCCTAATCCAGCTTAGTCTTCCCAATTTTCCTATATGGCGCGGAAACATGGTCACTCAGAGCGAAGGATCGTCGTAAGGTTGATGCTATAGAAATGTGGTGCTGGAGAAGACTTCTGAAAATACCATGGACTCTTTCGAACCAATAACTCTATTCTCCGGGAATCC
Organism: Leptosia nina; assembly: GCA_963661955.1. Lineage (NCBI taxonomy): Eukaryota > Metazoa > Arthropoda > Insecta > Lepidoptera > Pieridae > Leptosia > Leptosia nina. The sequence goes on from CAVLEF010000007.1 coordinate 842,391, forward strand.
AGATACAGCAAAGACTGTCTTCGATCGTAATGACACGCATTCTGAAGTTCTTTGGTCATATTTCTAGAAATGAGGATTCCCTGGAGAGACTAGTCATACAAGGAAGAGTTGAAGGAAAGCGTTCACGTGGTCGTTCTCCTACCCGCTGGGCCGATCTTATCAGCACAACCACCGGATCTTCACTTGAACAGTGTAGCCGCGATGCAAAAGACCGTCAAAGATGGAGGAGGATAGTCCTTAAAGCATGCTCGAACACCGAGGACACCCCACGAACTACGACATCATCATCACAGACCACGACCACTCTAAGCTGAGTGCACGACTGAAAGAAGAAGAAGATTGTCATATTTTAGGGGACCAACTTATATTTAAGGACCTCTTAAAGAATAGAAACACTGAAAATGTATATTTTTTAACGGTGTGCATTTTTCAAACTTTTCAGTATAAAAATTGTATTTTTAATTACGCATATATTATAATTTATTACGCTATTAAATTCGTTCAAAAATGTTTTAATGTCGGGATTTTACTGTAGCTGAAACAAACCGACCGGACAAAGTGAAGGGTCGCCACCCTACTACTCCAAAAAGTGCTTTCACTGAACACTTTTCTCGTACAAGGGTACATTTACACAGGCATTCATCCCCTACGCCTTTGACATCGGATGTATCCCTCCAGCCCTAATACTATTAGAAGACCATCAAAATCAATGGATGTAGGAAATTGCCCATTCGGTTTTATGCTACGCGTAATAAAATAAGTTTTAATCAGCGATCGGTCGTCGCATGCTTACAAGTTTATAAGGATTTTTATAACGCAACAGCTCAATACGATAAAAGTTAAGACTCGATATAAAAATACGAGTTTTATTCGCATAAGAAAAACGTCACCGTATTTTTGCTTTCATACAGAAAATATAAGGATTTGGGGCATGGGCCAAAAATATTTTAGTCCGTCACAAGCGATTTTATTATTTAGAAGCAGGTCGGGCTTCTATATTCTGCCCAACCGAAAATGGTTAACCAGGATTCGAACTCAGGATCTCGTGCTTAACGCTATGCTAGGCGACGCCGACCATTGAGCTATAAAATGAAACATAGTACAGTCATAGTTTTATTTTTACTTTCAATCTATAAAAATCTCCTTGCCTTTGGCTTCATCGACGAAACTAGGATTTGAATTCAAACGAACCTGCAAATGACTCGTCAAAGTCAACTGATCTGTTTCCACAGACACTCCGCCTCGTATCTCATCCAACGGTGTAGAATTGTTGCCTCTGTACCAATATAGTTCCGGAGTAACTTCCCCCGGATTCAGGTGAAGAATCGAGCACTTGAGAGACAGAGTTTCTCCAGTTTCAAGAAATGTTTCTTTACTCATCTTCATTTCTGGGGCTAGAAGAAGTTTTGTAATTTAAAAAATATAAGGAGAAACTAAGTTCACTAATGAACACAAATACATTTTCAGTTGAGAATAAAAGACTATGTATTGTAAAAACATACGTATGACCAAGAAGGAAATATATATATATATATATCAAATAAAATAATAAACTAATTCTGTTAAAACAATTATTTAATTAATTACACAAGAGTACAAGTCACTTATTAGATTTTTGTCATATTTTTGACCTTATAAAAAACACATCAATTTCTTAACAAAACATTGTATTTTACTTGAACAGTTTGTCTTGTCTACTAGCAAATAAATTAGATCTAAAGTGAACAGTAGTGCATATTTATATAAAACACTTTTAACGGTTTAAAAGGCGAATGTATGTCTCCCCTCCACCACAACGATTGCAAAGCATTCGATGCATCGGGGTGTATTCAAAATATATTATAAATCAGTAAAATGATGTATTCTGCGTTACAAACCGTTAAAAAAGTTTTATTTCACAATATATATTGTACACTGTGCTTTAAATAGCCTTACTTATACAAGCAGGGTAACCTAATAATTCAATGGATAGTCGTACGCACACCTGTGGCTCTAAAGTACTTTGTTGTAATTGAAATTTATTACTTTTAGAGAAAATTTTTCTTACTTCGTTATTATGTATGTATTTTTAAATGAACGAGTTTTTAATTGTCTAACTATGTTATATTGCGATCGTGATAAAGGCGACAGTAATTAATTTATATCAGAAGTAACACTTGGAGTATTTCAAGTCTCTTAGCATTCATTTTGAAGGTAACTTTAGGCTGTACTATACCCGTAATATAAATTATATTCGATTTTTAAAAGTTATTTAATTAAATGATGTAACTGTCTTGAATTATTATATGAAGTACTGAACTTTAAAGAAATGAAACAATATATGTTTAGAGTGGCAATTTATGGAACTTCAAATGCCTCAGCTTAACTAAGATGGCTTTCGAAATTTACGACTCTATGGACCAAGCATATATTTTAGTGAAGATCTCTAATTCTTCAAAATTGTGTTTCATTACAAAGTGAAGCTATTCCATCTAGCAAATATACAGACAGACAAGCAACTTATCTAGTTAAGGCGTTCTTGTTTGACTAGCGGAGCATTCCTCCATTTTGTATATTAATTGCGTTATAATATTGCAGAGCTTCCATCTACAATTAAGATGCATAGATTGCTATTTTAGTTTGTATTTTTAAGACGGTATAGGATAATATGAAAGTTTATGTTGTAATGGTAAGAACGTTAGCAAAATATACCCACGGCTAATTAAAACATTGCTTTTTCTGCTATCGCTATCTTGAACAGCATTTTACTAAAGAATATATATAGTTTCTACAGCTATAGAGAGTGGGATAATATATAATATATATATATATATATATATATATATATATATATATATATATATATATTATCCCACTCTCTATAGTGACTCAGGCCAAAGATAGACATTAAATATTTAATATTATTATTTTCTAGTAAATTGAGAATCTTTTTTAATATTTTTAAAAAACACGACATGGACAGGATTCGAACCGATATTCACAGCATTTTTTGATGCTACTGTAGCCAATGAAGCTACAGACACGTCTACACGTCTGGGTCGGATGCTTTTCAACACCTCTTGCGCAATATAATTTCCACGGTTACATTATTATTTTATATTTATTTTTATTATAATACATTTTTTCTTAAATTTAGATCTTTAATTTATATAATGCCATCGTGTTTAATGCCAACACTTAAAAAACAATAGTGTTCAATAAATATGTTTTAGTTCCTTTTTTACTCTACTACTTTTATACAGCTTTGTATTCAATTTGACAGACTCTCAAAAGTTCGTTAATACGTTTCATTTCAAAATGTCGCGAGAATTATTTATATCGTTATAAAATTAACAAACAAATACGATCTTTAAACATTTAAAGAAAGGTGGCACCTGTGATACCGATTTTGTTACTTAAATTACATTTTCGTTTCTTTCAGTGATTTTTTGTGTTTATAGATTTTACAGTAATGTTAACTGTTTTTATTATTAAAGAAATTATCTGACGATAGAAAAGCCACATATTTGAAAAGCAGTAAATGAATAATACTGTAGAAAACGCAATACCATATTTTTTACTTACCATGCACTTGCAATTTGAATCTTCTCAACATGGGCGGATGGGTTGACACATGACACCAGTAGACTCCTGAATCTTGAACCTTTGCGTCAGACAGCGATAGTTTCCAATTTTCCTCAGCCAAGTCTACTTTGTACCTAAGATCACATGTATGACTTAAAAAAATATTACTACGTTCTTAAAGCGTGAAATAAAAAGATAAAAACGAAGTGAAACAAGTTTTTGAGGTATGTTTGGTTTCGTACTATAAAAAAGTTGGAAATAACAAAAATAGAAACATGGCTTCTCTATGCCCAAATGAAATAACAAGACTTAATATTTCTCATCACAAGTAATGCGTTGCTTTATTTAATATAATTAATAAAGAATTTCCCACTCTCAGTTTTACCAAAAATAATGTGGAATTTTATTGTTATTTTAATTATTTATTTATTTTCTCTTATATATATTGGACAGCCTTTTCGACGTCTATGTAGCCAAATGGTTGTACGCATTGCGTCAAATGCGAGAGTCCCTGGGTTCGAACAATAGAGCGAGTTTTGATCGAGCAGGGCACATAAGTCTGATCAATTACTTGCCTGTAAAAAAACGGTTTAAAACAGGTACAGAAATGATTTCGCATTTGAAAACTTTATTATTATTTTTACATGTTATTGCATATGAAAGCACTATATAATTTAAAAATCGAAAATAAATTGAAAAAATGTTCGACTCGGGTAGGACTTGAACCGGCATCAGCAGCGTCAGAGAGCAACAGCGCGGAACGCTGACGATGCCGGTTCAAGTCTTGCCCGAGTCGAAATTTTTTTCAATTTATTTTCCAATTTTAAACGATTTCGCATGTTTTATCAAAATGACAGTCGACTTTACTAATGTAACTAAGGAATGTTCGATACATCTGTAATGATCTTAAAGTATTAATTCATTTTACCTCGTATCAGCTGTGTACGTAACGAGGTTTAATGTTAACAGCTCCAAGTTTTCATCATCAGATACTCTCAACCAAGAAACCTGGCAAATTCACAATGTATTTATTTTACGTGGAAGTTATTAACGTGTTCTAGTTACTTGTCGTATCGGATAACTTCGTTAAGGCTTTTAATTGTATCTATAAAAAAGGTTTTCCCCGGGAGACGAATGAACGGGTCGGAGGTTCGACTCGTTGGATTCAGTATGTTTGTGAATAAGTTTCGGGTTGATACTATATGATTATTTGTCTATGTGTTGAGTAAAAAAGCGTTTTTTTTTATGGATTAATTGTAATGATGATTAAACCCTCTAAGACCCGGTGGGGATCAAACCCACGACCCCATGATTATCAACCATACCACGCTATCATTAGAATAATTATAGCAGCAACAAAAATACATAAATTTAGCCGTCACCAGCGGTGGTGCTGCAACCACCGTAAGTCAGATAGATTTAATATTTTTTTACTACGGAACCCAAAAGGGGAAATTTCTAAAACGAATGTCCGGCTATATAATTTATAATTCTCAGTACCATGCAGTATAAATATTCATGCGACACAATGGCTTTTTGCAGTTGTTTGACAATTCACCCGTACTAACTAGGGAATGCTGAAATAAGGCATTGAATATTCAATACATACCGTCTTGTCTCTCAGTGAGGACACTTTGCAATCAAAGAGTACCGTCGCACCGGTGTCAGCGTCCATAAGTGACTCTGAGTTCAGGTCCCCTTCAAAGGACGGGGCTTTAAAACTGAAACAAAGGCGGCTGTTTTGGTGGAATTATTCCGGATTCGTGCGGTGTACAGTCGTGAACAAACTCTTGTTTCTTTTGGCGATATGAGCTAAATCTACAGTTGAACAGCGTTTGAGTTTGGTAGAGAAGTGTTTAATTTAATCGTTTGTATCGAACACTGCTTTGCCTTGATAATATCAAACATATTATATACTTAGATATTAAATATATATACGAATTTTCCCGAGAAAGTTTTTCCTTTTTTAGTTGACTTTTTTTCCTAGTTCAGCATTGTCAGTGGAACATAATAGTGGCAAATAGTATTAGTATTTAAAACAAAACACCTTCAACAGTTTCATACGCGTAACATAATATTATTGGCGTAATAGATACAATTTACGTATTTCGTAAAGTTATCTTTTTTAACGGAGAATATATTAGTAAACTTATATACAATTTATTAACTATGGTCAACCATTTCGGACGCTTTGCAGAAACCGTGGTCAATTAATTTGCTACGATAGCGCTAGCGTTAGATTTGACATTAGGGACACCCTCCCATTTCAGTTCCCCTCGCGACCACAACAGCTACAAAGCATACTAATCGTCGGCTTTAGGTAAAATAAATTGTAAATAGGTTAATTAATATATTTATAGTTGTAAACAGATAAAAGTGTTTATTTATATGTGTTATACTCGCGTGAACTACAGAGATATTTTTTAATTAATTCACTTTGAACGGTTTGTTACGCGAAATACAATACTTGAATACAAATCTGCTTTATTTTATATTGTGTTTCTTTACGACTTTATATTGAATATACATTTATCTATAATTTGTTAAATGTACAATCTGCCCCGGCTGTACGTTTGCCAGAAGTATTTAGTGCGTTTAAAAAATGCACCAAAAAACATTTCAACGCCATTACTAGGTCCCCGGGCGTTCGCGTGTTGCCGGAATCCCCACTATATTTACGTTAAAGAATTGTTTTTAATTAGCCATAAATATTGAATTCCTTATAAGTAGTATTTTAGCCAGAATTTTGCGGCGTTGCATTCGAAACGTGTGGTAATAATTGTAAATGCTTAAATTTACGTTTTTACGAGGTAAGATTTAAGTACCTTGGTAGAGTACTATCTACAATATCTAATTTTTCTTATGTAAATACGCAAGAGAACAAAAGTTTTGAGAAATTTTAAAACAATGTAGGCAATAAGAATAACTAACATCTTTATAATTATTTGTTCAAAGCTAAAAAACTATGTAATACAAAGTCAACATCGTTAGTTCGAATCCAGCCTAAAATACTATTAACCGTAACAGTATACCAAGCAACCCACGGCGCGCGGCCGCGTCCCGTCTCGTCGTTCTTGCGATTTTATCTTAAAACATGGACATATACTATCTGGGACATTTTTTTAGATTATTCAATGAGAAATCATTCTTTGATACTTGTAGATAGTATTTTGAAATGTTTTCGCAGCGAACGCAACGGATACCCTCAAAGCTGAATAATTAATTGTTCCCCATTTTTCATATTCCCCACTGTATCTTTGCTCCAGCGCGATGTGTATAGCCTTTAACCTTCCTCGATAAATGGTTATCCAATACAATAATAACTTTTTAATTGGCACTAGTAGTTCCTGAGATTAAGGCGTTCAAACAAACTCTTCAGCTTTTATTAGTATAGACATAACTGGAATTCTAATCACACTGTATGTATGTACGTCACGTAACAACAGGACTGCATGTTACATTTGTTTACCATTAGATTACTGGCCGTTCGCTGAGGGAGCTCCAATTAAACACGTATTTAGGGTTGCCAATAGCAATTATTTAGTGAGGGTTGCCACCCTCGTGCCCACTGTGCGTGCTAATCACGTATGCTAAAATCGGAGTTGCAAGATATTGTGTCATCAGACCTTTTTTTAATTACAAAGTAAAGCACAAAAGACAAAACATGCTATTGAACGGCTTGTAGGCACAAAATAGTATTAGTTCTTATTGACAGATTGCTTTTTGATAACGGCTTTTAACTACGCCCGACGTTTTGGATGAAGCAGTCGTGGTAGGGGTAAAAAAGTGATATCCCGTTTTCCCCTCGTGAGACATGGGGCGAACTGCTTATGTTGCTTTTTTAAACAGTCTGTAGAATCACGACAAACAGACTTACAAACATACAAATTTGAATCTAATAAGTTTTAAAAATTTAAAGAGAATAAAGTATATTTTATTTTATTGCTTGGAACACACTTTTGTGTCCGTTTCACTGATCCCTTCTTTAATAGGCTAGTAGTTGATCAGACTTCTGTGCCCTGCCCGACCCAAACAATGTTTTGTTTCCCTGGGATTCGAACCCAGGACCTCTTGTGCTTGACGCAATGCATTACGTTTAATCATTTGGCTAAGAGGCGTGGTAGGGGAGTAACTAATATATACATAATATGTTACCAGAATTCTATGAAATCCCTCATTGTGTACCGTTTCTAGGAAATCTACACAGGTATGTAATTCCTAAGACCGCACAAAATTATTTAAGTAAATTATATTAGACACATTTTCTAGGAAATCTATTCATTTCTTTAATAGCAATCGAAAATTTAGCATTTGAAATATCAACCGAGTTTAGGCTAACAGTGATCTATTTGGTAAATAGAATGGCTTAAGATTCGTCTTAAAACAATTATATTCTCGATCTTAGATACATGTTTCTAATTTTCTTCTCTGTAAAATTTATTAGTAAGCCTAGTAATTTCAACTCTTTTCTTTTATCATTTCCTATAAATAATTCAATTTCCTATTCATACACTACTAATTACCTCTTAGCTTATAATTGTATAATGTATTCATCAACTTGCTTGCATAGGCTTACTGTAGTCTGAAGATATGTCAGGCTGATCCATTGCATATTAATAGACTAATAATACTAATATGAACATGAAACTAAGATAATTGCCTTCTGAAAATTAACTGTGATTCTAGCCAAAAGGTCAAAAAGTATAATTATATTCAATATGTAATAATTTGAAAATATTTATTAAAGATCTAAAAAATGACCACGACAGTATATGTCTATCTTTTAAGATCAACTTGCAAGAACGAAAGCAAGTTTTGCAACAAAATAATTTTGAAGGCCAAAATAACAAATCTCCCAACTAACAGTTAGTTGGGCGAATAGTTATTGGCACTGGCACAGCTACTTATATGTTTTAAATTTCAGTAACGGTACGTTAGTTAATGGGGCATGGGGCATACATTTCTGTGCTTGTTTTACTGTATTTAAGTAAAGGCGAGCAGTTGATTAGTTTTTATTTATCCTTTGAACTGTTTATAAAATTCATATAGGTTCGAACTTAGGACTCCTACTTAACACAATGTCAGACATTGCATAACAAAGAGCTTTAGTAGTTGCTCTAATTACTTATATAATTGAAAAATTGTAAAAGGACCACGTATAGTGTCAAGGCCAAAAACAGGTCGACCGCCTATCTTGTTTAGACATCTAAACAAGATAGACTGTCGACCTGTTTTTGGCCCAGTTGTATCACATGATACGGCTGGGGTTTTCTACTTTTCATTAAGAATCCTGCTTGTATGTCTTTTCTCATAAAATGATTTGAAGGATAATATATAGTTGCTTTGTAAGGCTATAAAGGTCACTAAAGGCAGCGTAGCCTAACAGCAATTTTACGACTTGGCTTATTTATATGTTTATAGTCTAAATGTTAATTTACAAGAGCACGGTGACCGAAAATTGGTAACACAATTCATTTTTGCCTAAGTTAATTGCGTATTTTTATCTTCCTCGTGTTTTTTTTTTATTAGGGTCTCTAGCAGCCTCATACATAAACATAACTAATAAGATAAACTAAAGTAATTCGATATCACTTGTATATTATTCTCTGGGGATTAAAATGTAAATGTTCCATTGATCTGTACACAATCCCCCGTTTTAATGTAAATTGTGAAATTTATAAAATACACTCGTGAATTCGCACGCGAAATATTTTTCAGCGTAAAACTGAAACGAGCTCTGTTTTATTCAAACAGGAAACTTTGCAAACGTGACATGGATACAAATTAATTTACCGTCTGTTACACCGTTATGTAAGTGGAAGGAACAAAGGGGTACGTGGGCGCACTCCGAACGTATAGAAGCTTTGAAAACTCGCGAATTAGTTTTTAAAATGTCTTGTTTGGGAAGTTTTCAAATGCGCTCGACTGCTATTAGAATTGTTACACGACTTTGTGAAAAATATATTTTTTTTTATCTAGAAAGACAGACAAGCAGCATGGGCTTCCACTGATGGAAAATGAAATACCCTAGCCATATATCTAATGTAAGGGCTTTTTTTAGCTGTGGATGTTTATTTATAATCCGCACAGAATTTGAAATAATCATATTAATCATTTAATATCTAGATTTCTATACGAAGTTCAAAATATTTCAGAAAAATTATACATGCTTAGAAACCTAATAGACCTGGTGGGGACTACAGAACCGTCGATTATCGCCGATTATCGCCTTTACACACAAAAGTTTATATCTCTTATGTAACAACATAATAATAACATTGTAATCTTTCTTTATTACTCAACACAACACAGTTTGTTGCGTAATAAAGAGTTAAATCGTTAATCTTAGTTTTAGACTCGTTGGTCTAATAGTAATAATGAGTGGCTAATAATCAATCCCAATCGGTAAGAATATCGAAAATCCGTCCGAGTCACAAACCACAGTCCACAGATGAAAGTGTGTTTTATTCCGTTTCAGTTTCAGTCTGTAGATTTCTGAATATCCTGTCTCTATTCTAATAGGCCGACAGCACATCTTGTTAAGATGTTATATGGTTGGGGTGTGTCACATATCATCAAGTGAACCATATGCTTGTCTGTTTACAACTATTATAAAAAACCGGATTAATACATTCGTGTTAGTCTAACATACACTCTGTGGCATACGGTAGAACTCTCCATTTAACCGGTAAATGAGATAATGCAGGTACTGATGTTCCGAGTTTCAAGAACGTGACTCACTTGATCGTTATATTCTTTAAATAAACGAAACAAGGCATATTTTTTGGTCCAGTACACTTTGGTTCCCAGGACTAATATATTTTAAAATCAATTTAACAATTTCCTTTAACATACTCCTGGAAAATTTAGATGTTAAATGGGTGATAGAGAAATCTATACCTAAGTGTTGTAAACCTACGCTTGATTTTCAGTCGTTATATCTCCGAACATTTAATGCCAAAATAGGCCGACAACGCATCTTGTTTAGATGTTATATAACTGAATTATATAACTAGCTGCGCCCGCGACTTCATCCGTGTGAAAAAGTTCTTCGCGTACATTTCATATCGAACCTGTAGTTTCTGAGGTTAGCGCGATCAAACAAACAATCTCTTAAGCTTCATGATATAGTATAGATAAAGCTCATGGTCGTCTGTCCTTGTTATAATGAAGGTAAACCCCGAATTGTTATGTAGCTTTATACTTTTAACTATTAAATTCGCTTTATACAATAAATAACTAATTTTATACTTACTTATCGTGAAAATGTTGTTTACTTGTTGCGTAGGAGTCGAAAATATAGTTCAACATCGGCGACCCTGACTTTCGACGGGATCCCGATCGTGGTCTGTTTGTCATCATGCTACGAAATACTGTGGGCGCTAGAGTTTTCAATGTTATGGCTTCTGTTGTTAGTACTTCTGGAACAATTTTTTTTCTCGATTAGGCAAAGACGTTCTATCGTCAGTCATCATCAGTAAAACAGCTTCAAAACCAGAGCAAAATTTGCAAAACTACCACTAAAGTCAATCAATCAAAGTCATAATATCGTATTCAATACAATGTATACAATTTTAACAAAACATTTTTAATTTAATGGTTTAAAATGTGAGATATGTTGTTAACTTATTTACAATATATTTAAACTAAGTCACCCTGTGACCACGGCTGCTGTAAAGCATCTAAAACGTCAGGTTGTTGTTATTATATATTGTAAATAAGTTAACTATACATCTTACGTTGTACTACTCGCATAAACTACAGGCAGAACTTAATATTTAAAATTATTAGCAATACTTACTTATGCAATATCATACTATATGCAATTATAAAGTAAGTATCAATAGATTGAATCAATATCAACGTAATAAATAAGTAATTCGTTGTCTCTTTCCTGCAGTTCCTTGAAGACAAGGACACAAACAGGTTGTCAACATTTTAGCCTCATTTTAACTAAACTAAACTTAGAGCCTCTTGCTAAACTCTATGGAGAATATATGGAGTGTGGTATACCTGGGGTAGTGGTCGGCTCAGCGGCCGCGCTAGTCAACAGGCCCATGAGCAACACGGCACGGTGCATGCCGCCGCATCCTACCCGCTCAGCAGGCACTCTGTAAACAATAATAAATTTAAATAAAACACCTTAACGGTTTAAAACGCGATATATTGGTTAAACTTATTTGAAAATGATTTTTAACTTCGGCCCGACGTTTCGGATGCTTTGCAGCAGCCGTGGTCACGGGGAGACGGGGAGTCTCCCAATATATCGCGTTTTAAACCGTTAAAGTGTTTTATTTAAATGTGTACTACTCGCGTAAACTATAGACAGTATTTAACAATAATAAACATTATTTTACATGTATTCAAGGTTCGAATTTCAAGCTGTTTACATGGTCCCTGATTCCTAATAAAATTAAGAAGTTAGATCGAAATTCCGTCCGGGTCACGAACCACCGTCCACAGATAAAAAAGCCGTCAAGTTTAATCGCGTAATTGTTTTAGTCTGTGGCTTGACGAATATCCAAAATACAGGGCGACAGCGCATCTTCTTGAGATGTTTCAATTCCATTAAGTGAATACTTTGCCTGTCAGTCTTCCTCTATTATAAAAAAATAGTTATTTTACAAGTAATCACTGCCAATCTATGTATATGATAATTTCCTTTTAAGCTAATTGAAATAACAAATAATGTGGTTGACCTGTGAACAGCCGAATAAAAGAAAATTACATACGAATGTCCATTTTCATTACATAGGGCGCGGTGTTATTGCTTTAATTAATTTGTTGATAGCTTTTTCCTATAATATACGGTTTTATGAGCCTATCATTATACGAGTCGTAATAAATTGTAACTAGTGAAATTTTCAGGCACTTTTAACGGTTTAAAATAGAAAATAAGTTTATTTATTATTAACGTCGGTTAATTTTGAAGGCTTTACATCTGACCGCACCTATACTCTGTCCCAACTGATTTTGTAAGAGATAAACAATGTAGTGATATACATCCAGTTTTGTGGCATAGTAATGTCCATAAAGATTTTTATTCAATTTCACAAACTCATAAAAAATCTTTCACTTCTATGTCAATATAATAAATCGATTATTGATTTTCATAAAACTTTCAATATAAATCGATTACCTATACACTACAACACTGTCTTGTCACAGATAATATGTAACAATGACAATGACGATTTTCGTGATATTATTTTAATATTAAAAATTCTTGTCAAAACACAAATATTAATTTTAAAAATGTGTAGTTGAATAGTGCCAAATAATACGACCATGATCGTGCGCTTTTTGGTAGTAATTTAGGGGAAAAATGTTTGTTTACATTTTCTACAAATATGGAGTAAAGGAGGCATTATATACTATACAGCCATAGACAACTCAACCCCGCGCAATGCGCGAGCGCTTCAGCAGTCTGTTATCATGTCATCTGTAAAAAGTGTATGTCTGTTAAATCAAATATTTTAGATATTATAAAGTGGAGAGTTAAGTGTGTTGGTGCAAATCTAGCAGATATCACAAAACCAGCAAACAGGTACATTCTTATCTTCCCCACCAGCATCCTTGGCAACAGGGGAGTTAATTTATACTTTCGGCGTATAAAATGTATGGTTTTGTTAATAATGTATTCCCGGTGATTTTGTTAGGACAAAGTTCCATGACAGTCTTTATGTGCACTTAAAACTACTGCCAGTATTTAGTTACTATGTAGAGCTTACGCGGATAGCTTACGTTTCAATGAAAAACTTTTAACGGTTTAAAACGTGAAATATATAAGGTGACTTATTATTAGATTTTGCTGTAAATCGTGTGTATTTAAAATATGCTACCTAATATATATCGCGTTTTAAACCGTTAATAGTGTTTTATATAAATGTGTACTATTCGCGACGATACGCGATCTAAAATATCTTTCCAAAAATATATTTTAAAGAACAATTGGCGGGCTTCAAACCTAATTATAGTATTATTTTTATATCCTTCTTCAATTTCAGTCACTTGTCGATTATTTTAATAACATAAAATACTTAAAACAAATATGAATGAGCACGTTAGAAGTACAAGTATAGAAAACTTATTAATATACCAATAATGTAAATAAAAGCCAACAACACATTATCCGTGCCAGGCAAAAACATAAAATAGTTTCGGCGATCACGCGCGGAGCAAGTCACGTTTTAATGACGAGTTACGAGTTTTTGCTCGTCACATTTGTCCAGTGTCTGCGGCTATTCCGACCCCAGGGACCGACCCAACCCTTTTAACTTATCGAAATGGAACGCGAACCGTTAAAGAAAAATTCACAACGTAAATGGGCGTAAGTTCATTTCTTTACTCAAATAAAAACACACGTAAATGTATTTGCGTTCGGTTTTTTCTGTTATAAAATCTATATACCTAAGTTAAACAATGCCGCTGAAACCGTGACAAGACAAACAAATAATGCAATTGTTTTAGAATACTAACTTGTTTTAGAATAAATGTGTACTACTCGCGTAAACTATAGACAGTATTTAATACGTTACAATACACAATATGTCTTGAAATTCTATCGTTTTTTTTTGTTGTGTTTCAAAAAGTAAAAAATCATTTAGTCACGTTAGGTAAAAACTAAATTAACATTTGCTACTAGTTTAAAATCCTTTTCTACCTAAATGTATTTATTTAACTAATACGACTTTATGACTAATATCTGAAACAAAATTAATTTGTCCCGAGATAGGAAGAATCAGTGGCGCTTATTTCGCCAATCAAAAGTGGATTTCGTGAAATTAATTCGTCAAAATTAGTAGCCTTCAGACTAAACAAATTGAATATTTCTCGCAAGACTTTCCCAAATGAAGAAAAATTCGATTTTGACGAGTCTCAATTTCATCGCGGATCTTGTTGTGATTCTTAATAAATCTAATTTATATTAAATCTTGGAAATTCGATATTTCCAACTCTGGAGATATTTTTGTTCTTGTAACTCTGTGTTACAGTATATATATGTAACTATACAGAGAAGTATGGAATGATGAAATAAGCCATAGGACCATAAAACAAGATCCACTGTCACCATATGACAGGCAACAGGGTACCAGCTACAAATATTTACTTGTCATATTTTATAGTTTTCCCTTTTTTCATTTCAATACTAATTACTTAGATTAATTTTCCTTGTCTTCGTTTCTAACGCCAGTCTAAGTGTCCTCCATGCGGTATAAACTGCAGTACTGCAGCAACTCTGTTTTTGCAGCAACAACTAAGTGATATCCTTACAGCAAAGTATATACTTATATATATATATGTGTGTGTGTGTGTGTTAATTGTAACATATTTTATTTATTTTTTCATATGAGTGTATAATATGCGATATGTACATTAGCGAGAAATACATTTCTGAGTTTGATGTATTTTATCATGTACAAGTTAGCTGTGTGTGTACTCAATATACCGGTTTTATTGTGTTACCGTTAAACTCGAGATTTAATTTTTTTGCGTTTCTAAAAAATTTCGAAATCGAAAAGCGTGAAAATGCGAACCCTTCAGAATTCCAGTAAAAAG
This sequence comes from Leptosia nina, assembly GCA_963661955.1. Taxonomy (NCBI): domain Eukaryota; kingdom Metazoa; phylum Arthropoda; class Insecta; order Lepidoptera; family Pieridae; genus Leptosia; species Leptosia nina. The sequence continues at coordinate 857,514 of CAVLEF010000007.1, forward strand.
CTTGTCACAAAACAGTTTAATTAAATTTTCTTTATTTAAGGCGAAGTTGTGCGAGTTGGCCGAACTAATTGAAGTTAGTTTCGTCCTACGGCACACCTACAGTGACCTAAAAGCTTAGGTCAGAAAATGGCTCAGTCAACATTCCATTCGAGTACGCAAATTACTTTAAATGCGCAGACATTCCTAAAAACTGTATTGATTACATTAGTTAAAATAAAATTCAATAAAGTACATTTCGCATTTTAAACCCAAAAAAGGTTTTATTTAAATATGTATTACTCGCGTAAACTACACATAGTACTTTTTATAAAGTGTGTAAAATATTAGAGTATGTGTGCGTATACAATTAATAAGAGATTTTATTAGTAAGAACTACGATCTTAGTCACATTTGAATGTCAAGTTTTAGCTGGCTGGTTAGTCGTACCAGACTATTAATATATTTTTATTAGTATTTTTGTGTTATACATCAAAAATATATTACTAACAATAGCGCATTTAGGCTATACGTACATACGTCTAATTGAGGTAACATTATCTGTAACATAAGTGTTGTTTGTTGCTTTGTGTACGGTTACACTCCAGTCTCAGTGGTATAACATATTACAAAAGCGAGGTGTTTCAGAACAAAAAGTGGATTTATTCCGCACAAAACACTCTTCAAAGAAACTCGGCATCATTTTGATTCTAACATTGTGTATTTAAATAATGTTGAGGTACAAAACGGTGTTTTCATTTATTAAGACGAATGAGTACTTTAAATAAATCATTTTAACAGAAAACGTGAAGTATATTAGTTAACTAACAGTACAAGATGTTGACTCCTCGATTACTCGAAGAATTAAGCCTTACACCATTTACATTCAAAGATATTATATTATTTTAATATAATGAATGTTTCTTGTTATCAATGAAATCAAACTAGAATTTTTTTTATTCAAAATCTGCTGCGTACCTTTTTTTCTTGATAAAAATACGTTTTTTAAATTGCGCCCTTTATTTGAGGGATAAAATAAAAATATTTTTAACGCATGGCAAGTTTTTACTCTTTCATAAATACTGCAATCAAACTACCTAATTAACTACTAAAAACAGACGAAAACAATATTTTGCTTTCAACAACGACAGACTTTTTTGTTCTTTGATCTTATTTTTGTAAAATAAAAACAACCTTTAAAAGCCTCCCAAATCCATACTCATGTCCATCAATTAAAACACTCAAGCCACTTCCTGACATAATGACCTCTGCGGACGCTCTCGTAATTCTACCATGTAATATTCATTTCCATCATTTTAAACAAAGGGCTGTAAAACTCTTATCATTATAAATCAAATAGCGGTTTAATAGAAGCTTATCTAGATTATTTATTTGACAGGATAAGCTTGAAATGCGGTCAAAGGTTCCAAATACCATAAAATAGGAATATACATTACTAACTGACCTGGCAAATGTTCTTTTGCTATACATATTCTCTCTCTCTGTTTTTTGGCTCCTATTGTCGCTACCCGATGTATATAATATAAATAAAGCCATTCCCGATAAATGCTCCGTCCAAAACAAAATTATACTTTCATTTCGAACCATTACTTCCTGAGATTAGCGCGTTCAAAGAAACTCTTTAGCTTTCGACAATAGTACAGATATGGATAAATCTAAACTTCTTCGATGGTCTAGTGGTTAGTGTATCCGGCTGCAGACCACGAGGTCCTAGGTTCACAACTTTGGATGGGTGAAATGTCACTTCGGGTTATGGATTTTTTAAAGAAATTACTGCTACCACCCCGAAGTTTGGACGTAGGACTTTGTCACAAATTGGTGTATGTAGTCGTAAGGCCCGTTGACCCGCACTAGAGTAGTGTGGTGGGTCTAAGCACCTAAAAAACCCTCTCAGTTGAGAGCACAGAAGTCTGACAACTTGTACATAAAATTGACCACTACAGACCGCTACAGATTTAAAAATATTTCTGTTTTACTTAAACACACAAACCATGTCTCATACCAAATACAAAGTATCAATAAGTTGAAAAAATTCGACGATGAGGTGTAGGACTCGGTAGCTCAATTGGTAGAGCAACAGCACGGAAAGTTGACGATGCCGGTTCAAGTCCTGCCCGAGTCGAAAATTTTTTCAATTTATTTTCGATTTTTTAAATTATATAGTGCCTTCATGTGCAATAACATGTGAAAAATATTAATGTTTTCAAACGTTATAACTTTGTAATTTCATCTTCAATGATTTCTTAAGCTGCAAAGCATAAGACATTGAGCCTTAATACGCAAGTGTTAAGGTAGAAATTACATTGCGCGAGAGGTGCATGTATCAATAAGTTGAAAAAATTCGACGATGAGGTGTAGGACTCGGTAGCTCAATTGGTAGAGCAACAGCACGGAAAGCTGACGATGCCGGTTCAAGTCCTGCCCGAGTCGAAAATTTTTTCAATTTATTTTCGATTTTTAAATTATATAGTGCCTTCATGTGCAATAACATGTGAAAAATATTAATGTTTTCAAACGTTATAACTTTGTAATTTCATCTTCAATGATTTCTTAAGCTGCAAAGCATAAGACATTGAGCCTTAATACGCAAGTGTTAAGGTAGAAATTACATTGCGCGAGAGGTGCATGTATCAATAAGTTGAAAAAATTCGACGATGAGGTGTAGGACTCGGTAGCTCAATTGGTAGAGCAACAGCACGGAAAGCTGACGATGCCGGTTCAAGTCCTGCCCGAGTCGAAAATTTTTTCAATTTATTTTCGATTTTTAAATTATATAGTGCCTTCATGTGCAATAACATGTGAAAAATATTAATGTTTTCAAACGTTATAACTTTGTAATTTCATCTTCAATGATTTCTTAAGCTGCAAAGCATAAGACATTGAGCCTTAATACGCAAGTGTTAAGGTAGAAATTACATTGCGCGAGAGGTGCATGTATCAATAAGTTGAAAAAATTCGACGATGAGGTGTAGGACTCGGTAGCTCAATTGGTAGAGCAACAGCACGGAAAGCTGACGATGCCGGTTCAAGTCCTGCCCGAGTCGAAAATTTTTTCAATTTATTTTCGATTTTTAAATTATATAGTGCCTTCATGTGCAATAACATGTGAAAAATATTAATGTTTTCAAACGTTATAACTTTGTAATTTCATCTTCAATGATTTCTTAAGCTGCAAAGCATAAGACATTGAGCCTTAATACGCAAGTGTTAAGGTAGAAATTACATTGCGCGAGAGGTGCATGTATCAATAAGTTGAAAAAATTCGACGATGAGGTGTAGGACTCGGTAGCTCAATTGGTAGAGCAACAGCACGGAAAGCTGACGATGCCGGTTCAAGTCCTGCCCGAGTCGAAAATTTTTTCAATTTATTTTCGATTTTTAAATTATATAGTGATGTTTCAGTCCGTAGATTTCCGAATATAAAAGCCCAAAATGTCGTCTTATTTTCGGCTATAAGATTATATTTCTACGGTATTTCAACTTTTGTCTGTCTTCCTACATAATAACAGGCACTAGAATTTGAGAAAAACTAGGATCAAATACTGTCTATAGTTTACGCGAGTGGTACACATTTAAATAAAACACTTATACGGTTTAAAACGCGATATATTCGTTAAACTTATTTGAAAATGATTTTTAACTAATATATCGCGTTTTAAACCATTAAAGTGTTTTATTTAAAAAACTAGGATCATCATTGAATTATATTTAGTTCACACAGTATTAAGATTATACTGGTTCACACTAACGATTCTCTATTATTGTGGTGAATTATTAATAGCTACAACACGCGTGAAGAAACTAACTTGGCACTTGGATATAATTAATCCGATCGATACGTAATCTATACATGTATCATTCCAAAGTCGAATTATATGCCTTATCCCACCTGAACAAGACGTGGCGTTCGAATATTTTGCTTTCGGACCCGGTGGAAATTGAACCAACGTTTCAACTTGATCTACGTTTTAAATTTATGATATTAGGTCAATAATGTTTTTTAATGAGGTATACAAAAAAACTATTTTTTTTTTGTTTTATATAACTCGAACTCTCTACACAATTTTTTTCCTTTTTTAAGATGTATACGTAAGGATTTAAATATTTTCTCTGACAAATTTTGATATCTCTAATTTTGATATTTTAACCATTCTGCGTATTTTTACGTCTGAAACAAATATTTTTCACATGCTATAAATTCAAAATCGCTTATAAATTATTGGTTAGAGCAACAGCACGGAACGTTGGTGGATACGAGTTCAAGTCCTGCCCGAGTCGTATTTTTTTTTCAATTTCTAATTTTACTAACTGTGTTTAAAAAGAATCTTACATAAACTGAGAACGAAAACAAAGCAATGAATATAGAACAACGTTGCAACAGTGGTCGTGAGTGTCTGTAGTTTTGCAAGTAGCATTTTAATAAAACACTTTACCGGTTCAAAACGTGATATGTATTACTTAAATTTATTTGAAAATTATCTTAACTACAGCCCGATGTTTTGGATGCTTGACAGCAGCGACTGCGATTATATATATATATATATATATATATATATATATATATATAGCGTTTAAACCTTTACAATGTTTTATTAAAAAATAACAATTGTATGAAGGGGCTGTGATGTGGATTGGGTGCTTGGTTAAGGCGTGATAGGCATATAACAAAGCCCCTCTTAACATAACATTAATGCTAGTACATGACTGTTAGTTGTAGCATCGCTTCAGCATAACATGACATGGGCTTACTGCATCTTGAGTGCCTTCACTAGGCACGACTTAACGAGCAAAGCATAACGTAGTTAGTGTCTGTCATGTCGTGTCTGTTATTAAGTAATTGACAATGTTAACAGTTTGAAAGCTTCAAGATTTTGTTATTGAACATGATGGATGGATATGAATTAAAAATGGATAATATATTGATTTGTAATTAAATTTTTACAGTTATTTTAATGACTGAGGGGATAGCATAGTGTTTAGTTGGAGGAATCGATATACATTAATCATATAACATATTAACAAAATACGCTATCAATTGTAGTTTTCGACATTATGAAATCCACAGACTAAAAACTAAAATGCGAATTTTCAGTTCTTTAAGAAGGGAAAATCGAGGTGTTTACTTGTTGGGATTGAAATATCATATAATACCATAACAAAAAGCGCTTTCGATTGACGATCGATTAACATTAAAACGAAAATGTATAACCATTTTATGTAGTCTGTTTACGCCACACACTGAATCACACATTTTTAACAATCGGTCGGTTTAAAACGCGATATATTGCGTTTTAAACCGACCTTTAATCAGTTAAATGTTTTTTTATTTAAATGTATACTACTCGCGCATACTACAGATAATACTTTTAGCAACAAAATAACATTTCTATTCCAGAATCAAACCCTGATATTCATAAACGGCATTCAAGTGTACGAACGAAGAGACCAACTACATATAATTATAATTAGCCATTCTTTAACTACTAGTACTTACTGTTACTAACTAACTATAAGTAAGTCTAAACTAAAAACTTTTAGTAAAACACTTTCTGGGGATTTATTACGAAGCATAGTGTCAGCGTAACCTTGATCGATTGGTTGTAATGAGGACGGGGTTCAAACCTGTATAATGGATGATGTTATAATTAGAATTTTCGTGAAATTTTTCGTTAAATAGCATTTTATAACGCGGTAAGTGAAAGAAGAATATGAGAAGATAAATATAGAAGATGCAAAAGCCGTGTAGTTTAATCGCGTTTAATTACAAAAAAGAAAGAATAGCACATAAATAGGTTTTAACATCAAAAACCCTACCATCATCAATAGTATTAGAAAAAGGTTTTAAAGTAAAGAAAAGTAAAGGAAATCTAATCCCGCGAACAAATATGATGACGTCACATTAAATTAATCTGGGTCGCGGATAACCGCAAGAAAGTCAAACAATTTCAGAACGTCAGTGGGGTTCAAAGAGCGAAGTTTTCCGATAAACAACATGTCAAATCATTGTGCTACGAACCGAGGCGCGGCCACCTTTTTGAAGTTGTATTTTATTCTTAAACTTTCCTCCGTTCGTAATCTTGTTGAAAACTCGATTTCGAATGTACAAACAACAATGAAAAACCTCTCGAGTGCCTTATAAAATTATACTTAAAGTGAGTTTTAAAATTCTTCTAAACCACTGCACACCAAAAATCTTATAATCAAATTAAAAACTATTATTCATGTTGGTAGCTTTGCACACTTATAAACGTAAATATAGTCGAAAAATTCGAAAATTCGAAAATTTTTTTATTTTTCCTGCCGATTCCCAAAGTAAGGTCGTAGAAACGAACGAGAAGAATCACCAAGTTTTTCGTACAAGTTACTAACGCATATACAGACAATATCGTACATCTTTTCCCTTTTTTGAGCGAGTTCCTCTAATTTACGATTACATTATAATAAGATTTTTTAACATTATTATTAATTGTACTACACTAGGGATTTTATTAAAATACCGATTGCAATTACCTTGAAAAGAATTACTGGTTATTTGGAGCTTTTTGTCGGTACACTTATTTTATCCTTATTGCGTTTATTATATTGATGAAAACCGACTAATTTAAGTAGATTGCTAATTCCAGATTTCTACTCATACCTTATACTGCTCCAATTCTGGTTTCCTCCCTTAAGAGATGATTTTAACCAAACATATAGCGAGTCGAAATATCCATAGCGAGTAGGCGGGTTTTACGGATTACTGCCATTTATCTCGTGGCGATATCTAGAACTGACGTAACGTGACTGATCCTAGTGTTTTCTAAGACTATTCTAATTAACGAATTTACGAACGGGTTCAAGGACCTCGCGATCTCACTCGAATTTCCCATCGAGATCAAATAGCCCATTCAAAACTCTATTCAAATGTACGTCGGAAATGCTAAGTTAAAGTAGTTTACGTTGAATTGAAGCCGACGTGAAAGATGCTGCGAGATAAAATCCTTTCACGCCCCGATGCTTTCGTATAACGTCCGACGTATAATGTTAGTGCACACGACAGTTACAAAAATAGATAGTACGAAGTAAATGATCTATAGAGCGTCTTCAGCTGGTTACGTAAGATCGAGGAATATTTCGCGGGATGTTCGTGGAATTAGCCACGTTATAACCTTTGCAAACTTTAATATTTTTCATATGTTATTGCACATAATGGTACTATAGCAAACAATATGTTTAAAAAAATAAAAAAAATATTGCGCGAGGTGTATCAATATGTGTAGGACACGGTAGCTCAAATGTTAAGAAAATATATAATTTGAATGTTAAACTCGCGTCAACAAAATACGTCATCGAATTCTTAAGATGGAGAAAATATAAATTGTCATATTTGTGACCGTTGTATAGGAACCACAACAACATTTAATTAATGTGACGCGGGATTTTTTTTCAGAGCTTTCGTATGAATAATTAGAAATAGTTAATTTATTTTAAATTTTCTCTAGTTTTGTCTTTTACTAAAGATATATTTTAAAGGCTTGAATTAAGGAGTATATTATGTCTCTTATTTTAACCACGGCCAAATGTTTATGATGCTTTGCAGCAGCCATTGTACTCGAGAATAGATGTTATAGTAGGAAGATAGACCTCTAAAGAAAATGCGGTGTTGATCTATTTTTGCGCTGGGAATTCGAAAATCCACAGACTTAAACCAAAAGGCTAAGTTGTGCAGCATTATCATGGTTCCATGGTTTATATAATCCACCAGTCTTTATAAATATCAATAAAATTTACCACATATCACATTTTCATTTCAATGAATCCATGGCCCTTCGATTATTAGATTACCATAAGACCAACGAGAACCATAATAATGGCATTCAAATTTCGAAAACTTAGTTACAGTATGTATTTGTGGTACGTCATTTCCAGTAACGATAGTCCAACATATTTTATGATGTAAAACCTCGGAATACGGTCATCCGCCCCAGTGGACTAAACTGTAATGAAAAGGAAACGAACCTCTGAGCTCGTCCCTGGACGATACACCGCTCAGCGAAATAGTTTTCAAAAGCTCTTTTATGACGAAGTTCATCCCAGCTGAGCGATTTACTGAACGATTCTTTTAGAACACTCACAGTTTTTATAGTCTTGTGTACTTTGATTTTTCGTGCAAAGCTTATACAATGGCACTGTTTTAGTCACTTTCTGTCTCAGTTTATTATTTGATATTAAATAATTGAAATAATTGGATTTTTTATAATAGAGGAAGATAGACAAGCCTGGGGTCCATTCGATCAAACATCATTAATTCATGTAGGGTAGCTCTTAATCTAAAAATAGTAAGTAAGTAAAGGGTCTTTAGGAGTCGTCTTTCTAAGACTTGCCAGTCTGAAACCAGGTGAATATCAAGAACCGCGATAGCGGTAGTATTTCTGTTGTTGCTTTAACAACATATAATCAAAATAAAACAAATATGTACGGGTCTCCTATACAACAGACGCGATTATTTCATCATTTTTTGCAGTACAATAATATAGATACATTTGAAATATTGAAAAAATACGTACTATACATTTATACATAAATACTTTTATAATACAATAGAAATTTAACAGGGACTCGCGAACAGAACGCAATATTGGCTACCTTATTTTTGGCCCGTATTACTAAATGATAGTATGATGAGAACTCTACGTGCGAGAGTCTAACTCGTCGTGACACTATTAAGCTTTCCCAGCTTTCACCACTTTATCTTTTATAAGACTTTCAACATATTTTTCAGTTTTCATAGAATCAGCCCGAGTTCAATACCATAAACCGCTACAACGCCGATAATAACGAAACATATTAATTGCTATTAATGTTATCGCAAACGAAATTAACACCGTTTCGACACGTACTGCTTCCGTTTATAACACCATGTTCGCATAACGGTCGAATAAAATCGTTAAAACGGTGCAACTGTTGAAGATAACGCCAACTTTTAACAGATGGCTTTTGGGCTATAGTGTAGGAGCTTCGAAATAATACCAAGCATAAAATTATACAGGAACCCTGTAAGATTCTTTGTTCTTGTATGTACGTACACATGATGTTTAGGCTTACTACAACTGAAGTAGAATATCTGATGTTATAAATGAAACTGGTTTTAACCAGTTTCATTTATAACATCGACGTTTAATTTTCAAAACTGTTTTGATTCCTTGAGTTAATGTAAACAACTTCTAACTTAATTGAATTTCCCAACCAAAGAGCTGTTATTTTCATTGAAGATTTTATTATTTCTCACATGCATATAATGGCATTCTATAAATTAAAATTTATATAGATTTAAAAACATGATGACACGGGCGCAAATTGAACCGATTGAGCTACACGTCATCGTCGATTTTCTTCAATCTAAATAGATTTTTAATTTATACAAACTTCATCTTTTTTTTTTTTTTTTTAACGTAGGACAAACTTACACTACAAGCAGATATTTTTATAATTAAATTACTTTAAAAAATAATATATTTAAAGTATCATGTTTAAATAAAACACTTTCAACGCTTTAAAACGAGAAATATATTCGGTTATCTTAATCACAATTTATTTTTACTCTAGTTCACGTTTCTGATGCTTTGTAGCAGCCGTGGTTATGGGAGTGCGAGGCAGTAGTTAAAATAAATTGTGAATATGTTTGCATATCATTGTTTTTCGGGCTGTTCGGCCGATGTGAGCGAGAATATAAACAACTCACAATTCTTCGAGCAATCGAGGAGTCAACATCTCCTGATGATGCAGTCCACACGTGATGGCGAAACGTCGAGAACCTCTTCTCGCTCACATCGGCCGAACAGCCCGAAAAACAATGATATGCTGATCGATGGCCGTGAAAGCCTTACTCAATTTATTTTTGTGAATATGTTATCCAATACATTTCGCGTTTTATACTGGTAAAAGTTTTTTTTATTTAATAATATATATTATATGTTTACATTTAGTAACATATATGCAGCACCTATATGTGTTGAAACCGTATATTTATCGATGAAATGTTTGTAAGTAAACCGGAGTCTATACTCTTGAGGATAATTAAAATAAATATTTAATCTGGCTACCAGCGGTGAGCTCTCGGAATACAACATCGGTCAATAGCTCGAATTGTATGCAGTTTGAAACATTTCGTTGAAAAATATTGCTACAAACACCAATAACTCGCTGTACTGAAACAGTTTCAGAAAGGACTTTGCTAAACACATGTTTTCAAAAGCCTTTGACGAATCACCTTTAGCTAAAAAAGCAAGCACATTTGCTTTTCTCGGCATAATGCAAATTGATTTTAATGGAACCCTTTTAACCGTTTTAAAACTCGAAAATATATTAGAGACGACGGCTGCTGCAAAGCATCCAGCGTAGCTCAATTGGTTTCGCTGTTGATGCCGGTTTCCGCTCATATCGTAATTTTTTTAAACTAAAATCGATTTTTAAATTAGTAATAGCGTTTTACTCTTCTAGTACGGAACTTTTAAAAGGTATTATGCGCTACGACAGCGTGCACTTTCTAGTCTCAAGTCAATATTTACGATGTACCAACATTACGGCATTTGTTTTGCACCAAAGAGGTCGAAACGAGAAAATCCTAATACGGTTTAGTGAGAAAATGTTCGATACACCCCGATCCCTTTTTAGAGGCTTATTTACATAATCAAACTTAACGCTGAAACGTATTCATATCCGGAGTTCAATTCAATTTACCAAATGTGCCTTCCATGAATTCTTAGGGCGATTGAAAGTTTATGTCTCACTTAAAGCCGCTTTTGGAATACGGTTTAAAACGCGAAATCTATTAGTTAACTTATTTACAATTTATTTTAACTACGGCCCGACGTTACGGATGCTATGCAGCAGCCGTGGTTAAGAGGTTAAGTGGCCAGTATTTGAAAACTTTAATATTTTTCAAATGTAATTTGCACACGATAGCACTATATAAATTAAAATCGACAAAAATATTTTAAAATTGCGCGAGAGGTGCATGTATCAATAAGTTGAAAAAAATCAACGATGACATGTAAGACTCGGTAATTCAAGTGGTTACAGCAACAGCACGAAACGCTGATGATGCCGGTTCAAGTCCTGCCCGAGTCGTACATTTTTACACTTTATAATCTATTTTTAATTTAAATAATATATTTCTGAATTAAATTTGTACTACTTGCGTAAACTATAAGAATTAGTTATAAGTTGTTCATATTAAATTATGTAAGCATACCCTTGAAAATCGTCCTAATATTGTCAACTTATCTCTATAGCTTTATGAATACGAAATTGCTTAAAATAATTAATCAAAGCCTAACGAGTTAATCTAGTGAACGCGTCTTTGACAAGGGTGTGGTATTAATTCAATGATTCGATACAAACAAGGCCCTTCTAAGCAAAATTAGAAAAGTGGGACGAGGTTTTCTTAGAGAAATTAAACCCGATAAATTTTGATCGTGTATTGCTTTAACAATAGATAGTAACGGAGAAGTCATTATAAAGTTTTAATTCTATTAAACACGAATATTTCAAAGTGTAATTACGAGTAACACGAAAACTTTATTGATAACAAATAAATTATGAAGTTTTCGCGTAAAGTTCATTAGAATAAATCAATTTATTCAATAATTATTATCTTCCATAACTTTTGAATGGCATTAATTTGCATAATATTGAAGTGGAAATTTATCTTTAAATAATAGATACTTAGGAACATTTGTTTTAGTTATGGCAGATGGTTATGAAGAGATATAGAAAAAAAATGGATTCTTTGTGTTAATGTAAACAACTTTTAACTTAATTAATTGAATTTTCCACCCAAAGACTGTTATTCTTCATCTAACCTTTAATATTTCTCACATGATTTTGCATATAATGGCATTATATAACTTAAAATCTATATAGTTTTAAAAACATGACGACACGGGCTGGAATTGACCCAATTGAGCTACACATCATCGTCGGTTTTCTTTATTCTAAATAGATTTTTAATTTATATTGTTATTTGAAGTAAAATCCCGTATTCTCTGTGACATTCAGTAACCTAAATAAATATCTGTGTCCATTTTAATGATGGATTCTTTATTATTTACTCGATTATTTACATCAGACATTTTGCATCATTTTCAAACATGCGAGACGTCGGCCATCGGGTCGTCAAGAAAATTAACCAATAATTCTGTAAATTAAAAATCCGAATACAACATTTTTAAAAATACGACTCTGGCAGGACTTTACTCGGCATCCCCAATTGTGTTAACAGTTTTTTATTTTATTTTAATATCGTCTTTCTATTGATCTGTTTAACGATTGGAGGTTTAAACGTGTATTGAAAGAATTTGAAGCCTATTTGTGAATTTCCTAACCCAAGCAGAAGCCGAGCTTACAAAATAAAACGTACGGCAACATTAGGAAGTCAAACCGCATCGTATGGTGAATAAAATATTCCGTCTATATGAGATAGTCAGGAATTTTTATGAATTTTCTTTTGAAGCGCCGATCCCCGAACATCTGATCAGGCTTTTATCAAGCCATTAGCATCACGCGACCGTGATCGCAATACTAATGCGTTGATTTTTCTTTTATTGATCAAAGCCTTCCCGCAATGCCGACCCCGCTCTCGGCTCCTTTGGATATGGAATGTTCGACGAGTGATTCTCGTCTTAATCTACTGCAAACATCTTCAGTTTCAACCCTTTTAAAGGTTTAAAACGTGAATAGCTTATTTTTTCATTAATTTTTAACTCCAGTTTATTTTGGTATTAAGAGATTAATTATTATTATTAAATTTTAATATTATACTTAGTTTAATAATAATAGCAAATATAATATTATAATAAAAGTCACGGGTGTTGATTTAGAGGGAGCGGCATAGTTAGAAATTAACTAGGTACTTTAATAATATAATATTAATAAAATACTCTCATACTCGTGTTGACTACATAAGTATAATACAAATATATACTTATATATAAAGCTGAAAAGTATGTTTGTTTCATCAGGTCAGATTATAAGCTATAAAACATAGCGTTGCGACTAATAGGAGCCAAGAAACAGCGGGAAATGTGGAGAAAACGGGGAAAATTATTAAATTTTTCAAAAAATTTTTTTTTTTTAAATTCAAGAAGATCCCAATGAATATGTGTGAAAGAATAATTCTTTTTTAACATTATCAAAAAAAAATGTCCGCAACACTAAATGTCTATCTTTTAAAATTCTGTGTAAGAACGACCGGACTCGACCGAATCTATAAAGATGAATGAAGAAATTCTGCAAAAACAAATTTCGATTCCCAAAACACCTATTCTACGTGGACGAAATCGCTGACACAGCTAGTGAGAATATGTACAAACAAATGACGTCCTTTTAATTACAAATTTACGATCCTTATACGAGCTAATGTTAATTACTTTTTCATCAGCAAAAAAAGTGTAATTGATTCTTGCTTATTAAAATTTTGCGTAGTGAAATCTATAACTCGTACCCCAGTTTTTTCTATCGAAAAGTTGAAGTACCTAAAAGTTACGGTTACAGCCTGTCAAAAAAATACCTGTTCCACAAGGTTGAGTTGAAATGAACATAATATTTTATACATTTTTTATTTACAATTTGATAGAAGAATGGGTATTTCTTCTTATATTATATAATATCTAATGAAGTTGCCTAATCGACCTATTTTGCTTTTGCATATTCGGAAATCTATAGACTGAAACCAAAGCACACATTTTCCTTTCACGGGATTTTCATTTTTGGTGAAATTTCAATCTTCCTATAACCATAAAAAATAATAAATGATTTAGAAAATGTCGGATCCTGAGATCGAACCTAGCCTTGGTATCGTCATCCACCACTTGGACCCTGGTTCAAGATCTAGACTGAATCTCTATATTTCTACCATTTAATATCCAAATTTCCAGACGAAGTACTATACGGTTCGGAAAAATTATTAATTGATTAGAAATATGTTAGACCCGAAGGGGATTAAACCCCGTTGATTATTAATACATTGCTACAATTAAACCATCAAGTCTATCTAAAATATTCCTTTATTTCTTAGTCAAATTATATTAAATGCAATTCTTCTTGAAAATACTAATTACTATTGATTTATTTAGAAGGTAAAGGTTCCCTTTTTAATATATTAAAAAAAACTCATAATTGTAATTATAGTGTGTATGTTTGTTAGAGTCTAATTAATTACTTTATTTTTGTTTTGTGTAAAATCTTGTTAAATCTTGGCTGCAAAAAACCTGTGATAATTTATGAAAAATATTATTACCTATACGCATATAACCATTTCCAAGGTCCAATAAATTAGGGAAAAACTCAGCCATCACAGTTAATTACACCATGTCGTTTCACACACGCAAACACTAAAGTTGTATTTCATTTTCATTTAATTATCGTAATTGAACTGTTCGCGGATTCACGTAACACAAGTTTGAAGGACGAAATCACCTCCTTACCGTACACACGTTTTCAGCTTGCGCGCTGAAAAGGTACTGAAATTTCCCACCGTAAACGCAGCTTTTCAAATGATAGATTCAGATGAGAATAAAAAATGTGCCGCTGTACATTGTCGGTTTTGTATACGATTTCAAAAGTTAATCCTAAAGAAATAGGTCAATGGACTTAAAGTTTTCAGCAATTTAGCGATTCTGTAGAATGTTCAAAGCTAAGTAAATTAAAGAGGACGACTGTAATAGGTTTCATTCAATACGACTTAGTGAATTATTTTGTAAAAAGTCCTTTATAATAAACTCTAATTTGTTATTATAGATACACAATTTTAGGGCTTGTATTGTATTTAATAAATGTAACTATTAAGTATGAAATAAACCTATATGAAATATAATAGAACTTTTTATTATCTTACTAACTAACTTCTAACGGTTTAAAACGCGAAATATGCTAGTTAATATTAACTTCGGCCCGACTTTTCGGATGCTTTTACAACGTTTAATGGTGTTTATTGATTGTTCCTTATTATATTCTAACTAGTTTTATAGTTGTAGTAGAAGTTATTGCTTAGTTCAATTGGACTCAGCTTCGAATCCTGGTAAAATCCAAAAATATTGTTTACGTCACGTAAAATTTAGTTGGGACAGGACTTTTATAGCATCTAGTTTTACTGGTGTGTTGATGTGTGAAATAAAGCAATATTTTTTCATCCTTGCAAGAACCCCGTTATAGGTTCCTACCTACGTCTCGCTTCGTAAATCAGCTATCAATTTCCATGGTCCATTCGCATTGTTTACGAGGGTAGAGGTTGCCCTTGCTTAGCATAAATACTGCCCAAGCCTTTATTGCATGGCCTTGTACCGTCCATAATGAAGATGGAGCCGCTATACGTATTACATAGGTGTCTCTACGCTGATATTGGAATTTAGGCGAAGTACCGTCAGCATAAAAGTCATTGCCTGGAATTCAGATAAAGAGGAGATTATGTGTGTAGTATATCCAATCGAGATAGTAATTAGGTTATGAGTTTAATAAATTTTATTACTTTTCAATAACAATAAATTGTAAAAGTTTTCGTGGCCATCTTACAAAGTTGTTATGTGTTTCCGAGTTATTCGGCTGCCATAACATAATTGCCTTTCCAAACCACAAAGGCACTCATCGTTACATATTCGAATTCGACATTCGTGCAAATCTCAAATAGTTCAAACTTGTTAATGACGTTCTATTTTATTTTTTCTTAATACGAAATTTAATCGAATGTCGCATATACAAAGTCAAAAGGTCGACAACGCATCTTGTTGACATGTTATATGGTTGTAGTTTGCAACAAGTAAATCCCATACTTATTACTAGAGGAGGACCCTCTAATATAAACATGTACCAGAAAATATTTATTTGTTCTTACGAGTCCTAGGAGATTAATAATCACTTACTAACTCACTTACTCCGCTGGCGCAGCGACCCAAAGTGGCTCTTGGCCTTCACAACAAGAGAACGCCACTTCCGCCGATCCTGCGTCACGGTTCGCCACTCGGAGACACCGAGTTCCACCAGGTCAAGCTCAACAGCGTCTTTCCAGCGATATTTGGGCCGGCCAACGGGTCGGCGGCCGTTCGGGATTCCGAGATACGCCTTCTTGACGCTTCGGTGCTCTTTTCATTCTTTCGACGTGGCCGGTCCAGCGGAGTCTTTGAGCTCGAGCTTCTCCCATGATGTTAGGGGCGGCAAACAGCTTTTCGAGCTAATAATCAGCGCTGTCATTTTTTTTTTACGTGGGGAAATACTTTCGGATACCCATCGCACCAGAAGGAACAAATGGGTTATGTCGGACTTAAACCGACTAAAACCCCACAATAAAAACCTCTGACACAAATGTGAAATCATTGTGAATCAGCGCCGTCATACTAATGTCTAGATTTATATCAGTTTAAAATAAATTTAACGAAAAAAGGAAAATGTATGAATTGTCTTAAACTAGTTATCTTATAGACCATATGTGCAAACAGATAAAACAAATAAAAAAGATAACGGCACAACTTGCAATGAATGTGGGCGGTCTAAAATCCCATTCAATCCTGTTATCGCACGAATCCTCCTCAATTGGATTTTAAAGACTTAAGTGGACTTTACGAACCAATTAGCTGATTCCTTTATTTCCAATGGTTAACGAGATTTAGAAATGTCACTGACAGATGTTGTAGCCGAAATTTAATAGGCAATTTAATTTAAATTTTTCTAAGAAAAATAGATATAGTAATAGTCAAAGTCAATGATGTTGTGAATGCCTATTGCACGCCCTCGTCGGGCAATAGTGAGGTGAGCAGTGTGGTATATCGTACTACAATTTCTTTAGAGACAATAGCCGACTAGAACCAATAAACACACCACCAGCCCGATACGATGCTTTGAGGGAGCTCTGGCAACACGATTGTGCGACTTAAAAAAAATGTGTTCTGACAAATATATTTCGCATTTAAATAAAACAATTTAGCGGTTTAAAACGTGATATATTAGTTAAACTTATTTGAAAATTATTTTTAACTTCGGCCGGACGTTTCGGATCAAAGCATTCTAGCATGTTGATGTTGTACGTCTAGCAATACGAAGCAGTTAGAAGGCGCCACTTACAATATATGAAAAACACACAACCCAACTCTGTTTGTCTCCGCAAACAACGATTGAACTCTGTAATCAAAACGGAATTGAATGCTCGGCGCCGTATGCAGGGCAAATACACGCGTAATTGTACGGTGATAGTTTGCTCGCTGTTCTAACCTCTGTCGGTCTTAAGATTTACTATATTATATATACGCACATTAAATAATTCTATTTGAACGCGTTAAAACCAAAAAAGTGCTCTTCAGTTCCTTTAGCATTAGCCACTTCAATTAAACACTTTTAACTTGTTTAAAACGCGACGTATATTTGTTAACTTATTGTTGATTAATTTTTACTACGACAAGACGCTTCCAAGAATGCTACGCAAAGTAATTGCAAATAAGAACATGTGAAAAACGTTTTACAAAGCACTCGTAACGGTTTAAAACTGGAAATTTTATTAGTTAACTCATTTTTAATTTTGCAGTATTGCGGCTGTTCCTTCAATGCATCTGAAAAGATGGGCCTTATTTAAATAAAGTAAAATAAATAAACTAACATATTAAAAAATAAATTATACATTTCGCATTTGAAGTCGTTAAAATCGTTTTTAATATCGAAATTAAATACTTATATATATTGATGCCTCTAAACTTAAACCTTTAAGGTTTTTTATTAACGAATAAATAAAATGGATAATTCCTAAGAATAAGAAAAAACGTCTTTAGGTTCGTTCGCTCTCTTTATATAACAAAGTTTTGTTTTTTTCTTACCAACTCTTCACATCGAACTTTCTTGTACTAATAATATGCAACAACATTTCTTAACGTAAATATATTCAGATGAAGCAAATATTTCCTGAATAATTTAACATGAAAAGTTCAGCCATATTTTAGTAGGAACTTAATATTTGTATTGAAAACAGTTGGGAAAATATTAATATTCATTATTCCATACGTGTTGTTCCATATAGCATATATATTAAACTCAATGTGTTGTTGGCTTTATTGGGATATTATATATATATATATATATATATATATATATATATATATATATATATATATAATATTTAAATGTTTGTTCAACGTTTAAGGAATATAAAAAAAGGCAAGTCCTATTTCCCCCCTCTGGAGCATGGAGTAAACTCATTTCTGTGGCCATTATCTCTTGTTGCCTGGCTAAAAAAACGGTACTCGAACGTAGGACTTAGTCCTTTAACAGAAGCGTACTCATTCTCGTGAGGCGTTTTTATATATATTAATAGTTTTATAATTTTATATTTTGTGTAAATTCCTTATGTAAATATTTAATTTAACATTAGATATGCATACTACATTAAATGGAAACCAAGTTGATATAATTACAAAACTTGGGACGCGTAGTGAAACGCAGCTAAAAAACAAACGGACAAAAATACATTTTATTTATGATGTAAATCTGACAATGTACATCATAAATCCCAACTGGTAGAATGTGTTCTGTGGCTTTAGTTATCTGTGTAATGATGCACCTCGAGGCGACTACACTCCGGATTCACTATAACTGACACTACACAGCTTGTTAGCATAAAATACGAGATCCTAAGCTTATTTAACAGTGAGCGAAAATGAAAAACAATTTACAAAAACTCTTTAACTCGAAAACACAAGTGAGAACACAAAATTTTAAAGTCGTGATAGACATATTAAGCGTTAGTCAGACATACTTTTGTGTCCGAGTCTTTGTTTTTTAAACAAGTTGGCAAACGGTTATCGTCTCATCACTACGTATAGATATTGCAATGACTCTGTTGTCTATGACTCCAGAACTCTACAGTTTTTATGGAATAATTTTATTACATATAAAGGAAGATATAAAATTCAAAATAATACGCGCATTCGTTAAAACTACATTATTTGATGTTTATCAAAAAAAAAAGAAAGATTTTTTTGACAATTATTTTTGACGAGGTGTGCCAGCGACTTCGTCCGCGAGAATCGTTATTTTGGACATCAAAATTGGGTTTTTACAAACCCCGTCAATGCAAACCCTTTATAAACTTAAGCTACGACCTATATCTATATCTTGAACCGTTTTCGCAGCGTACGCATCTGAATTCCACAGAGATGCAACATTTCCCCCGTTTTGTTCAAATTTCCCGCTGTATCTTCGCTTCTATTAGTCACAGCGCGATGTTTTAGCCTTCCTCGAAAATTGCTCTAACCAACACAAAAATTTAATTTAATTTTTAAATTCGAACCCGTAGTTCCTGAGATTAGCGCGTTCAAACAAACAAACAAACAAACTCTTCAGTTTTATATATTAGCATAGATATAACTAACACTAACTGGAAAGCTGTTTTGGTAAGATACGCTACTTTGAAAATTATAGTTACCTTTTTTCCAATAAACAATAATTTTTTCAAACCTTAGTTACGGCTCCTGTTATATTTATGTAGGGGTTTTTTGTAAAGCAATACACTACATCTTGTAATGGGCCTGTCGGTCTACTCGTGGCGATATATGGGCAATAATCAACAGGTCAGGTATTAATTTTCCATCACCTCTAAAATGCCTCTACTTATACTAGTTTTGGGAAAAAATTCTATTAAAAATCTTCATTTAATCGTTTGGAAGACGTGGATATTTAAATAAAAATATCGATTTTTAGATACAAAAAAAAAATATGGCAACGAACGCTGTAAATTCCGGTTCATGTTCTGCCCGCGTTAAATTTTGCAATCTAAAACAAATTTTAATTTATGTACTGCCATCATGTTGCATACATGTGAAAAATACTAAAACGTGGATATTTATTATTTTGGGTTGTACTGCTGCCGGGTTACGAACTACGTTTTTAAATTACCGTCTCTAATGTTTGACGTGTAGTACCAGGTTTAATCTCGCAATCATACGACCTATAACAGCCATACAAGAGGCTTTCAAAGCTCTGAATCAATTAACTTGATTGCCAACACCTTGATTGAAGACGTTATTAATGTCTTGCCAAGTTGCAAGTTTATCACTCGGCGCACTGCTTGGAGTATCCTTCGTTTCATTAGTGTTTCATTATATTAATCTGTGCTAATATTATTATTTGATAATTATTTTCAGTTATTAACAGATTTTTAATCTTTGTTTTATTTATATCATTTTCCTTTCCTTAAAATAATATTGAATCGCAGCATACAATAATAAGTTAACAACTCGTAAATTAAAAGGTTAAACTTAGCCGAAACTAAACCCAAACTGAACTAAATATATATTTTGCGTTTAAACCGTTAATTTTTTTTGTTTTTACATAGTTGCTACCACGAAGGCCCAATAAGTGTAATAGCTACAAATACTAGCCAAGTTCTGATTGCTTGCGGGAGCAAATTATCGTATGCACTTGAATGTCTTTGAACAAACTTACAATTCCCGCAAGTAACGGGACTGTCTAACACAAGTTAAGCTATTAGTTAGGTGTCGGGTGAAAATTTAATCCTGCTTCCCGCTACGCAATATGAGGATGTAACTCGGGCTCTGGTCTCATAGCAAAGCAATAAACATTTATTTATAACAGCAACAGCGACAAAACGCAAAATATATTAGGAACTTAACTTAACTCGTAACCTATTGTTCGAAGACGTTAGTATATAAAAAAACTGACACGAACGGGTCTAGAAACGGCTTTCTTGGACATGATCCAAAAAGAAACGACACCGTATCCCAATTTTAAATGTTAGCCACTGTATTAACAGACACCTTTACACGTACTTTAATTATAATGGTAGTAATACGAAAAATTATATTTTGATGAGCTGGCAGAATCTAACTGCTTACAAAAACAAACTATACGTCTAAAGCCTTGCTCATAACAATGGTCGACGAAAGTACTAAATTCTATACTTGAAATAGCGATTTAAACGCCACCCTTAGTGTGTGAACAAGACAACAATACACCCTTATATCAGATGCTGTAAGTAGCCTCGTTTTTATGTGACCGCAGCCTTAGAATCCCTGTCAATAATGAACTAGCTAGCGTACATGGTTTGGTATTTAGCTACTATGACATCGTGCATAGAACATTACATGCGTATACCATATTTGGGGCATGGGGCAGACATTACTGTGCCCTTTTGATTGATGGAATTTATTTGAATAAAACACTAACGGTTTAAAATGCGATATATATTTTAGTTAAACTTTTTTGAAAATCGTTTTAACTACGGACCGACGTTTCACTTGCTTAGCACCGTCACCACGTATATATATCGCGTTTTAAATCGCTAAAGTGTTTTATTTAAAAGTGTACTACTCGCGTAAGCAACAGACAGTATTTGATGGAATTTATTTATATGCAGCACCGCATATCCGCAATGTCGGGTTCTAGTTAAAATAAATTAAAAGAAAATTCACTAATTTGGTCGCATTTAAAATTTTTAAAAAAATATTTAAAAAATAATATTCATCAAAAATATATAATTTAAAGATCAAAATAGATTGAAAAAATTTTCACTCGGGCAGGACTGAACCGCGCGCCGGCTGTTGCTCTGAGCAATCTTAAAAAAAATATTTTGTTATTTACCATATAATATTATTTTGCTGAATAAATTTAAATGAATTTCTGCATAGATAACTAAATGGAATAATGTCCTACTAGTGAGCCTCAAAATCATATTTTCGAATGCATTTTGCGAATGACCAAACTCCGGTTTTTTGTTTACACACGAGACTTTCTTTACTAAACAAAATGTTTAAATTTATCTTACAAACACCTGCAAAATTTGAAGATGCCAAAATTCTCAGCGAAAATATGTAGTTAATAAATAAATGCGCTACTTCAAGGCTTCCCCAGAAACGTTTAGCAATTCAATATTGTTAAAACGCAGCGGAGCGGAGCAGTGGCCGCGCTGTTCCTTGTAATATGACGCGGCGCTTTACTTGTTATTAGGGTTGTCGCTATACAGCTAGCAAAATTAGTTGAATTTTAGCTAAGTCTGTATGTGTCTGCCATGTGCGTATATCATAATTTTAGTTAAGGAATTTTATGTTTGAAGGCATTTTAGACAAATTTTCACATGGCAAGGCTTTATCAGGTATGTTATATGTAGAAATTTTAAATAATCGTGTTTGTTTTAAATATTGTTGGAAACGTGTAGTCCGGTAGACCATCCGCCGAAGTTAGATTGGAATAAGACTGGAAACTAAATTTTGCGGTGGGAAAGGGAACGATCCGAACCGCCAAAACTCGATATTATTTCAAAACAAAAGTTGTCAATCACTGTCCGTACTCTGTCAAATAAGGCTCCTGCCGAGGAACGTTTATCATTGGTATAAACAACTACATCGACTTTATCCAAGCCACAAGTGTTAATTAGGCGTTAAACAAACTATCCGGTTGGTTTTGTGAAAGTTATAGAGGGCAGCACTAGCTTTGTGCTGCATAGTAAAAATAAAAAAATCATGCAAAAGTTTCCAAAAGCAGTTAACCCTATTTTCTCCGTACAATCAGATGTTACAATATTATAGAATAGGATCCTGTGATTTACAGTAACTATCTACTTTAGAATATTGAGTTAATTTGCTGCATTCTGCTTATATTCCCGGAGCATTGTAGTCGAAATTGGCCATAGAAGTTCTGCGTTGACTTCCAGTTTCCACATAGGAACTGATATAGCGTACCGTATTCGGGTCGTAAGCTATCTATTTCCTTAGTTTCGGTAATGTTGATTGTGTAAGGCGTTTGGGCAGTGACCTGTGGCAATATCTATTATAGTCTTTAAATCCGACGTGCACACAAAGGTTACAATTGACTTGTTAAAGTGCAGTAGTTACATACATTTCAGTCGTAAATTCCTTAAAGGAAGCAAATAATTTAGTTGATGTTGATATAAGTGTTGTCTGTGTATGTTGTATATTTGAATACCAAGCGGCTGCTACAAAGTAAATATTGCCTGTAATTTACGTGAGTAGTACACATTTAAATAAATCACTTTAAGGGTTTAAAACGCGATATAAATTAGTAAGTTAGACCCGACATACGGTCGGGATGGGGAGACGGGCATATATCGCGTTTTAAACCATTACAGTGTTTTATTCAAATACTACAAAATATTGAAAATGTCGGGCCATAGTTAGAATAAATTGTAAATAAGTTGCATTCCCTAATAAATACTTTTAATATACTATCTACAACCTATATTTCGCATTAAAAACAGTTAAAAAAAGTTACTCTTCTCGCGAAAAGTTATTAAAAATAAAATTATGATAAATTTTGGTAATATTTCAATTGTCATTATTGATGTTAAAAATTTGCATAAAATCACTTTTTTCTGTGGGTGATCCTATATATTTATATTATTGTGTTACTTAGTATTTGTTGTTGGCAACAATATTTCAGCGTACACACCGACGGTTAGACAGCGAAATCTTGGTAGTAATGACAAGTTTTTATTATTTGAACGCGGATTTTTACAATTATGCAGTCAAAATTAGAGCCCGGAATTAACTGAGCACCGTGCCGACAAAGTTAATTACCAATATATCTCTTGGCTTTAACCCCCAACCAAATTTACGAATTAGTCTTTTTTGTTTTAAAAAAGTTTACATTTGTCATCTTTCCAATCGTGCAAGCAAAACCAAAATGTATGAGTACTAGAAATTGAAAACCGCACGGGCAAAAACGCTGCGGTTTTCAAATGAAGCAGTCCACAGATTGTGCTGACGTTTTCATTTACTTTCATTAAGCCGTAAGTGTGAATCGGCTAAACGTCCTAATGAGACACTCAGACGGTATTGAAATTAAGTTTTTCATGAATATTTTTCACGCTTTTCAGCGACTGAAACACTAAATGCGAATTCGTTTACGCTCCGATGTTGTGTTGAAGGGTCTTAAACGAAAACTAAATACATGAATACAGTAATTCCAAGTTTTGCATACGTTAATGTCGTTCCTTAAGCTTACGGCTCGTTGGTCTGATGATAGCAATGTGTGGCTAAAAGTTAGCGGTTCGTCAGTTCGTTCCCCACCAGATCCAATAAGATTCGAATTCTTCAATTTATAATTTTTTTAAACATGTTTGTCTTCGTCTGGAAATCTGGATGGTAAATTCGTAGTTGGAATATCGAAAACTCCGTCCGGGTAACGAACCACCGTCAAAATATTAAAAGGCCGTGAAGTTTAATTGC
Source organism: Leptosia nina (assembly GCA_963661955.1). Lineage (NCBI taxonomy): Eukaryota > Metazoa > Arthropoda > Insecta > Lepidoptera > Pieridae > Leptosia > Leptosia nina. The sequence goes on from CAVLEF010000007.1 coordinate 881,726, forward strand.
GTTTCCGTTTGAGTCTGTGGATTTGGAATATACATAGCTAAAATAAGACGACAACGCATTTTGTGTAGATGACATATGGCTAGGGTATTTCACCTCCCATCGAGTGAATCTCATGCTCCATCATTAAAAAAATAATAATAATAGTTTATTTGTCAGACCATAAATCCATACATTAATTTAAAATAATTAATTAATTCTAATGTAAAGTACATAAATCAACATTAAGTTTGAACTATTTTTCAACTACTCCTACGATCAGTATATTTCCTATTAAATATACAAGATCCCAAAAACAACATGGTGGCTTTACAGTTAGTCAGTTCTGCATGGACCCAACCAGTTTTGTGAAACCAACTACGAGGAACAGATAGCGCTAGTAGTGCCATTGCTGCCGCTGCAAAGCATCTGAAGCCGTATTCTAATTTGGGATTTTGGTACAGTAGTAATTAGAAGTTTGTAAAATTTGATTGTATTGACGTTTAAATAAATCACGATGTAATATATTAGTTGAACTTATTTGAAAACTATTTTAACTTCGCCCTCGAAGTTTCGGATGCTTTTCAGCAGCCGTGAGCCGATCACGGGGCTAAAGACTAAAGACGAATACCAACTTCGACGGAACACCAAAAGAGACAACCTTCATCTTTAGTCTCCGTAAACTACAGATAATAATTGTATAAACGTTCGTAATTGTACCTAGCTACTAACATGAATAAATTAGTTTTTGATTTGTGCTGATGATTTAACTAGAATTCTTTTTACTTAACTACTTAGTCAACTTATTTCTACATAAAGCTCTAATACAAATGAACACAGAAAATAGATGTCGGAAATTGTCTTCAGATACGCGTTACAAACGACTTGAAAGATAAAGTGAATTCCACTTGAATGAATAAAATATAGCGGGTTGACGACTGTATTAATATTAACGAGACGATTATGCGTTGTTTACTTATGTTTCTAGTTTGAATTTATTACGTTCAGATGGTGCGAAGCGGTTGTAGAGTTTCCTACACTTAAAGCTCATTTGAGAAGGATTAAATTTACAAAGATTTTCAAATTGTTCGACGCTTTGCTTATGTACTGGCTTATTATAAACGGGTCGTGAATTACCACTGGGTCTAACATTTTTCTAATCAATTTATAAGTTTTCTAAAACGTGTAGAACTTCGTCGGAAAAATTTAGATATTAAATGTGTGGGAGGGATATCTAAATTCCGTCCCAGTGAGAACCATTGTCTACAAATAAAAAGAGAGTGAAGTTTAATCACGTTTTGGTTTCAGCCTGTGGAATTCCGAAGAATCCAAAATAGGTGACGACGGCAGATCTTGCTTGAATATCGTTCAAAGACAGCTGTTATATTACACTATACCGTATTCCATAAAGTGAATCACTATTAATTTTTCCTTTTTGTCATAAAACAGCTCTTAAACAAAAAAATAAATAAACAAATTATTATGTTTGAAAACTTTATATTATTGACCAGCTGTGTCAGCGACTTCGTCCGCGTAGAATATTTATTTTGGACAATTAAAGTTTGTTTTTTCAAACCTTCTCCACATCTTTATAAATTATCACTGTTACTCCCGACGTCGGTCGCGTCCATTTCTGTCGTTCTTGCAAGTTAATCTTAAAAGATATACATATACATCTTGAACCGTTTTTGCAGCGTACGCCTCAGAAACCATAATGATGACTAATTTTTTCGTCTTTTTTCATATTTCTCGCTTTATCTTCGCTTGTATTAGTCACAGCCCGATGTTTTGCCTACAGCCTTCCTCGGTAAATGCTCTTACGAATATAAAAATATTTTTATAATTCACACCAGTAATTCCTGAGATTAGCGCGTGCGAACAAACAAACCGTTCAGCTTTATATATTAGTATAGATATTACTGCACGTGATGTCGTTACCACCACCACCGTCTACAGCGTTTCGTGGTGCAGATCCAACCAATTGAGTTACCGTGTCAATTGGTTAGACTCAGGCTTAGTATAACCAAAATAGACTCACTCCGTATCCGCCTAGTGCATAGAAGAGTCTCTATTTGTAGGTACAAAGTGCTTTGTCGAACTATTTGTTCCTTGCAAATGCATTTCTGGTGAGGACGTTGAGATCCGATAGCGTCAAAGATTAATTAACGTAGATGCTTCAAGTATTTGCTTCGACTGAATCAATGCTTTAAACAAAGGATTCGAATCGCGCGTTAATCAAATCAAATCAAAAACCGTTTAATTGTTCATGGAGGTAGCTAGGTACTAACTTGTAGTTTACATTCCTACTTAAACAAGTCCGTCAAGACAGTTAAAGGTTTAAATAACTTTTAACGGGTTAAAACTATAAATATACATGTTTTCAATGTGCCATGCCTGCTGCAAAGCCTATGAAACGTTGAGCCGTAGTTAAAATAAATAAAAATAAGCCAAGCCAAATATTATTTATTATTTTTTTACAACAATTAAAACGGCAAAGCCAGTTACATTAATTGGAGACACATACTATGCAATATATTTTGCGTCCTATGCCGTAAAAGGCGTATTATTCACCAGCTGAGTCAGCGACTTCGTCCGCGTAGAAAACTTATTATGGATTGCAAACCCCCTGTTCAACTCTCAAATATGAGCTGTTGTCCATAACGTCGTCCGCGTCCCGTCGTTCTTGCCAGTTAATCTTAATAGATAGACATATATTGTCGCGGACTGTTTTTTAGATTAATTATTTAAAGAGGAATAATTCTTTCATGGAAACCCACTAGGATGAATAATTTTCCCCGATTTTTCGACATTTCCCGCTGTTTTTTTTTTGCTTTTATTAGTTTATAGCCTTCCTCAAGTAGTTCCTGAGATTAGCGCGTTCAAACAAACAAACTCTTCAGCTTTATATATTCGTATAGATAAGGAAAAGAATAAACTGTCATGCAGTTGCAGTATGTTATTAACAATTGTTAAATTCATAAAGATAACTTATGTAATAAATAACCTTATTTTAATTTTAACTTACATTTCGATATGGTGAGTTTGGAATGTAAGGAATGCTAAAAAACTATTAACCGATTTAAACGCTGAAATATATTCAGAGCCACAAGAGAAGAAGCAGGAGGACGTCACCTCTATAAAAATTTCGGAATTCAAGCTGTTAAAAGCTATTTAATAAATCCATTTCTTACATCTACTTAATTAACTAAACGTGTTACAGACAGTCGGAGGTCACGAAAAAATTTAATTTAATTTCGCGAAGACAATAATAAATGATTTTCTAGAGAAGAATTAATTAATCTCGGTGCAGTTTTTTTGCTGCGGCTGTCTCGAAAAGATTTATCTTTCGTTAAGTTTTCTTGGTTTTTTTAATTGCACTGAGTGATCTAACATTAATTATAATGAGCACAAGTAAACACACGGATTAATAAAAAACATGATTTTCAATAAAGAGGAAAATAAAGAAGCGCAATTAACTTAGGCGAAAATAAATTCTACCATTATTTCTGTAAGAATTATGTTAACAACTTTCGGTCACTGGGCTCTTGTAGAAAAACATTTTTAGAATAACTCGTCATAAAATTGCAGTTAGGCTACTCTGCCTCTAGCGGTCTCAAATATTGTCCGTAGTATATGCGAGTAGTACAAATAGCGTACAAGTAGCGTAGTAAAACATGACATGTTTAATTTATTTACAAGTTCCTTTAAACTCGATTTTGCATCAGTTATGGTAATCATCACCACGGTTATAATTTACAAATGATTTTTTGAATCGTATGGTTTCTTTGTCATACCATGACCGACAAGATTAATATTATTTGATGGAAGGTTATCCTCAACATATAACATCTGAACAAGATCCGCTGTCAATCTATTTTGGCTTTGGACATTCGGAAATTCATAGGCTGAAACCGAAAGGCGGCTGAAAAAGCTAGAGAGATGGCGTCTAATGACCCACTGCGAGCGGCGAGACGGGGAACAATGAGGCGACGCTATGCACACCTCCAAGATCATTCCTAATCTCGCTTCCGACCTATCTGAAATGGGAATTGGTGCTGGGAGCTTTGGGGTCGTACAAACGTGTTCCCAGGGCTCCCTCTAAGCACCGTAGAAGGCTGGTGGTGTGTTTATTGGTTCTGGTCGGCTATACGATTTACCACCCTCCCCACGTCACACTTGCCCGACGTGGGCGTGCATTTGGCATTCACACCATTACTTACAAAAAAACTGAAACAGAAACGCGATTACACTTTACAATTTTTTCTGCAACTACTACTACTTCTTCGTGATTCTCCCGACAAAGTCTAAAGTGTTTCAGAAAATATATTGATTATACATTTATGTATAGATAAACGTAGCAATTATCGCGATAATTTCTCCATTCAAATCCCGAGCAAATACAATTTCTCGTTCCATTAGGTGAGCATAAAAAGCACCTTCTACCGGGAAAAAGTAAATCCATCAGGAAAACACAAGTACAAATGCAACTGCTGCTTTCTTAAATTAAATAAATGTTAGTTCGCTATTCTACGAGAAAAAAGATATCCTTAAAGCCGAAGGGATGATTGGGTGTTTATTACACTTTTATTCTCACTTTGAACGAAATTTGATACATCTTAAGCGTTATATTTATGAAAAAGTTTACCCTTTAGCTAAATTATCTTACACTTTATCTTATCTTAGCTAAATACTATCTGTAATTTACGTGAGTAGAACACATTTAAATAAAACACTTTAACGGTTTTAAATTTATTAGCGTAACTCATTTGAAAAATATATTACACCCGGCGTTTCAGACGCTTTGCGGCAGTCGTGGTCACGGGGAGTATCCCCGTAATCGCGGTTCCAGTTAACTAATATATTTCGCGTTTTAAACCGTTGAAGTTTTTTTTTGAAAGCCATATAATATCTGAACAATTTGCGCTGTTGACCTATGCAGACTTTTCGGTATTCATTAAATCCACAGACTGAAGCCGAAACACGATTGAAACTATTTTGTAACTGCAGACGTTTTGGTTCGAGACTCGGATGGAATGTCGATATTTCTATCACCCATTTAATGGCTACATTTTGCAGACTAAGATTCTAACATGTTTCAGAAAATCTTTCATTATTTAGCCAACCGTTGCTGCTTTTAGACCAGAGAAAAAATTACTCTAAAGAAGTAATCAGGCTGTCTAATACAAACGTGACTCGGCACCCTCTGAGAAGTAGAATTTCGGGCATTTTCAAAAACCTACGTCATATGCAGAACTAACCCAAGTATTCCAAACAAAACTTTTTATAAGTGCATATACCTGCTATACATAACGCTTGCAAATCACTAAAGTACTTAGAGTCAAAATGCATTAACAGTGTTCGTTAAGAGCCGTGTGCTAGACGTTTTAGCATGTAAATGACAGGTTCCTGTAGTGTTTGCTGTGTTCGTCTGTCGGTCTATCATTAGCTTTGCTCCGTATTTGCTAATGAACTGCAGGAAAGGCACCGAGATCTTCCCACGCCTGTGCTCAACTAGATGATGCTTCGAGTTAGGTTTATGTCGCAGGTTGTTAATTCAAAATTATTGTTATTTGTAGTTTATACAAAGTAGTACAGTGTTAATAATTTTCGGCTTAAAAGAATCAAAACTGTTTTTGTTATATCGTAGAAGACACTGATTCTCGCCGTGAAGCTTTTTAAATTTATATCTTACAATGTTCTCAGTAAAATTTGTTAAAAACGATCTCTCAGTATACATATATGTACATATATTTAGATATATATAAGAAAGTTTTCTAGTCTATAAGAAATTGTATTATTAGTTCTACTTATCATAAGAGACAGCGCTGTTTAGTTTCCTAAATAGATAATAAAGTAAATGTGTTTTTTTTTTATTTGGTATTGCCATTACACATAATATAGAAAATGCAAAATACTTCAACAATTTCATTACTTTCGAAAAAGTTAGTTTATTTACTAGTTTTAATGACTACTTCTAAGTTTAGATTGTTCCTTGACTAAGCAAAGACAACAAGACTCTCTTCTAAAGGTGCCAAGTCCTCATGTTGTCGGACCTCTAGAACTATTCTCATTCACAACGGCCAAACAGCTCAAAAAGTATCGTTACAAAATGGCCGCCAAAGCGTCAACAATGCGTGTTGTTTTAAGCGAGCTTTCATAACGAATTCTCTATAATATTAATGTTATGTGTTACATTATCCAATAAAGTCGTCATTGCGATAACCGATAATCCTTTTGATACGGTTATTCGGGAAATCGTAACGATCATTGCATATTTATTACCGTCATTATTCGGCGCAAAAATGCAGCGATTGGTCCATTAATAATTGAGAAATGTAATAACTTTGTAATAAATTTATTATTTCACGAGGGCGTAATGAAAAAATTAATGAACGCGCAGTAATTTATTGGTGCAATCGTGGTGTTTCCGTTTAATTGAACTACGACGTGGGAATTAAGATTATCATAACACAGAAAAGCAGATATAGGACATAGGATAATAATCTAAAAAGCAGATATTTTATTATTATTAACCCATAGTTTGAATTCAATATACATATCTTTAAAATACATTCAAGCTTGATTTCAAACAAGATCTTTTTACTTCATTTTATTTCAATTACTTACGATACATACGAAAAAGGTTCTACTTTGTGCCCTCCGACCTAAACAATTTATTGTTTTCTAAGTTAAATTAGAACCCAGGACCTGCGCCTACCACAAAGTTAGGTAACGCATTTAATCAATACATTATATATCAAATATAATCGAATATAGATATCAATTATAACGGTTTAAAACGCGATATATTAGTTAAACTTATTTGAAAATGATTTTTAACTTCGGCCCGACGTTTCGGATGATTTGCAGCAGCCGTGGTCACGGGGAGACTCACGTGTTTTATTTAAATGTTTACTCGCGTAAACTATAGACAGTATTTAAGTAATTAATTATTTATTTTAATTAAGGTGCGGTGTTTTGGCTGCGGCAAGGCTACTCGTGAAAACTAGAAACAATACCTAATGTTATTATACTTTTCTCCATCTCTAAATGAAAAGGACGTAAATTTAATCATTTGGAACACTTATAAATCGTATATGGTTTTCGTTTCACCATCACGAGTTTGATAATGAACTAATATTAAAGTACGACGGACGAACAGCTCAAAAACCGAAGGAGCATTGAAAAAGGAAAACTCGTAGCTATAAAACATGTATTTAAAATAGATTTATTCAACAACAACATTTAGAACATGATAACAAATTAAACATATAAAAATAAATGTCATGATACTTGTTAATCCATCAGGTTAGGCTTGAAAACTTTATGATTTTTTTAAAAATCGATAGTAAATTGTAATTTTTTTCTGTTGTTCACGACTCGGTAGCTCAATTGGTAGAGCAACAGCACGGAACGCTGACGATGTTAGTTCAAGTCCTTATATTATATTTCAGATTTCAAAAATTCTATATAATTATTGCAAAGTAGCCACTTTACTTCTGTATACGTCGCCTAGTTCCTTGTTCCCAGGAACATTTTTGCTTTTGTAGATATCAAGTTCGGAGCAGCGTTTGAACCAGGCGTAGAGATTTGGGTATCTGAAAATAGACCAATACATACAGACATAGACAATACAGATTACAGATTAACAGCCAATACCCACGCGTTGTTTTAAATTTTGTAAATAGTTCTGGCCTTGAACTGTAAACTTTCTATAAGTACTTCTCGTCTGTTGTCTTCTACAACACAGAAAGTAATTGTTAAATAAAATGCTTTTAACGGATTTATAACGCAAAACTATTAAAAATTTTAATTATTTATTTTTTGGACACGCTTTTTGTGTATTTAAGTGAATGCTGTAGATTTATACCAATGATATAATTAAAAGACGAAAATGACTCACGTTTTAGCATCAATAGGAATAATTTCGTCCAAACTGCTGACACTCGTCACACAGCAGATATCAGCGATGGTGAACTGGTCTCCAGCCAACCAGGTGTTGGTCGCGAACTGTTCCGTGAACTCGTAAGCTGCTTTGATCTTGTCGAATTCCTCTTGAGAGTTTCGTCTTCCTTGGAAAACTACTGGACCCTGTTTGCATTTGTTAAAAATATATAATCATAAACGAGAGATGTTATAAAGAAATTAAAAAACGCGGGAGGTTCTTTGTTCAGTTCCCGGGGGTAAAATAGAATGTTTCAGTCAGGCGGGGGACAGAGATCTTCAAATTCTCTTTATGACTAAATTTAGCAATTAATGCACTTAATTTTTGTATTTGTGAGAATTGTATGTTTTTCATTATGTACATGTATAGATATATTTCTATTAATAGTAATGGGGCATATAGGTTAGGTTAGGTATAGTAGACTACAAAAAATAAACATAATTTGAATAAAAATTGGTAGTTTCTGCTACGACAGAATATCGCAATATTTCCTTAATTTTCTTTAGTTTTATTGAAATTTGAATAAAATTTTACCGAACGACACACAACATAAACAAATAACTTTTCAGATGTTTTTTTGTATTGCTTTTACATAGAGGTTCTCCGCAGAACTAATAAAACTTAAATCTCATGTTAATTTTTTTGTTACCTTCACTAACAGTGTACTCGATCTCAAGAAGCCGTGACGTCACTAAAGGTCTCAAAATATATTTTTAGTATTTATATCTATAATTGAAAACATTTTTCTAGAGTCTCTAGTTCTAGAGTCCATCTCTTAAGGTTTACCTTAATAAAAATATTTGTTTGCATTGTATCAAATAATAACCTCAGAATGTTTTCACTTACAAAAGCACCGCGTATAGCAGGGAACAAGATACCACTGTCGAAATGCAAACGCTGTTCGACGATCGCTCGTAGCTTGGGCTCGGCTGGGTAAAGGAAGTCATCCTTGCCGTACTTGTTCAGTAAATAGGTGATGATGGCATGGCTGCAAATATTAAAATGGTGTATATATAGTGTGTGTGGTGTATATATGGGTATATACGTAGTTTAGAAGTAAGCTGGTTCAGCATCGGCGCTTCAGCTTATGATTCCATGCCTGACACCTTTTTATATTTAGGATTAAATTCTTGGTTGATACGTTGTATTTTTAGTTGGTTTACCTTAGATTCTTATGAGACTAATTATAATAGAAAATTTATCTATACTAATATTATAAAGAGGAAAGATTTGTATTTTTGTATGTAACAGGTAAACTCAAAAAGTACTGGACCGATTTTGATAATTCTTTTTTCATTAGAAAGCTACATTATCACTAAGTAACATAGGTAGCTATATTTAGTACTCAATTACTATAGATATCAATAGAAATTCTTACTAAAACCAACGGAAGGCGTAAAAAAATTAGCCGTAAAATGTCTTTCTTCGCATACGTTGCGAAAAAGTTTTAATGATAGGACAAAAAAATGTTCGACAATATTATAGAATATATCTACAAAAAACATGGCGAGAGCATATGTCTAACTATTGCAGTTACATCGCTATAAATAACTACTTTTTTACATTTAAACAATTTGATAGAAATGCCGATCAAAATCAGACCGTGCTATCCGTACCATTTATAAGTTTATATCCGAATAAATAATTTATTCAAGACTGTCTCATTACCTGTTGATTATTTTTTTAATTATTGAAATCGGACATTCCATTCAAAAGATATCACGAAGTTATAAAAATGCATGCCGGCGGTGGCCGCCACGCCGCGCATTGGGTATCTAATTCGACGATAGAGGGGCAGTGGGCTCCTTACGCAGTGAGCGCGAACGACATTGAATATTTCGATTTTTTTTTAAACATTTTTATGCTTCACTTAAAAAGTTCTTTTCAAAGCTACTTAGTTTAGTATTAGGAATCACACTTTGCATAATATTTGTTAAAGTTCTTTTCAGAATTGTCGCTTTGAATTTGAATATTTTCTTCTGTATTATTATTAGTTTATTCTTACAAAGGTCGTTAACAGCTAGGACGCGAAATACATTTTTTTTCTTTTTTAGTGATTCATGGTCGTTTTAATTAGCATGCTTATAATTTTAATATCTGTACTTATTTATGTCTACCCGTGCGAAGCCGGGACAGGGCCGCTAGTTATAATATAATTGGTACTATAAATAAATTTTGATCATTTCAAAGTCTTTAACGGGTTTTCGAGCTGTTCGACAATCGTAATTGAGAATTGGCGGTCGACGTTTATCGGGATATATATGTGTTTTTCTTTCCGAAGCAAGAATTAAAAACAGCAATTATACGCGTGACAGAAAAATTATTAAAAATGGCTATATTAGTCAGGTATAGCGATGTCGAATATATATTATTAAAACCAGAACCAATACGAACAATCCTTTCATGAATTAACTCGCGATTTTTAGGGTAACGCGAAATATTTACCATTTTTTTCTGTTAACTAATCTACTAATTAATTTTATTATCGTGTTACCAAATAGCTATAGCCCTTTGACACGAACTTTCTCTTGTAACATTTCTTTTAGGTAATAACATTTTAAATTGTAACATTTCTTTAAGGTAATAACTTAGGCTAATGTTTTAGCAAAAATGACAGCTTTATAATATTTGATAAAGCAGTTGTAATTTATTATAAATTAGACAAAGGAAATAATGTCCTTGTCAAATATACACCAGTATACCTATATTTAAAAATCTCGAAAAATGTATTTTTTTTTAACACACTTGTAGTAAGTTATTAATTTCTACAAAAACTGTTGACGTTTCATACATCATAAATAAATGACCGTTAAAGAAATTAAGTGAAAATAACATGTACCTGTCAGCTAATACGAAATCGTCATCTACTAAAGTTGGTACCGTGTGTTGTGGATTTATCTGCAACAAAGCGTTTTATCAACATAAAATAAAAAAACGTTGATGGCGTTGCAAAACTTTAAGAAATTCAAAAGCAAGAATGTTCATCAGAACCTGCTTTGTATTTTACAAAATTTTACAAAAAACTTATAAGATTTATTTATTTATTTATTTTCATATATCATATCAAATACTGTCTATAGTTTACGCGAGTTGTCATTTTTTTATTTTTTTTTTTTTTTTCCCCCCTTTTTTTTTTTTTTTTTTTTTTTTTTTTTTTTTTTTTTTTTTTTTTTTTTTTTTTTTTCTTTTAAAAGTAACTTAGTAAGATTTATTTATTTATCATATATCAGTTATCTATAAAAATCATTTTTTAAATAAGTTTAACTAAATATCGCGTTTTAAACCGTTAAAGTGTTTTATTTAAATATATCATATCATAAAAAAAATATAAAAAATAACACTTTTATGTTTAACGCGTAATATATTGATTCGAACGATTATTATAAGAGACTCAGCGCGATATCCTAACGATTAATGTATAACCCAATTCTTGGTGTCGCGTTTTAAAGCATTCAAAGCGTAATTTAGAAATGGAATATAAATTGAAAAAATTTACGGATTTTTTTTTCCGTGTCCTAAATGTCATGCACCATACTTGCATAATGTAAATTCAACCTTGACACTTCCTCCTTACCTTCTTAAACTCTTCAGTTAAATGCTCATTCTTTAGGAAGTTCACCTCAACAAACTGAACTGGTAGCTTCAGCGCTTCAATGACCCAAAGAACTGACCGAACTGGTGGGCTGAGATCGTACTTGTAAAGAGTGAGGACCATGTTGCACGTTTATTATCTGTGATAGATATTGTACTTCATTAATATTTCCAAAATAAACAATAAAATCAAATGAAAAAGTTAATGTGAAGAATGAAAAGAAATGCAATTTTTTTCCTAAAGGAAGCTGAATTGAAGCTGTAACCCACGATGTCGGTCGTGTCCCATCGTTCGTGCAAGTTCGTACAGTGTCGCAGATTTTTTTTACATCAATTAAAGAGGAAGCATTGTTTTTGGGTGTCTTCAACCGTTATTGCAGCGAACGCGTGAGTTTCCGATACTCACAGAAATTAATATTTTTTCCTGCTTTTCTTTCTTTCCTCGCTCCTATTAGTCACAGCGTGATGTTTTGTTGCCCTAACCAACACAAAAAGAATTATACAATTCGAATTAAGTTGTCTCTGAGATTAGCCCGTTCGAACAAGCAGACTTCTTCAAGCTTTATATATGAGTATAGATTATAAATAAACTTGCAAATTATATTAATGACTTTATCTTAGAACTCATCCAGAGTTCTAAGATAAAGTAATTACACATGTTTTTTCCATACTTTTATCCATTATTTTTACATATTTACATAAACTTACTAAGTAAGTACATGCCGTTGTTGTATTGTTATATGTATCGGTAATAAGTAATTGGTTATATGTAATTTAACAGTACATATATTGTTAAATTACATATAACCTACAACTATTTGACAGTTCTCGTCAGTAGTGGTTCGCATCGAAATTGATCTCGCCATCGCGCCAACTGTATGGATTACACACAATACAAACAAGGCCATCCATTTTTATGAAGTCGATTATGTGAGTAGCATATATTTAAATTTAAAAAGAATACCAGTTTATACTGCGATATATACGGCTACTGTAAGCTCCCGTCGGATCTTTATATATTTTACGGTCATACACCGCGTTTTAAACAGTCAAAAGTGTTTTGTTTTATTAGCTTAATTTAAGAAAAATGGTAACCAATCTACAAACGATAATATTATTTATGAGCTCGGTTTCATTATTTTTATCTCTTCCATTTTCACATTATACTAACCCGTTAATTATTACACGATAAAAAAGATAAGATTTTAAATTACATAAGTCTGTTTAGTAAGAAAATAGATTAGTTTAAATAAGAAACAATTTAAAACTAAATTACATTGCTTTCAAATATTGATCGATTTAATTAATAATAATAATAACAATAAAAACTTTTTTGCACAAACATAGACATAAGGACATACATACCTACTTACAATTATATATACAAAATAAAACATGTTTGTGCAAAGGCGGCCTTATTGCCTAAGGCGATTTCTTCCAGGCAACCTTTGCATGTAGAAATAAGAAATAAAAAGATAATTTTAGTAAACAATCAAAAGTCAACATGAAAAATTAAATTATACAATAAAAAGATTATTTAAACTGGAAATTAACACTAAAGTACTAAAGCTAAACATACTTTATAGATAAAATAACACACTTAAAACCATTAATTAGTTAATATAAATTTAGTCAGAATCGCGTTTAGTCAAATATTGTTTATTCATTACATTAGCCATGCGACCGTTAAAATTAAAAAAAAATTCTAACCCAGTTAATCGTTAATTAAAAATCTATTATTCGACGTTTCCTACAAACTTATAGTAAGAAATATACTAGTACTTACATTAATTCGATAAAATATATATATACAAATTAAATTAAATAACACGTACCGTAAATCCCAAAAGCCGCGCGAAAACTAAAAATGCGCCTGCGCAGTCTCGCGATATTAAAGACACGTTGTGTTTATCATCGTGACACATGATTGCTCAAGGTCATGGCTTATATTGCTGCCGATGATATAACCGATTCAAATATTTGTATCATAATGTAATACTATTTTAGGGTTCCGTACTCTAAAAACAGAACGAGACACTCTTACTGAAACTTCGATACAGATTGGCAACGTGTGTACAAGTATGCGACGAGTACACATTTAAATTAAAGTCGACTTATTCTACGGTACATTTCGTGTATTAAAACGTTATATGTGTTTTATTATTATAGTCAGCTGTTTGAAATTTTACCCACATATTTTCAACTCTATAAACAGATAAAAACAAACATTAAAGGAAGTTCCATACAGCAAATGTGTTTTGTCGCATTCGATTAGTGCCTGTCTAATCGTGTGATAATTTTTATTTTAGAAGTATTAAGTAATGATATTCAACATTTCACGTTTTAAAACGTTAAAAGTGTTTTGTTTAAATCTGCATTACTCTCGTCAGCCACAGGCAGAGTAATTAGTAAAAAGGTATTTAAGTAAATTTATAGTAAACTCGCTTAATTATCTTCATTTATAAGGTACAAAATTTTTATTCCGACTCGCGCTTAGCTAAATTTTAAACAGAAATGCAAGTCATTGTTCACGGTTATCTTTTAGATGCTGAAACGGAATACGGATTTAAATATGAATCTATTCTCTCCTTTTATTTAGTATCTTATTGTATATATACAATATTATAGTATTGTGTTTCAACATCATATAAATATTTACTAGCTGTTTCCGCGACTTTGTCCGCTTGGAATAGTTATTTCGGGCATCATATTATTTATTTCGGTGAAGAACTCCTCAGCTTTATAACTTATAACTGTTACATACGAGATCTTCTTCTTGCGTTCTTGCGTGTTAATCTTAAAAGATAGACATATATCAATGAAACAGCAATGAAAACATGCTACGAAATCCCTCAATGATGAATATTTTTTCCGTTTTTAGAAAATTTCCCTTTGGGTCTTCGCAGATTAAGTAACAAAGATAAAATAATAAATATATTAAAATTCAAATTCTGTTCGAACTTTTGTATTCAACTCGGAAACTTTATTATTTTTTTACCTAAATTTATTGTATAGTAATTACTATCTATTTAAAAGTCGTTTTATTTAAATTAAATTCAATCTTACCAAAAAACCACTTCCATATTTTAATTTTGTATGTACAACCTCAATCTTTTATTTATGAATTATGTATTCTTTATTTACAGCGTAAACATTTTCGGGAAAATTGGAAGCAATTTTTATTTCGAACGAAAACCTCGAATCTGCATTATTTAAAAAAATTGCCTATCAATGTTAATATTTCCAGCGTTCGAATGTGCAATAAATTTCACTTTTAATCTGAAAGTTACTGAGCTTGCTGTACGAAATCACTTTGTTCTTATGCAGTGTTAAGTAATTTATACAATAATATTTTACCTGCTTTTTTAAACGTTGAAAAAATTGAAAGAATACAAAGATTAAACCTTAAATTTATTTTTATTATTTAATTTTAATAGAGTCATCGGTAATAATACAAAATTAACATTATATACTACATTAAAAAAATTTCGCTTTAAATATAATTATACATATATATATTTAATATTCTTTTACCTTTATCCACGCCCTCTGTGATTCATTTAGGTAAGTAAATTTATAAATAAAATTATATAGAATGTTATAATCAATGAGAATTTACATTTATAAGTTTTATCATTCATATAAAATAACTGAAACATATACATGTACAAACAATTGGCATGATTCTAGACCAAGCTTTCATTTACAGTGTCATCTACATTGCGACTGTCAATATAAAATGCGTTTGATTTCGACTCTAAATAAGTTACACGTAGAACAATAGATGTCGCTGAACACATAATTAGTTTTAAATAAAACACTTTAACGGTTTAAAACGCGATATATTAGTTAAACTTATTTGAAGTTAAACTTATTTGATATTAGTTGAACTTATTTGATTTCAAATAAGTTTAACTAATATATCGCCGTTTTAAACCGTTAAAGTGTTTTATTTAAATGTGTACTACTCGCGTAAACTATAGACAGTATTTGCATAATTAGTTTTTTGCTTATTTTGACAATTAATAATTATTAAAATACTAGAATGTATTTATTCTGTTTTTGATGCGCCTTTGCGCCTGATGCGCATTGCGTTAAACGCTATAGGACCTGGGTTCGAATCACGGGGAAACAATAGATTGTTTTGCTTGGGCAGGGCACAAATATCTGATCAGCTACTTTCCTTTAAATAATACACTTTAACGGTTTATGCAATATATTACTTATAGTTATTTGAAAATTATTTTAACTACGGCCCGATGCGCTAACGTAGGCTTTGCAGCTAGCTGCAAAGCATACATATATCGTGTTTTATTTAATTTCGTTAGTGTTTTATTTAAATGTGTATGTACTACTCGCGTAAACTACAGACAGTATTTAAGTACTTTCATGCTTGCCCACGAAGGGAAACGGGATTTTATTTTTAAAAATTCCTTTTGTTGCAATTTTTTTTGCAGTACAGACTAGCTGTGCTTGCGACTTCGTCCGCGTAGAATAGTTATTTTGCCCATCTAAATTTTTTATCGCAAAGAAGAAGGAGTTCTCATCTTTATTGATTACTAGCTGTGTCAGCGATTCCGTCCGCGTAAGATAATTATTTTTGTTGTCAAAATTTGTCTTTTCAACCTCCTCCTCATTTTTATAAATTATAGCTGCCCCCTACGACTTTTTTCGCGGCCCCATTGTCCCCGCAAGTTAACTAAAAACGATAGACATATTCCGTCGCGAACATTTTTTTTAGGTTATGTAAAAAGGAATCATTCTTTCGTACATTTCTTTTTCTTACCACACATGTACACAACGGAAGCGCACACAAGATAAATAATTTTCCCACTTTTTTATTTGATATTTTACTAGCCTTCCTCCAATGATGATTTGACCAACACAAAAAAATGTTTAATTCGAACCGATGGTTCATGACATAAGCGCGCTGAAACAAACAAACCCTTCAGCTTTATGATATTCGGTCACTGTGCTTAATGTTTTTAGACTAAAAATAGAAATAATAAAATTGCTCGGCTGTTCTTCTGCCTCTAGCGGCCTCATATTTTAACATTAAATTTATATGAACTCTCTGCAAACGAAATTTAACTTACAAAAAGATACATATTATATATTTATTGAGCAAAAGGGTTTGCTTATTTTTTTATTAGTATTTTAGAAACATTGAGAGCTATTTCATTCTTTTTCGTAGTGGGTAAAAGTGAAGAGTTATTTATTCACTTGTGTAACTAGATACACTTACGAACTAATAGTATCGAATATTGATATTATCATGATTGTCTTCATTTTCTCGTCTTGGCGTCTAAGCACTTGATAAATATTTTGTTTTAATATAGCAAGCACCCAACCCTGAAACCGCTACCTGTTGATGTCCTACTATACATTTCTATCATTGCACAATCAGGTCCGAACAAAATAAAAAAATCTTGGCAGATAACACTTTTTTTTATTAATTTTGATATATTTTTTTATTTAGAGTTGCATGAATAGAGACTTTGCCAATTGTAAACTTAAGCTATTCTGCTTCTGTACAATTCTCCGAGTATTTTGTTGCCAGGGTCGTTCTTGGTTTTGTAGATATCGAGTTCGGAGCAGCGTTTGAACCACGAGTAGAGATTGGGGTATCTGAAAAAAAAAAACTTATAAATGAGGGACCTAAAAGAAATTCTCCCAGAAAAACAAAAAAAAGCTAATCCAACAATGTTCCCTCTTCTCTTCAGTTGTTGTAGATAAAAATATATAAAAACACGAAGTGACTCTTCTTATATTAGTTAAAACCAGTGTGCCTTGGGATACCTACTATAGGTTTTGGTATCGATCGATCTCAATATGAAATAGGTTATAGAAGTTATGTATGTGTAGTATATATACATATTATAAAGTAGCTGAAGTATTTCACCCCCCATGAAGTGAATCCCACGTTTGCCTGTCGTTCTTTAATAAAAAAATACTTACAACTTAGCATCAATGGGAACAATGACATTCATACTGCTGACACTCGTCACACAGCAGATATCAGCGATGGTGAACTGGTCTCCAGCCAACCAGGTGTTAGTCGCGAATTGTTCCGTGAACTCATAAGCTGATTTAATCTTGTCGATTACTTCTTGGGACACTTTGTTTCTCCCTTCGAAAAAGACTTGGGACTGCAAGCACGGGTTTTATTTACGTTAATTGATAAAGTGTATACAAATTCAATTCGCGTGTTAAACCGTTAGAAGTATTTTCTTTAATGTTTACTGCTCGTGTATATTACTGACAGAAGTTAAAATTATGTAAGGATGCTTAGAATTCAAATAAGATGAAATAAAAGATAACACACAGCAAAACTGTTACATAAAATTTATTTTTTTCTTTTACAATACTAACATTTATTGTATATTTATAAAAAAAATAATAAGATTTATTACATATATATAAAACGATTAGGAAAATGTATTTGCCTTTTTCCACGCTCCAACATCTATCTGAAGCAACCAATTTTCTTTTTTTTTTACTTACGAGTACAGCTAGGTAAAATCGTGCCAAAACCATTTAAATGTATATTTGTATTGTAATAAGAGTTTTGTTGTTCCTATTCCAATTGCCAGTCTTAAATAGCTTTTAATTTTAAATATAAAGCTTTACTTACAAATCCACCACGAAGAGCAGGGAATAAGATACCACTGTCGAAATGCAAACGTTGTTCGACGATCGCTCGTAGCTTGGGCTCTGCTGGGTAAAGGGAGTCATCTTTGCCGTACTTGTTCAATAAATAGGTGATGATGGCATGGCTGCAATTATATGTGTACTTAATTTATTAGTAAAGGCACTAAATAATAGCTATAGAACATCAAACTAAGAAGCACTGTCGACGTATAGCTAATCGAGTGTGTATATTTTGCTTTTTGAGTAGGCATTAGGACTTTCACTTATTGAAAGCAACATGTTCTTCACGGTTTTCCATCTGTTTGTTTCGCCAAGACAATGATGATAATTTCCCAAATGGCCGTCATCATCATTGTCTTGGCGAAACAAACTATTCTTAAATTACTCGATCGACTCGATATTCTTATTTGATCCCTATTTTTTTAATTAAAAAAACAAAGAGGGGTTTATTTTTTAATTTAATTTTTATATACTAATGTTTGGAGGTGTTTTTTCTTTTCTTCAGAACAATAAGTGTTAATTAGCTAAGAATGTTTTAATTTTTTTTTGTTTAAATATTTAACCTTTTTTAGTAATTTCAAGCACCTTATTTTTTTTTTTGTTTTTAGCTGTTGATATCAAGCAAAATAGGCCAAAAGTTTGCGTGATTTGTATGAGCGTAAAAATATTTCCATGTGATTTACGTATCGAAGAGTATACCCTTTGATTACGAAACCCTGAAAAATTACCTGTCCGCGAGTGTGAAGTCGTCATCTACTAAAGTTGGAATCGTGTGTTGTGGATTTATCTGCAAAAAAAGCTTATGTTATGTTTTTGCCAAATGATTATTTATTTGTTGATTATTGTCAGACCTGTATTATTACGTTTAAAATAATTAGTGATAACTATTTAAAAAACGTCTTTATCGTTTAACATAAAGTGACAAAAATGGCTTTGCTATCCATAATTTACTACAACTGATGTCTAAAATAACGAAATGTAATAATTAATTTGAAACGCGAAAATAAGTTGAAAATTTTTTCGACTCGGGCAGGACATGAACCGGCATCATCAGCATTCCGTGCTGTTGCTCTACCAATTGAGCTACCGAGTCCTACACCTCATCGTCGAATTTTTTAACTTATTGATACATGCACCTACCGCGCAATGTAATTTCAACCTTAACACTTGCGGATTAAGGTATCAATTTTTTTTTTCGATTTTTAAATTGTTATTGCACATGAAGGCACTATGCCTTCATGTGCAATAAGTATTTAACAATTTAAAAATAATAAAGTTTTCAAATGTTATAATTATTTTATATATTATAAGGCAGACTAACCTTCTTATATTCTTCTGTGAGATGCTCCTTATTCATAAGGTTTATGTCAACAAACTCACATGGTAGCTTCAGTTTTTCTATGACCCAGAGAACTGACCGTACTGGCGGGCTGCCATCATTCTTGTAAAGAGTAAGGACCATCTTGGATGTTTGTTTCTGTAGTAATAATCGTTATTCAAAAGGGATATTTAACTTGCGCAAGCGCAGTGGATAGACTTGAAGTTACTTTATGACTAAGCAGTTTTTATGTCGATAATAGGCCGACTGTAATAAAATATTAATGTTTTTTTATCTCATAGAATCCAAATTGCACAATATTTATCCTATAAATAAATATTATAATTTTAACAACAGCCACGTATTTATTTAAACTGGCCTAATCAACGATAAAAAAGGTTTTATTATTAACTATCTGTTAAAAGCAATTTATTTAAACATTTTTACATATTACAACAATTTAAAACCATTTCCCTGATAATTATCTGACCCGCGAATCAAAACAATGAGATAAAAGGACGATTAGATTAACAATTATACAGACAAACTATATTATTTTTTTAATACTGATTAGAGAACGAGAGAAATGTACCAATTACAAACCGGTGATGGAATAATCTGTTAGTCACATTAGCCGTTTTAAAATGGTCAGGAATAAAATTATTTACTAATATAAGATTAACTTCTTCATAAATTATAATATTTTTTTAGTTCTACACTAACTAGAAAACTAAACATAAGCCAATAAGGAGTTTCAAAATAAAATAAAATATGATAAAGTATACAAAAACGAACTAAAAGTAAGTTCTTTTAAAATTAAAATAATTCTATTTCCAGAGTTTATTACGTATTTAGATTACAATGAGTTGACGTCATTGTAGGGTTATTATAAGTAATTAATTCAATGCATGACTGTGTTTTTATAGTTTGGATCGAGGAATGCGAAAAATGTGAAGTAATTAATATTAATGACATACCTACTGCATTTGAAAACATTAATATTTTTTACATGTTATTGCACATGAAGGCACTATATAATTTATTTTCGATTTTTAAATTATACCTACTGCATTTAAAAAATACTTACCGATAATCCCGAGAGCTGGCGAAAAACTAAAAATGGGCTCGCTCTGCCCCGAAATATTAGAGAACAAGTTGTGTTTATCATCGTGACAAATGATTATTATCCGAGGTCACCGTTGTCGTTAGCTATTTATGGATAGGTATCAATATATTGCTAGTAATGCCGAATATTTGGGTTCCGTACTCAGATTAATGGGATGCTACTGGAGAAATCCTCTTTTAAATTTTTTATCTCTTTTTGGCGATATTATAAATAATCTATACGGAACTTTTCGAATGCGACTAGCGATTGACCGGTGTTTTTTAAGAGCAAGTCATCGAGTACTTTTATCAGATACCTTATCTTGTATCTAATTATGGTTTGATTTTAACGAGCTGGATATAAAGATTATGTTATTTTGTAATTGTATGGATTATTAGACTGTATATTAGGTGGAAACACGGTTTCCTTTGAGTTGCGATCACCGCTGCGCAGAAGCAGGCAAAAGGATCAAACCCACTAACCTGGTCTTGGAGACGCTCACTTCAGCTCCTCGACCCAGTAGACAGATGCACGGCACCAATGTTAATACGTCACGGACGTTTAACTGGAGTCAAGGACACGCGCGTTCAAGATGGCAGTTCTTTCGCAACTGATTGGGTTCGCTTCTCGCGCGCGCCCAGTTAACACCGGTAGTGGGTAAATACCCTCCCTCAGCATCCGCGATGCAATGATCCAACAATTTGACTGAAGCTTTGAACTGAAGAGTTTTTTTTTCTAATATAAATCATTACAATAATTTTTGGTACATTTCTCTGTGTTTAACGTGAAATATATCTTTCTTGTTATAAATAAAATTCTTCTGTGGTATTTATTTTTAAATAGCTGGTAAGATAAGATTTTTAGCCCTGAAAAACAAATGATAAACTGTGCGTAAATAAATTTGGGCAATATATTTTATAATTTAATGATTATTTCATAATAAATAGTTATGAAAGTTTGCATTATTTAATTTTGTGTATATAATGCCAATATTAACAGAAACTTTCAGAAGGTCAGTAACTTTATGAGCCGATACCATGCAGTAGATTGCCAAAAGGTATATATATTATTAAAAAAAATATAAAAATAAATATTAACATGTGCCCTCTTTCCGCACGCAATTTTATTTTAAAATGTTACAATTTCATTCAAAGCTTGTTTTTTATCATTAGGCGCGAATAATTGTAAGCCATTTTAATTTTGAGATGATAAATAATTTACAACATTAAAACAGGCCCATAAAATATGTCATATGTTCAAATGTGAATCCACTTAACTTTTTTCTCATTGCTGTCAGTGCCCTCTACTTTTAGTTAAAGTAAGTTATAAGTTGTAAATTACTATAGGAGTGATTTGAATTTACGATAATTTAATTTCAACTCAATGGTTGTCTCAGTGAATGGGACTTATAAGGGGACTAAAAACGCACATAAGTACTTTATTTTATAATTATTTGATAGATAAACGATGCTTCATACACTAATTGGTATCTTCTTTAGAATTAAGAAGGGTGTAGTAACTATAGGACCCTTTTAGTATCTGGAAAGATAAATAATGTTTAATAGATGTTGGATTGTAATTTTAAATTATAAATTGTTAGAGAATCACCGTAACAAAAGTAGATATAGTAAGCTTAGTGAATGGCCCAGCTGTGAAAACTATCTTCTTATTCAGTTGTACTCCAAGAAGCAGAATATTTCGGCGTATTTTCACTCCTTGCGACCACCATGCACTTTCATATATACCGCCATCTACGTTGAGACTCTGAACACAAAATATTGCTGACTGAAAATCTACGTCCTTTGTGGATTAGATTGTAAGATGCCGCTTGACACCAATTCGTTAAATGGCCAGACATTAAATTTAAAATGATTTCTGCTGGTCTCCTACTTAAATCGATTACTATAGATAGATTGTAATTTGACGAGCTCGTTGTTCTAACGGTAGCAATGTATGGCTTATAATCAACGGGTTGTGTATTCGACGCCTACCGGGTCTCATCTGTTTATTTCCGGAACATATTGTAATTCAACTGGAAGTCTGGATATTAAATGGACTAAAAGAATTCGTCGAAATTTCGTCCAGGTCAAAAACTAACATTCACAATTGAAAAATCCGTGAAGTTTAATCGCGTTTTGGTTTCAGTTTGAAATGTCACAATCCAAAAAAAGGTCGATAGCGCATCTTGATAGTATATGCCTGGTGTTGTTATAGACCCCGTGCTTGTCTACCTTATATACCGAAAACATATTATTACAGAATCAATATAGAAATGTATAAATACGTTTATTCCATCTAGCCATTCAAGCTAGTTAATAAATATATAAAAGTGTTAAATGCAAATTAAAGCTTTTGCGTTATACGTTACCGTATACAAAACAGTATTACTGTGCCAACAGTAGAGAAAAAGCTGTGCTATAAGCGCTAGTAGATATTCCGCAATCCATACGCGTTGCATAGTAGTTGTTCCCTCCTGAAAAAATATACAGAATGTAGTATTTCCACTCTATGCATATAAAACACCCTTAAATAATAGAATACGTATTGTTTAAGTCTGTAATTTACGCGAATAGTACAAATTTAAATAAAACGCTGTAAACTATTTAAAATGCGACAATTTGTTTTAAATACGCCCGCCTTCCAAATCGTTAAAAGTCTTTTATTTAAATAGGATTTGTTTGTTTTCGACTCGCATTTTAGGAAGCTTAACTAAACACTCTTTAAGATATTTTAGTTTTGGCTTAAATGTAGCTACTTACAAATCACATTTACATTAAATACATGAAATACTCACAAGTTAATTTGCATGCAGTTTGCTATTATATGTTGAAATTATTAGCATAGATGCACAAGGAACTGTATAAATTATGATTTTCGTAGTTACTTACTTTAGTTATTTTAAAAAAAATAATTTTAACTCTTAAAAGCGTGAAATTTATTAGTTAACTTAATTGCAACTTATTTTAACTACGGTCCGACATTTCATCTTTACCGTGATTACACTAAAATAATTCCCTCTTGCGTTAAAAGTGATTTAATTTAAATGTGTACTACAAGCGTAAACTACAATCAATAATTACTGTAGTTAGCTGAACTGCACTCGCACATATCATAAGTGAGCAAATAATAACGTAAAGGAACATAACAGGCGATAGAAGAGAGTCCAAAAGCTTTGAATATCTGAAAAAAATATATATATATAATAGATAAATGCATACGTGCTTAAAAACATACCAATACAATTAAATAATTTTAAATTGGAACCTCGTATTTCTTTTGTATTAATAGAGTTTAGTTTTATTCTGTTTGGAATTAAGTAAAAAATAAAACTGTTTTAAACCAGCCAACGCAATCTTTGTTTTTTTTAATATCACGCATCTAAAACTAACTACATTTAAAATGGTTTCATTTAAATGTATTTTACATGTAAAACTAGATATTTATGAAACTCAAACATAAATCTGCAAATGATTTTTATTTTATATAAGAGAATGACGAAAACCTACTTGACTAAATCAATATGATGATCGTGGCATTCTCGTATCTTTACAATCGCTTCTTCCTCAGATATATCTCTACTGCCATCGCCAAATAATCTACTGCATTTGAATTTCAAAAGCTCAAGTTGCCCTGAGAAAAACGTCATTAGCACCACGGCGTTAGAGTCGTAAGTCGCCACGATACCACCACCGTAGAAACAAATTAACGTGTGCTCCAAAAGCATCACTTTGTACCCGAAATCTTTAGACTTATCGAACGGCGCCCATGAGCTCATAATTTCCGGATACGGCGCAGCGCCATTCCGAATCCTCTCCCTATACCCACTGGATGATAAAAAACTCATCAACGGTGCTAAAATAACCGTAAAAACAGTGGCCGTTACTAAAGACCAGTAGAAGTACGTCACGTTTCTCGAATATTTTTTATACGCATCGCGGATATGTTTGGTATCTTTCGATTGTTTAAACTCGATCGAGGAAACGAAATTGATGATGCTGCACCAGTCTCGCTGCCGGTAGATGAAGGTGCCAGCTTTCACGACGCAAACGGTGCTAAGCATGGAGACAGAGAGGTTTCGGAGAGCCAAATCCAATTTAGATCGAATGAACCAAAGCTCGATGTACTGTGTGATTACGAAGAGAACAGCTAAGACGTGAACAATATTGTACAGAGCTCGTCTTATTCCCTTTTTCGGTTGCCACATTCCCCAAGCCCGTAAACCCTTAAGCGTTGGACCTAATAAAGGATGAACGGGATCTTCGAGCTTCGTAAGCATGTCGGGAATTTACATCAGGGCCGCGCGACTAAAAGATTTTGAAGACAATGCCGTCGTGATTTTATAAGGAGCCAGCTAGTTTTTGAGTGCGGATTTCTTTGTAGATTTTCCACATTTATTGGGATTGTATTTTAAACACAATTTTTTTATTGTTCTTTACAAAAAGAAATATATATTTAACTTAGGTATATTTAATTTATTTTAACTACGACCCGACATTGTGTTTACTTATCATTGCGCGTTGTAACATGTAATTTTATTTTTAGAATTCTGCTAAAATAAAAACCTGTGGTAAAAGACATACTGTTTATACCACGTACTTTATTTGCCATGATACACGTATTGCTAGTCTTCCTCCATATCAAATTATGAAGTCACAACCAGTAACAGAGTGTACTTACAAACCTTTTTGTATACGTAATTGAGGAGGTTACTTTCTCCCGTTGGAAAATATGCCACAATATTTCTAATAAAATTACATACTATAACGTAAAAACATACAGTTTAGTATGAAAGGTATTATTTTTTTCGTAATATAAAAACATAATTGAAGGTTTGCGAAACAGTTTATTTTCTTTAAGTGACAGTAAAATTATTAAGACAAAGGACGATAAAGTATGTATTTATTTTCCGTTAGTTATGTAGTGATTTATTTGATTACATCTATAATATTTCTATATAGACTAGACAAATTATAGAATTTTTGAAATTATTTTTTGCTCAACACAGTATAGTAAGTGTAGGATCCTTTTATAATCTGAAATCAATAAAAACTTAATTACTCACACCTTCTGACTTCAATTGTAAAATCCCGTTTCCCGCTGAGGAGCATGGGGCGTAAACATGTCTATGTTCTTTTTAATGATTGATTTAATTCACATAATATATTGTTAGTCCGATTTTTGTGCCCTGCCCAACCAAAACAATTTGTCATTTCAAACTTGCCTTGACTTGTTTCCATGTATATTTCAAATCAACTTAAAGGTACTAACCGTTATAAAGGTTGCAATGTTAAGCTTTGTGAAGGGCCCAGCTGTAATGGCTATGGTTTTCTTGAGTTGACCAGATAATAAAAGAATATTTTGTCGCAAGCTAAAATCTTGTGTGAACCACGAACTCATGTAAACACCGTCGCTTACCTCAAGACTCTATGAATGAACATATAAACATAACTTATAACAATGTTTATTAATTACTATATAGAACAGCTAAAAAATGTTAGGTTTAGGTTTTAGGTTTATCTGTTTCCACTACATGTCTTAATCTATACTAATATTATAACGCTGAAGAGTGCGTTAGTTTGTTTAAGCGCGCTAATCTCTAGAATTGTTCACGTTTTGAAATGTGCCGGATTAGCTAGTATGTACATAAAAATCATTCAATGGATTAAAAAGTTTTATTAAATGACTTTAGTTAAGATTATTTGTTGTTATTAGGAATAGCTTTTCCGAGGAAACAAGTTGGTTTTAAATATATCATAGCATAAATAGTGTAACTATGCAATATTATAGTAATATGCCACAGGCCGATAGAAACGGTTGAAGTAATCAAATTTACGTAGGATAAAACACTTTAACGGTTTAAAAGATGAAATATATCAGCTCTGCAACAGCCGTGGTCACGGAGAGGACTGAAGATGGTGAGAGCCCCTAATATCGCCCCGATAGCGTAGCAGATTTGACTTTGACATTAGAAAAATCTTTTATCTTCAGTCCCCATCTCACTACAGCTGCTACAAAGCATCTGAAACGTACGGGCCGTTTTAAGAAATTGTAATTAATTAACTAATATAATTCGCTTGTAATATAGGGTAGGAAATTCTATTTTTTTGTATGTAAAAATATATAAATAATGGCTATAAATAGTACCCACAACGTCGTTTACGTCCCGTCTTTACAGTAAGTTAGCCTTAAAAGATATATACACACATATAGTGTTGTTTTTACGGTCATTTAACGAGGAATCAATTTTTCACATATATTTTTTGGGTATCTCGAACCGTCTCCGCAGCGTGCGCATCGGAAACCTACAGCGATAAATAATTTACCCCGTTTTTTTCTTTTCCCCTATTAATCACAGTTTGTACACGTTTTTGAGTACAGTTACAGTAGCTCTTGAGATTAGCAAAGTGTTCAAACAAACACTCTTTAGCTTTATATATTAGTATATCTACATTTTGCAGTTGTTTATGCAAATCTACTTTGAGACCGCGAAATTCAATAATGTCATACACTCGGGATGGTAAAACGTTGGGAACCCTTGCTCAATTACGGCGACGGACAAGCTTAAAACCCACGTAACTATATTCTTTAAAGATTGTTACGACTCTAAGAAATAAATAGTTCACTAATATATTCACCGTTACGTATACTTCATTACTATGCCAGCAATACAGCAACAGCTGCAAGATTAGTGCTCCAAAATATTCAGCTATCCATATTTTCTGCACGGTCGATGTTCCCTCCTTAAAAGACACTTACAAAATTATTAGTTTCATACTTTTAAATAAAACACTTCAACGGTTAGAAACGCGATATATTAGTTAAACTTATTTAAAAGTGTTTTTTTACTTCGGCCCGACTTTTCGGATGCTTTGCAGCAGCCGTGGTCACGTTGAGACTGACCACGGCTGACTGATATATCGCGTTTTAAACCGTTAAAGTGTCTTATTTACATGTGTACTACTCGCGTAAACTATAGACAGTATTTCGTTTCATATAGGAGTAGAATAGTTGTAGGTGGATCGAAATAATTTAATAACGGTGCAAATTCAATCACGAAAGTACGGTGCGAGAGAAGTGGATTCGAGTCTTGACTGTGATATAGATATTTTTAATCTTACTGAATCACTTTATTTAATTACTTTAATACAAAATCCCATTGGCAGATAAAAACCTTCGTTATTTGAATTGCGCTGGCGCATATCATCAAGGAGCAGATGATTACGTAAAGAAACAAAACAGGTGATAAAACGCTATTAAACATTTTGCTGTATCTGTGGATAAAAATAAGGAATATGTAAAGAAAACAAATTCTGTTGTATTGAGTTTAGCGCCACAAACTGGGTTCGAAGCCAAGCGACGTATGATATGAAGGCGTAAGTAACCATTCGTTGGAAGATTTCTTATAGAAATCCACACACACAAACTCGGCAATTCAACAAAACACAACCAAGTTTTTTAAACGGTTTTATTTAGCTCGACCCGTGCAGAATTTATTTATTTGGGTCAAAATTAGAAATTTAAATTTAAGCACCTTTACGTTGTTAGATTGATCTGAAATTTTGTGCACGCATTTAATTTAGATGACAATACAATATAATAAAATCAATAATATTATATATCCAAGATGGCCGCCGATACAAAATGGCGGATTACATATTTTTCCTAAACCCCCTCATTATGGGTATCAAATGAAATGGCTCTTCTAGTAAAACACGATGATTATGTCAAAATTTTAAACACAAAAAATAAAACCATTTAACTTAATTTTTTTTTTAAGTAGATACTTACTTTTTTTTAAGTTAGTATTACGACATAGGTATTTTTTTTATTTAAAAGCAATTTATAGATAAAAAAATACGAAAATGGCATAAAAAAACGGATCACCTTCTGTATAATAGAAACCACCATGTAACGGGTGCTTAATTGTGTCTGTTAACGTACGAGTTAAAATTAGCCAATATACTTTGAGCTTACTTTATCAAGTCCACGTAGTTTTTATGATATCCGCGAATTTTTTTCATCGAACTTTCCTTGCTAATGTTTCCATCGAACAGTCCTTTACAATTCTCTCTCAATATATTCAGTTGTCCAGCAAAAAATGTCATTAGCGCCACAGCGTTGCTGTCGTAAGAAGCGACCGTTATTCCTCCATAAATCAACATTACTGCTTGAATAAGAATGAGCACAGCGTAGCCACATCCTCTAGTTTTGTCAAACGGTACCCAAGAACTTATAATTTCTGGATACGGAACGCTACCGTTTCTTATCACTTCTGCTGAGGCAAAATAACTAACTAGCGGTGATAGAATGACTGCCAAAACAGTGCTATAAGTTAACCCCCAATACAGGTAAGTTATCCTTCGGGAATATCTTATATACAACTCCATAGATTGTACAACACCTTCACCTGGATTACTGAGTTGTTCTCTTTCCAGCCCAGAAACGTATTCAATAATTTCTTTCCAACATTTATTCCAAAGGACAAAACTACCAGATTTCACGACACATACTAAACGCAACGTTGTAAATGAAATGTTTCTTAAAGCGCTAGTGATGTCCGATCTGAGAAACCACAGTTCTGTAACTTCAGTTGCGAAAGTAATGATGGCGAATGTTTGGACGATAAACGCTTTGTCTAAAGTGTTATCTGACTTCCACATGCCTGCAGCTTTGAGGCCCCAAATGATTGGTCCCATTGAGGGATGATTAGGGTTTTCCAATCTTTCTAAGAATTTTAATGCCATTATTCAATTTTACTTTTACGTGTTGCAATTATTACTAGCGAGCGTTCGCCTAACAAACTAAATGCTATATCTTTATAAGTTGGTTTTAAAAGCGATTTCTTTATAATTAAATGCAATCAGTCAATCAATTATGGAGTTACAGTTGTAATTGTTACTCGTGGCATAATTTAAAATGCTTTAATCGCTTAATTTAGCTTTTATTTCACAAAACTAACAAAGGCCAATGCGTAGTTTAAACTAATGGATAGCTCAGAATATATATTGTATAAATAAGTTTACAATGTCACCAAAAGACTAAATTGTGGCTAAGAAACCACAATTTAGTATTTTAGGCTTTAATCTGGCTGACAAACGTATTTAGGATTATACATATTGTTGAATAGTCTTTCTTTTCAGTTCGAAGATGTCAGCGAAGAAACAAAAGGGTGTCAAAGAGATTATGCCGCTATATTATCGACGGTATGTACAAACGAATATTAAAATAAAACAACTTTTTACCTATTACGATGATTTAAATGTATGTCTGTCTGTCACCGACACACATACAGAGCGCGATAGCTAGAGATATCGCGTTTTAAACCGTTAAAGTGTTTTATTTAAATGTGTACTACTCGCGTAAACTATCTAGTCAATCATAGTTAACTCTTATATTATATATTACGCATATTTATTTAAAACATTTGAAACTGGACATATATTAGTTAAAAAATACACTATAGAAAAACTGTGAACCTTGTATAAAACCTTCTTCTTCTCTATCTATTAAAAAACCGCATCCAAATCCGTTGCGTACTCTTAAAGTTTTAAGCGTGCATAGGGACAGTAAAAGCGACTTTGTTTTATACTATGTAGTGATTTAATTTAACTATTGCCCAACGTTTCCGTTCACGGTTTCATTATTTGACGTTTGCCTTCGGGCGAGGGAAGTTTAGAATTTATTGGTCGGCTTGACTTTGACTTTTGGTCGCTAATAAAATGCTAATTAACGTTTTAAGTTAGATATCAACCGTGAATTAGCATATTAACATTTACCAGTACTCAAAATCTGTGTACACAGCTTAAAGATCTTAATCTTTTCATTACAAAGGGCTGAATAAGTGCCGTTGAATTTATTACTGAATATTTGATGAGATTGGATCGTAAAAGTAAAGGGGCTCTTCTTGAATCGCTACCTAATTAACTTACTGTGATTAATTTTTTACTGTTTCGGCATGAGAAGTTTCTTTATAACATGTGAACAACTTGGTACTCGCTCCTCGGACACGTTTTTTAATGAAAATCAATTGAATTTCACGTTTAAATAAAACATCTTAACGATTTAAAACGTGAAATGTATTCTTAACCAATTTTTACCAGTATTCACCAATAATTAAATACGGCGCATTTCTTTTGCGAATTCGTTAATTTTTCCACGTTTAAAACCGTTAAAAGTTATTTATTTAAATGCGAACATTTTATTGATTTTCAAATAAAAATGTGTCCCAGTATCGAATACAAATTTGTTCACATATTGATGAAACATATTCTGTATAATGTCTTAAACAAATGCGAATTGAAAAAAAACAGTTTAGAAGTTACTTCGGAGCGATTCTTTCTAAAATTACATAATCGTAATCGGTCGTAATAGAGAAATGGTTTTCGACGTTTTTCCATCACGAGTGGCTGTGACCATTAGGAGGTATTGCGTTATCTTAACTTGAAAATAGCTCGAAAATCCAGGTACAAATGGCCGCGTAAGCCTTACGCGATTTATGACAATAAAAGTTATTACACTACGATCGAATAATGGACATTTTTTTAGAGTATTTAATTTGTTAAAGTAAAAAACGATTTTAAATTTACGACGATATTTTACGACTCTGGCTCTACCAAACTGAGGGGCCCAATCAATTTTTAATTTATATAGTGCCATCATGTGCAATAACGTGAAAATGATCTTATAATTTGAAATATTTAATTTGTTTTAAACGGTATTGTAGTAAAGACACGTATATACTCATTTATAAATTATAATAAGCTTTTACGAATTATATGTGTCCCAGAATACAATTCACATTCATTTTACAAATTGAAAAATTAATATTTTTCACATTTATTGCACATGAAGGCACTATATAATTTAAAAATCGAAAATAAATTGAAAAAATTTTCGACTCGTATATAATTTAAAAATCGAAAATAAATTGAAAAAATTTTCGACTCGTTTTCAATTTATTTTCGATTTTTTAAATTATATAGTGCCTTCATGTGCAATAACATGTGAAAAATATTAATGTTTTCAAACGTTATAACTTTGTAATTTCATCTTCAATGATTTCTTAAGCTCAAAGCATAAGACATTGAGCCTTAATACGCAAGTGTTAAGGTAGAAATTACATTGCGCGAGAGGTGCATTTATCAATAAGTTGAAAAAATTCGACGATGAGGTGTAGGACTCGTAGCTAATTGGTAGAGCAACAGCACGGAAAGCTGACGATGCCGGTTCAAGTCCTGCCCGAGTCGAAAATTTTTTCAATTTATTTTCGATTTTTAAATTATTACAAAGTTGTCAAACAGCGCAAATATTAATTAAGCATCGCACAAAGTTTCAAGATGTTGAATCATAATTTGGTCTTAGAGTTTGTATCCATTGTTATAACGAGACGTCAACGAGAATTATCAGTCAGTCATAATATCATCGCACTCGTAATCTGAAATAAACATTCTCGTCGTTTCCTGAAGTATAAAATAACAGCCGCGAAATGTGTTTTGCTGTAAGTATTCCCTTTGTTTTGCACGAGTTAAATAAAATACTTTAGATGGTTTAAAACGCGAAATATAAAATTATTTTTAATAAAAGCAGAAATAAATTATAAAAAATAAGTTAACTAATATATATAACGGTATGAGCCTTTTGTTTTGTTTTCTGGTAAAAGATGAATTCTATGTTCCATTAATGAAATAAAAAAAAAACAATGGATTCGTTGATAACCGTCATATTTACAATTGTAACGATTATTTTTGCCTACGCAGTTATCTTGAAACAATTACAATGGACATACGCACTAAAAACGCGAATCCAAGTTTGGATACTAATTGAGATTATTAATTTTAATTGCCCTCTGTAAAATTAATTTTTGTAATTATTAGAAATTTAATTTTACGACAATAATTATCTTTTGTTCACTTAACCACTTTACAACTTTAATTTAAATCCATTCTTATTAAGTAGAACATTAATGCGACTAGAATTTGCTATTTTGTTCTTCTTCAAAGAACAAAAAAGGTTAAACAGGAAAACCCACCTCGTTTATGAACAGGTAGAAATAGGATTTCCACGCTCAGCAAGAATTAAATAAATCGAGTTTTCTCATTGAATTCCTTTAAACGTTAGACGAGAAAAGAACAAGACACAAATTGAAAATCGTTAGAAAAACATATTAAAACAATTATTAATTTGTATATTCCTTAATTAAAACGTTCTAAACAGTTTACTATTAAAATAAGGAAGTAATTTTTAACACTAAACTATATCATTGCTTTTTCGTATGTAGGTATGGCAGACGGGATTATGGTAGGATGCTATAACAAGAAGCAGTAAGTATATTATTGTCTTGATATTTAATAGGATAAAGTGCGAGCTTACGAATATGTTGCCCTTTGCAGTAAAATTGATTTAAACGGTAACATGATTGTATTTGCACACCATATTATCATTCTTCCATATATATCCACTGATCCGATTGTCCCTTATAAAGGATTAGGACAATATATTGTATCTTTCTGCTGACGAAATTGGATTGCGCTCGTGTTATCTATGTTCGTAAATATACACTTAGAGAGACCCACAGATCCAACCATTTTTTAAAAATAGAACCGATGTCAACAACAAAAGAAAAAGTATGGGTTGTCTGTGTTACGTACGTTAAATTACCGAATTGACTTTTTATACACATGTTATAGTTAAGTTTTTATTTAAGAAACTATCGTTAAATATTTTCTAAGAGATTGTTTCTCCTTTCATATGCCATGCCATATATGTTACCATACGTTACTAATTACCTTTGTGAAACAAAGCGTGTCTATTAACGCTCTTTCCAACATTCATTTGTATACAGTTTATTTACAGTCAGTTGTAAATCAATGTACCGAACTATAGTCAGACATTTAAAAATTTTATCTTTGCACATATTATAATTAACACTGTAAAAGTTTGATACCAAGTGTATTTCACTCTTTACAATTTCAAAAATAATGACTCTTTAAATTTTTTATACAACCATCCTCTACTAGTAGGTCTATCACATTAAAAATCTTTGTATATAAATAAATCTGTTCAATCATAACATATTACTTCATTAAAGCATATCTTTTGAAGATTTTAATATATTATAAATTTAATGTGTCACGGTAGCTCAACAGCACGGAACGTTGTGGATGCCGGTTCAAGTCTTGCCAGTGTTGTAATTTTGAACTATATCCTTTTTAGAATTTTCACCACTAGGTTCTATGTACTGCTTACAGAGGGTTCATATAATGGCCGTCGTTTGTGGAAATTGCCTCCCCGATGGGATAAATTGCTCTTAAACGTAGAGGCGTCTGCAATTATTATGATGTAATCACACTAGATTGACGGTAACATGTGAAGGCGAAGGGAAAACAATCTCTACTGTTTGGAGAAGAAGCAGGTCTCTTTGGTCAAATTGTATAGCAATATTTGGTTAATAATAATAAATGGATTGTGTTCGATTTTTATTCAACATTTACAATTTATAAATTTTCTGATACTGCGTGTTAGAAATATTAAAAATTTGGTCCTTATTAAAAATAAGCTGTCTTCGTTTCGGTTTGTGGATTTCCGTAGGTTCAAAGCAAAATATTTTGAAAACGCAGGAGATAAATTATGCAACTGTAGTTTAGCTTTTTTATTAATTAAAAAGAAAATGTACGTTTGTGACACAAACAGGCAATGAACCGGTATCAGCGATTTTACTGATAGAAATATTCTCAATTTGATATTATTTCTTACTAATTATATTATTTTAAATATTGTGCGTGATACCTAACGGTTTAACGGTATAAAACACAAAATGTGTGAGCTGACGACGGCTGCTAAAAACATTTAAATAAATTGTAAGTTATTACCATCGTTTTCTAATTGTATATAATATGATATATAATGCAATCATATATTTTTGTATTTCTATATGAAACTGTCACTTTAAGCTTCTATTATAAGTCAAAATGGTCATAGCAGAATACAAAAGAGCTTCAACAGTATTTTCTCAAAAAATACTTATTTCTAAACAATCTTACGAATGCGGTCAAGGATCGCTTGTCACTCCCGATAAAATACCGCTATATAGGGTGGTTTATTTAGATCCTAATCTTTAGTAGAATATTATTTTTTCTTAAGATTTTAAAGATATACAGATATAATCTCTATCTCTCTGTTGTATTCAACGAGGTTCGTGACAAATCGACCTCGCAGTCTAAGATAAATAATAGTCTTAAAATAAATCAATTAATAGAAACGTTTAGTAACGAAACATTTAAAGAAAATCATTCTTTAATTCATATAGTTTGGGTGTCTTGAACCGTTTTAGAGTACGCATCGAAAATCTTCGTCTTCCGTCTTTTCCACATTTACCGCTGTTTCTTCGTTCCTATTAGCCATTCACACTGTTTGACAGCGTTACTAACATCTTAATAAATTAGATAAAGCCTCTAATCCACACAAAAAAAATCACTTAGACCTAGTTGTTCCTGAGATTAGTGCGTTTAAACAAACAAACTCTTCTCAAACAAACAGCTTAATATTATATTAGTATAGATGTATTTTGACTTCTAATTTCCAGTGTTGATGGTTCGATTCTTGGAAGATTCATTAGTACCTAATCAAACACAGAGTTCCTGTCCCTCATTCAGTTGTGGTTTTACTTTTGGAGAATACGCACAATCTATTATCACTTCCAACAGCCTGTATAAGACTTAGCGGAAATTTAATTAATCCCAAATGTTCCAGGAAATTGCTTTCTAAAAGTTTATACAAAATAACTTTGACTTGTCCAATTAAAAGGTTCAATGAATATACGATAATATTGTCTTCTTGAACATATTTAAGGGTCTTAAAAACCTATCTATATATCTATACTAATATATAAAGCTGAAGAGTTTGTTTTGTTTGAACGCGCTAATCTCAGGATGTGGTTTGAATAGAAAATTCTTTTTGTGTTGGTTAGAGCATTTATTAGGGAAAGCTATAGGTTATAAAACACCGCCCTGTAACTAATACAAGTTACGCAGGGAATGTGATTTTTTTTGGAAAAATTATTCATGTTTGTGGATTTCCGAGGCGTACGCTGCAAAAACGGTTCAAGATACCCCAAAAATATGTATGAGAGATTGATTCCTCTATAAATGATCTAAAAAATATCCGCGACGCTATATGTCTTTCTTTTAAGATTAACTTGCAAGAATGCAAACCAAACCAACTCTTACACAATTTATAAAAGGAGTTTGCAAAAAAATTTGATTCAAATATATTTTTAGTGGACAAGTTCTGGCACAGGTAGTCTTAAATATTATTTAAAAAGTGCAGTTCTTAAGGTTAAAATTTTTTCAGATCTTACTTTGCAATAAATCCTAATTAAAA
This sequence comes from Leptosia nina, assembly GCA_963661955.1. NCBI lineage: Eukaryota > Metazoa > Arthropoda > Insecta > Lepidoptera > Pieridae > Leptosia > Leptosia nina. The sequence goes on from CAVLEF010000007.1 coordinate 917,690, forward strand.
TTAAATAATTATAAGTGAAAATATAAAATTCTATGATTATGTAGTATTTATTTAATAAGAAACATATATTCTCGACGTTTTGTGTTCTCTGTTAATATTGTTGTCTGAAATCACCCATGTATGGGCTAAATACGAAGAAACAGCTAAGTTTACAAACTCTATCTTGATAAAAGTATTTTCACCAATTTTGATTACCATATTAATACCGGATCTCGAGTTATTTGTATATGTTTTTTTTAGATATAAAGGTTATTCTTAGTTGATACTAAACTGAAACCTAAGTCTTTTTTTCGCAGAATCAGGATAAAAAAAAATCAAAATAAAAACTCACGAAGTTATAAATTTTTGTCGACGCAGCGCGCTTTCTCGCAGTTAGTTCAAAGCGACGAGCGGCCGCATCCCAATTTTAATACCTATTTAGTTATACTTTATAGGAATTTATTAATCGAACGGTGTCCAAGATTTCAAAAATTTCATATAATTTTGACAAAAAATATAACGTAGTATAAAAACTATGGGAATGGTTCTGCTACTGATTCTGAACAAACTACGAATCGTTCTTTAAAACATCACATATACTCAACAGCGCACGCAACAGAAACAGTCAAAGATTTTTTTATGACTACTAAGCCTAAGTTTAAAAACTTTCATCGATAAATGTTCTAACCAACATTTTCAGTTCAAACTAGTAGTTGCTGAGATTAGAGCGTCTAAATAAACAAACAAAGACTTCAGCTTTATAATATTAGTGTACATTAATTAACAAAGATCGGCTGCCATTCTTAATAATTGAAAATCGCAGTTCAGTCTCTTAACATAAAATACACAAGAAGTTTTGATCGTAAAATAATAGCTACCTACTAGTACCCGTAGCTTAAGTCGTGAAGTATCGCGTATCTGAAATTCCGAACATTTCTCGAAGACAAGAACAAATCGCAAAAAACACAATTAAGTTGGCATTTATAAGGATTTGTTCGCTAATGGATTGTTCCGTTGGGTTAAATCTTGTTAAGTGTTCTCTAAGTGCAAGGGTGAATTTGTTTGAAGGTCCGAAAGGGTCCCAGAGGCAGAGATCTATTTATACACATGTTAGGTCGTATCACTAGGATGGCTTCTTCAAGGGTGCTAGGTTTTTTTATACTTAATAATAAGATACATTGAAAGGATTTGTAGAAACATAATTATTAAAATGAAACATGTTTTTTTTCTGGTTAATAAAAGGAAATCTCGGGAACGAACCAAAATTGAAGAAACTGTAACTTTAACGTGTTTCTGTTTCAGTCTGTTGATTTCCGAATATCCAAAGCCAAAATCGGTCGACAGTGCATCTTGTTTAGATGCAATAATATTACTCCCCCTACATCTTAAAATAAAAGAAACACATTGGACGGTTTTAAACGCAAAATGTATCAGTTAGTGCGAGCCCTCTATTTAGAGCAATTGGGGGAGGGACAGCATAGATTTCTATGTTTGTGTCTTCTTATTGGCATCGTAAATTTTATTGTAATTATTATACCTTCTGACATACCGCTAAGTAAGACAACTAATTTTAAGTAGTAGATAGCTATGTTGTAAATTCTCAATCTGATGGAACACTTAGCCAATACTTCGTAACATAAAACCTTCATAAACCAGGGAGGAAGCACTTCACGGCTTTTAGCTGTAATCGATCCTTATTGGGTCATTATTGAGCCATAATTCTTTATCAGGTACTCGGCAGTTAATATCATAGTCATATTGAGTTCAATAAACGTTGTAGATTATTAACAATATTATTTTGTTTCTTTAGTGTATGGGATGTTCTCTCTCTTAAATGTCTATAAACGGTGCACCGCGCCACTGTTCTAGTGATTTCATATAATCATCGAACTATTAACTTTTAAACAAAGTTTGTTTGTTTTTTCGCATTTTTTTTTTTTTTTTTTTTTTTTTTTTTTTTTTTTTTTTTTTTTTTTTTTTACTCTCTATTATTGATAGAAGTACAGCTAGGTTTGGAAACAAACATAATTTTGTAGCATAACTGTGCTTCAAGTTATCTATTAGACGTCAACATCCCAGGATCCAACGTAAAATCCACCTACTAATTTGCTGAAGACGGAGCCCTTATTGTAATCCGAAACCTACTGAACCATCGCTCGTATCCATTTAATTTTTGTTCTGAAGTCAAATTGAAGTGCGTAATTTGGGTTATGTATAATTTTTTTTTTAGATAGAAGATAGTGGTTTTTTTTTTTTTGTTTGTTAAAACCCCTTTTTTTTTTTTTTTTTTTTTTTTTTTTTTTTTTTTTTTTTTTTTTTGGATATTCTGAATACCTCAGACTGAAACCGGAACACTGTATAAGAAGATAAATAATGTTTTCTTTTGTAGGCACTTAGTAAATACAACATGACCCCATTAGATGACTTGGTTTGGTTAATTTTGACATGTCATTGAAACATTATTGTACTTGCACATGTGTGTGGCTCTGTAGCACGACACACACACATATAAATAGCGTTTTATTGGTTAACAAATTATTACAATTAGAACACGCAACATGTAGCTTCCTTAGCTACATTACGTAGTACCTTCGCTATACTTTTTACTTATTTTTTTTGTTAATAATTATATCTTTATAGCAACTACATATTTTCTTGTCGTATTTTCTCTATTATTTTGCTATAAGGCGATTTGGGATACGAAAAATACCTGAAGAATAAGTATAGTTGATAATATGTCATATCAGATGAAATATGTTGCAACTGTAAAATTTGGGTCACCTTAGCAGAATTAACAACCTTTAGAAACCAAATTATATTTTGTTCAGGTAAATGAAAGTCTCGTATTCGGTTCACGCGTTGTTATTATCCAAATATCTTCAAAGTTCAACAATATTTCAACCTGTTTATCTGGCGTAATGAACGTGTTTTGACATTGCCGGGGTAATGTGATTTATATGAAAGACACGCACTTTTAGAAGTTTTTCTATGTCACATGGATACAAACATTGATTGTTGCGTTTATAATAATAATTTTTAATAAATATTATTTTGTTCTTTTAATTATACCAACTCAGCCAGCGTACGTAGTGGACGTATCGTAAAATAACTTTTAAAATACAAAATAATTAGAAAAGTAAAATTGAATCTTTTAACAATAGTGATAAAGTTTACAATCTCGTGTTACAGTGTGTTACTTAGGTCATTAAAAGACGGAGTAATTGCATAACAGGTTTGCAAAGTACACAGATATAATGTTACGCTCTCCAACTAGAAGTGACCGGGACAAGAGTCTAACGGGTTCGCATCCTAACTTGACTAGTGGATCCGATTTAAATCAAGACTCCTCCACTTCCCATAGAGTAGCGACGCGTAATAAGAGGAAATATCCTAATGATGATACAAGTGTAAAAGATGAACTTTTCGACATTAAGAAGCAACTATCAGCTATGATGGAAATGTTATCAGTACAAAACGTAAATCAAAAAGAATTTATGGATAAAGTATCAGGAGATATTAATGATATTAAAAACGAAATAACGCTAATAAAAGGTATAAGTCAAACATTAACTGAAAAATGTCACTTGCTTAGCTCTGAGATGACCTCCCTTAAAACAAAAACCTCTGAGAACGAGGCGAAAATTGAAAGCTTAGAGGTAAATATTGGGAAGCTGAGTACTCCGACAAACTTGCCACTTGAATCTATACTAGGTGAGTTGAATGAAAGACAAGAAAGAAGTAGAAATGTAATAATCTGTGGTATATCTGATGCGCAATATGAAAATAAGGAAGAAAAAATAGCAGCAGACACAAAGGAAATACTACGTATAACAAAAAAAATAATTCCGCAATGCCCAGAACCTAACTATATTATGAGGCTTGGAAAATTTAACCCTGAAAAAAGGCGCCCAGTTAAAGTGTCGTATGACTCTAAAGATCTTGTAAAGGAATTGCTGCGCAATAAAAACGCTGTCTCTTCAGAACAAATAAAATTATTTTCTGACAAAACACCTAAGCAAAAGGAGCAAATAAAAGAATTAAAAATAGAATTAGAACGTCGTATTAATAATGGAGAGAAAGACCTTATTATAAAGTATGTTAAGGATGTCCCAAGAATAATTCATGCAAAAAACTATCTACACTAGATCATAAGTACGAAAATTTTGAATGTATAACAAATAGTCAAATTGTGAACAAATATAGTGACATCATAATTACCTCAAATTCTCTCACTTTTTTTATACTTAAACGTTCGCAGCATAGTGAAGATGGGAAAACTTGACGAATTAAAATGTATTATTGGATCATTTACAACTCCGCCACACATAATAATTCTAGTAGAAACCTGGATAAAAAATGACGATGAAGCAAAATCTCTTAAAATTCTCGGATATTGTCACTACTATAATTACAGAAAAAATAAAAGAGGTGGTGGTGTGTCTATATTTGCCCACAATAGCCTATCGCACACGATAATTGAAGATCAATGTATCGATGACAATCATTTCCTACGCGTCTATATAAAAAATTTCTCACTTGATATACTTGCAATCTATAGAAAACCAGACATGAAAAACATCCATCTATTTCTAGACACTTATCAAAAATACTTGAACAAAATGAAGCGAGGCATTATCTTTGGCGACTTTAATATAAATCTACTCAATAATGATAAATACATTGCTGCTTACAGTGATATACTACAAGGATCATCATTCAATATTTTAAATAACATAGACAAAAAATATTGTACTAGAGTGACGACAAACACAAAAACATTAATAGACCATATAAGTACAAATTTAAAGGAACATAGTTTTAATTTGGCATTAATTGATAGTGCATTATCCGATCACAAACAGATGTTTTTAGAATTAAAAAGATATAAGCCTCCCCCGCGTCGAAAGATTAAATACGAATCTATAAATTATAAAAAACTATTTGGAATAATAGAAACATACGAAAGTGAGAATAAAGAAACCGGTCTGACTCTACTGGAAGAAAATATAAAATCAAGCATAAAAATAAGTAAGACTATAAAATATAAAATCATAAATTCTCCAAGACAAGAATGGATAAATACAGACATAATTGAACAAATTAATGAAAGAAATATGTTATGGAAAGAACACAAGAAACAACCAGAAAATAAATTTAAAGAAGAAATATTTAAGAAGAAGAGAAATTCTACGTTATCAAATATCCAAATGGCTAAAAGTAAATACTATATAAAAGCTTTTAACGATACTACAAATCAACCAAAAAAAATGTGGAAACTAATAAATGACTTGTCAAATAATAAGACTAGAGATACTCCAATCCCAAGCAAGATACTTACGACAAGTGGTTTCGAGACGGATCTTCCAACAATTTGTGAAACTTTTAATTGCTACTTCTCTGATATTGGTTTGATCTTAGCCAATAAAATTACATCTAATACTACCTTTGTAAGTAATAGTAACACATCAATACTCGGAATCAATAATAAACTAAACATATTAACTCATTTTAAACCTGCTTCTAACACTGAAATGGATGCTATAATAAACAACTTAAATTTAAATACAAGTACAGGAATTGATGGGATCAACACTAAATCAATAAAATGTATAAAGAATCTTATTTTAAATAACATTACTAACTCTATAAACCATTGTCTGCATAACGGTACATTTCCAGATTCGTTGAAAATAGCAAAGGTCTCTTCCATCTTTAAAAATGGTGATAAAACAGAACCAGGTAACTATCGTCCAATTTCGGTGTTACCAGTTTTGTCAAAAATCCTTGAAAGAGTGCTATATACACGTCTTCAATCACATTTAAACTCCATAAATTTTCTTTACAACCAACAATATGGCTTCAGACCAAAATCCAACACACTTTCGGCAACAATAGATATAGTGACCAAATTAAAACTTGCTATAGATAGAAAAGAGATAGCAATAGGCATCTTTATAGATCTGAAAAAAGCGTTTGATACCGTCAGCCATGACCTACTAATCAAAAAATTAAGTAATGCTGGATTGACTGGTCCTGCTTTAAAAATTTTTAAATCCTACTTGCAAAATCGTTCACAGGTAGTAAAAATAGGATGCGCCCAAAGCAGCCCCAAAACTATATCTTACGGTGTACCTCAAGGCTCAATATTAGGACCACTATTATTCCTTATATATATAAATAGCATAAAAGACATTGGTCTTAAAGGCGAAATAACTCTATATGCAGACGACACAAGTCTTTTCTACTTTGGTCGTTCAATAGATTCCGTCCTAAAAGAAGCTCAACATGATCTAGATCTCCTTAGCTGTTGGTTTAAATCTAACCTACTAACTATAAATGTATCAAAAACCAATTTTATCATATTTGCCGCAAAAAACAAAAAAAACCTCATTATTACACCCTTAACTATTAACAGCATCCCAATTAATAGAGTATACCATGAAAAATATCTTGGCCTTATCTTAGACAGCACCTTAACCTTTAAACCGCATATAGATAAGATAAAATCTAAACTACTGTCCTTAACTGGTGCCTTACGGGGCCTGGTACGATGTTTTCCACAAGACGTAAGATACACAATCTACAATTCTCTTGTTAAACCTCATATCGACTATCTTATCGAAGTTTGGGGCTCTGCTGCCAAAACTAATATTAAAGAAATCCAGACTGCCCAAAATAAACTAATAAAAAGGTTGTTTAACTATGATTTTTTATCACCCAGTAATAAAATATACAATGAAACAAAAATATTAACCGTAAAGCAATCATACTATTATAATACAAGTATATTTATATATAAGCTTATAAATGATAAAATACATTCAAAAATAAACTTTACAAAAAAAAATGAAACTCAAAAAATAAAGTTAAGAAATGCTAACGATTTAATTTTAATAAATCCTCGAACGAATTATGGTAAAAAGAATGTCAAATATGAGGGCGCAAAAATATATAATAATCTCCCCAATAGCATTAAAAACGCAAATACTATTAAATCATTCAAAAACTTACTTAAAATTTATATATTTAACAAGATAAAAATATAAAATCATACATATCTATATATCATCATACATATATATAATCCTTTATAACTTATCAACAGCGAGAACTAACCTTATTTAAAATATAGGTATATTTCAAAATACGATACATAGAAAAGCATCAATTCCAATGTCATATCTAGTAGCCTTGTATCAATGTAATTACTATTACTGTAATGTCACTCAGTGAGTAGCTGTAGGTAGATAATATTGTATTCGCTTAAAATGTTCTTCTACCTGCCTTTGTTACAATTCATTTATTTTAATGTTGCATAAGTCTCAGTGTATTTAATTAAAATAGTGAGTAGTATAACTCTTATATGTAAGTAATTAATTATAAGCTACGTACGCATTAGTTACAATATGTTACCTTAAGTGAATGTATATTCTTCTGGTAATAAATTCTCTTTAAACCTAATTATAATAATCTATACTAATATATAAAGCTGAAGAGTTTGTTTCTATGAACGCGCTAATCTCAGGAACTATGGGTTCGAATTGAAAAATTCTTTTTGTATCGGTTAGAGCATTTATCTAGAAAGGCTATAAAACATCGCCATGTAACTAATACGAGCGAAAATACAGCGGGTAATGTGGAAAAAACGGGGAAAATTTCTCAACATTGTGGGTATTCGAGGCGTACGCTGCTAAAACGGTTTAAGATACTAAAAAAATATCCTCTTTAAATGATCTAAAAAAAGTCCACGACGCTATCTATATATGTCTATCTATTAAGATTAACTTGTAAGGACGACGGGAAGGGACGCGACCGACTTCGTGGGTAGTAGGGGAAGTTAATGCTCAAAATAACACTATTCTACGCGGACGAAGTCGCTGACACAGCTAGTTGGTACTAAGTATATACCTAAATACATAATTTTAAATTATTTATTACCAAGTAATCTATAGAGTTTACTAAAATCGATATGTTTTAAAACAATGCTTATATTAAAACAAAGATGACCTTCAAATTACTAACTTGTATACCTTCTTTTATAAATAAGATTTCCCAAACTGTACCGGAACAGGCGAGTTCCATTAATATATTTCGCAAAGTCATAAATTTAACGGCCGGAATAAATTTTATCATAAAAATGGTATAAAATGTATTTTCCCTGCTCTAAGTTAGTTCAACTTTGACTATAAAATGATAAGTCAACTGGTTATAATATAAAATAAGATTTAAATCAAGGTGACACGAATTCAAAGTTCCTTTTTTTTATCTACCTCATTAGTCTAGGGGGTTTGTAGACTCAATTACAGACCACGAGGTGCCGGGTTCAAATCCAGGGTCAACGTTTTAAGAGATTTGATTTTCAACCTGGAGTTTGGAATCCTTATTCCCAGTTATAATTACTTAAAGCCTACCAACCCGCACTGGATCTTTGTGCTAGGAATGTAAACCCCTCCTTAACGTGAAGTTACTCAGTTTTTCATTTTCTTTATTCTAAATATATAAAACATGATTCATATATTTTCCGAATTTTTTAAAATATTTTCCATTTTGCTAAACTAAAGCAAACCTCCTATAGTTAAAAAGTAAATTCAGGTTTTTTCGAATACACAGAAAAACTGTCTCGCAAAAGATAAACATAATTATGTTTACTTTAATTTCAGAATGCTAAAAAACATTTTCTTAGTAACCGACGATTTGCATTTCAAAGGACCAAGATAGAAGGAGCATATTATAATAAAAATATATTAAAGTTGTGTACTGTAAGCGCTGTAAGTTTCTAATAAAATATAATTATTTGTGGCAATGGTTTGAAAAAAGTACCAATTTATTTTCTTCTTTTATATACTGTCTTAACCAGTACTCATTTAAATAAAACACTTAACGATTTGAAACCCTGTTAAACGTTGGTTAAACTTATTCGGAAATTATTTTAACTACGGCCCGACGTTTCGGATGCATTGTAGCAGCCGTGGTCACGCGGAGACTTTCTTCTTTTATGTCAAGGACAATGGGGTTTTCTTAATCCAAGTGGACAAACCACCCTTATAGCGTTGAACTAGGATGCGATGTTCCTATCTAGACTTTGAACTTTCGGAAATCTTGACTGAAACTGAAGCGTGAATGTTCCTCCACAGTTTTCTTGTCTGTAAAATCCAATCACGATATTTAATGTTTGGATTTTGTTCAAAATCTAACACAGTAGTAAGTTTAACAGTAATATAGATTTACCCGTTGTGGTTCGACCGCCAATATTAGTAAGACTCGGATCAACTAGCCTGTCGACACCTTGCACCATTTGTTCTGTATACTGTGATTCAACGTACAAAATTAAAGCTACTTTATCTACTGTCTATGCTTTACGCGAGTAGTACACGTTTTAATAAAACTTACTTGACTTTTTATTCTTACTTTCGGGCCGAAGTTAAAAATCATTTTCAAATAAGTTTAACTAATATATCGCGTTTTAAACCGTTAAAGTGTTTTATTTAAAAGCTACTTTGTCTACTTGTACGTTTGTAGTAAGATTTTAAATTATTAATATCTCAAAGGACATTGACAAAGTCGTAGAATTTAATCCAAAAGTTCGAGCGTTTCGACACCAAATTGAGAAAAGTTGTAAATGTTTGAAATTGTTTGATCCGTCGGATAATCTATACTCTATAGGGTCATTCTTGAAAATTCTTGACTCATGATTAAATATTTGATAAGAGTAACTAATGAAAGAACTTACGAGCGCTTCATTTTTGTTATTGAAAATATATTCTTTTGTTAAAAATTGTACCGTGCGTAAAGCAATAACTTTTTGGAAATGATTATCATAATGTTTATCAATATTTAAAAAATAACCATGCCTGGGGTTTGGAACATGCTCGTACAGTAAAAATTACTTATTATTAACATTGTCGATGAAAAGAGTGACTCCGGGTTTCTTTCCAGTTCTTCTCAATTGTTCTTGTTTTGAGAACTGGTAGTAAATCTAAATTCATCAAGAGACTCATAAGTTCACCTAGTGAATAGATAAAACTTTTAAAAAGTACTGTCATCATTTACTCTGTAATATTTCGATGGAACCGAACGAGCTAATATATTTTCAGTAAACCCAGTCCTACAATTTTCATTGGTTTCCTCATGAAGCCTAAATAATGACATTAATAAATATCATTCTGGGAAATACCCATAAATACCCAACGCTTGACGTCCTCTCGCAATCTCAGTATTATAGTGAAGATGAAACGCTCATCTATAGAAGCAGCCAGGTGTACTCTGTCAATACATTCACATCGTACCGTGACCCACCACAGTCTACAGAAGATATAGTGGAACTTTTTAAACAAAATATATTGATCGATTGGTTATAATTTTAACGCTTAAAGAGGCAAAATATATAAGTTAAATTAGTTTACTACGGTCCGACGTACATCAGCTGTGGGAAAATGGTGTGTGGCATTTTGTGGTGAATAATTTAAACCACGTAAAAAGTAAATTGTTGATCGTGAGCTTGACTTTGGTGTTTTCAATATTTCAGATTGTACCTTTACCTATTATTAGTGAAGGATAATAGTTGGTCTTTTGTGGACTTAAAAAAATGTCTATAAAAAGAATGATGGAAATTTACAAACTTACGTAAATACTTTGTCGAATGTTCCTCACTATTATTTTAGTAAACTGTAGCACCAACTAGCTCCAGTTTACGGTTCGATAACTGGCAACATTGCCAACAATTTTCAATATGTTTTACAAAGAATATCAAAAAACTGCGTCGATTTTTGGCAAAAAGTAAAAAAAATGTATAATATTGCTATCGCGTTTGGTATTGAGAGCACATACAGTAAAGACAAACTTAAAGAAATTTACAAATATTATTGACATTATTATATTTATTTCATCGCAACTTTTATTACTTTATTGTTCGTAGTTTATGTGAGTACCTTTTTTATTTGCTTTAAGAAGTATTTATATTAGTTAATTCCATTTTAAACATAATTTTAATACGGCTCCAAGTTACGTCCTCCTAAGCCTACTGCAGAGTGATCGTATCTGAAACGTCAGCAGGCAGTAATTTTAATTATTAAAAAGTAACAGTACTTAGTTACTAGTTATTTCGCGTTTTGAACCGTTAAAAGCGTTTTATTTTTAATCTCGGAAAAGTAAATCCTTTAACCATTATATATATAATTAATGACTATGTAATATTCCATATAATAGTAAATATATTTATATCTGTTCCAAACGAAAAGGTATAAGTACGAATTCTTTAGAGAAATTCATTTTTCTCTTATCTGTAACCTGCCAACAAATTAAATAGAATATGACGAGGTTCAACATCAGCATATAATGGCTCAGAAAGGCTCTTGTTAGGGGTGCACGAAAACAATTTTAACTTAGCATTAATTTCTTAACCTTTACGGATGAACCTTTAAATATTCACATAATATTTACACGCAATATGTTGATCAGTATTTTGTGTCCTGCCGGATCGAATTAATCTGTTGTTTATCTAGGTTTCGAAACTTAGACCTCTTGTGGTTGATACGATGTTGCACAAGCACAAGAGGTTTAAGGTTGCTTAGCAACGGTACCAATGATTAAATAACATTTTTAATGTTATGAATAAATTTTACTTTAAATGAGCAAAATATATATTACAACGAAGTTCTAAAGGTAATATTTCCGGTTAGGAAAAGCCTAGATATACAAAGGATTTTCTTATTGTTAAACTTTGAAGGTTTCCTTTTTTGTCAACCCTACTCAAAGCGCCTCGATAAGGAAGCCTGTAATGTTACAGCCTGCGAATTTGCGAACATTTCCCTCTCTTGATACCGAGAGCTTGCAAAATTTTCAAACGTCATTCTATAGAGCTAATGTACCAATTGCATAGCGTTAAAAAGTCATGAAATTTTACTACAGTAATATAGTAATATAATTAATAATATTTTAATATAAATAAATTAAATCAAAAATTAATTTTAATTTAAGTATTAGTGGTTATAGGTGATAGCTATACGTATTTTTAACCTTGTGAAGTCAAATTGTTCACATGTTTAAATCCTTAGTTTATCATGGTCTTAACTATGATACCAAACTAAATTACAATAAAACATTTTACAGTCCCCTTGATACGAAATTCGAACGGACCTCCACAAGTGTCAACTAAAGCGTCTATAACACGTGTAATATGTGTTGTAAGTCCACATTGTTATGAATCTCGAACACATAATAACGTTTAAAATTGAGCCATAAAACAAACAAATTACTTGACAGGATCCTCATTTGTAAAGATTATACGGCAAAGTTGAGAAGTCGACTCTAATTAGTAATAGAATTACGCTGACACCGACTCCACAAATTGGCTATTATAACTTCGTTGAAATCCGTTACGGGGCAGGATATTTTCCCTCGATAAAGAGGATTAGAACTTTGTCATCGTAAAGACCGTGTTTTATTTCAGGACTGTGTTTTTCCGCAGCTCAGAATAAGCTTGTTATTTGACTGGCGCGTGGGCAGCAATGTATGGCCAGTAATCAACGGGCTTTGGGTTCGATCCCCACCGGATCCTACGTGTTTCTTATCAATCTATAAGATTTGTGAGACAAATTGGTCTGAAAATCTGAATAATAATAGGATTATCGTAATAACGTCCGAGAAAGGACCCACTGATGAAAAAGTCGTGAAGTTTAACCGCGGTTCGATTTATATCCTTGGATTTCCGAATATCCAAAAATATGTCTTGGCTGAGGTATTGTCCGCTTCTATCGAGTGAACCTCCTTCATGTTTTACAGTAGGTTTCTTGTAGATTTTTTTCAACATAGGATCCAAAATCCAGTTTTATAAGTAATACAAATACATGATTTTTGTAAAAGAACACTTAACTATCATTAAAGTGTCTAGAATTTAATAATTAATATTCCTATCCATACTCGCCCTTTTATCGTACCTCCCTTTGCATGTTGGATTTTTTTTTCAATGATAGTTTTATGCATTATTGCATGACTTGAATTTATTTTATTTGTCTGGGGTGTGGGGCAAACTAACTACTGCCTCAATCCTAAATAATTATGTTGGAAGTTCTTGCCATTTATGAAATACATACTAGGTAATATGTCATTAAGCAATTCATATTTGTTGTAGTAATATGTAATATATAAGTAATCATTAAATTAAGAAGATATTAAATTTAAAACAGGTAGTAAATGTAGATTTTAAATTTTTTTTTTTAACCATTGACTCTATTGAGTTTTATAGCTGTACAAAGTTATCTATACTTTTTTATAATTAAAATTAATACAAAATGCTTTCGTAGAATCACAATTCATGTATACTATTATATTTTTAGCTTGTTTCACTCTCGTTTAATAACGACCCTCATAAATATGACTATAAAAACTCTATGCTTCCAATCGAAGTAAAACAAGTCATGGTTCTTAATAAACTTCTGAAGATGACCAAAATGCTAGAAGACCCTAATCATCCGGTATTAGGTCCAAACCTCCGCGGATTATATCTGTTCGGGTTATGGCAAAAAGGGGATAAAATACGCAATTTCTTATTCAACATTCTCCATACTATGTCATTCATTTTCGTCCTAACTCAATTTTACGCTCTGTATCAAATAAGGGACGACTTCATGCAAGTAATTCTCAATTTTTCACTAATAGCCCTCAGTCTTGTGACTCTATCGAAAAATTTTCGTACAATTTTCAATCAATCGCGTTGGAATGAGCTTTTTAACAAGATATCCGTGGAGGAGCTGACAGCATTGAAAGCTGGTGATGAAAATGTTACCCAGCTGATGAAGAGCTATACTGTTTATTCGAGAATTATTACATACATTTATTGGTTAACTGCAGTAATAACATATTTTGCGCTTTTAATTTCACCATTTACAAAGTATGCCACGGACCCAGTTTACCGTGAGCTGGTACGGAATGGAAGCGAGCCCTATCCACAGATTCTGTGTTCCTGGTTTCCTTTCGATCATACAAAAATGCCTGGTTATATCTTCGGCTTATTATGTCATATTATAGTCACGACTCAAGGAGCTGGGGTGTTAGCTGTGTTTGATATGAACGCGGTAGCAATAATGACATTTTTGAAAGGGCAAACACTAATACTTCGGTATAAGTGTGAAAACATTTTTGGTGAGAGTAAATTGCTTCGTCGAGAGCAGATTTCGTTTAATATAAGGGAGTGTTTCAGGCTTCACTGTTTTATAACGGAGTGAGTATTTTAAAACTTTTTATTATTTTATTAACTAAGTAGTTAAAGATTGGTACATGAGTGCATGTATACGATTGAAACTTATTTTACTTTGAACAAAAAAATGCAAGCCATTTTTTACCTACGATAGTTCAAATGTATGGGTATACGGTTAGTCGTGTGTTCGATTCCTCTCTGTGTCATCAAATTTCGGAAACTAGATTAATCATTTATATGAATTATGAAATATAATAGTCTTAATGTGTAGTTTTTTTAATTTTGGCCAGTTGTAGCATATGACGAGTCTAACGTAGCTCCATTGTCGTAGCACTTTGAGTTAAGCGTAGCATTACCTACGTACTACGTCTTATAAGCTACTTACTCAGATATTTACGTAGTACTTACTGATATTTTTAATATAAAAGGAGAATAATATTTATTTACATATAAAACGTATATATATTCTATTTATCTATAGTTTATTTCTTCACAGTATTAAATTTAAACAATTTATGCCACATTACAGTACACATAGAAAATTAATAGAATAAAACTAATTGTATAAATTGAATAAGAGATATTATCCATTGTTTTATAAACACCTAAAATAGGTATTAGTCGCTTAAGATAGAATCTAATATTTCATTTAAAATATACCTGCTTGAATGCTTCCGTAGTTCGGTACCTAAACGCGTTGCTATTTCATTTCATTTCGTAAACAATAAGTGGTGTGGATTTTAATCCTGAGGAAGACATACATGTCGAAGTATGTGATCCAGAATTGTTTTTAAAATTGGTGACATCGGCAGCACCGACGTCATAATAGTCAATATTGTTAGAGTGGTCCATTTTTACTATTGAAACACTTTTATAATTGAATAATAAAAATAGCTATAGACTAGACGTTCGCTCTCAGAGCGCCGTCCTTCCAAAAGTGCCCTGCGCTACAACGGACGGCCTTATATAAGCACGTAGTGGGGGATTTCAGTGGAGCGACCGACGTGAGTCACTTGTTTACGCCTTTAGGAACACGTGCAGCGATGACGTAACGCATTGCCTGTTTTGCGCCGATACGACCATCCTGACCGGCTGTGCGCGCTCTGCACTAGCCGTTTTGGTGTTTTACTGAAGAATATTAATTTCTGAAACTGGTAAATTTTAATCTTTGAGATTGGTATCTGTGAACCAGGTTGCTAATAATTATTATGGTCAGCAATAAGATTCATATCTGACTGAGTTTAGTGTATACTGTAGTGTTATGTTGTCACATACACTGTGACACCAAAGTCACGCACTCTGTGGTACTATTGTCGTGTACCCTGTGGTACTATTGTCGTGTAACACATCACAATAGTTACAGTGACAAATTATATTGGTAAAAGGTCATTTTAATTAACTGTTCATTCCACATGACAACAGTTTAAATCAATTGCTATTGTAAACGGTGACTTATTTAAGTAAACTGCTCATTCCACATGACAACAGTTAAGGACTAATGATATTGGTGATCTTATATTTTAATTTTATTGAACTGCTCATTCCACATGACAACAGTTTCGTATTTTTAATTTTATTGAACTGCTCATTCCACATGACAACAGTTTCGTATTTTTAATTTTATTGAACTGCTCATTCCACATGACAACAGTTTCGTATTTTTAATTTTATTGAACTGCTCATTCCACATGACAACAGTTTCGTATTTTTAATTTTATTGAACTGCTCATTCCACATGACAACAGTTTCGTATTTTTAATGTGTAGGCGGATAGCGAATACAATTATAGACAACACATGGTAAGGATAGGTTGGAGACAGGGCGATGCTGCATAAAGCAGAGGCTCTAAAGGATGATTTGACTAGGTCGATGCTGTGATCTAGGCGGTCCTGAGCGCCGCGGACACAGGGGAATAAATTATTTTTTTTTTTTTTTTTTTCGGATAGGATTTCGCTACCGCTGGCCGTTGGTGGGCTCCAATACCCCAACGTGCATCTTTTCACATTATTATTATTTTTTTTTTTTTTTTTTTTTTTTTTGGCCGTTGGTGGGCTCCAATACCCCAACGTGCATCTTTTCACATAATATTTATGATTGACTCATTAACGATCAGTCGCTAAGAGCAATAATATTATTAGGATTAGTCAAAGGACTAAATGAAGTGAAGAATAAGTATTGCGCCTCGCTAGGTTAACAGATTAAATGGAACTCACCGGGATTTGTCAGATTGTCTCAATCTGAAGACTTTTTAATTTTTAACCAGACAAGGTCATAGGTCATTACATTAACTGTAAATTCTGCTGGGTTCTTGAACCCCTGAACCCTTGTGATATTCAATATCGAAATCATAATTTTGTAGAAATGTCCACCATGGATGAATCCACTGCCAAGGTTTCTAACTCTTGAGTTTCTTTTTTGACAAAGTGCAAGTGTTGGAGCTGAGGTTTCCACCGGTATTCCATCATTGCCATTTCCAGTATGAAATTTCCTTGTATCAGGCTATTAAGCGGAGAAGGTAGGTAATCCCACTTCTGATGTCGAAGTATGTGATCCAGAATTGTTTTTAAAATTGGTGACATCGGCAGCACCGACGTCATAATAGTCAATATTGTTAGAGTGGTCCATTTTTACTATTGAAACACTTTTATAATTGAATAATAAAAATAGCTATAGACTAGACGTTCGCTCTCAGAGCGCCGTCCTTCCAAAAGTGCCCTGCGCTACAACGGACGGCCTTATATAAGCACGTAGTGGGGGATTTCAGTGGAGCGACCGACGTGAGTCACTTGTTTACGCCTTTAGGAACACGTGCAGCGATGACGTAACGCATTGCCTGTTTTGCGCCGATATACATTTTTCGGTCAAGCGGAGCAATAAAGTCGGGTGTACTTCCGAAAAGCGCATACCGCCGATCTATCTGACATTTGGTTTACTTATGTATTTTGACCTCCTAATCACGAATATCAACGAAAATTGGCGCAAACGCCATTTTGAATATGAAAATCGAAAAAAACCTCTTTTCGGAAGTTTATCCCTAAAGTCTGATTAACTACTTTTTTGCTCCATTTTTGACATAAGAATGGGAATTATATACATCTACTTGAAATTTAATTTAGTTATTAATTCATTCAACGCGTTACGTATTTAAAATTAGGTATCGTGACTTTTGACCGAATTCTACTAAGACCCAGGAAACTTTTACACAAATAGTACAGATACAGAATATGGTAATAATGTGATCACTTTTACGAAGCACCTGCGATGTCACAATAAATAAAATACGGATGAGATGAGTTATAGGAAAATATATATTTCCTTGAACCTTTATATTTCAGACAATATTCAACGTTGAACTGTCTCCTATCTCCGGTGCTATTTTTGTATGTGCTTGTATGTTCTATAATGTTATGCTGCACCATTGTTCAAATCAGTTTGGTATGTATAACAAAATCTAAAAGCATGCATGCATGCATTTACTACTGATATATGCAGCCGCTAGAGCCAGAGTAGCCTAAATGAAATTGTATGGCTTGACTTGTTTATAATTTTTTAGTCCAAAAATGTTAATCTACAAGAGCGCAATAACTGGGAATCGATAACATAATTCTTCCACAAATAATAGTACAAATTCGCCTAAATTAAATGCGTATTTTTATTTTCCTCCTTATTTAAAAACATATTTTTTTATTAGGCCATTCTGGCTCTAGCCTCATATATAGGAAACATTAATTGAGTCTTAACTACCACACTACCCAATACCGTAGTAAATTAAAAACCTTACCTACGAATTTTTAATTCTGGAACATGCTGAATTGATAATGATGTTTTCTTTTCCGGAAAACACCTATTGAAATGTCCACAAAGATAAGAGCTCCGGACACTGAAATAAAATCGTTGAATTATAACTATAACATGCTATTCCATACATCTACCCTAAATCAAAAAGAATTAAATTAAAGGCTTAGGCTGAAGTAGCAAAATTAACCAAAAACTCACTGCCATCTTATAATTTCCAATTTTATGAAAATTTGTTTGTACTCTTTGTATATTTTATCAAAATATTCATAAAATACAATTATTTTAGGACGAAATAACAATAACACAGAAAGTTATGATTCTGGAATACACAGTGGCGTTAGTCGTTCAATTATTTATATATTGCTGGCATAGCAACGAGCTAGCGGTTTGTGTAAGTAAACTTTGGGTATATACAAGCTATAGCTTACCAGCTTAGTAATTTGTGGTTTCAAGAAATACCCAGTCCACCCACAAGAAGGTATACCTCCTGATATTGATATTTTGAATAATAGTAATTTAACTGCGTCTCAACACATTAGTAGATTTATAAATAAAGTAACTTTAAGTTTTCACTGTAACAGGTTTATTAAAACATGTTATTTTTCATTGATTTACAACACCTACTTAAATGCTAGGCCTTGCTTGCATTATCTATTAATCAAATTTAAAATTTTTAGTATTATGTCGGCTCTTACGGGGTAAATAATTGTAACGGTATTTCTTGTTAATATTTCCCATTTAATAGAGTGGGTTTGCGGACACATTCGTGTATGGTAGTAGCTGGTGGGCAGGTGATGTCAAAACTCGTAAACTTCTACTTTTATTGGCGGGAAAAATGTCAAAACCACTTATATTCGAAGCGGGTCCATTTACAATGTTATCTGTGAATACGTTTATTGAGGTAAATATAGTTTTAAAAATACAAACACACGTTATTTTCGATAGTGTGGATAACATTAAATATTTTATATATTTATTTATTACATTATAAATATGAATATATTGTTTATTATAATGTGGGTGTAACTATATAGGTGAAGTAAATGGTTTGAGTTTCAGTTTAATCTTTCAGTATTACTTATTACTTTACAAAGACTATTTACGTTCTTGTTTTATGGATTTTCCTATTTCTACAACTTACCTTGTTAGTTTTCGGTCTAATCACACTCCATGCTAAATTAGAAGAACGAACTTATGATCATGTCATCTGCGTACTTAATAGAACGTAATTTTACACAGCATTTTTGCTACATCGTTCAAATAATAGGTGAGTTGAAAGCCCACAATTGAAGTGAAACAAGTAAAACTAACAGCCCGTATTTGCATACTGGAATCGAGGCAACTTTTTGGGACAAATCACCAATATCCTCGACGTTAGCTGTCAAAAGTTATTGCGACCTCGACCCTTGCTAATAGTTCTACGTGTTCTGGCTATTTCATATATGAACGATTATATTACAATAGATTTAATTCAAATAAAACACAATTGAAATGTTAAGATGCGGAATATATTACTCTAATTATTTGAAATTTAATTTAGGCATCGCAGATTTGAGAATCTCTTACAATAGATTTGAAAACACTTTCTGTGCACTCGTGACAGCTGCTACAAAGCATTCGAAAAATCGTTATATTTAATTAAAAAAACAATTATATATTTCGTGTTTTAAATCGTTGTGTTTTAAACAAATGTATTCTATCCCCTAATAGTTTACGACATACAATACTTATTTAGTGTTTATTTATTAAATGTTTTAGACAATTTTATTATTAATTCTATATGTCTTATTAACTACGGTTTGTTACTTTTGAACACTGAAAACCTTAATTTGGGACGTTTTGTTTGAATATAATTCAAAGAATGGATAACCATACAATTTTAATCATTGTAGCAGTATATGGCTAACCAACACCAACATATTTTTCAATTCGAACAAGTAGTGTCGGAAATTAGCGCGTATAAACTAACAAATAAAGTCTTCAGGGTTATATATTAGTATATCACTATAAAGTAATATAATTAAATTATTTTTTTTGCAGATCATAAAAGGATCTTACAGCTTCTACGCTTTGTTCTCCAGAATAGGAGAGATACGCGAATAAATTTTCAATTCATTAATATATTTTATTGTATTTAAAAAATATAACACATGAGACGTTAAAATCAAAGTCATATTAGAATGAAAGGACAAGCACTAAATGACAAATCCCAATAAAATTTATTAGTTTCGGCCGCCGGAAACCTTTTCCAGATATGAATTGACTTCCGGAGGATCCCTTTTTCCTAATTCGAGGATAAATTGACACACTGGCCTCATAAATTTTACATCAAGCTTCATGGTGTAGATAATTTTGTAGGGTTGTTGGTGTAGCACCCTTTTAAGTGAGGTACTGAAGGAAAAGACAACGAGTTTCCTTTAAAATATTTTTTGCTCTTACCACTAAACTTTTTTATGATAGAGGAGACAGACAAGCGAGGGAAATACCCCAACTATTTCTAAATAATATACAGTGTCGACTTATTTTTTGGCTCTGCATATAAAAAAAAGTCACAAGACCGAAACGGGATTAAACTTCATGGATTTTCCATATCGACGATGGTTCGGAACCAGGCGCAAGTTTAATATACCTACCACCAATTTAAAATTTACAAAATAACGTCCAAAATTTTCCAGAAAACGATTAAATGGTCTCGGTAGAGATTTAAATTATTGGCCTAAAGTATGGCTATTACATTGCTACCATTATGCGCACGGGTCTATCAAAATATAAGGCTTTCGAGGCTGTTAGGCAATACAGGCAAAGCATCTTGGATTCTCAAGCTGTTCAGGCGTGCGACGAGTAATATAACCGCTATGATAATAAATTTGCCTATATATAAGTAGTATTGATATTAGAATGTTAAAAGAGATTGTACATCTGTGGTCTGGAATACAGCGAATAAACGGCATTTCGTTTTGAATCCTCGGCAATGCTATCTCTAGTTCTGAACTAAGTCTAGAACTTAGCTTATTGATATACATTTTAAACGAAACATTGTCATTTCACGTATGTGTACATGAAGAACTTCTTCTTCATAGGTTGAATAAAGGAGTTTCAGACTAATAGTTAAAGGATTATGACATCGCTTTTAAGTGGAGTATGCATCTCGTTTCCAGTCAGTAAATTTTCGAAAGTCTCAAACTAAAATAGGTCAACAATTATCTTACTCATATGTTGTAAGGGTGAACTGTTTCACATAACATTAAGGGTATCCCATGCTTGCTTTTTTCCTCTGTCAGAACACGAAATATCTACTTCGTTATTTTCAATAAATATGGAGTATTATCACCCCAGTATATCACATCATCGGATAATGAAACGGGTGACAGCCCTACGGTCCCATCAACTTTGATCGGAACTGTCGTTGACAGCTACATGAGATCAAATAGAGGATTATGGCGCGCCTGTTTTGTAGATAACAGAATTTCCTGTACAAAGTATTCGCTTAGTAGAGATAATTAACACCTAAAGATTTGAGCCTTATTTATTTAATTATAGTATATCTTAAAAACGTTTTTTTTAAGTTTTCCAAGTTTTCTTTTAATTTAAAAATCGAAAAAAAATTGAAAAAATGTTCGACTCGGGCAGGACTTGAACCGGTATCGTCAGCGTTCCGTGCTGTTGCTCTGACCTCTCTTTCAATTTATTTTCGATTTTTAAATTGTATAGTGCCTTCATGTGCAATTACATGTAAAAAATAATAAAGTTTTCTCCAGTAATATCAAGAGTTTTTATTGGACAGTTAGATTTTATTTGTCTGATAAGGTTTGCCCCATATAGGGGGTAAATTATTTTATTTTTTAATGAAAGAGGAGCACAAACGTAGTCATATGTTCACTTGACGTTAGATGAAATACCCCAGCCTAAAGCATCTAAACAAGATGCTCTGTCGATCTATTTGAGTTTGGATATACGGAAAATCATAGACTGAAACCGGAAGTTAAACGATTAAACTTCACGGCTTTTTCATCTTTGGACGATGGTTCGTGACCCGGTCGGAAATTCGATGTATGGATTTAGCAGATAGGATGTATAGAGTTATTAAGACATGAATCGTAAATGAATTCAGTGGATATCGAACGCACGCTATCTTTAGACTAACGAATAGTTGACAATCGCCTAACAATTCGTTTTGGCAAACTTTTGCGACAGAATCAGGTCAATTTTCATGGCTCATTTGCTTGTACTTTTAGAAATAAGCTTATTCACAAAGTTTGCAAAGTTTTCGGAAACAAAAGTGTTAGTAAGTCTTAGCTATCGTTGTTGGTATAAACAATGGACGTGTAGAAATAGAACAATTAATGTTTTGTCTAAATAGATATAACCTTCAAAGTTAAGATATCACAAAGTAAAATAAGTAAAGAAGGCGTCTTAAATAACTAATAGACGTCCTAGGTTTTTTTTATCTTGCACAAAACAGTATATAAAAAAAAAACTATATATAAAAAGTAAACAATCTAATAGTATTATATAATCTACAAATAACTAGCATAAAACGACCTAATCATTGCCTTGCTAGATTTTTTACCAGTTTACAGTGCGTGTCTTCATCTAACTCGTTCAGAAACAAGGGCAATAGAAAAGCACGTGTGCGCTTTCCGTCAGTATTGTTATATGGGGACAGAACATATCTAGGCAAATAATGGAGGGGTCTTAAATTATCTGGCCTTCAGGTTTGACTCAACAATACATTAATGATTGAAGTCACACCTACTTGTCTGATAAAACAAACAGGATTTTTCACATTTAAAAAATCCCTATTATTACAACAGTTTGTAACCCGAAACTCTCCTTCTTACACCCTCTTTGATGTTGTAAATAATGAAGCCCTTTAATTTAATTTGTTAACATTAATTAAAGCAAATACGATGTATTTCAACAACGCGATCGGCGTCTACGGAATTTGTACGTTTCAATTATTGCGAATCCAATTGGGCGGACTAATTGAAAGTAAATTAAATTAAAGATAATTTCAAATTACTAGCTTCAAGTAAGAGTCAAAATAATATTAACAATGCATGTTTCATGTTATCTAGCAATATTGCACAATTCTAAACAACCATAATGAAATGTAAATCCTACCACCAACCCAAGTATCTTACAGACTTTTTCAATGTAAAGACAGACTTTTAATTTTATTTATCATATCTATACTAATATATAAAGCTGAAGAGTTCGTTCGTTTGTCTGAACACGCTAATCTCAGGAACTACTGGTTCGAATTGAATAATTCTTTTTGTGTTGGTTAAAGCATTTATCGAGGAAGGCTAATAATATTACGCGCTTTGATTAATTGGAGCGAAGAAAAAGCTGTTACCCAGCGAACGACGCGTGGGTAACAGCTTAAATTTAGAGTTGAATGGGAGGTTTGCAAAAACAGATTTCGATGCCCAAAATAACTGTTCTGCGTGGAAGAAGTCGCTGAGACAGTTATTTAATAATAATCTATAATATAATAAATTACAAGCATAGAGTAAGAGTCAAAACACTTTGAACAATGCGTGTTTCCATCTCAGATATTAAAATATGGACAAAATCGTCACATCTCACAATATTGCACAATTCTAAACAAATATCAAATAGAAATCTACCACCGACCCAAGTATAGTCAAATGTTAGAGACTTTTTCAATGTAACGACACAATATTAATTGTATTTATTATACCAACATGTTTTAACTAAATATGAATTTATTAGAAACATGTTATCAGGTGGAGATCGAACGACCCATTGATTTCTATAAGCACATAGCTAAGACCATCAAGCCCGTCTAAAATATCTAACTATAATGAGGCTCTATATATATTATGACTAGCTGGTATGCTCGCGACTTCATCCGCATGAAATAGTTATTTTATACGACGTCGGTCGCGTCCCTTTCCGTCGTTCTTGCGGGATAATCTTAAAAGATGGAAATATAGCGTCGCGGACTTTTTTTAGATCATTTAAAGAGGAATCATTCTTTCATACGTATTTTTTTTGGGTATCTTGCAGCGTGCAGCGTACGCCTCGGAAACCCATAATGATGAATAATTTTCCCAATTTTTGTCACAATTCTCGCTGTATCTTCGCTCCCATTAGTCACACCGATGTATTAGTTAGCCCCCCGGTAAATGCTCTAACCAAAATAATTTTTCAATTCGAACCCATAGTTCCTGAGATTAGCGCATTCAAACAAACAAACCAACTCTTCAGCTTTACATAAATCTATACTAGTATAAATCAACTTAGGTTATTAATTACTAATAAACATACGTACATACATAATTATTAATAAAATTAAATTATAATTATTTACTTCAATGACCAGAAGTTATGCGTCTACTTGATCTGTGATTAATTTGTTGGAAAATATTTCACCACCATATTATCCCATCCCCTAAGTACACGAACTAATAGTTTACTTACCTTATGTAAATATGGCATCTGTTGCCTATATCCATTATCCCATACGTCACCGCTATATTTATAGGTAAACAACCTCAATTTATCTTTGTCTCTTAGACCTAAAGTAGATTCATGGTAGTAGTAGGGTGTAAAGTTTGAATCCTGGATCGAGTGAAACGTATTTGTTTTTTTTTTTCAGGAAATTCAAATAGACACGAGAGCTCAGCTCCTTACCTCCGAATTATGGTTTTGGGAACTATGAACTTTACTCCGATACGAAGTGCAGTCAAGTAAACCAAGGTATTTTTCCACCTTTGTACTTTTGAAATATAGAAGTAAGTTTGTCGGTTATGTCTTAAGCTTCAGCTTAGATATAGTAGTAGACAATAAAATAAGACATTCGATGCCATTTTGTAAAGCTGTTTGGGATTGAAAGCTGTTCGTCTATCGTAAATAAGAAATGGTTACACGTATTGCCATCACGATTTGTATAGCTTGAAAATAGAAAACGTGGAATAAATATAGAATTGAAATTCTTTTTCCGATACTTATCTTAAATTTTGTAGTCATCCTATACCACTTAAGTTTATATTAACAGATAAAAAATAAAAAGGTATATCTTATATTATCTCACTCTCTATTTAATTACGTTTTTAAACATTTACATAACTCACTAAACTTAGATCACATTTAAGGTACAGTTTAGACCGCGTAAAATAAATAAGTCTTAATAACTTGAAGTAATAAATACTTATGTTAAGTACGTCATCGATATTAATGGTAAAAAGGTAAAAATATAGAAAAGATAGAGCGTTAGTTATAATTAATGTTAGGAGGAAATTGAATTTAAAAGGTTTTACAGTTGCTATAGCAAAAAATGTACTATATCGCTACCTGCGTTTGTCTCTGAATTTAAAATGTTATTAATAAAAGTGACGCGGGATTTTGCTATTGCTACATTTTCAGCTCAAATTATGTTTCAAATGAATAACCGCTTGAAAATTATTAGTACCAAGTAATAATAATACGGGTTGCATTCTAGTCATGCCGGCGGAAATAAAAACTGCAATTTTAACGTCGTGCTTTTTTGATATAATGCGATAGTTAGGGAATAGTGATGTACGGATTGATTTATTAAAGGGGCCGTTGTATGTGATTTAATACAATATTAATTTATTGCGATATAGTACAAAAACATGGGAATTCTATCAAGTATCTTTTCTTCTTTCCATTTACGAATTTTTGATCAGGTATGATTCGATGGTAGTATCAAACATTATTTACCCATTACAATAAAAGTTTATAACATCGCTAAATTAGTTTTCACATTTTAAATTGCGTTATAAGTTCTATTGCAGTCTTATTGACAGATAAATCAAACACCATTTTAGAATTTACAATTAATAAATTGTGTTATAACTTTACAGTATTTACAAGGAATGAATTAAAATTACGGTACTTATCATGCTAATTTGTCCATACATTTGTATACAACATTTAAAGTTAACACCAAATCTTATACTAGACAGAATTACTTCATACGGCGGTAAATTATTGTACACACCTATCTAAATAAATTGTTGAACGGGACATGAAAGAAAACTTTTATTAGAAATTTCATATAAATTAAATACATAGTTATTTCAATTTTGAATTGTCTCGTTAATTCAGTGGTTAGTGTCGCCGACTGCGAAAGCATTTTTGAACGAGATAAAATTTAGAAGACGGAGTTTGTAACCCCGACCCATCCTTTGCTTCAAAGAGGATCATGCCGAAGTTACGTTTTCACCAGTAATTAAGTGGTGGTAGCCGTTACAGCCAGCCAACCCACACTGGAGCAACGTCTTAGCCCTTAAAACCCCCGATTTCAGACAAGTTAAAATAATTAATACTTTTTATGTTACTTTTTGGTCTTAGACAAAAACAACAGTCGGCATTCCTCTTGCTTTACACGAGAAAATACGATCTAGATATAGCTTTCTACTAAAGTTATTGGATTACCGCCGTAATTAAATAAAAAATCGTTTTTAACATCGTAAATCTATTTTGTCATTAATTTTCTGCGCTACTTACCTAAAAAAAAATTGGCAATTTTAAATGTTGTCATGTAAATAATTAACTAAAAATCGAACACACCTTCAAACTAATTAGAAATATTTACAGTTCATAGATTATTAATAAAATAAGTTAACACAACACTAGCGAAATAGTAATCGATATTTACAAACCCTGAATACTACTTAATCGGAACCACTAAACATAAGAATTCAACATTCATTGAAAATACTACAAGTACAATATTTCATTGTTTAGAAATTTATCCGTTTTTTGTTCAAAATTTTTTTTTAAAAGTATAACGAATTTTTACAAAAGTTACATCTAAGTAAAGGAATACACGTTCTTATATTATGTACTAGTAACAAGGTCCAGAGAGAACATTTTCAACATAATTAACTCGTAAAAAGAACTCAAACACATTAAAGCTCTTTTCAAAAACGCTATAGTTCAAAGCATATCGACAGAAGGTGATATACCCCAGCTACATAACATCTAAACGAGATGTTTCGGCGTTCGACGTCCAAAAAACTACATACTGAAATCAAAATATGTTACACAACCTCCCATTTCAATAAAGCACTTTAACGTTTTATTTAAATGTGCACTACTCGCGTAAACTACAGACAGTATACAACGTAACGTATTTAAGTAAAATACGGGAAATTACTTATTTACAATTTATTTTTACGGCCTGACGTTTCAGATGCTTTATTATTCTTTACATGTTTTAAACGGTTAAAAGTGTTTTCTTTAAACACCCATTTCATAAATGTTTTTAGACAGTCTAACATATTTCAGAAAAAATCTATTTTTATTATAGAAACATGTTGGGCATTTAATTTGTATTTATAGCTATAAGATAAAATTGTTCACACTTAACTAGGTTTAGAATTACTAGCAACAAAACGATAGCGCCTGAAAAGAGCCTACGAATATTAATCGGTGGAAATTAAAACAAGTCAGACTATAGAATCGTTAAGCTTATCCGATTTAGACAATAAAGGTACACTGCTGTAATCCTTCAAGTTCTGGTTTCCCTTCCTCGTGCCGTTGTCAAAGGAATTGGCGGCTCCCAATTTAGGAATCCAATTGTTGTTACCTATCTTATTAGAGATGTGATTTATCGAATTGATTTGTGCGTCCTTCAGCTTGACTTTCGGCTGGCCGTTCTGATTGTGGCTCAGTGAGTTAACATTGAGTGATATGGAATTAGTGACGCTTAGCTTATCGTCGTCGGTGTGGTCTCCGTTCGCTACGGGCTCGGTGGGGTCGGATAGCTGCCTTTGCATTTTGACAACTTGGAGCAGTGGTTGCGCCTCCCTCTCCAGCTTCACCAGGTCTGGCTTCGGGTGGAAGACGCCGGAGCCTCGCCTGCTGGATGACCTTGAAGTGTTTTCTAGTCGCTGTTTGAATGGTGTTAGGTGAGAGAGCGAGCCACTGTTGTACAACTGGTTTTGCAGCTTTAGCAACGGTTTTTCTTTTGGCGCGTTCGGGTCGTAGATTTCGCCCAGCAACCAGTATGTGACTAGAACTCCTTTCCCCTAAAAATATACATTATATTAATAATAATGTATGTTTGGGTTAAACTGCTATGTTACTGAAATAATTTTGAGACGGCAGCGGTCTTAGAAGAATAACATGTAAAATAGAATATACAAAAATTATAGCGGGTTAGAGCTATATTTAGGAGAAGAATGTGGGTGTGGCGCAGACGCGTTACTGTTTCCGTTTTGATAACGTTATATCTAGTGACAACTGTTTCGGGATTCAAACCCGGGACCACAAACATTATTGCAATCCATATATGTTAACTAGAAACTAATGTTCTGTGTATTATAATGGAATAAATTGTAAATAGATTCTTGAATAAGGAGGCAATAATTTTCGTGAAGACATCTCGCGAAATGATATTTATTCAAGTCAAGTATTGATTCCTATCTTTCGTTCATATTTTCTATGCTAATGAGCAGGCAAAAAACAATTACTTCGAGAAATAGGCATAGGGAAAGAGAATTTACATTTTATTGGCATTAAACGTTCTTTACTTTACCAAACGGAATTTCTACGTTTTCTGTCGAGGCAACGAAGACAAATCTAATGAATAGCTTTTTCTTTTTATGTTAACGTTTCGGATGCCTCGTAGCGGCCGTAGACGTAGTACTGTATAGACGTAGTGTGTATGTTCCCAAATATATAACATCGCAATAATATATACGCTATCGAACTTTTGACTTTGGATATTCGGATATCCACAGATTGAAAACGAAACGCGATTAAACTTCACGGCTTTTAACATCTGCACGGTCGCGTTGGTTCGTGGCTTGTACGGAATTTTTCATAATTAAATATTTCCGAACGACAAAATATTTAAAAAAAAAATTTTTTTAGAAACTCGTTGAACGCGGTGGGAATCGAACCCAAGACGACCAAAGAGCACTACTATAACCTAAAAATTTGCAATTGAGATAAATAAAAATAAATTAATTCCATTCAGCCATTGCTCAGTTATACGTGTCTAAACAATTCTGTTGTATTTTAAATGAAAATGAAGTAGTGTAGTTTACTTTTGAAGTTGACAGATGACATATCAGCATATATGCAGATCATTAACACCACTGTGTTATAAAAAGTATAAAAAGAAAGGGAAGGAAGTGAACGCAATTATTATTTAATTATAAATCCTGTAATAAATTGTCTTATATATTTATGATATACCTTCATAGCAACTTCCCCCCCTGCACTCCAACTTGAAAGTCCCAAAAGTGTCAAGCAAGGCTTTAGTCGTCGGTGACACGTGAATCTTCAAGGCTTCACCATTTGACTCCATCCGCGAAGCCGTGTTCACCGTATCTCCGAACAGACAGTACCTGGGCATTTTCAAACCCACCACGCCAGCTACACACGGACCTAGAGAATAGACATTACTTTAAAAAGAAGCTGGAAATGCATTTTAAATATCGGTATTTGATTTTCCACCATGATTGTATCTTATCAAACAGTAGATCAAAGGGAAGTGAAATAAAACATGTTTTTAATGTATATTTTGAATTTCAACTTCAATAAAGTTTTTTTTACCAACTTTTATAATACTACTTAAAAAACATACTTAAAAAAGAAGAGTATTTTTTAACTTCAATTCGATATATTATGTTGTCATTAATTAAGTAATATATACTCATCATACAATAGAATCGAATAAGTCGACTTGAATAGTTTAATTAAATGTTAAAATTTTGTAATTGTAAATAAATGTTCAAAAAAATTGTTTTTAATTTTATTTTTAATTAAGTAAAAATATTTAACTCTAAGATTATAATTAAATTCAAACCCAGAAGCGGTAACACAAAGTATATTCATTATGCATAGACAAATTTGCATGTAAGCTTTGATATGAAGACTTCATTTTCAGCATACAGATTCATAAATAATGACATCTCCGAAGAAACGTTAGCATCCCAAGCGAAGTGTAAGAAACTAGTTCTGGTACCATTTGATATACTGATTAATCTAACCATAAGTAATCTGGGGCATGGGGCAAAAACTATGTCCTTTTCACTTGTTCGCATCTAATAATCGCTTAAGTTTGTTATTTAAGGCCAAAGTGCAGTTAGAAGCATTATGTGAGTGATACTATTACTGAGTGTATACTATTAGATGAGTTGACATTTTATTTACTCTTTTTATTTATTATTTATATAATAATTCATTTAGTTAATAGTTATTGCATTAATGTTATAAATATTATTTTTTTTTTAATTTAATAAACCAGACTTTATAATTTAAAAATCGAAAATAAATTGAAAACATTTTTCGAAACGGGTATCACTTGAACCGGCATCGTCAGCGTTCCGTGCTGTTGCTCTACCAATTGACTCGGTAGCTCAATTTCAGCCTTTTTAATTTATTTTCGTCTTTTAAATTATAAAGTACCTTCATGTGCTGTGAAAAATAGTTTAAAAGTTTTCAAAACCAGACTTTGTGCAATATTTAAAAAAAAGAACTTATTATGAAAGAATTCGAGAAATTATTGAATTAAAATAATTCAATAGTGATTGGCCATGCACATGACACTCGACAAACAAAGTAAAATGCATTGCAAAATTCCGGGAACGAGTCAAAATATTTCTCGTACACGTAATAGGTTCTCGGCGAACGTGAAATATTTCTGAAAACGTAGTGAGTGTCACTGAAACTGGAATTTACGCTGTTCTCGAATTCATGCTCGATAATTTTACACTAGAACCACTTCACAACTCATCGCCTATTTATTTCGAAGAGCTTTGCAATGCTCGAAATTAATTTTCTCGTTAGCAATATATTCTTCCACCTTGTATAAATGTAAATACTTCACTTAAGCATTAAGTTGAACGTTGAGCAGTATTTAATAAACTGGACAAGTTCCGTACCATAAACTAGGTACAAAAATTTCATAATGTAAGCTTTTTTTATTATTTTAAATTGCCTACTTTAGCATTTATGATATCGAGCAAAATTTACGTTTCATCGCGTATGTGCGGTTTTCCTCTAAATATAGGGTTATTATTATTATAGCAACAGAAATAGCACAAGCGGGAAAAATTTTAAAAGGTTATTTAATCAATTTTACGCAGATTTTGTTTAGCTTAGACAAGTGTACATTTAATTGTAGTGGCTACGCAATTCTTTTGAAAAACTAAGAAAATAGTTTAGAATGGGTACCTACAATTTTAAATTGCCACATATATTTAGTATTGTACGATTATTAAGTATGTTGGTTAAAAAAAAAAAAAATTGCATTTAATCAATTTCAGATTTTTTTATTAGGTATAATTTAAAAATTGACAAACGACCTACAAAAGACATTTCACAAACTTACCAGAATGCAATCCGATCCTCAGCTTTAGCTGATCCTGGGGTCTATGCCTGATCTTGAAGCGCCTGACCGCATCCAGCAATGCCAGCGCCATTCTGGCCACCTCGCAGGCGTGGCGTGTTCCATTCCGTTCTGGCAACCCTGACACGACCATGTACGCATCTCCTATCGTCTCTACCTGATGGTAGATATCATTTACTTATATGTCAATTATGTAACCTTTACAATGCAATATATGAATTAAAAATCAATTAGTAAATAAATTAGATTAATAAAATGAATAAAATATTTTAAATAAAATTACGACACGGGCAGGAGTTGAACCGGCGTCCACAACGATCCGTTCTGCTACTGTTCAATTTATATTCAATTTTTAATTGCTATAGTGCCATCGTGTCATGTGAAAAATATTAAAGTTTTTAATACAGTAAATATTTTTTCCACATATTACAGCACGGTAAAAACATTTTTGAATACCACCTCTTTATACCTTCATTCATTCTTCTACTTATACCTTCATTAAGAATCTATTAAAATAAAGTAATGGCCACGTGGTCGTGGGTTCAAGTCCCGCCTGGCTTAAATCATTTAAAAGCAGCATCGAATACTTAATATATTCTTATAGCATTTTTTTTATTTATACCATAATAATGATTAAATAACCTGCCTAATTAATTTCGTTAATAAAACGTGTATAAATCTGAAAAAGTAATTTAAAGTTAAGAACTCATGTCTATGCAAATTAACTTTCTTAAGTTATAAGCTTATAAAGTTAGATGATTATGGAAAGCATTTGTTTTGACTCGCTTTGTAAAGCGTTTTTGATTTTTTATCCCGTCAGCATTATTAAACAGCGGGCATTTTATGAGTAGCCCCAATTCAGTCATATTTTTGCCAAAAACCTAATTTCGTAACTTATATTAACAATATTATTCTAATATAAACTTCTTAAATATGAAAGTTATTTTGTGTATTACGGTAAAACGGTGCCAACGTTTTATTTTTTCAAAAGCAACACGAGTCTGTTTTCACTGTGTGGAAACTAAAAACTTTATATTGACAATGTAATTAAATTTAAATAAACCTTTTAACGCCTTAGAACTTCATTTCATTATCATCATTTCATTTTTCAGATATACATTTTATTTATAAAAACTTATAAAATCTAAATACTTTATAATTTTATAGTTTACCTTATAAACGTCGTAGTTCTCTACAATAGAGTCGAAACAAGTGTACAAGTCATTGAGAAGATCCACAACTTGCATTGGAGTAGAGGACGCGGAGAGCGCAGTGAAACCGACTATGTCAGAGAAATAAATGGTCACTTGCTCGAACGTTTCAGCCACCACAGACTGCCCGTTGATTAATTGGGACGCAACAGACCTGGTGCAAAACACTTACATTAATTGTACGATACATAAAAGTTCTGTGATTAACTCCCATATATTTAAATACTAAATAAGTATACAATTGACTATGTAAGTAAAAATTACACAAGCGTGGAATTGGTAACAATAATATTAGTGTTATTTTCATAAACAAAAACCTAATTCCAAAGGTTTTTCTGGAAAAAGGAACTGATCTATATCTACGTTTACATATTTACCAACTATTAACAAAAAAAATCTTAATTTTGTTTTCATTTGTTGGATAAAATTAGTGCTGCATAGAACTAGATGATAAGGTCAAAAATTTCAGTCCAATAATTTGTTTGAAATTAATTAAAATAAACAAAAGGCATTTTTTGTCAAGAAAATTATTCTGCCGATTGAATAAACAATTTTAACTGTTGAAAAGAAGGAATATATTACTTAAGTTATTATTAATTTATTTTTACTACGTGGTATGAATTTGTGGGGAGCCAAATCACAGGTATTAGTTAAACCGTTGAATATATATTTAATTTAAATAATACATAAACTACAGACAATGTGTGTGTGAAATCCCGATTGGGGAAACAGGGTGAACACATTTCTGAGTCCGTTTCACTGATCCGTTCTTTAACAGGGAAGTAGTAGATAATAAAAACTCAGTAGTAGGTAGATATTAAGTGATATTCGACAAGACGAAAATTTGTATCAAAACTTAGGAGCAATTACTTCAGTCGTAAGAGATTCGTGAAACCGAGTAATATAAGTCTTGACAACAAGAGCAACTTTGAATTGCGTTCGGGAGCTGGAAACTTGATTTGGGGTTAAAGGATTCACGGTTCGAGGGTTTTAGATAGGGACGTCCAAAAACTTCTTCCGTTAGTTTGCTAGACAGGTGTAGTGCTCAGGACTGATAAGTCAGACAATCGGAGGCTAATTGTATAAAATATGTGTTTTTCTTTTACCGAAGATAAAAGAGGATATAAAAAAAAATATGTTATAATTGTCGTAAAAGCTATAGATATAAAATAGAATTCAAATTTATCACTGAAACAGAAAGTATAGCTGTCTTATGTCCTACTTACTTGTAGATTTTTTTATTTTTAATAGACCCAAAAAAACCCGAAGCGTGGCATTATTATTAGCAATTTTAAACACGAAATATAATTGTATTATTAAAGTAACAAAGTTTTCGTGATCAACGTCAAGCTTAAAAGTAAATCTAACGTTGAAAATATATTAAGCAAGTATATTGCGCATTTCCAACAGTTACAAGTGTCATATTAAATAAGAGCCACTCGCGTAAAGTGCCGACAACACACTCACTTCGGCAATAACTGGTACAGCAATTCCTCGCACTTCTTCTTCTCTTCCAAGTAATCTTGTGTCCGCTCGCTAACTAATGTTTCCAAGTTGTTCGCGTATTGTTCCATACGGGATAGCAGGTTGTCGAGAATATTACTGCTTTCCTGGGATCTGAGGACAATGTTGTTACTCGTTTAGAATAATTTTGTAAGCAAACATCTTAATAGAAAATATGAGTGATCTTATTTATATAAGTTTACTTTATATTTAACACTAGTATTCAAAATATTATAACAACAATTCTTCATGACTGGAGATGGTAACTGCTGTTGTAGCACAAACTAAAAAGGTTACATACCCAATTAAAATGTATAGCTCTTGTTGGTTTAAATTAAAAGTTGCCTTTGTTCAATAAATCCTTAGTAGGTATGTTCCTATTTCATTGACGCTTTCTCCAATTTTCAAAAATACCTTTTAATTCTTTTATTTATAATTTCAAAAACTTGTGAATGAAGCTTATATTCATTTCTTTTGTTAGTATTATTATATATTTCGTTTTTAATTGTTGAATATTGAGAGTGTTTATTCAAGTATTAAAAGATTATAAAAGACGATGTAATACTATCAAAGTTACGGTACCAATTGGTATATAGACCAAATTAAAGCAATAATAACTATATCAACATTATTGATAACTAGGAACATCAGCTATACAAACTTAAACATTCTGAAACTAAGTCAAATAAAATAACTCCAGATTTAATATCGAGTTGGTAATATTGCATTTAATAGAATAAAGTTTCTCCTAGAGAAGTGCTCTTAGAGCAAAATCACTTCGGAACTCTCGAGTGCTTCAGTTGGTAATTGTAGTGTCGGAAATAGCTAGTCCTATATATTGACTTAGACTTTGTGTTATTTGTAGAATTGAAAATTACATTTGTGCCAACTCCTTGAGAAATAATATTGATTACTAGATTTGACTCGTTGGTCTTGTGTTACTTGATTTTATTGTTTTTCGAGCGTTTCGAGAGTTTTATAATTTGAATTCTATATCTCTATTTGTCACACCTCTTCTGTGTTATAAGTAATAATTTTTCTGTAGAGTAACAAAAGTCCATGTGTGTATTTTACGTCTATGACTATAAAAACCAGTACTCCCTAATTTTTTCTAAATATAATTAAACAATAAGAAAAAATATTTATAGTAAAAAAAATATCAAAGTAAATTATCTATACTAATATAATAAAACTGAGAAACTGAGGTTGATTTGAATTAAACAATTATTTTTAGCGAAAACACGAGAAAAATGTGGAAAAAAACGAGAGATTCGTCTTGAGTTTCCTTAGTGTTGCGAAAACGAACACAAAAAAATGTTTGAATGAATTTTTCTTACTCAATTAATTTAAAACAATGCCTGGGATACTATATGTCTGTCATTAAATATTAACTCACTTTATGGGAATCAAATTTCGTCGAAAAATTTGGCACAAAACCGTTCGTTAGGTCAGCTTGTATTGTATAAAAATAAAAACAACTCACTTATTGAGCCTCCGTATAGCATGTTTCAAGTGGGCGAAGTCCGGCCTCTCAGCGGGGTCCTCGGCCCAGCACCGTCGCATCAGCTCGGTTGCATCTTCAGCCTCACACGATCTGTGATGTGTCGTGTTCGGTCGGAACCCAGCACTTCTGACCGCTTCGATTATTTCTGAATAAAATAAATCACTTTTAAGTAAAATGCATCTTTATATTCTATTTTATCACATAAATAATATTACTATTCTATTATATTCTAATAATAGGTGTTTTGTGCAAAATTATCGCCTTCCTTTATTCCAAAATATCAAAGAAGCGCATCGTTTATGCTTAAGTTTTCACAGCCTAGAACTACGGGGTATTTGTAACTCTGTTTATAAGGAGGTTAAATATTAATACATTTTTCTTTAAGCCACTTTTTTATGATAGATTAGATTTCAAGATCACCCCTTTCACTTGAAAAGGGACTTATATAATTTAAGATGTCACATTGTTACGAATTTACGAGTATTGTTACTACATTTCTAATTACTATTGTGTTATGTTACACTTATTACTAACTGAACTTTTAACAAAAACTTGACGATAGAAGGAGTGGCGGCGAGTTTTTTGCCAATTCTTCTCGTTTGTAGAACAAATCCGCTCTTGATTTGGGTATTTGTAGTAAATGTAAATTTTCAGCTTTAAATTGCGATTGCTAATTTAACCTACATGAATAAATGTTTTTTTTTTGGGATGGGTATGCGTACAGTTATATTCTTATGTTCCGTTGTTGCCTGTGCTGTGATGTATGTTCGCATTGCTAAGCAACTTTATTTTGAAACAAATATGGATGCGATGCTATAATTAACATTCACAAAGAGATATAATAAGTTTATGTTTCATATTCCCAGATGATTCAAATAAACCGTAAACCTATTCTTAAGAACATAGTAGCAAACAGATTCAGATGATAGAATCGTGGAAAATATGCTCGCGACTGTGAAACATTACATTTTATTTTATTACTCATAAACCCTCTAATGTTGTTCATTCTTCCCTATCTATGGCGAACAGGAATCCTCGCGGCCTTTGAGCTACAAAAGAATTCCTTCGCCATAAACATTTTAAGAACTCGCAGCGACTCTTTCGTAAATATGTTTTTCTATCATTATTTATGAGATTAGAATTCCTGCCTTCTGTGCCTAGTTGGCTAAATTACGTTCGAGACTGTGGAGAACTGAGCATCATTACTTTGCAAGGATAAAAAACACGAACAAGCGAGTTTATTAAACATATGAAAGTATCGTACATAAACCTAAACTATTTTTTATCCGTTTTATATGCGAAATATATAAGTTACATTATTTTCGATTTATTACAACTATGCCTGATGTTTCGGGTATATTTCTAGTTCTGCACCATTAACCGTGTTTAATTGAATAGATTTAACTTTTTAAATGAAATCTTTGTCATTTCGCATGTAATTTAACAGTTAAGTTTTATTTTCTTTTACCGACAGTTAAATTTTACTTTAATTTGTCTAATTGATTTTTAAATAACTGAATAGATACATTTTCTAAAAACGATCAGAGCATAAGTAGTAATCAGATATAGTCAACGTAATTTTAATTAATTTTTTTTTGTATGTAACAAAATCAAAGACATTCCCTATTTTTTTCAGATTGAGAAAAACGAAAAGTCGCGTAATAACGTCACATACATTAGAAGTTTTACCTTCGACCTTACTTTTCTAATATTCAACCCTGTGAGCTGACTCTTTCGGAATTTTATACATAAACTCTCTTGTATGATAGTTGTAGACTTTGCCAGATTTCCAAGGAGGCTGTGACCTTTGGCTTTAATAGTATTCGGAATTGAATTTGAATTCTTGGGAAGCATAATAGTTGTCTGTAGCAGGGAAAACAGGACGGGATATATAAGAAAAATAGTAACTTTATAAATTAACGATTTTAGATGAATATATCAAAAGGTTAAAAAAATCGAGAATGGCGTGTAGATTACGGTAGCACAGAACGTTGTGGATACATGTTCAAATCCTGTACGTGTCTCAATCTAAAATCGATTTATACATTACATAGTGCCACCATGTGCAATAACATTTTAAAAAATATTAAAGTCAAACGTTAAACTCTGTAATTTCATCTGTAATGATTTTTTTAAGACATGAAAGCATAAGAAATTGTACACTAACAATAAATACGCGAAATGTATAAGTTAAAATATTTTTAATTTATTATAACTAAATCCCGTCGTTTTTGATATATTTCGCATTTTACACGTTAAAAATGTTTTATTAAAACGAATTCGTAGCTTTAATAAAAAACGAATAAACTGATGTTATAAACAATCTTATACACGCGATAGCCTGAAATTGTGTTATTACACAATTGAATTTAATCAAGTGCCTCGTAAGTGCTAATTAAGCTATTCCAATGACAGAGTGGTAGATCAAAGTTGGCTTGATTAGTAAGCGCGGCGGAATTGCTGCATTGAAAGCTATACGCCTCAGACACGAGGATATAACGTCATATGTGACAAGTATATTGCCTGAATGGATAAGACTGCCTCATTTTAGTGGTTTACTAATATATTATATAGTGACCACGGGTCGGAGGAAATAATAATTCAGTTTTAGAGATTACTATAGAAAGAGAAATATCCTAATATATTTAAACATATAACGAACAAATGTTGACTGTGTACATGTAGTAATACAGAGACTGAATCCATAAGATACACGGGGATACACCTTTTGAGAACGTGAAGCGTGTCCCGGATGAAATTTTGTTGTTTCTACCAGTTATTTATTATCTGGAAGTTCTATCCTTAACAAGTAACGAAAATTAAATTTTTAGCTACTTGTTTTAAAGTGAACCCGTTAATTACTACCAC
Source organism: Leptosia nina (assembly GCA_963661955.1). Classification (NCBI taxonomy): domain Eukaryota; kingdom Metazoa; phylum Arthropoda; class Insecta; order Lepidoptera; family Pieridae; genus Leptosia; species Leptosia nina. The sequence continues at coordinate 956,107 of CAVLEF010000007.1, forward strand.
TGTACCAACCGACCTTTAAAATATATCGAAATTATATATTTATAGTAATAATGTGTTTTGATAAGACAAAAAAATCTTAAAATGAACTGTAATCTTTACTGTCAAGGTTTTAAGTTTCTCACGAGAAAACAAAACCTCTCCCACACATATATGTTTCATGACGCGATATTTATCTTTGTAAAATTTCACATACGTGCATGTTTAGAGTTTACTTTTGTTTTCCAAAGTTTTTGCTATAAGATCGTAAAGTTTCATAATGCGTGAAAAGTGAAGTTTATGAGGCACATATATTTTTTAAATTATTTTCTTAGTGATTTGCCTCTTCTTCCTTGGTCAGAAGCGACCTGGATTACTAATTTTTTTATATCAATAATAGTAATAATGCTATCTTATATTACTTATTATTAAAATGTTGTCTAGAATTAATAGTTGTTATTGACTTTGTGGAACTACTTAAGAAATATGGGTTGTATTTTGACGTTACTTATTTGGGGGGTAACGTCAAAATTCAAGTCAAACTATTGTATTCATCACCAGCCACACTATTATGTCTGTTTAATTCGATCTAATAGCAACATCCCGAAATGATTAAATGTTTTTTCGGGTTTCGAACCAGCTCAACGCAATAGTTTAATTATTGATGTTTTTTTTTTAATAAAGGAGGACAGACAAGCATGGGGTTTTCTCTGAAACCGAAACGTGATTAAACTTCACGGCTTTTTCATCTGTGGATGGTGATTCGTGACCCGGACGGAAATTCGATATTCCTACCACCCATTTATTATCCAAATTTCGACACAAAGTCCAAAATGTAAAAAATGATAAATTTATTAAAAAAAATATTTGACCTGGTGGGGATCGAACCCACGACCCATTGATTATTAGCCGTACATATTAAAAAAAAAACACTTTAACGGTTTAAAACGCGATTTATTAGTTAAACTTATTTGAAAATTATTTTTAACTTCGGCCCCACATTTCGGATGCTTTGCAGCAGCCGTGGTCATGGGGAGACCGTACATTGCTACCGTTACACAAACGAGCGCGTTACTATTATATATACTTTATTTTGAATAACTCACCTTTGGGTGACATTTCAATGCCAGGGCCTAGCCAGAACACCCCTTGCCGATTGACTATTTCATGCATGATAATGGCGAAAGAGTAAACGTCCCCCTTCTGCGAACCCTCGGGGGGAGGATCGGGCGTCCTGAGCAATTCAGGAGCCGTCCACAGAAGACCTGGCGAAAGATTTATAGGGCATAAACTACGTCTAAGCCTATCTTAATGTTTAGTACGCATTTCATCTTACGCCTACTTTACTGAGAAATAGGGGCAGCGATTATGAAAAAGGTTGTGGATTTTAGCTGTAAACATCAAGTTTAAATCTCCAATAAAATTATTCAATGTCATTATTTCTTTGACAATATCAGAATTTCAGTTAAAGCTTACGTAAGAAGAAAGTTCTTAAATATTTAAAATTTTTACGTGTATTTGAAAGCTTAAAATAATTAAATATCCTTAAAGGATTAAATTGGTTTATAATAGTATTAAATCGTAGAACAAAACAGTGACTTAGAGTGACAGTAACAGTGAGGTTAGATTTCATCTGTTAAACAGATCTAAAGGTAGAACGTGTAATTTTAAATATTTTTGAAACAGATTGACTAGTACATCTTTTAAGTTTGTTATGTTTATCACTATTTTTATCCTTAGTATCCTCAAAACTTTAATGTTTAACCAAACTTTATTTCATAAAAGAATTATAAAAGTGCCCAATTGTGACTTTCTCAAGCAACGAACAGCTTTAATCGTAAACTCATTAATTAACTATTTAAAAAGACTTACGTGTCCAATAACTATGAGCTCGCATATCCTTTTCGGAAGTCCTCAATGCGTTGAGGCCGAAATCGGTTATTTTGAGAACGAAACGCGAATCAACAACGCAATTACTCGACTTCAATGCGCCGTGCGACCGGATGTCCGTTCCGTGAAGGTAGTGCATACCCTGAGAAAAATATTTAAAAAATAAAACAATTATGGCTTGCTAAGTATGTATTTGACCTAAAAATTATGTAGAATATCTTTAATTTGCAGCGCCCTGCTGTGCTACCTGCGTTTTGTACGGTCAGCTCTATGATTCTTGTGTTTATTTAAATAAGTATTAAATTTACGTTATTACACAATACCCCTTCGATAGTAAAGGTCGAGTTGTAATAATTAATATAAATCTATATAAGCCACCAGCTTAAGGGTATTTTAATGATACGAAGTTTAGGTAATCTACACTTGCATGATGAAGTATGGAACTATAATGAAAATAATGTACATTCTAACAAAGAGTGACAAATCGATGACACTCTTTTTATATAAATTTTGAATAATGATATTCAACTTTATATTCTAATATGTTAATTATATTTAAAAAATATTAGGACTTCTCTATTTCCTAGAGAAGTCCTAGGACAGGATATTTTGTGATAAATCACAATTAGGGCTCGTAAAATTTTCGAAATTACACTATCGCCGCTTCCATCAACCGACTTCAAACTTAAATTAAATAAATTCTTAATGCAGTTCAAGAGGACAAAAACAGATATTTCTTATAATATATAAGTGTGAAAACAAATGCAAAGTTTCCACAGGCCCTTATTTCCAATTTAATTTTATTCAGCTCAACAAATCTCATGCAGAAATGTTTCCGCCCCAACAATACCTGTTGATGAATAGCTAAATTGGTTTCGTTTTTACGCTTGAATAACAAAATATATGGTTGAAAGAACAATCTAGCTATTAATTTTGGTGCATCAAATGTTATGTCACAGTAGACAGGAAATAGGGGTCTAAACCTTTTTTTTAAATAGCCAATCTATTCCAATACTAAAGAGCCTACTTTTTACGCATTCTTAATTAATTAGGAAATCACAAATGTTACGCTATTCATATATACTCGCAGGATCGTAACCCAAGACCTAATCTGAATTTTTTTGGTTTTTTTTTTGGGGGGTTTCGCCCTTTTTCTTTTTTTTTTTTTTTTTTTTTTTTTTTTTTTTTTTTTTTTTTTTTTTTTTTTTTTTTTTTTTTTTTTTTTTTTTTTTTTTAAATAAAATGTTGTTCTTGACAAGTTTTTCCCCTTATAATTAAAATAGTTCGATTCGATCAGTTGCTTCTAGGGTAGTAACAAATTGTGCCATTTACATATTTATTTTTAACTGTCTTTAAGTATTGTTTTTTAAGTGTTAAGGTTGAAATAACATTGCACGAGAGGTGCGTGACAATATGACGATGACGTGTAGGACAAGATAGGTCAATAGAGTGCAACAGCACGGAACGCAATGCATGCTAGTTCAAGTCATGCCCGTGTCGTAATTTTTTTTCAGTCTAAAATCGATTTTTATTTAATTTAATGGAATAATAACATGTAAAAAATATTAATTGTTTCAAAAGTATTTTTTCCTTTTACTTTTAATTCTGTGTATTTTTATTAAATGTAATAATACCCACCCTCACAATATCGTGCATCAAACTGACTTTGAACATCCAGTCTAGCTTTATAGTATCATTTTCTAGAATATCCTGCAGCGAGCCTTTCGGGCAGTACTCAGTCAGCAGACAGCAGTGCGGTGGGTCGACGCACGCGCCATAAAACCTCGCCAAGTGATCGTGTTCCAAATCTTTCATCTTTTTAAGCTCCAAAAGCAAAGGACGAGTTAGATCGATGCGTTGCTTATCGACCTTCTTGATAGCGACGCGGCAGCCCTTATAGAAAGCGCAGGGCGCGTAAATTTGTCGATCGCCAGCCAACGACATGCCCTCGTCTGAATAAGCGGTCTGTGGACAAAGTGAAGGTCGCACTTGAAACTTTTTCGTTTCGCGTGTTTTATGCCCGATTCATGAGAAAATTTACGGAGCGATCCGCTGTTACGCGAATTCAACAAAATTCACATTCATTTTGCGATAAATTTCCATTAACGATTTGAAAAAGAATAATTGTTAAACGTTGATGTTTTCGAACGTTTTGAGTCCCCGTTTCATGTTAAATATGATCAAACGTAGAAAAAAATATGATTGAAAGTCTTGTAATGTTTGCGTGTTTTAAAAACAACAATATCAACCGAATGTGTAAGATAGATATCTTCCTAACTATAAAGAAACTATAAAGACAGAACTCTATTTAAAACTTAGTAACGTATAAAGTGCTTTATTGCAAACCATTTCAAGATTTAGTATAGACTTAAATGCAGACATTTTTCATATTCTCCGTTAAACATTGCTCAAGTGGCAGGAACTTTCTCGAAATAAGTAAATCACTTCTCACTCACCCCTGAGCTATACCTTCGAGCGAGTGAATGAAGGCTTCCAGGGAACCTGCTGGCTCCGATCAAGACGTCACTCCAGCTTACTCGCCAAGTCATCATTGCTATTTCCGCTTCTAATTTGTAATGCCTATAACATACAATACACTTTTAAACTAGCTGCTCTAACGTCCTTTCCAGATGGGAGGTTGCAGGTTAGACTTCGTTAATAAAATTACATATATAAATGTATTATTGTATATATTATATACAATACCTCCATGGCCCAATGTTTATACGCTAATGCTATACCAATGTATAAAACAAACAGGGCTATGGAGGTTTGTTAAGGCGAGTAGTTGAATTCGGATCCAGGAAAAAATAGATTTGTTTTAAGTTTATTTCTACTGCACTATACGTATGAATTAATTTTATTACAATATAATCGTTTCCATAATAAATTTAAACAAAATAGTCTTATATGCGTACCAGAGTTCGAAAATTGAATTATTACAAGGGTAGTTAACTTGGGCTTTGGAGGGGATAACCCGGTATGTAATAAAGTACTATTTTTAGATTTGAAGTCCTAGGATTATAGTATTTTCCTTCGCACATAGGGAATGGGGTAGAAGCACATCTTTACCACTTTGTAATTGATTTCTAATGTCTACATGATCTGTGTCAGGTAGGACTGTGCTAAAAAACACAATGATTACGTCGTAGTAGCTTATGCCGAAGACTTTAGTCGATTTTTGTTTTAAAATATCGAGTCAAACAAACTAGAATAGACTTAAGAAAAACTAAAAATACTATAGTTATGATAGAGAACATATACTTCATACACCTCGATTTACTCACAAAGATGAGACAATTATGACTCAACATTCTTAGAGTTACAAGATTTCCCATAATCTGTCATTAAAGGTATCAAGATTTAAAGCGATTACATAAATTGTAATAACAATTTAAACCATAATTAATACATACATCAATGCGGTGACTTATAGAATTTGTTTAACATACAAATGGTTACATAGTATGTTTATCATGGCACCTATGTTATATAAAATTGAATCAGAATTACCCCGCGGTGTTCCCTCTGGGATTTTCCAACTTTCCACCCCTATTAAGCCTCTTTTCCTTATTCTAATTTCAAAAAAACTAAACTCAGTTTAAATTTTAGTAATATTTAAAGTAGATAAACAAACTACGTTTTTTTAATGTTTTGAATATGGACGCAAGTTAGATTGACGCGGATAAATTTCGCGTTTATACCGGAAGTTAATATCGTATCCCTAATCCTTTCCAAATCCTCGCTATCTTTGATAGACGTTTAAATCCATTTTCTTAGAAAAGCTTGTCAAGTAATCCGCGTATCGATTTCCATGTTATTAAATAAAATAATATAACTAGGGACGTATTTATTTATCCCCGTTCAGTCCCCTGCTCGGCTGCTGCAAAGCATCCTTACACGTCGGGCCGTAGTCAAATTGAAAATTAAACCGTTAAAAGTTAAATCTCGCGTCAACTACAAACAATCCGTAACGATGGACTATTTTACTAATTTAGAACTAAATTCTACAAAAACAAACTAAACTAATAGCTCTTGTTTTGTTTTCAACGTACAGACCGCTCGCACTTGAATGTGTAATAATGACATGAATGCATTTGTAATAATTACTCGATTCATTGAAATGCAATAACATGATTGTGTTTGATTATACATTAATAATAGTGCGGCAGTTTATATTAACATTTGTAATGATTATCCAGCATATAATGATATTGTCTTTGCGATTTTATATAATGTAACTAAGCACTTATTCATATTATAATTATAGCATAAAATACTCATAAGAAAAAATACGGCCTTTTTTGATTGGGGTGTGAGGTAGACACTGTTCTATGCCTATTTCACTATTCTATGTTGTTTATATAATTTTGCCCTCGCCTGACCGAATCTATTAATCTTACTTCCCTGGGATTCACAACCTATGAATTGTAACGTTTTGCACAATGTTTGGCTATAAAAATATTAATAAATGATTGCTATAAATTCAACAATATGCAATTAACACTGACTGATATCAGAATCTTAGCAATCAAATTTAACTGTGCTATTATTTATATACATACAGTAGACGAAATTAAATTTCTTACATAATATTCAATAAAATTATTAATGACACAAGTAGGTAGGCAAACATGGGTTCATATGAAATGTCGTAGCCTTATAACGTCTCAACAAGCTATTTTTGGCTCTAGGTATTCGGAAAACCACAGACGGATTTTTTATCTGTCGGTTCTCCGTGACCCGGACGAAATTTCTATGTTCCTCCCGCTCATTTAATATCTAGATTTCCAGACGAATTGGTACAACATATGTTAGAAAAATTGTGGGAACCACACCCATGACCAATTGATTATTAGCCAAAAATTTCTATGATTGGGGCAACAAGCTGAAAGTTTAAGTAAGTATTAAAGTTTCTGTTATTAATGATTAGCTGAATCGGTGACTTTTTACGCGTTAAAAAACCTAAATAACTATTCTACGCTTACGAAGAGTACACATTAGTGTTGTAGTTGAGTAGTACAAGCTGTTACCCAACCATGACGTCGTCTGCGTCCCGTCGTTCTTGCAAGTTAATCTTACAAGACAGACTGTCAAGGACTTTTTTGTAGATAATTTAAAGAGGAATCATTCTTTCCTACATATTTTATTACCAGTAGTTCTTGACATTAGCGCGTTCAAACATACAAACAAACAAACTCTTCAGCTTTATATATTAGTATAGATAAAAATCGTGAATAGCGCGATACAAACTGTCCAAACATTGGACGATTAAAAGCGATTGTATCCGATCAGTTAAGGGGTGAGTAATAATGTCCTATATCTTCTGGAAACTCACCCTTTTCCTCGTAATAGGAGTCCGAATGATTTATGGGAGATAGCTTAGAGACGATCGGAAACAATTTACCCCCAAAAAACAATAAGGCGATAAAGATAAAAGTAAACTATCTTTCCTTTATCCACTTTGGGTATTGACAAATGGGACGTTCGACACAATTTATAAGAAATTTATGTGGAAAATGTAATTATTAGGAAGTAGTTTATCAATAGAATAAATAAATTCGTATAATACAAGTGAGACACGGAAATACGGATTCATACTATATATAACAAAATCGCCTATCCCGGCTTTGAGTCCTGACTGTCTTAGAAGACGTAATTACAATTTAAACTAATACAAATATAAATACTGTCATACACAAGAAAAAAGACTATTGTTCATAAATATAGAGTGGACAGCAAAAATACATTTCTTTCTGGTAGTTTAAATAAAAAAAACATGTGAAAAATATTAGTCTTTAAATTTGATTAATGAAGTGACTGATAGCTCAAACGAACAGTGTTACCTTAATATTACTAATGCACATATTATTTCTCTTATCTATGGTTTATTTAATTACAAATATAATAGTCATGTTATGTTAAACATTTAAGAAGCATTTAAAATTTCAACAACTGTATGAGGCTTGATATTAACTCTTGCTATCAATATTTAAGAGAAGAAAAACAAAGTCTGGATACGTCATGTGGGATTTCCGACTAATATATTCGTCGTAAAGTCTCGTGTAAGGACATATTCCAATTTTATTTTATCACGCGACGGTTTATAACATTTTGTTATGTCTGTGGCTCTATTTTATTCATATTACTTGTGACTCTTGACAGAGAGACTGGTTCATAAAATACGTTTATTGTGTAAAGGAAAAGTCAAACTACGCCCCTTGCCGACATTTTTCCTAAGGGTTTCCCGTCGCCTCTATTTAATAAGCGATATAAGACTGTTAAAGCTTATATTAAAGTATATATTAAGTGTTTACGTATTGCCTGAGTTTAGCATATTGGTTACTATTGCCTTTAGTTTAGCCTTTGAGTTATTTTTTGAGCATTTCCAAAAATAATAACATAAGTTTTTATCATTTTTGTAAATATGACATCTAGTTGTTACCAAAAGACGTCTATAAAGACGTTGGGTATGTATCTATAGTCTCTCTAAGGCTGTCAAGCTTTTAAGCTGTCAAGTAACATTTTTTTATTTCTAGTAATTCTAATTCTTTTAGTTCTAGTTTTATTCGGTTTTCTAAATTGAAATTCACGCACTGAAAGTGTCCTCCACACCACAATTTGTAATTATACTTAAGAATACATAAGTATTGTTGTACATTATGATGTAAGTATGGTAAGTTGAAAATTACAACCGAGGCGATATTACTAGCCCGGGCTATAAGAAAGCAGAGGCTGTAATTTTCAAAGCGCACGTATGTCATACGACGTTTTATAACATATTTACGAGGAAATTAATAAATTCATCACTACTTGACGACATTGTCAAATAAAAACAATACAGTGAAAAGAAAAAGCGCGCGGAATTATTTTTACTTGTCCACAAATAAGCTATGCGCGCGCATCAACGTTTTTTTTTAGGCAAAGGTACAAAAACAGCCAGTATTACTAATAAAGTAAATTAATATTTTTGTGTTTTTGTTATAGATAAATGGTTGTAATTTATTGTCAAAATTAATTCAATTAAATAATTAAATGTTTATTTGTTATATTTCATTTCCCAAAGTTAATTTTATTCATAACATCTTGACCACTTTCTTGACATAAAACCTCTTTGCTAAGATTTTTAAAAGTTCATATTTAGACGGAATATCTTAAAACTTTATTTTTAAAAAACACGGGCCTTTTACATTATCGCACAAGTACCTAATGAGATACATTACGATATTTAAATTGGTGTAATTACAACCACTTTACGAGCAAATAAGTTATAAACTATAATTATACCGATAAGGGTTTAAAATGCGAAATATATTAGTTAACTTATTTTTTTTTTTTTACTACTGCCCGGCGTGTCTAACTACTTTCGGACTAAAAATAAAGCTTGTTAGATGCTGGCGCCATCTGTTTCCCACTAGTTGATATTTGGAGAAATTAACTGGTTCCACACATAACTTACTACTGACTTATGGTATCCCCTCGTTCACTAAGATGTTGTTTTTTTGGGATCGAATACTCTATAACTCTTATCAGCAGTATGACATAATAAAGGGCACGTTTAATTATAAATTGATGTGGATGATGTAGATGAAGGATGTAACGTCTGACATAATATGTTTATACAAACTTTCTTTATAGAAAGGTCAACTTCTAAAGATTCTCCAGACGGTTAAAGTAATTCGGGATGCGATAAAGGCATTAACTAGACATCGGGTTCAGACAGAGTAAACAGCTTAGTGTACGCTATTCATCTCTGTACGGTAAATCTTTAGAACATCCAACATTGTGATAATATTTGCGATGTCTTACATTATCCACATTCCTTATTTAATGTAAACCTTTGTGACAGACTATGAAATTTATATTATTACTAGCGGCCCTGTCCCGGCTTCGCACGGGTAGACAAACTTATGTCTTACAGATATTAAAATTATAAGCATGCTAATTAAAACGAGCATGAATCACTAAATTAGAAAAAAAATGTATGGCGCGTCCTCTATGTTAACGACCGTGGTCTATCTCGCTGGTTCAGGAGCCGCTGCGACCGTTCAGTGCACGCGTTCGCGAATTCCTAGCTTTATTTCCTTCAAGTCGCTGCGACGATCTTGCATTTTATTCTGCAAGATGAACCTGAATATTCGACAGATTCTCTGACTCGCGATTGGGACGCGTACACTCCTTTTACTTTCCAGGCTATCATTATCATTTTCAGAAGAAGACTATACGATATTTTGCTAATCTCGCTTGGGAACTATTCAGAGAAATTAAGCATATACTAATAATAATACAAAAGAAAATATTCAAGTTCAAAGGGATAAGTTCTAAAAAAAAGTTTAACAAATATTATTCAAAGTGTGATTCCTCTTAAAAGAACATTTTAAGTAGAGCATAAAAATTAATAAAAAAACTTAAAATATTCAATGTCGCTCGTGTCCATTGCGTAAGGAGCCCACTGCCCATTTATAAATGGTATGATAAAGTTTTGTCGCATTTCTATAAATTTGTCAAATGTAAAAAAGTAGTTATAGTTACGTAAATATAATAGTTAGACATATGCTCTCCGATGTTTTTTGTAGATATTAATATATTCTATAATATTGTCGAACATTTTTTTGTCCTATCATTAATACTTTTCGCAGCGTATGCGAAGAAAGACAATTTACGGATAATTTATTTACGCCTCCTGTTGGTTTTAGTAAGAATTTCTATAGATGGCTATAGTATCAAGTACTAAATATAGCCTATGTTACTCAGTGATAATGTAGCTTTCTAATGAAAAAGAATTATTAAAATCGGTCCAGTACTTTTTGAGTTTACCCGTTACATACAAAAATACAAATCTTTCCTCTTTATAATATTAGTATAGATTAAATTTAATCGCTCGTATTAAATTTCGCACTCGTTGCTTTGTTGTAGTATATATAAAAATTTATTTAACTTTAAATTGCAATAAATATTTCTTTATTATATTTAATTAAACTATGTTTTATGTTTTCGAAGTGTGCAACGAATAAAATGTTAACGGAAAAATTATATTTGTATTTGTCATTTAGTAACTTCTATTTTTTTACTTAAGCTGATGGAATGTAAACGCGATATACTAAACTGCGTTGTCAACCGCGTCAAGACATTACAGCATTTTTCATGGCGATTGTATTTAACCTGGACAGAATATTAATACTCCTACCGTCGATTTTGTTCTTAAAATTTGTTGACACCAAAGATAAAAATGCGGTTGTTTGTCAGCCATACATTACAAACATTGACAAACGAGCCAAAACAAAAATATTCGAACGATATTATTTGAAGATATGTAAAATAACTTTAACCTTTAATTAGTAAGTTATCTTCTGCAAAGTTGGACTTATTTTGTATATTTATTTATTTTATTTTATTTATTTCATTATAAACACATTCTACCATTGCAGAAAAATTCCATTGCGATAGACTTATTATATGTTATATTCTGCGTCTTAGTAATTAATAACACATGTTTTAAATGTAATTATAAGTACGGTATCTTATTGATTTATCAGCATCTTATAATATATTGTGGTAAATAATTGTAACTTTGTATATATTATGTCACAAGGTCAAACAACCTGAAAATAGTTACTGAAGGTAAATACATACATATACTTCTACACGTATTCATAATTTTGATTTCGCCAAATATGTGACATTCTGCGTTATATGGACAACTGAGTAAATGTAATTTAAATTATTCTAAATGCGAATGTTTAGATATGCGCGGGAGTTTAAATAGCGTATTTTATGAGTTACGATAATTATTAATTTCGCTTAAACTATTTTGTTACGCTTGTTTAAATAATAATTAATAACGTGTTAGTGCAGCTGTAAAGTGTAGCTTACCTATAAATAAATACTGAAAGGATTGCCAAGATGACCACTACGGAGCTCAGCACGATGCTAAGAATTGCATACACCGGTAACGCTGTAACAAAATGTGTATTATTAATAGTCTGATTATAGAATAGTACGATGTTTTTAAGATTTTTATTACTGTAATTATATTAAAATTAAGATCACAGCCTACTATTTAATCACACGTGGTAAATAACAAAGTTAACGTAGCAACATCTATAATTAAAATATTATAAACAAGCTTTTAGGTGCATTTATTTACATAATAATGATACATCTTTATATTAGTAAGTATTCATTTAGTGAAATGCTGGAAAATAATACATGTAATTACAGTCAAATAACTAATGTAAAACACATTATATTTAATTTAAAGAAAGGTAATGCCAAAAGAGTCTTGCGTCAGCACAGGTCGCAGTACAGTTATGCTACAACACTGATTTTCAGCAGAACCCTACTGTTCGTCTGTCATTTTAATTACTTTTTTAGAGGGCACAGATATTTGATTCCAACTTTTGAAATTCCTTCAACTTGTTCTACGAAAATTGAAGCAGATTTAGATAAGTTATTGAACCCAATACAGACATGAATGACTGTATATACACGCTGCTTTTATCAAAAATATTAAAGCTCGTCCAAGTGTGAAAGATACATTTCTTCAATAAAAGTGCAACGAAGCGAATTGAATAAAAATATTCAATAGCTAGTTCTCCTTTTAAAAATAGTCGAAGTTCAAATGTATAAGACAGTAATCTTATACAGACGAGGCGGAGCACGTTTTTCATTTGGAGAGATGTGTCTTTGATCGATTTGTTTAATTATAGCTTCGTTGATGTGAATAAGTTAAAAATAAAATGTTTGCACGAATAGATATTTTTGGTTATGGTCTGAAATGTTTTCATATTAATTGCGTAAGAGTTTTATAAAAATATGACGCAGAGAGAGAAACAAACAAGGCTTCTCTAAATGCTTGGATATTTATAAACAAGATGTGCTGTTGACCTTTTCGTTAACGATATTAAGAAATAAACAGACTTTAGACCAAATGTGGTTTTACACTAAACTATTGTATTTTGTTTTATAAGTATTGTATTGTTAAATTCTGCAGCGAGTATTAAACATTTTAAACGGTTTAAAACCCTATGAAGACAAATATAAGCTCATGCTGGAGCGAGTTCAAAACAAGTTTTTGAGATATTTGTGTATCCTTCTTATGTATCCTACACTGTTCGTACTGGGTATGGTAGGATATAGCGAATTAAGGGTGAGACGAGGATTTTCTTTGGTGACGTATTTAATAAAAATTCTTCGGGGTAAAGAACATAACGCCGTTGTCTTGCGCTGGCTTTACGTCAGTGTGCCGGACGGATACGTGGGAAAACGGCATCATCCACCGTTGCTGGTTGTGCCCTTCGCGCATTCCAACTCCATGGCCAGGGCGCTCATCACGCAAACAATACGAGTGGTGAATATTGTACACCAAAAGGTTGACATTTTCACGGGGTATTGGAGTGAAATAGCAAATATCGTTCTTAACGTAATTACTACTAGAAGTAATGACAATAATTATTAAGACTTAGTTTTCATATTTTTTCTTATATCGTGTATTACTGTCGAATTGGATTATATCTGTAATGGCAGCATATATTTGTGTGTGTGTAAATAAATAAATAAAAAGCGACAAGTGCACCTGCTCTGCTTCAAAATCAGGCTATATTACATTTTAATTCAAAAATAGTTAAATCACACGTTTCACGTTGTAAGCCATTACAAGTATTTTGTTTAATATTTATGTTACTTTTTACATTATATTAAAAACATGATCATGGCTATAAATACCTAAATGACAAGTGGTGAAGTGGAGCTTAAAAGTAAGCGGAAGTGAATATTTGAAAAATAAATCCGTCGTTTCGTCAAAGTACTACTTACAAGTATCAGGACACAGGGAACCATCAAAGCCACATCTCGGTGTATCAGGCGGCGGACTGGTCCGCCCGCCCGCCCAGTGAATTGGGCGGTTTTCGACGAATTGCAGAGATGCATTCGCTGCTATGTATGTTGCAACCACCTGGAATAACATACGTTGTTAGATTTGTTAATATAATTCCCGTAGTTTACGCGAGTAGTACACATTTAAATAAAAAAATTACTGTTTAAAACGCGAAATATATTAGTTAAACTTATTTTAAAAAAAATACCTACGGCCCGACGTTTCGGATGCTTTGCAACAGCCATGGTCAATGGAAGACTTAAAGAAGATTAAAACAATATTTAAATAAGTTTAACTAATATACTTCACGTTTTAAAACGTAAAAATGTTTTATTTAAATAAAAATTATTGCCCATATGAGTATTTTTACAACAGTACCGGAACAGTGGCATAGTTGCCAAACACATTAGCAAGAATGTGAATCGCGAGAAGTCGTGGGTCCAAGTCCAAGAGTGACTAAAGCAAGTTAATGTGTTTGAGTAGAGATGAGAATAACCGTCTAATCACCATTTTTGTGAAAAACATTATAAGCCGGTCACACAAAAAAAAGAATGTTTGGGATAACGGACGTTACAATATGTCTGTGTCATAATAAAGTGATTTTTCCTATACCAAACAGTATTTCTTCTGACTATACGAGCTATTAGCTTAAGCTAAGTTACGCCAGACATTAGATTTATTCTCATTAATAGATGATATCGGAAGGTAAAATTTCTATAGCTTCCGCCCATAATGGTTACACAAAGACCTCGCCAGAAAGGTTATTTATTGAGTGTAATAATTGCATAATACCAGCGATGATAACATTTATATGTTATTAATCAATACAATGGGTATTGTGGGAATAGATTTAGGTAATATTCCAATAGGTTTAATAAACTGAGTCATTTGTCTAGTTAATCTCGTTATTTTCGAAGCAGAATGGAGACATCGTTATTTCTTCGTCTAATGATCCCTTATTCTTACTTATTTGAAATAAATACAGCTTTGTTGGAGATTACGCGAAACGATTCTTAGGTTTTGCTAGTAGCTCTTTGTTTGTGTATATTCGTATCTATTAAAAAAAAATGTTTTATAAAAGAGGACATACACCCATTCGTTTAATGGAATATTAATATCAAACAAACAAAAAATAAACTATATTACAACTACAAGAAAATTACAAGTATAAGATTTAATTTCATAATCACAGCGGCCTTATCGCTAAAAAGCAATTTCTTCCAAGCAACCTTGAAAAAATAACTAAGCTAAATGCGCCTTCGACCTATTTTAATTTTCGTAATAGCTAAGTCATTTTTTACTATTATCCGATAGAATGATATGTCTCGAGAAAGCCATTTTCCATATTGCTTAGTAATCAATCATAGTAATTAATTTAAACCTTATTTTGTTTTCCTATTTAGAAGTGACTTCCGGCGAACTATATTCTTCACCTGATGTCCCTACGTGCTCGGAATATGCGCATGAGCAAGACACCTCATCATTACAAACGTGATATGGATACAAGATAGTTATTGCTTAACGTAATATAATCAATATTTTAATCTTAATAGCAAATTATTATTGAGCCTTATTAACACAATGGTAAGAAGAATGGCACATAGAATTTCTGAAGATGAAAAATCAAGAAATTCTTCAAACTTGGGTACTCTATCAGCTTTCATTTAATTTTAGCCCCTATATATTCTATTCTTTTGAATCCCATGATTCTTAAAAAATCTGTCGCGTCACTAAAGTGGATTTATTTTTACGCTTTTTCTCTAGAGAAACTTTAAAATTTTAACGATCTAACTTTTTGGTATCATATGACAACATATTATAATTAGATTATACTTTTTTAGATAAGAAAAAAAGATTGATTTTAACCTATCCTATATTATTTATAGGTAATAAAAAAGAAGGTCTTATACGCCGTATAACGATTTTATGAAAAAATAAAGGATTATTATATCGTAATGTTAAACAATTCTTAATTACTTATGAAATCTTTCAGTCACTAATAAAAAATCAGACCGTATTTGGTATTCATAGCAGTGCATTCACTATGCAACGTTATTTTCCGAAGGCGTTATGAATCATTTCAATATCGGTTAAAAATACCAAAATGGAGAAAAATTTAAAAAATTGTTGATAAGAGTAATTTCGCTGCAATTTTGAAACTAAATTATTTAAAGTAATAAAAAAATACTATACATATAATATTCGTCTGAACCAGAAATCAATGCCTACGTTATATTCTACAAAAATACGTAACATATTTTTTTTTCAATACTGACTGTAGTTTACGCGTGTAGTACAAATTTAAATAAAACACTTTAGCGGTTTTAGGCGTGATATATATTTTAAAAACTTAATTGGAAATTATTTAAACTTCGGCCCGACGTTTCGGATGCTTTGCACCGAGGTCGGTCGTTGCCGGGTCGAGAGTTAAAATAATTTTTAAATAATAAAATTTACTTTAAGAAAGAGGCAAAGAATTTCTAAGTGACATAAGACCTAAGCGAATGTTTATCAAAATTTAATATACTTTACTCTACATATTGAAGATTGTTTAAGCCTTACGAAACGATAATTACGTTATTTAATATACCTTAATATAAACATCAATTTTCGCCCTAATCAGCGTTCGCAAATGAAGGATTCTCGTAATATAATACCGGGCGAAATACAATATTGTTGATTGGATTATATAATCATACTAATATCAGCTTAAGGTTAATATTGTTAATTATAAAGAAATGTCTTTCATCATTACATGTTTTTTCTTTATCTAACCAGATATTTCCATTAGATTTTGTTTGCTCCATTATTTGTTGTTGTTTTAATGTTATTGGTGATCTATTTTCTACACTCGTATATCTATAGCAATATTAGTGTCTAGTATTTAAAGTAGTATTCTAGTGGCCAAATGATCGCATAGAAACTACCTAATATAGTAAAAGCAACATTCTTTGATGGCTTTTTAGGCTCGTTCGTGTTATCGTAGCAATGTATAGCTAGTAATCCACCAGCCGTAGGTTCGATCCCTACCGTCTCAAATATGTTCCTCGAAATGTCGCAAATTATGTCGGCACCACGAAGCACTGTGCAGAAATAAAAAGCTGTGAAGTTTAATTGCGTTTTTGGTTTCGATCTGCGGCGTTCTGAATATTCAAAGCAAAAATAGGTTGCCAGCACGAGTCGTTTCAGTGGTATATGGGATGAATATTTCACCTTCCATCGAATGAGCCCCGTGCTTGTCTGCTCTCCTCTATCGTAAAAAAGACCAGCAAAAAATAGACTACAGACGAAGAGAAATTTTATATAAGCAATGAATTAGTTAAAACATTTTTGCTCCAAATTTCAGAATGGCGGACGTTCTAATTACCTAGACCTATGATTTTTGTTTCGTATCGTTATGAATCTACCACGTCCTATCAATATCTCATCAGCGTTAGGCTTTGAGATAAGTAGACTATTGAGGTCTTGTAATATTTCTATAATAATTAACAGTATAATTATGTTACGTAATTCTAGAGGCTCGTTCAGAGTCCTCTACTATTTAAAACAAAGCGTTCTCTTTGTTAATTATCTCGGTTTGTACTTTATGACATTCTTGGAAGGGAAACTTAAAACAAAATTAGCTCAGAATTGCTCTCGCCATTTTAATGTAAAGAGCGTTTTTGTTTACACGTTTCAAATATTTGCGTTTGTACAGAGAATGTTGAAAAGAGTCCTTTCTGTAGTGTTCGCAAAAGTCCTTTTAAATATATAAGTAATTTCAAATCTGATTTGATTTAAACAAAACGAGGGTGTCCGATATACCCTCTATTTATTTAAAACAGACAACCTTTTTGTCATAATTAGACGCAATCGTAAATCTAATATGGGTTTGAAAATGTTGGTTCGCGATAAAATTATTTAAATACAAAATTATATAATAATATTGTATTATTCATTTAGTTTGTGCAGATATATGTGAAATATCACTTAAGATACAGACTTTTTACATTCATCAAATGTAAAAAGTCGTACAATAGTTTGATGACTAATCAGACCACATCCAGAAATCTCATTAATTTTATCGAATGTTAAATTGTTTGGAACGAAGTGATTACGCCACATTACACCAATTGTCTGATGGGAGCTTTGAATAATATGCTATATTGTGTGTTTTTGTGGCCAAAGTTTGTTTGTAATTATTGTTAGTTTATTTTATTATAGAGTAAACTTTTGGTATTATTTCTTATTAAGAAATGAGTTTAATAGATACATACTAAACTTTTCCTAACTTAATTCAAGTATAAGGGAATGTTATGATACGCTTCTTGTGTGTCAAATTTTCTAGTACTAGCAGTGCAAAACAATTAGTATGCGTGAAGCATTCAGAAACTGACCTCGAATTTGCTCGTATTGGGGTTCATATCCAGTAAGGAGTATGACGCAACACGGTCGCCATTTTCGTTAATTATGACTTCTCCCGTGATCCCTGCAAAAAAAAACAACCCGTTTACCACCGAATCCAGAATTAGAAATGTCAATACACATTATTTATAGGCGGTTAATCAATCGCTTAGTTATAAGACGTCTAGCATTTTAATCACAAATGTATATAATAGTTCACTGTTTAAATTAATATTTGCTATATGAAATGGTTTACTCTCCAGTAAGAGTGACAATATAATGAAATAGGCATGCTCTAAATTTCAACTAATTCCACGCAAAGAAAACCATCTTTCCATTTCTTGAAATCAAAAAAATTAAAATGTTATCTACCTAGTATTGTCTGTAGTTTATGCGAGTATTTTTAAATAAATCTTTACACATACATTTAAATAAAATCTTAAATATTTGGCACTTTAAACGTCCACAAAGTTATTCTTAAAATGTTTACAATTACATTGTTTTATTGTAATCCAAAACTGTCGATAAATTGTTAAATATTGCTTTGTTTAGTGACTTAGAAACAAAGTACGAGTAAGTATTAATTGTCTGTGGTTAATAAAAATCCCGCCAACCGCACGCCACAGATAATAAAGTACAGACCTTGAAATGTCCTATTCCACATGTTCCTAATAACAGCAGCGCCATCTAGTTGGCCACGGGGGTCGTTGGCCTGTCGTAGAGTGTCGTTTAAGGCCAACGCGTAGAGGAGGACCGCATCGTAGAACGCCGCTACGAACGTAGACACAATCTCTTCTTTGCCGAACGTGTAGTTGTATTTCGTAGCGGCAAGGTCTTTGACCTGTAGATTAGTATAGTTGATGGGTACTTGTAAAGGGGATTTGACGCCGCAACATTCTTAATTAAAGAGTATAGTGGCGTAGAAATTAATAATCAATTATGAATGTATATATATTTAGAAAAGTTTATTTTTATCTTATATGTAGTGGTGTTTTAGTTTTTCTATGAAAAAGCAAGAAAATCTATGTTGTATGTAAAAATAATATAAATACCTCTATTTAAACAAAAACTTAGTAAACTTTAAAAAAAAAGAAAATGTAGGGAAATGGTATGCATACACTACAGTGTGTGTTCATGTGTGTAATTTCAGCCCGCCCCTTTTCTATTAAAACTAACAACTCACTTAAAAGGAACACTACCTTAATATCTATAGTGACTCGAATGTAGCTCAACCATTACCATTTATTACGAAGAATGTTTTGAGTATAATGAAGACTGTGTCTTTCTAACGACGTGTAAGCCTGTATATTATAATTTTGTGTAAGTATATTATAATTTTATAAAAACAAATGACGCGCAACAACAATACCTTATCAGAGAACTCCAAATATTCTTTCTTTTCTGGAACGGGGCTCGTAACGGTAAGGACTGCACTATATGCGCGTCTCGCTTTCTCATTCCTTTCGTCGGTATCACCTTCTACTTTCCAGGGCTCCTTTGATGATGCTGAAGCCAAGCTGCGATTATAAACAATAATAATATTAACAAACACATAATACAAGGAACATCTTAGTTATTTTAATTGTGCCATAAGGAGAAATTATTTATCGTTATATTAAAACCATCCGTGTGATAAAGACGATATATGGCTTAAGAAGGAGTGTTTTTTCAAATGTTTTTAATTATGTCGGCTATTAATTCATTACTTTTCACTTGACTATTATATTTAAAGTTCTAAGATTATACCTAATCTTTATTAGTATTGTTACAATTTACTTACTTCGAAAACAGTTCTATATTGAAGAACACGTATTCGCCCGAAGACACCATGTTGAGATCATCAGCGGCCAACATTATTTCCCGAACAGTGCTAGGATTGGCACAGACCACCACAACTGTAACAAACATTCATCTATCCAAAACACAATCACGAAATACATAGGAACATATTATTTAAATATATTTGGTAGTTTCAGTTAATTGTATTAATTGCTTACAATGTAACCAATAAGTACAAACCAATAAACAGTTATTAAAAAAAAGAGACATGAACATTTTTGGAGACTCTTCCAATACCAAGAATCCATTTTAACCTTAAATAAAGTGCTATTGATTTGAACACTGTAACAAAAAGTCACACAGTGCAAAAACCTGTGCATTAAAAACACTTATATACATACACTGAATATATAACATACATACGTCTCCCAATTGATCACGGCTGCTGCAAAGCATCCGAAGCGTCGGGCCGAAGTTAAAAATCATTTTCAAATAAGTTTAACTAATATATCGCATTTTAAACCGTTAAAGTGTTTTATTTAAATATATAACATAATTGAAACGTTCCTGTGATATCTTACTACATTATAATATATATATATATATGTATAACAAGATCCTAATAGCTTTTACGTGTTCTACAAAAATAGTGTTCGGGGTGTTTATCCAGCTATTAGGATATTTGTTCAGCCGTTATATACATTTTCAAGCCTCTGAGGCGATTTGGCCTCTAGTTAAAAATAATTATGAAATATATTAACTTGCAAAATATTCGTTAATAGAACATGTTGGAAACAATACCTGAAATACAAAATATTCTTTTAATATGTTAAATATTCAACGCGATAAATCTAGCTCAGTTTGTCAGCAATGTATGGTGTATGTTTTGGATTATACAAACATTTTCGCTATTGGCGCGTTAAGTAAATAACACGTACGCACGTGTCCCAAAGTTCTTAGTACAGTAAACAAACTTTCCGGACAAAAATAAAATTACAAAAACTCCCTTTTCCAACTCTCTAGATGTCACGTACAATCGTCCGTTCTAGACTGAGAGACGATTCTATGCTTACAATACTTATCTATAAAATTTATTAGAAAATACAATTGAAATTATTTTAATTATATTCCAACACCAACTTTATGGAATTGGCTCTTGGCCTATGTCTGCTTTTTTTACGTACTTTAAAATAAGTTGCTTACTTACTTTAAAATAGAGAATGTGCGTAAAACTAGGAAACTAGTAATGGAAATAACTAAATGGACCTTTTATTAAAGGTCCATTTAGTTATTTCCATAAATAATGCGATTATGTATTAATTCAAAACTATATTTAGTTTTGAATTAATACATAATCGCATTATTTTAAAATCTATTAAATTACGATTTGTGTACATTCCATATTCCTATAGTGTAATAAATCCATTTATAGCTTTTTCTAATACAAATGCAAGCTGCGAGGCTACAAAATTGTTGAAATTTATACTAGGGCTGAAAAAGATATATGTGAAATATTTCAATATTTCAAACAAGATGCGGCAAGAATGCTATCGGCCTATTTCGGATTCTGTCATTCAAATTTGACAGACTGAAATCACAACGCGGATCTACACTTTATGACTTTATCATCTGTGTAATGTGGATATTTCTATCTCATTTAATGGAAATCTCTTACACTATACCGATCTGTTTACACAGCAATCATATTTTCGACTCACTGATACTCACATGCAAACACTTTGATGAAACTTCCATTTGCGTTATATGTATCTAGGGATCTAACCCTTGAAGTATTTTTTGCATGTGTTGCTACTCGCTAACTTTTTATTATTATAAATAAGGTATGTATTTATAAGATCTAATGTCAAATGATATAATTCATGTTTCTATGTACTACATAAAAAATAATCTTATGGCCTTTTTCAAACCCGTCCTGAAACGTCCAAGACTACCACCTTATATTAAAGGTTATAGTAAAAAAAAACTTATAATTTATCGCGTTTTAAAACGTTAAACGTGTTTCACTTACATATTTTCTTAAGACACAGTAGATAATTTGTAGTAGTTTTTTTATTTATCCTACGCGGAAAATTATTTAAACTCTTTTCATATTTTTAAATAAATCAGAATTACGCTGAAACCAAGTTGAGCGTGAGGGTCGATCGCAGCCACTTCTCGAATTAATGAAAAGGTCAGACGATGCTGAACAAGCTTCCATTGCAGGCGTAATTAAATCGCCCAGTGTTTTTAGGTTATCATTTCTAACTTGACACTTTTAATTATTTTAGACTGCGATAGCATAAAGAAACATACATGGAGAAAAAAAAGTCACACACTGAAACAGATGTCTCGTCGGTTCGGTTACCACCAGAACCACCACGTTCGTACCGGTAAAATAATTCGGTATTTGAAATTTTAGTGCAAAAAATTGTATTACCAGCTCAGTTCATCTGAACTCCTTAAAACCGTGTCCTATGTAACAAGGGGTGTGTACCAAGCCGTAGAATTTTGTAGGTTGAAACGGAACGAAAAATTGAATAACCCCATATAAAACCCCATAAAAATATGGTATTCCATATTTGGTATTTTTCTGGAATATGGAGTTTATATAAAAAAACAATAGATTTGAAAAACAAATGACGAGTCGAGGCTCATAGTTTAAGTGTAGGTTCGAGTCCTACCCGTTTATTTTTTCGATGTTACGTATACGAATTCAAATCATATACCTAGCTTGATATTACGGATCATGTGAGAGATATTGAATAGCGGGCGAAAAATGAAGTAAATTTCATCATAATCCGTCTAGACTCAAGGGATCAAAGATGATGTAAATAAAATTTATCGACATTTTCATGTACTTAGTAAAACGTATTGAAATCGAATTAGTGAATGGGTTTAGTGGGTGAGTAATGCAACTAGAACTCAAATAAAACTAACGCTATTAAGAAATTTCAGAGACGAAAGATATTTTTAGAACCAAAAGCCTTCTACGATAATTAATTATAATTTATGTTAAAATAATACTCCTTGAACATAATATATAACCTTAGCTATAAAACGGGTCTAAGACGAATATTAAGCATAATAAAGTCTAAAAATAAACTGATAAAACACGTAATTTAATAAAAAGTTAATTCGCCTTCATGATTTCGCGCCGTTTGAATTAATAAGTGTCTGTTGTTTATGCCGCATATAGAATGACTTGCTATGTTAATAATTACAATCTATTAATAATTAAAAGTGTTCTTGGTAGAGCTCTAAATTCAGACCTGTTAAAGATTATCTTAGCATAATTTAGATTTTATAATAAAATCATTAATATCTACTAAATTGTATGATCTTGTAGTTACATTTTTTATAAATTTACATTTTTATTTTAAAGACAAAAAATCTAAATGCTTTCCGCAGCGTGTGTCAGCTACAGCAAAGTTAAAAATTTGGAATTATTATGGCCCTAAAGTGTTCCCCCGGCGTATGAGTCTCGTAGCCTTCCTAAATGGCTATCATTAAAAGATGTTGAGCCTTCCTCTTCTATACGAAGAGGGATCATCTTCAAAGTCAAATAAATAATTCAAAGTCGATATAATGTTAAAATCGCAATTGCGATAAATACATATATTGAGAACAATTTTTCGGTACGTAAAAGGATCTCAATAAAACACGTCTCCATTTACTCACTTCTCGTGTTTAACGATAGCTTTTGGAGGATCTCTTTGAGTTTCGACGACGTCGTGTTCGTTTCGTCGAACGGCACTATCGGTATTGTGTCGTCTTTCTTCTCGAGGACTGTAAATATTGCGCTGAGCGTCAGGAAACAAGGGCTGTTGCCTTTGCCCGCTGATAGGATGTTGTTGTGGTACAACATGCCCAGTTTCCGCCATTTGAATTCCTGGAACAAAGATACAATCCTTTAATCAATTAGAATTTAACGTCGCAAACTTATTGATGTGGTCGTACCGTGACAATACGTATTATCGGGTGTGAATTGTATAAGGTTATCACACATCGACTGTCGTAATTCAGAAATGATTGTCGACGTTTCGGCATAACTAATGGATGATATCGTCCGAATGGAAGAAGGAGATCTCTTAAATGTATTAAACATAGATACAATTTACAACCAAACATGGGCCGCTCCCACATTAAATTGAATTAAGATGCTTAAGAAAGTACTTCAGTATATGATGTAGTTTTAGTCCGGGACGCTGGTGGTTGAAGTTTTTTAAATAATATAGTCAAAATACGTGTAGGAAGTAACAAGTCATAAATATTAATTTATTATTAGATAAGAATGCGTTGCATTTCCAAGGTCCTTGCGTCATTTGCGATGACTTTACCATGCGGATATAAAGCGCACATTATATTTATTTATCGCTGTTGGTTGCAATTTTGCTGTGTAAAGCTGATTTATACGGATTTACATTGCATAGACTTTTGTTGTTACATGGAGCATGGGGACATATTATTGCGTCCGTTTTGCTCATCTTCTTAATTTACAGATGAGATAGTCTTTGTGCCGTTCGTAGCCGCAATATTGTTTCTTTTTTATTTTCCTTGGGAATGCGCTACCGAACAGCTTCCTGAAACACGGAGTGAGTCTAACGACTATATACTGTGGGCGTTTACTCAATCTTTCACACCCACACATCATTTCGCTTTCAGGGTGTCTTTATTTGATTTAATTACGTATGTATTACCTATTTACAATATGATGTAGTTGGGGGAAGTCTATTCTTCGAGCCCAATAAATTCTATTGAACAAAGAATTATTAATATTATATTTGATTTAAATAAAACACTTTAATCGGTTTAAAACGCGATATATTAGTTAAACTTATTTGAAAATGATTTTTAACTAAACGGCTGCTGCAAAGCATCCGAAACGTCGGGCCGAAGTAGCTCAATTGGTAGAGCAACAGCACGGAACGCTGAACGATGCGGGTTCTAGTCCTGCCCGAGTCGAAAATTTTTTCAATTTATTTTCGATTTTTAAATTATAAAGTTATATTTATTTGTATGTAAAACAAATGACAGTGCACATATTAATAAAGGGATATGTTTAAAACTATTGTACATAGCAAGTAACATAATGCACAAAGTGTTTATGTACGAATTAGTTTTATTTGTTTAGTAACTAAGTAGGTGACTTAACTATATTTAATAGTTAGATAAAAATATATGCTAAATCTATATATAGTGTCTGTCATCAAAATAATATGCTTATTTAATACGACGGAGTAAGACAGATAAGATCGAGTTGAAATGCGCTGTCGCTATTTCATCAAAATAGCGACATAATCTATCAACATTTTAATGTTTAAATTTTTAGGCAGTTCCCAAAAATAGTTCTTTCAAAAATTCATGTTGGATGATGGACCAATGACAAGCAATTGCTACAACTGGTAAAAAGCTAAATCTTGAAAAGTTAGTACTTGCACTAAGATTAAGGTTTGTGGTATACGAAACGAAAGCCATTAATTATAAACAATTGAAAATAGGAAGATTTAAGTATAACTGTTTAATTCTCTGTATTTCATTCAATCAATGTAACTGACCATAGCTGTTTTAATTGTTTTTAATAAATAAATAACACACGCAGAATTGTACATCTAATATGTTCGCTCGAAGCAATAATGTGCTAACAAACAAGCTATCGCTACAATATCGCCAGCCTTGCAAAACTTCGTCTCTTATATCGTAATTGTACGCAATCCGACGCCTTTATAAAGTAAACACGGCAAAAATAACAACGAAATGAACAGTGTAATAAAAAATATTTCTTTGAAGATTGCTCATTTCCCCTCAGGAGGGAACCCTCGTCAATCCACAACATCAAACAGAAAGTATGGCAGAACTCTCTCAATAACAGAATTTAAATCAATACTTCTTCTGTTCATTTACTGTACAAGTACAAAGAAATGTTTCAATAACTTTTCCGATAGACAAGTTACTAAACAAAGGAGATATAAGTTTGCGCGCTTGTGTACGCTTTGAGATGGAATTAAGCTGGACAGTTTTAATAAAAAATAAAATCCAATTTTGCCTTTATTTATCGATTTTATTTACAGAAAGTAGTTGGAAAGAGTTTTTGTGTCGCTACCGAAACTAATTTTTAGCCCAGAACCCGATCTTAGAACTTTAGCAAGGAGGTTTTTTAGTTTAAATCAAGCCTAAACTACGAATAATTTAAATCCTCTAAATTACATAACTTCCCAGGCAAACAATTTTCATAATTAAATTCAATTAATACTGAAATGTCTAATTATAAACAAAATTATAGTTTCGTAAAAAATTGCCTTAATAACATAAAACACTTAACGGTTTAAAACGCGACGTGAATTTGTTAACTTACTTTAAAGATAACCAACCACGGCTCGAAGTTTCGGATGCTTTACAGCAGTGATAATCCCCCCCGTGACCGTAAGTTAAGTGTTAATAGTGTTGCTAATAGTGTTTTATTTGAATGTGTACTACTCGCGTGAACTACAGACATTACCTCTTTCATTTAAAAATAACGAAACTGTGGTCTATTGCAAGTGTTTTAAATAGACTACTTATCGAAGTCTATATCTCTATTAATAATTAATACGCAATATAGTTTTACTTTGTCACTTAATAACAATACAATGTTTATTATCCTCATTAAACACAATCACGTGTGGTTTGCTATGCATTATGCAAGTTATGTCAGACGTTCATAATCTACACTATGTTATTATTTACTAGGTAGAAAGGTAATGCGACTTAGACTTGTAACGACTAGTAGCCCATCTTCGGCTTCGACACCTCGACCTGATCAGAAAGACCTGACATGCAGTTTATTTACTTCACGACTTCTAACTATGCATGGTTGTTCATGGCCCGGACGAATTTGGATTTCCTAACCATTAGATATCGTGTTTTTCCAGATAAAGTCCAACATGTATTACGAAAATTATATATTGATTTTAGAAATTAGCCCGGTGGGACTCAAACCCACAAATGCATACTCGTTGACATATATAGCCCATACATAGCTACCAATAGACCGAAGCGTCCGGCTAAATATGAAGAGAACATTGCCATTTTAGGGCTTAAAAAAATTTTGTAGTTTAGTGGTATGTTTTTCTATCTTTTGTTTAAATAAGTAAGAACAAGACAAGTTTTGGCATTATCTTTCGATATTCTAGTTTTGGATCTAAGTAGGTCCAAAAATAATATTTTACTTATGATAAAGGAGGACAGACAAGTATCTATATCATTTGATAAAAGATGAAATACCGCAGCTATATAATACAAGCAATATTTCGGCTTTAGGCTATTAGGAAATAAATCCATCTTTGATAAACTAAACTGTTTAAAACTTAATTGTGGTAGGATTTAAGTTGAGCAAAACAAACAAGTTTGCTTGCTATCCCTATTTAAATCTTATACCGACACCTTCTACGTCATCTGTAGTACAGAATGAATGTCGAAAAAGAAACATACCCCCTAGAAAGAGAAAGCTTATAATATGTATGATAGATATACAATTACAAGTAATGACAAATAAATTTACCCATTATTAGTATAACAGCTGTGATAACAGACCTTTTTTGAAGTAATATGAATGAAGTTTATATGATTATGAATACTAATGTCTATCGTTACTTACCTAGCATATAATCATAAATATACTATGTAGAAAGAAGTCTACGATTAGAAATTGGTTCATATTTTTTTTAGGAAACATACATAGCTTAATCTTAATTATTGCGATATTATGAATAAATTGACTTAATTATTTCAACACATGATCCTAACTAACATCTGTTTCAGTCGATATTAACTTTTCATTCCTACATTATCATAGATTTCAAGATTCACAATGATCTCTATCAAAAGCACGTAAAACAAATATTTAATAATTTTCCCTTTCTTCATAGTTACGTATTCAATTCGCGTTGACCTATCTTTAAATACCAATTACGTGTTAACGCTTTGAGCATTTTCTATTTCTGCGAGTCGCATACCGAGGTATTAAGACTTAACGTCGAACTGAACTGCATTTATTTATAGAACATAATTTCAAATTCACACGTCGCAATGAAACAATGGAAAATATATGCTCCAAACTACAAATACAAAAGAGCTTAAAGTCTAAAACAGTGGTAATATTGAAGTATATAAAAACAAACACATCGCTATACAGTATTTACTTTTTAGATAAGCAAAAATGGTTGCGCCAAATAAAGTGTAACAAATAAAGCGGACAGTAACGAAAATAAAACACACAGTGTATCAGAAACGTGTTTTAAATTACAGACATACACAACATCGAAGACATGTTCTTAGATAATTACCTCGAATATTTTTCGAATGGCAACTCCTGCTTGGGTGTAGCTGCCCATCATTCTGGTCAAGGTCATGTAGCTGGGATGTTTGTACGTGAAGGCTTCGGCCTGAGCACCCGCTGTGATAACTGGGATATGCCATAAACCTGCGTACCTCGCAACCGGAGCGATCACATATTCACAGCCAGGTCCAATAAAGGCATCTAAAAGTTTTGCTCTTATTAGAATTTTGCCAGTTTACCTTATAACAGCCGTACTTGGTGTCTTGTAATACGTAATAACTGATGAGCTAAAATTGGGCTTCAATACAGATGCTGAATGCAGTAGTAAAAATGTTTCTTGTGTGTTATTTTTTCGGTAAACTGGTGCAAAAACTTAAGCAAATATTTAATTTTGACTTTAAATATGAAGATATCAAGTACGGCTGCAAGGTTTTCGAGTAAAATTAAATCAGAAAAAATAAACCACGACTTACCAGCTGAACCGTTCACGTAAAATTCAAAAGCAGCAAGAGGTCCTTCGACCGAGGAACATCTAGTGTCCCTATAATCCACTAATATTTTCCATCCCGGTAGCGGACCGTCGTTCGCTGTCAAGGCCGGTATAGCCAACTCCACTATAGGCAATACTTTTGCCAGAGAGAACACTTCTCTAGGATCACCGGGCAGTAAGACGCCTAGTTTCACAATTTTCTCACTAAATTGATGAGTCTCTGGTCTTAAGTTGAAATTTGTGTTCTTCACACAAAACGGTTCAGACCTCAAATCGTGAGGAAAGCCCACAGCACATGACGCATCGTACACGTTTCTCGTTAGTTGCACGTCATCAATATCAATTGTTAAATTAGAGTAATCTCTCTTTCTTTTATAGGTAGCGTTCGAGTATTTTCGTAGTAAGTCACTTTTAGCCACGTACTGCAGGTTATTTTGACTTCTGTTATTTACACTATTATTAATACTAACATCACACACAGTTATCACATTTACGACACACACGTAGAAAACGAGGAATGACAAGAACATTGGAACTTTTATGCTTTTAACACCCGCTGTAGGTTGATTTTTAATCTCGTGTGCTTGAGCATCGTCCATATTGTTATCATGTTGCACGACTCCATATTGTATATTCGCGTTTTTATCGTCCCGTCTTCTTCTAAAATTTGCTGGATTCGCGCACAATTTCTTCTCGCTCCTGAATATTTCCACAAAATATGACGGGAGAATCGTTTTCACGATCTCCTCTGTCATTTTATGAGTAATTTATCTCATGTTTGAAGTTAATTTTACTACCTGCGTCATCTGTTACAAATGTTAAGTTAAAATCTAGCAAAATTCAACTCAAAGCGGTGGTCGTTATATACGGTCGTTTATTTTATACATTCTCTATTCCTTATCGTGAATCTACGTCACAGTATTCAAACATAATTAAATTCGGTGGTATTTTTTGCCGTCTAGGTTGAAAATTAAAAAATAAAGCACTTAAACACAACCCGTTTTGAATAATTATTTGATATGTCCTTCAGACATTTATGTATCTGTTTTTGAACATCTTTATTAATGTAAACGTTCCGTTCATTACAATAGTAACTGTAGAGGTTATCACCGTATTAAAATAGTACTTAGAATAATTTCAATTACTTTTTTAACTGTAAACTTTAAACTAAATTAACAAAATAACGGTACTTTCATTATGTGTATTATAAATATCGTATATATATCTCAGTTAGCAAGCTAACCTTGTATAGAGTATACGTATGTTTAATAGATAAATGCACTGCCCAAAATTTTCGGTCGGGTGGGGTACAGAAATATATTTTATTGTTCAAACAGACGATCGACGACTGAAATGCTATATGAATATTTATGATATTTACATTAAATTGAAATCCACAATTTTACAGCGACATAAGAATTATATATTCACACTTAGCACATACAAAGTTGACGGAGGACTCGTCCAAAAAACTTGTTCTAAAAATATATTGACTCCATCCGACTTGTAGTTTATTTTTAAACTAATATTGAAGGTTATATAGGTCGTAATAGTTTGAACATGTGTTGTGGTAAAATACGTTTTATGATTAATTAGAATGTAGTATATTCGCATAGTAGAGTATTTTTTATGAATCTAAATGAATATACATAATATATGTCTATCGTATTATTTTCCGGTGTGATTTAAATATTCACCGATCTATGGAGCTATATTTTTTAGTTTAAAATATTTTTGTAATAAAATTAAATTAGAAAATTATAATATGATAAACATAGCGTATCTCACGGCTTATAATATTGGGTCGTACGATTTTTACCGGATCGAAGAAACATTTTTTGATATTTTTTTACATTACAATACATTTTTTTGATTTTTGAACCTCGTCAAAATTTTACCATTTATTGTGGAAGGAATGTTGAAATTCTAATGAAAAAGCCATGAAATGAAAAACACATTACGGCGTTAGCCTGTTTTCGAATATTCTCATTCGAATCGATCGATAGAACTTCTTGTTGGCATGTTAAAAGACAAAGGTGTTTCACCTTCCATCAAATGCCCTGATCCTTCATAAAAGTAATGAATCAAGTTTGCGAGGACAAATAAATGTTGACATAAACCATGTTTATGATATAGATGTGACATTGGCCAATATAACTTGATAACTTTCGTGGCGCTATAAAAAGTTTGACAATAAAATTGTCTACTTCATGGAAAATATTATTCTTTCAGATATACTTCCACAGAGTCATACCATTGTTTTGCGTGTTGGTTGGATATATATAAAAAGGTGTTTTCAGAATATTGTAATTATTGTACAAATTGTAAAAAGGTATTAGTAAATTGTAGAAAGCTTAAGTCGGTGGTTTTCGCGAGAAGTGCACATTTAAATAATACACTTTTAACGGTTTAAAACGCGAAATGTATCAGTTACAAATATTTACATTTATTTAATTCTCACCGTGACCAAGTGCGGGCGATATAGGTTAAAATACTTCAAGTTAAAATACTTTGTTATTAAGTTCAACAAATAGATTTCGCATTTTAAATAGTTGAAAGTGTTTTATTCAAATGGGATCATCATGTAATGATAATACCGATGATAGTCGAGAATTTTTCCATTCCGACGGCTAATGGACCTTAAAAGGTACTTGTTAACTTTTAGATGTAGAGTAATAAGCAACGAAACATAATATTATTTTGTTTTCCAGTAACAAGGAGCATGTTGTGCTGTAATTGAGTAAACTACTTGTTTCTGAGTAATTAGATTGTTGTGGGATTATATTTCAAGAATTATGTTGGAGTTGTGAAATTATTCCTGACGGTTCACGCTGTTATTGCAACATTGACATTGTTATTGTATCCAAGTATTTGTATAAACTATAGTTATATTTACATCGGCACAAAGTTAGGTAAATATTTTACCTAATTAAAGCATATTTCTTTCCTTCAACAATAATTTATTTACTTTGTTTAAATCTATTGTAACCATTGTAATTAAATATAATTAAAAAAAATTTACAGCTATGCGAGGGTTTGAACAGGCTGTTGACGGAACTTTCAGAAATCCACAGACTGAATTCGAACTGAAGCGCTGATTAACTATACGGATTTTCAATAACGGTTTTAAACGCGATATATATTACTTAACCACCCGAATACATTATAAGTCTAGTCTGCAGTGCAGCATAAGCATCCGAATCGTCAGGCCGTAGTTTAAAAAAAAAAAATTTAACTAATATATTCCGCGTTCTGAACCGTTAAAGTGTATTATTTAAATACGAGTAGACAACTCGCGTAATCTACAGACATGTATCCATATTTACCAGACGATGTCCATTTAACAAAGACATAGGACGCGTATTGTAGATTTTTTATGCTCACTATAATACTAACGAGCCCGTCTTAACCCATCAACGAGTTGTTTTCTGAAGTCAGTTAACAAAATACGTACGCATGCAGAGATTACCGCTAATCTCCGATCTTAACCTTATGTAACCTGAGGCCGAGAAGTGGCCTTAAACGTGACCTTCCGTCTCAGTACTTAATCATTTATGCTGTTCACTATCGCGATGGAAGCTTTGTTTACTTAATTAGTGTTTAACCATTACCTTATTATAATATATCTAAAATTCGGGTTATGCAATTATTATCTATACTAATATATATAGCTGAAGAGATTGTTAGTTTGAACGCACTAATATTAGGAACTATTGGTTCTAATTGAAACATAATTTTTGTGTTGGTTAGAACATTTATCAAAGAAGGCTATAAAACATCGGGCTATGACTAATAGGAGCGAAGCAACGGCGGGAAATGTGGAAAAAAAACATGGAAAATTCATATTTGTCGGTTTTCGATGCGTACGCTACGAAAACGGTTCAAGACACCCAAAAAATATGTATGAAAGAATGATTTTTCTTGACATGATTAAAAAAAATAGGGTGTACTTCCGAAAAGCGCATACCGCCGATCTATCTGAAATTTGGTATACTTATGTATTTTGACCTCCTAATCACGAATATCATAACGAAAATAGATTTTAGATCGATCGGCGGTATGCGCTTTTCGGAAGTTTAAAGAAAAATAGAGCAACATGTCTTATGTATTTTTAAATAAAACACTTTAACGGTTTAAAACGCGATATGTTAGTTAAACTTATTTGAAAATGATTTTTAACTTCGGCCTGACGTTTCGGATGCTTTGCAGCAGCCATTTGGTCATGGGGAGACATCTCTAAAGATGGAAGATGTCTCTGACGTCTTATGTATGTAAATCGATAAAATTATTTAAAATCCATTTTGTATTCGATATTAGGTATTTGATTATGCAATATTGATAGTGTGTAATTAAAAATCTATTTAGATTGAAAACATTACGACTCGGGCGGGACATGAACCGGCATCCGCAGCGTGCTGGTCTTACCAATTGAAGTACTGCGTAATGTCAGTATGTAGTTAACGCGAGCGGTAGTGTTAAATGATATTAAAATACACAAAAAGTATTCAAGGGTAGATAAAAATAAATTTCCAATGAATTTAGCGATTAAACCGTAAAAGTGTTTTACTTATGCGCAATATTATATTTCAAATAGATAACAAATAAATGTTGCCTTCTTTAATTTTTTATAATTCTTTTGATGTTTTTTACAATTCATTTACATACGGTGTTTTGATTACGATCTAATAAAATTGAAACTATACTCCATTAAAGAAAGCATACCACATTCTAGGCATATTCATAATCCTATATCTTATAGAATAAAATATAATGATTATATATATGATAGAGAAGGACAGACAGGAACATAAGGGAGGTGAAAAACCCTCCCATAATATTTGCACAAGATGCGATGTCTATTATAGCATTGGATATCCAAAAAAGTAAAGTAATGTTAACTTCCGTATCCCTTTATTGAGCGAGGGCCGAACATATTTCTGTGTCCGTTTTATTGATCAGTTTTTATGTATAGCCATGTAGATCACATTTCTGTGCCCTGCCCGAGTAGACAATCAATTGTTTGCCCGGCATTTGAACTCAGAACCCTATCGCACTAAACACCAAATATATAGATATAGTACTGAGTTGGTCGTTAATAAAAACCGTAGATATAAAAAAAATGTTTTGTTTTTTAATAGCATATAGAGTTTTATATATATAGGAAATTTTAAGTATACCTACCTACCTACTTTCCAGAAGCGAAAACTAATGTATATTTTTATTAAAGACGCGTAATTATTTTAGTAGGTAAGTACTTAGACACATCTGTATTACGTAATCCATAGTTTAAGTAAAAACAATGCCGTGTGTGAAGTGCTAAACTGGTTGCTAAAAATAGCGTCTAAACATGGTACGCTCATAAAAAAAATTGAGAATCATGCGCTATTTTGGGCATGGTAGATTTATAAGGTACATAATATTTATGTTGACTGATCGAAACAGGATTGGACGGAGCCCATTATCCCTTCCACGTTTGGGAGTCTATTCTGATTCTTGTGATATATGTATTGTGATGAAACATTATTCATTCTATACAATACTACAAAGAATCCGTAAGCGAAGTACACACTTAACTCTTTTAGACGCGAAATTGTTATGTTATTTTAACAACAACTAGACGTTTCGGTTGCTGCCAAGTTAAAAGGGTAAAAGTTTTTTGATCGAAAGATCTACATTATACGAATATATATCTAGTTTTTTTTAATAATGTCACCGGGAAACCTTTTTTTATGTTCGTAAATAAAATGTGTTTCCAATATTTGTTATATTAGGTTCTCTATAAGGTATACAGTGAGTGTAGATTTGATTCCCCATCTCGTGTTGCTTCTACGCCTTTCTTTCTACCTTTACACATATCGAGTGATTAAAAATACACCCCCACTGTCAAAGCGAATGCCCTGCAAAGCTATAAATAGATTTTGGCAACCTGAGCCGTGGTAACCGACTTGTCTTTTTGTAGTTAAATATAATATCGAAAGATTATTCTCGTGAATTCCTTTTGCGGTGTAGATTTTTTATCTGTTTTAGTCGAATGGACAGATTTAGAATATTATTAGCTCATCTTAAAGTAAGTTAATATTAGCGCGACTTATTTAGAACATGTTTGACGAGGTTATCAATACATTCGATGTTTTAGATAACATGCTAATGCACTTAACAACTAAGCCACTTGATAGGTTATTAATGTATTTTTATAATGCAAATGGAGGTGTGTCTACACGATCTTTAAATATAAGGCGGAGCCTACATCGTAGATTAAAGTAACATTAAAAATAACACTTATCTAAATGTATTAAAAAAATGTGTTGTGTTCGTTTTAAATACATGTTTAGGGTAAGTATTCTATTTAACTCTTGTGTCATTATCGCCCATTAAAAAGTTTTCCCGATCCAAGGGCGATCCAATCTCGTACTTAATGCAGATTTAGGAATTCATCTACTGAGCCTAAAAACATTAGAAAATATTTCCGCTTATTCACGGACGTTGGTCTAATGGTAGCAATGCAGGGCTGACAATCAAAGAGTCGTGGGTTCGCGTGGGTCCCCACCGGGTCAACATGTTTCAAATCTATTAGATTTTTTTCTGAACATGTCCAAAAAATCTTGATATTAAATGGGTCCTAAGAACATCGAGAATTCCATTCGGGCCATCAGTCATCGTTTATAGATTAAAAAGCCATGAAGTTTAATCACAGTTTGGTTTCAGTCTGTGAATTTTCGAATATTCAACGATAAAAAAGGTCGACAGCGCATCTTGTCGAGATGATATACGGCTGGGGTATTTCACCTTACGTCAAATGTTGTACGTGCTTGTCTAGCCTCCTCTGTCATAAAAAATTCAAGTAATTAGAATAACCATAAAAGGTAACGCAGATGAAGACTATTTAAATTGTGTTTTATTTTTATATGTAAAGATAATTACTCCGCACTGTATAAAGCATGCCAATTACACGTACTTACGAACAACATAGATTTGAAGGAAAATTTCATTCTATTTAATAAAAAACGTGGAACGAACGTTTTGTTCGTTCCACGTTCGTTATTAAGGTTGCCATACAAACACTCGATTACAAGTATGTACCTATGAAACACCTTATTACGCAACTATATCACTAGTAACAGCTTATCAAAACAATTTTAAAGTGTGACTGAAACAATAGTTTATACAATTGAAAACTATTTATAGCCGTATTGTCGCCGATAACCGTGGCTCGCATACAATGAAATATACATGAGACCTTCCGCTTATATTTGAGAAATCGCCTATTTTACCATTGTACCGCGCTAATGTAACGAGTGGCTTAGGAAACCCGAATCTTAGAACCGAATAGAAATAAGTTTATTTACAGCAACATAACATTTACCATTAAAACGTATTCCAACAAAGATGTTCCCACCACTGTTGATATTATTTTACTATTATGATTATTAACGTTTTGTCTAGCATTGCGTTAGCGATGACATAGCGATGTCCTGGATTCGAATCCCGGGGAAACAATCGATTATATCCGTCGTGCGAGGCAAAGGCTGATCAACTACTTAACTGTAAATAAAACTGAGCGCAACGCAATGTGTTCAGCCATGCCCCACGGGCGGAAACGTGATTTTACTAACACACATTTGAAAACATTAATTTTTCACATGTTATTTATTGCACATGAAGGCACTATATAATTTAAAAATCGAAAATAAATTGAAAAAATTTTTGACTCGGTTCGGTACAGTTAGTGTAGGACTCTGTAGCTCGATTGGTAGAGCAAAACACGGAACGCTGACGATGCCGTTTCAAGTCCTTTTCGAGTCGAAATTTTTTTCAATTTATTTTCGATTTTTAAATTATAACATGCATTTTACAACATGTGAGGATGAGTAGATACATTATTAATTTATATTTTAATTTAAAATAATATAGGTGCCTCCGATAAGGAATCCTCAGCTACAATGGGACTATCGCAACATTGATATTTTGTGGCCCCATCAGAAGCAAAGTTAAAGAAAGCAAGGTTGATTGACATTGACATGAAGCATGACGACTCGTTTTAGAGCTTAGACCCATCTAGCTGATTCAGTGAGAGATGACGACTACCGCCACTAGAGTAGTGGTAACCAAATAGGGGCAACGATTTAAAATGCCATTAAAAAAAGCACAAATGCATTGACACCTCCTACATCCAAGACCCAGGCTGAAACTAGATTTTCTCTAAAAGAAACGTCGAGAAACAATTTGGTCACAAACAGGATTTTACCAAGATTCTCGTCATCTGCGTCTTACTAACCACTAACATCACAAATAAGGAGTCAATCGAAAACTTAATTAAAAGTATATCATCGTTTTTCGGGCTGTTCGGCCGACGTGAGCGAGAATAGCTTCTCGACGTTTCGCCATCAATAATTAATTCCTATTATTAATTAATTGATTAATTCTTCGAGCAATCAAGGAGCTAACAACATCGCCTGGTGAAGCTCGTGATGGCGAAACGTCGAGAACCTCTTCTCGCTCACGTCGGCCGAACAGCCCGAAAAACTATGCCGAACGATGGCCGTGAAAGCCTTACACAATTTATTAATTAAAAGTGTACTAATTCCAAACTGCAAAGTGCCCAAAAAGTTCTTACCTATTTGCCAATAAACATATAAAAACTAACTATTCACGTCACTCAAGCAATACATAGAAGAATACAATTGAAACAATAGCACAAATTCATTAAAATACAAGAACATTTAAAATTAGCATGACAAGTACTTATTATCAAACTATTAGACTAGTATGTCGCTGACGTACGCGTAATCGCATTTCAAACAAATGAAATGGTATGAGTTAAGTTAAGATCGGTAGAAGGCACATATTGTTTTATTAAATCTCACATTTCTTCTTCCTCTTTATACATTACAGCAATTGTGTGTTGTTTCCTTAACTATAATATTATTCGTACTTCAAGATTATAAGGTCTGTCTGCATTTAACGCGAGTAGCACACATGTCAATAAAACATTTTTGACGGTTTAAAACCCGAATTGTTATAACAGCCGCAGCTTAGCCGTAGTTTAGCCGCAGCCATAGTCACAGCTACTGGAATAAATTGTAAAGTTACATTTCGCGTTTAAATCGTCAAAAGTGTCACATTACAATCTGAGGTATTTTTAGAGTTCCGCAAACTGTTTATTAGTAAAAGTGAAAAGAAACACGAGCCATTTCTTGATTCGAATAACAGCAACAGGATATAAAATGGGGGTTACATAATGAAATTTTCATACCTACTATTTAAGTCAATGGTATGAAACCTTTCGTGTGTGCGTTCTATTCCCTATTCGCGGTTTTAATCACGCTTAATATACTCTCTAGAAAAGTTTATACTATATAGATTAAAAATCGAAAATAAATTGATAAAATTTTCGACTAGGGCAGATCTTCGGACAGGCAGGAACCGGCATCGTCAGCGTTCCATACTGTTACTCTAACCAATTGAGCTACTTTTTCAACTCTATACTATATCTACCTATAGATAGGTTACGACATTTGGCCAATAATCGCGCGGGACCTTACAGATTTTTAATATTTAAAAAATTTTGTCATGATCCAATTTTTACGTTCACTTGTTACGTAAGGGATTTCTTTCAGAACAAAACTGGATTGGTTCTCACGTGAAAAAATATAAGAGTAAGTCACGACACGACGTATGAGGACATGTCGGTAATTTATTAACTATATTATGTTTACTTTACCGATATAACTGTTCATACCAGGACACATGCATTAAAATCGGTGAACTTTTAAAAGCAAATGAATGTCAACCGAAACACTCTTGAAATAATTATATGTTTTGTTTTTTATTTCTGTTATTATTTACTGAAATTACACTGAACTGAAATTTACAATTTATCTAGTTAAATTTGACACGTATGAGAAGTTAAATATTTTTATCAAACCAATCTTCAGCTTTATAGTATGCACATGAAGGTAGCAGCAGGTAAGCCGTATTTAAGAACAGCAGGAATCTTGATAAGACTTAGTCGCTAGAAAAATCCCTTATTATTTAAATACCATTTTTAGAATGCTTGACTTGGTAATTTTATACCGAATCACAAAAAGTCTGTGGTAAAAGAGTAAATATTAAATTGCGTAATATAATCCACTTGGCACTTACATTTCTCGGTTCAAGATTATAAATAACTTCAACTTATAATCGCCTTATATAATAACTTAATGATTGTCATAAAAATTTATGACTCGCTTAAATTATAAATTTGTTTTTATAACTACAATCTAATTTCGTACCAAGTCCCTACAATGTCATGTGTGTGTGTTACTAGATTCACGAATATTGAGTCATTATGATCTGATTGATTGACTTATAGACTTTTGGTGAATAAAGAATTTGTATTTGTATTTGTAGAATACCAGCTGTGTCAGGGACTTCGTCCGCGTAGAACAGTTATTATGGACATCCAAATTTC
Organism: Leptosia nina; assembly: GCA_963661955.1. NCBI lineage: Eukaryota > Metazoa > Arthropoda > Insecta > Lepidoptera > Pieridae > Leptosia > Leptosia nina. Next base: position 995,267 of record CAVLEF010000007.1, read on the forward strand.
TTTCTTCATCTTTATAAATTTAACCTGTTACCCAAGACATCGAGCACACAAGCAAACTCTCCAGCTTTATATATCAGTATAGATAGATAGATTCTTTGTCTAAGAAACCTTCAAAATAGAATACAATCATATTTTCAGAAAAAAATTTTTTTTTTGTAAGCATGAGGCCCGACATTGAATTTTAACCACACTTGTATAGTCCTTTATAAGCAACGAACTGAATATTAGAATTTCAAATGTTACCCTTATTATAAATTGTAATAGTTGTATTTTATATTTTTCGGATGCTTTGCAGCAGCCGTGGTCACGGGGAGACGAACGTCGAAAAGTCGGGCCGAAGTTAAAAATCACTTTTCAAATAAGTTTAACTAATATATCGCGTTTTAAACCGTTAAAGTGTTTTATTTAAATATTAGTTAACGTATTCGTTGTCCGAAGTTTCGGCGGCTTTGTTTTTGGTGGCGGGGGGGCGTATTACAAAGTAGCCAGGTAACTTTATATACACTAAAAGAATGAAATAAATAATTGCGCGTGCAATAAAAATTGTTATAAAGACTAGTAATCATATAAAATTAATCGTTAAATGAATTAAACCGAATCAAAATCAATCATTGATCATAACTTAAATAATTAGGTCATACGTGAGCATATTTTGGTTTTACGTCGGTGTCAGCTTAAAATATTTTTAACTTTACGACCGCAACAATTTCCGCTATTTGCCATTGAAATAATGAGCCCTACTTTTACCGAGCCGGACCCCGATTCTGGTAAGTCATGGACAGTGAGAGGTGGGCGACAGGATATTAATGGACTGTATATGGTAACAGTAAGCGTGAATCGTCTGTAAAGATCGCGCTGGTACTACTAGCCAGGCTTGCGATAAGCAATCGAGTGAACGGTGTAAACAGCAGAATCAGGCAGCCGTACTTGAAAGGTTTGTTAAATAAGACAACTTGTGCTCTAGTTAATTTAAAGTAATATATTGGGCGCTGCTTCTATAAAACTCTTTTTTACTGCGGTTAGTTTTAATGTAGATATGACATGTACACGCTAATTATTATACTGAGAGGAAAAATCTAGAGATTTTCAGTAAAATATTAGTCAATATTATAAAAGAAAAGATTAAAACACAAATTTAAAATCACTATTGAGACTACAAACTATACTAATATATAAAGCTGAAGAGTTGGTTTGTTTGAACGCGCTTATGTCACGAACTACTGCGTCGAATTGATTTTTTTGTGTTAGTTAAAACATTTATTGAGGAAGGTTATAGGCTATAAAATATCACGCTGTGACTAATAGGAGCGAAGAAGCAGCGGGAACTGTGAAAAAAATACGGGAGAAATTTTTGGAGCTGTCCGTGGGTTTCCGATGCGTACGTTGCGACAATTCATGTAACCAACGGTTCATGTACCCAAAAAATATGTATCAAATTGATTTATTTGATACATCATTATTGATTACTTTTTAAATAATCTAAAAAAGTGTCCGCGACACTATAATATGTCTGTCTATCTTTGAAGATTAACTTGCAAGAACGACGGGTCGCGAGCGAAGGGACGGGTCCGATGTCGATGTCGGATAGTAGTTTAAATTTATAAAGATGAAGAGATGGTTTGCAAAAACAAATTTGGATGAAAAGAATACCGAAATAGATTTTACAGTCGGTCTATCTCGACGAACTTGCTGATCTATAAAAATACTTCTAGGATCTTTTTCGTATTTCAAAATTGGATAGCAGCGTAAAATATAACACTAAAAGAGTCATATTTCAGGCAGACAAAGCAGGCGCGGCTAGTACACTAAAAATTGTTCCTGAATCTAGAAGCCTAGGTGTTTGTGTTCAAAATAACATAATGTGCCACGTTATATGTACGTGTCTTTGATGTAGAGTAGCACTTGTTAGCGTATACATTGTTTATTTTTATTTTTTATATAATTTAAGAGTAAATTTTAAACGCAAGTGTTGCAACACAAGTGTTTGTAATATTATGCTGAGTGGCTCCTGTTTTAGGAGTTGCCATAGTCATTTTTTTGTTAAGCCTTCTATATTTTGTATAATATATATATAAGTTTACTTATTAAGTTACTTTTAGTTCATAGTTTTTATTTTTGTAATCAACTTTTAAATAAATCATTTTTATTATTATTATTAATAAAACAGACAGAAAAAATTCGATAAATCAACATTTAATGATAGCTCTTCGCTTCATAAACCCAGGCAACTTTATCGGAAAACTCCTCACATTTGGAGCGGAAAATATTGAATTTGACTCACAAATGAGTACTCTCGGTGTCCGTTACACCAATTGGTCACAGATACGTAAGTTCACATCAATCTCAGTCCAAGCAGACCTCACAAACACAAAGGTTATTTACGCCCGTAGACAAGTTAGCGTCAGCTACATGAAGAAAGTATTCGGAATGGAAAAGTTTCGAGTTTTAACAGAATTATAGAAGTACTCTCAGAGTTTTCATTCGAATTATTTAATAAAAGGTGGAAATAAAATTCTACTTCCCTTACGTAGTGTCTGTTTCATTGGACAATTTTAAATTTCGAAACCGGGACTTCTTTGACGCTTTACACATTGCTTAGCCATCCATTAAGTCATGGCGCTTTGAAAAATCACATATCCACGTGTATATTTGTGAAGAGAAAAAAATAATTTATGTCCGTCTCTACGGCCAAGGTTGAAACGATTATAGAAGTATGTAAATATATAAGAAATATTTTGTATACGAATTTGTAGTTCGAAATAGATATATGGTAATTTTTCTGCTATTTGTAACCAATAACGCAGTTAACTTATTTTTGAAATAATAAAAGCACCGCGTAATCCTAAAAAGGCCCTGGGTTTCGAATGAGGCGAATAAATTCGTGAATGAAAGAAGGCCATCTACCAATTACATTTAATATTAATTTTATCATTTATCTTTAAAAAGCGGGGTCCGAGAGAAAAAGGCCAGCCACATTTATCAATGAAACTGATATTTGACTGAAATCGGTAAACAAACGGCATTGTTTCTCTTTTGTAAATTAAATTGTTTTAAAATCTATAAATAGTTGTGATATATGAAAGTCAAAATCATTGAGCGATATTGTGAATGAAAGAAGGTCATCTACATATCATAATTTCGAGCATCGAGAGAACACGTTATAATTGGGACAAAAGTCTCATTTTGGAATTCGTGAGATTTTACTGAGAAACGGAGGCAACGTCTATTCAAGTTCTAAATTTTTAAAACGACATCTAAAATAGTCGGATAGACGGTTACATATTTCGCATAAGTAGATACTTATGCGAAATATGTAACCGTCTATATGTACTTTTCTTCAGATGAAAAAAAGTACAGCGAGAAATGGCCAAGAGGGAGCCGCTATTGCATACTAAAGATTCCACAAATTGACAAACCAATAAGTTTTGTTTCGTATAAACAGAAATACATTACTTCATATGCTGCTAGAGGCAAAGTAGCCTAATAACAAATTACATGATTTTCGATGAGGAGGAAAATAAAAACACAATTAAGTTAGGCAAAATTTAATTTCTATTATTGTGTTTTTCGGTCACTGTGCTCTTGTAGATTAACATTTTTAGACTATGTGTATAAAAAACTCAGGTCATAAGATTGCAGTTAGGCTACTCTGCCTCATATACGAGTATGACTGTCAAAGTAAGATGACTTTTCTCTTTGAGTACGGTACTTTGCGTTACAAAATTAAAAAGGAAGTTATAAGTTATAAATAAATAAAAAAGTAAAGTAGTAAATTTTTCAAAATATTATTAACACAAGAAACAGGTTATCTCGTTAATTAGGCGTATAATTTTAAGCAAATATAGAACAACAAACAAGGCACATTATACAGATGTGTCGGTTCTTTTCCATTAATTTTATAGAAGACTCGCAGGATGTTGCACAATGTTAAATAAAATATCTAATATTAACATCGGTGCGACATTTGCCGATTTCAATAGTCGATGAAAATATTCCATTACCTGTATATAGAAGGTCAGACTTTAAAAATAGTATAAAAATAAATGACTTGATTCCACACTCATAGCTTATCGACTTTTAGAATTACACAGTTGTTAATAACTCTAATAAGTGTCATAGTGTGCAAGTTTAATATTAAATGTCAAACAACCTTGCTTGCGTTAGCTTGGCCTCTGAAGGAGCCACAGAATATCAGTGTTGGACACAAGTCCCAACGTAGCTGAGTGGCTTCCTTTTCAGAGGCAACTAAATATTATATTTAAGTTTAATAGTATTTGATTTAAATTTTTATTTACTTCTTGATATTGTTATTAGGTTAAGTTTTAATTGTAAATGTTGTTTCTGAATAAACGTATTCTTATTCTATTTTGTTTCTCTTAGTTAAGTCTATCGTGTAATAGTTAATTTACAGATTCTGTGGAGAAAATTTTACTACAACTAACATTTTTGATCGAACTATATAAAATACTTCCTGTAGTTTACGGGAGTAATACATATTTAAATAAAACACATTTAACGGTTTAAGACGCAAAATGTATAAGTTAATCTTATTTACTCGTGACCACGACTGCTGCAAAGAAACCGAGTCGTCGGGATAATTTAGGAAACGACACATAACAGTATTTATATAGAGACAATGAATAGTCAAGAAGTTAAATTATAATACCATAGAAAAGTGATTTTCGCGTTCCTCAATTGTGTCTTATCTATTTGAATTGAATTAGATTATGGAATCGATTTGTACATTCACGAACAATTCTTGACACAACTACATTTAATATTTTAGTCACGAAATATTCAAGTGGCATCTCGTACGTGCCTCGACACTATTGGAAATCAAAGTTATCAGTTCCTCTTCCACTCTTTTGGTCCCCTATGTACATTTGTCATTTTTCTAACTGACACATTTCAATGACTGCCTTCTGCTTTCAAAACCTTCATACCATTGTAAATCACCTTTATACCATTATCAAACCTGTATAAAATTGTAGTGACTTGATCTAAATAGGAAAACATACAAAAAGACCAGATAGTCTTCCATACGATTTTAAAAATATTCCTGATTTTAAGAATCTTCTTGATGGAAGCTCCTGATTTCCTTAAAATTGGATGGACTATTTTGGAAACATCTTCTTTCCAATAAAAAAGAACAAATACAAATGGATTTGAATCCTAATAACTAAAGTAGACACAAAGAGCGTTAAATAGTTTCATATACAATTTGAACCTTAAAAAAAAAATTAGAGACTATCCTATTTTTAATAAACGAAAGAGAAATATATAATACTTAGCCCTGAATAGACGATTTTTAATCATAATGATTGAAGACCCGATACAATGACAGCTTTTATTAAGGATATTTGGCATAAATCCAAATCTTCCGGTAAACAATAACGCTACACAGATTGCCCATTTTCCTTTCCAAGATTTTTGTAAACATTTTCTGGTAAACATAACTCTTTTCGTAATGACAGAAATCATCTTTATTGTAGATGGATCGCGGACCATGCTGGCCAAATGATTATGACCGGACAAAGGTGTCAAATGTCATACTGGACACGATGCTTCTAAATTGTAGAGATTTTTGTTAGTATTAAACTCACAACCGGAAGTCATATATACATATTACATAAAAGACACATAGCTGTAATTACTCTACAAGACAGTCATAAAGTTAATTAACGATTTTGTTATTTATTTAAAGGCAGAAACGTATAATTGACCCTCATAAGTCGAATTATATTAACGCATTATTTTTGTATATTATGGTTTTGCACTGCGATATTAAAACATAGATAGTAATGAATAATTATTTGTATAAAGCACCCGTTGCTAACTTTAATTTAGTTTTTGATTTAAAAGATCAGGCAATTTTTTAAAATAGTTAAGGAGGGGTCCAAAAAGATGTCTTAATCAAATTATACTAAAATGCCTTTGATAAAAGTAGGAGAGGGTAGACAAGTTTTCAAAAAATCTACATAATATAAATTCGTTCTTAATTATATTTAATGTCAATTATTATTAGGACTTAAAATTGTATAATTTTGAGGGTAATTTCCATATGATTTCTAGATGTGATATTTAAAAATGGCAGTTTTCATACATCCATCGTAAACGAAATCGATAATTATACTTTCATTCGAACAGGTTTAAAGTGGGTTAAGTTTTCGCTTTTTAATAAAAATCCTACCTGCATACTAGGAACAATCGCATCTTAAGAAATGTCGTAGGAACATAGTTACAAGTTCCGCCTCTTTGGCTCAATAGTTTTAGGCTCGGTCTAGCAATGCGTTAAGCGCAAAGGGTTTGAGTCCCAGGGACATATAACAGACGAAAATCGATTATTATTAAAACCACAAAACTCCATAAATATATCGAGGTTATATCTTATCTATACTAACATTATAAAGGTGAGAAGTTTGTTTGTTTAAACGCGATACTTTTACGAGCTACACTGGAACAACGGCTTCTTTTTTAAGTTTATAAGAAGGTATTCCCTTGTAGTTTATGCAAGCACTACAATTTTAACGGTTAAATTTTTCCTAAACTTTTTTACTTAATATATTGTTCGCGTTTTGAATGTTTAAAAGACTGGTTATGTAGTAAATTTACATGATAACCAGGCTTACTGTACTATAAGGTATTTAAGTAACCCCAAAATCAAACAGTTACATCTATTATTTACGTAATTATAGTGTATATGAAGCTACTAGAGGCAGAGTGGCCTAATAACAATAAAAATAAAAATTCACAATTAACTTAGGCGAAAATGAATTTGTAGTATTATTTCTGTAATTTTTAACAGTTTTCGGTCACTGTGCTCTTGTAGATTAAAATAAATAAAGTAAAGTCATAAAATTGCAGTTAGGCTACTTTGTTATATAACGATATAAACATACGTAATATTGTGATGTTATAGTCGTAAAACTTTTTATTTTTTTTCTGACGAAACGTCTAGTTTTAGCCAAAGCATTAGATAACAGCCTTAAAAAGGATTAAAATTACACTAAGCTCATATTTATGTTTTGCAAGTATAACATTTTGTTATTCAATAACCTCTAATGACCAGTCTGAGATTAATCTTGGATTTAATTTTAATATTTCATATGTCTAAGTAGAGTTTCTTCTTAGTTTACGTATCGGAATTATTTTCATCATATTTATTTTCTACTCTATATGCAAGCCTTACAACAAACGCGATTTAAATTTGTCTTTTAATCTCAGAGGAGGACAGATAAACATGGATTTCCATGGGATGGACTGTGTACCAATTTAGGCTGTGGCAGCCATCTACAGACTGAAACAAAACGTTGATTTTCACTTCACGTCTTTTTAATGGCAATGGTTCGTGACTCAATCGTCAACCTATCACTATAAGTAAGAACAAGTTGGACTTACTGCTCGACCAAGTTGCCCGTTAAAGCAAATCAGTCTGGGGAAAAAGCGAGTGCCGCATAATTCAATGGAATAATTCCTACATGTGTGTAATAATATTTAAAGTAATATCCATATATATTTTTAGAAGCTTTGATTAAAATGCACATTTCACGTTTAGTCGTTTGCATAAGTATTACTAAGTTTATATTCTATCAAAACTGAGGTATAAATACATTGTGACAAAAAAACCGCAGACAACTTAAAAACAATGGGCATTTTACGTATAATAATCATTTGACATATCATCGCATTGTAATGAACTTGGTTTTAAAATTGTAATTTACCTTGAGTTGCCTAAAATAATGTGAATAAGTAAGACAAATTTAGTATGCAATATTTTGAATGATATTGGATACTTACTCTTATACTAACGTTTTAATAAATCAACCTCGTTTAAAATGCCTTTCATTTCGGAGGAAAAACATAAATAACATTTATATAAAAAACTTTGATACCTACTCGAAACACCAAATTGTATTTTAAATAATGTTAATAGTGACTAATATCGCATGCGACTTTCGGCTTCGTCGTAACAACCTAACAAAAATATTTAATCTAATACAAAACATGCAAATCGAAGTCTGCAGTACTAAGTAGAAGTTATTCTTTATACAGCTGTTTTTTTACCGATAAACGACCACCGTTTTGTATAATAAAACATAAATTGAACGTGCATTATGTTCACAACAAACCACACACATTAATGTCAAGTCACGTTTCACTTCACCAAAGAGCACTAATTAAAAATGTTTATCGTACTTTTTGACATAAAAAGAGGTTATAATCGAATGTCGAGTTTTTCCCGCGAATTTGTACGCGCGGAACGTATGTCTTCGCACACGCACCAACACAGACTAAGGACTAAAGAGTAAAGACAAACCGGTTTCGGAATTGGAGTTCAATGTTGAGCAGCGATTTACCGAATTTTAAAATACATTACCGGTTTTATTATTTATTTCTCAAGAAGTTTAGTGCTATGTGCGTATTGTATGACGTTTATAGATAAATAATTGTGATAATTACAAGCATAGACAAAGACAAGGTATAGATAATAGTAAATGATGGCGAGTAATTTATATAATTATATTCATAATTTCTTTGGTGATTTTTTCTAAGAATTAAAACGGATTTTTAGTAAATATTATTAACATATGATGAATATATGTAGTTGGAACGCTTGTACAAGGTTCTTTGGTAATTATGTAATTTGGAATATAAAAATGAGGAAGTTTACTTCATTTTATCCACTATAAAAAACCTCATGACTATCTCATAATAGACGACAAAAACTTTTGAGCACTTTCGACAATAATAGTTATAATATGACTAATAAACAAAACTGAAGAGTTTGTTTGTTTGAACGCGCTAATCTCAGGAACTACTGTCGGTATTTAAAAAATATGTTTGCTATAGGCTATATTATAACATCACACTGCGCACACGCTGACACAACTAGTAAATAAAAGTTTTTCACTGTAAGATAACAATGTGATGTAATCTAGGAACATTAAATCGTTCTTTTTTTCCAACAATCGATTAATGGGCATTCTGTTGGCACGATTACTACATCGATTGAATTGTAGCGACGACAAATTTATGTCAAATTACAATTGTAAAGTTATGTCACATGTCGATATGCATATTTAGACCCAGTAATTATTATGAAACTTAAATTTTATTGAACCATTCGTTTGATTTTTTAAAACAATAAATAAATATAAAAACATTACACCTGCTGTAAAATCACGTCACTACGATTTATTAAAAGGGAGCGCGTATTTTTTTCATGGATGTTAATATATCTCTGTTTGTAATATGCAAAAATATATGAAAACAAATATCAAGAGTTTGTTAGTAATAAAATAAGAGTAAAAATTCATACTTCTGTTTCCGGTATACTAATCATATTATTATTTTACTGGTAAATAAATGCATTATCTATATTCTCTGATCTTGTTTTACCGGGTTATAAAGTTATGTGCGTTACTTTTGCTTCGTTTAAATGAACTAATATTAAACAAACCTCCTTTGTCCCAAATGAGTAATACTCCTACTACCTCGCAAATTGACATCGCACTCTCTTTGACACCGTATTACAAAGTTTCGATGTGTTGAGAGTACAAACGGATTTAATTCTAGATTTTCCAACTGCATGTACCCGGATTTCACATTGAAATGGTGCTATTTTGTATTTACCCGGTTTGTTTTACATGAAATTACATGAATATTTTCAAATAATAATGTCAACCAAATAATTTGGATAACATACAACGTTTGAATTTTAGACCTTAAAAATAATAGCTGCATACGAACTTTTATCATTAATAATTATATATTATATAATAAATAATTAAATAATTGTGATTGATATGTATGGTATGTTAAAAATACATCTAAATTCTGACCCCTTCGCGACTGGCGCATGCGCAGCTCATAGCAAGTTAAACCAAGAAATAAGCACACAAAAGGATCCAATGCCACGAACATGGTATATCGAAGACATATAATTTTTATCGTCTAATAGCTATGTATACAATTTAACTATTACGAACAGTAAAAGAGCTTCCTTCATAACTGAAATCAAATATACATTGAATATTTATTTATTTATACTTCACCACATTAAATCTTTCTCGAAAAAATATACTTTATGTTACTTATGTTTGTGAAGAAAATCCCGATTTCCAACGTGGGACATAGAGACCTTTGATTATTAATTACTTTGCCCAATTGTAATTATTTTTTATCATAATTCGAATGCTAGGCAATACATTTACATAACCCACTATCATAGGCACAGGTTCTATAGTTAGAGTAATGAGATAATATATTTCGAAATGACAGTAAATTTTCATCAACTGCATTCACAACCTGAAACCATTACACAAAAGAGTAACCGCGACAAAGGCACTCTGCAATATTAAACGCAAAAGGATTAGTTCGACGCAGTACAACTGAAAATGAAATTTTAAAGGTCTACTTACATTTCATAAAAGGGCCGCGTTTTAATTTCTTAATGGCCACTTTAGTGATTCGGGTGTACTTTTTCCTTCTCTTTTGGGAATTGCTTTATGCAAGATCAAAGAAATAACTCAAGTATTTATTTGAAAGTGTTTGAAATTTTAACATTTTAAAATCTTACTTAATATAATACTGACTATAAGTTTATTCCTACTTTCTATCATATAAAACAAACCATACTCATATGGCTACTTGCGTACATCATCTATTCATAATGCAAGGTTCAGATTTTTTTGGCTGTACCTAATATGTCTTCAGGATCTACGCAAAGAGAAATCAATATATTCCGGAGCGAGGAAAGCACATTTAAAAGACATTTTTAGTCAGTTGTCCCGCATGATTTAACAATATATAATTACGTAAGTTTCCCTTTACTTTTTTTTCACTTTAATTTACTTTTGTATTATTTACATTTCTTTAAAATTAGTTACATTTATATTTAAAATTAACAATTGATTAAACAATATAATTGCGTGCTGCTATTATTTTTATTTATATATAATAAATAAATATATATTTGTTAAAAAAAAAAGTTTTAGACAGGAAATGTATTAGTTATTTCATTCTAAACTACGGCCGCTGCCATAAGCAGACAATACATACAGTAGTAATGAAAGTTAAGTGTGAATTAAAAATCGATAGTAAATTGATAAATGTACGACTTGAACAGGACTTGGATCCTCAGCGTTCCGTGCTGTTCTTACCAATTGAGCTACCTAGTAGTGTGGGATTCGGTTCCAATCCAGCCCGAGTCGTAAATTTTTTTAATTTATTATCATTTTTAATTCATATATATATTGGAAAATATTAGAGTTTTTAAAGTTAAGTATGTTTTCTTGTAAAAAATATTTTTTTGCATTACTATAAATAAGTGTTACCTATAAGCCTATAAACTAGGCAGAATTGGGAAATACTGTGAAATACTTTTATTATATTCGCTTGAAGGTTCTAAAAAACAGTATTCATATAGCAAATATAGTGGTACAATGTCTATTTTTTTACTTATAAATTACCAGGGATTTGTTTAGGAATAAAAGAATTATAAGCACTTGCGTACAACCCTTCTACAAGTTCAATCACACAGATAAAACACAGAATGTAAAAGAAATTGCAAATCTTCTTTCGAGATTTTCTCTCTCTCTCTCTCAGGCTTTCTTTATATCATAGAGCTATAGCTCTAGAAAAAAAATGGTTACCATTTTTACTATAATTACTTTATATCAACGAACTCTAAGTTTATTTAAATTTTTCTGAAGATTCATTACAAATTTAACTTACTACAAAACACGTTTTCTAAATTTGCAATTCTCTGTAATATTCACATATCTTGAATTAATGATTTACATAATAAAAATGGCTTTGTCTTACTTGACAACTGTTACTTGTTTTGTATGATTCATGTTAATATTTAGTGTTGTATATTGCCAAATAAATATCACATATATTTACGAAAGTAGAAATCGTATTGTAAATACCCATTTATAAATAGCTCTCTTAATAAATATGAATATTAAATACTGTCTATAGTATTTAATATTCATATTTACAGTACATACGTTTCGTATTACTAGTACATAGTAATACGAAACGCGGCCAAGTTAAAAATCATTTTCAAATAAGTTTAACTAATATATCGCGTTTTAAACCGTTAAAGTGTTTTATTTAAATGTGTAAGCTAGACAGTTTACTGTCTACAGACGCGAGTAATACACATGTAAATAAAACACTTTGACGGTTTAAAACGCGATAATTTTTTATTTAAATATGAATATTATGTAATAATCTATGTACACTTGGACTAGAAGAATATTTTAATATGCGTTTAACTACAATGTAAGATACATATGACAAGATACAAATACACAACAATAACAATATAATATATAAGATACGAAAAAGTATAGTCTTCTTCTGTAGAAATATGGTTTATTGGCCTTTCTTTTCTTTACACTTCACTTAATTTAAAAGCTAACAACTGCGTAAACGTAAGATGAACAGTTGTTAGCTATTCCTATTAAATTGAAAATTAATTATTTTAATACCTATCATCAATTTGATACCTAGCCTATCCCTACTGTTTGTTTCGCATAAACTGGATCGGAGTAATTTTTCACTTATTCGATTTGGCAACGAAGAAAAATTGCGAGGCCGACAATTTATTTTTTCCTAAAAGTAGCGAATAATTTATGTTGCCATAAATAAGAGTCTGCACGGTCACTCGAGAAGAACAACAATATTAATTTTAATGCTTTTGTTATTTCAGTAAGCTCTATCATTATCTATATCGCGACTCTCTAGGGGCCGTGCGTTGACGTATAGAAATGTAAAGAAAATCTGTGTAAATAGAACACGTTTAACGATTCAAAACGTGAAATGTATTGGTTAACTTACATACAATCTATTTCTTCGCTTAATTAAATAAATCGCGTATTTAAAATAAATTTAAAAAAGTTTCTTCCTTTCGCCTTTCAACCGTTAAAAGTGTTTTATTACTCGGATAAACTACAGACTATCTAATGTCCGAAAATGTGTATGAAAAAAAAAAATTCAAAGTTATAAATGTAAACGTCGTCGTAATTAAGAAATATTTTTCGACATCACGCGTTGATGACAATTTCTCAATCACGATAGCCGAACAGTTTGAAAACAAAAAGTATTGCGAATTTCGTTGTTTTTTCTTTACTGGGATTAAAGTGGCAAAGCCAAGTGAATACGATGGTTTACGTTGCTGCTGAACATACAATGTTACAAAAAATTGGTTCAACACTTTGCGCTGTCATTAATAAAATACTCCTATAACAATTCCACAATCCAAAAACTTGGACCAAAAGAAAAAAACGTCTAAATCTCCTTAAAGTAAGTTAAGCCTTAGGGAGTTTAAATGATTTACTAAGCATATTTCCCTTGTAATCGTTATAACGACGATAACTGTGGTTTTGTACAATTATAACAAAATTCAGTTGTACCTATTAATGATGTAGCCCGAATTTGTCCAAGTTGCGTACAATAGGCATCTACGTCACAAAAAATTCCGTGTCTTCATTTGTAATTTTTCTTTCACGAAAACAAGGTTATAAATACACAGAAATAGCGTTTTTGACAAATAAATTGAATATTTAACCTAGAGACTGTATTATTTTGTCGTTTGTTTGTTATATAACCCAAAATATGCTTAAATTAAAAATATTGGTTACGGCAGCAGCACGCTTGATGCTGTTCAAGTCCAACGTCGTAATTTTTTTACATGTAAATAGATTTAAATAAAACGATCCATCGTGTTCCTGTGAGCATGCGTTCGAGGATGGACGTCGATGCAGCGACAAATACATTAGTAATCCCGGAAAATTTTAAATTCTTTGTGAGCGATACAAAATTAAGACCCATCTTCTTTAAGTACTGTTGTAAAATAATAGACCGGCTTCTCTTAGAAAATAAGAGAAGTAGTGGACATAATATAAACTAATAAAACAGAATTTAAGGTAAATAGATATAGATAGCGTAATAATAATAAGTTTGGCATAAGTATATATAATTGTGAATAAGTAGACCAGGTCCCTTCTGATCGAGGAAGGGGAGACCACGTCCTTAGCTGTTTAAGCACTATGGACAAAATTATATTAAAAAAAAAGTATCTTACTAGATTTTTAATTTAAAATAAAAATATGCAACAATGATCATATTAAAACACTTTTAACGGTTTAAAACTAATGTATTATGCGTTTGAAACTATTAAAAGGGTTTATTTAGATAGATAGGTATTGCTCGCGCTAACTACACACGTGCACACAAAATTAGTATTCTTTCACGATATAAATAAAAGAAAAGAATATAAGAATAAACTTAATGAATTGTATAATAGAAAAAATTTATAGTTTTTAGGTCGACAGCGTATCTTGTCAAGATCTTATATGGAGCTGGGTTATTTCCAGTAAATAAACCGCACGCTTGTCTTTCTAAGTCTATCGTAAGAAAAAGAAACAAGTAGTCACCTACAAGTTACGACTTATACTTGCCCTAGGGAATTGAGTCATACATACAGCCTTATACTATCTATATACATATAATAAATACGTTTTATTTTATTTTTAAAATGTTCATTCAACATAACGCTACAAAATAGTGGGGTTCAAATTTAGTGACATACGTTAGATGTCATATATAATTATATTACGCATTGAGGTACACTTTTAAGCAAGCACGCCGATTCCAAAACCCTTATGGTGCCTTCACACGTGTGACATTGCTATGTATACTGTACTTTTCAATTTTCTCAGCGTCCTAAAGAATTGTAAACGGAAATTTAACACTACATCAAGGCTAACAAAATATCTATCTGCATATATTAATTAAAGTTATTAGCTTATGATTCTCATTTACCTCAAAGATATTTAAATAAGACTATGACGCACGAGAGCCACCCTCTTCAAAATACGACCTTTGCGGTTCATATTGGCTAAATACTACAAAAAAACATTCACGAAATGCACATTATTTTGCATTGAAGGTCACTTAATGAATATAGATAAATGTTAATTAAATTGAAGTAGACAGTATAAATATCGCAACACCTCTGCAAATAGTATGCAATATTAATTTCAAACCGGTGCACCCATCCCTTGACTCCAGACCTTAGGCCCACTTACTGGTATAATCATATCCGACGTATTTTAACAGTGCTTCAGCTGCTGGCACGTGCGGTTGCAATTCTCTACCGTAAACGTGGAAAGCCTCCCGTATCAAGAAATCATGTATGGTGCTGGCCAGTAAATGCCCTCCACGTACACCGACGTACTCGACAAACGCTGATGTTTCGTACAAGAGCACTGTTCGTTTCCAATCGAATCTGTTAAATGTAGTTTAATACAGCGCCATCTATACACGCTTCGATGAACTAAAGCTTCGTTAAGCGCCCTCTATGTAACGAAGCTTTAACTAAGTCGCTTATCAGTAACTAGAGGTGCTAAAATAAAAATCTGTGTACTCACTTACTTGTATATTTATATCCGAGGTAAAATTTAAGATTTTCGGTATGATTTAAGCCGCCGTCGGAGGTTGTGTCCCATGGTGTGTAGATTATATCTTCTATTTTGAGAAAGTTTGCAAACGTCTTCATCATGAGGTGGCATGTGGATTTGCCCGCGACGTCTACTTGGGCTTCGGGTTCGTTGATGAGGAGTAGTTGTCGCCAGTCATAGCTAGGTGGCGCGAAATACAATAGTGTTAGTGCCGAAGACCGTGCAAAAAACTGTGCATGAAAACCTTATATTTGTAAATACCTACTCAATTTTACTATTAATATTGTTAAAAATCAAACTATCTATCTATTCAAAAATAACTTTAATCAATAAGTGAGTTCGAATCGATGCGACAGTCTTTGATTTTTAATTATATTTATAACAAATCATTCTTAAGACAGCCCAAACGTTGATTGAAAGTAGACAAATCGACTATAGAAGATATCCTTTTTAATTTATACCTATTCTATCTTATAAGTGCAGGTAGTGCCACACAGTGCCCACTCTTAAATAAAATATAACATTTAACTACACTATAAACAAATATAACCGTAAACCTCTTATTATTAAATTTATTTCTTTAAACCACAGATAATAATATCATTCGAAATTTGAAATAAAGCATAATAAACGACTATTTAATTTTCGTCATTATTGTCTTTTGGTCGTTGTGTGTCGTTTTAATATACGCGACCTGATCTTTACTATGGGTAATAAAAAAATACTTACTGCCTCATAACATCTATGATGAAATACGCCATGTCCTTAAAACCCAGCGGGCTGGTTCGCACCAGCATATAGAACTCGTCGTCGCAAGTCTGTTTGGGCGTGACAAAGTCAAAGGTGAACCCTCCAGTTGTGATTAAAGGGATCCCGGAATTGCCCAGGAATTTCGTAATACGAGCTACTGAGGCTGAAACAAATTAGGAACATTAAACAGGCATGATTTCCTTTTTACTACTTTTATAGGGAACTGTACAATGATATGTATAAATGTGTATAATCTATTTTTTATTTTTAGTTTTTTTGTAATAGAGAAGGACAGGCAATCATCGAGACCACTTGAGGAAAGATGTAATAACGCAGACATTTAACGTCTCACGAATATGCACTCTCGACAAACAAACAAAAAATACTTTATTGTCACCAATGTTACAAAATAAAACTTAATTTAAAAATCCAAAATGAAGCGAGAAAAAGGCCTTATCGCTAAAAAGCGATTTATTTCAGGCAACCTTGAAGATGGAGATTTACAATAATAAATGTTAATAACTAGGGTACAACTACAGCTATCGAATTTTGACTTTCATGTTTAATTTCAGTATCAACCTACAAACTTGTAAAACACTCCCAAATGGTACATAAAAATGGCCCTTTTAATTTATTATACTTTCTATTTAGATTACATACTAATTATACCATTAGTCCCCACCCACGCGTCATTAAATTTAACAGCTCGTATTTTTTATCCATCCAAACAATAACTTTCATGTTTGCCTATCATTACCACGAGTATGTGATTAAATTACTTAAGTTTTATATAGTACTATTGAAATGATATAGGAGGAGTATAATATAGGAGCACAGACAACAGGTCAAAAGGCAAAATTTTGGTATTTATTCTAAAGGTCCGACATGTTGGGTTATTTAAATATTTGTTATATAGTCAGTACTCAATAATATATATGTTTTGGAAAAAATAGCATTAAATCAAAACAATTTTAAGAACTAATTACAATGAAATAAAACACTTTATTAAACGGTTTAAAACGCGATATATTTTAGTTAAACTTGTTTGAAAATTATTTCCCAAAATAGTCTCCCCGCGACCACAGCTGCTGCAAAGCATCTGAAACGTCGGGCCGTAGTTAAAAATAATTTTCAAACAAGTTGAATTAAAATATATCGCGTTTTAAACCGTTAAAGTGTTTTATTTAATTATATACTACTCGCGTAAACTACATTTAACTAATTACAATTGAAACAATCACCTGGGCCTCGAAAAGGTAAAAAGTTGGGTTGGTTACAATCTGTATTTAATAATATCCAAAACCAAAATAGGTTCACATCTTGTTCAGTTCAGTAGTTAGGTCTTATGGAGGTTATATCTATTATATATTTGGCGACAGCAACACGGCTCTGTCCTATTTAATTGGTAAATTAATACCGTTCGACAAGGTTGGGCGCGTAACCTACCATGTCTATCGATAAAACATTTTCTAATTAACAGAAGATAATATTGTCGATTGTAGCGTCTCGCCCTTTCTTACAGACGCGAAAGCAATATAAGGTATTTCAATACAGAACAGACTAGCTGTGCCCTCAGCTCTGTCCACGTCTCGTCGTTGTAACAAGTTTGCCTTAAAAGTGACTAACTTTAAAGGACATTTGATTAGACAATTTAAATATCTAAACATATGCCCTTATGAAGTTTTTCATACATATCTTTTGCTTTCTTGCTTTACATTCATAAATGAACAATTTCCCCCTATTTCTTCGCTCCTATGCAGCGTGATATTATATAGCCTAGTTTTCCTTGACATCAAAAGAACGAACCAATAATTCCTGAGATTAGCGCGTTCCAACAAACACTCTTCACCTTTATGATAGTAGTATAGACAAGACAAGCACGGGGTTCACACAATGGATTGTGAATACCTTCTACCTATTTTGGTTTTGGAAATCTACAGATTCAAGCCTAGAAGCATTTATGATTACATCGTTTTTATCTGTGGACCGTTGTGGTGGTGACCCAGATAAATTTACCAACCATTCATTGTCCAGAATTTCAGGACAAAATACAACATATTACACAAAAAAATATAAATTATTAATGAATAGAAGCCCAAATGAAGGAACGCAATACGATAAAATAACAATATAGTTATTAAATACTATTTATAGGTTACGCGAGTATACATTAAAAATAAAACACTAACGGTTCAAAACGCGATATATAAAGTATTTTATTTTAACACAGTCCTTTTTATAATCGATGTCAGTATTTAAAAAAAACTAAAAGAAAATTTTCATAAAAGCAGCGTTTATTATTATTTCAAAATGAAAGTAAGTTCTTGTATATTTTAACTTGTAAGTTATATTATTTCATCAAATTTTATCAAAAGTTAACCTTTGTAGTCTCTACTTTTACCTGTTATAACATCAAACAAAAGTAAAATAACAATATTGAAAATTTTGGTTCTGTTACAGAATTAAGTAGTCTCCGTTTTAAAATTGATTTAGTATTTATTAAAAGGTCAAAACCAAGTTAAGTGAAAACGATTTGTTTTCGATTTTCTCAATATAATTGCGAAAAACCAAACTTCAACAGCATGTATGCGCAAGTTCTTTAGTAAGTAATTTCTTTATTAAATCCTTTGTAGTGAGAGCCATTTTATTGGTAAAAGAGTTAATTAACATACTGTATATTGAATAAAATCACTTTGATTAAACATAATATAAAACATAAGTTTTTAAGCAAAGTCTTAATTGGAGAAGTACTTTATTTAATAACTTTTAAACGAGTTAATATGCGAATTATATTAACAGTGACTTATAAAGTCATTCAAATCATCACACATAATCTATATCAATCACCTTCTAACACACACAAATACATCATGATCAACACATAATGCATATCATCACGCTTCTCTTTTTCAAATATGTAATCACATTTTTGGGTAGATTAATTAGTGTTATATTATAAAAGTGTATTATAGTATAATAGTTTTTATTTATCATCATAAAAAAAGTCAATGCCATAACAGGTGGGAGCCAAATTCAACACTGAACTAAGATAGGAATATACAATACAATTAAACTATGACTTATAACTTATTAAATATCATTACTTTACTATTAAGTAATTATCAGCTTATTATTTTATAATTCATATAAAATCATAAACTGTAAACACTTCACGAGCTCACTCCATGCATCATAGAAATCGTCTTTTTGCCTATGAAGTAAGTTTACTGCCTCTATTGCTCTTGTCCAGGACGCTTTACCTAACAAATTCGTTTTAGCAAAGGGTACTTTTGTAAAACTTGGGCGAAGCTTTTTATGTATGTACTGATCAGGTACTAAGAAACTATACCCTGATAACATACGCTGCGAGAGACAACTCCCTTTTCAATCTAAGCTCCGTATAAGCCTAGATAGCTAAAACCTTGGCTTTACATTAAAAGGATTTTCAGATCAAAAACTAGATTGATATGAAAAAACCGAGTTTCAAACGCGATATGTAGAAGTTAAACTTACTTGAAAAACCTTCTTTGGCCAAAAGTTTCGAACGCTTTGCAGCAGCCGTGGTAAGCCGTGAAAATAAGTTTCAATAATATATATCGCGTTTTTAACCGTTAACTTGTTTTATTTAAATGTGTTCTACTCGCGTCAACTATAGACAGTATTTAAATTTTGTGATATTTGAACTGGCCGTATTCGTTTGTGTATGTTATACCTATTGACATTTCAACAACACAGTAACAAGAATTCATTTACGATTCAATATTTATAATCTGCGCGCACCCAAAAGCGTTATTGCGTCGTGTTTCAGAATAAACTGTGAAGCGTTTATTACTCGCCAAACAATTCTCGTCGGAGCGGGAGACAGAGCCAATTGTGGTACTAAACGCCTGTGATTACGTCCCGAAGGCTTTATGAAGCTGGGCCGGCACAGTTTAATTCGAACAGTCGAAACTGTATTGAATAGGACTAGGTTTTTTTTTTAATTTTTAAACAGATTAGTGACGTCAAATTATTTTAGGTCTTAACGGTTTCGCGTGTATAAATCTAACAAAGACTAAAAAACTCGCGACATAGCGAACGAATTGCAAGGTTAAAGTTAAAACCAAACTTATTTCACCACTATTTATTTTTATTTTATTAATTAAAAAAATTAAAAAATCTACATTTTTGTTGAATATAGCCAAGGGGATACCGAATGGATAAACTAATTTAAACACTATTTATTTTTATTATACCAAAAGATCGTAAGCAACGTTTTTTTTACTCTCGCGATAAAAATAGTTCTTTGAAAAAAATATTATAAAAATTTCAGCACAATAGATCTTCTGTAGGTTTTTCAAGCTGATAATATCTTTGAAGTTTATTCAATACCGCTTTTGGCCAAGAAATATTAACCTCCAGGGAAATTGATATTTAGTGCCTTTCGTAACGTAATTGGAAAAACATTAAATGTAACAATATTTAACTGTCGGAATATTCTTTACAGAAGTAGTACACATTTACATAAAAGACTTTTGAAGTTTTAAAATGTCAAATATATATGGTAACTTATTTAAATAATTTTAGCTATGTCCCGACGTTTCGTTTAAACCACTTAAAGTGTTATTTTTTTTATTTTATTAAATAACTCTTCTGTTGAAACACACAGTTTGAAATTGTTATTATTTTCATTCTTCTCATTGTAAGTTATTTTCTTTCTTTATTTTAGTTGTGATTTGTGTACAAGGCTTTGTGTTAATAAACGATCATCTATGTATTTCATTATGCTATTTATACAACTAACACCACTATAAGTGAAAATTGTATTTTTATATTTTATTGTATTTCTAAATAAATACACATATTAAGAAAACCTTCTGTATTTAATGATACTATTGCAATTAATGATTTGAGATATTTTTTACGTTATCAAAATTGTTATTTAAAAATGTTGGACTTCGTCTGGATTATCAACGGGTGGAAAGAATAGCGAAATTTTATCTCGGTCTTGAAACACCGTCACATAAAAAAGCCATGTTTAATCTTTCTATCTGTGGATTTCCAAATATCCAAAACCAAAATAGGTCGATATGCATCTAGCCAAAATGTCATGTTATGGGATACTTTCATAAAGAGAAGCACATGCTTGTCTGTCCATCTCTATCATACTTACTCTAATGTTACTGTTTGAATGTCCTCTTATAGCAAACTATCTATCATAAAACAAAGTCCAATAACTATAGCGGGATTTGTATTTGAATATACTGAATACCCGCTTATAATCTACAGGGTGTTTCAAGGATTACCGCCAATCTCTATAAGTAACCCTCTTAAGCATACGATCCAATTGCCAATCTAACTTCAGACGTCCAGTACTGTAGCTCTCTATCAACGCCAATAGACAATACAAGTAAAGGACTCGTATAAAAGAACTGTATGTGTTATACGTGCTTTTGTCGCCATGGTTACAATGATTACGATAAAAGAGGACGGTTCTAGGATTCAACTTAATCCGGATACCCCTGGTGGGCAAGGGGTAAAAACATTTCTGTATTCGTTTCATGGAAGTGCCGTTCATAAATCCAGCCATATAACACTTAAACAAGATGTTGTCGACCTATTTGGGCTGGACATTCAAAAAAAAATACATTGAAATGGAATTGCAATAAAAGAGTTAAATTTTGTAGATGGTGGTTTTGTGAGGCAGGCAAATTTCAATAATACTACCATATAATATGTCTTTAGACGCACAACAGACTTTATATAAGAAAAAATACAATTAATTTTATAAATATCAAGTGGGAATCGAACCTCAAATCCGTTGATTATAATTACACTCGTCAAAATAATGATAAAATCTTTAACAATAATATTTTGAGAGTGCGGTGTGCCAGAGCATAAATTGATAAAAGCTCCCCACAATACGAAAAGTTAGTATTTGAGTAGGATGAACCAATTTGTTTGCAAGGATAAATGCTTGAGGCGACCACCTTGAATATTATCGAATAAATCAACACAGGGTAAAGGCTTACGTCAATAGCGAACCAGCCTTTATTTGAAAATATATCCACAATTCTATGTAATGGATTTAAGTCTCAAACCCCAATATTTTTGTTTTGTTTGACAGGCTCGTTGGTCTAATGGTAGCAATGTATGGTAGTGAGTTCGATTCCCACCAGGTCCAACTTGTTTATAATTTTTCTGTAACTTGCTGGACTTCGGCTGGAAACCTGGATATTTAATGGGTGGTAGGAATGTAGAAATTCTGTCCGGGTCACAAACCGCCGTCCACAGATGAAAGGGCCCTGAAGCTTAATCTGTGTTTCGTTTTCACACTTATTTGATAAAAAAAATAATCTATATTACTCAATTTACTGAGTAAATTAGGCCTTTATTGCCTACATAATAATAATTCTCACTATCATCTAATATCTCTTCTAGGCAACTAAAAAAATAACAAATATAATAAGTTATAAAATTTTGTATTTATTTTAATTCGTACTCAAAATAAACATCGTTTCAACATTGCTCATTTTTAAAAGGAACAACATTAAGCAGTTGGTTCATGGTTCAAATTTAGGGAGCACAATAATCGCTTGACATTACAGTAGCTTAGTTTGAATGATTGAAAAATCGATAATTGAAACATCGGGCCCCACACTATATAGTGATATATTCGTAATAGAAATTGTACAGGCTACAGATTATACAAATTACTCATGTGAGAGTGTGACCTACCCTGTTTAATTCTTTGTCTCAAATAATGTTCTCCTTCAATGTTACCATGATAAAAGGTCGACATTGTTAGGGAAATTTCCATTGATTTATCGTTAACGGAATTCACTTGAGTAGCTACCAAATGTGTCGAATGTAACGGGGTTTTATTTGAGCGAAATATAAAATTGAATGAAATTTGTTTTGATAAATAATACATGCATGGAAAGGTGAAACAATTTACTTAATTTAGTAGTACCATAAGATAAATAAAGATCTACTACTTAATTTAAATACATAGAACGATAAGATAGATACTGTGTTAGAACTTCCAACTATTTCTAGATATAAAATTATTTTTACAATCCGTACTTATTATATTGTATAAAAAATTAAATCAGTCAAGTAGTTACACCAATCTGTAGTTTATGAGAGTAGTACACATTTCAATAACACATTTTTAATGGTTTTAAAACTGGAATAAGTTAATATTAACGATAGGTAAAGAAATTAATCTGACGAAAGTTCGCTAAAACTCACTCCCTGTCAAAAGTAACTTTTGGACTTGGAGATGTTTAACAGGAAATTAAAGGCTGAGTAGGAAAAGGTCATTAAAAGCCTAATGATTTTCTCCTTTCAATAGATACGTTAAGCAGTTAAGTAAAATTAAATAACGAACATTATTATTTTTTATTTAAATAAAGAATAAAAGAGAATAATATGGAAGAATAAAGAATTAAAGGGATATTTAAATAATAATAAAAAATTAAAGTGTAATATTTTTGCTTACTATGACAGATAAACAAAATACAATATCGAATGTTTAATAATCCGTAGCACTATTTTGTCGTAGCTTTGCGTAACCCCATCGTCTGATTGCGTAGTCCGATCGTAGCGAAGCGTAGCTAATTCGTAGAGTCGACTAAAGAAACGTTATTTCATTTTGATTATTGCAATAAATAAAATAGATTTTACAGATTGGAACATAGTGAAAATATTTTTCATCAGAACATAATATATTAAACGTTTTTATTTCATATTATGAAGCATTGGGGTAATATGAAACTTGGCGATAAAAGGAGTGGCGGCAAGTTTCTTGCCAGTTCTTCTTGCTCGTTCTACGCCCTTGATTTGAGAACTGCTAGTAAAATTAAATTCTTTAGTTTAATGACGGTCATGTGTACCTAGTTACCTTCATGGAAAAATAATTTTGACATTATTTGATAATATTACAAATATCAAGAAGAAGAAGATATAAAAGATAAATCTGACGGTTAGTTCAATAATCAAATTTTCGCGCATGTTTAATAAATGAAACGTTTTATATAGAAATTACATTTTTGAAAGCAAATATTATGATTTATTATTAATTAATAGTAATGAATCCTGCTATTCAGAACTAGTAAAAAAACGTATCTGTAGAGTCTGGAAAAAGTACCATATAATTTTGTTCACTACTACGCTCTGTACTGAAACAACGTGGAGAACACGTAACGCAGAAATTGCTCGCTGAAAAATATGAGAAGTGCTCATCACGCGACATATAAGTATCTTTAGCCTTGCAGGCTTTATTTCTCAAGATATTACGTGAAAAAATATCATTTGTCAAAATGAGTAATATGTTATTGAACTAATGAGACGTGAATAACATAGTATGTTAATTTCATAGAGGTATATTGGTTTTATAAAGTCCTCGTTTTGACCAATGTTAACAGCTCAAAGGTCTCATCTCCCATAGTTAAAAGCTCAGATCCAATCTGCTGCTTCAGTATTATTTGGCCGTAAGTACCATGACTAAATTAGTGACGATAACAGTGAATTTTGAGCTGGTATTACAAAAAATCCTAATAAATAAATATTTTGCCAATTTGAACCCTTGATTTATCTTGAATGTATTTATCGCTAGACAAAAGAAACAACTTCTTATTAAACTCTTTTAACGGGTTAAAGCGCAAAATGTATTAGCTATACTTGTTTACAACCTATTTTAACTACGGCCTGACTTGTCCCCGTGACGACGTCTGCTGTAAAGCATCCGAAACATCGGATCCGTAAGATAATTTTCATTTTGAAATTTATTAAGCAATAATTTTCGCGTTTTATACCGTCTAAAGTGATTATTTAAATGTGTGCTACTTGCGTTAACTACAGACAATATTTAGTGATATATTTTTTAACAATTTACAACTCCAAATCCACTAAGAAAACTCTTCTGGAAGAACACGCCTTTATACTTAAGCACAGTATGTTTTAAGAGAAGAGACTTGCTCATAGAACGATCAAGATCATTAGCGCACGCTAGCTACAAGAGAAGATCGTCGTACCTTAAAGTGACGGTTTAATATTACTAAAACTACATCTATACTAATATATAAAGATGAAGAGTTTGTTTATTAGTTAAAATGCGCTAATCTCAGAAACTACTGGTTCGAATTGAATAGTTATTTTTGTGTTGGTTAGAGCATTTATCGAGGAACGGCTGTAGACTATAACACATCGTGACTAATAGAAGCGACCGGGAAAAACGGGGAAAATTATTTAACTCTGTGGGTTTCCAATCCGTACGCTGAGAAAACATTTTAAGAAACGCAAAAGAATTTATTAAAGAATTCCTCTTTAAAGAATTTACAAAAATGTCGGCGAGACAATATGTCCATCTTTTAACATTACTTTTAACTTGCAGGGACGACGGGACGCGACCGATGTTGTGAGTAACAGCTTAAATTCTTAAAGATAAGGAGGAGGTTTGCAATAGCAAATGTTGATGTCCAAAATAACTATTCTACGCGGACGAAGTCGCTGACACAACTAGTCATTAATAAGAATAATAGTTCCAGGGATCTTTATGGTCTACATTGAGATACAGAATTAAAAATATTACACTGATAAAAAAAAAATCTGTCAGAAAAATGTAGCCAATTTAATTATCATAATCTTGTAAAGAATATTACAACATCGAATATTTAGATCTAATAAAATACGCGGTCTGTAACGATAGTAATAAAATAGAAGCCGCAGGGTACTGCTATAAAATGCGGTGTTAAAGTGACACTATAACCCATTAAGGTATTAAGGCAAGTAAGGAAATTGCCATAACATCATCATAGCTGTGCGTTTTATTAGAATCGAGTACAACGGAGAAATTGATATCCTGTGTTCAAAATTAAAAATCTATTCAGATTGAACAAAAATTACGACGCCGGCGGGACTTGAACCTGCATCGACACTGTTTCGTGCGCACGCCATAGACGTTTAAATTACACTTAACGTTATGCCACAATGCCTGCTGTATTTAAATAAAAAATCCATTTTTATTGTCTAAGCAAACACAAAACATATAGATTTAAAAGAATAAGATAAATAAAACACAATCGCGATATATATTAGTTATCTTATTTTTATTATGCGGCGTTTTGGGATGATCTGCAACCAACGTGGTCACGGTGGACTAAATACGGAGGGTGGTGACACTATTATCAAAATATAATATACTACGCTAGCGTCATCTGTTTCATCGTAAGCTCTTGAAAGGGTCAGTCGCTGGGGCACACTAAATAAACTCCGATTCGCACCTAGCAAAACTAAGGCTATGGTAGTAACCCGAAAGATCAAATATGATACTCTAGGTTACAAATGGGGGGTTCCAGGTTAGAGATAGCCAAAGAGACAAAAATCCTGGGTTTAATTATCGATAATAGACTGAACTTTAATAAGCATGTGTTAAACCTAACCAAGAAGACAATTAATATTTTTAAAAGAGTAGACAAAGCTGCAAAAGTGAACTGGGGACTCCATCCTGACATTACGCACACAATATATAGAAATGTCACAGAACCTATAATATGATACGGGGCAGGGGCACCGGCCGTTCAGAAATTAACTATTCGCATTAAATTAAAATCTATCCAGCGGAGCCCTAAAAATTATAGGTGGTTATAAAACTGTTTCATACGAAGCGGCACTCACATTAGCGGGTGTACTACCTAATGACCTCAGGATACAGGAGGCCGCTTTTATTTATAAAACGAGAAGGCGCACGCAGGAATATGGGGCAACAAACAAGCGGATGAAGCCGCAAAAGAAGCAGCTCTTTACCTAACTGAAGAACCGCACTATAAACACTGTCCAATCTCTTACGCTAAGAAATTAATGAGGACGAAAACGAGGACTGAGTGGCGCAAAAGGTATAAGCAAGTCCAAAACGGCTACAGTAACAAAGCTCTTTTTTCCTAAAGAGATAAGACCGACTAAAATATTAACCCAAGTACTTACGGGGCATACGGCTCGGCCTACTTACATAGGTTTAAATGTAAGGAGAGCCCGACCTGAACAGTGAAACACATTCTATCGGAATGTCCTATAGGTATGTCGGCTAGGTTGAACCTGGAAAATCACGCAAAACTCGAGGCACGTAGAGAAAATTATAATATTAATTATACAAAAATTAGTAATACAAAAATAAGACCTCAATTTCTAACATACTGTACAGAAATCGCCAAACCAGTGTTAAGACGGAACGACAGAACTGACAGAACATAAGAAATGTGCATCCAACTCGATGTAATATAAAGGTCTCTTTCCAAGTGAAAGGGGAGATCCTGAATTCTTAATATAAAAAAAACAAAAAAAAATATATGGAAAACTGGCTAATTAAACTAAAGTAACAAGTAAGTTAACGAATATATTTCGCGTTGTAAACTGTTTTTTTTTAAATAGACGCTATTAATTATCAAAAAAATCGTATTACGCAAGTTCTAAGATTCCCGTCTAAGATGATTTAAGTTTGTATTAAGCAATTACAATTTGGATCTAATCTAAGTCTGGTCATAAAAACTTGGCTCAGAAAGTAAGGGCTGAAAGCTGTATAAATCAACGGTCCGTCTACATACTGTGCGTAATATTTTCATGAATATTTGTTAGAAAATAGGCATGGAGAATGTCTAGATCTAAAAGCTAGCCTTATTACATATTTTTACTACATTCTTTCACTCCCATGTTAATTAGAAGTTATCGATTTTAGTTATGAGAATTTTTGCTCATCATCAAAGTCCTTTGGAAAACTTTCATATTTTCATAAGCTATTGTACATGATGGCAGTATATAAACTAAAATTCGATATTAGATTGAAACGAATTTACAACACGGACAGGACTTGAACCGGCGTCCACAGCATTCCATGCTGTTTGCTCTAAAGAATTGAGCTACAAAAACTTTATTTTAAAAATTAACTTTCCGTCACATTCTACGTTAAAACGTAAAAATCCGTTTTAAATTTCAAGCATTAAAGTGAATTACACCTACTTTAAAATAAAACTTTTAACGGTTTAAAACGCGAAATATACTAGTTAACTAATGTGCAGCATATTTTTGCTTTGCAGCAACCGTGGTCACGTTGGGACTTAAGATGCAGGCAGTTATGTAAAAACAAAACAGCTACGTTAGCGCCATCTGTTTTCTCGTAGTCATGTCTACATTGCACTGACAATCCACTGTCCTTCCTTCTGGTTGAATGGTTATTGGGGAAAAACGAAAAGTTAAAGTGAGTTTAGGGAACTGACTAACTGTTTTATTCTAATAATAGATGTTATTTTGGAAACGTTTAAACTTTGAACTCCCATCGTTTCCGAGTTCCGTCGTTCGCAACAAAATCCATTAGTGAAACAAAGCACCTCAACAATATTGAAATGAACCCATTATTCAATAGGTTTACTTATTAAATAATACAGTTAACGCTCCTGTTTAAATAAACGAAGAAAACACAAACAAGCTAATGAGTTTCACACAAAGAGAATCGGTTTTGCTACACTTTTGTAAAATTTAATCAGGTCTGTAGAACGCGAGTAGTACACATAAAAAAATGTTTAACGGTTCAAAACGCGATATATATTAGTCTACTTTGTACATTACTCTTTGACGTCAGAGACACCCTTCCATATTTAGTCTCCCCGTCACCACGGCTGCTGCAAAGCATCCGAAACGTCAGTCACGTTAAAAATCTTTTTTCAAATAAGTTTAACTAATATTTTTTAAATCGTTAAAGTGTTTTATTCAACAATAGGTCAGTTATACTGAATAATATATCCAAAAAATTAAACAAGAAAGTCCACTGTGGGACAAGGGGTGAACACAATTGTGTGTCTGATTTATCGATCGATTTTATTAATTCTGGCCTTGTTTGAAACGTTAAACCGTTTCGACTTAACACTACAAACAAGCTAGCTAGCTTTATTTGTCATATGAACTATTTTAACTCAATTTGATAATCATAAAAATGGTTGTAATTTTATCTTAAAAGATAGACGTATACGGTTTCGGATATTTTTAGATACTATAAAGAAGATTAATTATTTTATACATATATGTTTGGTGTCTTGAACCGCTTCCGCAGCACGCAAAACGAATGCCATGAAAGATGAACAATTTTACCCGCTTTTTTCCACATCTTCCTCTTGTTTCGTGATCCCTATTGGTTGCAAGGCCGACTTTTTATAGCCTTCCACGGTAAATGATTTTCCAATACAAACCTGTAGTTCCGAAACTCTTCAGCTCCTTTAACTGTTCATTTAATTGCAATAAAAAATAAACACAGACTCAATAATGTATTCGATCTTTCAATATTATCTGTGTCGCTACGCGATTGTTTTGACGGGAATAAAGATTTATGAATATAGAGACTGATATATTCATGATATCAGAACACCTGAATTGACAGCGAATGAGGTACGTATAACAAAATGGAAGTTACTTGGTACGAGGTTTCAATAAGGATTATAGAGCTTTAAGACATTAGTATAACCTATTTTGGCTTTGGATATTGAGAAATCCACAGAGTGAATCCAAAACGCGATTAAATTTCAGTTCTTCTTCATCAGTGAACGATGATTCGTAACCCAGACGCATCCGGTGGGGATGATACCCGATGATTGTTAGCCATACATTGTATCGTTACAACAACAAGCCCCTACTTTTTTTTTCCCAGGGAATTTGATTTAGACAAATGTTAGACGCGGTCGGATTTGAACCAACGCACAGTAAATTATTGTTATCAAAAATTTTGCGTAACGAGTCTACTTTCGTTTATATACATCGTAGTCAAGCACAAGCGTAGGGCAACACTGAAACTTGGTACTTCCAGGTACAACAAAATCTGAGTGGTGTCTCTCCACATACATCTATTTTAATATATTTTTGTATTATCCTTTGTATTTTTGTGTGTGGAATAAATGATTGGATTTAGTCTTGTCAAAAAGCAATAAGATTCGTGGTCCTTGACTCAACCCTTAACCCAATTTAATAATGTTTACGCCGATTGTGCCATCAATGATTCGCCGCTCGAGTGTTAGCGACTTGTCGCCTGACACTCAAGTCACGAGCAACAATTTGCATATTCCAGACCTAATTTGATATAGTGAAAGGGATAAACTTTGACTTTTACTACGTAATACGGAATTGCTTTAAGACAACTAATGTTGGTGCTGTCATCGCCACCGTATCTTAGACAGGAAGTCATTGGAGCCAGTTTAGACTGATAAATTTGTCGTACCAGTCGTTGAAGCCACTAAAACAGCGTGGTGGGTCTCAGCTTTAAAACTCTTTTGTATAAGAAGAGGAGACCTGTTCCAAGTTGTATATTGTATTTCGTATATGTTATACGATAATAATGTTCGACTTTTTTACGTTTATATTAGAAACAAGATACTTAAAATTGGTAAATTTAAAATTTATTATACTAAACACTGTCTGTAGGTTACGCGAGTAGTACACATTTAAATTAAACACTTTAACGGTTTAAAACGCGATATATTTTAGTTAAACTCGTTTGTTATATTATTTTTTTATATACGGCCCGACTTTTCGGATGCTTTGGGGGGTCCCCCCGGCCCCCGGGGCTCCCAAAGCACCCGAACACCCCGGGGGTTGTAGTTGAAAATAATTTTCAAACAAAACGTTATATCTAGAATATTTAAGTCGTTAAAGAGTTTAATTTAAACAAAACGTTATTTAGAATTTTGTCTGTCTACAATTTAACCTACGAGTATATATTTAAACCTCTATCCATATTTATTTAAGACTAAATAGTACGAAGTGTTGAGTGTACGTAATCCTAAAGTAATTTGCAAGATTTTGAGGAGGGTTGTATCATTTATCACCGACTAACTTGAATCACTGAGCGTGTTGCCTTTTAATTGCAAATCCTCGTGAAACGGAGCTTTGATATTTGAAACGCCTTATTTTGTTATTGTGTGTCATAACTAAAAAATAATGAGTCGCTTTTAATTTTTTCTTAATAATATTACCATGTCTTTTAATTGATAGTACTAATGATACATAGTGAGCTAGGTCACAAATTCGAATCCAGGCCAAGCAAGAAGAAAATGGTAACACTGAACACGCTTCGTATGCAAAAACCTCTTTTTTTACTGAAGATAAACTGAACCAGACGTTCTTTTTGTATATATATATCACGTAGAAAAATGGGATTTTTACCTATATCTAACGAATGTAACCAATGTTTAAAGACAACTTAACTTATAAATATTTTACAACTTTATGAAATTGTCTTAATTATACAAGTTTATTTTCTTTGTCAGAATCTCAGGAATAGAGGAAAAAGAGAAAAAAGGAAATAACAAGACATAAATAAAGTTACAGACAACTGAAATTGCGAATCTTATATAACAGAGTGAATCTTACTGAAAACATTTCGCAACCAGCTTATTATCTGTATAATGGCCTACTCAACTTAGTCTGACATGAAAACAGTTTATTAGAATTTGAATTAATTTAATTTACATAAATTGTAACTCTACATGTAACAAAGCAACAATTATCAAAGGCTCGCTTTTCGTTAGAAAAGCACCGCCTATTAATAATAGGCTAACACACATTGGAGGCAAAGATGGGTAACACAGAATGGAAGGTGAAACGCCTCTACTATATAACACGTAAACAAAATGTGCTGTCGATCT
The DNA here is from genome assembly GCA_963661955.1 of Leptosia nina. Taxonomy (NCBI): domain Eukaryota; kingdom Metazoa; phylum Arthropoda; class Insecta; order Lepidoptera; family Pieridae; genus Leptosia; species Leptosia nina. The sequence continues at coordinate 1,027,152 of CAVLEF010000007.1, forward strand.
ATTTCGGTTTATACCTGGTCTTTTTTCATACTCCAAACGTGTTTCCCTTACTATAAATTAATTATAAGTTAATTGGTATAGCCTGTTTTAGACACTCGCTAATCGGTTCACCGGCTTTAGCCCTTATAAACGTTTCTCTCGACTTTCACGTTGTAACCGTTACACTTTCTTTCGAAAGTAATCCAAGATAAATTGTTTTCTATCCCTTCGTTACTTCAGTAATTATTTTCAAATTAAGGTATATCTATCTATACTAATATATACAGCTGAAGAGTTTGTTTGAAAGTTTTTTAGTTTGTTTGAACACTAATCCCAGAAATGACTGGTTTGAATAGAAAAAATCATTTTGTGTTGGTTAGAGCATTCATCGAGGAAGGTTATAGGATAAAAAAATGTTGTGACAATGGAAGCGAAGTAACAGCGGGAAATGTGGAAAGATCGGAGAAAATTATTTTTTTTTTGGGTTGCCGATGCGTAGGGTGCGAAAACGGTGCAAGATACCCAAAAATATAGATGAAAGAATGATGTCCGCAACCAGTATATGTCTAACTTTTAAGTTGATTAAGAAGATGACTTATATTGATTGACGCAGACAACGCAATTTTATACAATTGAACAGGAAGTTTGCAAACAGATTGTGATGCCCGAAATATCTATCCTCCGGCGTGACACAGCTAGTAAGACATAAAACCAATAATATTAGTAGAAAAATAATCAACTTAATACTCGTCTGGTCTACTTCGCTGTCATAGAGCTTTTAATGAAACAAAATATCACACCTCAGCTTCAAGTAGAGAGTAGTTGGGAGTGAAAAGCTTTCCATTATAGAACGGTGTCTAGTTCCTACATGTGGCAAACACGATATTCAAAGGCCAGCTTGTAAATGCATTACTTGACCATCGTCGTTGTTATAATAGCGTTTTTAGAGGTATTTTTAGTTTACAGACTCGTTAGTCTAATGATAGCAATAGCTAACTACCAACGAGCCATAGGTTCGATTCCCACGAGGTCCAACATTTCTAATGAATTTATAACTGTCTGAAGCATGTGGGATTTAATCTGGAAATCTGCATATTAAATGGGTGGCAAGAATATCGTGATTCCGTCCGGGTCGTGAACCACAGTCGAAAAACAGCCGAGAAGATTAATTGCGTTTCAGTCTCGATCTGAGGATTTTCAAATGACGAAAGGCAAAGTAAGTGGACAGTAAATCTCGTTGAGATTTTATATGGTTGGACTCTTCCACCTATAATAAAAATAACTAGAAATAAGTTAGTCATTGATATGTGGCAGTAATATAAATGCAGACTACCTTTGATTTTACAAACTTTCTACTCAAACTACAGCTTAAATTGAGTTGATTTAAAACACGAATAATGTAAACAACAGTAATTCACAAAGCAACTATGGTGAGTTAAATATTAGGGGAGGTCTAACAATAAGCGATGTTGCTAACATTAAAATTTGATTTAGAAATTAATACCACATTAAGAAGCATTATATCATTGTGGAAACACACATGTCTGATCAGTTTCCTTCTTGTAAATAAAATCGGGCTATAAGACAGACACAGAATTGTGCCTGCTCAATGTAGAGCAAGATTCTCCGTTAATAGTTATATGTATAATTGAGAGATTTAAAAGACAGAAAGAAAAATAACTGTGGGAATATAGGAATAGATATTTTTGGCATCATATTTATTTCTCTTCAGCTTTATAATATTAGTATAGATGAACAGAATTCAATAAGATTTTTTAGTGCAACGAAAGTGTGTATTAGATTATCTTGCTTTGATTTTATGTTAAGTACTATAAATAAAATAAACATACCAAGAGCAAAGTCACAGGCAGGCCCAAAGAACACATGCGCACAGTCGTTGTAAGCATCTATAGCAGAAATGACAGCGTATGCTGCATCGCAGTCCGTGACGTCATACGTCATCCACTCAAACTTTAGCCAGGGCGGAAATGCCGCTTGGACAGCCTGCGATTGGATGGCCAGGTCGAAGACTGGTTGAACCTGGAGTCAGAAACAAAGGAACATATTATTTATTTCTGTATTTACGGGCTGACGTATAATTGTGTCCGATCTCTACTCTATTCTATTTATAGGCTTGTAGATCAGTGTCTGTATCCTAAATTAAGATAATTTTCAAATAAAAAACTTTTAACGGTTTAAAACGCGAATGATATGAGCTTATTTTAATTAATTTTAACGACACGACGTTTCCGATCGGCAGCCGTCGGCATTTGTTATCCCCGATCAAGTAAACTACTCGATTAAACTTTAGTTAAAATAATTTTATTAAATTTCCATAGTCCAGGCAACATCAGGGATACAAAATATAGCATGGGAGACTGAAAAAAAGAACATAATATATATATATATATATATATATATTATTGCAGATTAGTTTTTTTATATATATGTTATGGACCATATACGTACGTCTCAATTCAATTAGTATTTAGTATTTTCCTCTCTAACGTAAAAAACTTTCCACGTGCCCAAAGTTATGGGAATCTACTAGTCATAACTGGAATGTAAGGAAAAGTTGCTAATTGATGAACATGTTTCGAATCTTTGAAAGAGTAACTTATACGTCGTTACGTTAATTGACAAGCGGGGAATCGTTCGCCAGTCAACAATTACACGACGATTATAAAGTTCCAAAGAATTAATTGTGCGGGATTGTTTTCGCGACGTTGTAATTCAAGTAAAAGTTACTTGTAGAACAATATATGTATTATTATTTTGTAATTGTTCGCTTACTAACTATAAAAACACTAGCTGTATCAGCGACTTCGTCCACGTAGAATAGTTAGTAGTAGTCCATCTTTATAAATATAAGCGATTACCCACAAAGTCGGTCGCGTCCCTTCTGTCTGGCAAGTTAATCTTACAAGATTAGACAAATAGTTCTGAGACATTTTTTTTGATCATTTAAAGAGGAATAATTTTTTCATATATATCTTTTGTGGGTCTTGAACCGTTTTTGCAGTGAACAAATCGGAAACCCACAGTGATTTATAATTTTCCCCGTTTATTGCACATTTCTCGCTGTTTTTCGCTCCTATTATTCGCAGCACAAAATTAAAAATGCTCGAGAAATGCCAAACCAACACAATAAGAATTTTTCAATTCGAACCAGTAGTTCCCGAGATTAGCGCGTTCAAACAAACAAACTCTTTAGCTTTATATATTAGATAGATAAGAAAGAGCTTTTAGATGTCTTTGCATTGCAATTAAAATTAAGTGAACGATTGAAGTCCATGCTTTTGGAATAATTTCCGGGAAATTATTGAGACGGTCCTGCCCCTGGGGCATGTCTGTTTCCACAATGGCAAGTGCCATAACTAGTTTGAGTTTGTCTTATAAATTATTTATATACTGAACCGTCTTTTCCCGCGACACGGTTATAGATATCCTCGTTCTAAGAGTTAGAGGATAAGACAAAGATTTGATATTTATTTAGCTGGTTTTTATATAAAATAAAATTAAATATTTTATTGTATATTAAAGCGTTTGTAATATTGAAATTTTTTTTACAAACCTAAATCAGTAAAAAGTAAATAAATTAATCCCTATTGTTACATTATATTTAATACATAAGACATCTTTAACAATGAAAAAACAATTATCGACTATATTTAATTTTAAGTAAAATACTTTTAACGGTTCAAATCTATCACGAAGCCAACTAGGGCCAAACAGTTCGCGAGGGCGTAATTGATATGACTTTGACAATAGGGACACCCTCCATCTTCAGTCCCCCGTGACCACGGCTGCTGCAAAGCATGTGAACGCCCACCCGTAGTTAAATTGTAAATAAGTTAACTAATATATTGCGCGTTTTAAATAGTTCCAATTGTTTTATTTAAATGTGACTCGCGTAAACTTAACGTTATCTTCCTTTGTCCAATAGTCCAACTGACCAACGCATTGAACGTTTTATTTTTATATTATGCTTAAAAATTGTTTTATACATACACAAAGCATATCATTACGTACGAAATACTGCAATAACGAACAATCGATCAAACCTGCTTATATCATCACCAATCAAAATAGTTACGAAATCAATTACAAAATTAATTATCGCTCAAGAGGGTCAAGGTATTTGATCCAACTCTGAATTTCATAAAATATTCATCTTCTTGTAAATATTTGAGAAAGCGAGAAAAATTATGGTAAACGAGTCATTAGATAGGCGTTACTGAATTATTTTCCTTTTAAAAATTTCTCGATTTTTGTCAGAATATTTCAATTGCCTTTTCTTCATATATAAAAAATATATTTATATAATAATATAAATATATATTTTCTGTTTATTTCCAAGTAAGTAAGTTGACATGTTGTCTTTAGTTCATTTAAGTCATACACATTTAAATAAAACACTGAAACGCCGACTGGAAGACCCATAGAAGCATTAAACTATTAAAAGATTATAACTTCTTAATAAAACACTTTTAACGTATAACGTACGGTATAAAACGCGAAATGTATTACTAAACTTATTTTTAACTAGCTGTTACCCTCGACGTCGTCCGCATCCGGGCGTTCTTGCAAGTTAATCTTCAAAGATGGACATATAACGCGGACATGTTTATAGATCGTTTAAAGAGTAATCATTCTATTATACATATTTTCGCCTCGGAAATCCATAATGATGAATTCCCCGTTTTTTCCACATTACCCACTGTTTCTTTCTCCTATTAGTCACATCGCGATGTGCTAAAGCCCATATAGCCTTCCTCGATAAATGATCTAACTAACAAAAATAAATTTTCAAATGGAACCAGTAGCTCCTGAGATTAGCGCGTTCAAACATACAAACAATAAACTAAACAAACTCTTCCGCTTTATATATTAGTATAAATTTAACTACGGCTACGAATTACCGTGTACGGGCAAACGCCCGTACAAATTTGCTGTATTTTTATTATAATATTATTTTATAGTATAGCTAGCATAAATCTAAATCTATGTCAATGTTTGTACACTCAAGCGTTTATATTAAAAGCAAATATTACAAGGTTAGCTTAGTAAGCATCCTACTTTCCCACTTTCTTGTAAATTATATTATAACAACATTGATAGGAAATAAATCAGGTGCACAACAGCACTCATTGGGTTGGTTACCTCGCCTCCCTCTTAAACTTTTTTCACTTTCACATACACATTCACGCATACTTTCCAAACTGTTATACACAACAGTCTCTGGTACACGAAACTCGGGAGTATACGCATAAACTGTTTTACACTATATACCGATAAATTTCGCATTTTAAACGCAGTATAAGCGTTTTATTTAAATGTGTACTACTCGCGTAAACTACAGACATTTCGTAGTAGGTTTTATTAGTTCTTCAGCATGTAGACAGCAAATAATTTTGCTGCAATGGGCATCGATTCTCATCCTCACGAGCGAAATTCGAATCCTTCACTAGACCAACGCTAGAAGCTAAGTAGTCCCACTTGACTGAATATAATAATGATTGTTACATAACACGTGTTTGTTTACGAAACAATACGGAAAATGTTATTTCCAAATTCTGCCAAAGCTTCAAAAATTTATTCTGGTGTAACAATTTAAACGAGTTTTCCGCGAGTTTTAGCAAAAAAGTTGTTTAAATGGAATAAAGTCAACGTTAAAACAATGCTAAATCGAATCGATTGTTGCGATGTCAAAAACAGTGATACGTATTCAAGTTTGTCTTACTGAACGTACTCACTGTACCAGAATTCAATTTAATATTATTACTTACTCTCTGTAATTAAGAGATGTACTGTACTAAGTGTAGCTTACACGTGTAGTACACATTTAACGGTTTAAACCGCGAAAAATATCAATCAACTGACATATTTAGCATTTCAAACCGTTTAAAGTGCTTTATTTAAAATGTACTGTACGGGATTTATTAATGAATGTCCTATTTAAACTTTACATTTAGTTAATTATTATAAACTTACCACGCAATATACTTACTAACTTTATTAAAATTAAATCAAGGGTAAAAACAAATGAAGTAAGCAGGCAAATGTAATTTTATTTATTTATTTTTAAACAGATTTTAATTATTAAGATTAACTTATTATTGAGAATTTATATTATTTTATGACATCTTTAATATCATTATTGGAACGTGATATTTGGCTCCCATGTGTGCAGAGTTTACATATTTATATCTATTTAATTAAAATACATGAAGCCCTAACAGATGTACCCCCAATGTAGCTTTAATCCTAATTCATTTAACTACGTGTCCTGCCATTTCACTCAAATGTATATTGCATTCTTATCGCCTCATATTGAAAAATCTTACATTCTTACCACTAGCAAGACAAAAAGGTCCACTCCAAAACATTGCAATTAAAGCATTTCCACTTAAATCAACGTAGCTTGAACAAACAAAGCCGAAACGGTCTGTTTGTATATTCTATCAAGAGCAGATACGATTGAAGCTGCAATTTCCTAACGAAACAAAGCTAAAACTATCACAATACATATCGTTTTAATTCAAAACTGTACCCGGAATTTAAAAAAAAATGAATTTAAATAGATTTTCAATTTGGTATCATTTCTCAATACCAAGGAAAGTGAAACAACCAAAGAAAATTATATGTATCGAAACAAGACACTATTGTGTAATTGTGCCGTAATAATATAGACAATTTGATTTAAACGACCACGGCCGTGACCACGGCTGCTGCAAAGCAACCGAAACGTCGGGCCGAAGTTAAAAATCATTTTCAAATAAGTTTAACTAATATATCGCGTTTTAAGCCGTTAAAGTGTTTTATTTAAATGTGTACTACTCGCGTAAACTATAGACAGTATTTAAATGTCTGTTTATAAAATTGAGCGATATAAACTGAAGAGAAACCCAATATTGTTAAGAAAATTCTGTAAAGTGTTTTTACGTATTACAGAAAAAAATTCAAACAGTGTCGCTTGTGTTAACCAGGAGTATGATGGGACCATAAAATATCAGTGTTGGAACAATAGTCCCAACGTATCTGAGTGGACTCCCTTCAGAGATACCTATATCATTGTATTTTAATTTAAATACAATTCTAAGTATAATATGATTGATATAATAAGTTTAATTGAGAATTTGTATAATTTCTAAAAGAAAAACGCATTTCTATTCTATCTTAAAAGAGAAATAAATATACCTAGTTGTATTTTTCACTAATCTAATCGATGACACAGATAATATATATTATGTTTTAAACCGTTAAAAGTGTATTCATTAACTCACCACGGGCAAAGACGCATAGAATGTTGTGTTCTTGGGCAGGAGCATTGCTGCACGTATTCTGCAGTTGCCATTTTCATCACAAACGTTCTCGCAAGGTCTCGGCTTCGGTTCCTCGCCTCTACAATTTTGGGAGCGTGCTACGCCCGCAATCGATAGCAAAACTAGCACTGCCCGCCATCCCATTTTATCGTTATTGTCAGATCACATCACTGTAACATTGTTCACCACACTTTACACCGCACTGCACATCTGCAAACAAAGAAAACAAGTTTTTAAACTGTTATTATAATCAATTAAGCGTACCTTATATATATTTATATTATTTTAATTGGTCAAGAAGGCAAGATGAGGTGATAAAGGTACGAAACGGTGCTTTTTTATAAAACCGGGTCAAAATGTTAAATTGTTTATTCCGTTAGTAAAAAAGATTTAGCTATTCTATTTTTTCGTATTATTAGTTAGGGGTGGTAAGTTTAACTTAAAAATACCTTCAAGCATTAATTTCGAACTTTCCAACCAAGCAAGTTTTTACGGTCATTATTTTTAACCCTTAATATTTTACAAATACAGAAAACTGCAAAAATAAGCTTCCGAAACGTGGGGCCGTAGTTAAAAATATGTTTCAAATAAGTTTAACTAATATATATCGCGTTTTAAACCGTTAAAGTGTTTTATTTAAATGTGTACTACTCGCGTAAACTATAGACAGTATTGGCAGTATAAATAAAAAACTGAGCGAAGCCAACGATCAAGTGGCACCCAAAATCGTCTAACAGCGCGCGTAGACCTCGTACGGCCAAAAAAATTAACTACCCCCGAATATTATTTTATTATCAGTTTATTGGTCACATAAGTATAAAATTTCTTTTTACCTTTAATAAAAACTAGTGGTACTTAGACAATATCAGACTGATTTTCAGCCTTGGTGTACTTCAGGCGTTTCAATAAAACTTTTTTTTAATATTGTAATACCTACTTATCTTCAATGTTATCGGTTTAACGACTCGTTATCTAAGATATTGACATCATAAGATCAAAATAGGTGCCTTTTGAAAGAATACGTTAAACACAGTCGATAAAAATAGAATGCTGACAGTCATCTTTATCGATAAACAATAAGCGGTGCAAAGTCTCACAATTCACACCTAGAGACGTCATATTGTTTTCCGTATTTGGACAGATGCTAAATTTTATTCGACCTAATATAAAACGATTTTAATGTGATTAAATCATGTTTTAGCAATTGTATACACAGTCGTGTGTAGTGGGTACACAAATTGAGCAGACACACATTAATGTCTGCTCCATTTGCTGCTCACTGATTTTACTTAGAGACAACAAGAATTCTAGGACCACTATATCCACGAAGACATACATTAACTGTCAAATTATGCCTTCTTAGGTCAGTCATAAAGATTTTTTTACGATCAATCGTGTTTGACACATTCTTTATGGAATAATTATATAACAACAATATAAAATGTATATTAATTAAATACTGTCTTTAGTTTACTCGAGTAGTACACATTTAAATAATACACTTTAACGGTTTGAAACGCGATATATTAGTTGAACTTATTTGAAAATGATTTTTAACTTCGGCCCGACGTTTCGGATGCTTTGCAAGCCGTCAGCCGTGGTCACGGGAAGACGTTGAAGTGTTTTATTTAAATGTATATTAATATTATAAAGCTGACAAGTTTGTTTGTTTGGTCCGAATAGAAATACTCGTAGAGCGTTAGTTTTTTATTTTAATCGAGGAAGGCTTTACGTTATAAACGTCATGTTGCGGCTAATAGGAGCGAAGAAACAGAAGGAAATGTGAAAAATACGGGAAAATTTTTAATAATTATTTTGCATGCGATGTCAAAACGGTTCAAGAAACCAGAAAATGATCTAAATAAATAACGCGACAATATATGTCAATCTTTCATAAGTAACTCGCACGAAACAACAGGGGGCGGCCGACGTCGTGGAAAAAAGCTAAGGTTTTTGCAAAAATAAATAAGATAATGCCCAAAAACTATTCCATGCAGGTAGAGTCGCGAACACAGCTCTAGTCTTTTATATATTATCATATAGATAAACTTTTGGGTGTGTCCAGATCGCTATTACATCAAGTTCCTTATCAATTTTTGAAACATGGTGTCAATTTAATTAACTTCATATTGATATCACACTATCGAAAATCGGCTATTAGCTGATAAATAGTACAAGCCTACTTGGGTTTTCGAGCTGTTCGCGTGATGTCATCACTTCGTAATTGCGAACCGTCGAGAAGTAATTCTCGATTACGACGGTCGAAAAACTCAAAACCTGATGATCCGGTCATCTACTTTCAATCACGTTAGCGTACATCCGTGTCATTTTTCTATTGTATTCCTATTAATATCTACATAAAATTAATTAAAGATGAAAAATTAAAATTACGGCACGAGCAAAACTTGAACCGGCAAAGACAGCATTGTGCCTTTAACTAATTGAGCTACCGTGTCCTACACGCCAAACAGAATTTTTTGTACGTATAGATGACGCTGGGGATGCCGGTTCAAATCCTGTCCGTGCCGTTATTTTTTTCAATCTAAAATAATTTTAAATTTATCATGTGCATGTGAAAAATATTAAAGTTTTCAATTGTCTAGTATAACTAAACTACGGCCCTAACTTAATTTAAGAGTTTTACTTAAATAATGTTACAAGTGAACATAAAGGCTAATGTCATATAAATTATTATATGTATGTATATAAGCGTTCTTCGAATCGCTGATAATTAATCTGCGCACGCGCAAACACATAACTCAACTTTACACTATTTATAAACGCGTATTAATAATGATCAGACTAGCGACTGAAGTGGTTATTCTTATTCGGTTGAAGTATTTCTTAACTATTGATTGAGTGATGTTTGCCACTTGCCATCTGCCCACTTACCTCGATGTTACAACAACGGCTTCGAGCCGGAGATATATTATGACATATTCCTACCAGTCATTTAATATCCAGATTTCCAGACAAATTCCCACGAATTTAAGAAAATTTAAAAATACTGTCTATAGTTTACGCGAGTAGTACACACTTTAACGGGGAGACCCGTGACCACGGCTGGTGCAAAGCATCCGAAACGTCGGGCCGAAGTTAAAATCATTTTCAAATAGGTTAAACAATATATCGCGTTTTAAACCGTTAAAGTGTTTTATTTTAAACGTGTACTAGTCGCGTAAACTACAGACGCTAGATTGATTAATTTGCTTATTTTATGATTTCTTTTTGACAATATAATTGTTTTAAATATTGTTTGTATGTTCGTAATTTTTTTTTAACTTTGTGACGCTTTAAACGTGATATATTATTATTCCTCATTATCATAGCAAAGCATCCGATACGTCAGGTCGTAGTTAGAATAAATAAAAAAAATCAAAGTGTTTTATTTAAACCCAATGGTTTCTTGCTCTCTAACGCTATCCAGCGCAAGTTTGGTAAGATGAAATTAATTGTACAACTAATGACTATTAGTAGTACAATTAATTAGTATTTTCAAAGTCACGTCTATCCAAATCATACATATCATACGTCCATATTTACAACTTTAACCTTCAAAATATTAGTCTGTCATGAGACCGATTAAGCTCGATATCTAAATGGATTTTACTGTTATTTTGGATCATAACCATAAATAACAAATATCTAGGCAGTTAATCCTTTTTATAGATTCTTTGTAGAGTATAGAATTCTTCATCTCACCCTATGCCATCGATTTTTTTTTAAAGAAATATTCGGTGGCATAGGCGGGAAACGAACTTACGATTAATTGTATACCGTGTTTTTGCTCTGTCTACCGATAGATTTTTTTTATGTACAGTGCCTTAAACTTTATTTGTTACTTGATCGTCAATTCTACCTACGTAACAGTTTTTTTTTATGAAAGTAAAAACTTTATTTACACTTTTATTGAAATGGGTAAATAATTTCAGACTCGCATCAGTACACAATACCTGATCAAAAGTACGAAAGACGGAGGGAGATAAGACAATGTAAATTGACAAGTTTACGACAACGAATCAATGAATGTTGTAAGAAAAACCTTTGTCTAAAATATTTCTTTTTTATTTTTAATACCGTGATTTGAAAACGAAAAACCAATAATAATTTATACTATCACGCGTGTCATTCCTCTTATGGACACACTACATTGGTAGATTCCATTTAGAATGAGAAAGCCATAATCCATTTCCATTAAGAGTGACAATTGACCCAAGTCAACCGTTTTAAGATTGTCAGAACGTCAATTGTCAAAAGTTTTAAGATTCCCGTCAGAAACGTCACTTCGTCTGCGGACGTTTTGGTTTTGCCAGCCACCGGGGGGGTAGGCGCTTTTGGGTGATTCTGGTCCGACTAAAGGCACTGTACCACTTAAAGAGTACTTTGATGTTGATTAAAGCAATTTCGTTCGCAAAATTATTCCCCAATCATTCCAATATTTCAAAAATGCAAAACGGAAACATTCACGTCTTCATTTTAACTGACACTACCAGACGGCAAACATTTAATTTTTTCTATCGACATAATTGAAATATCACTGTTTAAATTAAAAATCGAAAATAAATTGAAAAAATTATAACTCAAGCAGGACTTTTTCAATTTATTTTCGATGTTTAATTTATGTAGTGCCATCTTGCCACATATGAAAAATATTTAAGTATCCATCCATTACACTGTTTTGTAAAACGCCATCCAATCAATTAGAATCTATAAGTAGATCAATGTTTTTACAAATTAATACACAATTCCCATTTCTCATAATCTATGTTCAACCAACCTTTCAAGTGTTCTAAATATAGAAGCCGATAACATATTTGATAAGCATATGTTAAAATATTTAATTATAATTTGTTAATACATTATAATAGCAACGTGTTATCACATTTTAACGGATGTTACCTATAATTATAGGTGACATCACTAGTGATATCGAAGATTTAAAATACTTTATTTAATAATTATACAATAGATTTATTAACACCGTGTGTATTTCGCATTATAGTCATTCATTACCAGACAGTGCAAGCATTTTTTTATATACATTTTTAATTTAGGCAATTTCGACAAATTAACTTTTATAGAAACCTTTTCACACAACATTGAGAATTATATATTTTTTTCCTGCTTAGATTGTCTGTCTTTCATCCGCCTCGTAAATATAAATCGTTTTACACCCGGTTTATCTAAATTGGATCAGTGTTTTAAACGCTAGAGTAAAACTTACATAGATCGGCAAAATTACTTCGATAAAAGTGTATTGAAGATTTTTATAGATAAGTTAACATGGAAAAATGCTGCTTACTTCAATAATTTTAATAGTCAACGTGAAATACTGTCTGTAGTTTATGCGAGTAGTCCACATTTAAATAAAACACTTTAACAGTTTAAAAAGGCGATATATATTAGTTAGAAACGTCAGGCCGTATTTAATTTTTTTTCAAATAAGTTTGACTGATATAGTCAGGGTCAGTTAATGTTGTCATTAATTCTGGAACTTTTACCAATTAACACACATTTAAATAAAACACATTTGACGGGTTGAAACGCGAAATATAGCACTCATAATAAGAATATAAGTACTCCCCGTGACAATGGCTGCCGCAAAGCATCTGAAACATGGGGCCGTAGTTATTAATTAATAATACTAACATTATTCGCGTTTTCATCCGTTTTAAGTGTCTTATTCTTCCATAGTCTAGGCAATCTGTACCAGCAATATTTTTTATTTATCAAAGAATAAGTTACCCTAAATATAATACACTTGTAAGGCTCACTTAATATTCTGAACGTCACGTCCAAGGTTTGAGAAATAATCATTTCATTTTATCTTCGCTACATTTAACTCTTGTAAACTTGGGGCACTGACGGCTGAAATTCAAACATTTCCTTCTTACGTTCATCTTACTTTACGCAAAAACTAGGTACGTCAGGCACACCACCATGTCTCAGTGAATAAACGCGCTGTTTAGCTTAACGTGAGATCCTGAATTTCGACTTGAGAGATTTTTAAATACAAATAGTACTTTTCCAATTATTTTCTATATAAACAGTACTTAATGGACACTTTTGCTTGTGATTTAATTTTAATCTAACGTATTTATTGGATGCAGTTCAGTTATAAACACGAGTTATAGATATTTTAACTAATATACATCGCCGTTTTAAACCGTTAGTGTTTTATTTAAATGTACAGTACCCGTAACTACAGACAGTATTTATACGATTAGACATACTTAATTATGTCTCTGCAAGGATTCGAACCCGAATTCGAATAGGTGCGATTTTATAAATACAGTTAATCTTCGTTGTCATGGCAATGCATTAAATGTCATGACAACGAAAGCCTCGATACAAATTAAGTGATAAACGTCATGGAATTTTCAACATGACGACGATTAAAAGATTATTTAGTTTACCGATTAGACATGTTATTGTACATTTTAAATTTAAATAAAAAATTTAATTAAATAGTGCATTTTTATTGTATTGGAATTTTATTACGATATCTGATTGTATAAACTGATGATGTTAATCAACTGCTAAATGTCACCAAAATAGCGTACAGTTTTTGTCCTTAGTTTGCGCGAAAGGAACACTTTAACTGTTTAAAACACGATGGTACAGGGTGTAGGCGTTGTCACGGTGAACATTGAAATTCTGAAGCGTAATTAACAATTAATTGATTTGTTTGTTTCGCGTTTTGAATCGTTAAAAGTGTTTTTCGTTTATTCGATATATAGTGGGAGTAGTTTATATTATTATTTATCGATTTATACTGGGTACCTTATACGGTACTAAATAAATTACTATTAAAAAAGTAATACTACTGCGGTTTACGAATCAGTTCATCCGATGGACGATACAAAGTTAATCCATTTCGCAAAAATACTGTGCTTTTCGAAATTCCTGCCGAGTCAATAATACGGAACACGTATCGAGGACGTGTTGTTTTATGTTTTCTTTTCTACTTCGATAAAATTAATGAATTACGATACAGACATTACTGTGTCCTTACACTGTGTTTTTGTTTCCTTGCATCTGTCTTATTTCATGACATCTTACGCCTACACGCTCTTTTCAATCTTCACTTGTCTGTGAATATCCGCAAGTAATCGCATTATCTTTTACCCTCTGGCTGTTTAAAAAACATGAACCACTAACTACCAATTTAATGTTGAAACAATATTAACCTGTAATGGAATTTGCCAATAATACTTCTGAGTTAACTTGTTTTAAATTTTTTCTTTAAAAGGTCAAAACATGTTCAAGACGATAGATGTCTATCTTTTAAGATTAATTTACAAGAGTTTTTAACGAAATTCGTGAAAATTCATATGGCACTAGGACCTAGGCCAGACTAACATAAGACTAACATCGAACCCAGGACTTATAAGGTCGCTGCATATTTCACAATTTTAATTTCAATGTGTACTACACGCCTAAACTATAGACAAAAAGTAATTCCATTCATCCCATGCAAAAGCTAAAACTAATAAAATAATACGAGTATAATAAGGCCGACATTTTGTAAAAAACAATTTTAAGACAGTACATTCTCTTTGATAATAAAAAAAAAAGATTTATTCCCACCATTCTAATTTCGAATTATAGATTATTTATTAAATCAGTGAATAATTTACTTTTACATATTATGCAAACTGTTCAGTAATTGTAACAGGGAATACGAACGGAATGTAAACATTTGCTATTTGAATACCAGCTGCCAACATAAAAGTGTAACTGAAGATTCACGGGCAGAGCCATCACAATAGTTAGGACCAGCTTGTTTGTAATTAATATTGTTTTACTGTTCTCTAAATGGACGCTGCGTCAACGTTACTCGTGTGAAGAGTAATTTTTCAAGCTTAATTAGCGAATTTTATAAATGGTTTTAGGGTTCTGTATTCGAAGGCTACAAGGGATGGGATCTAAGCTATTACTTAAAGATATTTACATAAAAAAATGTCGATTCCCGCCTGTATGACACAGGCGGGAATCGAACCGGCATCCACCACATTACGTACTGCTGCTCTAACCAGTTGAGCTACCGTGTCGTAAATTTTCAATTTAAATAGATTTTTATATAATGCCATCATGTGCAATAACATGTGGAAAACGGAGTTTGCAAACATTCATTTTTGTAGATTATACTAACTGAGTTAGCGACTTAGTCCGCGTCCATCGTTCTTGCAAGTCTATCTTCAAAAATAGACTTGCAATAGATATTGTCGTGGACTTTTTTTAGGTCATATAAAGGGGAGTCATTCTTTTATATATATTTTTTAGGTATCTTGAACCGTTTTCGCAGCGTACGCATCGGAAACACAGAGATGAAAAATTTCCCCCGTTTTGTTCACATTTCCCGCTGTATCTTCGCTTATCGCAGCGCGATGGCTAACAAACAAACTCTTTAGCTTTATATATTAGTATAGATGTATGTTTCTGCCATTGATTTCGTGCGCTAGTTCCAAATGGAACGTGTATTTTTTTACTTCCATTTTCATTATCGACGAAACCGTACGAATTTAAAAAGCCAGGGGCTTGTTAAATCATTTTGAATTTAACAGCTTTGCAAATAAAATTTAATAGCTGTGATATTAATGTATGTTTTTTTTTGGTATTTTTTTGTCGAAATTATAATTTTAATATGCATCTATCTATAGAGACCTACTAGTTGCGTATTGTATGCTCAATAGAGGACATTTTTTTAAGTGTTACCGTATATGTGAGTATCATGGAATAAAACAATTTTAACAGTTTAAGATGCTGTAAGTTGTATTTTTTTTTATGATGTACCTACCTCTGCAGCCAGATATGCCATTGTGGCACATTAACTTTCCCAAGGATTGATTTCCAGTTCGGGAGAATAAGTTATCGGTCGGACGTCTCTTAACCGGTGATGTACCTTGTAGTCCCTACGTAATTTAGTCTTAAGCAAATTATTCACTCGAATACACGTTATTATGTAATAATTAAAAAAAACGCGTTTGCGCGCTCCCGATTTCGGACTATGTTTCTTAATGGTTCATAATCATGTCAAACTGTTAAAACTGTAAGGTACTAAGTATGCACCAATTAAAAAAATGTTTTATGTTTCTCTTAAATTTTCATTTAATAATATTTACGTTTTGAAATTCGTTTGTAGAAGATATTGTAAAATGAAAAACTAACAATGAATCTTGAATAATGCAATATCTCGAAGTGGAATAGAATACGAAATGGCACACTTTATTTAATTTCATATTTCAACCGCTTCAAACTGTTTATTATTAAAAAAAAATTGCAGAAACCATTCGTAATCTCTTTGTAATGTATTGTTTTGCCTTACTGCTAAATACTTTAGAGAGAAACCTGAAACTCGGAGGCTGATAGATTGCATTAAGTGTGACAGATCCTGGATTCCAAAGCTGGGGTATCATAATCATTAGACCCAATTAATTGCCCTATTTCTATTACCTAATGGGAAACGATGGAGAAAATATGCCTTTTGGGCAGACATATTTTTGCGCATTTTACTTCAGTAAAAGTCAAAAGAGGTTTGTTCTGTTTTTTTTTAATTTATTATTTTGTACCTAGTGGTTTACTAACTACGGACGACAGGGTCTCCCCATCCACGGTCAGATGGGGCCTGGTGTACTTATTCTTAACTAGCTATGTCAGGATGTCGAGTCGAAGTTATTTTGGCATCAAGGTGTGTTTTTGAAAACTTCCTCACATATTTATAAATTATAACTGTTATCCACGAGATCGTCCGCGTCCCGTCGTTCTTACAGGTTAATCTTAGCGCGTTCAAACAAACAAACTCTTTAGCTTTATATTATAGTATAGTAGTAATAGTATTATAATAATAATAAGATATAATCTTTCTTATTAATATTATTATAATACTTTTATTTTACGTTACTTATTATTAACACATTGGTTTTCTCATTTATTTCTAAGGAGACAGCGTTCAAACAAATTCATCCTCAGCTCCCTAATATTAGTGAATGTTTCTAGATGCCCCGTGAGGGCCATCTAATTATATTATTTATTAATTCAGGATTTTCTTGATAAGCCAAAGGTGCGTTCCACAACTTGTGTTTTCTGTTCATGTAAACAAAGGACCGTATTTGCACCAAATCAATCGGTTCTATCGCCACCAGGGGCCTTAGTACTGAAAGCGGGATTACCGCTTTATCAGCTACGTGTTGTTTTAAGACGTCTTATCAGGAGACACACCACTTCAAAAGATAGCCTATAATTCTACTGCATACGCAATATATACTTTTATCGTCGTTTTTATTGTATTTTACAACATTTTCAATCAGTTATACGAGTAACCTAATAAATACAATATTTATGGTTGAAAGGAATCTGTCATTTCAAAATACCAAAAATCAAAAATGGCGGACAGCTTTTTTGTGGAGACATTATATGTATAGCTGAGGTATTCCATGATCCACCATGTGAACCGATGCCTGTCTATCCATCTTTATTAAGAAAATATGTATACATTTAGAAGTATTTATAGTCATGTTTATTTAAATATTTCTTAGAAGCATGAATTGTGTAGGGATTTCATGGCCATTTTGAAAAGCTACTTGATTTGTAGAGATGAAGTATGCTCATCATTCTCCTGATTCCTTCCACTCGTGATGTCGAAACGTTAAGTACCACCAGTAGTAGAGTTAATTGGTATTAGGATCACTTGTTTAATAGGGCAGTACAATTAGTTTTGAGAGAGAGAGAGAGAAAAATAATTTACTAACTACTACTATAAGGCACACAAATAAATATATGTATAAAACGTTAATACTAAATACTGTCTATAGTTTACACGAGTAGTACACATTTAAATAAAACACTTTAACGGTTTAAAACGCGATATATTTTAGTTAAACTTGTTTCAAAATTATTTTTAACTAAGGCCCGACGTCTCGGATGCTTTGCAGCAGCCGCATCATCGCGGTTTTAACCGTTAAAGTGTTTTATTTAAATATATAATACTTATTATTAAACATAATTTAATCTTAACAGTATAACTGAATATTAAAAGTATAAAATAAGGTTGTGTGCTGCTAGTTGGTAGAATAGACTCTGACTCAGCTTATATCAGGCCCCTTGTTGACTTGAAACTGATTTTTAGTAAGTCCTCTGAGGACAGTGTTCACGCAAGTGAAAATAAACAAAAAATCCTTATTGTATAAGTATTGTATTGTTTTTTATTAAGTCTAAATTTGGACAGTCAAGCGGGAGGCTGACTTGATTAGAGGTGATATTTCACCTTTAATCAAGCTAAGCTCCAGCTAAATAACACCTAAACACGATGCTATTTTAACCTATTATTTTTTTGATTTATAAAGTGGAAAATGCAGATTAAAACCGTAACGCGATTAAACCTCGCAGCCGTTTTATCTATGGATGGTGGTTCGTGACCCGGACGGAATTTTAACATTGATATTCGTACAGTTCATTTAATCACCAGCTTTTGCAGACAAAGTGCAACTTATTTAAAAAAAACAATAGATATATATTTTACAAATGTATTGGACTTATTACTTTTTAAAAGTATTTTCGGCAATGGCTACAACCATCAAAACGTCGGGTCAAAATGAGTAGGTATAGATGGAAAGTTACAAAATATTTTGCGCTTTGAACCGATAAAAGTATTTTTTTTAATTACTTATTTGTTTGATAAATCTCCTGTCGCATACAAATTTAATTAAAGAGCCATACATTCTCAGACCTCCGCTCTTACTTAGCAATCGGGCGAAAAGCTTTTGCGAAGTATCTTCAATCATTTCGTCTAGACAAATTTCACTCACGTGCTCTTCTTAAATATTCAGAGAACACTGTTTAAATATTAGGTTAATTTAATTAAGTTCGCGACGACATGAAACAATATTTGCTTAGTAACGAAATAAATCTTGTATGAAGTCAATAAATAGAGAAAATTACTTAAATCTCATGTTAAGGTGCACATAGACGATCAATATTATTGCACAATACTTTGACGGCCGCCCACAGACGATTCAGTGTCGTCTACACGCGATCAATTTTTTTTGTACAACCCGGGATATTGCACAATAATATTGATTGTCTATAGATCGCTTAAACTTAAGATGTGTAGATAATATTTTTTTTGTATGTAGGTATATGTTATTTACGAGCGTTTACTGAAAAAATAAAACAGGTTTAACAGCTTAAAACATTCTGACCGAGGAATGGGAGACCCCAGCGTCATTAGCTAATTAAACACTATGGACAAAATAATTAAATAAAACAGTTTAAAACATAATGTACATTTCCTTAATTATTTTTTATAAATTCAGAGGACCGCTACTGCTATACACCAATTTTAAATGGTTAATCATATTAAAAATTGACCATTTATGTCGTATATCCCTAAATTATTTTGCGTTTTAAATAGTGAATTATTATTTAAATGACTGATTACGATTGTATTGCGTTCTTTAAAAAGCAAACAAAATTTACTATGAGAAACATTTTCAAGTTTATGTCCGTATGACGAACGTCGATTCGTTCGTGATATGCTTCTTAACTGAGTACGTGACAAATAATAGCAAAGTACCAATGAAATATGAAGCAGAGAAGTTTAATGAGGAATAAAATTTCTATTTTTATACGTCAGAAGAGCTAATCTTATTTTCTATTTTATAAGAAAAGACAACATGTTTTAAAACAAAATATATAAAGTTTATAATTTCTTGACTTTAATAATTTTCACATGATAGACACTATATAAATTAGAAATCGATTGTAAATTTGAAAAATTAATGACACGGGCAGGACTTGAACCGGCATCCACAACGTGCTTGCTGCAACATCCGTGCTGTTGCTCTAATCTAACCAATTGAGCTACCGTGTCCTCGACAACGCTGTGGATGCTGGTTCCAGTTATGTCCGTATCTTAAGTTTATAATTTTAAAATTACAGATGTAATAGAATTCCTAAAACATAATTTATTATTTCGGTCGAGCTGGACACAACAGACGCAACTTAGGTACACAACGATCGATACAAAATACTTCATAGTTCAAAAATGTTGACGTGTTAAGATGTCTTAGCTTAAACCTTTTTAACTGTGACAGCTTAAATATACAAGTTTAGAACAAATGAAAGAGGTTTATTTTTAAACTGTTATAGAACTGAATAACAAACCGTGCACTATAAATATCCATATTTCAAACAAATCAATTCAAACTAGTACGTTTAAAATATGCAAAGTAGCTGGTATATGCCTAACAATTTACCTAACTATAAAGTAGGTAAATATATGTACGGGTACATGACTTAAGCTTTGGTTAGACAAGTTTACTTCATACATACAAATAAATTCAAGGTAAATATGACATGAGACTTTTATATAAATAGTCGTTATGAGAGGCACTGCTAACATCTCTGTTCAGATTACCTGTGACTCCGAAAAACAAAATTGACAAAATATACGTGCGTAATTACTGACATGTTTTGTAAGATATTTATTCATTATAATTACGTACACGGTATGTTTGGTTTCGTTTCAACATTGGCTTTAGGCCCACCACGCTGCTTCATCGCTAAAAGCGGATTGTCAGGCTTTAGCGACGTTCGTCATTATTTATGTCGTTATTTAATAATGATATTCGAAGCTGACGTGCTCTTCCAGACGGGGTATTGAACACTCATTTTCGGAAACTTCGGACAGCCCCTAGAATTTTTTATTGAAAAGTCCAAACACCGTACAAACATTTTTCTTGATGTGGGTTTTGTACTTGAATTTAATTATTGACAGTCAAGTAAACCATAAAATCAAAGGGATGAATTTAGTCTTTTTTTCGTACCTGACTTACGTAGTTTTCACAAATGGTTTGACAGTCAGTATTTTAAACGTTAGAGTGGAAAACAAACTTATAAAATAATTACTCTGTGTATTCGTAGATAGTGATCCTTTATCTTGATTGCAATTTATAAATTATTAATTGGATTTATCAAGATTCGATAAGAGATAGCTAAAGGTCCTTTTTTCGGTCAAGTAGCCATCCGAGTGAAAAGGTCACATCTTTACCCTTTCACATGGTTACGTAAAATGGACAATAGACGTGACTTGAAAATTGTATTTATTACTTCATATCCTACAATAAATCCTATAATAAATATATTGCAAACTATTTTAATAAAAAAGTCAACTAAAATCCTCAACACTTTTTACTTTAATTGTGAGAATAAATAAAAAAACAAATGTGATTTAAATATGCAACAATTTTAGATAATAAACTCCAATATTAATATTTCATCTGGGAACTTGTTATAAAGAATATACCTATTTAATTTCGTGAAATAAGATAACATTCCTTTTCAATTAATTTAAGAAATGATCGTTTATTTCTTTTTTTTATAAATGAAGCGGATTTCATTTGAATAGACAGATATTAAGATTAAGAACATTTAAGCTGTCATTTAGACCTTTCCCAGAATATTTCATTTTCGTAGGTCCTTAAGATTAATTTTATAAAATAAAACACATCTACTTATTCATGTTTAAATAAAATGCACGAACACCGTCGAGATACGAACCTGTTGCGCTGCCTCGACAAGTAATAGTTATAATGTAATTAGAAAATTGTAATTCATAAGAATTAAATATAATTGGAACGTTAAAGAAGATATATTTTGCCAACATCTTGACTGTTCCGATTTACATCAACAGATTTACTTCCACATCGCCGCTTGACCTATGCGAACCAAAAACTTATTTTACGTTTCAACGACTAGAAGTAATATTGGTAAATTTGGCCCCGTCCACAAAATAGTTTCACTGTATAAGAAAGAGTCAAATGATTTATTTTCGTACTTGCAATTAACGTTTAAATTTAAAATGCAAAGGTGTTTGTAAAAGAAGTATTTTTCATGTAAAAGACAGTTTCCAAAATAGACTTATTTTATTTAAATCTTGCAAAATTCTTAGGTTTAAGAACTATTTTTGAGTATTAAGATTTAGATATATTTTTTTTTGTTATTTGTTTTGATGGTTTAAAAGTAATGTTTTTGTTTGTTTTATTTATTATACGCGATATTTCCCTTTAGTTTTCTGCGTAAATAAACAAACAAACTTTGCTTTAATAATTGCTTTAAAAACTTAGATTTAACCCTTAATTACATTGTCAATTTACGAAATAAAGTTTCAAGATTTCATATTGATAGGAATCTCCATACTTACATCCTAGGAAAGTTTTCAAACACCAACTGTGTTTACTATACTTTATTTGCTACAATTATTCATAAACATATCTAAATTCAAAATGGTTTATAGATATCAGATACAAATACCTTTTATTTCTGGATCAACGTTACTCAGAAGGGCTCACATCGCATATGGAAATCGGTTTAAGTCTTACAAAGGGAGTAAAAGGAGCTTTGATATCTCCCATTGAGACGTATATATATATATATATATATATATATATATATATATATATATATATATCTGTATTCCTTACTAAAATCATTTAAATACGTTAATATTAAATATAGTATAAATAATAAATCTCTAAATAATACAGGGTGGTGATGATAAAATTCAATTCTTTTAAGTGATAGTAATTATGACCTACCAAAGGGAAAAGTAGACAGACTGATTTATTTGGCTTTTAGAGGGAGAGTAGCCTAACTGCAACTTTATGACGTGACTTATTTAAATTTATTATTATAGTCTTACAATGTTAATCTACATATGGGTTGGGGCGAAGTTATAGAAGATGACATCAAAGAACTACAGATGGAAAAAATAATAAGATTCTGCAAGCAAACCGGAAGGTTTAAAGGGAACACGGGGAGAGTTGGATGACCCAAAACCTCTGCAAGGAGGAAAGGAAAATGGGTGAAATGGTTGGCTGATAACGTGGACTGATCACCCGTCCTACCACAGGTGTCTCCGATAGATAAGAATAATAATAATGTTAATCTACAAGGGCATAGAGATCGAAAATTGTTAACATAAAACCTACCCAAATAATAGACTCATTTTCGTCTAAGTCGCATTTTTATTTTCCCAAGTATCGATAATCAAGCCTTTTGTTTTTAGGCCACTCTAGCTCTAGGAGCCTCATTTGTCTACCTTAATCTTGTGCCATTAGTCGTCTGCGCAGAATAAAACGAAAACAAATAAATCAAGAAACAACCGCACATTTTGATTATTATGTGTGTGTAAAATATTGCTATTCTTTATATTTTAAACACAAGATCTTTTCGTTAAGGCGATATTTTTTTAGGACCTTCTACAAAATCTTACGTCGCTTCCGGACTTGTTCAATTGAGTGTCCTACAGGAACTGTGTCAAGTGCTTTTTACTTCAAAGCAGAATTGATCCAAAAAGACAGTAATATATATGTATAACATTAGTATGTTAAAGGCTAAAGTATGTTTCTGGAGTGGTTGTATTTTTCGACGTCTCAAGGGAACATCGAATTGATGCGATCCGTTAAAGAGAGGTATTTGGGGATAGTTGAAGGATTTGAACAAAATAGGTATAAAGGTAGAAAGATCTGACATAAGAAACATATGAATTTAAGTTAAATATGAAATATGCCTGGGAAAAACACGTGCTTTATAGAACGCACTTGTAGATGAGAAGCAACTTTTCGTTTGGAAGCACTATTATTTTAATATGGCCTTTTTGCCATCCCGATTGATGGCATCTTCAGGATGTTAAGCGTTCTTCAAGGGAAAACTGTCTAATGGAACTGATCCCCAATAGTTTTACAAGGTGGCCGCGAAAGCTTCTGTTATATTGTTTAAATAGATTTCATATATTTTTTTCTCTTTTAATAACTAAAAGGAGGCTTTATACAAAATGATTATATGCCAAAAAATATGAATTGATGCATTTTCACATTTATAATATAACGAGTGGACGCGAAAATTAATTAGCGTGGTAGTTTGCCTAGCGAAGTAAAAACAAATTTTCCAATTTACTACACTAATAACCAATTCCGTGAATGGTCAAAAGAAATGGGCAAATGGTAAATGGTAAACCGAGCACGCTTGCATTCAAATCCCAGAGAAACGATAAATTGGTGCAAGTCTAAGTCCCAAAGCAACGTGGTAAAAGGGGATTTTACACACACACACATACACAAAAAGTACCCAGGTAGAAAGGATCTAAAAATGCGTGTTAATATCGCGAACCCAAGCAAAAATAGAAAAGCTTTAAAGAAGGAAGAAAAGTTTCCGACCTTTTTGGTCCCGAATATTCGAAAAGTACTCCAGAGACATTTTAAAAAGCAAAAATGCCGAATTATTACAACTTTGGTTAAACGCGTAAGACGATCCAAATATAAAGTTTTAAAACACGTTACAGAACCCTGGAGATAAACAAGATTTATAAGGGGTATAAGTTTTTGACAGACTTTTTTTAATAAATTACCGTAGTATTTTATCGTTGTAATGAAGTAAAAACTGCATCTAACATATAACTCAGTATTGAATTGTAGAAATATTTAATAACACACTAACGGTTTTAAAGCGTTAGTGTTTTGTTTAAATGTGTACTACTCGCGTAAACTATAGACAGTATTTGTAGAAATATGTTATTCTCGTGTTGCATATTACATCTTGGTTTCATAGCTGAATTATATATGAGAATAGTTTTCAAGATAAAAATCTCAACGCTATAATAAATACTATGCTTTCAAGTCCCTCATCGCTTCAACTTTTCCTCTGCAATAACAGTGTGATACAAAGGTGTGAATTAAATGCGAGTTAGAGTGAATGATAATGGTGTGAACGATTCCTA
Organism: Leptosia nina; assembly: GCA_963661955.1. Taxonomy (NCBI): domain Eukaryota; kingdom Metazoa; phylum Arthropoda; class Insecta; order Lepidoptera; family Pieridae; genus Leptosia; species Leptosia nina. Next base: position 1,052,232 of record CAVLEF010000007.1, read on the forward strand.
CCTAGATGTCCTGTTACAGATTTTTGGTACCTAGTTATGGGGGTGTCCCTAATATCAAAATCAAATCTGCTACTAAGTGTGCTAGCGTCATCATCATCATTATCATCCTCATAAAAAAATAAGTACCTATAATTTAAGTAATATATTTGCTATAGGTATTAAAACTGCTAAAACACCTTACCTAGGTAAACATCTACCATATTGGTATTTCCAAAATGTATGTAAAAATAATATTAACATAATATAAAAAGGAGTTTTATTGGAAATATTAATTATTGAAAAATAGTATAAATTAACAACAAATGTTGATCTAATAATCTCGTAACCACGTGCAGTAAACAATGTTATTCGATGCAATCGTTTCTACCTATTTATTAAAACAGACAAAAAGATAACCTTAAATTAATGACTTTTATATGCGAGTAGCTGTCCTACTATACATTCCAAAAATAAACATTTAAAATTAAAAAAATCTATAATCTATCACTTTCAGTTTTAAGGCTTATCGCATTCCAATGATATAAATCCAAATTATCGTAAACCGCCAAAATCTTATCATATTGTCTCTTAAATTATATTGTAAACAAGCTAAGTGCATTTCAAATACTTCATTTTAATAACTCACCAAAAAGTTTCCTTTAACACATATTTCAATTGACAATCACAAACACCGCTTCACGGAAGAATTTTATCATCGACACGAAAACGATAACGGGCGAAAGACGCGTCCGCCTGCTCCGTATTCACTTTTCTAACTGATTACGAAGTGGTAAGTATCTATAATCTATGGTTAAAATGAAATACATACAGGGTGTGCAGTCTACAGAACTATGCAATCGTTCTGTCATGATTATTTATTGCTTCTTAATTTCATAGTCTGTGGTTATGTACAAATTTTAGGTTATAGATTAAGCAAGAGTTTTTATGTGATGTTATAATTTGATTTATCTTTTTTTTTTAGAAAATAAGACATTGTACATTTATTAAAATAATTACCTCTGTTATTAACAATAGGAGAGTAGAATAATGATCTCAAAATAGTATAAAACAAAGTCACTTTTTCTGTATATTTAAATCTTTAAAACTGCGCAACGCTAGTTTTTTTTAAGTAGATCAGCAAGGTGTACCCAAACGAAGTCCGGGGCGGGTCGCTAGTAATAAAATTAAAAATACTGTTATACTTACGTGTCAAAATAGATATTGCAGTTTCTTTTTCAATGTATGTGTTTTATTTTTCTGATTGTTAAAACAGCCTGTACGATTAATAATAATAAAAATAACAAGTCATCCAGAACGACAATGCGTACAAAAATAAGTCGTGGACAATTTATAGATAGGAAAGTACGAATCGACTGATAAGATAAACTCAATTAATATTTTAAGAGAATTAATATATTTGGAGATAAGGCGCTTTAATATAAACCTTTTATCGCTATTGAGTGCTAGATACCGAATTCGCGATGATTGTTTCAATGTGTGCTTTGATTTATGTGTTTGTATTGACGTCCGTTGTCCCCTCAATATTTATTACCTCATCATTACTGGCTATCTCCTTGCCTAGTTGTAAAAATATCGCGCCGGGTTTTAAATTCGATTCTCATACACACAAAAAAAAACAATGATTTTGTTATAAAAAAATACACTTTCAGTTTCTATTCATGCAGCATTTAGCTGCTTTATGATCAAGAAGGCAAGACAATTTCCGTATTCCTACATCTTATTTAATATCCAGATATCCAGAATGAATCCAATATGTTTAAAAAAATGATAAGAAACATGTTGTAATAATTTAATATTATTATAATCAAATAATAATAATCTCCGTTAAATACTGTCTATAGTTTACGCGAGTAGTACACATTTAACGGTTTAAAACGCCATACATTAGTTAAACTTATTTCAAAATTATTTTAAAATAAATTTAACTAATATATCGCGTTTTAAACCGTTGCAGTGTTTTATTTAAATATCTGTGTTGACTTTTCTCTTGGACCCGATGGGGATGCATTCCCATAGCCTGTCAAACTTAGTGAACTGAATTCTGAACTCCAAAATGAGGCAAAATTTTTTAGTCAAAAGAATTAATTTGAACATTTACTTTCTACTACTGTATATATTTTTCTTTCGTATGAAGATTATCACGTACGCAACGGTAACTCTCAAAGGTGAATATTGTTTCCCGTTTGTTTTACGTTTCCCATTGTTTCTTTGCTACTATTGCTCTGCATGTTTAATAGCCTAAAGTCTTCCTCGAAAAATGGTTTAACCAACACAAAAAGAATTATTCAATTGGAACCAGCAATTCCTAAGATTAGCGCGTTCAAACAAACAAAAAAGCTTTATATATTCTTTTTTTTTTCTTTAGTAATAGGTAAATAAAATTAAGATTAAAAAATAGACATCATTTTCGCGAATATATCTATTTTGGGAATAGCGATTTCAGTGTCTAAGTCGTTCATTTGAAAGTTAAGAGAAATATAGGTATGTCATGCATAATATAAAATCATGTATACTGGCTCTACAGAGACCTTTAAACAACTATAACTTTCCTAAGATCCAGTGTTAGCGAAGTGGGTAACAGATGGTCCCAATAAAGCAATAAGTTTACTCCATCTAGATTCTAGATGGTCTACTGAGTTTGAATCGACATATGAAATACGATTTTCTTTACAATCGTGATACATTTAATGCATATACTTTCAATAAAATACTTCTAACGGTTTAAAACGCGAAGTATATTAGTTAATTTATCTCTAATTTATTTAAACCACGGTCCCAGACTTATAATTCAGTTTTAACCCGTTAAACATGTTTTATTATTTATATACCGAAATATAATAGATGACACGACCGTACTTGTCGCATCATAAGACACATACTATGATCGTAGCTTGATACGATTTATTTATTTATTTATTTATTTATTTATTTACAGAAATCCTTACAGCTAAACGTACATGTTATTTTGTAGTTAGGCAATTAATTACGCCAATTACAAGGATTTACAAATAATAATTTAATAGGATTACCCAAGTGACAAGGTTCTATATTATAGGTGAATAAAACGAGAACTGAATTGACGTATCCAGGGATGGGGTGTGTTTTTTGTATGCATGTGTAAGTGTAAGTGAATGTATGTTCTTATTTTTTAAAGGTGCTAATTAGGGCTTTTTTAAAGACTGGGCGTGAAAGATGAAAAATATCTATGGATGAAAATTTTTTATTGTAAATATCGGGCAGTCGGTAAAGAGGGGAATGTTTCAAGTAAGAGGTAGAAGCGTACGGAACGTAAAAAATATTTGTATGTCTAGTGCGAAGGCTTGGGACTTGAAAGAAAATATTACGCAATATGTCCGGGCAGTCAAGTTTGTTATGGAGAATGTCGTAAAAAATCATCATGTCTATTATATCTCTTCTGTCTTCTAGAGTGTTAATATTATGATGTGCACAAGCTTCGTTATAATTATTAGTTTTGTATTGAGTTAAAAAATTTAGTTTCTTTATAAATAGTTTTTGAACTTTTTCCAACCTGTTTATGTGACAAAGGTAGTGTGGCCGCCAGATAGGACTTGCAAACTCAAGAACACTTCGCACATAAGCAAAATATAGAACTTTTAAACATGAGATATCATTGAAAGCGTCAGTAGTGCGGAGCACAAAGCCGAGGGTTTTAAATGCCTTTTGAGTTATATTTTCAATATGAATATTATGTGTTAGTTTGGCGTCATGGGTAACACCTAAGTCGCGTATTTGCTCCGTTTTTGGTATAGTTTGTCCGTTTAATGAGTAGTTATAATCTAGCACACCTTTGAGTTTACGAGTCAGTTGTATAACTTTGCATTTAGCGACATTAACTGAAATTTTGTTTAGTTTATAGTAATTGGATAACCTTAGTAAGTCGTCTTGAAGCTTAAAGCAGTCTTCCAAGCTACAAATTTTTTTATAAATTTTTTTGTCATCTGCGTACAAAACAAAATTGGAGTTATGAAAACAGGTTCTTAAGTCGTACAAATAAATATTGTAAAATAAGGGTCCAAGGTGTGATCCTTGAGGTACGCCGGAGGTAACATTGATAAAGTCCGATTTAAAGCCCCCAAGTGCCACACGTTGACAGCGATTTGTAATATAAGATTCTATCCATCTTAGAAGATTGCCCCTGATACCGACTGAATAAAGCTTCTGTAAAAGTATGAAATGATCCACAGTATCGAATGCCTTTTCAAAATCAGTAAAAATCACATCTATTTGTGTATTATCGTTAATGTCGTTTTTAACGGAATGAGTAAATTCAAGTAGATTACTTATTACACTTCGAGATTTAACAAAACCGTGTTGATTACTAGGTATGCATTGTTTAATGTGACTATAAATATAGTTGTAAATAACTTTCTCCAACATTTTACCGACTATATTTAATATTGAAATACCTCTGTAGTTTATTACATTCATTCTAGAGTATTTCTTATAAATGGGGGTTAGTTGAGCCTCCTTCCACTGTTTAGGAAAAATTCCTTCATTAATCGAACGCTGAAAAAGTATTAATAACGGCGTTGTGAGGCCAGCTTGACTTCTTTTTAAGAAAACTCCCGGTAAGCCGTCCGTTCCGCAACCCTTTCGATCATCTAAATTTTTGAAAGACGTTTCTAAACATTTTTTATCTATGTGAATTGTGCAAAGGCTACTGGCAACGTCAGATTCTTTTTCTAAGTTCAAATCTCTGTATACAGACGGCTGAAACACACTTTGAAAGTATTCGTTAAAAGCGTTACAAATATCTTGGCCGTTTGTTAGAGGACGTTCCATATAACACATATTGCGAGGAATTCCAGAATCACAACGTTTGCTTTTAACATAATTCCAAAATTCTTTAGGAGACTTTTTTATACCGTCTTGACACCTGGTTATATAATTAGAATATGCTTCAATTTGTAATTTTTTAACCCGTGACCTTAATAAGGAAAAAGTTGCATAATCACTCAATCTTTTAAAATTCTTCCACTTTGTATGATATTTATGTTTTTCTTTCAAAATATTAATTAACGCGGGAGTATACCATTTAGGGTATCGATATCGAGTTGAAACTTTGGCTACTGGAATATGCAAATCTATGAGATTATTAACAATGTGGTAGAAAACATTTACGGCCTCCTCAAACGGAGTAGGAACTAAAATATCGTACCAATTTACAGACAATAGCTTAGAATTTATTGCATCGTAATCACCCTTAAAAAATTTCTTTAGAACTTTAATTTTTGGCGGTAAAGGTTTTAAGAATATATCTTGAATAGTTATCTTTAAGGGAATATGAAATTGGTCAATGTTTACCAAAGAACTCCGAGATGTAGTGCACTGAATAAATAAATTTGATAAGACGAGGTCTAAGGTGTTGCCACGGTTATTTGTAGTTAGGTTATATTGAGATATTCCCATTAAGTCAAAAATATGTAAGAGGTTAATGGCGGCCTCTAGGAGATCGGAATTACAATGTTTCGATACGTAGTAGGTGTGATCCTCCCGCCACGAAATGAAAGGTAAATTGAAGTCGCCTAATACTAGATAGTCATCCATACTATTTATGTCGTAAAAATCTTTTAATGACTTGCTTAGCTCATTAAACAAATAAGTAGCTTCAGTATTTGGAGGTATATAAGAAGCGATAATGTGTAGATTTTTGGGATTGCCCCTCGAGTGATTATTGAAAATCCGGTTAGGAACTGTAAGACAGAGACATTCCACTTGGTTACAGATAAATTTATGAGAAATATGTGCGTTAAGACTTTTTTTAATACATATTAAAACACCGCCGCCTTTTTTCTTATGTGTCATGTGTTATGTTGTTAATTATGATAACAAGCAAGAATGTACATTACGTTAGGGTTAAGTGGACGAACCTTTGGGAAATAAGACCTTAAATCCTTTCAAAGTTGGACCCCTTTCGTTTTATGAGCCCTGGCCTTTGGCTATTCAGAGAATAATTAGTCTTAAAATGCTTTTTAGGGTTTAATTTTGTACTTCGCTGAAGATGGATGATGAAAGGAAATATTAATTTAGCGTTCGTACTTCATTTACAAAATGTAAGGAGAGTCCAACGAAAATTTGCTTAAAACTTCTTACTTAATTAAAATAGTGAAATTCGTTGGCTCATCGATCTGGTTTAAATAATCAGTAATAAGCCAAGTTTATACATGCCACCAGCAGTATGAAACACTCTAATATTTGTGATCTTTTGCATAAATACCAAATACCACGACGGAACAGATGGCGTTAGCGTAGCAATTTTTACTTTGACGTCAGAGACATCCTCCATCTTTAGTCTCCCCGTGACCACGGCTGCTGCAAAGCATCCGAAACATCGGGCCGAAGTTAAAAATCATTTTCAAATAAGTTTAACTAATATATCGCGTTTTAAACCGTTAAAGTGTTTTATTTAAATTGTGGAAAAAAATAATCTAAGTGCTACAGATCTTAACTAAATAAGAGTCTGCTTTCAGTGGAGGGCACCGGCAGCACCCACAGATAAACAAGCTTTTTTTTAAACATTGTCTTGTTTATTTAAGTGAAACAGACGCAGAAATGTCAAAAAAAAACGTAACTTAAAAAAAATCGAACACTACTATTTAAAATTCTAACACAAGCGTGCTAATCTCGTTTCTAACAATAGCTGTCTAGATTATATCTTGACAAGCACTTGACCGCATTTTAATTGATTACATGTATTTGTAAAGGTAAGTGGCGTAGAAGGATATACAAATCGCACTGTACAGATCGATGACTCAACATAACTTAGTATTTATCAATTGCGTACATATCGAAATTGGTGCTGGCGGCTAAAATTTTGCTGCGTCAAAGTAATTAAAAAGTTCCGTCTCCCCTACATAGTGTAGACAAAAGACATATTTCTGCGTCCATTTCACAGATAAACAAGACTTTCATGCTCTGTTTAGTTAAGATCTGTAGCGATTAAAGACTATTTTTTTATTATTTACGTTTACGTTTGTGTTATTTCGAAACATAGAATTATTGCATTTGAGGTTCCTTTTCAAATCACTTAGTTTATTTTTTTAGATGTATTTTCTATTTATTGCCTGTAATTTACTTAAATACATTTAAATAAAATACTTTTAACGGTTTAAAACACGAAATATATTGATGAATTTATTTAACTATGGCTTAACGTTTTGTATGCTTTGCAGCAGACGTGATCAAGAGAGGACCGTTAAAAGAATTTTCTTTAAATGTATTCGCGTAAACTACAGACATACAACATTTTAAATGTAATATTTTTAATCCGTCTATACTCTATAGTGTCCTATTTTTCTATTAAAATTGATGAATTGACTATATTTTTACCAAAAGAAGGTTTTTCTTGATTATATGTACATATAATAAACTGTGGGAACAGATATTCACATAGTATCCACTTTAATATATATCGTAATTAAGATTTCGCAGAAACTGTAACACTAATAATTTGAAGCACATAATATATCAATCTTATATAAACATACTATGGATATATACTTACGTATTTTCTCAATATTCTGGGAAAACTTGTAATGCCTGATGTAACGATTTGGCAATAACATTAATTAAAGGAAACTATATTTAGGCATTCATGCTGTTATTGGTAGGATGTATATGGATTGCTCATGTAGGGTTTACAGTAAAAAAGGTTTTTTGGTATACGTTGTTTATCTTAGACGCTTATGTAAGATCGCTTTCATTTAATATAAAGGCTAATACTAAGGTAACAGATAACTGTTGTTTTTTTTAACACAAAATAACATACACACGTTTTACGTATGCTATGCCGTAGTCTTTTTTTAGTTTTTTGTTAGTGATTACTATATATTTTGGACCGGGGCCGTCAGCGCTCGCCGTGTTTGACTAGACCAAGGGTACGGTACGGGGTCATCGGTCTTGGCTTGGACCACCGTAATGTGGGGAGCTTGAAGACCTGAATGGAAGCTCACCCGGGTGATCAGTACGTGGAGGAAATGACCTTCGCCGGCGAAAGCGGTTTCGGGGACGATCGGCGCCCGCGCATCGACGTCGCGTCGTGTTGAGCTTGTTACGCTACGGCTTTGGTTGTCGACGGGGTTGCTGAGAACGTTACGCGGTTCTTTTAACTGTCAGTATTTAATTGTTGGATAACACTAGAATATTCGCTATGAAAATAAGCTTGCCTTTCACATATAGAATAAAAGTACAAGAAGCGCATTTGTCGCAGCGACGACCGCATTTATTAAAAAGTAGCATCATATATTATATGCGTAATATATATGATTTATTATCCTCCACTTTTTCAAGCCTGTGAATCAAAAATATCACTCACACATTCGTGGCATGAGGAAAAAGGTGAAAAAAAAGTATACCATAAACGTGATATATGCTAAAAATTATGTGATATAAGTATTACTTGAATAAATCCCTTTCAACGCTTCTTAACGAGAAATGTATTCTGCCCGTAACTCGGTTGCTGCAAATCATCCAATACGTTTTATCATGGCAATAAAAATGTTTGGTTTAAAAACGATTTACGCATGAAACGATGCTTCTTTATTTATTGAACGTATGCTATACTTATATATACAGCTGAAGAATTGTTTGTTCAAACACGCAAATCTCGGGAACTACTGATTTATATTGAAAAAATATTTTTTGTTGATGAGAGCACTTATCGAGGACTATATACTATATGACATATAGCGCTGAGACTAGTTGGAGCGACGAAACAGCGGGCAATGCGGAGAAAAACTTGGCTTCCGTTACGCTGCGAAAACAGTTCAAGATACCCAAAAAATATGTATGAAAGCTTTAAGTGATCTAAAAAAATTACCAGGGCAGAATATGTCAATCTTTCAAGATTAACTCGCAAGAACCACGGGACCAGGACGAAGTCGCGGCACATCTAGTACTTAATAAGTGTAAAATGTGAGTTAAATTTACAACTTCATCTACTCATTGATATTTGATTGAGTAATCGAAGTTTTATTAATTCTGAAATGAGAGAACAATTTACTTAGGGAATGAAAGTTTATAGGGATACTCCCTCACCTTTGAAATGCTCGAATAAAAAAGACGTGTATACAACATAAACTATACATTCTATAAGGCCATTTTGCAAAGTATCTTGTACTTTCGAGGTGACGTCATCAACTCATGATCGACCAACCGACGATGATAGGTCGACCGCACATCTTGTTGAGATGTTTTATGGCTGGCGTTTTGAGCTACCATCATGTGAATCGTGTACTTGTCTGTCTCCCTCTATAAAAAAATCGTAAGCAAATCGTAGCTTTACATAAACTATGCCTAGAACATGTTTAACGGTTTAAAACACGAAATATATTAGTTAGCTTATTTTTAATATACTGTAACTACAGCAAAATGTTTAAATCAAACTAATATAAATTTACAAACAAGGTTTGTGTTTTAAATAATTAAAATTGTTTTATTTAACACTTAAACTATGTTTGTCAATAAAGCTTTATACAATTTTATTAGTTTGGAGAATCATAAGAAAACATTTCAGTCAAACTTTATACATATTAGATAGTCGACATGAGGGTTCAGAAGATTGACCACGATAATATGATCTACTTTCTTGTAAATAAAATAACTTATTAAAATTGGCACTTCTGTATCCCCAGCATCAAGTCTGTGGAAAGGGGAGTTCCCTTTTTATGTAGAATATAAAATCAGGCTATCATCTTGGCATAGACTATGACAGTTCTATTTATATTGTAGCAATCACAAAAGGATCTTTGTCTGTATTGTATCACCCTTTCAAGTCACATTTACATAATATATCATAAGAAATTCTTTACCGAAAAATAGTGGAATGGAAACATTGAAACACGATGGATGTTATATAAATTATAATTTACTACTAGTTCAATCAACAATGGCAGTACCGTACAACGCATAACTTATTTACTAATACATAATTTATCTTTTTCAAACATTAAATACATACAATTTAGACTGATTAGAAACTACCGCCCTTAAATTATATATTTCACATATGTACACATTTATATTAGTATTTTAATAGCTTTACAGACAGCAATATCGATTCATCATTATTTAATTGCGGAAATAGTTTCCTAAGCGACGCAATAAAAGTGAGTCGGTTCGACCAAGAATGGTTCGCCACAATTTATTAGCCAAATTTATTTATATTGTCACCTTTTTGACTTATGTCATACGCAATATATCACCATTTAAATATAACATATGAACGGTTTAAAATGCGATATATATTAGTTAAACTTATTTGAAAATTATTTTAACTACGGCCCGACGTTTCAGACCAGCAGCCGTGATCACAGGGCGACCTCTTGTCTCAATTTTCAAATAAGTTTAACTATATCGCGTTTAAAGTTCAAGTGATTTATTTAAAGGTGTACTACACGCGTGAACTACAGGCAGTATGTTATCATTTAATGGCAATAAGTAGAAATAGCGAAAGTACTACGTTTGTTGTCAAGAAATAAGTTTTATATTGTTTCAAGTTTACGAAAACTTCAACTATCGCGCTTCTGGTGGCAGACAAACAGATAAAATAATTTTAATAATATGGTCCTTCAATTACGTACCCTGAACTGTATGAAAAGTTCGTTAAACCTCCTTGCTTTTGAATTCTCGTGAACAGTATTATTCTAACAATGTAACTCCAAAATTTTAGGTATAAAATAATATTACGTGATTACTTCGACGGAGTTCATAAACTGCCTTGAAGGCGGATCATTTATTTTTGAGGGTTATTTGTGTTTCCCGGGAAGTTAATCTTCATAATTTTTACTGAACAATGATAATTTATTAAAAGTCGCTGCTATAATTTCAATTGAAAATTCTTCGGGAAAATCTTTTGTTTCAATATTTCAATGCTTTTTGCTTTTGAATTATTAAGAATTGTAACACTGAATTTGTATTCATAGTATATATTTATATGTCTCTCGTGGATATCAAAATTTGAATATTTTAATGATTTTAATAAATCTGGCGATTCAGTTATTATGATGTTAGCTCATATGACAATATATTAGTCCAAGTTAATTTATAACTTCCATGCTTTTTATATAATTGATACGGTTAACATTCTCGGAGAATTAAACCAGCCTATTTGCTACAAAATTCTTATCTATTTATTAGTACATCTATACATTTTTCCTTAGAGAATATACACATTATTTAGCTAACATTAGTATGTATACTATGTACATTTGTTACAATGAAATCTATATAATTACATAGAATAGTTAATTTAGCACCATATTCTAATAATTGATATATATCCGTCACGTTACGTAATTTATTAGTTTGTAAAGAGGAAGAAAATTCCTCTAAAAACCCTTTTCAAGAGAAAATATTTGAGATACACGTAAAAGGTTAACAAGGTATTTTTATGAAAAGGTATTTTCAATTACCTTTTGGATTAAATATCAACATTGCTGAGATCCTTCTTAGCATGGTTGATGTTTAATCCAAGGCACCATAGTTCTATTCGTCCGATCAGACTTCGATACCCGAACGTGCATATTCACTTGCATTCACTGTTGAAGGCACAAACCAGAATATCCAAGAACTAAATGTTAACAACAGTTTGTGCCTCGCTGCAGCATGGATTAACACTGATGTTCCATACCAGGTCCAAGACCCATTGGACCTGTTTGATGATCAGTTGTTAGTCGAAGTCAGCAAAAGCCTGGGTTAGTGTGCTCTATAACACATCGTTTGCAATACTTTTTAACGGCTCTATACCCTCTGAGGGTCACTGGAGTATCCTGAATGTTTAGCTGCGTCAGACCTCGGCAGTAGTAGGCTACTGCTTCTAAGCCATCGTCACCCACTAATTCACAGCCTCGCAGCGCAAGCTTCTTTAAATTGGGGCAGCAGCGGGCAAGAATCTGAAATCATATTAATTTATTAAGATGCCTTTATAAGTTATGAAGGACAAGAAGAAGACCTTTTGCTTCACCTGTTCCATCTATGGCGAGAAGACCACTATCTACTTTGTCGCTTTGTACACAACAGGCAAACCTATCTATAGCCAAAGTTATTTCCGCATATATATCTACTAGGGTACTGGAGGTGCGTTGCTCGGATTTTAACAAATCTACTTGTTAAAAACGAGAAACGCAAATATATTTTTTTGTTGTCGAGATACAACACAACAGACAATCATATGAATTAGGTGATTCCTAACCTTGTCTGTTCTCCTGGGATGAAATACCCCATCATATACATAAGCCACTATTTTGGTTTTTCCGCTGTCGACATTTTGCTTAACCGAAACAATACTTAATAAATATGAGTGATAAATTTATGCATTCAACTATTATGCCATAAAAACAGTTATAAAATATAAAGGACAGTTATATTAATATTTATAATACTCTATACACTTTGACAATTATTTTTGTCTAGATCATATTCTTAGCACAGATTCAGCTTTTTGAGGTAATCCACAACATCCAAAATCTGTACTCGAAGTATTTTTACCTTTGGTATTATTTTGAGGCAGAGTTTTATCTACTAAGGGTTAAAAATATTTGACGTATTCCAGGGGTAAACAAAGGCCCTAAAAGCCTTAACCTCTACGATCTCTGCCCTCGTAGACCCCGCAGAAACATTGTTTGTGTTTTAAGGGGTCCGTAATATAAATGAACAAGAGGTACTTTTGTCTAAATACTTGTTGTTAATGAATATCTTATGATATGCACGTACTATGAAGTAAGATAATTTTTGTAAATAAATTAAATAATAAATAAATAATTGTAAGTAAGATATTATTCGATCGTGACTTGAGAGATAAAAATTTCAAATAAGGCTTTAAGGGTCTTGACGATTCTTCAGTGCGGAAACTCTTCAGTGCACACATTTTTACTGAAAAGTAACTTTCGTTGCTATTCTTAAGTAAAGCCATTTATTTTACTTCTCCGTATTTAAAAATAGAAATTGATGACACAGGGAATGGAATTAGGAGCTTATTTTAATTAAGCGAAATTGTTTTATGAAATTGCCTTATGCGTGCCTTCGACTAAAGGACAATTAAACAGATGACTGTGTGTTATTTCGGTGCATACGGAAAATAATTGTTACGTTTTACAATAACTGTTAAGTAGTTTAAATAAAACACTTTAACGGTTTAAAACGCGATATATTAGTTAAACTTATTTGAAAATGACTTTTTAACTTCGGCCCGACGTTTCGGATGCTTTGAATTTCAATAGTGACGATCACTGGAGGTAAAACAATTGGTTTGTCTTCTAAACATTACTGTCTAAATTGTAGGAGCGTATTCAAATCGAATATGTATTTAATAATGTGTTCTTTATAAATAACTGTTTTTCTTTACTTTGCGTATTATTTGACTCTGCCAAATATAGGGGATTGAATATTTGGAAATATGTTATTGTTTACCTGTAATCCATTTTCGGAAACGTCAGTCGCACCTAGGTCCAAAGCTCTTAATCGAGAACAGCCCCTGGCTATAGCTTCTACTCCATCGTCCCCAAGAGCTCCACAACCTCGAGCGTTCAAATATCTTAATTTGTAACACCGCCTGGCTAGAGTACGTATACCAGAATCGGAAACCTGCAATTTAAATGATATTAAAAACAATTAAAACAAATAACAGTTGACAATCAATCATCGTCGGGTCAATTAATGTTAATTTTATCGGACGCTAGAGATCTTGAATTAAATTTCACAGACAGAAGAAAAATGCAAGAGATTAGGTACTCTATTAGTCATCTATACTAATATTATGAAGCTGAAGAGTTTATTTGTATGAACACACTAATCTTAAGAACTACTGGTTCGAATTGAAACATTATTTTTGTGTTGGTCAGAACATTTATCGAGAAAGGCTGCAATTAATAGGAGTGAAAACTCCCCGATATTAAGAATACCCGCTACCCGACACAGACGTTGGTCCATAGTTACAGTAATTTGTAAATAAATTAAGCTAATAGATTTCATGTATTAAGCCGTTAAAATTGTTTTATTTAAATCCTTCTGTTCTAAGAATGAATAGTATCTATTCCGGTAAAATTTAACCATCCGATATCACGAAGTTACTTCTTCAGTTCCGAAAGTTTGATTAATTGCAATAAGAATAATTAAGCTCAACACCATTAAGAAAGTTGGAGGCAAAAACGATAATGTAATAATAATTACCTGAGAGCATTTAGCCACGGAGAGATAGCGTAGTGCCGGTCCAAGTTTCGCCAGCTCGTAAAGCCCAAAGTCAGTTACGCCTGTACAGTCAGATACGCTTAGTTCTTTCAAAGCACAGTACGAGGGGACCCATCGAACACCTGCATCTGGAAAAATACATGACAGAACTATATAATAGAAAATTTGAGAACGATAAAATTTTACGTTACCAGTCTGTTGTTTGTACGATAGCCATTATGATTATTTTATTGAGAATTTCCAAATATTATAAATTGTTTCTTTATTGAATTTAATGTATGAATTAGCAATACAATAGATGTTTAGTTTACGCCTGTACAGATTGAAAGGAAACACTTTTGACGGAAGCGAGATTTATTAGTTTTTTTGAACTACGGCTCGATGTTAAGCTTCTAAGCATCTTAGAAGCTTCCAAGTACACATATTTTTTTATTAAAATGCTTCGAGTTCTACAGTTATTTGTTTTATACCTACGTAATTTGAAGAAATAAAACATTGTATAAAATGAATCATTCGTTAAAACGGATTTTTTAAATATAAAACTGACATTTGACATAGACGTCATTTTATTATCCAAAGCATTTGATGTTTAGTAAAACTCGAGTTTTTACTTAACCTCATCCCATAAGTACAAATCTCAAAGGGAAACGCCAAAGTACATTCGGTTATGGCCCAGACCAAAATTAACATCGAAAATGTATTAATTATCGTTAATTTTATTTCATTTAATATTTAATCAATAATAGAATTCAATTTCTTATATTTGTATTGCAATATTATCCAGAATAAACGGATTCAAACACAATATATATACTAAATTCATTTCACGTATCTGCCTGCCTTTACTATAATGATAGATACAGCATTACCAGTCATTTGTAGCTCATTTATCATCATGTCATCGTCATTAGGGTCTCCTTGTTGGTCTTGCATGAGGCACATTATTATGTACTTTTTACGTGGTCAGTTTTTCATATATTGATATCGTTATCGTGACTGTCTCAGTGGACAAACGAGATTTTTTGGGTTCGACTCGTGGAAATATATACTAATGTATATATTTGAAGAATTTGTTTGAACGCGATAATCTCAGGAACTTCCTTCTCGAATAGGAAAATTCTTTTAAAGTTAGAGCATTTATCAAAGAAGAAGATCGCGCTGCGACTAATAGGAGAGAAGAAACAGTGGAAATATGAAAAAAAAAACGGAGAAAATTATCCATCCATCAAGAACGACGGGACGCAGTTGACGACGTGGGTAACACCTTTTTATACACTTAAACAAGAGGTTTGCTAAAACGAATTTTGATGTTCAAAATAACTTTACACGGACGAAGTCGCTGACACAGCTAGTACGTAATAAATGGGACCCACAAATACCATATATTTGTATGAAACTATAAAATGGTGGTTTAGTTAAAGCTTAAGCTTATTAAAACATTGTGTTTTAATGTATTTTTCGCTTTTAACATTAAAATGGTGTTATTATAACCGAGAACAATCACGGCAATGAAATATTCAAATTATTAACGCTTGAATGTTGCAAACGTATCATGTATTTTAATAGAACAGTACATTTTGTAAAACAAAACAAACGAGGTTTAACGATGCGTGATTTGTAATTTGAGTCGGGAATGGGACTCCCAAAATAGATGTTTTGAAATGTTTTTATTAAACATATAATATTTACAGACAAAACGTTTCGAACAGGCATTTATGTATTGTCCGTAGTGTACGCGAATAAAATACTTCATATTAGATAAATGAAATAATAGATAGTTTGAATTTACGGTCCCTTCGTGACCACGGCTGAAGTGAAAACAAAGATTTACATTTGCTACCAGAGCCTATATAACAAATAAAAACAACTGACAATCGACTGCTTTATTAGAATTTTTGCCCTATTGTCAATGATTGTTGTTTATTCTGAATTGAAAATGAAGAACAATTATAGAGCTATCTTTTTACTAGGATTTAAGTAATCATGTCCTGCATTATAATATTTGCATTCTATACTAATATATAAAGTTTGTTTATTTGAACGTGCTAATCTCAGGAAGTACAAGTTCGAATTAAAAAAATATTTTTGTGTTGTTTATAATGCCTAAGTTTATAAAGATAAAGAGGTTTGCAAAAACGAATTTGGATGCCCAAAATAAATACGAGTGATATATTGATAATTTTATATGTAATTCCTGCTAAATACTTACTAATCTATACTAATATTATAAAGCTGAAGAGTTTGTTTGTTTGTTTAAACGCGCTAATCTCAGGAAGTACGGGTTCGAATTGAAAAAATATTTTTGTGTTGGTTAGAGCATTTATCGAGGAAGATTGCGATGTGACTAATAGAAGCGAAGATACAGCGAGAAATGTGAACAAAACGGGGGAAGTTCTTAATCTCTGTAAGTTTCAGATGCGTATGCTACGAAAACGGTTCAAGATACCAAAAATTGTGTATGAAAGAATGATTCCCCTTTAAAAGATTAGATCTTAGAAAAAAGTCCGCGACGCTATGTCTATCTTTTAAGACCCGAACGACGGGATACGAATATCGCGGGTAACAGCTATCTACACTAATATTATAAAGAGGAAAGATTTGTATTTTTGTATGTAACGGATAAACTCACCAAACACACGGACCGATTTTAATAATTCTTTTTTCATTAGAAAGCTACATTATCACTGAGTAAAATAGATTATACTTAGTACTAGATTACGAAAAAAATCTTTAGAAACTCGGAGGTGTAAAAATTTGCCATAAAATGTATTTCATCGCATACGCTGCGAAGAGTATTAATGATAGGACAAAAAATGTTCGACAATATTATAGAATATATTAATATCTACAAAAAACATCGCAAGACCATATGTCTAATTATTGTAGTTACGTAACTATAACTACTTTTTTACATTTAACAAATTAATAGAAACGCAGAACAAAATCAAACCGTGTTATCCATAAAATTTATAAATTTTTCTGTCTACTGTGTCTGTCTGTCCGGCTTTAACTCCGAAACTGCTGAACTGATTTAAATGAAATTTGGTATACAGATGGTCTAGACCCTGAGAAAGGACATAGGCTATTTATTGCGAAAAGGGGGTCGTAAGGTTATAGGGGGGGTGAAAGATTGTATGGAAATTCGTGGTTTTTGAAGCTAGAATAATGAAACTTTTTCTTTAGTTTTTTGGGAATAGGAGTGGGAATAAATTAGCAGCAATTATAACTTACCAGTGACTAGAGTACATCTCCTCAAATACAAGTACTGCAATGACGGGCACGTGTGCAAGAGTGCGCAGAGACCGGCATCTGACACTGCGCCGCAATCAGTAAGGTCTATGTATTCTAGTGGAGGTCGTCGTGCTGCTAATCTGCTCTCCAGCCAAGCCCACTCCGGCCAATCGACGTTTGGGCAACCTATATAAAAAGACGTAGTTTTAGCCACTGAGACATACAAAAAAAAATCTTAAGATTGTAATGTCGCAGTTTATTGGTTTCTTAAGTAAAAACCTGGTAATGCTCGATAATGATCTTGTGTTCTTAATTATAAGCTTCAAAATAATTACATTTTAAAAGTAATTAAAAATATAAGTATGATTGATATAGGCATTTAATTGATTAGTAAAAGATTTCAATTTATTTCCAATCAATAAAATTATAGATAGTGCTTCGCTTTGCAAAATATTAATTAAATCTTCATATCAGTTGCGAGATATATTATTCATTTTATAACGTGTGAGAGCCAATGAAATTAATTATTTCATTACCATATTGATGGCGATAGCAGAAATTTATTCCACGCATAGCAAACCACGCCTTGAGCCTCCCTAACTCAATGGTTAAAAACTAGGCAACACGTTTCCAACAATTTTAAACAATTTAACGGTTTAGAACGCGAAGTATCTTAGTTAACTTCGGTAGTTAACAGAAATTTTAAACAAGTTAAGAAAATATATGTCGTGTTTTAAACCATTAAAAGGGTTTCATTTAAACCAGTTTGCATTAAATAGAGGTCCAAGATTCGATACATAGAGTAGACGATAAATTGTCTCGGTCGAACAGGGCATAAAAGACAGATCAATTAACTTTCCTGTAAGTATTATGATTGCTCAGGGACGCAGACACAGAAATGCTAATGTCACACGGGACTTTGGGAACTTCCGAAGTCTTCATTTCAAATTATCAAATCTTGACATAAACAGGCATTACATTTTGCTGAATTGAGTCCTTTTTACCAAGTAGACTAAGAGTGCCCAAAAGGGAGCTTTAGTCCAAACTCCGTCACACATTCAAGACTCCAACAAAACATCAGCATACCAGTTAGATCCAAATGCCGTAGGTCCATCAGGTCTGTGACTAAAGGTGCGAGGGCCCTGGCGTCCATGCTGGTTGAACCTGTCAACGCCAGGTGAGTGAGGTTTCTGAAGGTGGCAGCCACTAATTGAGCACCAGCAACTGATACCTGTAACACACATTTCTATTTAGTTAACTGTGAGATATAGAAACTCTAAAGACCGTCAGAATTCTAGGCTCGCGCTAGTCGGTCGCAGCTTCGAGTCCTGCGTCGCATTGATATATTTTTGAGGTTCTATGTGCAGTAATATGAAAAAAAAATTAAATATAACTTAACCTTTAAACTGTTTTCTTCAAAATATATCTCCCATAGTCACAGTCTTCCAATCGAATGGTTTAATTTCCAATCAACAGTTTTTTTGTTGTAACTTTCTAGAAAATTCAAAATTACTTGCCTGTCTTATAAAACACTAAAGCATATAAAAGGCACTGTTTTATTAATTAATTCAACTACAGCCTTACCGCGCTGTTCTTCATCCTCCATTCCCTGGCAGAACCAGCGCAGAGGCCGGCCCGAGCGCCAGCACATCTGGCAGCCACTTCCAGGGGGCCGGCCGCCCTCACTCGCCTCCAGGGTTCTGGTCGAGCTAGCAACCTTGTCACGAAGCGGGACCAACGCCGGCATACGCGGGACATTCGACATAAGTCTGATACCTGTTGGCAAAATTGATCTATCATGGAACATATATACCAACTAATATTGGATATGCATAATGTACTTAGATTTGGTAGATCTCAATAAGCCACGAATTTAGTTTTTTAAATCATTACAGTTAATGCTAGTAGTGCACATTGAAATGAAACACGTTGACGATTTAAAACTTGAAATACCCCCACGTGACCACGGCTGCAAAGTATTCGATGCGTCGAATCGCAACAGAAATAAATAATAATAAATTAAATATAAACTGTGAAATATATAAGATATTTCACAGTTTATAAAGTTAAAAAAAAATATAAGATTTTTTTTGCTACAATATATATTATTATATTTTTATTTTTGTGGAAATTGAATCTTGGTATTACATATACATGCACTTTTTAATCGACGCCTAAATAGCTGAACTGATTTTGATAAAATTAAAATCATAAATATATTATAAGAGACTGTTTGTAGACAACAGAAACAATTATAAGAAGTTTTAATTAATTTCTTTAAGTATATACCTCAAGATAGGACAGAATCTTTAACCATAGCGCGTCACTTAAGCTGTTATCTCGACGTCGCCTTGGCGGGCCGCAGTCTGCCAAAGTGTGGTACCCTTGGTCTAGACTCAGCTCGCTCAGGTCAGCTGCCAAGGATAGAGCAGGTTCCGGGGGCGGTGGAGGTCTCCGTCTCGCCCCCCCACAGATCCCCGGAGCTGAACAGCTCCCCGTAGACATGCTGTATTCCTGAAAATAAGTAAAATTTGATTAAAGCTGTAGAATGCAATGAACCGGTTTGTTAGGAAAAAACCGTTTCTAGGTGTTTTTGTATTATGAGACAACCAGTTACATGTATGTTGTTGCGGGTAGTTTTGTCTTCTCTATACGACGGCCGAACAAAGATAGCGCGCTCTGACTGACGCTTTACCGGTGCCGCTCGTGAGTGTTGATTGTGCACAGTTTTTGCTTATTAAGTTTGTGACTGCCGAATAGTATATGATTAACGCCTGCGTGTAAAGTAGATTTTGAAGTATTGTTAATATAATTTCCACGAGTCCAGTGCGTTATTTAGAATGATACATAATCATAAATTCACTGGGCATATGACGTGATGACGTAGTACTACACAGAATACAGACAGCCTTGTGGCTGTCTGTATTCTGTGTAGACAATAATATTGTACAGGAATGAGGAGTCAACCACTGGACCGGAGGTATGTACTTAGGCTAAGGAGCCTTGTTAGCCATATGCTATAAAGTTACCGTCTGTCTTGTTAATACACATTATTTAAACACGTTTAACGGTCTATAATGCAAAACATTTATAGTTTTCGCATTATGGACGCTTTGAAACAGTTTTGGCCACGGAGGGACTGAAAATGGGGGGTGTATCTAATGTCAAAGTTGATTCTGCTACGTTAGCGCCATCTGTTTCGCCGTAGTTGGTATTACATATGCTATTTGTGAATACAAGACAGAAGAAACGGACACAGATGTTATGCCCCATAGGAGTTGCTAGAAAAAAAAATTTCAAGTCTATCCTATAAAGCTGTCAATGTAATGAATTCAACATTCAATTTTAATCTAAGCGCACGTAATTGTGGGTTACCTCCGATCGCTCGTTGACCTTATTTTGCAATTAAACCAACAATGGCAAATAAATCAATCGGGTAGGCTCTTGAATCGAACTTCATATACCTACTACTTTTCATTGGTGAATAGAATGACATTAATCAATGAGAATGAGTCTACTTTTTTAGATAGAGGTGGATAGACACATAAACACAATTAACTTCACGACTTTTTTATCTTTAGACAGTGGCTCGTGCCTCGAACGAATTTTGGATATTCCTTTCGCATTTAATATCCAGATTTCAAGACGTAGTCCACATGTTTCAGAAAAATTATAAATTGATTAGGAACAGGTTGGACCCAGTGGGAATCGAATCGAAAGCCGGTGATTCTTAGCCATACATTGCTACTATAAACATAACAATGTTATATGTCATATAGATCAAGTTTTCAAATTTTTAAATTGAGAACAAAACTCAATTCCAAAATAGACGATGATGACGACGATATAAGATTTAATTACAAGTGTTTAAAGCAAGTATGTTTTTTTATTTACTGACGTGGTTGAAATAAATATACGTTTTTTTTTTCTTATTTTCCTCTGTGTATACAGTAAACAGTTATAAATAACTCGCAATATCAGGAATTTAAATTGGAAGCTAGTTACAGGTATTTAAATAACTTTCTCCGTTGAGCCTAAAATTAATTGCGCAATTTAATCCAGATCACGCCCGACACTATCAATTCCACGTTTAATAATTGGAATTTAACTGTTTATATAACCAAATGTATTTCTCTGAGGACATAAATTCGAAAAGATTTATGTAGTTAGATAAAAACTGTTCGGAACGCGCCAATTAAAATTGTGTCCGACACTTAACAAGCTTCCTGAATTCCTATTTTCGGGGTTCAATTGAAGCAATTTTAGCTAACGATGCAAGATAACGTTAGGGTATATAATCGGCTTAGTGCGTGTTGAAATCTCATATGAAGGGTACCGTATCTACAATGGCCATCATTTCGGTATGAAACGGGATGTCTGGTTTCGCCCTTCAGGTATGAAAAGTGTATACACAACATTATCATTACACAATGATAATGGTATGGTAATTCCGTACTTAGTATAATTATGTGCTCACGTGTTTTGTTATTTTATATAAGGTATAAATAGGCGATGTATTGTGTGAAAATCTATAATTAGTATAAGTATAAATATTTCTATTAATTTGTTTTTAGTTTTAATTCAACTGACAACAAATATACACAATTGTGAGTGTGAATTTCTTTAGATATCGCAGCACTTGACGATCAAACTAACAAAGTGCAAGATTTACAGACAGACTGAATCGCCTACAGATAGACTAACAGGCTTACAGGCAGAACTACAGACAGACAAGGACTTTGATGACCGACAGACGGACAAACCGACAGCAAAGTTTTAGTAAGTGGGATTTTTACGGAACCCTGAAAACAATATAAAATTTGTAAGTATTCGTTTTTGAGTATTAGTTTAATATTTCGTCATGGAAGCTACTTACTACACTTACCATACCTACGACATTTTATCATTCAAATAGTTTTACGAAACACTCGCTTCAAAAGGTTAACTTTATAAATCTTCGACAACAGCGTTGAAAGCACTCAAAGCAAAAAGTTATTTCACGAAGCTTTTTGTAACTAAGGCTGTGGTCCTATAAACGCAGTAGGTCGCGCCGTCATTATAAAAATATAGTATTTTTACCCCCTTTACACGATTTTACCAATCACTCGCCGATGCCCCCCTCGGGGCACCCTTGATCTAGCTGCAAACCCGGATTCAAGCGTGCTCGCCAAAACGCCTAGTTAGTATTAGTATAGAAGTATAGACCCGAAAAAAAATACCGATTTATATTTTACGCAGCTGACAGCGTTTATGGGAGACCAAAGCCTAAAAAAGACATTGTCACGTCAACGTAACTCTTTTTTCGAGTTGGATAAAAACAGAACCGTGTACAAACTCCACCTACGCACGTCGCATCGCTGTTTATGCGCGTGACTCGACTGGGATTCGAACGTGTAATATTATCCCGCATCGATTGTTCCTATCTGATTGATTTACGGATTAGACTGATATTTTGTTAGGTATGTCTTTCTTGTTGAACCAACAAGTTTAGCTAAGCAAGGTTTCAATAAAAATAATAGAACACTGTCTATAGTTTACGCGAGTAGTACACATTTAAAGAAAACACTTTAACGGCTTAAAACGCGATATATTAGTTAACTAGACTAAAGATGGAGGATGTCTCTGACGTCAAAGTAAAAAATTGCTACGCGAACGCCATCTGTTCCGTCGAAGTTGGTATTTGGCGAAATTGGCCGGGTCCTTGCAGAATTGACTAACGGTGTCTTCGCGTTTGCCGGTAGTCTCCCCGTGACCACGGCTGCTGCAAAGCATCCGAAACGTCGAGCCGATGTTAAAAATCATTTCCAAATAAGTTTAACTAATATATCGCGTTTTAAACCGTTAAAGTGTTTTATTTAAAAAATAATAGAAATTAATGTGTAACGTGTGTAAACACAAAAAAGCTCTGAGCTGGCGAGTGTTAGTAAAAAGCAAATTTTTTTTTTATATGTAACTGTATGTATATCTTAATAAATAATTCGAGTAAGTTTAAGTTACTAACGGCGATAACCAACAACCGTCGTTCCTAGGATCTCCCAGGGCGAATATGTGTACCAAAACAACGGACAAAAAAAATTAATGAACAGTTTATTTTTTATGATAGAGAGGAACAAGGATGGAATTAATTTGTTGCAATGCAAATCATTCTAGCCATATAACATCTCGACATGATGCGCTGTCGACCCTTGTGGCTTTGGATATTCGGAAATCCATGGACTAAGACCGATACAAACTTTACTTAAACTTTATGGCTTTTACATGTTTGTACCTTAATTTACCATCTACGATGTAAAATTAATTCAATTGTATTACTGAATAAACAAAGCTTAACTTAGGGAAATAATTTATACAAAATCGAAACTTACCGACGTGTAAACAAAGGACTATCAAGTTCCGAGACAAATTAATCGATAAGTGACCGATTGATCGAGTCAATTCCCTGCCAACTTTAACGACACAGATTAGCTATTCATCTGACGTTTCCTGACATTATCCTATTTAGGTTAATACAATGCTTTGAGGTATGGCGCCAACATTCCTCAGAGGTGAAGCCTACTCGAACTTCTAAATTGAATTCAAATGGCGAGGCAGTGATCCAATGGTAACAAATGTAAGATCAACAGGTTCGATTTTCATCGGATTCACAAGTGAGAAATAAGTTAATATATTTTCTGGACTGGACATTAAGAAATTTTAAATTTTTTTAACTTTATTTTATTTTTTTTTTTTTTAAGGTGGAAATTTTTTTTTTTTTTTTTGCGCCCCTTCTTGGGGGGACCTCCCCCCCCTTTTTGAAATTTTTTTTTTTTTTTTTTTTTTTTTTTTTTTTTTTTTTTTTTTTGGGGGGGGGGGGGGTTTTTTATTTTGGGGGGGGGGGGGGGGGGGGGGGGGGGGGGGGGGGGGGGATTTTTTTTTTTTTTTTTTTTTTTTTTTTTTTTTTTTTTTTTTTTTTTTTTTTTTTTTTTTTTTTTTTTTTTTTTTTGGGGGGGGTTTTTTTTAAATTATTTTTTAATGGACAACTATTACTACGCAGACGAAGTCGCTGACACAGCTACTATGAATATAACTAGAAATAATTACAAGCCGTACAAGTTGAATTCTGTCACCGCCCAAACGAAATTATATAAGCTCACCTCAATATATCTTATCACACAATAGACGTCATTTTGGGAAACTTGAAAAGGTCACCTGCGCTAGTCCAATTATTGGATCCGTCTTATTGGTATCTATTCAATTCGTGGTTTGTTAGCCATGTATCCAATATTGGTGTGAATCAGATTGGAAGAGGTGTGGGCACTTGTTTTTATTTTAAAAATAGCAGCATTTAAGAAAAAGCTAGTAAAAATTCTTACTGAAATCAATCTTCAACTGTTTACTGTAAATTTCTCCATGTCTTAACGAAAATAATTCATTTCTTTGAATAGGACTAAGTACGAACTTTTGTCACACAACGCTTCTTATCTTCAATCTTTCTATATATTCTTACAAGCTGTGCCCGCGACTTCGTTCGCGTGGAATACGGTTTGTAACTTGGGGTAGAATGTTTAATTATTGAGGCTGTTTTAATTTATGTAATTGCGCATTTATCGCAGCCAATCTATGGTAAGTTTTCCATTCCGCAAACTCTACCTCTACTCCTACTCTACCTCCCATTCCACCACTCTATTCCCAAAAAACCAAAGAAAGTTTCATTGTTCTAGCTTCAAAAACCCCCTTTTCGCAATAAAGCCTATGTCCTTTCTCAGAGTCGAAACCAACTGTGTACCAAATTTCATTCAAATCCGTTCTGTAGTTTTGGCGTGAAAGAGTAACAGACAGACAGAATTACTTTCGCATTTATAATATTAGTAAGGATTTGTAACGAAATTAAATAAGCGAAGCAATTGTATAAAATATAATGACTAATTATTTTATATCAAGTGAGCTTAAATACACATTACATAAAACGGCTTAAAACGTGATGTATAATAATTTATTTTTACGACCCGACATCGAATATACAAAAGACATGTAAGGTACGCATATCTATACTAATATGTAAAGCTGAAGAGTTTGTTTGTTTGTTGGAACGCGCTAATCTCAGGTTCGAATTGAAAAATTATTTTTGCGCTATCATTTATCGAGCAAGGCTATATATAGGCTATAAAACATTGCTCTGGGATTATTAGGAGCGAACAAACCGCGGGAAATGTGGAAAGAACTGGGAAAATTATTCATCTTTAAGGCTTTCCGTTGCGTCTCCTGCAAAAACGGTTCAAGATACCTAAAAAATATGTCTGCGATACTATATGCCTTTCTTTTACGATTAACTTGCAAGAACGACGAGACGCACGAGGTAAGGGCGAGGTTTAGCAAAAACTATACTCGCTGACACAGCTAGTGTACAAGAACACCCAACATATCAATAAAAATATAACTTATATGACGATATAAAAGGTACTTAAGTAAATATATTTTCGTAACTATTTCGTATAATCTGTGGGCTAATCTAATAATCCTAAATGCGTTCCGATGATAAAGTGTCCGTAATAGTGGGTAATAGAGGGCTATTTAGAACTAGACAAAATTAAATTGTATGACAAATCGGCGCCAACATTCACCATTAAACCCACACTGTACCCTTGACGCACCTAGACTGCCGTTAATTATATAAATGTCAAACTTTGATTAATAATCGACTCGCACGCATTGCGAGACATTGTTGTCTAATGACAATGCGCAGAGGTATTTCGTGAATACAAGATACTAATTTAACAGCACCATTTTAAAAGGCACACTAGCAGTTTATACTATAAATAATACATTTTGTCTTATGCACCCAAAAACTTATATAATTAAAATAAAGTAATAAGATAGTGTCTAAAATGTAAATTCAGCATTACAGCGTATAAGATTAAAACATATTTATTGCTTAACTCACATATTAAATCCCACAACATATGAAGTAATAAAAATCATTTCACGGTGTCATTTATTTATTCAGAATTATATAAACTATTCCGTAAAAAAACGTCGATATAAGCTACGCGTCAAAGAGTAGTAAAGTATTTCCTTCATCAGTCCCGGGGCGCGACATTTTAGTATGTTAATTATTTAGTTCATTTATAGTATAGCAATATAGTAGGGTGGGATAGTTAGGTAATTTAGAGTATAGGTATAGGTTATTGTTAATATAGTTAGGGTGACCTGTGGCATATAAAATCCATGCCCGGCATAAATGTGTACAAACACAGAAAGAAAGAAAGAAAAGGAATAAATGAATTTTGTAATCGGAATTTTATATTGTTTACTGTCCTTCCTTATAATTTTATTTAAAGTTAACCACAGCAACTTTTTTGTTTATATACTTCGAAGTACATAGTCAAATACTGTCTATAGTTTACGCGAGTAGTACACATTTAAATAAAACACTTTAACGGTTTAAACTGCGATATATTAGTTAAACTTATTTGAAAATAATTTTTAACTTTGGCCCGATGTTTCGGATGCTTTGCAGCAGCCGTGGTCACGGGGAGACCCCCAGTCTCCCCGTTACCACGGCTTTAAACCAAAGCTTCACATTAGTCTTAGCCGGTAATACACAAGCGTGCTTTCTCTCATTTCACAAGCACTCTTCTTTGTATAAAATTATTAAACGTAGGTATTATTATTGTATTTGATGTTTGTTTGGCATATTCATATGTATGTATGTATGTCTGAAATAAATGGTTTGATTTGAAAAAGAAAAAACTAATAACTCTTGCCAGGTACCTACTTTTACAAAGAACGCTATTTAAATACTGTGTGTAGTTTACGCGAGTAAACAATTAAAAAAAACGCTTTAACGGTTTAAAACGCGACATTTATTACTTATTTGGAGAGACTCCCCATGACCTTGGCTGCTGCAAAGTATCCTAAACGTCGTTCGTAGTTAAAATAATTCAAATAAGCTTAACTAATATATATCGCGTTTTAATTCGTTAAAGTGTTTTATTTAGATAAGAACACTATTCATGGTATAATATGCTACACGAACAGAATAATTCTGAATCTTCAATGGCTTATACATCTGTGTGTATTTCAACAAGTTCTCTCAAAACTTCTTTGTCACTAAACCAGCATTCCAAATGATGTTGAAATATTGGAAACGTGACAAACCCTTAATGAATACTGATAAGGTCTCCCTGCACTCTTGTTAGAATAAAACGTGTTAATTGTCATTTTATTGACACCTCTTCGTGGGCAACAGTTCCCATAGACAATTGCGTTGTTAGAGGTGTCAAATGTATTGACACTACGCTTATTGAGTTATGACGCCTGGCAATAAGCATGGAGCCACTCCTTAGCCAAGTAAAGATACCTCAAAGTATATGTAAAGCAATATAAATGCCTTGCATATATTAGAAATGCCTTTGCTTAGTATTTAACACAAAATAAAAAACAGCTTTAAGTTTTTCCGTATGCTCGTGAAAAAATTCTTGGAATCAGGGCCTAAATGGGGTCTAAAAGTAATATTCGGTAACAAAACAACTTCTGTGTACCTATTTTTTTAATATTTAATAATTAAAATATTATTTAACATTTATTTTACGTATGAGTAGGCTACTTACGTAAAATAAATGTTCAATAAATGAAAAATGTTCAAATATTTGGTTAGCTATATAAATATTTAATAGCTAACGAAACATTAAAGTAATTTAAAAATCGAAAATAAATTGAAAAGTGCTGTTGCTCTACGACACGGAACGCTGACGATACCGGTTCAAGTCCTGCCCGAGTCGAAAAAATTTTTTAATTTATTTTTCATTTAAATTATATAGTGCCCTTTATGTGCAATGACATGTACAAAAGTAATCAAGTTTTCAAACATTAAAGTTTACATATATTATTTAAAAACATTAAAAACTTTAAAATTGCTTTTTCTTTTATATATAAAAGATTTTACAATTATGGCTTAGCACTTTTAAAATTATTGCTTATCATATTCGAATTTATAAAACAGATTACATTGGCTCTAGGTAAATTTAATAATAAGGAAAAAATTGCGGACGGAAGTAAATAAATAATACAACTTTTATCTCTTACTTCTATCTTTTAACAGCACTCATCTCTCCCATGTCACGGTACCGCAGTCGTGATCGAATCACAATCGAATCGTAATCGATAATTGTATTCGCATTAACTCGATCGTAATTCACAGCAATCGGCATAAATTCAATCGAGCTAAACAGAAATAGCGCGGTACATCACTGCGTCCCACGTTTACGGTGTCTTTTGACGTCGCGGTATCTTAGATGAACGATTGAAGAGGTGGTCTTTAAAACACTATTACGAAATGAATAAAACTTCTATTAATTCATTATACATATACATAAAGCGTAAATTTTTCGATTTGAACTTATTCATGTCCTACAACTGGGCTTATCCACCATGCTTTTCGGCTTAACATGCTCTCCAAAGCCGGGGACTTTCGACTCCTAAACTACGAAGTACTACTAGATTTTTTATTCTAAATATTTTATTTACATAATATCATATATCGCAATTTGTGGTGGAGTGTACTAACTAACTACTACTAATTAGAAATGTTTTAATGAATACTTAATATTTATGAATGAATGAAATCTGATTAACTACTTGCCTGTTAAAGAATGGAGCAGTGAAACGGACACAAAAATGTGTTCGCCCCATGCACCACGAGGGGAAAACGATTTCACTTTTAATATTTATGAAGTGTTTTTTAGTTCTGTCATCGTGTACGAATTATTTTGATGATATCTTCTTTCAAAATTTTTTGAGAACCTCTTTTTTTGAAGTCGGTTAAAAAAATAGAATCATTTTTCCCAATGTCGACAACCCTAATAATTAAGACAATCTAATGTAAGAACGAGCGTGTGAATTGCTTGGTAATTAGTATTAATGTGTGTTTGAACTTAAAACTTGCATTTAATTGTGTCTTATCGCGATACAAGGCTTATAGGATTAAATCAGTCGGAATTATTTAAAATTAAAATTTAATGTTTAATTATGGCTTAGGTGTACTGATTTTAACAACAAATAGTAGAAATATATCGCCCTAAAGAACCGCAAAGGGGCCCCCCCAAAAAAAAGGGCCCCCCCCCCTTTGGGCCCCCCCCCCCCCGGGGGGGGGGGTTTTTTTTTCAACCCCTTCCCTTTTTTTTTTTTTTCCCCCCCCCCCCCCCCCCCTTTTTTTTTTTTCCCCCCCCCCTTTTTTTTTTTTTTTTTTTTTTTCCCCCCCCCCCGGGGCGGGGGGGAAAAAAAATAATTCCAACCCGCCCTCCTCCCTTCCTTTCCTTTTTTTTTTTTTTTTCGGGGGGGCCCCCCCCCCCCTCTTTTTTTTTTTTTTTTTTTTTTTTTTTTTTTTTTTTTTTTTTTTTTTACACCCTCCCATTTTAGTCTTCTCGTGATCACGGCTGCTGCAAAGCATCCGAAACGTCGGGCCGTATTTAAAAAAATCTTGTCAAGTTGAACATATATACATTGTGGGTTTTAACAATTAAAAGTGTTTTATTGAAATATGTACTACTCGCGTAAACTACAGACAAAGTAGACCAGACTTCTATTTGGTTTATAGCAAGAAAATGTCACTATTTATCAGTGTCTTGTTAAATCTCAGCCCGTGAAAGTAATCTTTCCCAACAGTTGACATATACTCTGTGGCTTAGCGCACAGATTATATTCAACCTACAGACTATTCAAAAATCGATATCCAAGAATAACGTAGATTAAGGCATTATCTAAGAATTCTATTTACCTAAGAATTATCCGAAACGTTTAGAAGCAACAATGAACAGAACATGTCTGTAATTGGCATGAGGCGTGGCTGTTACATTGGTTCTCTCACGAGACAATGGATTACGTGAAAGTAATGTTGGTTGGGAATGTAGGCATTTGCTATAAGAAGACCATATAAAGCTTTTATTTGATTACAGCAGAACCCCAAGGTGCGATAGAATAAAGTGTAAACTTTATCTAAATTGTATTCTAATCCAAATGATATTTGAAATGAATGTCCTAATTAGGACAAAAATAATTATGAATCTGGTAGGAATTGAACTAGTAAAGCAACGCATAAGTCTCGCCCGTGATACATATTTTTTAAGTCTATAAAACATATTAAAATCATTCGGAAGTCCCGTTACCCCCTCGTGGGGCATGGAACGAACACATTTTTGTGTTTGTTTCACTGATCCCTCTTTTAGCAGGCAAGTAGTCGATCAGACTTTTGTGCCCTGCCCGACCGAAACAATATTTTGTTTTGTTTCCCTGGGATTCGAACCCATTTTACATATGAAAGAATGATTTTTCTTTGGGTTATATGGGTCCGTTTTCGCAGCGTAAGCATCAGAAACCCAGAATGTTGAATAATGTTTCCCGTTTATTCACACATTTCCCGCTGCTTCTTCGCTCCTATTAGTTGCAGCGCGATGTTTTATAGCCTAAAGCCTTTCTCGATAAGTGCTCTAACTAACACAAAAATCAAATCGAACTAGTAGTTCCTGGGATTAGCCCGGTCAAATAAACAAACAAACTCTCACCCACTCAAAGCTTTATATGTTAGTATAGATTCCAATATGTTTATTAATACTTGGTATATGTTCATAATACAGAGGCAATAAGAAGCTTAACTAATTGTTACTGCCAATACAGTCGCAGTAAATATCGAAAATATTCAATTTTAAGTCCCATGTTACAGTAAAACCAAACAGGTTTATAATGAGCTCTAGTCAAACATAGGACAAGACAAAGTACCGTTGAATGTCTGCCCGGGTGTCAGTGCGAACTGGCCTGGCCGTGGCTTGACGATCAGCGCCACAATGCGTCATACATATAATGGCTTTGGACCTTATACGGCGCTTCTCAAACCTCAACTAGTTGAGACCCTTATGCATGATTTAATTTACCGGCAATTGCGTGCTAAGTTTTCCGTGTTCCCTTTAACTATTGCTTCTATCAGTTACGATCCTATCATTATAAACGGTAAAAAAATAAGTATTGCTGTAGTAAACTTTTAACGGTTTTAAACGCGAAAAATATTAGTTACTTATTTTTATTTAACTGTAAGGCTAAATGGACAGCATAGGGTAGTTGGATACGCCGATGATTTGGCTCTTCTAGGCCAAACAAAGAACGAGGTGCAATGTCTGGCGAGAACCTTGATCTCCGAAGCAGCTGGAATTGGTCTGAGAATAAACCGAGAGAAAACGGAATACCTCCACATGAAACGCTATAAGGACAAAAGAAAGGCACTTGAGGACCTACATGTGGACGGTATCGCATTCAGGGGTACCAGTAAATTCAAGTACCTCGGCTGCACAATAACGGACACGAACTCAAGGGAAGAGGAAATAAATATCCGGATCCAAAACGCCCTCCGTTGTTGCGCGGCCCTCCATAAGGTGTTAACGTCCAAACTACTTACCCGGAAAACCAAAATCCGAATCTACAAGACCGTCATCCGTCCTATTCTACTGTACGGATGCGAGACATGGACGTTGACGCTTAAGGAAGAGGAAAAGTTACTGGTGGCCGAAAGGAGGATTTTGCGGAAGATTCTTGGCCCGACACAAAGGGAGGATGGAAGCTGGAGAATCAGGAAAAACGAGGAGATCGAAAACCTCGTAAACGAACCCAATATAATGGGGGAAGCTAAATCCCAAAAACTCCGCTGGGCTGGCCATTTGGAGAGAATGGGAGATGATCGGAGTGTCAAGAAAGCGTATATCGGAATTCCAACTGGCCGCCGACCTGTCGGCCGGCCAAGATATCGCTGGAAGGACGCCGTGGAGAAGGACCTGCGCGAGCTCGGTGTAGCCGAATGGCGAACAGCTGCACAGGATCGGCAAAAATGGCGCTCTTTAGTTTCGGAGGCCAAGACTCACTTTGGGTCGCTGCGCCAGCGGAGTGAGTAAGTAAGTATTTTTATTTAACAACAGCCCAACGTTTTGGATGCTTTGCAGCAGCCGTAGTACCTGGGTGTAATAAATAATTTAACTATTATATTACGCGTTTTACAAATTAAAGTGTTTTATTTAAATCAAATTTTACCTGATAATTACGATGAAGCACAGTTCTTTCAGAAATATTATAATTTTGGCTTGGCTTTCATCTATTTTGCTACTTGAGTTTTTGAGTTTCGGTTAAGAGAATAGGTTCTCAAAGTTTCACCATCACAATTACATCATCGGGAGATGCGTGTCCCTCAACAAAGCGAAGACAGACTCAGTTTAGCTTTGCAAAATAGCCACAAAAGCTCTTTACAATTTATACTTCTATTACGTAAAATCGAAGATTTAAATAAATTGTGAAGTTTGAGAAACTCTGTCTTAGAATAGGTAATTTAGCAGGGCGCAGGTTACCGAGAAGGAACATGCGTGTGAATCGTCTGGATATCGTGGTTATACGGGATTTGTTAAATTAAAAATCGAAGATCTTGTTCTTCTCAATCGAAACAGATGATTGTCTATTTTGTGTCTATTTACGTAGAAATAAAATATATCTATAAATTAGAGATTGAACAATAGAATGAATTTTCAATTATCTCGACCAGATCTCTTGATGATGCCGTTCACACGTGATGGCGAAACGTCGAGAACCTCTTCTCCTCACATCGGCCAAACAGCCCGAAAGACAATGATATGCTGAACGATGGCCGTGAAAACCTTACACAATTTATTTTAGACATATTTATTTTTTATTTTTTTGGACTTTAATGGACAAGTGTAATATCCCAGCTACATACGATTGTAACATAAGGCACTATCGCTATATTACCGATTTTTGGAATCCACAGACTGAAACCTACACTCAGTTTTGTAGACGATATATTAATATCTATATTTTCCAGACATAGTTTAAACTGGTAGAAATGGAACCCACGACCCTATGACAGCGTGACAATTATTAATAGGAACTACATAATAATAACTGTACGTCAAGCCGGTGGTTGTTGGAATTACCTCATATTCCTGACTTTCTATCCACATAGCACAGCATCATAAGGTTGCAACACGCGGACAATGCAGCTGCTGCCATATTTGGAGCGATCGGTCTAACCGTTTCCTACCTTCACCGATTTCGATCGATCGGACATTTAATTGATTTTCTGACTTATGTAAGAAATGTATGGTTTGTGAGTGGAATTTATGATTATATTGAAATCTAGCTGTCTAGACAGATATTGTGTAACGGATAAGGAATACAAGTAGAGAATAAATGATTAGGAAAAGGTTTTAAAAAGGACCATATATTTTTTTTATTTAAAAGTTCTACAAATCTAGCTTTAAATTACAGACATGGTTTAAGAAGCATAAGGCAAAGAACAAATCTTCAATATTAAGCTTATAAATATGCAGACACGAGATGCAAAATAATTAGTCAATCCTAAAAAATCTTCAATGCTTTTTTCTTTTCAACAAGTTATTTTCTTACAACCATAGTAAAAAACGAGTAAAAATGATTTAAAGTAATTATTGAGGTACACTTGTGACCGCTAATACAATATACTTAAAAACATAAGAATAAATTCTTATTTACGTTCGAAATAAAATAATAATATTTGAGGGTAGTTTAGTTTATTCGATACGACGACCGAACGAGGTCATGCGCGCGCTTATGTTTTTGGCTCTACACTGCAAGTTGCGCACAGTTTTTTTTTATATGTGACTGACTTTTAAGAATAAAGACTACTAATTATTATTAAAAAAGTTTACACAAGTCCAGTGCGTTTTAAATAATTAATATCGTAACATTAGTGTCCTTCATGGCGACGAAGTTTATACTCGACTCTTGGTTTTTGATATAACTGTATTCCCAACATAGTACACCTGACCACATATGTACACAGAAGTCAGAGTTTTACCAAAAGCTCAAGCAAAAGGGTATACCTCACAGCTGACCATCAGTTATCTCTTACAAACTTTAACAGGTAAAAATACCTTTTACAATACTTTCCACTCCTGGTTTCGATAGCTTAATAGTTTAAGATGTTGCATGTCCGGGATACAAAAAGGGCTACTATGTGCTTGGGTCTGTACTTAGAGTACCCAACCTAGGTGGCTATATCCTTATGGAATGTTTGTGTCGACGAGTCTGATCTTTTCTCTGTTTGTCATATATATATAACAGTTCTCAAATCAGGTATATTGGTCGATACGCCTTTTTTACCAAGTTATTTCAACATTACAAACGAAAGGAATTATTTGTTTACTAATTTCCTTAATTATATATATTTTTTTAGCTACAATTGACATCCTATCATGCTAAGTCAAAGAAGGACTCAACACTCGAAAGTATATTTCTCAAGAACTTTCTCGGTAGCTTATAAGGTTTCGTAAGAACTTATACGTTATAAGCTATCAAGAACGTAAAAAACAGATAGCAAAATTCAAATTAACTAATATATTTTGTTTTAAATAAAGTTTTATTTGTACTATACGCGCTAACTCCAGACAACCTGGTGATTACAAACATGGCGGCGATCTGTTATTTACTAGATCTCCTTATAGTTTTCAAAAACCATCTTTGTAATTCCACAAATAATAAAACAAATTCAATTTGTGGAATTACAAAGATGACACTATTCGAAACACAAATCTGTAAACTATGTAGTATTATGCAAAAGAAGAGTTGTATCTTTTAATTTTTATGAAGCCAACTTGTCTGAATCAATTTTCATATTAATAACAATTTAAATTCTACGCATATTTTATGCACGCAATCGATAGTGTCGCTTGTTCGATAAGGAATTCGATTATATAAGTGGGATAAATGGCAAATCCTGTTTTCTCTATGGTTATTAGTTTTAACGATAATAAAACATAGTTTTAATCGCGTTTGCGAGGTTTATATGAAGTGGTGAAACTTTCTAGCCAGCTAAAATAAATGAGGAAAGTAACATAAAACGAAACGCTCATACTATGCTTATAAAACATACAAAAACAACTTATTCTAAAGGCTTTTCGGAGGCTTCCTAAACCTTGCAATATTTATCACAATGTTATTCCATCACGACCGTCTCTGTAGATAAATGGTTAAAGGCAACTTGCCAGTCAATCCAGGATTCGAAAAAAAAAAGTGTGTCAAGAGGAGTCTACTTGCCTGTAAATAAAAGCGATCAGTAAAACGGACACAGAAATATGATCGCCCCGTACAATAAACAAACAACATATATTTTATAAATATACAAAGGTTATACTAACTAATGCAACTAGTGTTGTCAACCTTTTAAATAACGCGACCATTAATATTGTATCTTTTAAAGCAGTGTATTAACATTTGTTCTTGAAAAAGAAATAGGCCTGTAAATTATTATAATATACATTATAATCATAATTCACTCTATCAAATTTCGCAATGTATATACATTACAGTCATACGAGTAATACAGTCTGTACAAACTACAAACATGCAATTTGTTTTTATTAAAAAATTAGTCTAGCCAATTTCTAACTCATCAGTATGAAATTGTTATCTGTGGTTTGACAGGAAATGGCAGAACCAACCTATCTCCTACGCAATTTAATTCGAGATATATGTTCAATAGATTGTCATATATGTACAAATGTGTATAAGGTATAGTGGCATATAAAAGACTGACTTGGTAAATTAAGAAATAAATGGAAATTAATTTTAATACCTTAGTTTCACATTAATCATTAAGCTGTTCTAGAGGCACAGACAGCCCCCATAGACTTAATAGTCTAAGGCGTTGCATTGATCAAAAAAAAATTCAGTGCGATGTATATAGAAAAAAATTGCGCTAATAATTTTTCACGATTTTTACGAACAGCACATGAAATCATCAGCCGTTCAAAATGTTACTTTTCCTAAAAGCAATGCTTAATATGTAGAAAAAGAATCCTCTACTTTGTAACTCCATACCATATAAATGCGCTATACATATAATACGTTATTTTCTA
Organism: Leptosia nina; assembly: GCA_963661955.1. NCBI lineage: Eukaryota > Metazoa > Arthropoda > Insecta > Lepidoptera > Pieridae > Leptosia > Leptosia nina. The sequence continues at coordinate 1,088,588 of CAVLEF010000007.1, forward strand.
GAGAAAAAGATAGTACAAAGTGGCACACAAAAAATATTGCTGTTTTTCTCGAAAAGCAGTGCTAAGTATGTTGACATGAGTTTCTGGGTTTTAAACTCGGGGATAACATGCATTATTTCGATCAGGCAAGGCACAGAAGTGTAATAAACTTGCCTGTTAATAAAATCGATCTGTAATACGCACTTAGAAATGTCTTCTTCCCATTACAGGAGGAAAACCAGACTTTTTTAAACTGTAACCGCTTTCGTAAGGTTGAAATTACATTGCGCGAGAGGTGCATGTATCAATAAGTAGAAAAAATTCGACGATTGTGGAAAAATAATAAAGTTTTCATAGCTTCAGTAGTTAATTTAAATATGGTCATAATGTAGTTTCATCAAGTTCCCAATGCTTTGCCAATACTATTTCCATTTGATGTCTTTATTAGTTTACGCAATTACATCTCGCCTTTCCAAGCTGTTTACTTAAACAAGTCGTGAGCTGCATTCGAAATAAGTTTAATATTTCGTAAACTGAATGCCTTTTAAAATAATTTGCTTGATATAATAATAGGCCTTAATTATTATTGCACTTAATATTATTAAGAAAATATATTTTTGGTTTTGTCGTATATAACAGTAATGTCTGCAATTTAACATTTAAATAACATTAAACGGTTTAAAACGTGAATTTCAACTTATTTTTAATGTAATTCAAGTGTGTCCCCTCGTAAACACTGCTGCTGCAAAGCCTCCGAAACGTAGGGTTATATTTAAAATTAATGAAAAATAATTGAACACTATTCTTTTAATATCTACATTTAAGTATAATATAACTACTTCTTAAAGTAAATGAGAAGAATATACATACGTTTTTTGAATTATAAGGTTAATAAAATCTGATCGTAACAATGTATAAAATTGTAAAACCTAGTGACTCCGTTTGTGTCCTAAATCCACGACCAACAAATACGAATAGCGTATTTCAATTTAAAATTAATTATAATTTTTAAGAGACCACAACAAATGTTCAGCATATCATTGTCTTTCGGGCTCCCTCGCTGGCTCGAAGAAGAACCTCTTCTCGCTCACAACTGCCGAACAGCCCGAAAGACAATGATATGGTGAACGATGGCCGTGAAAGCCTTACACAATTTATTATAACAAATATTCTTTTTGGCATCTTCTGTATACATGTCTTTCTCATAGTACTTCCTCTTATAATATTGCGATCCTAACTTGTAACGTTGCGTTTAAAAAATAGTGTTTTATACCACCAGTTTATTGAACGAAACGCGATGCTGTATAGCACAGGCCGTTAATATTTTAATGTGAAGTCTTCATAAAACCGAAGTATCTCAACTGCATCATATCGAAGGATATTAACGAACGATCGTATATTGGCTCCCAGGCAAAAAATACATCGTGATGGCACTTAATCACCCATCATTGCAGCTGAAAATGTTGCTTCACCGCGAGCTATGTACAATTACAAAGTCTATTTTTAACCGACTTCAAGAAAGAGCCACGTACAGGCGTAATCATGGAAACGACATAAAATATATTTATGTACTGACTAGCTTTTAAATAAAACACTTTAACGGTTTAAAACGCGATGCTTTGCAGCAGCCGTGGTCACGGGGAGACTGTCGTCGTGACGAAACGTCGGGCCGAAATTAAAAATAATTTCCAAATAAGTTTAACTAATATATCGCGTTTTAAACCGTTAAAGTGTTTTATTTAAATGTGTACTACTCGCGTAAACTACAGACAGTATTTACTGACTAGCTGTTACCAACAAGAGTCCCTTCTTACTTTCGCGTTAATTTTGAAAGATAGACATACACTGTCGTGGACATTTTTTAGATCGGCTAAAGAGAAATCATTTATTTGGTTTCTTGTACCATTTCGCAGCGCTTGCAACTGAAGTCCTCAAAGTTTCTAAATGTTTCCCGGCTTTTCCATATTTCCCCTGATTCCTATCCTATTAGTCGCAATGTGATGTTGTATACATAGCTTAAAGCTTTTCTCGATAAATGGTCTATGCAACACAAAAATGCTTTTTCAATTCGACCTAGAAGTTTTTGAGATTAACGCGTTCAAACAAACAAATTCTTCATCTTTATAATATTAGTATAGGTAAATTAAGTTAATTGTAAATAATATAGAAAAGGAATGCAAACTAACTAATGTTGGTTGGTTATATATCTTAATACATAAGTATATAAAGGTCTTATACTGGATATTTTTTAACAATGTAATGAAATAAGTTGTTATTTTTTACTTTTTTTTACGTTTACTGCTCTCCAAAAATTATCTGAATTTTATATATTCACTCTAGTAAAGCAATCTTCTGGTAAAAACATCAATCCATTGCGTGACTCCGTCCATTCGGTTATATTCGTAAAAATGTACGCGCCTTTTTAAATCCAATTGATAGTATCAATAAGCCGTATTTTAATTGTTTAATGAGCGTAGTAAATATCTATGGGCATTAAAATATCGCGTGAGGAGGTGCCGTAAATTTAAATAAAAACACTACAACGCCAGTAGTGTGTACACTTTTAACGCTGCGAACGAAAAACGTACAAATTCAAAACTATTTTTCTACTGCATTCATTACGGTAATTAAAAGATCTAGATTTTTGATAGATATTAGAATTCGAGTGTTAGATTTATCGATGAAAAAGGATTAAAGTTTGATGTTTTTTTTGTTTTGTTATTTAATCTTAGCCTTTCGGTTTCAATCTGTGGACTTCCGAATGTCCAAATCCAAAATAGGTCGACCACGCATCTTGATTGGATGTCATTACATCTTTCATCAAGTGCCCATGCTAGTCGGTCCTCCTCTGTCATATATAGAAATTACCACACAAAACAATGAAAACTGGAAACGTATAGATTAAACATTACTTCCATTAAATTTATATTGTGCGAATTATATTGAATAATTCGTCTTACGGCCGTTTCGAGACTCAATAGCACGTTATTTTTGCACAATGCGTAATCGTCGTACACTCTATTCCAATAAATATTGATAATTCCAAAAAGAAACTCCGATGTTAATCTGGACGGTATAATAAATTCCTGTATAATTATTATAATTTATGCACTATCTCGTTGCAATATATCCATCATCAACTATTTGATAAATTGATTCGAATTAACAAGTGTATAACATTATTTACAGACAAATATTCATGGGTAAAATGCGATTTGCATACGACATGAAATATGGAATGTTGTGAGTTCATTAATTAGAGATTTTATATCGTCGATAAGAATTAATTTTCGCTGAGTGATAATTTTTATCTATAAATTCCAAGAAGATTCGAAACCTACTAAATGCCTCATTTATACATTTTCTGTTAACATTTCTTCGTCAAACAAAACAACCGCAACATTACGTACATCTTATGTATACAAACAGTTTACATTTTAAACGGTTTGAAAAGCGTTTTATATATTGAATTTAATGAATTTCGGCGATGACATACTTGAATTAGTTTGTCATTGTTTACGGCTGCTGTAAAATGTAAATAGTAACGGGAAACAAATTTTTAAATTTATATTTATAAGTAAATGTGTGCATTTTAATCTGTTTAAATTAGAGCTATTTTATTACATACATGCTTTAAGATTCATTTTTTTTGTAGACAATAAGTTAAAGGTTTTCGAGAATAAAACAAGAATGGCTGCGGTAATATCCTGGCAACACAAGAAAAAATTACCTCGGGACCACGCCGATATTATTTTCTCACAACACGAGCAAAAAATAGTAAACCCACGTAATGTCGGTATTGCCAGAAGCCATACGAATTAATACATGTTGATAAACTGGTTACAATAGCCCTAGAAATATTCGAGATTATAATATTTTATTTTCATACTGGCAAGACCTGCGGGGTTCCACGTGTACCTAGTAACAACTCACTTTTTTATTTTCTATTTTTAAAGTATTAAATCTGTTTTACCATGTTGATAATGCAGTATAATTCATGTTTTTTTTTATGACTAAGAAGACATACAGATAGAAGGTGAAAAGATGTGCTATCGTCTTGAAACATAAACTTACATTATGATATTAAATAACTCTATTTGGCATACAAATTAGTACAATAAAATTATAAAGTATTTCATAAATATAAAGAAAATAAATAAATAAAGAGTTCAAATCAAGGTCCTGTGTTAACTTACTGCAGTACAGCTACACTAAAACACTGATTTTCAGAAAAACCTTGCTGGTCGTCTGTTAAACAGCGCACAAAATAACATTCAATATTTTCTAATAACAACGAATGATTAAGTATATAAAGTAATACTTATAGTGTAAATGTAGTGTTGGTAAGTATATAAATTTTTACGTCATAATATTGGTTACTATACCGAAATGGCTCGACCGATTTTGATGAAATTTTACACGCATATTCTGCTAGTCTGTAAGTCGGATAACATTTTTTATTTGTTTGTTATCCACCTCTGGCATTTCTTTTACATTATTAGTGTAAGTGTAATATTGTAAGTTTTATATAATGCAAATATTTGACATAGTATTGTTCACAATGTAGACATTGAAATACATTTGAAAGAATTACATTACAGTGGTATATTTCGTATGGGATTAATTAAAATATTATTCTCAGTCTCCCTAGACAGAAATATCAAAACAACGATAGATCGAGGTATTTATTATCTGTGGCTAATACTCCCACACGCACGCGGGTAGGTCGCACCGTCTATGCTCGTAAAGCATCCGTTAAACAAATATTTAAAATATTGCGCTGTCCAAATGATGACCGGCCGTTTCTGTACTCGATCGGAGAAGCCATTTTGTTTTGACCCGCGGGTCGCATACCAACTAAATGACCCTTCCAAGACAATGCATCAACTGTAAACCGATTTGCAAACTCATAGATCAGTACTGTACTCTACATTGATCATCTGAATACAGACAATTATAGCTCTTAGTGATCGCGGGTAAAGCATAAATTGCTATCCACTTTCAATGTGGATTTAAAATATCGTGATGCAATTCTGACGTTTCTGACAACATAATAGGAACGATTTTCGATAAGCAGGGTTGGAGCTTTCACCTGTCAGGTCTAAAAGACAGGTTTAGAGATTAAAAGCATGCTTTATTTGTGGTCAGCGATTTACAAGCAAATTACTCATAACTTTTATGGGAAAACTAAACTGTTTCGAGTTATTGTTTGGCGCCGTGACAGATAAGATTTTAATCGAAAACTTGGTAAATAAACTAAGAGTCATAAGAAGTGGGGCGGACATATTTCTGTGTCTTATTGATATTATTATTTTTAGTGCCTTCAAACTCATAAGGTTGTCCGTAATGTCAACGTCAAATCTGCTACTCTAGCAGATCATCTAGCATCTGAAACTTCGGTCCGTAATTAAAAAATAATAATAATAAGTATGCCAATACATTTCGCGTTTTAAACCGTTAAAGTGTTCCATTTAAACCCGAAATTTATTTAATATATAATAGTCATTTTTGTGCGTGTTTCATCGATTCGATTAGATAGTTGATCAGAAATATTGTTCGATGTATCCCTGGGATTTGAACCCAAAACCACTCTGTTTTAATGAAATACTAGTCAGTGTGTTTAATTAATGTCCCGCCGTGGCAGTCTGATGGCGTAAGTAATAAATAATGAATTATTTATAGACCGTACACAGTTACTTTTTTTTGTTCTTGCGTTCCTCATTGCGAAGAAACGTCAAATGAAATTTGTAAACTAGATATCTATGAGAAACTTCTTGTATTCCCAATTACGCGACGTACAAATAAGTAGAAAAATAATTTAATCCACGCATAATAAAGCTGTGTGAAATCACACGGCAGTTTTGTTTAGTTCCCATATAGGATTATGGCGTGCGTCAGACTGAGGTTTTCTTTATTTATATTATAAAGCTGATGAGTTTGTTTGAATAAACACGCGAATTTTAGGTACTACTGTTTCGAATTGAAAACGGATGAAAAAGTCGTAAAATTTAATCGGGTTTTGGTTTCAGTCTGGGACTTTGATTTCTGTATATCCAAAGCCTAAATAGGCCGACAGCGCATCGTGTTTAGATGTTATATATAGCTCAAACAACAAAGCAAAGTTTGCGGATTCCGTAGTTTTACATAATCACCTGTAGTTTTATCACTATGGCTTTTAAATAACAACACCAAAAAAAAAATAACCAGACACAAATAAATCTCTGCATCATCCCAGCGTTTAACGAGATTTCTTCTTTAATTCGAGTATATATGTATTTTAAATCCAGTTTGTTACAGCTCTTTCACGCAGCCAGAGCCGTAAATTATAAATCAAAGCATAACATAAAATTGTCCACTAATACGCTTAGAGAACCAGATAGGTGAAAGAACTCGAAGCTTTTTGCGCTATTTATGCAATTTTGTCGCCAGTGTCGTTTTAATTGATTGCCCGTTAAAAATAAAGCTGGCAGGTTTAATGGAAGCCTCCTTCTGTTATTTTTTATTATTGTATATTAAATCAAAAATAATACTTAAACATCATAAATAAGTAACTTCTCAGAAAGTAGAAAAATATTTTACAGTACATACCTAAGTATGTATTATAACTGCCGTAGAACACCATGCAGTGCTAACACTGCATGGTGTTCTACGGCAGTTATAATTCAAAACTTATTCTAATAATCTTTACTTACCCATTACACCATAGAGCATAAGGTATGCGCCAAGATAACGCCGTTTCCTCACAAATAAATAAGCTTATTTATGCCCCTCGTAGTTCCGTCATACGTACTATTTACATGGCTCTATCTCGATTCGTTTAAAATGCGTGTTTTAGATACAATATTCTAATGCGTTTACACGTGTTAACGGATATTATAAGTAAAAGGTTATCAAGTGTCGTAACTCGCTTACGTAAAACCCAAATTACTGGCTTTCTTATGTTGCTTCTCATGTCGAGATAATTTATTAAGAAGACAGGGGTTAATAAGTTTACACGTTATATTATGATCGCCTTCGTAGATTAATTGCTTAATTTTGCTAAGAGAGTTCTGGCTTCGAATCTCGTGGAAACATTTTTTTCGGTTGGACAGGGCGCAGAAATCTCGTCAACTAGGTACGATTTTCTGAAACTGTTCAGAGTTGCCTATGCGACAACTGTTAAATGGACTTTTGACCTCTTCTAGAATATAATATATGTATTATGAACGAACTCGACAATATCTCCGAGTCTAAAAATATACATTTTACGTGGCTAAATATGCGTTTTAACGTTTGATGGATGATGGGGAATTTTGACAGGTTTTTCACGTTAAACTGTAGCGAAGAAACACCTTCGCCTAACTCCTACGTGACATACATATGTACAGTAAAAACCCCGTGCTATACGGCGTTCCCCTAAGTATCCGTTAGTTTGCTCCACTTATCGATTTTATATACAAGTAAATGGGTGAATAAAAATCCCTTTTATTGAAAAAAAAATACTAGTGTCAATTGCTTAGAGCAGCAACACGGAACGCTGTGGATGCCAGTTCAAGTCACGCCCTTAATTATAAATTTTTGTGGAAGAGCCGCGTGTCTTATTTTTTTTCAATCTAAATATTAATGAGCTTAATATTAAAGCTTACATGTAAATAGCTGTTCGACCTTCTCCACCTTGCTTGAAAAATTTGTTTCGAACCCAGGATTCACCATTGAACCACAGAGGAGCTGAACAACTTATATAAACTTCTATACAATTTGGTCGCTTATAAGTTTAAATTAAAAGAAATATTATTAGGGCTTATGTATAGTATATTTTTTGTCATATTTAGATTATATTGTCCTATGGGAACTTAACGCTTGGCATAACCATCCACATTAGGCAACTCAATTTATACAGTAATTATATATTCGTATGTACTCCCACACCGGTAAAGGTCACGTCAGATCATGATTGTAACCCGAGACGTTTTCATTTATTTGATAAGTTTATTTTTTAATCATTAGGGCATGGTTCAGTGAGTTTTATTATTCTGAGAATCGTTGAGACTGGAAATGTCAAATGGCTTTATTTTTACAATTCGGCTCAACAGAAAATCAAATAGCCCTTATATATCTATAATTAAGCTTAAATCATAATCATCGAGGATATAATTACATTTGTAAATTAAAAAAAACATAAATCAACAAGCACAACATAGAGCAACAGCACGGAACGCTGACGACGCCGGTTCAAGTCCTGCCAGAATCGAACATTGTTTCAATTTTTCAATTATAAATCAACAAATCAATCATAAAGATGCTATCGAAATTATTGTAGGAAAGTTTTTCTATAAATTACAAACAAGCTGTCATGAAGCTACGAGCCTCGAAACGTTTTTAAAAACCAACTTTTCCAATTAAAACTTCTACGTTGTAAAAAAGTCAGTATTGCATAAATATTATATTTAAGTTTTTCTGAACAAGAAATTAAACAAAAAACAAACAAGCATTTAAGTTTGACTTTTGAATGGAGATATACCTTCGACCCAAATTTGTGACTTATTGTAATTTAATTATAATAAATATGTTTCGTTTGGAAACGAAAACTTCTTAAAACTATTTTTAAGAAGTTAAGCTTAGCCAAAATCACATTTTAAATGTAATCAAGAGCTAATATTGAGACAAATTTAGCTGTAGCCACAATTAATCTCTTGAAACCCTTATCTAGTAGTCTTAAATCAATGCTAAGCTAACTAAGGTCATGTTAGCACTCAAAAATAAGTACAAAGAAAGCGAATTTCAAATGAGAATCTACGCTTACAACTCAACGCTAAGTTCCAAACGCAAATCTTACGAATGATTACTAAGAACAAAACTTTTATTGATAATCAGTGAACGAGATAGGTATATATTATGTCTATGTAAGCAGTTTTTCTCACCACTAGAAGCCGAGCAGTTTTTACTAAAAAAATTTAATGTATCCCGTCTACAACCCAATTTATATACCATAGAGTATCTTATTATGGCCTCATTATGAATTTCATTTGTTTTTTATAACAGAGAAGGATAAACAAGCATCGTGATAACTTGATGAAAGATAAATATCCCAGTAATATAACATCTAAGTTAGATGCGCAATTTTTTTGGCTATGGACATAGAGAAATAAGACTGAAACCGAAACGCTGTTATACTTTACTGCCTTTCGGTCTCTGAACTATGTGATTATTGAGCATATATTACCATTGCACCAACTAGCCTTTTAAATATTTAGTATTCTTGTAAAGTAGGAATCAATTATAAATTAAAGATCGATTATAAATTTAAAAATAAATGCCGGCTGAAAGCAGTCTGTCAGCAGAAACTATATTTATAATCGATTTTTAATCTTTACTTTCTATAGCGCCATCGTGTACACAATAACATGTACAATATATTAAAGCTGTAAAATAACAACATAAAATTTACAAAAGTAGGTTATTTGATCAAAACGCTCGCTCCCACGAATTCGATCAGCGTAGTACGCGCTTTGAAAAATAATCAAGTTTCGTATTTGGACCCACCATTCGACTTTTAAAACTAAATGGACAATAATTAATCACTTGCCATTAATTAGTTTATCTAATAATATGAAGTATTGCGATGAAGGTTTTATGGTTTCTCATAACCAATTCAGAACTGAGTAAAAAACATGATTAATGAAAGTATGTTCGCAACATTTCGTAAACAAGTGTCTCAACTTGATATACACTTTGTTCTGTGACCCTTATATACACGCTAGTATATAATATGACAGTATATTGTGTTATATACGACTAGCTGTAGCCGCGACTTCGTCCGCGTAGAATAGTTATTTGGCCATCTAAATTTGTTTTTGCAAACCGCCTCAACTTTATAAATTTTAACTGTTATCCGGCGTCCAGTTGGTATTGTAATTCACATTGCGGTAATTGTTTTAGATCATTTACAGAGGAATCATTGCTTAATAAACATATTTTTGGTGTCTTTAACCATTTTCGCAGTACAAGCAACAGAAATCCTCAAAGATTAATATTTTTTTCCGTTATTTCCACATTTCCCACTGTTTTTTGCGCGCCTTGTTTTGTCTTGCCTACCTATGTTAAATGCTTTATAACCAACACAAAAATAATTTATCAATTCGAACCAGTAGTTCCCGATACTAGCGCGTTCAATCACACAAGCTCTTTAGCTTCATAATAGAAGTATAGATCGAACATGATTAAAACTTTAAAAAAAAAAGCGCGATATATTTTAGGCCGTCCTAGATCCCGTCATAAAAACTCTGAATTCAAATTAACAGCATACCGGCAAAAGTTAAGAGACCGTGAGTCAATTCTAAGGACCCGGCCAGTTTCGCCAAATACCAACTTCGACGAAACAGATGGCGTTAGCGTAGCAGTTTTTTACTTTGACGTCCGAGACATCCTCCATCTTTAGTCTCCCCGTGACCACGGCTGAGCAAAGCGTCTGAAACGTCTGGCCGTACTTAAAAGTAATTTTCAAACAAGTTTAACTCAAAAATATTGCGTTTTAAACCGTTAAAGTGTTTCATTTAAATGTGTACTATCGCGTAAACTACTAACAGTATTTATATAAAGATACAAAATACCCTAATGTGAAAAAATAGTTTTTTTTACGGTCCTGATTTCATTAAATGTTTGTGTGTTGTATAAATTGAAAACTTCTTAACTACGATCCAACGAATATCCAAAATAGGACAGCAGCGCACCCTCTATCAAGTAAACACCACGCTTGTCAGTTCTTTTAAGAGTTAACTATCAAACTATAGTTAAAAATGATTACAGTTATATATTATACTATAGTTAAAATTTACCAAGAATACATTTCGATGTCTATTCTTTTAAATAGTTGAATTTAAATAAGGCATAAAAGCCTATTTCAAAGGCTGTAAGCGGCACAACATGATACTTCCTCTGATTTCATACCAGTTTTAGAGAAAATAGAAATCTAGTCTAGTCCCGCATTTTAATTGATTTATCTGTGAACTGTTTTCTATTTCATGTTGATAATGATAAAATCTTATCTTGTACAATGAATGAACTATACAATGATGTCAAAATTCAAAATAACTATTACTTTATAACTAATGTTGCATATTTATCCTTTTGCATTGAAAATTAAAACATCTTCCGGAAGCAGCGTGCTCATTGTATTGTAATCATCCTTTGACTTCCATAGAAAATCATACTAGCGTCGGGCCATAGTCAAAATAACTTAACCAATATATTTAACATACCAACATCAAACACTCAACTATTTAGCAGCTAATAGATTATTATTTTTTAACAATTTATCTTAAGTAAGTTTTATAGACATATTGATTTAGAAAAACTTATTTGCTGTAAGTCTCAAAAAATCAATAGGTTTTTACATCATTTCCATCAGAAAAAAATACTGCGTCGATTGGCCTGGTTCTCATATTTCTACGACGAAAAAAAATCACTTACGCCGTCAGGTTTTTTAAAAATATTAGTGTTTTTTAGTCGTAAGTCTACCAAAATCTAGTGTATTTTATGCATTCGTTGCTTACCCCATTTTTGCAGTCAGCAAATTTTTCAAACAGAGGCTTACGCCAGTTTAGGGGGATGATATTTTTCCTACGTCGATATCAAAAAATGTACCTTTGCATCAATTGCTGTTATTTACATGTGAAAATTGAAATCATATAAAATTTCTCGGTTTCTTGTCACTTTTAAAAATAAGGATATCTTAATATAGTAATTTCATTTGACACTCGTGTGTTTGATACATAAACAACTTATATTTATGGCTCAAATAACACTTTTAGGGACTCGTTTAATGTAAAACGGGACTTAGTACAATGACTCCAGTGTCCGCCTGACTGTTACTCTCCGGACTATGTCTTATAAATAGTTGTAATTCTTATGGATACTATATCAATGAAAATGGAAAACCGAAATTAAAATAAAAAGGAAAATACGACAAACCTGTTTGTCTGATTTTATTTGACGAAGTGTATACTCACAGAATATCGTTAAAATACATTTCATAATAATTAATTATATAATGGAAGAAAATGAACGATAGATAGGCGATATAAAACCTTGTACAGTTGGTATAAGCAGCCTGTTTCTATGCAATTTATAATTTTTCCAAAACACGTAGAAGATGTTTTGTAAATCAGGTCGGCTAGTAAACCATAAAGTTCTCGCGTTTCGATTTCAGTCTGTGGATTATATCTAAAGTTAAAATAGGTCGACAGCGTAAATTGTTGAATACTTATGTAAGTGTGATCAAAGCCTTCCATCAAAGCGAACCCCATATCTATCTGTCCTCCTTTATCATAAAAAATAGAAAACCCCTCGGCCGCGAGCCCGACTCGGTCTTGTCTGTTTTCGTTATGAAGACGCGGATCAGTGCACTCGCGCCTAACAATACAATATAATAAAATTATTGTTTTATTAGCCTGCTTGTGGTTACCCCTATACAGTGACGTGTTCATAACTTTTTATTACATTTCCGCGTTAACTTTGAGATATTTTATTATGAAACGGCCTTCACGGGCGATTCCTTATTTTATTTCAATTACTCACTTTACGATGATTTATTCTACCCTTCTAAAGGATCTAATTGTTTAAATAAACACTTAAACGATTTAAAACATGATATATATTAGTTAAACTTATTTGAAAATTATTTTAACTACGGCTCGACGTTTCCGAATGCTTTGCAGCAGCTGGGGTCACGGGAGATAAATAAGTTTAATTAATTACAATTTACATAAGGTCAATTAACGCGTTCTAAACCGTTAAAGTGTTTCATTAAAATGTGTATGTAAAACTCGCGTAAACTACAGACAGTATAGGATTTAATTGTTCTTACAGAGGAAGACGAGGCAGCATCTTGATCGGATGTTATATTGCTGGTCATTTCACCTTCCATCAGGTGAAACCCAAGCTTCTTCGTCCTTTTGTCACAAATTACAGCTAGCAAGACAGGTGCAAAAAAATTACTAATAAAGACGAATTATACTCCACAAAATTTCCTTTATCGTGTTCATAAAAATTAAGCTTAATTATAAATCCTGTAATGTCCGCATCGCACAAACACAGTACATAATTTTTATGACAAGGCCTCTTGAAAGTCATTTTGTAGCGAGATAACAATCGTTGATACCAGTTTTTGGAGGGCCACGAAAATTTTGAAGGATAACTAAGTGTCTGTTGCAGCTGCTTAGAAAATGCACAATGCGCTTGTTTTATGAGTATTATTGTCACATTATAGTATAATATCATTGCTATTGTTTTACTATTTTCAATATTATTTTGAAAGAAAGAAAGAAAACACTTTATTGCCACAGATATAATAAAAACCATAAACAGTAGACTTACAGCCAAATTCGTTAAGCCAATATTTTAGGGCTCCTTGGGATTCAGAGTCAGCTGAATGATACACGAAGGAAATCGCACAGAGCTCTTATTCAGTCTATTCTGTCTGTTTCCTTACTATATTATTAGTATAGGTGTGTATATGATAAAAATACATTTATAATATATAGCTACTATGGCAGCGGCTTTGACTTGATCGTTCAACACTTTTGTAAATACTTTTAGAAAATTTCTACAATGGGATGTTCAATTAGTAGTAAGATTATCTCAATTCTGTCAAGTCGTGAAGTGTAGGTTTTCCGCTTTTTAGTTGGTTTCCGAATGTTAAAAAACGTCTTTCTATTTTACCTACCAACAACCCTATGCTAGTCTGTCCTTACTCCTCCTACGTCAAAAATATATTTCGTACTTAGTTCATATATGTCATCGCTGTTCTTTTTATTAATGTGGAAATATACACATCCTACAAAATGAACTTGCTACGTAAAGTCCTTTTCATGCAGACAACGTCCCCATTAGATTACTTAGTTGGCAAGAACAGAATAATTGAAACCTTTTGACATTTCAAGTTACTACCATTAAAAGACAAACTTGGTCACGTAGTGCTATAAAAAATCTAGTAAAAAGAGACAGTAGGCATTTCCCTGATCTTTATAAAGCCTCCGATGGACTTAACCCGTTAGCTACTGTAACAAGAATCTGGTTGCGACGAAAAAACTTGTTCATCAAAAGAGACTTGGTATAAGTGAACCTTCGGAAGGGTTTTAATCATTTTAAATTCTTATCCTTTATGAGTTTGACATAACTACATTTATAAGCGCAGGACGATTATTCAAAGCAGATTATACAAAAAAAGATAATTTCGACCAAATACCTAAGCTAGTATGTTTAAGGGTTAATTAAAACTTATGTTGATTTTTAGACAGAATATAACTTAGTAGTCAATACCTACAACACTCTACATTTTGTCATTCCGGTCACTAATACACACTTGCTTGATTTGAAAAGGAGAGGAAAGTTGAAAGCATGTCGGTTTTGTTCATTAGACAAGAATGTAAGAAATAATAAAATCGCATAGTCCCTATGTGGGTATTTTGGTAGATTTATTCGAACTTTTAGCGAAAATGATAAAATTTTTCATTAAAATTAACACTCACCTAAATCATACACTTTTTCCTCACAGACTTCGAGTAGAAAAAGTTATCCCACATCTTCCTGGTCACATCACAAACACAACATCCACACGTACACATAAACACAGCCTAAATCAAATGCACATTATTCATAATTTAGAAATATTTGTCGCGCAGGGTCGCTATAAAACGAATGTTGACCCCAAAAGTCGCTGTACAACTGCTCAGTTGCTCACTGCAAAGTTTCTATGCGCGCGCGCAGAGCGCTGTCGGTATGCGCGCGCTTCTGTGTGAGTGCACGTGTATATTCACTAACACACCGGCGAACAGGCTGCACGGTTTTTGTCGATGTCCACGGGGCAAGTAACAGCAGTACCACAAGATTGCAACTCGGAAAACGGATACGTAAACATAAATATTAAAACATTGACGCTGTCTCAGAGAAAAGTTACTCTTTTTAAACAGAGATAATTACAATCGAAGATTTTAAAACGTTTTTTTACAATACATATATATATGAATTAGAAAGTAACAGTATTATTAAAATAACAATAAATTAGAAGAAAAATGTAATTAAATAAAATATCTGTTATTAATAGTACTTATTATTTAATTTAAATATCACAATATGTATATATATTTATTAAGTAAAATGACTACAATTATTTCATTTATTTTAATGTAATAACTGTAGTAATACACATATAATATGACTGGAAATATAAATCATAATAAATTTAATTAACGAGTTGCAATATTGTTCCCACAGGTTGAGGTTTTTCTGAAAGCTGCTGGTCGATGTCCCGCTAGCGAGACTCGAGCTTTACATCTTCCATCTCTGTCTGTTCGCATTTCGTGCGTAAATTAGACGGAGACAATACTATTTCTAAAAGACGTGTGATTTTGCAGTTAAAGTTCTATTCGAGAATTATTAACGAACAAAATTACGGGCGCGAAGGTAAAAGCCGGGTGAGTTTGGGAGGTGCTCAAAAGTGTTGTTAAGTAAACAATAGTGCGGTATTTTTAATTTGGCTAACTCATGTAGGTTATACAGTAGTCGGCAGATTGCTTGTAAGTTGGCAGATTAACACGCACGAAGGTAAGCGATAAGTGTACCCACTTTAGAAAATGTTCAATTTTGCACCATATTACCGTAATTACGATTTGTCTTATTTGAAATTAAACGCTATAAATAATGTCGAGTGAAATCAATTTTTCGTATGGAGCAGGCGAATTTCATGTCTGTTTCATTAATCAATCACACTTCCGTTATCTACGCGATTAAAACTATATTAGTTTTTTTTCCAGGATTTGAACCATAACCCCACGCGTAAAATCATGCACTTAACCATTGAGCTAGAACATATTTTTACTGATAGAGAAGGACAGACACAAGCATAATGATTTGTCGATCTATTTTGGCTTTGGATATTTGAAAATTCTCAAACTGAAATGTCCGTTCCATTTACGGACGGAATTTTGATATCCCTACCACCCATTTACAGATGCAGTTCAACATGTTTCAGAAAATTTATAAATTGATTTGAAACATGTTCGATCCTGTGGGGATCAAATCCATGACCAGTCGATTTTTAGCCATACATTATTACCATTACTCCAACGAGCTCGTCAAGACTTAGCGAAAGCCTATAAATAGTATAATGCAAGTCTTGTCTGGAATTTTCCTGCGCCGAGCTTAACCTTAGTTAAAGAACATTTTTATAAAACTAACAATTTCCAAGTACGAGGATGACTGGTGGCTTTCTTTGAATAATAATGCTCGAGTTAGTATGGGACATTCTTTATCACCCGTCCCGTTCTATCTGCGGAAATCTCTTATGAGGAAAAGAGAGGTATTTCGAAGGAAGTGTGCCCTTATCGTTCATTCCAGGAATAACTTTCCCATAGTTCAGTTGAAGGGTTATAAGTTAGGAATGCAAAAAGTGTGCCGCTATTCTTAGGTTGACGTTTAGTTTTTTATCAAAATCTCTACTAATATTATAAAGCTGAAGGGATCGTTTGTTTAGACGCGCTAATCTCAGGAACTGCTGAATTTTTTTTTTGTGTTAGGCCATTTATCGAGAGAGCCATATAAATCACGCTGCGTCCAATAAGAGCGAAGGAAGAGTGGAAAATGTGGAAAGAACGGGGACATTATTGATATTAGAGAGCTTCCAGGTTCAAGTACCCATGAAAGAATGCTTGCTTTTCAAATGATCAAAAAAATGTCGACGACATTATATTGTCTTTATTTTATATTTTAAGACAACCTCGTCAGAACCGTTTTTACGTTAATCAAGTTTGCTCGAAATTAATGCTCTATTACTAATTATTTTTTAGAGTTGTATTAACATAATAATGACTCTTGCAAACGACAAAACAACGTTTAATAAATCAGAAGATCGGAATCCGAGGATCGTCGAAAATCACTCCAATGGTGTAGAATTAATTGATCCTTTTAATAACAATATTTATTATGTTATCCTAATTTTAATTTAAGTAGTGATGATCTAGTTATATTATTGTGTCTATATCCATATGCAAATGAACGATCAGCTTTTTATGCCATATGTGTAAAAAAATGTTTTATGTCTATTTGTAACCACGCCACTGCACTTCATTGTATGTGTTTAATTATTTAAATAAAACACTTTAACGGTTGAAAACGCGATATATTAGTTAAACTTATTTGAAAATGATTTTTAACTTCGGCCCGACGTTTCGGATGCTTTGCAGCAGCCGTGGTCACGGGGAGACTGCTGACCACATCTGACTGTGGGAGACCACGGCTGCTATATATTATTACACAAATCTTTTCTAAACTAGACTAGTTACATCAACATTAACAACGCGCGATGTCTCTCAAATACATAACGTGGTAAAAAAAATGATTTTTTTATAATCACTTTAAGAATGCCTTTAAAAAAGACTGAACAACAAATTTCAACGCTTTAATTAAACTAATGCGCGCACGGCTCTTAATTCCCAAAATTGCGAATATCTCAAAGCTGTCACTGTAATCGATTCTTTCCCTAATGAAAATTAATCAGTAAACTTTATCGGTCGGTTTAAAAGTGTTTAAATTGCTATGAAATTGCAAAATGTCGCCGCTCGTTCAGAATGCATTTCCGCTCTACATCTGGGCGATTAAAAATTAACGGAGAGCCGATAATCATTCATGTTAACAGTTTTTATCAATTTATGTATTCAACTATATACTTTAAAATTCATACTGTTAGCTAAAATAATGACGCGCGAATTTGAACTTACATCTTCCACTAGTTGTGGGCACGACTTCGTCTGCATGGAATTGTTATTTTGGGCATAATTTTGTTTATTTTTGCTTTGAACCCGTTTTTTTTTCTCTCTGTTTCTTCGATCTTATGGATCGCACCACGCTTCACAAATAAATAAATTTATACGGGACGTGAACCGGCATACACAGCGATCCGTGCTGTCGATCTAGCCGAGTCGTATTTTTTTTCAATAACATATGAAAAGATGTATAACTTTTCAAACAAATTATATCGTTATAATAATTATTAATCGACGTCACACGATCCTCAACCACAGCTTATACTAAATTTAATTCAATTAAAACATCGGATCGGCGATTATCTTCCGCAAGTACGCAAACGCCACACAAACAGATAAAGAAATTGCTAATTTACATTCCCGTCGTGGACTTGTGGAACATCTCTAAATTAAGTGAGAATTATAAGGGCTTGTTCGGCTTTTGATTGAGAATAATATGGCCTTGCTAATTTGTTTTAATTGCTATCTATAATAAATTGTTAGTTAGGGAATTTTAAATATTATCGCTTATGTTTCAATATAAAATAGATTTTTAACTCGATGGCGTAATTGGTTAGAGCAACAGCACGGAACGCTGACGATGCCGATTCATGTCCTGCCCAAGTCACAAAATAAGATAGCATGGTGGTCGGTGATGATGATGATTATGTTGATAAAGGTGTTTGAACTTGCTCTTCACATATACTCATACTTAAAGAAAGAAGAAAAATAAAGCGTCATTCAAAACGGCGAACTAGTTAACAGTCATACTGTACAATTAAGCAATTAAGTAAATATTTTTTCTAAATAATTCAGTAGAAAAAATGTAGGGTAACATAAATAATATTTAACTGTACTACTTTAAACAAGGACAAGTTATGTTTACAATAAATGAATACTAAGTTTCTCTAATTAACATATAGCAGAAAGGAATATCTAACCCAATATACGTAAAATACGGGTTCGAATCCTGCAGATAGACAATAACAGATCATTATCAAAGGAATGACTTCCATGTGTCGAAACAAGGTTCCACTATCAAATGTAGTAATTATGTATGTACTAATAAATTCCGAATAAATGCTCTACTTAATATCTTTGAGATACATAATTTGTGAACGAGAGTAATGTTTATGCATGTTGTAGATACCGATAACCGCTCAACGTGTTTCCTTAGCTATTTGACAAGTTCTAAAGTGAGTGGCATATCGTTAAGTGATCGTGTTATTGCTGCATTATCTTAACGATGTCAACTATAGACTACATGTTGAGTACAAAACTAGATGCTTTTTAGGGTTCCCAAAGGGTTAAAAGCCTATAGATAAGACTTCACCGTCTATCTGCCAGTATGAAGTAGGTAGAGTTGAAATTATCACAAAGTGTGTGTTTTTATCACTATAACAAGAAATATTTAGAGCAAAATGAATATTCAAAAGGGCATTCATTTATCAATCATCGTGTTAACTTTGAGGTTCAATTGCGTTTGTTGATTTCTGAACATTCAAAGCCAAAATAGGTCCACAGCATAACTGCGCTACTTAACTTACCATCAAATTAACCATGCTTGTTTGCCTCTTCTATTGTACAAAATTATTTGCCTATTTATACTTTCATCTTATTCAATACTAACAGGTAAACAATTGATATAACTAAAAAGGGTAATAATCTAGAATTTGTGTTACAGAACCGACATGAAAGAGACTGACTCGGACTTGGCTGGTTTATTTTACTATTTTTCTTAATTACATCAATAAAATGTAAAGTGAGCTAGTTTTTCGGGTAGTTAACAGGTGGTTGCATTCATAAGGTGACAAGTTTTTTCACTGGGTACAGAATTACTTGGTGTAAATGTTTAGTTGAAATTGATTTTTCTCTTTTTTATTTGAGCTAACATAAACATTAAATATATTAACAGAGCTACCGGCATTTTTACTTTTTTACATAATAAATACTTGCAAAAACAATGTACTTTTCATATAAATATAGACATACGGAAAAATGTTATTTTCGAGCTAAAACAAAAGAAACGCGTTGATGTCTTTTTCTAGGCGTACAAACTACTTACAAAAATTATAGGTAGGGACAAGCAACGACGTAATTTTTGTTATTTTACTTAAATATTTCACTAGTAAATGGATATTCCTACTTCTTTTATTGTTGTATAAAATCTGAATAATAAATTATTTTTGCTTTACTTTTTAAAGCCGTCCTCCATCTTTTGGCTTCTGCAAAACCTCCGAAACGGTTAATCGAAGTTAAGAATAAAATAAATAATATTTTTTACGTTTTAACTATTTAAAGTGCTATTTGAATGCGCGTAAATTACAGATATTATATGACGTTAAAAATAATAATCACTTAGAATAATCTTGAGGTAATCTATATACGTATATAATTGAAAAAAATTACGACACGGCCAGGACCTGAACCGACATCCATAACGTTCCACGCTGTTGCTCTTGACATGCTCGTTAATCGAATGGTAGCGATATATGTCTTCCCGTGACCACGGCTGCTGCAAAGCATCCGAAACGTCGGGCCGAAGTTGAAAATCATTTTCAAATAAGTTTAACTAATATATCGCGTTTTAAACCGTTAGTGTTTTATTAAAAGCAATATATGGCTAATAATCAACGGGTTCGATCCACTAATGGGTTCTACATATTTTATATCAATTTGTAATTTTCGTAAAACATTTTGACTGTCTAGAAATCTGGATACTAATGGGTGGTAGGGATATCTAAACTTCATCCAGATCACGACCTACCCTTTACAGATGGACATTCCATAAGGTTTAATCGCACTTCGGTTATAGTCTGTGGATTTCTGAATGTCCTATGCTAAATCTTATATGGCTAGGATATTTCACCGTCCACCAAGTGAGCCATACTTGTCAAATTTATCCTAACTTTTCTTACTATTGAGACGATTTGTGTGATCGTTGAATTATTAATGCATCAACATTGTCAAAAAGCTATAACAACATAAAACAATCGAAAAGCCTTCGTCTAACGAGTCACCTATTGTTTATTCATAATTAACACAGATCCTAAACAAACGTATGTTAAACCTCGTACGACCATGTAAATTCTTTTTTCAGGACAGGCTTTTGCAAAACTATAAGCTAACAAACTTTATTTTAAGTCAAACTCAAAGAAATGTTATATTTTCTTCCAAAATACCTATATATTTATATAAATATAGAATATTTCATGATAGTTTATTTTCGTATTTGGCAAAATTGAGGATATATACACATATTATAATATATTTTTAATTAATCATCAATCAAACAATTCATCATCAAGTGAATAAAGTCGAACGTCATATTATAGGTAAAGATAAGTTACTTTTCTCAAAACTCGTCATTTTTAATCTTTAAAAGTGCTAACTATGATTTAATTTTTCTTTGTCTTGTCTCTGTAGGGGAAAATGTGGCATCCAGCGCATTAATTTGACTACAAGTCTACAACAGACAAGCCAAGCTATTATTATATTACTTAAATGGGGCCACAGAATATCAGTGTTGGTACTTTAGTCCCAACTTAGCTGAGTGGACTCGTTTTCAGAAGCAACTGTATTTTTTATTATATTATACATATTTAGTAGTACTTTAATGCTTCATTTACAATTATTTTTATATTGTGTTTGTAAAATGTCGTATGTTGTTTCTGAATAAACTACAAAATTAAAATAAAGTCCTATAAGACCTCAACTGTTTGGCCACCCTACCGCTGAGAGAATATAAACAAAGCTGAGACGTGAATAATGACCAGTTTTGAATATCGACTGCAAGATATAATGACTTGTTGAATTTAGCAGATCCCGGCTATGTGGAAGCGAGCCTCTCTATTGCCAATCAATCTGTTACATAACAATATATTTAAATGAAACTATTTCCAACTTCACCGTTTCGAAAGATATAGAATCTTCTTGAGGGCATAATAATAGTTGTTTACGGAATAATGAGATATATCTTCTTGAGTAGCTCTTGAAATTCTCTATTGTAATTGGAAGCCAAGAGAAATAGAATATTCTGCAAAATTTTGCATTTATTCAATCGTTATCCTTTTTGAACAACTTATGAATGGAAACACAGAGAAGTCTGTATTATTGTTATAAGTCTACAGGGCGAGTTCGCAAAATCAGTTAGATTGGACAAAGTCTCAATATTATTTATACGAATTAATTAATTCGAAGATGAAGTCTACACCACGGTAGCTCAATTGATTAGAGCTGCAGCACGGAACGTTGGAAATGCCGGTTCATCTCTTGCCCGTATCGGCACTTTTTTTTATTTTGATTTTTAATAAATATAATGGAATTGCATACAAATAACATAATACATATAATCTGTAGATTTATAATGTAATATTCTGTATTGTATTTAACGAGAGAATGATACTAATCGTATATTTTATTATAAGTTACTTATGGCAACATCGAATTGGTACATAACAATATAAATGTATGATACATATGTAAGCGTAGTTTATATTTTACGCGAGTAAATAAATATAAATACCTTCTCAAAATAAATAACACTTTCTATTACTTTTTCTATATAGATTTAGTAAGCGCTGATTAAAAGTAATGACCTTTCTTCTATAAAGGATTGCATTTACCGCGTCTTATGCAACAGACAACAAAAGGGCAGATGTCGGAGGTAACATACGGGCGTTTTGTTCAAATAACAATCACATTTAATGAACTTGCGCTGCGACAAACACGTTTGCTAATAGTAAATATGATTTTTGTGATAAGATATGAGATTTGCTTGCTACTTTCATATATAAAATGTGTATATACGTGATAGAATTTAAAAAAACTTCCCAATACTTGGTGGCTCTTCATACATTTTCATCTACTCCTAATTGCTTAAAAGGAAGCGATTCACACACAAACACACAGTTAGATAGATACTTTTAATAAGGGAAACTTGTTGTATTGTCTAATAATGGAAGCAAGATATTGCAGCTTTTTTTAACTAACCAATTTTATTGTATTTGTTCAATTAATAATGAACGGGATGTGGATTTGATTACAACGGGGACCAACATATTTTTTATTACATCCTTCATTTCGGCTGAAAAATTTAGACAACGGTGATTCACGAAACAAGGTCTACAAAAAACCGTGAGTGTTAATAAGCGTTTCGGTTTCAGTCTGTAGATTTCTAAATGTCTTAAATGAAAATAGGCCAACAGTGCATCTGCTTTAGATTTTACGTAACAAGTATTTACTTCCATTAATTGAATCTTTGCTTGCCTGTCTTCTGTCATAAATAGCACTAAAATAACTTTAAATGACTAACCCTTGAACCACAAATAAATACGAATAAAGTTATAGGGCGCCACGCAGTGACCCAGTGAGCAGTTATTTATACCCAACCCGTCAGATAACTTGCATTGTTTCTCTAACAATAATACAATCACAAAGTTGTATCGATACTACATAAGCTTAAAAATAAGGCTCTCATACACGGCTATAAGAAGCTACTACTTTGGCTTTAAAGAGTTACATTATTCAATTATTTTTGTATTATTAATAATATAGGAGGAATATTTAGAAAGTGATATACAATACAACATGTAATTTTCTTTTCAAATGTTTAAATATTAAGCTTATAATTGTTTTATTTATAACAAAATAAGATTGAAATTTTTTTACATACAACAAACGTGATATTTATATAATTGACAAAATACACTTAGCCACGCTTACAATAGACATCGATGCTTAGATCGATGCGAGCTTATGATGTGGAACGAAACCTTTGTTTACTAGTCCAACTCGCACTTAGCTGTTTTTTTAAGAAGACATGTATAAAATATATATCACCACTTGTACCACTTAAGTACAGAGCCTATTTGGAGGAAATAGAGATTGGTCCCTAAGTAGGAAAAGCAGTTAATAATGTTTACGGCTCTGAATTCTTGTTATTTTGACGCTCAGCTGCCAATTAGGAAAGTCGCTTGCAAACGAATAACTTTACACAAGTAAAATTAGTAAAATTATAATTATTTTATGAAGTGTAAGCTGGGGAACAAGACAAAATATGGATATTATAATGAACAAAATTTTTAATTATTATTAAGTATTTCTTAAATGTATGTTTGTATTTATATTCACATTTTAAAATATCGTTTTATACTACGATAAGTAATCAATAATCGATTAGATTCACAGACGTATATCTACTCATCGCATCCCGATGTCAATTGTCAATTTCAACGTATAATATTAGACAAGTACAGTATCTGCCGCCTAATTAAATGTTTATCACATTTCAATTTACGTTTAGTGTCAATTACTACACGAATAACCTTTAAACTGCCCCCATTTAGTGATCATTTGCATAAATTCTGCTGTTTCACTAATTAGATATTATAGCTACTGTAATTCTCAATTTAAGCTAAAGGTCTGTGGTGTTCTACAACTTGGATGTGCACAGATTATGGAGGCAATGCTTAAGGAATACATAAGTCTTTGTACTTACGATATTAGTACTTAGCCATACAAAAAGGGGCATAAATATACATTTTTTTTATTAGTAAACATCCACTTAAACTGTAAAGCGATGTTAGTTAATTTCTGTTTATTCCGTTTAGACTGAATCCCGCACTCCTTCCTTGCAGACTATAGGTACGGACACAGAAATATGTCCGATCAGTAATCTTTTTTGTATTTTGCACATAGTAACCAAACTTTTTGTTACATATTCAGCGCTATTACTTTGTTCCCTCTGACTAAAGTTTTTCACACAAATTAAGAGCAAATACGAGCCATAATTACGAACTAATTGCGGTCAAAAAAATTACGTGGAAATATTTTAATTAAACGAAAGCTTTTTTCAAGAAAGCAAGTTATTTGTCATAAAAACATGACATATTTAGACTGAGCGAGATTCGCGGCGTTGCGTGTGCCTTCTTACGTCACATACGTTGAATGATAAAAAGTCGTTTTTTTTAATTAAACATATTAATACGTAAAATTTTAAAACGCAAGAGCCCTACCAATCCTTTCCTTATTTCGGATTTTCCTCCTCCTAACTCCTTACTACGACGCGCTGTTTAGCTCGTCATTGATCATCGATCAGTCCGTCCGTCGTTCAGACATTTTATATGTATAGATGTTAACAAGCGGACGATGCTTTGTCTGATGTCGAACTTAATTGTTAACAATGAGAAAATTAGTTAAGTATCTTAATGATGATGTGCAATCCAGTTTCTTGTGTGGAGCATGGAGGTAGACCCAATTCTGTATCTATGTTATCTACTAAACGAACAGTTTGTTTCCCCAGGACTTTTCCAGCTTAATACGTATAACCATTATTTATAACGAGATAGTTTAACAAACTAAAACCTTAGTTTGTTAAACTATCTTATAAGTTGCACTTATATTACAATATAAAATACCTATGCTTAACCTATGTAAAAAATAATGTAAAACAAAACTATGTATTGTACTTTTACGGGTAAAATGTACCTACATAGCATGAGCTATCTATAACTATTTTTAATACAACTTATTTCAATTGATACATCAAAAATAATCTCCATCTACTATTTAGCATTTAAATTAAAACTTACTAATGTAATATTTGGGTTATAATTCCTGCAATAGGGTATCATTTATACAAAATAGCAGTGTTTAGCGGGGCTCCCACTCGTTCAATGATTATCTCTATAATCCGACCGAGGAAGGGGGCGGCGGAGCCGGGGGGTTTGCGGCCTTGCACGTGCCAATCCGCACGTCAGTCTCTTGTTTGACGCTTAACGTCTGCAGTGTGAATTGTGCGCTCTCACTAAAATCATGACAGCGCCACGTAAACATACAATATTAACTTTAAAAGACAAATTACGAGTTATAGACATGTTAGATAAAGGTGACAACTATGCTAAAATTGTTGAAACATTTGGCATAGGCAGGTCGACTGTAAGCGACATCAAGAGGAAAAAAGACAAAATCTTGAAGTTTATGAACCTTAAAGAACGCGGAGACGGAGTACGAAAAACACTAAAGACATCGGGAAACCCCATTTTGGAAGACGCTTTGTATACGTGGCTTTTGCAACAAAGGCGATTACAGGTCCCTATAACTGGGCAGATGATTTGTGACAAAGCTCGTACTCTTCATCGTGAAATAACAAACTCAAATATCCCGTTTAAAGCGAGCCCGGGTTGGTTAGACAAATTCAAAAAACGTCACGGAATAAATTCTTTAAGAATGGTTCGTCGACTATCAGACGATGAAGCCACTATAGAACCATTCCAAATAGACCTACAGAAAGTGATCACTGAAAACCCAGATATTCTTTTGACTAACTGTTGGACCGATGTTACAACATGCTTATTTAACAAATCTGGGAAGAGTATGCAACCCCGTCCTGAAAATTCCGATGACCTAGAAAATAATGTTCCGTTGCACCAGGTTTTTATAAATTTGAAGCGCCTTAATGATTCTCAAATAAGTGAAATAGAATTTCAAGAGTGGGATACTTCTTGTGCAGAAAAAGAAATAAGTAGATGTGACGTGTTATCTAATGAAAAGAGTGCGCAAATACCTTTGTGTGAGGACGTTGAACAAGATAACGACAATAGGGTAGAAACTCTCGCCTCTGAAAAAGTTAGTAATTCAGAGGCAGTAAGAGCTTTAAATACTGCCTTAATATGGGCTGAGGATAACAAATTTGATATGCACGAAATTATATTTCTTCGTCAACTTAGAGACAGGGCTTTAAGAATAAAGTGTGAAAAGTAGCATCAGAAGAGTATCACGGATTTTCTCAAGAAGATTTCATAATTTTTAGGCGCTTGTTTATTAATAAAAGAAACACACCGTGTTTAATTACTAATCAATGTTGATTTTGACATTACCATTTTATAATCGGTATGCCCCGATAACGCGCAAAGAGAAGAGAAAGAACCTCCGGATTAACGGGGTTCTACTGTAATTCCTTAATGCATAATAAATGACGACAAAATAATAATAAAGACAAATATTGCTTAACTAAATAGGGGTAAAGCTCCCATTTTATTTAAGGATGAGAGTGGCGCATCCAGGATCTTGGTTTAGGGGGGACCCAAAAATTATTATTTACGTACCTATGTATAATATATTTTGCGCATATGCGGTAAACAAAGAGAGGATAGGATTCCCATATTTACACAAACTAAGTTAATTATATTGTGTACACAAATACTAAGCATAATTTTAAAAATGATCAATAATTAATTATGAGCTCGGGCTACGCTTGCTTTTTCGAAGGACTGTTTGAAAGTTTTCTTGGTAAAGCGTGATACGAATAGGAATAATATAACACACGAACCTCACTACTGTAACATATATATGATATAAGTATGTAATATATGATTTGTGGAACAAACTAATTTGAATTATAGAGTTTTGCACTCAACAATAAATTCCAAGCAAACGCATTAACATGAGACAATTAGTAGTACATAATTCTATTCATTGTATACTCCTGAAATACTATAGAGCCTTTATTGCCCTGTTAGATATACAGATGTAACATTTTAAAATTTATTACTGTTGACTTAAAAAAACACTTATTTAATGTCTTCCTTTTACTTTTCATAATAGAATAATAATCACAAATAAAACTACAAACTCAATCTACATATACTTTATTAACAGTCTTAGATTTCTAAATTATTCATCTACAGCGGGAACCATCTTTGTGCACCGTCCAACCTTATCACCTCACCATTTAACATTGGGTTCTCTATAATGCTAGTAACTAAATGCGCAAACTCTTCTGGTTTACCCAATCTTGAGGGAAACGGTGTCATTCTCTTAATAAAATCTATCATTTTTTCTGGCAAATATGAGACTAGTGGAGTTTCAAAAATACCTGGAAAATGTCAAATATTGAAACTACTATTATAAAATAATATTATTTAAGTATGGTATTATTAATTGCTTTTATTGGTTTATGCTATGCCTGATCTAGGAAGTATTTTAATATGTTATAAAAAAAAGAGCACACACCTGGAGCAATGGTCATAACTCTGATTCCTTTGGGAGCTAAGTCTCTGGCAATTGGCAGGGTCATGCCAATAATAGCTGCTGTTGATGCAGCATATGCTGCTTGCCCAATATCCCCCTCCATTGCAATTGTAGATGCTGTGTTTACTATTACGCCTCGTTGTCCACCTTCAGTAGGTTCATTTTTACCCATTAAGCCAGCCGAAATCCTAATTGCGTTGAATGTGCCTATTGTGTTTACCTTGAAAAATTCATGTAGACTTATAATACATTTTACAAGAGATAAAAGTATTTTTTTTGGAAAACAACACACAGACATAACTGGAACAACTAACAGCATATTATTTTAATAAGTATTTTTATTTATAGGTAAAGTATCAAAATGATATATTTAAAAGTCTTAAGTTTTTAAAGTATTTGAAAAATGGATTATGTAATAGTATGTATAAGGAAATGTATATAATTAAATAAAAATATATAAGTATGCCAAACTTATAGAAGTAGATGATGAGTATGAGAAAAAATTCACTACAATAACAACAATGTAATAACTTACATTTATACATTTATTGAAATGTTCCAAATCTGTCATTTTGTCCTTATAAAAGTTATAGACTTGATGAGATTGGGCATATCCAGCGCAATTAACTAAATTATCCAGACGACCAAACTTTTCTTTAGTTAAGTCTACCGCTTTTTTTACATCTTCTTCAGAAGTCACCTATAACAACATTTAATTCTAAACAAAAATTACATATTAAATCTTGTTTTAGATTAGAACCCAATTGGAAAGAGTATTTTCATTATTTAACATCAAATCCTGATTCAAACAGTTATGGTACACTGTCTTAGAGAATCACTGATAGTGATGTCTGCTCACTTAGAAAATGTGCTAACAAATGCATTTTAATTATGAAATACAGTGTAAACTTTTTATAACATTATCCTTTATAATGATAAACTCCCTATAATGTTGGAGTGAGCCCAAGTTGGTTGATTTGCATTAAAACTCACATATTGAAACACTCTTTATAGCGATACGCCATTCTCTATTATGAAGAATATTTTTAGACAGTAAATATTTATTATCGGTATTATTGTTTATGTTATATTATCAGGTAACAAAAGACTTTGAAGCTAGTGGTCTAGCTTTTGTTATCCTTAACTGCCTTGTACACATGCAGTATACAATGTTTTCTCGGCATGCATTGTTTTCTCGGAAGTGATGGTCTTCGACCAAGCATACTGGGTCCCTATGATATTATCTGTCGTAAACCTACTTTAAAACTGTTAACATGGCCAGTAAATGGAAAGCGATTAGTGTAGACGAAAAAGTTTGTGTGATACGTGCGATTGAAAAGGGAGAAAAGGAGCATAATGTTTAAGCATTTATTATCTAAGACATACATACAATTCTTGTATTAAAAATTCTTGTTAATTAGTTTTTTTTTGTTCACTCCATATAACAATAACTCTCTATAACGACAAAAAATGTTGTCCCTTGAGTTTCGTTTACACTGTATTGCTAAAATTCAGTACTCACACAACCAGTAGATACAATAACATTTTCACCAATAGCATTAGCTACTTGCTGGGCTCTAGTTTCTTGAATATCGAGGATAACAACTTTACCGCCGTTCTTAGCTAAAGCCTCCACTGTGGCTTTACCAAGGCCAGAAGCTCCACCAGTCACCAAACTAACCATTCCCTAAAATTTCCAACACAAAATTAGGTTATCATATTGTTTACATACAAAAAATATATATAAATATACAAAGTCGACACCTTCATCATCTTGTACGTTATTATATGAACTCATACACTATAATTTTTGTGTTAGTATCATACAAAAGTCTTCTTAAAATTTCCAAATAGCGGCACAATTTTAGGTTAAAACGAATTCTCAGTGAACAAGAGCAAGCAACAACAAAAAAGTCACTGTCATTTAAATTAAAATGTCAATTGCCCAACTGTTGCCTTATTGATTTTTTTGACAATTGACTATAATTTTCCCAAAGCCCAAACAACATTTTCTTCATTTTCCACCATTCAAGAATAATATATTTCATATTCACGCCAAATGTATTCCAATTGAAAGTGAAAATACTTAATAAGTTGGAAAAAGGGATAAAATTCAGTTTCTTAAATCAAAAAAAAGAAAGCCAATATTTTATATACATTTGTGCTTAAGATAAAATACTTACATTGCGATGGCCAAGGTGGAACAACCGTTGTTTATATTGCCAAAGAAACGAAATGGGAGGAAACAAAATCCAATAGCCAGTCACGTTGATCACATCATCACTGTTCAGGTACCGAACTTTCTATGTCAAAACACTATTAATACTAAACGCTATCTCCGTCAATACGTAATATTTCTTATACATTTATAATATTTTAAGGGTGCTGTAGAGTCAGAATTACCTGCAAAGTATAAAAACGGTCTGTCACCAGTGTCTGAACATGTCGCCAATGGGATAATACACTCAACAATGGATGGTCTAAAATCAAATATGAAAATTAATTTACCAATAATTACTGATGTTAATGATGAAGAAAATATTGAAGGATGCACTGAAGTAAAAGCACCTCCACAGAAAAATGGCTATCAGCCCATATCTCTCAATAATAGCAGAGAGATTATTGATCTTTCACCAATTTATGAAAACTCTTCAGATGCCTGTTCCAGCCAAGGAGACTTAAGAGATGAAAGTGAGATGCAAAAAAGTTGCCGCATGTTAAATTCTGACAACAATGAGAGTGCCTGCCCGACTCCAAATAGTCTCTCTCAAACTCACTCTGAAATCAGCTTTGAAATGGGACCAATGACTGATAGCCTGAAAAATAGTGCTAAAAGGAAGAAGCGTGTCAACATTATATCAGGCATCACTGAATCTGAAAATACAGAAACTGAAGTCACTGCATTGAGAGTTGATTCAGAAGCATCACTGACTACTGACTGCTCATTATCAGAAAGCAAGGACTGCTACCTCACTATGACAGGAACTATCAAGCGGGGTAAGAAGAAAGGACAAAACGTCGATGTGAAACTAAACATCTCAAGAGAAGAGCTAGAAATAATTGAAGCATCAATTGTCGCAGATGAATTGAGTAAAATGGATGTCTCAAAGTGCTCACTGTATAATGGTCCACACATTTTCTTATTTAGCCTTTTGTGCGTGCCGTTTGTAGTCTGCATATCAGCAGGCTACTCCTTCTACATGGGAACACTGGCATGGTACAATATCTTTTCACACATTACAGATGAGTATACATGTCTCAAAAAGATGGTTTTTGCCCCCATTGTGATTTTGGCATATCCATTTCTGATTGTTGTTTTTACAATTGGTTTAGGACTATACGCGGGTATAGTACAATTGACATTTAGTGGAGCAAATTGGTGGAAGGATGTGTGTGATTTTGAGAAAGGTTTTTATGGTTGGCTTTGCAATGTACTGGGTATGTCAGAGTGTAGTCCTTACGAAGTTGTTATTCTAATGGATGTTAAACCATAATAATAGTTTCTAATAAGCAGCTTACAAGTAAGACCTGTTTGGTTTCTCTTTTAGTTGCTAAAACATTCAGTCATGTAATAATGACATTATTACATTGATATCTGATGTTCACTCAGTAAGTCTAGACACTGCCATTAAATGTTAATTTTTTGAATCTCAATGATGAATTAAGTTATTATTAGTCACTACTCAGTCATTTTTAGTGTGTAGTAATTTATTTAAGGCAAGCTTTGTAAAAGGTATGTGGAATTTGGGAGCAAATACGGAAAGGGTAAGAGAAGGATTTTTGAAGGCTTTATCTTTTGGACCTTTTAATTCAATTTCTATAAATAAGAAAGAATTTTACTGCTTATTGTATTGGTGTGTGGTGTATGTTAGAAATTATAGTTAAGTGGTGTCATACATTTCATAAGCTGTTGGAGTAATATGCAACATTCCAATTGTTCTTCCATCAAAACCTTCCTTTTTTCTAGTCAAAATATAAACATTTATATCAAATAGCATTGTTGCTATAGGTTGTATACTATGATAGTCATTTACAGAATAGAATTATATAACAATTATTATCGGCAAAATATACCAATGTTTTACCATCTAGATCACAATGCAATATTAGTTATAGTTTAACTCTATGCACAAAACGATTTACTTTCATAATGAAAATGAAAAATCTATTTATAATGCATGCTTACAAGCTAATACATGTAAACAGCTTACTGCATGAAATGATGTAATCAAGAAAAAACTGTGTTCTATTGCTTAGCAAAATTTATTGATCTCTATATTCTGCTTATGCATTTAGAGTATGGATGATTAAAATACTAGGATGTCAAAATTTTGTAACATTTATACAACATAATCACGCCTATTTATATTATATAAAGACTGACATATTCTAGTCACTATTGTGTCCATTTTCTACTAATAAAGTATTTTATAAAATAAGTTTGTTTCACTGAACATGCTAATCTAAAACAAATAAATATACAATTCAATCTATCACAATGATCTGTCTTTATTTCTCATGATGGATTTGCCTGTTTTTGGGTATCTGAAGACTGTTTGTCCTTTATTTCAATGTCTAACCTCTCTTTTGCTCTTACTATCTTAGATTGGAGATAAAAGGAACCACCTTTAGCCTTTTCATTTACGGAAAACAAATGTTCATAGTTGTTTTTCAGTTTTTCGGGATCTATTTTGTCTATGTTAAGGATTTGCATAGCCTCTTCTAAAGTAAGGCCTGATGAAGCATTTGCCGCAGCTCTTTTCGCCCCCTGGGGTCCACCACCAGCTCTCTTGGCTGCTTCTTGAGATGCAGCAATCTCTTGTTTCAAAGCCCTTGCAAAGGCTTTACCCACGACCTGTGCACCTAGCACAATAATTTGAGCTATATATTTGGCCATTTCGACAAATTAAATAACACTTGTGTAATATCTGTTTTCATTACTACAAATCGCAATTTACAAATTTGACATTTCGAATTCAAATTTATTGTAGAGGTTATGACTTATGAGCACAAAACTATATAATAGTCCAAAATTTAAATCATTTGATAATGTTGATTATGACAACTTTTAAAACTTCAAACAACTGTCAGCAATCGGTAAGATTTTTTAATAATAGTGGAACGCCTTGTAATTTTTTTACAAAAATACTGTTAAATAATATTAAGATAAAAATTGTCTTTTAAATTATTTTTTAATGGTTACGATGATAAATTCGAAAACTATTTTTTTTAATTTAAAAGACATTACAATTGACATTTTATGCAAGTGACGGACGTACATAAGTTACTTAAACACTCAAACGTTGAAGTTGTCAATAATAATTTTGACATAATATTAATGATTTGTGATGCTCACGCTTGACTATTGTTGCATTTTAATTCGCGTGGTGCAAATTTCATCATCATTCTCAGAAGAGCTCGATTGTGAAGAAGACGCTTAGTTTTCTACATTTCATCTCCTACCGCCGTTAAGACAAATTACCTGACGCATCCAATTAAGACATAAATATGACTCTGGGAACGTACAACAGGCACCAAGCAGAAAGAAAAAGGTTTTTATAAATTTTATATTACGATGGAGGTAGATGATGATAATTTATGTTCTAAATGTGTGTTTCGAATAACCATTTTTTCTCCAGGCAAGCGAAATTGGCGGCTGCCTTTCCTCAAGGAATAAAGTGCCAAAAATGTCTCGAATATGGACACTGGAGCTACGAATGCACAGGAAAACGCAAGGTCCTCGTTCGCCCTTCTCGTACGCAGCTGCTTAAGAAGAACTTGAAAGTTCAAGAGGACAAGTGCAGGTAACCATTCAGATTCTGGAAAGTTCCATTTCAGTCTACCTACACCATTTAATATTTACATACCTACCCTCAATGGTAGCTAATGTCATATGTGTAATTTCTTTTAGCAAATTTGTTTATTATTGCATTACAGTAACACCAAACTTTATTTATTAAAAATTAATTTGTTTTGTAGCAACGGCAAGTGCAAATTACCTTCCAAAAAGAAGCGTTACTCAGACTGCCAGGACTGCTCAGATGATGACTCTTCATCATCAGACTCCTCATCCGACAGTTCATCTTCAGACAGTGAATCAGGTAGCAGCAGTGAGTCAGACAGTGAGAGTGGAAGCAGCAGTGGCTCGGAATCTGAATCTGATAGTGACTAGGTATTGTAAGTTAATATAATAACTATGCTACGCAATGTTTTGTTTGAACCCAACATTTCTTTACAGCTTTCTATATTTATTTTAATTGCATGTATTCTGGATTTCTTTTAAGAATTTGATTTCATTTTCAACCTAACATATCAATATTTTTGCAAATTAATTTAGACAAGTATTTGTAGTCTTTCCTTGTCTATTCTTATTTTATTATCTTTTTTTGTTTAATTTTAATTGTCAAACTTTGTTTCTAGTTTCTATAAATTCATTTCAAATAGACATTGCTGCTGGTTTTAAAAAATGCTGGTCATTTAGAAGAGGGTATATTTTTATTTTTATGGACCTATGATCTTATGTGTTTCGGTTTAATGTGTTAATTGTTGTGACCTGATTTATATTCTTAATTTTATTCTTATGAATTAATTTGAAGCGAGACATCCTTATAGCAATTATTTTAATAAATAGTTGAGAATAGACAAAGTCTTACGTCATAAGAATAAAACTTGAAAATAATATGTGATGTATTTTTTAAATGTTTATAATTATAATATGTCTCATGTCAATAATGTGAATGTGAGACATAAAAAAACAATCACTAATATTCCAGAAGTTAAATTTATACAGTTTTTTTGTGATACTTACAAATTTTAATGAAATTTTGGTTAGACTACCTTCATATTTTGAAAATGCTTTTGTGAAAAAATTTAAATAATTTTTGATATTATTGATTGTTTTTAGAGTAAAACTCTGTATGAATAGAGAGGCTTTGTAATTAATGCGTATTCTCTTGATTATTATTATGGACTGTATGTGTAAATGTTTTAAGATAATTAAATGTAATTTTAGTCTTAACAATTAAAATTTGAATATAAAATAAAAATTAAGAATGACTATATAATATATATTGTGTTATTTTTTATAATTAAACATTTGAGGTAGATGGTTGAGTAGGGACAAGCTTTATTTGATTAAAGGAGAAATGCACCAGCCTTTTATTTTATATCATCTTTTATTAATGTTATAAATTAAACAAATACTCATTTCAAGTATTATTAAAATAATCCTGTTTGTTTTAAAAACTAATAGTTTTAAATGAAACCACTTAGAATTAAAATCATATTGTATTCAACATATTTAATATAAAAACACATCAGAATTCTGCAACATTTTTCATCCTGCAAAAACATTAAATACCACATTTATATAAGGCACATAAACATGTTTTAATGGAGGTAGGTGAAAAAATGTGATTGAAGAATAAAATAATTTACATATTTTTTTGACTGTGTAATTCATAGAAGACTTAAATTCAAACAAAGTTTTTCAGTGAAAAACTGTGATGTGCTCATAATTGTTAATATAGAATTATTGTTTGTACATATTAGGCGGTTACTTAAAATTACTGGCACAAGTCAGACCTCTTAGTTTATAGTCCACTAAAATTATTGAAGGATTTGATATCAGACGTGAGACAGGTGGGTTGTGAAATTACTGAAAGTCTTATTACAATCACATAATAATTAACCTTATGAGCATTGCAAATGCGGTCTTATAACAAACACAAAACAATAAAAAGACAAATAAAATAAATGATTAATTAATTTCATGCACTACTTGGTACATCTGGCAACACATGTACAATAACTTTTCGTTTTGCATCATAGCTGAATTTGTTGAGTTTAAATATCCGACTATCGTAGAAGGGTTTCAGGTCTGTGATATTGATCTGCCTCGCTCGTTCCAAGAGATCTCTTTCCGATATCTCTATAGTGGATTGGGAATAGTTGTGAAGCCCTCGCATGTATGCCAGCTGGTCTATCGTCAGCTGCCGCAGAATGTAGTATAGAAGTTCACTGTGATCTTTCTTGTAGGATAAGTATTTTTGAAAGGTCTAAAAAAAAAAAATTCTTTAAACATGTAAATGGCTTCAATAGATGATCATTGCTTTCATCTGTATGTCCTCAAGCTCAAAACCAGGCCGTATTGGGCTTAATCATGATGAATGCAATTCAAAAATAAAAACACTACTTACTTGTCTCATAGCGCGCATGACACTGTACTTCTGCGTTTCAACAAAGCTCTCCAGCATGGTGCGAATAGCCAGGTTCACGTCTTCCTCGTTGACCTGGCCGCGTAGGTGCATACGCGCATGCGCCTCACTCATGCGTATCACTGGAAGATATTATTTAATTATTACGAGGAAAGAATGAAAAAGAAAGTGTTAATTTAAAAAAATGTTTTGCACTCCTGCAACAAGAGATATTTTACGTATTTCTTAGGCCTTGTTGAAGTACTGTGGTTCATCTTACCAGATTCAATATGCCTCACTGTGATGGGCAAACTGCCGGTTGCTAGGGACTCTTGACGTAGCTGACTGTACATCTTTGCTACTTTATCTTGATCCATATTCTAAAAACAAAGGTATAGATAAGAATAACAATTTTTAATTTAACAAGGTAAATAATAATAAATGTTATGAAAAATTATGGGAGAATTCCGACTACCTACATATTATATAGGAAGTTTGAATTGCTTTTTACTATTTAAAAATTTTAAGTGGGTATTTATATTTAATTATTGGGATCTATTGTCGTAATAAAAATTAGTTTCCATGCCTACAAATAAGGACATAAACTCAGAATTGGTTTAAATTGCATTTGTGTGAAGATGACTTTTGACAGGGCTATAGTGCCTAAAAATTATATGTAAATACATTGAATTGCCTCGTTGAACTAGTGCTTACACGGATAAAGATAACTGGGTCCCGGGTTTGAAATCAGGTCAGGTGAAATGTCACTTTGATATATGTATTTTTTTAAGAATATTTCGAATTCCAGCCGGGAGTTTGGGAGAAGGTACTGCTTCACAGAGCACCGGTTACTAATTTAGTGACTGTAGTACTTAAAGCCCACCGACCCGCATTGGAGCAGCGTTGTAGATCCGCTTTCTTAAAACGCTCTCATTTAAAAGATCTGTACGTCTTTTGAGAAAAATGACATAATGAAGAAGTTTGCATGGACCAAAAATTTGATCAGACTTTTCTGACGTATATTAATTACATACCCTCTTAGGAGAACCTAGTCCCAGCACTGGGAAACGCATTGGATTGATGATACATTAACATTATTCACCTGTAATTTGGGATGTATATTCTCCCTAGCGTAAACTATATATTTCTTCAGTAGATCTTGTGGTAATGTGATGTCATTTTCGTTTGTTTCCTCTAACGTTGTACCGCGCTGGGTAGGGTGGTGTCTTATATGCGAACTCACTACGAACCTGCACAAGTTAAACAATATATTATTAAAGCCTTTTTAAGGGTTTTGAATTGTAGAATAAAATACACCGATGAACGTCATAAAACTAAAGAATGTAACTTTACATTGTAACCAGTTCTCAAATCAAAGGCGTCGAACGAACGAGAAGAACTGGCAATAAACTCCCCATCACTCCTTTTATCGCCAAGTTTCATTTTACAGTATTCATGTTCTTTTAGTGCACTACATATTTTTTCTTGTTAGCGGGTTACTCCACACCCCAAGCAAAAAGAAAAATAAAATCATGCATACTTAGCTAAATGCGCATCCTGCATGGGATCAGCTTCATCTCTAACCACGCAGAGGACATCAAATCGAGACAATATCGGCTCCGAGAGATTCACGTTCTCGCTAAATGTGAGCGAGGCGTCGTAGCGACCGCCGATTGGATTGGACGCTGCGATTATTGAGCACCTGCAAGAATAAAAGGCCGGGTGATCAGTACACAACATTTGCTGATCATATCACCCAATAGATGTAGGATACAACTCCGAATAGCCATTCAGGATACCATGTTTTAGGCACACCCTGTCGTCTTTTTAACGAGGTTAGTAAAATGGTAGCAACGTAAGTCCTATCAACGGATCGTAACATGTTTCAAGTCAATTTATAATTTTCGTTAAGCTTCATCTGGATATTAAAAGGTTAATAGGAATATAAAAATAAAAATTGGTCAACAGCCCATGTCACAGGTAAAATACACCAGCAAATATTTCACTTGATGAACCATCTCCCCTTAAACCCCATGCTTGACTGTATTTCTCTATATAACCGGTTATAACATGTTAGAACCGGTGGAGATCGAACCCACGACCCGTTGCCATATATTGCTACGATTAGACCAACAAACCTGTCAATTCAATTGGTGTCCCAAAAAAAACAGTAATAATAAAATTTCCCCA
Source organism: Leptosia nina (assembly GCA_963661955.1). Classification (NCBI taxonomy): domain Eukaryota; kingdom Metazoa; phylum Arthropoda; class Insecta; order Lepidoptera; family Pieridae; genus Leptosia; species Leptosia nina. Next base: position 1,126,761 of record CAVLEF010000007.1, read on the forward strand.
GGATTAGAATACCGGATCTCTAATTGTTGAAGATCTTGTTTTTCTTTTATTTACAATATTGCATTTCCTTAACGCTTTTAACGGTTTAAAACACGAAATATATTAGTTAACTTAGCTACAGCAAAATATCCGAAGTGTTGCACTGTAGTAAAAAAGAGTTAACTAATCTTTTTTGTGTTTTAAACCGTTAGTTAAACCCCTTTTTTCATATTTTTGCTTTATTTATTTATAAAAAAAAAAAAAAAAATAAGAAACTTAGACGAGTGCTGGAAAGTATGTGATATATATTTAAATTTTTTCTTATTTAATTTTACTACATGATGATCAGTATGAGAGATTATGTATTACTGGCACCTCACCTGGCATGCAAGGAAGTGACAATGCCCGCCTTAGATATGGATATCGACTGCTGTTCCATGGCCTCGTGGATGGAAGTCCTGTCCTGGTCGTTCATTTTGTCGAACTCGTCTATCAGGCACACGCCTCTATCGGCTAATACTAGGGCGCCGGCTTCCAATGTCCAATCTCTGTGATATTTTATTATATGTTGTGTCAAGCTTATCACAATATTTTAAAGACTAACACAGACAGACAGTAGAAAGATTGATAATTATTTGTAACTGGGAAGTTTGTTGTCACTTTATGTGGTAAAATTAAGTTAATTTTGCATATTTTCGTTCTTAGTTATCTATAATTTAGATAGAAATTGATTACATATCAAATTTCTCGATTCCAGAATAATTTTAATTTAACGTTTTATTTTTAATGTTCATTTAAAATGTATAATATTTACATAGCAAAGTACTTACAACTCATTAAAATCCATAGCAGTGAAATAAAACAATAAAGAATAAAATCTTCATATTTAAAATAATATCTAATATGTGTGTATTTAAAAGTATAACATAAGTAAATATCTACTGATTGCAGTTTAGGCGAGTAATACACATTTAAATAAAACTTTTAACTGGTTAAAATGCGGAATATATGAGAAGTAGTTATTTATTTTTGAGTACGACCCGACATTTAAGATGCCAGAGCCACGGTCATGGTCACCTGCTGAGTACGACCAAACACTACATAAATATTATATAAAGATGTTATTTTATAAATAAAAAATATGTATAAATTGCTTGTTAATTTATTACATATAACAATGGGTAATATAATCAATAGTTAGCTAATAAACTACACTTTTTGATTAAAATCCGTTTTGCCTTAAAAGGGCCTTTTTTTCCCCCTTTTTTTTTCCTGGCCCCCAAAAAGGGGGGGGGTTTCCCCAAAAGCCCCACAAAAATTTTTTTTTTTTTTTTTTTTTTCTCCTCCCCCACATCCCCCCACCAAAAAAAAAGGGGTTGGGGTAGAAAAAATTTTTAAAAATTTTTTTTTTCCCCCGGGGGGGGGGGGGGGGGGGGGGGTTTTTTTGGGGGGGGGGGGGGGGGGGGGGGGGGGGGAAGCAACCCCCCCCTTTTTTTCCCCCCCTCCCCCCCCCCCGCGGGGGGGGGGTGTGGTTGTTTTTGGGTTTTTGGGGTTTTTTTTTTGTTTTTTTTTTTTTTTTTTTTTTTTTTTTTTTTTTTTTTTTTTTTGTATTTTTTTGAAATTTTTTAAACATTACCTGGTAGTGGGATTCTTCCTAACATAGGCAGTAAGACCTACAGCGCTAGCACCTTGCCCCGTTGTAAATATTGCCCTTGGGGCTATCTGCAATGAAATTAATTAATTTAATTGTCTGTTAACGGGAATAGTGCATAAAACATTTAACGGTTTAAAACGTGAAATAAATCCGCCCCATGACCGTAGTAGATGTAAAGCATTCGTAACGTCTGCTCGTAGTTAAAAAAGTAATAATATATTCGCATTGTAAACCGTTAAGAGTGTCTTATTTCAATTATGTATTGTTTTGTTTTCTGATTTCTCACCTTTTCGGTATATTTTAAAAATTGAGATTTAGCTGTACCGGGATCTCCGCAAATGAGTACATTTATATCACCGCGTACTTTGTGTTTTTCACCTGAAAATAGCACGGAGAACATAAACTTGGGTACATATTTCACATTATTCTTTCTATACAGCAAGAAAAAATCTAGCACAGGAAGATCCCAATGCACGAAGAAATAAAGACATTGAATAAAATTGACCGTGTAAAACCGTGATATTGTGATAGAAATTGGTTTATATAGAATACTTAATGAAATAGTTAAAAAGGCTACACATATCACTTTATAATCAAATACAACCTCCATTTGGACGCTTTTAAACAGCTGTCTCCCCATTACAAGTTTTATATACAGATAAAACTTAGTTACTTATAGCCTTTATACATAGTGTTCTTTGTTAAAAATGGCAAAAAATATGGAATTAAAATTTTTTAATCAACGTCAATTCTTCTCACTGGAATCGGGTCTGTTTAAGTTTTAAGACATATTTCGTAAAAAAAATTACCAGGATTTTTAGGCTCCCCTCCAAACAATGCTAAAGCCAGCCCCCTCTTAATGTAATCATGGCCATATATAGATGGCGCAATGCTTTGCACAATCCGTTCGCCGATCTGCGGATCTTTCGACAATTTTATTATGTTTGCTACATCTTCATCGGTAAGAGATTCAACTATGTGTTTGCAGTCCTTCACTACTATGTAGTTGGCTATTATCACTGTCGCAAAGACTGGAAAGCCCTGAAAATTAAAAAAAAAGATCATTGTAAATTCAAAGTCACTTTTAAGTCGAAGTCAGAAGTCAAAAATCATTTATTCACGTATGCACGTCACAAAACTAAATAACTTTCTCAAATCAAGGAAGTCGAAGGAACGAGAAAAACTGGCAAGAAACTCGCCGTCACTCCTTTTATCGCCAAGTTTCATTTTACATTCTTCAGACACACTACATATTTATTCTTGCTAGATCGGGTTCCTCCACACCCCAAGCATTTTTACCATGAAAATATTTATTAACGTCATAATAACACAGTTTTTTAACGGTGGAGAACGCGACTTAGAGTTAAGCTAATATATTTCGTATTTTACATGGTTAAGTGTAATTATTAAAATATGTACTTTAAACTATTGTTATCATTGTAATTGTGAGCAATAACTCAATGTTTGGGTTTCTGTATTAGCTTTTCTTCAAACGATAGAGGTAAGTCGACGTTTTTAGTGAATATATATTAAATATATCATATTTCCTTAACATTCTCAACTTTATTTATTAACCAATAATGTTCATAAGTTGTTATGTGCATAATTTATAAGTAGGTATTTACATATAAATGTTATTAATACCTGTTCAGTATTCAATGATCCGTCATAATTATTGGTATAGATGCCAGTAAGATCCACTTCATCACCAGGCTTGCAACGGTCACACAGGTCAGCCAACAGAATACAATCTTTACTCCTCGGTATACGACCTGCTGGTATCCTGCCTGGGGATTCTTGAATTGTCACCTTTTGGTAGTTACGGTAGACTGTTTGTTCCATGTTGACCTATTTCATGGAGTTAAGACAAATGTATTAAGAAAGTTGTTTCAACATATAAAATTTCCACAACTGGGGACTGCCTCTTCTTTTGTTGATTTTGTCTTTAGACTGCTTTATCTTTTGTTACCTTCTTTTCAATTCCCATAATTTTCTGAACGTTAAGATCAGCATCGCATGCTTTTATTTCACAATATAATCCCTTGTTGATTTACTTTTAATACTACTAAACTTATTAGGTTCAAAAAAGTTTCTGTTTCAATTCATTTTACAATTATTGTCTATTTACAAAGCGTTGTGATCAAATATGTCACAAATATTAATGAAAAAGAACGGGACCTCATTGCAATCATCCTTTGAGTATCTCTTTCTATCCCAATTAACCAGATTTCACGGTTATATGTTATAATGCTCACCATAAATGGTCCAGCACTCTGACATTCCGGACAGGACCCAGGCTTAACTTCTGAATTCTGTGACTGCACAAATGGCCCCAGTATATACCCACACCTATTACAGTCATATTTGACTACAGACAGCTGGGGTAGGACTCCAGTGGTGGCGGTTATCACCCCTACAGTCCTAACAAGTTGGTTCAAGTGAAGTTTCCTGAATGTTCTTAACTCTTCTATCAATGGCAGATCAGCAATCCTAACATGAATCTCTGAAGTAACTCTCTCATAGCTAGGAAAGATTTGTAGGACAATCTCTTTAGCTACTTCATCAAATATTTGCAGCATTTGGAATGGCGCTTCTGGTAGGAAGTAAGCTAAGACCTGAAGACAATAATTAATATGTATGTCATAATTTTACTCAAGTTAACAAGCTTTCTATAAAGAATCTCGTATTAATGATTAAGAACTCTCAACTAGACTCATGTTTCTAAGTTACCTGCTCTCGCTTGGCAAGGCAATCAAATTCCACATGGAAAGAAGCCTGATTGTGTTCGCACATACGACGAATGCGCTCCTTGTAAACATACTGGCCTTTGCTGTTAGTGTAGGTGCGGAGGAAGTTTTTAAATCTGCAATACACATTGTTCAAGTTTATGAGAGGTTTTTTTTTCTAACAACTGACAGACAAGCGTGAAGTTCACTTGATGAAAACTGAAACATTCCAACCATATAACATCTAAACAATGTGTTCATCCTATTTTGGCTTAGGACATTCAAAAATCATACTGAAACACATATATACTTCACTTAATGTACGATCAACAAGAGTTCAAATCTTGCCTGTGACAAGTTTTCCTTTCCTAATACATACTTACTATTTATGAGGGAATGTTCTTGATACTTGAATATCTAAAATGTGGTAGATACATTTCTTTGCATTGATTAATTTAATTACAGTAGTTGAGTTGTGATTTAAACTATGCTTGTCCTTACCAAATTTCTTAACATGGTTAACTACTTAGCTATGCAGACAGATATAAGATAACTATCTACCTGTTGGCAATTTCTGTTCTTGGTCCCAACATGGATACCCATTCCTTAGTTGTGTAACCCTTGGTGTCTTCCAAGTTTTCAATACTCTCAATGCCTTCCTCAACTTGTTCATCAGCGCCTGTTGCAGCCTTTTCCGCTGCTCGGCGGCGTTTTGCTCTGGGCGCGTCTCCGCTTTCCTCATCAGAATCATCTATAGTATATTAACTCTTTCAGAAAGAGTTGTTAGCAAGTACAGTCTGTAGAGACCACTGCCGTTTCAAATAATTATAAGTGTTTTATTTAATATTGCCATAGTCAACAAAACATGAAATATTGTTTGTTTATTTTATCCTTTACTAAGTTAAAAATCATTTTCAATAAGTTAAACTAATATATCGCGTTCTAAACCGTTAAAGTGTTTTATTTAAATGTGTACTACTCGCGTAAAAGAGTATTTAGTAAAATATAAACAAAACTTTATATATTTAACTAATAAAATTTTGTTTGTTGATTTGATGTAGAAAATTACATCTGTCTTACCATACAATAGTCCTCTATCATCTCTTCTTATCCTGCCTTCATCTCTGTCCCTTCTCTGCAACTCCCTCTCAGCAGCCACTCGGTCCCCAACAGACATAGCTTCATAGTCGTCATCATCAAGATCTTCAGCATCATATCTATCCAATCCTGGCATTGGACGGTAATCTCTAAAATTTTAAGGTGACAATATATGAAAGGATTACTTTTAAACAGGTTACAATGTAAGAAGAAAAAAGTTAATTAGCATTAAGATACATTTGTAAATTAAGATTGGATTTCTTATGCAACAATCAAGATCAATTGTGAAATGAGTTGACACTATGATAACTAATTTATTCTTACCACAAAAAAAGGGTTAAGAATAAAAGGTATCATTTTGTTTTATTCTTATCAATTCTTTTTTTTTTCAACTCTAAATAATATACTTACGCTTCCATATTGTCATTAAATAATTCCTCTCCATCATCCTCTTCTTCGTCAATGGGGTGGTCACCAAGAATGGCTCCTTCATCCTCAAACATTTCATAATCGCGGGCTGGCGAGGTCATACGTGATCGGGCATCATCACGGTCTGATGGAGTGTCAGGTATTGGGGAACTCTAAATATTTTAAGCCATTATTAATTACTCGTGAATTGCACTCCGTAATCTTAATGAATTAAATCTAATCAAGCAGAAGCCAGTTAGTAAAAAAATGAAATAAGATCGTTCACAAATATGCATTGTCTACAAAAAAAACAGTAAACTTTAGAAAACGTTTCTTTGTGGTTAGCTTTGTGTTTTACACTACTAATTGAATATGTAACTGACCATTGTACACGAAAATTAGCAGCGCTGGCACTTTTAAATTACAGCAACGTTTGATTTAATTTGTGCTTATACAGAAATATTTAAACATAATCCAAGATACGTCAACAACATCAACAATCATCAACTTTTCGTAAAACCGGTGGTTTCGCTTTTATAAATTTTGACATATTGTCACAATGCGCGCGAAAAGTCGGGAACAGATAAAACTTGATTATTCTTAGAACAGACTGGCGGAGGTCGTCGATATTTTATACACTATCTAAAAACATAACTTCTGTATTGAAATTGAAAAGCATATTTTCAAACGTATTAAAAAAACTGTTTAATTGGGTCGTCGTAATTTGAATACCCTAAAAAGTCTTGAATTTTGTTTAGTTATGATACAACTTTAATGCACATATGCCTATAAATATAACCTACAAGTTCCTGTAAAATTTAAATTATCGTAATTTGCATATCTTAAAAAATTGTGAGCTTTATTTTGTAATAACAAAGTTTACTTCAACCAGTCATATGAAAATATACTATAAGTCTGTATTGACATTCCATTATAGTGAGTCATATTGACAGTTAACTTACGTGGAAGTGTGTGAGTGCTCGTTCTATCGTCCGTGAACTGTCAATAGTCACCTGTGTTGTGTTTTCTCAAGTCGAGACTTGTGTTTTGAAATCTTTATCAAAAGTTTCATAATTGTTATAGAAAAAAAGAACTCACGCTAAAGGGTTTGAAATGTCCACATATAATTTTGCTATAATAATATGTCGGATTGGTATTGGAGAGTGATTGCCTTGAAGGCGGCTTTCGTGTTAACATGTTTTGTTTCTTATCTGAGAGCTGATGATACGATTCAAAAATTACCTTACTGCAATCCACACACCGCTAAAGATGCACCGGCTTACGACGAGTAAGAATAATTTGAATTGATGTAAACAATATGAGGAATTAGATAGTAGCTTCTTATATAAGCCCCTATTTAATAACTTTTCTATTAAGAATACTACTTCTGCATATATTAATAAAATTTTCCTTGTAGTTATTTTGCTCTACATTTTTTTGATTTTAGATAGTTTTGTTAGATATTATATGCTAGAAAATTCTAAAGAAGTGTGGCTTAAATAATACTGAATCACCTACAAATCTGATTACTGCTGACCTTGATATATTATCTAGCAATGCAGAAATTACTTTTCCTTTTTATTGTGTACGCTTATCTAATGTTATTGGTTTTTTTAAATATATTTATTACTTTCTTATGCAATTAGAACCAATTAAAACATAACTTTATAATTTATCATATTTCAGTTGTTGAATAATTTTATAATAAAAAATGAGGCAGAATATATATAATAAAAAAATTATATTCATTTAACACTACTATATATAAACTGTGCTTGTTGAGTTAATCAATAATATCACTAATTATTATCTGTTGTAGCTTAGTCCTAGTAAGCACAATTGATGGCCGCTTGACAGCTTTCTCAACTGAAAATGGAAATAAAGCATGGACATTGGACACGGAACCCCTTCTATCATCAACTCTTCATAATGTGGAGGTATGTATTTGATGAAGTAAAAGTTATTTGCCTATCAATATTTGCGGTGATGTTCAAAAAGTGGAGAGATCAAGAGAAAGTGTGCCAAATATTCATAAGTACATTTATTTTGTCAACATAATATTATTAGGAGAGAATTGACAGGCAAGTTGTTGACCTTCTGTGCCACCCCAAACTGATAATACATATTAACATTTTATAAAATGACGTTTTATATTTCTTTGTGGGTACAAACCTATTTATAGATCAAAAACATATTTTTACTAAATTTACATTGTAGCTTACATCTGGAGGAAAATGGGTTCGGCTAGTACCTTCCCTTCGTGGTACACTGTACAGCCTCAGCGGTGACACTTTAGAACCATTGCCATTTGATGCAGACCAGTTGCTGTCATCTTCATTTAAATATTCTGATGATTTGGTTATTGCTGGTTAGTAATTTTTTTGTCTTCTTACTTAAATCTTAATTTAAGATTAATTTTATAGAAATCCAAAAGTAGCCTATATCTTTTAATACAACAACAATACAAACACTTACTATTTCACTTATAATATTAAAATAGATGCAGGTAAAGCATTATTATTTTATTTTATCAAGAACATCATTGTTATTCACACTAAATTAAATTGGATACAATTGACTGTAAATAATTTTTTGTTTTACCGTTCATGAGTCATTTGTAAGTTTCTACACAAGTTTTTGTAGACAAGTTACAAGCAATACAACATATTTTTTCTTAGCCATGGCTAAGAAAACCACTAGAAACATAATTGAATGGTCACCCAGATTTGAAAGTTGAATCTTCCATTAGATTATTATTATATAATTACAAGGTTTATTTATTGTTAATTTTCCCTTCTACATTTTGCATGTATGATATGGAGGGAACTCTGAAATTATGGCTAAATTATAACTTTGGGTAATGTTAACGTTGGTAAATACTCGCGCCATGTAGTTTTATTACGTTCAAGCGAAAAATAATGTTTTACTTTTTGTTACTATATAATCTACATTACTGTTAGCTCCCATTTAAACCATAGACTACTACTTTCCTTTTCCATATTCAGGTGCACGAGAAACTCTCTGGGTTGGCATAGAAGCACATACAGGCGCAGTTATATACGAGTGCAGTTCATCAGGCTGCAATAGCGAACAGCAGACTGCCAGCGGAGGCCGCGATGTGATCGTATTACGACGTCATTCCAGTACCGTCAGAGCCTTGGAGCCACGGACCGGAACCGAGAAGTAAACTTAAATCAGTATCACCATTAAAATGAAAATATAACAAATAAAATCGAAATCATTTATTTATGAATATAAAATTTAAAACTCTAAAATTACATTTACTACCGGTTCCATAAGTAATTTTTAAGCTACTTCAAGATAGATAGACTTATTACAATATGAAATTTGTGTACAGACGATTGTTTACCTAGTCATGGTACGCAAGCCTGCGTGGGCAAAGCCGACACGCTCTTGGCTATTTTTTATATGAATGAAATTTGGCATATTCCGATTAACGCTAAAGGTTTAGCACATGTCTTTTCTTTTGTGAACACAAAACCTTAGCTTTTATGAACATCAAAAATACTACATATTTTGCATACAACTTTAATCCCTACTTATTACTAAAGTAAATACTTATTTTACTCTATAGATGGAACTTCAGTGTTGCCGAACATCAGCTAGCACTTAGCAGAAGAGAATGCGCTGGGAAGCTAAGTCCTCCGACTCCCTTGGCAATAGCAGTGGCTTTACCGGAAGGAGTCGTTGCTGTTAGACATCCAGACTCGCACATAGAGATATGGCAACACAAGGTAAGCGTACTTTTTATATACTCGAGTATTTTAAGAAATGTAATATTTCAAATATTAGGAACACAGGAATCTGTAGATAATACGTTTTAGTACTGCTCTAATGACGAAATCCACATTTTTAGTGGGTAGTTAAAGAAATAGAAAATACTGTCTATGGTTTACGCGAGTAGTACGCATTTAAATAAAACACTTCAACGGTTTAAAACGCGTTATATTTGTTAAACTTGTTTGAAAATGATTTTTAACTTCGGCCCGACGTTTCGGATTTTGCCGTTAAAGTTAACCGTTGAAGTGATTTGTGTTTCTTTATAGTGTAAATATTTTGCACTATAAAAGGTAGCGTTAGAAATTCCGCTATATGCCTAACAGAAAGGGACAAATATATTGTTATATAAGGGACAATGGGCTCGTTGGTCCACCGGACAACAATCAACGGATCCGACATTTTTAAGTGACTAATAGCCCGCCTATCATTAAGTTCGAGGGGCACCGGGTTCGAATCATCAGGGCACATCTCATCAACTGCTGGTAAATTACATAAATATGCACAGAAACGATTTTCACATTTAATGTATCGTTTCAGCTTGAAGCTCCCGTGGCCAACATGTGGCGCATGCAAGGTGGCGTCATACAGAATATGGACGTGCTGTGGCAAGCTGCCCATGCTATCGCCGATGTCGCAAATACTAATGCCGCTCCATCGCTGTACCTTGGCATTCATAACACTCAGGTACATACATACACCACATATTTTTATCACGAAGACCTTAACTTGGGAGATGTTAAGATTATAAAAAACATTCGCGAAATCTTAAAGTTAACTCAACAACTACCCGAAATCAAATCAATACCTATAAGCAGCGAAAATGTTGGGTTGAGTCGTATTTTAAAATCAATGAACTAATTTCACGTTTAATTCCGTTAAAGGTTTTTTTTATTGAGATGGTAATAGTTACTTGGTGATATTTTGTATGTTAAGCCTTGCGGCAAGACGCTTCGAGCGCTTAAAAATAAGATTTTTACTCAAATGTATACTTCGTTAAAAACTATATTAAGATGAAGGTTTTTTTCTGTTTGTTTTTTTGTTTCTTTTTTATCTGATACTTCATTACTAAAATTTTGAACTAACTGTCAAACTCTATTTTCATAGTTTGACAGTTAGCTGCCACCTTTAGCAATGTACAATAAAGGATAGAAGCGTTTTTAAGCTAACTCCTAATATAGAAATTCTTTGATCTAGTTATACATTCAAGAAAGTGCGCTTTACGCTCAAAAACTCGAAACATCGTTAGCAACAAAACCGCTGCCATGGAAAGTGAAACAGGCCAGACCTCTGATCGGAGACGATACAGCATTACAGCCATTACCTGATGCATACCAGACTACACTGGCCATCGTCAAGGACTCCAATGTTCAGGGTAAATATAACACATTTTCATGATAAATATGAATAACTTGAATGGTGTGCTTATAAACGCAGGAATAATGGAAGTATTACTTTTTCTTTTAAATTTAATATCAAATCTCCTTAAGGGATTACTTTGTGACTAACAGTCACTATGTATCAAAATTATATGTATCTTATTTACAACGCAAAAATGTATGTTTTGGGAAAATTCATTTTAAATACTGTCTGTAGTTTACGCGAGTAGTACACATTTAAATAAAACACTTTAACGGTTTAAAACGCAAGATATATTAGCTAAACTTGTTTACAAATTATTTTTACTACTGCCCGACGTTTCGGATGCTTTGCATCAGCTGTGGTCACGGTAAAACCGTGGTATAGTTAAAGTGTTATTTCAAAAACATCCTTATAATATTATGTCCGTTATAAACAACTAGAAGAATATCCAAAGCCAAAGTAGATCGACACCGCATCTGGTGTAGATCTTATACGGCTGGGGTATTCTGCATCCTATTGTTGTTTGTTGTATCATTAAAAAAAACTAAATTATTCAGGACTTACCAAGAGTCACTTGTAGTTTGCAACTCCTAATTACAGCGAATTATCACGTGTGACTTGGTCATTACAGATAACAAAGGCTTCTTCCTGTACCTCCAAGACACCTGCGACCAAGGTGTCCAAGTGACCGAAGACTCGATTCCAAGCCCAGACATAGTTCTACCAAACAATAGTGACGACCAACCCAATCACCACCACGTGCACGTCCACGTCTATTCTCTATGGTTCTGGTGGAAGGAGGTCCTACTGATCGCGATCAGCTCAGCCCTTTTAATGAATCTGATGATATGGCCAAGGTTTTTCGCTACAAAGGTGAGACCCAGCACTCCGCTACCGATAAATCAAGAGTATATTGTTGTGGAGCGGCACTATGAGAGGCAGAACCCCGTGATGGAGTACTCTGGAAGGTATGAAAATGACTTCACTCCGCTGAGGTGCCTCGGTCGTGGTGGTTTCGGCGTTGTCTTCGAAGCGAGGAATAACATAGATCATTGTTCTTATGCTGTTAAGAGGATCACGTTGCCACGGAAGTGAGTATTTGTAGTTCAAACATTGATAAATTTGATTGTTGTAAAGTTCTTTTATTGTTTGGGGTCGGCTTGAATAATATGTTCAAAGGGCCAAATAGAGTATAACTCTATTTGATTTAAAACTTTATTAATTCTAAGCAGTGACTATTCAAATACATCTCTCTCTGCCTCTGTAGCCATTACAATTCTCTCTCTCTTTCTTTCTGTTCAAAAGCTCTGTTGCTTAGGATTAGGTTAAACGCAAAAAGTCTTGGGTTCAAACCCCAAACAAATCTTAGTGTTTTGGTCGGACAGGGCGCAGAATCAACGACTTGTAAAAGAACCAAGTAGTAAAACGGATACAGAAATGGGTTCGCCCCATGTACCATGGGGGAAACAAAATATAATATTTTATATATATATGTGTGTGTGTATAAAATATACACATCATAATATTGCAAAACACTGAAATGTTCCAGGGAATCTCGTAGAGAACGAGTTCTACGCGAAGTGAGAGCCCTCGCTAAGCTGGAGCACGAACATATAGTGAGATACTTCAATGCATGGCTCGAAGAACCGCCACCGCGCTGGCAGGAGGAACGAGACGCTTATTGGCTGCGGTAAGCGAATATTCACTAAAGGTAGTTATTAGAAGAAAGTAGACGTCCAACTTTTATTACGCCTAGTTCTTTGTAAGAGACTAGATGTGTCCGCGTAGAACAGTTATTTTGGGCGTTAAGTTTGTTTAAACAAACAAACAAACCCTTCAGCTTTATATATTAGTATAAATTGTGTGAAAGAGATATCGCTCTATTAACTTGTTTCGAGGAGACAAATAATTTATAGTGAAAGGCCTTCTATCCTAGGTTTGCTGTGTTTAGACCTTACAATATTTTTAAGTGAAAGATTTTACACAATTTTATGTCGCGTAAGACTTAAAATAATCAAAAGCAGATTTTGTATAAACACACAATAAACAGAACTGAATCCCTACTCCTAAAACCCCCATTTTATTTGTCATATTTAAAAATATGGCTATTGAAACTTTTTACGCATTGAAATATGATCTAGGGATTGATTCTAGGGAGCTTGGTGGAGCATCCCTTGGTTTAACAGAAGACTGCACTTCCCCAACTCCAAGGGGCAAGGAATCACCCAAGAAAGGCGACGAGGTCATGCTAAATATACACAAGTCGATCGATGATTGTATAGACGCACTCGACTTTGAGAAGAAACTGAGTGAACCAAAGAGGCTAAGGTTAGTTTCTGGGGAATGTGACTAAAACCGATTTTTAGAGATTGTATAGCTAGTGGAAAGGACATACCTTCTATTGTTGAAAAAGAAAATCACTTGGCATCGTATTTTTGAATAATTATTGTTTCATTAATTTTCAAAATTTTGAGAAATTCGTGTGACGGCAGCACTGCTAATAAAGCAACAGCACGCTTTTGGTCGTCTGTTCTATTTGTCATAGTAAAGTTTTCCAAGTATCATTAAAGTTACACATTATACATGATCCAAGCTACTTCTATAATCTGAATCAACCTTGTTAAAAATCTATTTTACAATACCTTTTCAGGTCACTAAGTTGCAACGACTCGTTCAGTATAATTTTTGACGAAAACGCATCGAAAGACCCTCACGTGACCACGGCCATGCCCAAGTCCATCGAAGCCACGCCCACTCCCCTGTCCCGGAAAGGCAGTGACGACGATTCATACATTGTATTTGCGAATACAGGTGATCCGTCCAAGGGCCTGTCGGAAGCTAGACAAGATATATCAAATAAACCACTAGAAAAGATTATGGAGTGTGAAGGCTACACAAAGAGTAGTAAGAAAAAGGTATTTTTTTTTTCGTAATAATAAACAATGGGAAAAAAGCCTTCAAACCATTTTGAGGGGGAAATAAATAATAGTAACAAATTTCTTTATACCTGTGGAGGTATAAAGAAATTAATAAAAAAAGAAATAAGTGGTTATAGGTTTATAGTAAAAGGAAATTTAATAAATTATAAAAAAATGTGGGTTGTTTCTTCTCCTATTTAATCTCAAACGTCAAATTTTACAGAAGGGTCACACGCGCCACTGGTCCCTGGACATGGTTGTTCGCAGCACAGACGACAATCAGCCTGAAGGCAGCAAAATGTACCTCTACATACAGATGCAGCTATGTCTGAGGGATAGTTTACACGACTGGTTGAGGAACAACAGGACATGGGAATCCCGACAGAGTAACGTACGGGTATTGACGCTTTGATTATTTAAAAAAAAACGGTTTAACACCAATTGAGAAAAGTGATTCATACTTTAATAGTAACCTAAGTTTAACTATTTCAGGATAAATTCTTATTATTATAAAGCACTAGCTGTGCCAGCAACTTTGTCCGCGTCGAATAGTTAATTAGGGCATAAAAAATTTCTTTTTGCAAATCTCATATTTAAGTAAAACACTTTAACGGTTTAAAACGCGATATATTAGTTAACAAAAGAACTAAGATATCGCGTTTTAAACCGTTAAAGTGTTTTATTTAAATGTGTAATACTCGCGTAACTATAAACAAATCTCATACTTAGAAATTATAGAAGTTACCAACAACGTCGTTCTCGTCCCGTCATTCTTGCAAGTTAATCCTAAAAGATAGGCTAATACTATCGTACATATTTATTGGTTCAATTCAATTTTGGTTGTTTGGATCAATACTTTTTCTCGTTTTTTTCGACATTTCCCGCTGTTTCTTAGTTATTATTAGTCGCATCTGGATGTTTTTAGCCTGCAGTATATAACGTTAACTGACAAGAACGTTTTTTATGTCAGTCGAATTTAATTAAAACACTTAACATGCCAGTATGCCATACAGTTATGCCAGCTAGTTATGTACTAATTTGCAGCTATGTCCACTTGGATAATAATTAAAAATGTATCCGTAATTATCTCCAGGTGCAAACCCTATTCAGCCAGATAGTTTCCGCCGTGGAGTACGTGCACCTGGCTGGGTTAATCCATCGAGATTTGAAGCCGAGCAACATTTTCTTCGCGCCCGATGGCAAGGTCAAGGTCGGGGACTTCGGCCTCGTAACTGCGATGGGTGATAACTCGCAAGATGGGGAACAGTCTGAACAAATTGATTTTCATACGCGGCACACTCATAGAGTCGGTAAGTTTTACCAGAAGTATAAGTCAGTAAACTCCTAGTATTAGATCAATAGTTAAGAATATGTACTCGTATCGTTGTCTATTTCCTTGTTGGTCTCATTTCTCGTCTGAAGACCGTGAAGTCTTTGAATTGCAAAGAGCCAGTAGTTCGTGCCTCGGAGAGGGCGTTAAACTATCTCTTGTGGTAGCGGCATTCGTTAACCTGCCCGAGTACCATAGGACATAATATAATCATGTGAAAGCTACACCATTTCAACTTCTCTAACAAAAATCTGTTTGCTAAGTGTTTAGAGCTAATAAAAGCACTTTAACGGTTCAAAACTCGAAATATATGAGTTAAACAAGTATTTGTGACCATGGCTGTGTAATAAGTTTCGCATGATGATGGCACTATATAATTTAAAAAATCGATTATAAATTGACAAAAAATAAAACGAACTTAGGACTTGAACCGGCATTCACAGCGTTCCGTGCTGTTTTACTCTTTGTTATTTCATCTTCAATTATTTTCTTAAGCTGCTAAGCTAAAGAAATTGAACCTTAATAATTGAGTGTTAATGTTGAAATTATATTGCGCGATATAAAATTAACAGGTTGGAAACAAGGTTCCGCGTTTAAATGGAAAATTGTTTTATTTAAATCTGTATTACTCGCGTAAACTACACACAGTATTTATTCAGATTTTGTTAATGTAATGTTCTCAGGGACACACCTGTACATGTCGCCAGAACAGCAGCTAGGTCTTCCCTACAGTTACAAAGTGGACATCTATTCATTGGGTTTGGTGCTATTTGAACTTCTGCACCCGTTCGGGACGGAAGCGGAGCGAGTTGCGTGCCTCTTAGGGTTGCGAAGTGGCCAGTACCCGAGGCACTTTCAACAGAGCTATCCCAATGAGGTCAGTAAACTGCTAACATTTGATTGGAGAGTGGTTATCTCATTAATTTTATTTTGAGGTATATTATTTTGTTTTGAAATATGTAATACAAAAAATCTATTTTATAGGCGGGTATACTTATAAAGCCAATGTGTAACGGTTCAAAACGCGATATATTAGTTAAACTTATTTGAAAATGATTTTTAAGTTAGCTAATATATCGTATTTAAACCGTTAAAGTGTTTTATTTAAAAGCCAACGTGTCTTATAGTACAGTTATATCAGTTCTAATTTGTATGAAGGTCTTAAAATGTTTCTTGGACCAGATTTTTTTAAAATAGAGGAGGACAGATATACATTATAGAGTTCACTGGGAGTTGAAATACCTATTTAATATCCAGATTGCCAAAGACCAGCACGTTTCATTAGACCAACGAGCCCGACGAAATAAATTATAACTACCCGTCTTTGAGATTTTTATGTATTGACTTCTCTCTCTCAATTGTAGACCGAGGTATTGAAACTGATGCTAAGCAACGACCCGAATCTGCGGCCGACAGCTAGTGGAGTCAAGGCGCGCGCGCCGCTTTACCAAGCCACAGACGAGCAATGGCATTTTACGTTGCCGACATTGGTAACTGCGTAAAATCTATAATTACAGACATTGTACAATGGTGTCTTAATTAAAATGCTTTGGCCTATTTCTCCATTCACCGAAATGAGTAAAACACTAACGGTTTAAAACGCGATATATATATATTAGTCTAACTTTTTTGATGATATAAATCGCGTTTAAAACAGTTTTATTTAACTATATAATCTTCGTGTTTGGTATGGTCACGAAGACCATGTTTTTAAAAGCACGGGTGGTTTGTTAGTTTTTGGTGGATTTAGCTTCGATAAAATTTATACAGCTTTTCTCACCCCGCCAGAAGCTATTAGATAGACTGACATTAGTTTTGTCAATCTATGTATTTCATATTTTTTGTCTTCGGTTTCATAGAGTTAAGAAGGAATATCCACATTCAGAGCTTGGTTGTCAACGGTTAGGGTAAGCCCCACTGGGACCGCTATACTAACTCATTTTAGTGAATGGAGTATTTATGTAGGAGTTATTAATATCAATAAAGAGTTATGTCCATTAATTATAAAAATAATCATACATTATTTATGTATATAAAAGTCTCATCAATCTAAAATGTCAGTTATATTGGTACCATGGTAAGTTTGTGTTTGTAGGAGTCCTATATATTACGTATATAAACTGAAGAAAAAAAAAACAATTCGCACTGTCTCTAATCGCTTCTTACTCTAGATACCACGACAAACGCAAAAACGTAATCAAGGTGTTGGAACCACGTGGTTAATCACGATTTTCTTACTAAAACACCTGACCTTCTGTTTGTCGTTGTTTAAGTTAGGCCATGCATTAAATTACCTAACTTTAGTTAATATCCAGTGTAACTATCACAATAGTCTTAGGTATTATTAAACGTCCGAAGTGCGTTAAAGCAATAAACTTATATATAAGATGACTGTATAAGACTGGTTTCTGAATGGATTATGGGTGTATTTTCTAGAAATATCAGTTCCAACAAAGTATTGAATGCTTTGTGTAGAATAAGTATGAAGTAAGATTACTTATGAAATGCTTTATGTTAAATGATAACTTTAAGTTAAAATATTTCTTACGTTTAAGTCTTTAAGTGTCATTCTTATTTCTTTGTATTATTTTTATAGTTATGTTAGCTTCAACGTATTTTTTTTGTTCCAAATAATGTTGGTTATAGTGGTACCTTAATAAATAATTGTAAGGTTTTTGGTTTTTCTATGATATTATATAGATAGTTTAACCAAATAATTCAGGCATTAAAAAAATATTCTAAGTGTTTTGGAGTGGTTTACAAACTTCATCATTGCCACCACGTTAAGGATTAGTCCTTACTAGCTGGTGCCCGCGACTTCGTCTACGCAGGATTAGGATTACGTAGTATCGCGCATTTAAACTAAATAATGTCTATCACATCATACATTACATAATTATGTGTAACTAACGTTTATGGCAGCGCACGCCAGAATAGATCGCAGAAAGGTAGGATTTTCATAACAAGCTATATATTGTACTTCCCTTAGACCAACGACTCCCTCAAAACTACATAATATGATTATTTAATACGAATCTTTCAACAAATAATATTTTATTATAACACAAGCAATATCATTTTATAATCATCACAAATATAATACTTCTAAAAACAATACTCTTGCACCACGTTTGGTGTTTTCTTTCTTAATTTATTAGGAGTATTCTTAAATATTAGAAATAATAAATTATATAAAATGTCAAATGTTAGTCAAATTTAGACCATATGATACCAGTCTAAGGTTGGTCTTTCTGGTCAACTTTTCTAAGATTAATAGAATATATATCGCAATATGTACTCTTGCTTTCTCCTAAATATATAAAAAAAAACTAGTTATAATTTTTCTGAGAAATATTGCAATTTGTCTTTTTGGGTAAAATTAGGTAAAATTTAATTGTAAAGTTAATGAGTAGGATCATATTGTTTAAGAATGCGATAATTTACACTATGTAAAAACATTAACATGAGTCAAAACAATTCATAATTCTTAATAGAAGGAACTTAAAGCTATAATCATAAAAATCATAATTCGACAATAGGATTGCTTGCAACAGTTATGGTAGAAAACTACACTCTAAGCACCATGTAAAAATAAAGTGGAATGTATAACAATTATTTTACGCTTAATTAAAAATATATGTATGTAAAGAATCATAAAATGCTTATAGCACTTTGCATATACACAAATTGTCTATAACAAAAAAGACCATGATCGTCAACTCTTATGAAAGCTGTGGCTGGTGTGGCTGTTTTGCAAAAAGCTGGGAGTTTTTCTTTCTTTAACTACCCTCAGCGCTTGCAGCACTCGCGCGGTGTCCAGCTCCTTCTCCGACGCCTTTTCGTTGTCCAGACATATCTCAGACATTCTAGCGTTAAATTGCTCTATGACTTTCACTCTGTAGTCTATTGACGAAGCCACAGGATTAGCCGTTAGCCACAGATATTCTAAGCAAGGCAATTTGCAGATATGCTGCACCTCTTCCACATCCGTTATCACGTTGCAGCTTAAATCTAAACTTTCTAACGAATATAGTCTTGAGAAACCCTGTAGTGATGTGACTTTGTTTTGCGATAGATCAATTTTAACGATATTACCAATCTTGGCGTGCCAATTCTCACATATGGAGAAATTATTCATGGACAAATTCAATACTTGTAGATCATGGAGGCAAGATATGTCGCACAGTTCGTTTAGCTTATTTGAGGAGAGATTTAGGTGTTGCAACTTTGGTACGAGTTGAATTGCCCAATCAACTTTGTTTATATTGTTGCTTGAAAAATTTATAATTGTCAGTTTTTTCCAAATCTGTAAAAATATAAAAGTTATTTGAATTCAACACTATCCCCAAAACCACAAATACCTCAGCCCTTAACAAAATATAGGGCATAAAATAAATCATGTTTTATGAAGGCCACCTTATCATCTAGTACACATGTTTGACCCGTTAACATGATACAGTTTAGAATTGATGTGAACTATTGACTCATTCCTATGATTACAATTCTATCAGTGTACAAATATATATATAGTTAAATATCTATAATATTGCAAACTATTTTATTAACATGCAAATTAATATGACTTCTCTGCCCTCCTCATTGATTTGATTCTGGTCCCTCCCACATATCCTATACATTTAAGCAAAGATGTTCTGTGGTGGTTTTTGAATGTGGTAGCATGTAGCTGTTATTATGGAGCTATTATTAATTTCTAATGGGGTCCATGTGACATATCATTGGTTAAAAAAGGGAAAGATGCTAACTTATTTCCTATTGATTCAGCAATATTATATACGAAACTGAATCATTTAATTACATACAACTTGTTAAAACCTTACCATAGAATCTGTGATACTGGATGGATCTTTATGAAGCACATCAACTAGTAAAAACTCATTGAGTGATAGCACAGTTGCTGTTAAAACTGACAGAGTGCACAGGGAAGCTCTAAGACTGCCTGAAATTGGTTTATGGAGGTCATAAATACAATCTATAGTTTAATATTAGTAGCAAAGAAAGTGGGAAATGTAAAAAAACTCTGTAAAAAAATTCTTCTTTAAATTAAATACTTATCTTATATTAATAAAGATAAAGAGAAGCTTTTCAAAAACGAATTTCAATGCCCAAAAAATTATTCTATAAGGACGAAGTCGCTGACACAGCTAGTTAAAAATATAATTGTTGAAATTGATTCTGTATAATATCAATGTGAATGTTTTGTTGAACAAACATAAAACAGTGGCAAAAGATTACAAGACTTAAAATAACTAACACATACCAACACTTTGTATACATCCCATGGGTACACCAAGTATCCTCAAATCCATCAGAGACTTGAAAGGTATGAGATCAAACTTTAAGTCATTTGGTATTATATTGCTTGTGCCAAGATGCTGGTAGCTCCCATCAACACTGAGCGAGGTAATTTGGGAACAGAAATCCAATATGTGGCTGAAGTCATACATTTGATCCTGTCTCTCCATCGATGGACAGGCCATCTTGAATCTTTCACTGATTGCATGAAGCTGAAAGATATTTTTTTATTCTTATATAATTAATGCTCAAATAACCAACCAGAAGTATTGTAAGTCTTTTAAACAAAAAAATATTAAATTATTCCAATACAATATTTAAGACAGACAGAACATCACAACCACATTGTTATTTGCATTAAGTTGTGTATCTTGTCAATGTTTTACCAGGTGCATAAAACAATATGAATCATGGTGATAACTATGTAATATAGAATATTAACTAGATGTATTGCCTATAATATGTTAAACCTTTATGATTTTTTTTTATATTGTATATTCTCTGCGTTATATGAAAATCTATATTAAACAGACAATAAATAAATACATATGGTATATTCATATGCGGTGTAGTGATTATGTATTAAACATTGCTATGTTAAGAGTATCAAATAATTGTATTCATTAGCATCAACCTATGAATTGTACTCGACCCAATATAATAAAACATCAAATAACATACATACCTCCAACGGTGTGAACTTATGTGACTTTTCATTTTGCAACATCTTGTCACCTTCTAAAAATAGTTTTTTGGCTAAATCTTGTAGTAAAAAGAATATGTCATACAAATGGAAGTCAAGGAAGTGAGCAAATTCATATGGCATGTCCACATGTAGGAGGCTGAATACATTTTTGAGGTACTCGTTCAAACCTTCGCGGCGATG
This sequence comes from Leptosia nina, assembly GCA_963661955.1. Taxonomy (NCBI): domain Eukaryota; kingdom Metazoa; phylum Arthropoda; class Insecta; order Lepidoptera; family Pieridae; genus Leptosia; species Leptosia nina. The sequence goes on from CAVLEF010000007.1 coordinate 1,148,233, forward strand.
TTCTATGAACTTAGGAGTCTTGTTACGGATGACCTTCTTCGGCGGAAGCAAGTCTTTTACGACGCCATAATCGCTTACAAGCTTATCGTGTAATTCTACAAAGTCACTGTAACGATGCCACACATCCCATTGTACGAAGTTTACTTTTACCACTATTTTATAATACGTTACACTGTCTTTCGTTATTGCTTCGTCTATGTTTACCGAGCTATCGTGCCTGTGATTTATAAATGACGACATTATGTCATATAAATAATCGCACACCTTCGAATATATCTTACATTAGCAATAGTAGTCAGTAACAACTATTTTTCATTTCATATTATAGGAGACAATATTGTGGATTTAAAAGATAGTTGCGTACATAATATTATAACCACGAACACTACACTCACACTGTAATTAAATTGCCTTAAACGTCACAGTGACATTAAAAGCTGTTATACACAATCAAAGAAAGTTATTTTGATATTTTTTTATATACAATGAGAGTACACGCAGCAATAGAAACAGAAATGATAAGATTAATGTATAATATTTTCCAAGATTTCAATAGATGTTCAAGTAGGATCTGATTCTGATATTTACACTGGACCAGGGACATGAAAAGTATCGAGTACATTAATATCAATATTCGATACTTTACTCGACGAGTACTCCACGATAGGTATCGTAGCAATAATAAAATAAGAAAATTGTGAGTTACTTGGTTAAAGGGTATCGGGTATCGCATAATACAGTCATATTCTATAAATGAATGGTATTTATATTTTGTTCCAAAAATCATAAACCCAGACTATCGGTATAAGTTTATTATCGATACTTTTGATTCGATACCGTACTCTACCTTGGCATAATTAAAATCTTTAAATATTCAATAAAATATTATTGTTTTCGTCACTCTTAAAAAACTTGTTTGACGTGTGACGCAGAGCTTAATGTTTTATTTATTTAAGAATACGGGAATATTGTTGTGTGTAGTGTACGCAGTGGTTTGCCAGTCGCCCCTCACTAGCTTGCTAGTTCGTGAATTAACATAATTGGATCCCAACTATATGACAGTTCTGTCACTGTCAAAGTCAACATGACTTTTCAGAATAGTAGCTAGTAAGCAATGTCAGCATTGTATAAGCAAAATTTTTATGTGCCATTATCTAAACCATAGCATATATATTGAGATCTAAAAATGTATTACATATAGCAACTGCACTCTACTACTAACTACAGTTAATAAATAAATAAAATATAACTACATTATCGTTCGTTTTTTTTAAACATTAGTTTGCTGTGAGAATAAAGCTTTCCTTTCATTTGACACATGGCTTAACGATATCTAATTTACTTATTTATAATAATTTAGGAAATCCCTTCGGACCTTTGAATATGAAATAAAAGCACTATTATATTCAAATTATATTGCACTCATAGATAATACAAAGAACTTGATAAATTTACCATATATTATTGCACAATTAAGAGGCAAAAATATTTTAAAAATTGTCTTGTTAACTAATTAAATATCAAGAATATAATATTTGTGCCGTTAATATTGTACAACAATTAATTGTGACATCCTTGGACGGAGAAGGACGATTTAAGAATTTGAGCGATATTTTTTTATAATATTAGTGTCAAATAAAATACAAATATGGTAAACATTAAATATGCATTCGTGAATATAATATTAAAAATTGCCAAAAAATGTTGTTATAGATAAAAAAGTCTTAAAAACTCAATGAATGAAAAGAACTGCTTTGCATTTTAAAAATTACAAAATAAATACCATTAAATCTTGTGTCATTCTTAATGTTAAAAATTCATATAAATTATGCAAGTTCGTTATTAAAATCGATTACCATTACTATGTCATAATACTTCTATTTACAATAAATTATTATCAGATTTTTGAACATAATATAATCACAGTTCAAAATTAACATGGCATTTTCGTTGATATTTAAAAAATAATTAAAAATTAGGATTACTTCTTATAACTAGATTTAGATACTTACGATTAAGTATAAGTCTGCATTTATGCAACTTTTGTAGTTCTCTATAGAATACTAAACATCATTAGATAAGTGTTTGTTGTCTTAGACACGCTAAGTTAACTAAAACAGACAACTTGTATTTCCGATACAAGTTTTTGCATGTGCATTTTCTGAGATAATTGCCGGTATGAATTGACTAAAATTCTTTTAATAGAGACTGACCATACGTTCGAAGATATAGATTTCTTGTGATCATTTATTCACACAAATTCTAATACCACATCACTTTTTAAGGCAACTCGAATTACTAAGTTAAATTTTATTTAATTTTCACGTCAACTATTGAAATAGTTATAGTTTTTATTTTAGTAAATTATTTAGGTCACTGTGATTTTCATACTTACCCTAGAACCTATATATATATAACTTCTTAAAGATAGACTTCGGTCTCCTATAAACGTTAAAGGTAGGTAGCGCCGTTTACAATATGGAAACGTACTATTGTTGTCTCTTTCACACGTTTTTTGTTGTTAGTTTCACATCGTTTACGAAAACGTCGAATCCGAGATGTCATCTTAGGATCTCATAGTAGTAACGTAGCGTAACGCGTTACAATGCACGCGACCTATGTCGTGTATAGGAGACCACAGCCATAAACACTAGTGAAATATACTATATAAACGGATCACTGGATCTATGATCTGATTTTCGACGGACGAACTTTCACTATAATATTTACACCCGGGTATCGACATCCGGTTCGAAGAAGACGACCTTCTTCTTGACTTTGCCCTGCGAGGCCTTAACCTCCAGTCATAAGGCCAATATCCTGACGTAGCTCTCGTGTTCGTACGAATCGGCGGACAGGCGCAGCGCTTGCTCTTGACATAAGGCCGATAATTCCTTGAGCCATTCGTCGAGGATCACAGCATTTAGTACGCAGCGGTGAATCGCCGATTTATTCCAATATGGCTCTTGGGTAAACGGCGGTAGCTGCGTTGGGGTGGGACTGTGATATTGCTGCTGCTGCGGTGACTCTGTGAATAACATAAGTAAGAATGCTGTATAGGCTAGTTGTGTCATTAGTAGACAAGTTGTGTTTAAATAAAACACTTCAACGGTTTGGAACTTATTTGGAAATGTTTTTACCTATGGCCCGTAACGGTATACCCATGACCGCGGCTGCTGCCAAGCATCCGAATCATCCGTAGTTAAAATAAGTTTAACTAATATATATTGCGTTTCAATCCGTTTAAGTGTTTTATTTAAATGTGCACTACTCGCGTAAACTACCGACAGTTATTATATTTTGTGCCTTTTTTACTCGATTTTTCTTACAAGTAGTTGATCAGCCTCCTGTTAAACATAATCTGGTGTTTTCCTGGCATTTGAACCCAGGGCCTATTGCCATTAACAGAGTCGGTGACCGGTATTAATTGCTGTGAATACTAAAATTCACTTACGTGGCGTCTTCCTAGCGAACATGTTGCTGAGACTGGTTGATAAACTTCTTCGTTTCGGCTCAGTCCTACGAAAGGAGTTGTCTGCATTTTGCGAATTTTGCTTCTGCGCTCTTCCTGAAATAAATAATAATGGAGTTAATATTTTAAAAATAGAAAAAAGAAAACACCATAAAATACAATTGATCACCTACTTGACTGGATTATCGACCAGTAAAACGGACACATAAATGTATCTGCCTTGTATGAGGCTAAAACTTAGAACGAAGTGACAGAACACAGAGTAGCCTTCAATTTTTACGACTTGAGTTATTTAGAGTTTATCTACGAGAGCATAGTTATGTTAACATAATAAGAATTTTCGGTCACACAAACAATAGTTCAATTTTATTTTCCTCCTTATTGACAATCATGTTTTTTGTTATTAGGCCACTCTGCCTCTGGCGGCCTCACATGTCTTTTTCATGACAGTATCGAATAGTAAGTAGAAAGTAATGGGAAAAAGGTAATACTTTAAAACTTCATTATTTTTTACATGTTATTGCATAAGGCACTATATAATTTAGAAATCGAAAAAAAAATTTCGACTCGGGTAGGAGTCAGGACTCAGGCTTGAGTCCTAAATCTAGCTTAATTGGAAGAGCAACAGCACGGAACGCTGACGATGCCGGTTCAAGTCCTGCCCAAGTCGAAAATTTTTTCAATTTATTTTCGATTTTTAACTATAAGGTAATATTTTTATCTGAATTATATTAATTAAACTTATTTCAATATTATTTTAACTACGGCCGGGTCGGTTGCTTTGCAGCAGCCGTGGTCTCCCCACACTACAGATCTAGAGGACTCTAATATATTTCGCGTTTTAAATCGTTACTGTTTTATTTAATTATCTACTACTCGCGTAAACTACAGACAGTATTCACTTAGGTAGCTATGCAAAAATATCGCAGAAGCCCTACACAATTTACTTACTATCGTTGCTTGTAAGCGCCCGCCGTACCAAAGACAGTTCCCTCTGAATGAGAAAGACCCGAGCCCTGTCCACCAGCTCATTTATTTTGTCAAACCCCATCACAGCAGCATCTATTTCTTCCCTTAGTTTATTTAGTATCTGTAAATAATTATTTTGTAATATGATTTACTCTCAATTACTCCTACGGCTTGTTGGTCTAAGTATGGCTTATAATGAACAGGTCGTAATTTCGATTTCCACCAGGTCCAATATCATGATATAATAGTCTAGACCCATAGTAGACTGTTATATGACATCGGTTGTATGATGGTATATTTTCTAAGGTGATATATTTATAACATCCGCCGAGCCATATTACATCTACACGAGATGCGCCGTCGAAATATTTTTTTCTTTGGATGTTCGGACACAGTGAAACCGAAACGCGATTAAACTTCATGGCGTTTTCATGTCTGAATGGTGGTTCATGACCCGGACGGAATATTCGATATTTCTACCACCCATCCAATATCCAGGTTTCCAGTCATATTTCAGAAAAAAAATAGTTTAAAGATTTGACCCGGTGGGGATCGAAGCTGCGACCCCTTGATTATTCATACATTGCTACCGACAAGCCTGTCGATCAATCTGGCTAACTGACTGAATGAAAAAGCCGTAAATGTAATCGCTTTTCGGTTTGTGGATTTCTGAAAGTCCAATTGTATAAAAAGTCGACAGCGCAACTGTTTTAGATATTATATGGCTCGAGTGATGCTACGTAAATATACGTAACGAGCTGATGTAATTGTTGATATGTGAAAGGAAAACAGATATTGTACACTCCATAGTTTTCATTCTCCTTTTAGTTTTGTTGAATTGTAAAAGAAAAGAAACAATGAGAGGATAAGAAACCATTTTACCTGGTATAATGAAGGTATATTTGGTGTCAGATTAGGACACAAGAGAACAGCAGTCAACAGCGGCGAAGGAAAGGAACATAGCTTGCAGATGGCGCTAGTTACGCGGAAGTTTGTTGTTATATCCGTTTCTAGGAGAGTACCCACTTTTCGTAATAGACTGCTCAAAAGTGGACCTGAAAATACATTAATCAACTTTATTTATCATTATTAACATAATAATAAGGATTTTTTTGGGACAGTTAAATATAAATACCATGTCCATACTAATATTAAAACTGAAGAGTGTGTTTGTTTGTTTGAATTCCCTAATCTCAGGAACTACTCGTTCGAATTGACGAATTCTTTTCGTGCTGGTTAGATCATTTATTATTTTTTTCGAGGAAGGCTAAGGCTACTATAAACACATCGAGCATCAACAAATAAGAGCGAAGAAGAATTTTCCGCGGTAAATGTGGAGAAAAAGGGGAAAATTATTCTTCTTTCTCTTTGAGATTTTCCGTCGCTTGCGCGTCAACTGTTCAAAATACGCAAAAAAATAGAAGAATGATTTCTCTTTAAATAATCTAGTATCAAGTAGTAGGTAATCTAATTCATATTACCAATAAGAGTATCAGCGTTGACCCGCCAACTTCGAACCGGCGCATCACAACGGTCTATGATATCCTCCAACTCCTTTTCAAAACTCTTCCTAAAGGAATCTTCAGCGAAGCCCTCATCAGGATCTTCTTTATTCAAGAAGCTATCGTAACCGCTGCTCTCCCCGAAGGAATTTAAACTGTCATGCTCCTTTTCATCTTTCTCCTCCGTCAGAGAGTTAAGACTATGCTCCTTTTCCGAACTGTCGCTCTTTTCTGATGTCTTCAGTGTCTCGTAACCGCTAGTGCATATGGACACTAGACTATCTATCGTATGATCTAAATCCTTATCTTTCGCATTGTTGTTCGGTTCCCGTTTGGTTACTTTGTGGTATTTCGAGCTCCACTGCGCGCACGCAATGGCTCGCGTGACAATCTCGAAGCGACTGTTGCATAGATACGCGTGATAGTTGCCTATTAGGGTGTCGTTCGGGTTCTGCAAATTATATTCAATGTTTTATGTAATTTTTACTTAATTCATCTTGATTTGACATTATGCCTGTAAAATACTGTTTGTAGTTTAAGTGTACACATTTAAATAAAACACTTTTAGTGGTTTAATAAGCGAAGTATATTAATTAAACTTATTTGTGTGGGGGAGGGAGACCCTTGTGACTACGATTGCTGCAAGCATCCGACACGTCGGGCCGTAGTTAAAATAATTTGTATATAAGTTGATACATTTTGCGATTTCAACTATAAAAGTGTTAGACCTGTTATTTAATTACACATATGTAAGATTAAATACATATTTATTGAAACGTGAAAGAAGTTCACAAGGGTAGTTTTACAAATGAACTAATTTGACATAGAAGCCTGTACAAAGGTAATGTTGTAATTATGAAACCTCTAGTCTAGTGCTGCAGTTTAAAAAAAAACAGAAAATTATTGCACAGTTTGGATACATACTTACCCCATAATCAAAATTGATCTCTTGGACTAGATCGCTCAAAGCTATATCTCCTTGTACTCCGTTCACCCTGTTATTGCTTTCGAGGTTTATGTCCAAAACTTTCCTTCCCGTCGTCGCCATATCTTGTACCCACTTCTTGGTACTCTCCAATGGCCTCTGACAGCACTTTGGGGTCAAGTCCAAAAACGCATTAGACGCCAGCCTGTACAATTCGGGGTCTGACAGTTTGTGCTTCTGTGTGACCACGTGGTGACCGTTAAGCAGATATTTGAAGACCAGCTCTATCATGACGTCTTCGCAGTTGAGATCAATGAGAGTTTCCATTAGGGATAGAGTTACGAGTGACAGCTGAAAAATATACGATGTTCTATTAACATTAGAAACATAATTAGCTTTAAAGTTTTTAAGAAATATGTAAATACTTTTAATCTTCGATGAATAGAGCCCTCAAATTCCGTAAGTGAATGGTAACGAGTAAGATTATAAGGTAATTGTGTGTTGGGAAAGGACACATTTTTATTAAAATAATGATATACGCACATAATATATTTGCTTTATCATCGTCGATATCAAATTAATGTTAAATAAATATTTCCCTGCATTTATAGAAAGGATTTTTACTTTAAAACATTAATATAAGGCTATAAAATAACTTTACCTGTGAGCTACCTTCGAGTCTGGCCAGCAGAACATCGATCACCTTCACGCCGTCGTATTCGAACGTGAAAAGAAATTGTAGGACTACCCTCATTACACCTCCCGGAGTGATACATCGGATCAGAAGCTCGAAGTACGCCGTAGCGGCCGCTTGTTCGCCCGCGCCACTCTGCAACGTTTCCCCTTTCGTCTACGATCGTGGTACGGTTAGTAACTCTCATAGAATACACGGGTCTGACGGTTGAGTGACCGTGGATAGTTAAAAAAAAAGGACGTAAAACTTGTTGCGATTGGAAACATTTGGTTACATCTAGGTTATATTTTATTCACTAAAATGAATCTCTCTCTGACTACAAAACTAAATCAGCAACGATATATTACGGATGAAAAATGTAAACAAAAGGTGGTTAAGATCAATCATTAGGAGTTAATCATTTTATGACACAAGACAAACGTAAATCCCACATGCAATGAAATGTTACTCTTTTTATTTTCATGTAGTCGCTGTTTCAAAGACCTGTAGAATTCTTGAGTAAAACGCCATCTAGCTTATGTCTATGACAACACATGAAATTAATGTTTCCCACGAATTTCCCAAAGAAGCTTCTGATAGAAATGCTTCAAGATTTTCAATGCTGTTCTAATGCAGATATTGTAGTCACTCATGTCTACATTCCCAAATTCGTACTTACTTAAATAATAATAACACCATATTAAATATGCAAATTATGATGATAATAAGTAGCCATTACAATGAGCAAGCAATTGTTATAGGATGATAGATCACACACACAGTCACTAAACCGTCTCCAAAATTGCCAAATTCTATAGCCCCGCGAGTACCACGAAAGCCAACCATAACACTTCACAAAATCTTTTTTTTTCAAACTACCTACATTAACAAATGTTATATTTAAAAATTAATGGTAACTATATAATCTTTAATATCAGCGCATTCATAAAACTGATTACAAAGCAACTTTTTTGAAAAGAGCAATACCCACTTTAGATTACAAAGAGTATTGAGAAAACTATTTTGACGGTTTAAAATGCGACATATATCAGTTAAACTTATTTGAAAATTAACTATGGCCACATCCATATTCATTTCGAAGCATTCGAAAGCATGCAAGTTTAACATCTATATTTCGTGTTTTAAACCGTTAAAGAGTTTTATTTAAATTTATACTACTCGTGTAAACTACAGACAGTGTTTAATAAAAGTTTGCATAAAAATAATTTGTATTGAAATTACTGAGTTGTATGAGGAAACGATTATATAAATTTTTGGCCTGGCAAACTATGAACATTGGGCATTCCTCTTTAGAAGCAGTGAACATCGTAGCTTAGAAATAATTTTAGTATTTCACCAGCTTTCATAAACTTGTCTTATGTCTTACAACGATTTGGTATCCCATATTGAAAGATGTAAAGTATGGAAACAATACTTGTGTTATTTTTAAATGAATTAGTATTTTAGAATACATGAATGACATTACATGATACAAAGTAACGATTTGTTATTGAGTTGAAACGACACACTTGTTATAAGCATCACATGTTAGTTGCGTACCTGTAAAAGCGCCGGGCCCATAACTGGTACTAGGAAACCTTGGAGAAGTAAATCTAGCAACTGCGACCTTATCGTTGGGTGCGCCACCTGTATTTAACAGTTGAATATAGTAGGTACTACTTATTAAGTTAGATTTATAAACCTAGTTTAAGATTTATTGAAAGGGGTTCTTAAAGGGAACTGTTTGTTTGGTTGAAAACATTTATCGTAACTGGTGATTCGTCGTAAAAAAGCCTTAGGTAGCCTATTTATATAAAGAAAATTGAACGGGCGTAGAACCGTAAAGACAAAATGTAAAAACTTTCTCACTTTTTAAAACTCTTGTCAAGACATATATAGACTATATGGTCTGGTATTTAAAAGCTTGGCTCAACACAAACGAGTGTATTAAGTTCGTTAGTGAATGGTAGCGATGTATGGCTAATAATCAACGGGTTCGATCCCCACTAAGTCGAAACATGGTTGGTTTTCGTTTTCGAACGAACGAAATTGCGTCCAGGCCACAAACCACCGTCTTTAGATGAAAAAATCCATCAAATTTATTTTGGTTTCAATCTGTGATTTCCGAATATCCAAAACCCAAAATAGGTTGACATATCTTGATTTAATGTTATATGGCTATGTTATTAAGTGAACAGACACGCATGGAGATGTTAGTCTGTGCTCCACAATCGTAAAAAAAAAACTTAAATACAGATCGAATTAATATATATTAGTAACTTACCTGCGCGACAGCATTACAAAATTCTAGTGAATCAATAAACAGGGTGAGCTTGTGTACTTTGTTGACGTCATCAGGAGTGAGACGTTGGATACCTTCGCCTAATGTGCGAGGGAGAAGGGAATACAACCCACTTAAGCCTGGAACATAAGTCATTGTTTTTGGGTATTTAATATAAATTCCTTGTCAACTTTTAAACACTTATATAATTGTGTAATGTACTATAAAATATAAGACTAACGTTCTTTTGTCATATGAAATTTTGTCAAAATTTTATTACCATAAAAACAGTTCCTCTGAGTTAATATTAAAAGATAGGCAAATAGTATCTATTTACAATAAAAAAAAAAATTTTTTTTAGCTTAAAACCAAAAATGAAACAACAAACTAAAAAATAATGTTTAAAATCACACCCGTAGTTCATTCAAATAAACTCTTCTGCTTTACAATATTAGTATAACCTAGTCACAATTTTTAAAAATTTAAGATTGGGACTAGGTTACCTGTGGCCAGTATAGGACATGCGTTCCCAGCAAGCAAACATTCAGCCAGCTGTTCAGAGATCGCAGACATCTTTGCACAAAGAAGGAAGGCGTCCCGGGCCACAGACCCGCAAGAACCCTCGCGGTGCACGGACGATAACAGCAGTTGACCTATTACGAACCTGTGAAATAAAAAAAAAGCAAAATGACACAGACCTTAAATCTGGTTTCAGTATATCTCTTTCTACATCTCTTTTCATTTGTTTGCATTAATCAAGCGGTAGGAATATTAAAATTCTGTCTGGATCACAAGCCAACGTCCATGATAAGCCTTTTTAGAATTTATGAACTTAGAGCCTGGATGAATATGGGAAAGACCCTGGACCCTAGTACCTGAATCGCTAAGCCACTAGACAATACTATTTTTTTAAAATAAAACACTTTTAACGGTTTTGTTAAACTTATTAATAGGTTTAATTAATAGGTTTTAAAAGTGTTTTATTTAAATATCGTGTACTACTAGCATAAACTACAGACAGTACATCACCAATGATAATTAAATACTTACTCTGGAACCGATCCATTTTGCGTGTGAGTGGTTAAAAAGAACAAATCCACAAATTTCATGTTCTGCATTAGTGTTATACATAGTTGATTGAGGACTGCTACTAACTGACCTGTAATTATATATACTCAATTTACCCTACTTCCAAGTCAAATCTAAATCCAAAATTTGTTACATTTTACGGACTCAAATGTCGATATTATATTACGAGAGGTAACAGGAAACATATTTTTAGTTTATATGTATAAATTAAGCCCGCTAGAGGCAGAGTAGCCTAACTGCAATTTTATGACTAGGGTCATTTATGTTTCCATAGTCAAAAAATTTTTATCTTCAGCCAGTCACCGAAAATTGTAAACATAATTCTTAAACAAATAACAGTACAAATTCATCTTCGCCTAAGTTATTGGCGCAGTTTTTTTCTTCCTCATAAATTTGTTTTTTTATTTTCGTTATTAGGCCACTCTGCCTCTAGCAGCCTCAATTCAACATGTGAAAATAAAGGTTTTCTTTAAAATCCACAATACACAAGTTGTTAAAACTCACTTTCGAGATTCGGTGGTGGCAATTGATCGCGGAAACCGCTAAGCAACTTCAGAAGCGGCCTCAGGAACGGTTCAGCGGCGATGACCTACAACAAAAAAAATCATATCTTATTAAATCCATCGTATGTATACGAAAAATAAATACAGTTATAAACTTACTTGTGAGTTGTAAAAGTTTATGAGGTGTCCGAATAACCTCAATTGTTCTAATCTTAGCGCATTCTCGTATCTGAAACAAATGCCCACTTGTGTTAGAATTATTTTTTTATTGAAAAAATGGGGTTCAAACCCACGACGACGGGCACGTTGGTCTAATGGTAGGCGCCTGCAACGTATGGTTTATAATAAATGGCCTAGTTCCAATCAATCTGTTTCTAATCAATTTATATTTTTTCTATATCGGACTTTGTCTTGAAATTGGGATATTAAATTGAGTCACGAACAACGGATCATAGATAAAATAATGTGTTTAAATAAAACACTTTAACGGTTTAAAACGCGTTTTTAACTTCGGCCCGACGTTCGAATGCTTCGAAAAATCATTTCCAAAAAAGTTTAACTAATATATCGCGTTTTAAACCGTTAAAGTGTTTTATTTAAATGTGTACTACTCGCGTAAACTATACAAACTAACAGTATTTAAAACAATGTCTTATAGTTTACTCGTGTGTTTTTACTTGGTCTATGAGTTTTAGTTTAGTATAAAGCCGAGTAAGGTCCGACAGCGCATCATGTTAATGCGTTATCTGGCTAATGTATTTCACCTTTCATGAAGTGAACATCATGCATGTCTGCCATCTTTATCCTTAAAAAATATCTACAACTTACCAGCCCTTGACTTATTTAATCAATATAACAAACGTAAGGCGCTTGCATATATTTTAAACATAGTAGATAGTGTGTGAAAATAATAACGACTTATCAAAAACTAAACATTAATATAACATGCTATGTTTATAGTAAACTTCCTCACACAAAAGCAGCAATAAAGAGAAGCTTATTGTATGTTATTTTATTATTATTGTGAATATGTTAATATGATTCATACATATACAAATACTTTATCTCCAATGCCACTGTGTCATGTAGTCAATGTGTCTTTGTGTTATGCGCATTCAATTACTTTGTTATTTGATATTCTCATTTACATATATCATATTTATTTTAAGTTTGACATTAGATATAGGAAAATATTTATATTGATTGATAACTACAAATTTAAAGCATTATTTTTGTAGTCACTAAATATCTTGTAGAATTTATAATGGACACTGCATAACTAAGACCTTATGTACTAATGTATTTAACAAAAATACTGCAAATGTGAATGTTTTCCATTGAAGAATTAACCATCTGAAGTGCATAGTTTAAATATCAAAAATATACTTTCTAACTTAACGAACTTAACTTATTAAGTGGTCAATATTGATATGAAATAATACAAAGCTGAGTCAGTCTGATAAGTAACTTCATATTTGCATTGTCAATTTTATCATCAATTTGTTATCTGTCATTAAAGCAAATTATATAGGGTCAAAGCAATTTATAGTTTATTATTATATTGCTCTAATACTACTTGTATATAATCATATAATAATGTTAATACATATATTTATTTTAGATGTTTGTACAAGAAATACATAAGATCTACTATATTTCTTACACGAGGCAGTGTAGAAATAATTAAGATATTTTAATGTTTCATCTGTCCCATAAAGGCAAACTGTAGTGTAATTTCACAAGACAAAGTCATTAAAGTCATCTAGCAGGAAGTAACAAAAACTGAAGAATAAATTGATTGAGATAACACTACTATAAAAATGATTTCTGTTTTTTTTTTCTGTTAAAATTCAAATTAACATGAAGTGATCTGTTTCTCATAGCAGTTTATTATATTTGTCATTTAATCAAATCAAGGTATCCTCCAAAACATCAGAGCATATAATATCTCTCTATCTTATATCAAATAAACTAGTTGTATCACAGTAGAAGTATGCTTTTTTTCAGTGTTTATAAAAAAATCCTTGCTATGAATAAGACATAAAACAGACAATCATTTTTAACCATTAATGTGTTTCTTTTTCACCAATTTAAATAGATCATATTTTATTTCATGTCAGATTAATAAAAATGAAAAAATATTACTCACTTTCCCGTACTTATAGCCCACTCATACAATTTGTCCAAGACATTTTCGCTCAGTAAAAATTCAAAACAGGGTTGCTGGGTAGGCTTTGTGCTAAGCTCTTTTGCTCTTGCCTCTAGCACAAGTAAGGTGGTCAACTGTTCCAAATGGTTAACAACACCCAATACATCATCATGTAAATTTTGGGGCTGGAAAATGTATACTTTGTTTAAAGCTAAAGAGGAATTAGTGATCTACAATTAAAGATATATCTTTTATTATATTATAGTCACAGTAGGCCAGTAGACCAGCCACACTTCTGTTTAGATATATACTTTGGAGGTCTAAGTAAATGAAATACCTTAGATTTTATGATAATGTCATGAGCCTGTTGCCAATGCTTGCAGAATGAACTATAACAAGCTTGAGGCTCATAATCATGCTTAGGGTCCAAAGACCGTGAAAGCTGTCGGGCAAACATAGTTGATGTTTGCCGAAGCCAACTCATTGTGCGTTACATATAGACCACCTGAAACAATTATTTATTGATTAAAGACATATAGGTATTATACACTTTATGGTACCACTCATTAAAGATTGTCCAGATATAGTCTTACAATGTTGCACAAAAATTATATATCAATTTTAAAGTCATGTTGGAATAATTGAGAATCAAACCCAAGATTTGTTGAATATAAGCTATACAGAGCTATCATTAGAACAAGGAGACAATAGGAATTAACTTGCTGTCAAAGTGAACAATGATTGAGACATCATATCAATAAAATTACATGGTTCACTGACAAGACTACTGGAGCATTGTTGATCTACTGATATTCAATATGCACTTTCACTAACTGCTACATACATACATACATCAATGAAAACTTGACATTGTGTGAAACTTAATGTGAGTTCTAAGAATTTCACACAATTAATATTAACTGATCACCAATTATAACATTTAATGTCTTCAATATGTATATTTTCTCTCATAACGACTTGAATTAATTGCGTACCTTGTGACTTTAACTCATTAATACATAACGATGAACGCATCTTTAGTAAGTGAACCTTGACATTAAATTTCAAACAGTTCCACAAAGCACTTGAAAATTAATAAAATCTGTAATGTAGATAGCTGAATCGAAACGATGTACTTACATTATTATGTTTGTCGTCAAAAATAGAAGCAAAGGCCACAAAATAGACAACATAAACCATGATACGCAATACAAGACGGAATACACTTATGTCACTACTTCAAGGAAAACCTCTGAAAATCACGGTGTTTCTAAGACTATATTTCCTTTATGAAATAAAAATAATGTGAATTAACTACAAAAAAATATACTATTGTTTTATTTAAGAAACAGAAGTTACGTTTTAGTAAAACACTTACGTTTCGTAATAAAATAAACCTTCATTCATAATAATTTGTTAATTTGACAATCTTGTTTCGTAGAAATCTTGATTTCAATGACACTGACAGCTGATTGGTCATTGTTGACAGCAGGTACAAAATAGAGTTGATAGTCGCGTCACAGATTTATATTAATTTAAGGTGCTATTACGGTTACATATAATTTTTCATATTTTAAAAATATTCATTAATGAAAATAGTAAGGTATATTATTCCTTCAAAAGTAGGACAATAAAACATTATTACTTGTTAAGTTTCTATAATCATAAGGTTATGGTTATATCGTGAGTTATATTAAAAAGTATTCAATATTAAATCAATGTCTTTGTTTGATACACAATAAGTGCCAGTTAAAAAATGAAGGAACCGCAAAATAGAAATTCAATAACACATTCTAAAACAGTATCATCGTCAAAATCCGTAATTTTAACTCCGCCGCCACCCAAGCCACTTGATTTTGAAGGATTTATACCCTGGGTGTGTACAGAATTTGAAGTTCCTTACGACATCATTGTGAACCGCTTAGTTCAAGGTTTGTTGCTCACAATATCATGTAATTTTCAATTAATATAATAATTATAAATGTTTGCATTTTTTTATTTCGTCATTTTCAGAAGATTATGTGCCACAAAAAAATCCTTGGTTCTAAATCTAAGTATTTTTCCAAACAGACTGCTAAAACAAGGGCTGAAACTGACATTAAACTGTCTGACTCTGCAAAAATATTTCCTTCCGATAGTACCTTGAAGAGTTATATACCCATATCAGCCTATTACGATCCAAGAGGACGTTTGGTCGAAATCGTCATAGATAGGTCTCCATTTGAAATACCACGAAAAGTGATCGTGGCATTTTCCCTTTGTGTACCCTTTCATTCTTCGCTCACGAGAGTTTCAATAAGGAACGGTGGATTGAAGTTACCAGCACTTTACGAGATAGGCAAACTCTTATCACATTCAACTATCACTGATGTTGTCATCGAAAACTGTTTTGTCCCGGAAGGAACATACCAATTATTGTTAGAACACGTTTCCCATTTGAGAAATTTAGCCCTACGCCGCTTGTGTATAAATGATATGGCTTGTTGTAATATAGCAAAGGGACTTGAGATGGGAGAACCAGCGTCAAAAACTTTATTAACACTAGATTTAACATCAAACAAAATCACTGATGATGGTGCTAAGGCGTTCGGAGACATGCTTAGGAAAAAACGTTGTCTGTTACATTTGAATTTATGTGATAATAATCTTTCTGATGCGGGAGCTGCTTATATATTGAACTGTTTAAAATCTTTCCCCTTAACATGTCAAGAAATTCAAGATACTAAACGTCGAAGATTTGAACACTTCATAAAGAGAATTGCTGTTTATAAGAAACATGTGGAACATTTAACACGATGCCAAGGAGAAGAAAAGATTTCCAATGAGTTCGTAGATAAGAAGGGTCAAAAGAAAGTTAAGGGAGGACAGACGGTTTCTGCTGTAACTAGCGCATTATCCATTCCTCAATTAGCAGACAAATTAACGCAAGATGAAATTGGTGAATTTGTAGACGTCTTTGGATGTCATCACGTCACATATGTGAATAAAGTTATGAATTGCGATGGCAATCTACGTCTCTGCTCACTAAACTTGGCATATAATAACTTAAGTTTCTTATCTGTTCGCAAGATTTACGAAGTTCTATTGTATCAAAGGAATGTTTTTACGATATATAAACCGTCGATCACAACTGGACTTCTAAGAGTGGTTTTCGATGGTAATAATGTACCAAGTCAATGTAAAGAAGTTAGACTTATTCAGGATCTTCTTCATAAACTAGTGACGAATCGGTGTCCTTCTAAGAACGTACCTTTAAAAGCGCAGTCAAGTAACAGCGTTATGTCGAGTACAAAAACCGGCAAAACTAGTAAACCGAAAAAAAGTATTGCTCGTTAAGTTTATCTAATTTTAAAATAAGTTTGAAATGATATTTATGTTATGGTTCAAGGAACCTAAATATTTTTACGTTAAGTTCAATGGCATTTTTAGTTATTTTACTAATTAAGTTATACTTTAAATTAAGCTAATTATGAATTTCATTTCTATTTAGGCCGTATATTATAATTAAGTTGAAAAATATTTATTAAATACTATCTATAGTTTACGCGGACACATTTAAATAAATCACTTTAACGGTTTAAAACGCGAATATTAGTTAAAATTATTTTTAACTTCGGCCCGACGTTTCGGATGCTTTGCAGCAGCCGTGGTACGGGAGATAAAATGAAGTTAAAAATCATTTTCAAATAAGTTTAACTAATATATCGCGTTTTAAACCATTAAAGTGTTTTATTTAAATATTTATTAATTAAGAGGCTATCGTTATTGACTGAAAATTTAAGTTCATTAAAAAATGGGCACGCTCCTTTGTAGAAACGTACAAGAAAACAATATAATTTTTGTGTGAAATATTACGAAGTTATTAAACAATATTTATTTTCTTTATTTTCTTATAACCACTTATACGGATACAATTAACGCTACTACTACGAGATAGTTGATAGAGATGTAAATTTCTACATTAAAATATTAATAAAGTAATGTTTTTGTGTGAAAATTATTTATTATATGTGAAATAGAACAATATGATGATCTTTTTGAGTTTAGTTAGAAATACATTTATTCTCAAAATCTATTTATTTACTTAAGTAACAATGCTAATAGTGGGGGTAACTTTGCCAATATTTTTTTTTGCAGGCACAATTTTTTTTTTGCTTTATATACTTAGTTATTACGAGGAGATCATGGACTACTTGTGTGAACTTTTACGTTATTTCTGAGGTATAAAGTGAGTACCCAACTTTTATTAGATTGGCTAATACACTGCCTTTGTAAAAGATTCATATAATCGATCTTGTATTTTTTTGACACGACTAAGCATACGCAAAAAAAGCACAATTCAATATTGTAAAAACGTATACTTAATCTGTTCTTTTGTAACAAATTATGAGACAAGGATCTCATACATCTTACATACTGTATGGGAACACAAACATAAATGGGAGTGACATCGATATAAAGTCATACATCTATCCCTTATGTTTAGGAATAGATGAAGAAGGTTGAAGTATTTTTATAGGTATAACTAAGGTTTCAATCTGCAATACTTAAAGCCTATTTGAATTATGTAATCATATAATTTACTAAATTCCTTCAAGTTGAATGACAGAAACTCTAACATCAAAGGTTGACACAAAACTCAATTACATTTTGGACGTCTCATTTATATTTTTATCACTTTACACAAGAATTTGTTATATTTTTTTCTGTTTATTTATTGTTCTTATTTTTATTTACAATGAAATCTGAAAGATCAATACGTTCTATAAAGTCGACGCGTTCCTTGCGATCTTCGTTAAAAGGTCATTCTGGCAAATTGGTGACTGAGATAATAGATTTGGAAGCTGTTTTACCTGTATCGTGCGCAAAGTTTAACTGTCCCTATATCATCTTGGTGAAGAAGACTCAACAGAATGGTATGTATATGCATTTAAAAGAATTTTACAAGCTCTGAAAGTTCACATTATTGATTAAGGAGAGGATTCCTCTTCGTAGAAATTGTAATTGCAAAACGATGGTAACAAAAAGTCGATATAGTAAATCTCATGACATAATATGTATTCAAATAATATTAAAAAATATGGCCTAGAGCTTTTCATAAAACATGTAGTCGAAATAGTGGTTCTAGATGTGAGAAAGGAATCTAGAAATTACGAGACTTTCGTCAACACAGGTTCCGTCAACACTTTTAGAATGTTCATAAAGAATATTTAAATGATTTAAAAATCGAAAATAAATTGAAAAAATTTTAGACTCGGGCAGGATTTGAACCGGCATCGTCAGCTTTCTGTGCTGTTGCGCTACCGATTGAGCTACCGAGTCCTACACCTCATCATTTTTTTTAATTATATACTGCCTTCATGTGCAATAACATGTGAAAAATATTAATGTTTTCAATATTTAAATGACTGAGAATTGAACACTCTACATTTACAGTAGGTATACCAGTAATCTCTCCGGGTTTTAAATAGGTAAATCATATTAATTACCTGTAATTATGTTTTAGACGACTACTACAGAGCGCTGAAAAATCTCGATGGAACCAAAAAGCGTATAAGTATGGCACAGAGTGCAAAGCAAGAATCAGTTCATTCGATACGAGCCGATGATCAAGAAAGCACTTCGGCAGATGGCTTGTCAACGCACATCAACTCGCTCACAGTTACTTCTGTTTACGACACCTTCAATTGTTTGACTGGAATATATATAAACGAAGTGGCCCATCTGCCGAGGATTCTCATGCAAGTAATGCGATACTTGGTGCCACATTATAAAAACATAACGACAGTATCGATCACTAATTGTAAATTGGAGGCGTCCATTTTGTACGAATTGAGTAAAATTATAACAGTTTCGACTGTAGTTCACGTTCATTTGGACGGAACATCGGTAGCAGAAGCTAATTACGCGATTCTTTTGGATACGGCACATCTAAAAAGTCTAACCCTGAGCAGATGTGGTATAAATGACAATGTTTGCGGGATCTTAGCGTCAAGATTGTACTTGTCGGCTACTGGTGAAAAGTTATCGCTGTTAAATCTATCCTCTAACCACATAACCGATGTAGGGGCGAAGTCTTTAGCGGAAGCTTTGAGAACTAATCGATGTTTGCGGTATCTGAACATTGCTGATAACCACATAACCGACGACGGCGCTACGTCCATCTTAAACGTTTTAATGGAATTTCCATTGACGTCGAATGAAGTTTTAAACAAAAGAAAGAGATTTATAACGTACTTGAGAAGGAAAAACGAAATGTACCTAAAGTATCTTGCCGATGTAACGTCGGTGGAAATGTGTAAGCCCGCGAAACGGAAGAAGACTTCGGTGACTTCGGTAAAAAGTAGATCCAGCGCTCGAAAGGAGAAGGAAACCCATCAGCAGCAGCAGTCAATGTGTACAGACGATTCAATTAGAGCTAAAATGCTTACTCAGCAATTAATGGGGCCATTTCTAGACCCATTTCAATCTGATTGTTTAAAAATTCACGACGGAACAACGAATTGTCTTGGAAATATGGCATTAGCTTACTTAAATATGTCATATAATGATTTGAGCTTTATGACAATACAAACACTGAGAAATGTGGTAGATTATCAGAAGTGCTTAAAGTTAGTTGGTTATCAAACTGGATTGCTTAAAATTGTCGTTGATGGTAACAATATGCCTATCAGATGTCGCGAAATGATGTTCATTAGTGAAGTTCTGAGTGGGAAGAACCAGGAGGTTGTTAAACGAAGGAAAGCTTCGAAAATTTGTGCATAGAAATAATAAAGGACGTTTGCTTGAAATCTTTAATTATTTACAACTAAACCTTAGACGCAGTTTAGATATACATAACATTTGAACACTAGTCTTGGTAACTCTGCGTGGTTTTCTTCATGAAACACATTCTTATGAAAATACTCTAATAATATATGGCTACGAGTAAGGAAATATAGTTAAAAATACTTAATTTAACCTCAGCAGGAATACAAGGAAAATATTTCAGCACCAACGTTTTCGTTTGTCCACGTGCTGTTATGGCTATTAACTAAACTGGCAGTTATTAGTTACAATAAAACTCTTTGTTAAAATAACGAAAAAACCTTGGCCTAATATAAGATGACAATATACAGATATATGAAGTTAATGATACATTACGAAAGTCTAAATATATTCATCTCAATATTTTCTTAATAAGTTCTTTGATAAACCATACAATTAAATTAATATGGAACAATAAACGTATCATAATATATTAAATTAATTACATTGTCAATTGTCAACATATCATCCTATATTATCCAGAGTATAAAACAAGTTCATGTCTCAGAAATCATGAGCGACCGAAGTTCTTGAACAAACTAAATTGAATTAATTTCTAGCTCAGTATCAGCTCAATTTCTATATATCTAATAAAAAGGTAGGTATCTCTATATTGTAACACTCGTTAATAAATGTTTATTTAATTTCTTGGTGGCAAATATTCTCGGTTTGGTGGTTTCGGGTAGCCTGTGCTTGGGCCTTGTGGTCTTGTTGATCCAGTAGGAAAGCTAGGCCCAGATGGTCTGCCTGATGGGTAACCCTGATTGGATGATGGCCTTGATCCCGGATATCCTGGTGTTTTTTGTGATCCTGGGTAATTACCAGGGGGCCGCGTGGATGGATAGTTAGAACTTCCAGGATATGAACTGGAAGGACCTTGCTGATCATAATTGCTAGAACCCTGCCCAGGGTAGGTTGGTGTACCTTGAGTTGCAGATATTCCTGGGTAACTTGGAGTCGTACTTTGGGGGTAAGAGCTACCTGGATATCCAGAAGATGGTCCTTGGTTTCCAAAATTATCTGGGTATGGCGTTGATGGTCCGTTTAAAGGATATGAGCCTTGCGGGCTTTGGTTACCTGGGTATGATGGACCCTGAGGTCCTTGGCTACCAGGATATGCTGGTCCTTGACTACCGGGATATGTTTGACTTCCAGGGTATGATGGTCCTTGAGGTCCTTGTACGCCGGGATATGATGGTCCCTGAGGTCTTTGGTTACCAGGGTAAGAACTGAGTTGTTGAGAGCTTCCCGTTATAGAGTAATCGTATAAGTTTGCGTTTAGCTCATAAAGACTTGGCGCTGAGTTGCAGTCAAATTGATTCCACCATACGCAAACAAACACTTCTTGTGAAAAAACAGTCCCATTAGGACATAGGAAGTCATAGGTTATGTTGTTAGCACAGACATGGAAAGCTTGACAACGAGTCTCTACATCAGCGTAATACCCTGGATATAGTTGTGCTTCGCAACGGAAAGATGTCTCTGGAACTACAGCTAGGATAGGATAATCTCTGTCAGGTTCCCCAGGTATAGCCGAATAATCGCCACCTTCATAGGCCCCAGTGTCATATCCTGGCCCTATGGGTCCAATTCCTGGACCAAATCCGGGGGACCCAGGTGAGACACCGGGTGAACCTCCGAATCCTGGCGTTGTAGGACGTCCTGTTTGCCCTTGATAATTATTTCCTGGAAATCTATTGTCAGATTGTCCTTGATAACCAGGTCCGGGTTGTCCTGGATAACCAGTACCAGGCTGTCCCTGATAACTAGTTCCCGGCTGTCCTATAACTCCCGACTGTCCTGGATAACCAATTCCCGGCTGTCCGTGATAGCCAGTTCCCGGCTGCCCTGGATAACCCGATGGCCCTGTCGGCCCAGTTGGTCCTTGGTTTTGATAATCGGATCCCTGTTGCCCTGGATATGCTGAAGGGCCAGTAGGGCTTTGGCCAGGATAGTTTTGTCCCGGATAATTCGGCCCAGGCTGTCCTGGGTAATTAGCGCCAGTCGTCGGTCCTAAGGGATATGGTGTTGTACTCGGGTATTCGTCTTGGGAAGCGCTAGGATATGTTGCCGTAGAACTCGGGTAACCGCTGGAAGGAAATCCAGGTCGGCTGGAGGTACTCTGCCCGAACGGTCTTCCTGGTTTGTTGTACTCATAACCATTTTGAGCTACGGCTACTGCCAGCAACACTGAAAAGTATTTTTTACGATTAATACTTATTTCGCAAACACTTTGCCAAAAGACTATAAGCGCGAGAGTTCCTGGGTTCGAATCCCGGTAAACAGTTCATCGTTTCGGCCGGACAGAAGACCGATCAACTAATTGCTTGTAAATAAAATCTATCACTGAAACGGATACAGAAATATGTTCGCCCAATGTCTCATTGAAGGAAACAAGATTTCCCTTTTTATTTATTTTGCAAAGTAGACTCTTGCCCTACATGTGAAAATTGAACAAAAATGATTTTTAAATAAAACATTTTAACGGTTAAAAACGTGATATATTTTAGTTAAACTTGTTTGAAAGTTATTTTTAATTACGGCCCGACGTTTCGAATGCTTTACAGCAGCCCTCGTTACGGGGAGACACGGCTGTTGCAAAGCATTAATTTTCAAACAAGATTAACTAAAATATATCGTGTTTTAAACCGTTAAAGTGTTTTATTTAAATGAGTGCTACTCGCGTAAACTACAGACAAAAATGATGTTGAAAGGTAAAAATTCTGCCGACCCTATGTCATAATTATTGACCTACCTGAAGCTAACGCCGATGACTTAATTATTCACCATTTTGTTACGAGAATCGCATTACTGAGTAAATGGTGTAAGAATTAAAATGGTCTTATCTTAAGTTCTCTTTCGGATACAATGCGTCCGAGAGGTATAGATGACATCGCGTGGGACTGCCTTGCGCAAGAGCAAAGGAAATTGTTGTAATGAAGCTTCGCAAAGGAAGATAATTTAGAGTTAATTTTGTGTATATTTATGAAATAAAAACACATTTATTAATACAAACTATTAAATATTGAGTACCTACTTTTTTATTCTATGCGTGTGGTTGTCATGTAATTTAACGGTTCAAATCGCAAAGTATTTTAATTATAATCACCACAGGAATCGTTTAGATAAATAAAACGTTAAGAATTAGCTAGACAGCAAACTCTCCCAGGCAACCAAGTATATTAGTTAGCTACGACAAGACGATAGACGTTGTAAAGCATCCAATTATTGTTGGGAAGAGGAAACAAATTAATCTTTATTTCCAAAAAACAATGCTAAAATTTGGAAAGTTTAAAGCTAACATCAAGTCATTGTGTTTAATGAGTGCAAAATTTTGTTACATTGTATCTTCTTTTGTTTATAGGGTTGTCCAACGTATGGAAAATGATATCTGGAATTCGATAGATAGAGCAAGCGAAAAGGAAAAAGGATAGCGATAGCGCAGATAATAAAAAAAATTCATGAAGTTTATATAAATAATAAAATCACATATTAATTATAAATATAACACGAACTTAAAAATATATATAAAATATATATAAAAATCTGTAGCGTAGCTAGGTGGACAAGGGCCCCGGTCTACCTAATCCTAAGGCTCAAGTAAGAATCGAGTCCTCATCCTCTCTTTTAGCATAGCTTGAATTTAATGAACCTCCAAAATTATAAATAAGCAACAACAACGTTAAAAATCCTTTTCTTCTACGCTTATATCTTCTTAAGGTTAAAATAAGGTTAGAGTGCCCCTAAGTTCCGGGGCCCTGGTGCACTGCACCACATGGCCCAACGATAACTACGCCACTGATAAAAATTATTCTAAGAACACAAAATTAAAGCATTTCTATAGTTTAAAAAAAAACTTAATCTTTACCGGTTAAAATCGCGAATACTTAATAACTTAACTTATTTTGTATTTAAATGCGGTCCGATGTTTTGACGGCTAATGTTTCGCATTTTAAACCGTTAAGAGTGTTTCTTTAAATGTGTTCTACTCGCGTGAACTACAGATAATACTGAATATTGATAGTGCAACAGTTTTGTGAAATAGACAACCCTATAATCATTATTGCAAAACTTAAATAATGATCACTGTGCAAAGTTTAATGTCCCTATTATGTTTAACGTTTTATTATATTTTCAGAGCATTACTTAGTGAATATGCACTGTCATTAACACTATTGCAGAAAACTCTTAGCAGTATTTTTAAGGGCATCAAATTTAAAAAAAGTATTTTATACGATTCTAGATACGTTGGCTTATAGCAAAATGCTATGATTAAGATTACGATGCTAGTGCCAGGCTAGTACGTATAAGTCATTTAAAACCTAGTACCGGTCCGATTGTAAGAAGAGTTCCAGGCGAAGTAACTTTACTCACTCAGATGAGAAGACTTAAACAGCTGGTGGGTTTTAATACCTCCAGTGAAAGCAGTCCTGTGAGGTTGGTATAATTAAATGGTAGAAAGGATCGATCACGTAGTAAGGTTTTGTATAATATTTTACGAACCGTATATTATTTGACCTTTTTCAGTAGGAAAATGTCAAATTAAAAATCAACTTGTTTCACACGACAAGTCTCATAGTAAACTTTCTTATTTAATATCAAAGATGTTACATTATAGGGAGGTAATTGCGTCCAAATGGATCGTGGTCGTAATCACGAAATGCAAACGAACTAGGAAGTTCCAAGCTCGACTTGAACTACATTGTACTAATTTATAAGAAACACAGACTTGCAAACAAATAGTACGGTTAACAGGTACAAGGTTGTACTTTATATCAAATAATCTCGCCAAATATTGGTAAAACTCCTTCGAAAAGGATTCATAGATTTACATGATATATGTATATAGTAGGTTTTAGAATCGTCTACAATAAATTTTAATCTGTTTTAATTATAACAAAAAAATTTATGTGGCATAAAAAAACAGATAGACCCAAAATTTTTATTCTTATCACCAATCGACTTACAATAACTTTATTTCTAAACTAGAAATATGACTAAGCGTATATTTTGTAAAGTTTTTCCCTCTTTCTATAAAGTCATGTAAGACTAAAGCGCATTCAAACGAATTATTGGCTAGATCTGTTCATTGTCTTATCAAAGTATTGTTGAATGTGAACTCTACGAAAAACGTCTATTTATTATATCTTTGTATCTCTATGAATATCGGCCGCAGCTGTCAAGTCCCATAATTATGCTGAAACAATGACTTACGAAATACTTTGCACTTGGACATATTGCAGCGTTGACAATATATTACAACAGCCGTCCAATTAAAAATGTCATTAATATGCAAAAATTGTAATAAATATACTTGAAATTGACTTAGTGCATCCACTAAATTAAGCAACATGGTAAGTTTAAAAATGTCTCATAAATTACATTTCCCTGGGACCTAAACTATGAAACGTGTTCCCAGGGCTCCCTCAAAGCACCGTAGCTGGTGTGTTTAGCGGTTCTGGTCGGCTATTGTACCCGAGGAGTTACGATTATCTCGATACTATTGCCCAACGTCAAAATAAGGCTATGACGCGACTCTCGTAAAACAAGAGTGAATATTCTAAATCTCAAAAGGATTTGTTCGTTGCAGTGACCTATGCGTTGAATTACTTTGCAGAGTCTTTGTTAACGGATGCCGACGTTACGCCGCGGTCAATTGTTAAGGCACTACCTAACAGATTGTGCTGCGTCATTTTATAATTATTTTAACATAAATTAAATACATTAGGATAGTTACTGTATAGCCGATGTGCTCACATACCTCAAGAAGAAGTTAAAGGCTTTTCTTTCCGTACTTTGTAATAATTTTTTTTATTTATTGAGTGCTTGACTGAAGCCGAATAATCGGTTTAGGTTTTAGACTCTACTTTCGGCCATATGTTGAAACAAAAGAACGTTAAATTTATGAATGCCCATCCTAACCTATCTTGATGACCGCTTTCATGCATATTTGACAAAAAGATAGGACACCGTTTATAACACCCGTCTCGCTCATTCAATTATAGTGAGAAAAATTATTTATTTAACTCTTTTCAAAAAATATGTAAGAATTATTCTTAATTAAGATACAGTGTAGATACCGCTTTAAAACACATTTTTCTGACAATACGGTTTCCAATACATCTGTCAAAATCAATCGTATATTTAGCCAAAGCCGAAGTTTCGATCGGATAGGGAGAACATCACACTAATACAAGAATCAGTTAGATCTGGGCTTAAAATGTTTTCAAGTTAAGAGAACTTGGTGTATGCACGCGTGTTACGCAGTCCGTTTATCTTTTGTTTATCTTTACCACGTTTCATTAGGAATTATGACCATTGCACCTTCAGCAATCAAGCAAATTGGGTTTCTTCACTTCGTTATATTATTCACAACTACATCTTGGAAATAAAGTACAGTGTCAACTCTATTTGACCCGGATAGAATAAATGATTTCTTAAAACAGCGGTTCTCAACGGAGACAAGCTTTAAGCTGGGTTAATTAAAAAAAACTACCTTTTTCCTAATGCTCAATTACAAGATATCAATAAAATACATAAATACTGTAATAAAACACTAATATGTTAACAAATCCGCTTTTATCTGATAACGAAGTAATGTTGTTTGTAATAACTAATATAAGCTTTTAAAAGCTGTTAGTGACGTTGAAATTTTGCACAATAGCTACAGTGTACCTAAAGTTTTGTAAAGTTAAAATATGCATAAATTCATAAGAAAGTGTTGTTCAATATATTTTGATAAACATCTATCTGAGATAAAACATTTCAAACGGTCTAAAACGCTAAATATATTATTTAACTTTTGAAAACATTAATATTGTTTACATGTCATTGCACATGTAATGCAATATTTAATTTAAAAATAGAAAATAAATTGAAAATAATTTCGATTTGAGCCGTTTAGCCCCCCCCCCTATTTGTTCCCCCCCCCCCCCACGGACTTATGCGGTTCAAGTCCTTCAAATTTTTTTCAATTTTTGTAGATTTTTAAATTATATTATTTAACTTGCTTACAATTTCTTTAACTACGACCCGACGCTTCGGATGCTTTGTCATTGGGACTGAAGATGCATTGTATCCCCAATATACGTTCTGTCCCCCCATGACCACGGCTGCTGCAAACCATCCGAAACGTCAAGCCGTATAAGTAAATTAATACATGTTAAATAATGTATATCTGTAATACTCGTGTGTATTTTACTGCAGATAATACCTCAAAATAAAATTATCCGATGTGTAGACCGCCTATGTATGCACAAACAAAAGTTTTATCAATATTCGTTAAGTAGTTTATAGCATCAATTAATCTTAACTAACGTTAGCATTTATAATAGTTGCAAGATAGGATTGTCTGGGCTTGTGTTTAATGCTTTATTCGCCGTAACAAAGCTATCTTTTGAAACAATTCAATTAAGGAGTCGAAACGGCGTAACTGAATTAATTTCACGCTTGTTTATACGCCGGCATCAGCATGGATAATTCTTTCCACCTCCGTGAACAAGTATGTTGTGGGATTGATACTAGACTTAAGTTGTGGAGCAACTGTAAAGCTAAGGATAGTGCAAAATTTATTTTAAAATTAAAACGTTTTTGTGGACATTTTAAATATCTAATTATCTTTTGATAGACGTGCAAACTGAATCCATCTATGCCCCAACGTTTCAAATGCAATCATTTCGCGTTTTAAACCGTTAAAAGTGTTCTATTTAAATGAGTATTACGCTATTTAACAGCACAATTTGAATCAGTCTATTTAGTTAGTAGGAATGTCATTGACGGTATAGGTTAATTATTTTTTCTACTAATTTTGATTTTTATTTAGCGATCTAGTGAAAGTTTCTTTCATTTAGCTGTATTTTAATAAATATCCATAGCTCAAGGCTTGATGGTCTAATGGCATCTATCGTATGGCTAATAATAATCAACGGGACGTGGGTTCGATTACTACCGGATCCAAAATGTTTTTAATCAAATTATATTAAACCACTCCACAGAGAAAAGCTGTGACCTTAAACGCATTTCGGTTGCAGTCTGTGGATGTTCGAATATCTAACGCTAAAATAGGTCGTGCGCGCATCTTATTATTATGGAGCAAGGCCGGGCCTATTTTAGCGTTAAGAGAATGCTTGCCCCTATTCTATCTAAAAATCGTAATAATTCGAAATTACGTAAAAAAACGAGTTTTTGTAATCGAGATAAATAAAATATTTTTTACTTACGACAAAACGTTGACAAACGCAGCATGGTGTTGGTGCTCTTCGTTGAATTAAAACTAAATCTGAAAAAAAAACCATTGTGTTAATGACGAAAATAGATTTTTTTAATGACATTTAACGTTTTTCGCTTGTCAACAGAATGATAAATAAGTAATCTACAAATTTAGCAGTCATCAGAGGAAATCATTATATTAAATAAGGCCGTAATTATTTGCATTGCTTTGAAATTCTAAAGGATAAGGACTAGACCATTAGGGCTCAATACAAAATAGATGATAATTGGTAAAACGTGAAATACCTAAATACAATTCGATATTTATAATAACCATAATTTTCTGTACTGTTAGAGCCAATTCAGTTAACATTCAAATGAGCTTGTTAAATAGTATAGAATTGTAGGTCTGTTTCAATACGAGGCAGACACATTTTTGTATCCGTTTTACTAATTAATTTTATTGACAGGCTCAGGAGTAGACTGTCGTGCTGTGTTCAGTCGAAACTATCCATTTTGTATTCCCGGAGTTCGAATCTATGATCTCTAGCGCTGAAGGCTAGCCATAGTATGTAACTACTGAACCACGAAGGCGGTTAAGTGTATAACAATGAACAAAATGCTCTCAATTATAGTTTCAAAAGTAATTGCGGTTAGAAACAAAAGCTTTTATAGAGATTATAGACTTTGAATTGGTTACAGAACTATTGTTTGTAGATTCAATATTTGTTTTTTTAGATAATAATCGCATAATTTTTTAATGCTTTTCCGAAAGTTTGGTAAATTTAATAACAAATATCTATTATATATATTTTATCATTTTTCTATTTAGAGCTTTTACGTATTTCGCCCTATGTTGGGCTTGGACTTTACAAGTGTTTGAAAGCGAATGCAGATTAGCATCACACGGCTTTTCCAACCGTGGGTGGTGGTTTGTATCCCGAATGGTATATTTTAACCACCCATTTAATGTTTAGATCTTCTGACAAGGTGGAACGTGTATCAGAAATGATATTAAGAAGTTTGCCCGTGGGCTTCGTTTAGTTCGAATTTTTATAATATATTGTTAGGATACGCATTACAAAATACCTACAACCCTAAATTCCCCTTTTATTATCAACCCCTATATTTCTTTATCCTAATAATTAAAACATTTTCCACCCCGATTGATAATAATTGAACAATTAACACTTGGTAAGCTTTTCCCCTATGCGTCTCCCATTCTCAGTAAACAATAATAAGTTAATGTTTGGTGTTTCGTTATTTTTTATATGGCCTAAGCATTCACAGTGTTGCCTCTTGTAGTTCCCTAGGAATATTTATATGTATAAACAATGTTTCCCAAGTCCGCTAGTTTAAATATATGAGGCTGCTAGAGGCAGAGTGGCCTAATAACAAAAAAAATGATTTTCAATAAGGAGGAAAATTAAGTTAGGCTAAAACGAGTTTGTACTATTATTTGAGTAAGAATTATGTTAAAAATTTTCGGTCACTGTGCTTTTGTAGATTAACAGTGTTACACTATGAAGACTCAAGTTATAAAAATTGCAGTTAGGCTACTCTGCCTCTAGCCTCATGTAGCTTCTTATAAAGCCCTTTTGATGTATATAACACTATAGCCACAGCACTTCACATCCGAATCCACCAAATAACTCACCAAATGCACTGTGCGCGCGCTCAGCGCAAACTGTGCCGTGTAGACCACGCTAAGGCTTTTATATTTAGACCACCAATACTCGAAGGGTTGCGATGACACACGAAACTGCAACACATCTAGGTCGCTGTACGTGGATCTAAGAATTGTAATGATTAGCGCATTTGTCGAGTTTCAAACGTTTTGTAATACAATAATTTGTGATCGCGCGCACTCGATTCGCAAAGTGTGCTTGTGATGTGCAATTTTCATTCGCTCTATTACGATTAGTGTATCGATAATTGCGCTTGCGCTTTCAATGATAGATTTTTCTTTATTGTCGCAATCAGTGGTTTAATATTGTTTCCCAAAGATACTGTCTTACATTTGAGGCTTTTGTCTATAGGTACATTTACTACTGACTGTCTTTATTAGTCGAATTTTACAGACGTAATGTAATTAGACGAGAATGGTATGCATTAGGATAAACATTTTTTAAAGTTTATTTCGTGAATTTTATTTTTACGATCGGCGTTCTGTCAGCGCCAAAAAAAGACAGCTAGAAGCCCCAAGATTCGAGATCGGCGTTTTGTCAGAGTTTGGTCATATTTCGCAATTTAAACCGTTAAAAGTGTTTGTTTGTAATATAAATAACTCTTTATATAATAGTTAAATCATATTCGATTTATGTAGATTAAATGAATTAGGCATAGCTTTGATTTCATTTTATATTTTTGGCAAAATGTCGGAAAATTGTTGTAATATTATTATTATATTTGTAGATCTGTGGATTGTAATAATTATGTTAACTCATTCTAAGTCTTGTGCAAGACGAGTAGTAGCATATTTATAATTAAGAGCTACGAATTTCAATTCAAACTACTATGTAGATGTTTGCAATCTCCATAAACCTTTTGTATGGGACACCGAGCTTTACAATGACACCTATTATTATCATCTCACTATTATTTAAGGTCCAAACTCTTAACATTGTCGTAATACTGACTTAAGAAATGCATTTTAATTCACTAGAATAAAATTTTCTACAATACTAATTTGGCATTAAATATATCTTTAGTTCAGTTTATATACATCTTTCCTCTTTACGATATTAGTCAGTTATTTATATGAATTTGTCCTGTTTTTATATATGATGTTACTGATCCTTTCGACCTTTAATACGCCTTTGTAGCCAACAACAAACGTGTTAGCAGCATACCAAGCATTCTGTAAAGCGCGAGAGGTCCTGGATCTTATTCCCGGGGAAGCAATAAATTGTTTCAGTCAGGCAGGGCGCCGAAGTCTGACCAACGACTTGCCTGTAAATCATAAATCAAACCGATCAGTGAAACGGACACAAAATTGTGTTCGCCCCATGCCTTAAGGGAATTTCACTTAAAACAAGTTGATAGGTTTAGTAATGAACTGAAGAAACTAGAAACTCGATATCGCTTTCACAATTAATAGTATTGTTGAGTGCAAACTAATAAGTTTTTTTTTATGATGGAGGAGAAGCGATAAGCATAAGGTTTACTGAATGGAAGGTAAAATACCCCAGCCATACCATGTAGACTAGATATGTAGATGAAGATATAGACATTCAAACTTTTGTATTAAACGTAACTACTGATTTATATTAGATCTCGCTTGATAAGACCCAGTGTTTGAAAGGAATCTTAATCTAATTAGTTATTATATAATTCTGATCTAGTAGTCTGTCAACTCCTTATCTTTGTAGACGGTTTGTGCTGGAGTTTCTTTGATAATTTGATATCGATCTAACTACATAATCGGACAATTGACGTTTGATTAGTGTGCCGAATTAAAAGTGAAGTATAGTCTTCTATATTGAAGGTCTACATACACTATACAGGTTTTTTATGGATAATCACTGCGACATTTCAAGTTTAATCTATACTAATATATAAGCTGAAGAGTTTGTTTGTTTGTTTGTTTGAACGCGCTAATCTCAGGAACTACGGGTTCGAATTCAAAAATTAGTTTTTTGTTGGTTAGAGCATTTATCAAGGAAGGCTATAAAAAATCCCGCTGTGGCTAATAAGACAAAAGGGATTTTCATCGTATGGGGTTCCAGCTACCTGCAAAAACGTACAAATACCCAAAAAATATGTACGAAAGAAATCCTCTGTCTCAAAAAGGGGCTTTATCTTTTAAGATTAATTTGCAAGAACGACGGGAAGGGACGCGACCAATGTCGTGGGTAACAGCTTAAAAAACTATTCTCCGGGGAAGAAGGGCTGGCCCAGCTAGTATTAAGATAATAAATCAAAAGTCTTGTTTATAAAATTGAAAAGAAGAGATTATTCATGATTACTTCGTTATCGATAATTAGCCGAAGGGGGCTTAAAACAAGTTTTTTAGGACAAAATATAAAGTTTACATAACTTAGACCATGATAAGCTTAAAATAAGAACTTATTTGACAATAGTTATTTCAGTTCAGTTTTTTATTTATTGAATTAATTTTGATGGATCCTTGGACCAATGGTGGGGAATGTATGGCTATGAATCAGTCGCGAGTTCGGTCCATACTTCAACATGTTTTATCAATTTATAATTTTTCTGAAACACGTTGCACTTCGTCTGAAAATCTAGATAATATTAATGACAAACTCGAAATTCCGTCCGGATCCTTGGACCAATCCGTCAACGTATGAAAAGCCATGAATCGGTCGCTTGGTTCGATCCATACTGGGTTCAACATGGTTTTAACAATTTATAATTAGTCTGAAACACGTTGCACTTCGTCTGAAATCTAAATGGCGAACATCGAAGTGCCGTCCGGGTCACGAATCCACCGTCCACGGATAAAAAAAACCATGAGATTTAACTACCTTTCAGGTGACCGTCTCTGACTTTCCAAGATATAGGGAAAGTGGAAGCAAATAGGAACGACAGGGCATCTTAATGAATCTATGAGGCCTATGCAGCCTGGGCATCTACGCCTGTATCATAAATAAAAATATTTTATCGTTATTTTAAGTGATATTAATAATAATAAAATAGATATATAAAAAGTACTGTCTCCTTGTATTATTTGAATGGCCAAGTTTTAGGGATTTGATCTTGTGTGATCATATATCTGATTGAGCTGTTTTACTTGTTATGGAACGGTTGTGAATGCGTCAGTATTGAATTTCTGAAACATTACACTGTCACGATACTATTTGACGTTTACATAATATAATTACTTCATTCCAACGTGAAAATGGGCTAAACATGTAAATTTAAAATGTTGATGATATTAATTTAATAATTAAGAAAATACTAACTCCAGTCTAGTGGTTAAGCTTTTACTGACCACGACGTTGCTTCAAATCCTAGGTCGACAGAATTCGTTCGATATTTGAAACTATTATGGTGTCATTACTTCACACACCTTAGTTCATCGTTATGTACGGTGGTGGAAGTTAAAGCCCTCCAAACCACACTGGAGCAGCAAGAGCTCAGCTGTGGGACACTAGATGATTAAAACGAATTGTTAGGGACCTGTCTTTAGAAATGGGAATAAAATAAAATAAAGTAGTGAAGATAAGAAATGAATTAAAAGAGTCAGTAGCTCGGTAGCTCTATTGGTTAGAGCAGCACGGAATTCGGAACGCTGAGGTTGCCGATTCAAGTCCTGCCCGGATCGTAATTGTATTCGTTTTATCATCAATGTTTAATTCATATAGTGCCATCATGTGCATGTGAAAAACATTAAAGCTTTCAACATAACACATAAACAAAAGATTTCACGTTTATTGTACTTCTCTAACATTTAAGAGATAGCTTCTTTTCGATGTTTTAATCATGTTTAAAGTAAGTATATCGCTTTTATCAATTAAAAGCCATCGAATAACAAAGGCAGGAATTTGGTAATGGTGCAACACACAGTACATACAATGGATTTGGGTCGTTGAAATTATCATTGTTTTAACGGGTTTATTTTTATGGTGTAAGAGTTCAGTAATTTTCTTATTTAATAACAGGCACCTCGATGCTTCGCCGATCGCGGTGCGAATTTTGACGCGAATGGCGAAGCGATCAGTCGAGCGATTTTGTGCATATTTCATTCATGCTTTTGTTACCCTCTGTGTTTGATTCGATCGCCATTATTTCAGTCAACCAGTATTTCAGTCGCTAGACGCGTCGGCGTTTCCATTAGCGAATTGAAAGATAATTAATGGTTTGCGTAAGTTAAGAGTAGCTTAACTTGCTCACATTGCTTAGTATTCGATTTCATGAGAGGTCAAATTATTCAGAAAAAAGCCTAACAAATATTGATACGGAAAAGTCTAAATTAAAATATAAGAGAAAGCTCTACTTGCCTTTTTCTAGGAATTAAAATAATTAGATTTCTTTTTTTATTACAAAAGCACACAGACAGCTTTGAACATTAAACCAAAACACGATTACATTTCACATCTTTTCAATTATCTGGACGACAGTTTGCGTGCGTGAATGACTTACGATATTCCTTTTATCCATTTAATCATTAATTATAGTTTGTCATTTGATCAACGAAGCATTACGTCATAAATCACCAATGAACCAAGATCATGGTTTTGTTTAAGAAAACGTTATTGTTTTAGACATTTCGATCAGTAATGATGTATACGGTCACGACTGCGCAGACGTCGTGGATTCTGTTGACACGACGCCCGCGCCGTCTCCAGGCCATCTTCGCACGATCTGTTACTTAATTTATTTTTAAGAGCGTTCATTTTTTTATCGAAGAAGGGCAAGAGGCCATATAACAATTTAAACGTCCTTGAACTATAAGAAAATGTAAAAAAAAAAACGGATAATTAGCTATAATATTAGGTATCTGAGAGTAGATTCTTAACATAAAAATACGCGTTGATCGTGCTCAACGTGAACATTTTTTTGGTATTACTGCTTATCATATGAACAAGGTTTTCAGCTTTAACAATAAACTAATTATATAGGTAGATTGATACGGTAGTTCTACAAGGTACAGGTAATGCACGGAACGATGTGGTCGTGAGTTCCAACCCCGGTGTTTGGAAAATATTTATTATCTAAAAGAAAAACGCATTTAAAACTATGTACCTATCACGTTATCCATGTAATAGGTCAACCGCGCATTGTTCAGAAAAGATGGCTTCCGGCTTTAAATAAGTTAAATTACCTATAGGTACACGACACGAAACGATATGATCGTGAGTTCGAGTCTCGCACAAAAAAAATATATACGCTAGATGCATGTAAAAACATTATGAATAGTTTTTGTTTTTTTGTTTTACAAATCTATGTTTAAAACCTCTCCTCTAGTCCAAATAATTATTGTTGGATTATAATGTTTAACACGGGAATGGGAACAGTTATTTAATTCAACAATTACCATAATAAGTGGTTGCATCCCATAGCTTTATCGGTGTTAGTCGTGTTAGTAATAAAACACCACGTAATATGTGTAATTTAAAAGTAATAGCATGTCGGATGTTTGTCTGTGGGCATCTCCCAAATTGCTGTACAAATGTCAAGATCATCACGCGATGGTGTTTCTAATGTCATATTACTTCATTTTCAAGACAAAAAGTCCGCGATAAGTGTTAAGTCACTATATAAGTACACCATACGTTGTTTAAAAGTTTGCGAACAAATGGAGCAATTTTATAGTAAATTTGTATCGACAAAATGAAATAACAGTTACAATGTGTCTTGTACGAACCTCGCATCAGCTCTGATTGTGTCTTGGGTTCGAATCTTAGTGGCTCTCTGGTATAATATGGGGTTCATGTGGTGGTAGGTGAAATACCCCAGCCATATAACATCTAAATAAAATGTGCTGTCGGCCTATTTTAGCATTGGATATTCGGCCCTACTTTGTTAATAATAATTTAAGTTTATTGCGTATGGAATGTGACCCATTTAACAACAAACACCTACCGTCATATTTGGCCCCGTTGAGCTAATCGTTACAAAAGTTGACCGCAAGATGTCGTCATACCCGAAGCCCTATTTTGCATAGAATTATTCTTGGTGATTTAGTTTTACCCTTTAGGCTTATCCAGCTGTTTAATTTATTGGCATTTGAGCTAATTATCGGGTACTAGACGAATTCTGAGCGTAAATCAAATCCTACGTAATCGTTAGAGTACCTATTTATTATTTAATATTTGATTATGATTTTTCCTTTTGTTCATTATATGCTGTATATCTCTATCATATCCAATGGGTCGTTGACAATGAATAATCCATATTTAGATTTTTCTTTAATTCGCAAAACCAGAATTTATAGGCAGAGTCTTCACCCCCCGTACCCCCCGAGAGCGTGTTAGGCCGTCCGTCTCGGTTATTAACGTAGTAGCCCGCAAACCCGCGTTGGTGCGCTATAATGGGCTGGCCTCTTACATCCCTCTCATATTCGAGAGGAAACAACGAACCAATTACAATACCTTCTAAATCGAAGCGCACAAGTGTATGTATGTATTTATTATAAATAAAAACGATACTTTCTATTTACGGTTTCCGAAGTTAACGTAGCTGAAAAAACTTCGGCCACGTTTCGGATTAGATACGTGGTCACGGGGAGACCCTGAAAATAGAAGAAATCGATGTAACCTCAAATTTTTACTTAAATTCTGCAAAATACAAAACGATGGTCGACGATACAGCTATATCTGAAAAAATTTAACTTGCAAGAACGACGGGAAGGGAAGGGACTGACGTTGTGGGTCACAACTTTGGTTTATAAAGATAAAGCGTTCTCAAAAACGATTTTGGAGGCCCAAAATAACTATTCTACGCGGACGAAGTCGTTGACACAGCTACTATGTAAATAAGTTAACTAATAACAGCATTTCGCGTTAACAATTCTGTTAATTCAAAATCTGTTAATTAACAAGGAACAACAATGCATCGGATAAAAAGTTTATCAGTCTATCTAAATTAGGCGCTCATATGCACGTATAGAATTGCACGGTGTCCACGGAGTATATTTCGCCACCGCGGCACCAAATGTCTCATGTACCGCGCATAACGCATTCGACCAGAAACAATTGAACAATACATCGATATCCGAGGCTCCATTCATTTTTTTCGTATTATTCGCACGGAAGACAATCGATTCAATTGTCAATGCCACTTAACATAGAAATTTTATAATTGATAGGCAATGAACTATGTAATGCGATGTAATTATTATGTAGTTCCGCTGAGAGGACTTTTGACGCGCGCCTTAGTCTTATGGTAACAGTGTACCTACGGCTAAGAGTCAATTCAATTTTCACCAGGTTTAAAACGCGATATATATCAGTTAAACTTATTCGTAAAATATTTTATCTAGGGCCCGACGTTTCGGATGTTTTGCAGCTTTGGTCACGGCGAAACTAAAGATGAAGGGTGTCTATGACGTCAAAGTTGATATCGCGTTTTAAACCGTTAAAGTGTTTTATTTAAATGTGTACTCGCGTAGACTACAGACAGTGGTGAGGCCGAACATGTTTTCACTTTCCAATCTGGATAGGAAAGGTTGAGAAAAATTAAAACTGCGTCCTGGTCATAAATCGGTAAGAACCAATATCCGCGCATCTTGTTGAGATTTTATGTGGGTTAAGGTTTTTTACCATCCATCAAGAGAACCTCATGATTGGCATCCTTAAAGGATGCAAGAAATAAAACTATTTGATCAAGCTTCTATACAAGATCGAAGCTATTGTGTTTAATTGGGACTGGAACCCAGGACCTCTGGCGCTTAACGCAATCTGAGGAAATGCCTTGCAACGGCGATCATGTAGAAGTGGGTCCATATTATTTCGTAGCATATGAAACAGTCGTCACGCGTAACGAATCATGCTTCACCTACGACACGAATCAGTAAAGTACCAACTCACATTTAAGTACCAATGTTTGATTACCTCACGTAAGATATAACTATGTACTCTACGTCTCTGGAGTTCGATGGTTAAGCGTATTGTCCTAATGGGTTTGAATCCCGGGAAACTTTAGCCATCGGGCACAAAATTTTAAAAGGCATCAGGCGAAAAGCTTTTTCTAAATAATCCAGTATTGCCCATATTGTCAAATAACATGGCTGTCGTTTTGTGGACACAGCACTTACTCAAGTTCGCCTTGATTCTTAATTACTTCATATATTAAATGAGCATTATATTGTTTCTTGATAAATCTGATTTATAATATTTACTGAAATTAGTTAAGCAATTAACGTTTTAATTAATGTCCACTGTTGGGCATTGGTCCTCATATTGAAGAGAGTCTTAAGATGTCTGTAGTATACACAAGTAGTACACATTCAAATAAAACATTTAACGGTTTAAAACTCGATATGTATTAGTTAAACTTATTTGGAGAATATTTTAACTACGGACCGACGTTCGGGCGGTGGTCAGGAGTGGCGAGGGCTATTTTAAATAAGATAGGCCGTAGTTAAAGGAATTTTCAAATAAGTAACTAATATACATCGCGTTTTAAGCCATTAAAGTGTTTTATTTAAATAAGAGTATTAAGAGCTTCGGTGGCGCAACGTGGTGCGAGGCGGGATTATTACTGCGTTACCACTATAAAATTAGATTGGTCCCAATTTCCATCAACAAAATGATGGAATCTGGGACTAACATGTCTGGCTCATGCACTGTTAAGCAACACGTTCACGTATTCAAGACTTTGACCAATTATTTAGAAACATAAAGAGCAGAGGTTAAACAATAAAAAAGACTGGACGTTCCTTATCGATCTGCGGATCTAATCTTCTGCAAAACCGAATAATGAGGCATTATAAATGGTCATTCGTCCTTTGCTCGATTTGGGTTTTTCCAAGTTTGCGTGAATTTAATTTTTTCGCACGTCCTACAATTTTACGTGTTAGAAGAATTTTGCTCTATATTTTTATATGCCTAATGTGACGGGCTCGTTAGTTCAAAAGTAGCAAAGCCATTTACAAAAAGAAAAAATTTAAAAAATGTTAGATTTTAGTGTGTCGGAATCGTAATAAAAATTTTCTGTGTATATATGAGCTTTAATAAAAAACAAAATATAATTGTCGTTATATTCGCTTCCTGAATCTCCTGTATGCGGCACGGCAAACATACGTTCGTAGTTTCACTGTTATAGTATTATAAACTCAAACTCAACTCATTTACTGGTAAGATCAGATTATTTTCTTAAACACTTTATTTTTGCCCGGGGATTCAAACCCAGGCCAGGTAGTATTTATTCAAAGCATTTATTTTAAATACTAACAATACAAATTCAAAGGTTTATATGTTGCTGTAGCGTTCTTTAGTATCGAACCTAAGATTTTATAAAACTCGAATGTACATTGTTTAGTGATAAACAGTCATAAAATAATACTGTCCGTAGTTTACGCGAGTAGTACACATTTAAATAAAACACTTTAACGGTTTAAAACGCGATATATATTAGTTAAACTTTTTTGAAAATTTTTTAACTAGTCGCGGTCTCCCTGTGACCACGGCTGCTGCAAAGTATTCAAAACGTCGGCCCATAGTTAAAATAATTTTCAAATAAGTTTAAGCAATACATTACTCGTTTTAAACCGTTAAAGTGTTCTATTTAAATTCATAAAACAGATTAGTAAGAAACTATCTCTGCCACAATCGCTGCCTCCCATTATGTAAACGTCTCAAAATGATAAAATCAACTCGATTAAAACGGGCTTAGAAAGTCCAATCGACTTCTTTTTAAGTCTATCGATAAATAAATCAGAGAAATATTGATTGACTCTTTAACAGCGGACAGCTGAAACGCGTGGCATTCAGATAATTGCATAAGCACAGCGATCACAAAGTTCAGTTCTAAATAGGAATAATTTCCTAAGTAAATAAGTATTTTTATGAGACCAAGGCAAATCTGATGTACTGTCGACCTATATTGACGTTGGAACACAGACGACCACTTTTGCCGATTTTGCCGAACGTTGTATTGACTAGCATGTTTAGAAAATTATAAGTATCGGAAGTTGAACTCACGAACCGTTCGACTTCCACCAAAGCATTGCCACCGCTGGACCCACAATTGGGAACAATTACGTAGTACGATGTCAGATTTGTATTAAACATTTAAAAGCTGAAGAGTTTGTTAGTTTATTTGTTTGGACGTGCTATTCTCAGGAACTAATGGTACGAATTGAAAACATAACTTTTTATGTTAGATAGACCATTTATCAAGGAATGCTTTAGGCATCTATAAGGCTTTAAACCTAATAAGACTGCAACCAATAGGAGCGTAGAAATATATAATAATGTGGAGAAACAGGAAATATTATTCATCTTTGATTGCTTCCGTTGCGTTTGCTGCGAAACCCGTTCAAGACAATTAAAGTAAATAGTAGAAAAGAAAAAATCTTCTTTTAATTATTTTAAACAAGTTTAACTTATATTTAGCAGTTTAAACCACTGAAGTGTTTTATTTAAATGTGTACTACTCTCAGTATTTAACTGGTGAGTTTGTTTACAGAAATAAATAATATTATAATGCCCAAAACACCTATTCCACGCGGACGAAGCCGCTGCCACAGCTAGTTATCGCTATAATTAAACTAGACAATAAACATTGCTCAAGTAACGTCAATATTTCGACTGTACTTTTTATCTTTATGAAAACGATAACATCGGAATTCTTCTTGAGGGTAAACTAAGTGGTCTCTGCGATTTGATAATAATTTGCGTGAGATGAAAACTCAAGCACAATGCCTTACATTACGAGGGACAGGTCAAGGTTTTGATGTAGCGCCGTTTCGCTTAACTTGCGGTCAATGGTTTTGTATTCAGTAAATGCTCTTTAGACGTTGCCCGGAAAAAAAATCAGAACAACTGTATGCACTATGCAATAATGAAGCAATCATATTCATAAATATATGAGGCTGCTAGGCAGAGCGGCCTAATAACCAAAACATGTTTTTCAATAGGGAGAAAAAAAGAAAATAACTTAGGCGAAATTGAATTTGTATTATTTGTGTACAAAATGATGTTAAATTTTTTTGGTTATTGTGCTCTTGTAGATTAACATTTTTACACTATAAAAATATATATAATCTCAAGTCATATATTTGTAGTTAGGCTACTCTGCCTCTAACGGCCTCGAATATCGTTTGTTTGAACACGCTAATCTCCGGAACTACTGGTTTCAATTGAAAAATTTGTTTTTTCTCGAGACAGACTAGGCTATCACGCTGTGACTAATAGGAGGGAAGAAACTGTAGCGGTGGGAAATGTCATCACTCAAACTCATCTTTGACGGTTTCAATAGCGTGCACTGCGAAAATGGTTCGAGATACTCAAAAATATGTAAGACCAAATGATTTCTCTTTAAATGATCTCAAAAAAGATTAGCTCGCAAGAACGACGGGACGCGTTAACCTGTCCCTAAAGTGTATAATGTTGTAAATAAGTATTTGTAATATTTCACCATGAAACCTATTTCGTGTAATTCGTGCAGACTTCGGAGTCATCGAAGACGTCTCTATTAAATAAAAATATGTGTAAACTAATTTCGACTTTACTCGATAGCTAGAGAGTTCATTATGCCTTAAAGTTTGGATTAAATATGCAAACTGATTTCTACATTGCATTTGCGATCTCTTAAACTTTGCCCCGGTAATGAGTTCAAGTAATTATATTAGAGTACAAACCATTATCCTAAATGCGCATCGCAATTATAAAATCGCCAAGTTGGTTCAAAGTGAACGCTACTTTATCACTTTTAGTTTAGATGGGATCTTTAGAGAATCTTATCTACAAACAAGTAGGTGGTTATAATTATGTGCCCTGTTCGGCCTTTTCTTTGTCGCGTTTTACTTTAGATCGCTTGTGCAAACGCTATGCGTTGCTATTTGGGATTTCGTTTAGAACAGACAGTAAAAATAGTATTTGTGGCTATAATATGCAATTTTTAATATTTTGAACATGGTTTGAGTCCTGTTGATCATCTTTTCTTTTATAATTTCCATATCATTATCTTTATACACATTAGTGTATAAAGATAATGATAAGAGTATATGAAAGTAATAATTCCTTTATTCTTCAAAAGATCGTTCATAAATAAAACACAATTTCAGTAAATATAAAATTTAATAGTTGGGTCAAAGGTAAATTCATAGTATTACTAATAACAAGACAACATACCTACATACAATTAATTCTTTATTAATAAGATAATATGACTCTAGCCCTCCTAAGGCCGAATTACCTGAATTTAATGACGATTAGTAATTTAACGTAATATAAAAAAATATTAGAATTTACGGAAGCCAAAAGTGATATTTTTAATCTGTGCCCTTTCACAAAATTACCGCTAAACATATTTTGATTAAATATTATTCCTATTAGATGATAGTCATCTTAACAACTAGGATTAACTAGGTTATGGTAAGGCATATCAATTTACTTCCTAAACGATGTCTTTCTTCGAATATAACGAAAGTTTTTACATATAATTTGCATTAGTAAGCTCTAGAGATTCGTGTGGTCTTTTACGCATTATATGAATGCATTAGCACCTTATCTTATAAGTAACACAAACTTAGGTGGGAATGCCGGAGAGAAATCCATAAAGAACGCCGTTCAAATACATGATAGATCAGAAATGGTCGACTTTAACAGCAACTGTATTTAGCGTAGTTGTGGCGGGCAAGTGAATATTGTCCCAGTCAGTACTAAGATGGGCCTCCGTGTCCGTAGCTTTGATTGTCAGGCCTAGAGATGGGATGGCGTTCGCGCAGTGCGGCAGGCGGAGCGTCACAGGTCGTAAGAATACGAGGCCTTGAGGCCCGCACATCACTAGTGGAGACAGCATCGCTTCACCTGTTTGTAGCAAAAAACGTTGAAAAGGAGGCAAAGGGAGGTAAAAGTGCGTTCAAGTGAGATAAAGAGTGTACAATTAACTGACAAGAACTCAACACACAAACACATATCGCAATAGATTAGCGCAACATTAAACATGCAAAGCTAGCGATTATACATAGAGACTATAAGTACCCCTATAAAATTAAAAAATAATTTGTGATATACAAACAGTAACAGTTTAAAATGAAAAATATATATGTTAAATTTTCCTCTATCTGAAACTCGACGTTTCGGTTGCTTGGGCGGCTGCTGCAAAGCATCCGAAAGTAAATAAATTTAGGTAACGTAGAGTTTTAAACTGTTACAGTGAATTCAACGTGTGCTATTTGCTAAAGAACTAAGATAATAATTTGTATACAGAAGCGACTCTAAGGACAAATATGTGGTGTCCGAAACGGTGTACAATAATGAAAGGTGCGATTACAGAACAGTGCACAAAAATCTGAAACTCTATCTAACATACGATTTGACCGTTGGGTGCAGGCAGCACGCGCGTCGTCTCCTCTCCTCAATCTTTAAGTACGAGTGTATTGTGTGGCAGAAACTGCGTAAAAACGCGGGGTTAATAATGAATTGTTAAAAACATGATGTGTAAAATAACGACTGTGATCCGTATAATGAAATCGAAAACGTGTCGGGATTAGCTATAGTTACTACAAGAGATATATACATATAAAACATGCTTCATAGATCATGCAGTCTACATTATGTTCACAAGTTGCAGCTACGACAAAATCTACGTGACACATTGCCCATTCTGCATATCTCTCCGTTCGCAAACGTTAATTGCCAATTAGTAAGTGCAGTCTACGATCTACGTCGCGTG
Source organism: Leptosia nina (assembly GCA_963661955.1). Lineage (NCBI taxonomy): Eukaryota > Metazoa > Arthropoda > Insecta > Lepidoptera > Pieridae > Leptosia > Leptosia nina. Next base: position 1,192,120 of record CAVLEF010000007.1, read on the forward strand.
CGTAGCAAAAGCTTTACCGTTATCCATGTCGATGGGTGGTCCTCCGACGCGCTGACTCAATCGCGGATCTGACACCGTAAAGTAGATCTTTTGCTTGATCCCGGGAGCTATCGCTTTCGGGGGGATTATAAGGGACACGCCCCAGTGCCTGTCTTCTAAAACACCGCCTTCGCTGTCAAAGATGCCCCAAGTTGTGTGCGGTGCGTCTGGTTCAATAACATCAGACTTATCCGCAGCTGATTCCGAAGTTATTTTAACTATAGTATTATCATTGCTCATTACGGTTGTATCGTTTCTACTATTTGATGTATTTTCGGATGTGTCTTGACTGTTTTCCGGACTTTTTTCTACGATTTTCTCGCAGAACGTAACAGATCTGCTCGGTTTTTGGCGATCTTGTAGATCTTGTGACGCGTAAGGTGTGCTCTGTGGCTTATTTTCAAAATTCATGCTACATTCTGAAGCATATTGAGTCTCCATGGACGTCGTCGATTCGTACGGAACCGGAGAAGTAGTAATTTTCAGGGCATTGGAAATATGTCCCGCTTTTCCATGCAATCTAGGGGCGTACATCGCTTCTCCTTTTAGTATAGATGCTTCTAAACTTTTTGTTTTTTCTTTTTCGGAATCCGTTTTAGATTCGGTGAGATACAATTTAGAGAAATCTATTTCTTGAAACGTTTCAGTCTCACCATTAACTGCTTCCAATTTTGTCTGGTATACCGGTTCTCGTCTTGATAAGTGATTTGCATCACCCAATTCATATGGGCTGCTCCTGAGACTATCTTGGTCGTGTGCCGGTTGATTTTCTTTTGTTTCTTGTGTTGATTCATATATTACGCTATCCTTTAGATCACGTTTTGATACATATAATGGTTCTCGTCCTTTAACAGAGTCGCTATCGTTAGCTTCTAATCTAGTCTGATATATCTTTTCTTTTTTAGCTTGATTTCTTTGCTTTATGCTTTCTAGTTTTTCTTCCAACTTAAAACTATACGTCGATTCCTTATTTGCTAGTAAGGCGGCCTTTTGAGATAAAATCTCTTGTTTCGATACATAGGTGCATTCAGCTGACGCTGGTCTCACTTGTGGTGTTGTATCAAATAGCTCATTCCTAGATGCATAGTTTGAATCCGAAAAACTTGATTTTATCTCATATCGTATGGCATATGGCGATTCAGGCGGTGGACCTATTCTTGCCAGCATTTCTGTTCTACTTATATATGGAGGTTCACTCATACACTTACTTAAAGGTGAGGAACGTCCGGGATAAGTGACAGGTGTGTGTAATCTTCGATCCGGTCTAATAGCGTACGGATTTTCAGACCAAGACGTGCTAGGCGGTGGTTCATATGTTCTCTTGCCGTAAATTGGTTCTTTACTTGTGAAAGAACTTTCTGATCTTTGCCTCAGCATTTCCTCTCGGGTGTTATAAGGCGACTCCGAAAACCTCTGCCTGAGCATGTCTTCTTTTGTAGCATAAGGACTTTCGGTAGCCATTCTCTGCCTTAACATTTGCTCTTTACTAGAGTACGGGGATTCATTACAAAGCGAATCAGGTTTCCTTGGGATGTCTTGTTTCATGGCGTACAGATTTTCCATAACTTCGCTTCTAGTCGCGTATGGATTTTCTCTTATACACTCGGCTCTTGTTGCGTAGGGTTCTATTAAGGGCAACGCCACAGTTTCGCGGTTTCCATATGGATTCTCGTAACTGTGATTAGACACTTCAGATCTACTAGCGTAGGGGTTCTCACTAGAAGTATCATAAATGGAAGAGTAAGTTCGTTTTGGCTTAGGAATAGGATCGTAAATCAAATGATCCTTGCTTTGGTATATTGGTTCTGGAGGTAGTGGTTGCGTCGGGTAAAATGGTTCATGCTTATTTTGTTGCTGTCTTTGGTAAATCGGGTCTATTTTGGTAATCATATTAAAGCTGTGTGTTTGTCCGTAAATGCCTCTCCTATTATATTCTATGAGAGAGTTTTGTCTACGTAACAATGGGGTAACTTTAGGTTCAGTTTCTATTTCGCACATAGAATTCTGTCTGCGAAGACTCTTCACGACAGGTTTGGCTTCGTAATCTCTAACTGTACAAATGGATCCATTTCTGTCGTCGCAGAATGAACTTTGCCTTTTAAGTATCGGTTTTAAAACAGGTTTTTCACAAGAGGACGAATTACTTCTCTGTAACATTTGGTTTCTTATCTGCGTGTTCCTCATGTGAATCGAAAGGTCGCTTAGGTCGGATTTCTCTCGTCGCAACATGGGCACTTGGCCGTGCTTCTGTTGCAAGTCACTTTCGCACAATGACTTCTGTCGAGACACTTTTTGTTTGCTTTTCGAGCGGAATAAATCGAGGACGGCGTTCTTAATGAACGATGGTTTTTTGGATAATTTCTTTTTAGTTTTAGGTGAGAATGTTTCGTCGGGCTCTGCACTGGAGTTCATGGCGTCGGATGAGCTGCGGAAACCCACAACCAAACCCACTTAGTTACTCATGATGTATATAAGGATGCCTCAGATTATAAGCATACATCTAAACAATTATGGAATGATAGAATATCTGAAACATCCTTGGCAATGGATTTATAAATATGAATTTTGAGATTATGAAGAGCATATTGAAATAAATATGCTAACAAAAAATGAGTTTTTACGTCTCAACAGTATGTATAGGAAGATACCAGAAAAGTGACAACTTAAGTCAATATGCTTTTGATAAACAAGTTGCACTAAAATGCAGACACGCACTGCTACATATTTCAGAATCAACCAAGGCTAACATACTCTAATTACATGTTATTCAAATACGCCCGACAGAGGATATATGTTACAAATATATAATATTTATAAATTTGTATAACCACATACAATACCATAATAATACTGTGGCCCAAGACGTGTTAGTCGTTTGTGAAGCGATCGGTGTTTGCATGTTAGAGCAAATTGTACAGGGGCTGAGAACATCTCGATAGATTGGGTTGGAACATGCAATATTGGAGGACGTCCGATATGATATGTGTGTGCGTTTTCAAGCGTGTTACCTTAGATTGTGCATGTGTTGGGGCTTTCTATAAAGCTCGAAGGCAGAACCTCGTTGCTCTCGACTCCCGGCTAAGTCTGTTATAAAGAAATAGTTTTCAAGATCTCAAAAATCACTGATCCTTAAGCTAACAGTATTAAAATAACGCAGTCACTTATTTACTCAAAGTAACGATTAATTATGTTCGTTGCTAGGTAACGGACGCATTTATACAAACAAGAAATATTTTTGAAGTTCTTTTTATTTATTTTTAGTTCATATTTTTTATGTTGCATTTGTTCAACTTACCAATAAGGTGTGGATTATGCGGTAAGTTGATAGCTCGATGGTGTGACGGTGGTCCGGAGTAAGGAGGAGATTGGGGCTGGTGGCTCATCTGACCATACATACCCTTAATAAAAAGGAAAGTTATTAATAAAACATAACTATTTAAATAAAACACTTTAACGGTTTAAAACGCGATATATTAGTTAAAATTTTTTTAAAATTTTTTTTTTCCTCCGCCCCGCGGGTGGGGGTTTTTGCCGCCGCCCGGGGGGGGGGGGGGGGGGGGGGGCCCCCCCCCCGGGGGGGGGGGGGGGGGAAAAAAAAAATTTTTTTAAATTTTTTTTAATTATTTTTTTTTTTTTTTTTTTTTTTTTTTTTTTTTTTTTTTTTTTTCCCCCCAAACTATAGACGTTAAAACATAACTAAATTAATACACGACAGACTTATATATGACCAAAACTTTAACTTCTACATTTATATACTAGCAGTGTCAGCGACTTTGTAGGGAATAATTATTTTGGGCTCCGAAATTTGTTTTTGCATATCTTTACAAATTAAGACCCACGACGTCGGTCGCGTTCCGTCGTTCTTGCAAGTTAATCTTAAGAGAGATGCCGCACATTTTTTTAAATCAATTAAAGAGGAATCATTGCTTTAATATTTTTTGGGAATATTAAACTGTTTTTTTTCAGTGCACGCAACGGAAACGTGTTTTATAGCCTAAAGCTTTCCAACACAAATATATTTTTTCAAGTCGAATCAGTAGTTCTGGAGATCAGCGCGTTCAAACAAACAAACTCTTCGGAGTTCTATTATACTATTAGTGTAGTTAAATTTTGTTACCTGTTGGTAGTTGTTGTGTGGGTGCGGATGCGGAGGTTGATGCACTGGCTGCGAATGGGAATGCGAGTGAGAATAGTGAGGCGGGGGGCCCATGGGACCGGGACCACCCATTGGCCCGGGGCCAGGGGCTCGAGGAGGACTCATCATACCGACCATTGGGTTTTGATCCATGTTCTATAAATAAATATATGGGCATTACTAGAAGTTTAGCACGGTCCTTAGATGTCTTAAAACACGAGTTCCCTGAAAAATAATTTGAAATGTCGAGTAAAATTTTTTTAGTCTTTTCATAGACCTTTTTGTTTCTAAATAAAAAACAACTAAACTGTTTAGGTTTAAAACTAGAAACACGTTATCCCGACCTTTCGGACCCTCTGCAGCAGCCACTTTTTCGCGTTTTAAAGCGTTACAGTGTTTTATTTAAATTCGTATAAGTCACGTAAACTACAGAGAGTACTTTCTGTTTTTTCTATATCTTTATATAAATTTTATTACACTTACGACGACGTTAAGAGATAGTTTTAAACACATGCAACTTACCCCATTTCTGGGAGGATGATTATCTGGTGGACGGTAGTGTTTGGGCTTTGGCGGTGGAACAGGTTTATAGGGCGGCGCTCGCCCATAGTCCGCTTGGGAAACTGAGTTGGTTCTTGCGCTGTTATTTTCCAAGGATCAATAAAAACTTTGGACCAAAGACACCAATTATATTGCACTTAGATTGTACATTCTAATATATATAATTAAATAGTGCAAGACTAGTATATCACATCTATTTCCTCATCATAATCATTGTGCAGTGTAAAGATGTATTAACAAAATATTGTTATTGACATAGTGAGTTTAATAAATTAAGTGGATTGGTGATAAGCAATGACTGCAGATCATGAGAGTCCGGGTTCGAATCTCGCAGAATGTTCGGTATTTCGTATTTTCTAAGAGAAATGAGTTCAGAAGTAGATGTTATTACACGCTTTGGAGAATACGTGGTCCCAGTTATCACCACGAATGTGGTGGTAGTTGTTACAGCCTGAACTGGAAGAGCGTGTGTTTTAAAATAGGGGACGTGTAAAGCATTGGGACATTAATAGGTTAGGATGATTCACCGAAGACCATTAATCGACCTTATCACAATTATGTACTTATTAAAATAAAATATAAGTAAGACAAATAATTCGTAAATATTGAATTTGATTTGTTGGTTTGATGAGTTTTTAATAGTGATAAGCATTAGGAAGCGTACCTGTACTTGTTATGATCGTTAGTGGTGACGTTAGGCAGTGAAGGACCGCGCGCGTGCGCCGGCGCAATTTGCACACCGTTCGGCATCGCGCGCCGATAGTTGTCACCGTTAATATTCGGACCCCTACTGCATCGTCAAAGAGGTTATTCCCAAATAGAATAATATCGATTTGATTAGCAGATTTTTTTGTTAGTTCCCAGTATTATTTACAATTTTCGGATAGTTACAAAATTAACTATTATATAATTACTGTTCATAAATGATCAATGTTGCAGAGCGAGTAATAATGTTTATTTTATTAGAACTGCTTTATATACATTTAACTTTTTATTCAGATTTTTTATACCCTAAATAATAAAAGCGGGATTATTTTTAATATGGAAATTATTATAACAATATGATGAATACATTGTAAGTAATTCACAGTAATTTATTTACAGAAAAGTTGTTTTTAATTAGGAAGCTGTATTAATGTGTCATAAACTTTGTATATACCCGTGTAGTGAATGTTACCTGTACGTATTATCTGGTGGTCTATAGTCCAGTGGATTGTGTTCTAGCGAGTTGGAGTTGCGTTGCGGACTTTGTGTGGACATTGCTGTGGGGTTCGGCGGTGGTGGTGGCTCCATTTTACTGGAAAAGGAGACGAGTGCTTAAAGCCCTTGTATGTATGTATTGTGTACTTGTTTAACGTAACGGTGACCACGGCTACTGCAAAGCATCCGGAACGTCGGGCCGTAGTTAAAACAATTTTTAAATGTTTAAAACAAAAATAAGTTTTAAACCTTTAAAGTGTAATTAAATGTGTACTATTTGCGTAAACTACATACAGTATTTAAAGTACGAGTATACCAAGTTTTACAATAATAATTATTTAGCCCTCCTTACACTATAATTTATCACACACTGTACGTGATTTTTTATGTAAACAGTGAAATTCCGTTTTCCCTACGTGGGGCATGGGACAGAGACATTTGTATGTCACTAATCGAATTCTATTTAACTAAACAGACTATCGCGTTCTGACCTGTACGAAATTATGATGTGTCGCCGAGATTTGAACCCAGGACTTCTTGGCATTATAACATATACTTACATGGAAGGCGCAACTTTGAGATCGTCCGGAGCGTTCGGCGGTAGGCGAGAGGAACCCATACTATTGTGCTGGTTGCTACTGCCGTAGTCATAAGAAGTGCCGTCGTAGGACGTCTGCTAACAGTATTAACTTTAGAAGTTACAAATAACATAAAAACATCTATCTGTGTGAGGACATAATATAAACACATAACAAGTTCTATTTGGCCTATTATGATAAAGGAGAAGAGTCAAGCATGGGACAGGCAAGATACGCTGTCGAACTATATTTGCTTTGGATAATCGGAAATCCACAAACTAAAACCGAAACGCGATTAAACATCGACGCTTTTTCATGCGGGGACCCGGACGGCATTTTGATATTCCTACGAGCCACTTAATATCCAGATGTACAAAGTCCAGCATGTTACAGAAATATTAAAAATTGTTTAGGAGCATCTAGGTCCCGGTGGGGATGGGATCCACGACCCGTTGATTATTAGCATTTTTTGTGTGTAAAAGTGTCAATGTGTTTTTGAAAAGTTAAAAACACTGTTACAGTTGTCAGTAAGTTTTTAAAAATTTAATTGTCAGTAAGTTTATAAAATATTGACAAGGTGTGTTATCGTTACATTTTGGATATTTGGACTTTACCTGTTGCCTGTGTCTATCCAGTGAGCCCTGCTGCGTGGGCTGTATGACCATGCTAGTCGGGCGCGCTGAGTAAGTCCCACTTTCTTCACCGCTGCCGTCCTTTGGAGGTCCGAAGAGACGCTCTTGCGCACTTGGACGGCTCTACGAGATATTGAAAAGTTATTGCTAAGTCGTTCCGGTTTCCAATTTAAACAATATAATCTAATCCGGTATACTGTTCGAATTGAGATAGCAAATATAACATTTGGTGTCGTCGCCAACATGTTACACCTATTTATATAAAATACGTGAATTGTTAAGCTGCTTGGTCGTCGTAGAAATGATAACATCTCAAGCTTAATTTTTAAGAACTTTTACTTGTATAAAGCCATTTATATCATGTCTATATATTAAAGCTGAGTTTTGTAGACCTTTTAAATAAAAAAATAAATAAAAAAATCTGATGATGGAATCCAGTCATGATGGCGTCTAGAACAGTTTGCAATAATACGACTGCCGAACAACTCAACCCCAAATAGCTTTGGTAAATAACTTCGCAAGCCTTTACAATTTTCATGTTTTATGTATTAAAAATGCCCGCTTCTAAGGGTCGGACGACGTACGAGGGGGTATTATTTTATTAAATAATCCACTAAGCAAATTGAAATTGTATAAATAAATTACTTACAGTTGGATTATGTCGAAGTGAATGTGGAGGTCTGCCAGGTGGTGGTGCGGGCAGGAGTACTCCACCAGCTGGGCGAGTCACTGGCTGCTGGTTTGCAGTACGAGGTGGCAATTCTGGTACTATAACAAAAAGGAATAAGGGCATATGTTTTTTTAAAGAACATAATAATTTATCTTTGTTATAATCGATACTATATTATATATCTCTTTAGTAACAATCATTTATCTCGTACATTTTTAGTTTCTTTTCGGTATATATACTCACGCGTGCAATAACATGTGAAAATTATTTAAAAAAAAGACTTTAACTATTAAACGGTTTAAAACACCAAATATATTAGTCAAACTAATTTATCAATAATTACGGCCAGAGGATTCGGATGTTTTGCAGCAGCCGAGAGGACTAAAGACGTAGGAAGGATGGTGTCTCTTATGTCAAAGTAAACGGTTACGGTAGCGCCATCTTCCCGTCTTAGTTGGTAAATGGCGAAACTAGCCGGGTCCTTGCAGAATTTACTAACTAACGGTGTCCTCGCATTTACGAAGCCGTTTGTCAATTCTGCAAGTAAACTTCAGACAGTATGTGACAATAGGGGATAATAAAGTTCAAATACCTGTTCCATACAAGGGCGAGTGAGGTGGAGACTGTGACATAGGGTTACACTGGTACGGCGGTACTTCATTGGCTGGAGGCAAGTGGGGGTTGTGACTGGCGCCGTTGCTCGAAGGACCATTTGTGTTGGATGAAAATCCATATTTGCTGTCGTATCCGCTTTGCTGTTTGTTAATATATCAACAAATTATTAGTACAATACAAAACCATTTTAATACACTACACTAGTGTGGGTGAGTTGGTACGCGAATAGTACACATTTAAATAAAACACTTTCATCGGTTTGAAACGCGTATGCAAAAGTTAACACGTATCGCGTTTTAAATCGTTAATTGTTTGTTTATTTAAAAATGTGATTAGTCAATAAACCGTGATTAATATTATGAAATTAAAAGAAACCGTTTTTTAATATTCATACAGGCTACGTTAAATTGAAGCAATTCGTTGTAAGTACATTTTGTTGTTGCGTGACAAATTGTTGACATTATTTCTTCTTTTTTCTATAAGGGGGTCCTTGTTCACCTTCACAAACGTACTTTTTTTATTATAGAGGAGGACATAGTAGGAGGTACAAGAGTACCGCATGCATGTATAACTTCTAAACAAGATGTGTTGCCGACCTTTGTGCTTTGTCCTCAATGTAAACGTACAACGCATTAAGGTTTTCTATTATATCTGTTTTTTTAATCGTTTTAACCTTTATATCATCCAACCACCGAAGTAATTAATTAGACAAGTAAAATTATTGCACATAGTTGGCAAAAGCATGGAGAATGATACAATTAGAGATGGAAATGTAATGAAATCCTTACCGTATATGGTGGTGGGACAGCGTCGGCCATATGGTTCATCTCTTCATCACGATCCATATTGTCTTGCGTGGTGGCTATTGATGGATCAGATGAAGACTTCACGAGCCTCGGCGCTGGTGGGCTCACTTCCAAATCGCTCTCTGGACTAGACGCGTACGATAATCTATTCTCTGTGCTCGACGACATCGAGAATAAGAAGTCATCTGATAGAGGTTCCGGCCGCTGTGACGCCATTTTGAGTTTCCGCCATTTTGTGTCGCATCGAGGGTAGGTTATGGAATGGGGTGATAAGACAAGACGAATGAATGATTGTTCAAAGGTACAGATACTATAATTAGCGTCTGTGAATGATTAATGCACTGGTTCACACTAAAAATCAACATGCAAAATTATTGCCTCGTTTAAAAAAAATCAAATTGAAGTAATTTTGGCCATTTAATTTTATATGTTGATTTTTTATCAAACGTGGTATAAAACACTGGTGTTTATGGGTATATTAAAATACAGACTAAAACTAGAATTTCAAAATAAATTGGCAGCAACAAAAAATAAATTGGTAAATAAAATGCATAAAAAATAATACGAAATTACGATAACGAAGGCGTATGTACAATGATTAGGCATGAAATTATAAAAAAGCAGAAAAACATATTCAAAGCACAAGAAAAGACATAATTCTTCAAGTATGTACAAGCATTATACAGGAACAGCACTGGTTAATAAATACTGGTAACTTCCCAAATATTATTTCCACACCGCCTACACGTACCCTAAGTTCTGTTCTGAAATTGGCTTAGTGATGTCTCTTTCTACTTCGATCTTAGCTTTATCTATTTCATCTAATTTCAAAGTCGGCAGAGAGAGATTTTTAGTTTTACTCAGAGACCTCGGCGATACCGCGGGAAGAGTTCGGGAGTCGCTCACTCTTATATCGACGAACGGGTTCTCGTTGCACTTACAATTCGGGATTCTACAGATTCGCCGGACCGGCTTATCGAGAATCGGTTTGGACATTTCGCTTTGCAAACGCGCCTTCCATTCCGGGATCTCAGTCGTTTTTTCTGGCTTCTGGAAAAACGCTGAGGCCGGTCGGAATTGATCAGATACAGGAAGAACGGAAGTTGGCCGTTGAGGTCTAGTATTGGGTAACTTTGTTTCCAAAACACTGTAGGGCCTGAGGGTCTGCGACGCGTTGTTCTTCTTAAACACCTGGTTCAGTTCGGGACTCAGAGTTGAGTTCAGCAAGCGTCTCTGGCGGTGCTGCCGCTCATCATAAGGGTAACTGAACGTATGTCTAGCTCTCCCCGGGTTAGTTACACTGTACATGTTATTTGGCATGCATGGCGTTAATGTTTCCGAATAGTAGTATGGCACTACGTGATTTCTGTTAGCGTCGTACATTTCAAGACGTTTGTTAGTTTCTGGTGAGAAGATGTTTGGTGAACGGATTTGTTGAGGTGATTGTGGGTAATACTTGAGGGGATATGAAATAGGGTAGAAGGCCGGGTAGGGGGAGGGAGGTATTGGAAAGTATATGTCCGACACCATTTCAACGTGCTACACGTGACAGACAGAACAGAAAGAACTGGTTATTAGCGCCGATGTATGATTGAAAAAATTTGGAATTTCAGTTATCGGTCTTTACAACTCAGTGAGCCATTATGCTATTTAAGTTAGTCCAACAAACGGTTTCCAATTTTTTTCTATAGTTATTAAGTAATTTAGAGCACATACAATTTACCAAATGCACCCAACGTCTTAAAGCGACCATCTTGAAGTATTTCTCTGTTGATATAATGTTACATATGTATCTTCATAATACATACATTTTTAATAGTATCATTAAATATAGTAATAATTAAATTAATAGATATCCCGCTTTTACCACCAGCAACAAATAAACATAATATGCACAATTGATACAATAATGTGACATCAATGGGTACCTTAGTTTCAGAGACCCAAAGCTGTTGTTGCTGTGTCCTCTGCACGAGGTCGCAAAGCTTATTGTACCATGTGTTTAGGTTGGCCTCACTGAGTGTCACTGTGTGAGTGAATACGTGGCCCCAAACCCGCTCCATATGTTGGCACTGCTCTAGAAGCTTTTTTGAAGATTTATGCGCCGATCTACAAGACAAAAAATATATTTATTAATATTGTTTAAGCAATGGTCCTTCAAACCAGATTAATTAAGGCAAACATTTTTGTTTATTTCGCCCTAAATATTGGCATTATATTATAGGGTTTTCTTATTACTAATATTTAGTAATTTGTAAGGTTAAATTAACATTGGCCGAAAGTAAAAAAAAATGACTGACTTGCAGGTAACGTGACTACGGTAAGAGGTTTTCAACATTTTATCTTTTAATTACATTTATATTGAAACTTTACGGCAGATGGCTCAACAATGACTCTTAGGAAGAATTACTGCTTAGATTAAGATTTATTTATTTTAAACTCATTACGAAATTACAGAAATAGTTAACCAAAATATAATATCTAATACTTAGCTCAGCTTAGGCTATAAATCAACCTTCAGTAAAACCCAACTACTTGGAAATTTAAAAAAAACTAAACCCTAACAATGAAGCGTATACTAACTTTGGTAAGCCCGATCTCAAAGATTTAATAATATGCTTATTGTCTGCTTTGAGGAAGATAACGATCGGGTAGAACTGTGCATAGTTGAGCCGGTCTACAGCGTTCGGCGTGATGTCCAGTAACGCGTGCTTTCCACGCTCCATAATCGACCGGATACTGGATAACCGGATTATTCCGGATGATTTCGTTTTGCTGTCTTCCAGGGTATTGTCCATTTCTGGATTGGAAAATATATATTCATGTTATCACACGAAATAAAAAAGAAAAAAGTTTAAGGTCTCTCTCTTAGTAATTAAATTACAAAGATAGTATTAATAAAAGTAAAGTTTGACCATTTTATTGCACGCCATCGTTGTCGTGAGATAAAGTCAATAAAAAGAATGATGCCTGCTGCACCGTTGTACACCTTAATAATTCAATTTGATTGACATTAAATCTTACTATACCTATATAATTTCAAAAAATATAACTCACTTGGCGAGGAAAATTTATCCGGATTTTCAGTGAGTAACCGTTCTCTCGCTATATCCGCGGCTGCACCAAGAATGATAACTGGCCTGATGAAGCCAGGCTGTTTCAAGACCACCCGTTCATAAGCTGGGAACTTGCTTATGCTATCTGATAGGACTACCTCATCCCAGTGTTCCTGCAAGACAAGAGAATATTTAATTAGTTTAATTTAAAGCTCGTTGGTACGCTATCTTCGCTAACTGCGGTGTTCAGCTTTAAGTAAAGACTACGTAACATGAGCTGGTTTAGTTTTTGAGCTGTTGCTTAAAGCAGCAAAATAAGAACTGGTAATGTTTTTTTTTTTTTTTGGTTTCCTACCTTTTTTTTTTTCCCCCCCCTAAGGAGCCACGAATACTAACCGGGCGTTTTGCGAGCGCTCGCCCATCCAAGATATGCTGCCCAGACCGGGCGCGCCCCCGCGGGGGGCCGCGCCTTACCGCCGCAATGCGGGTGGGAGCTAGAAGAGCCGGACGGAAGCCCCCCCCCCGGGGGGGGCCCCCCAGCGCAAACCCCCCCCCCCCCCCCCCCGGGGGGGCGGTTATTGCTTGTTTCGGCATCTTTTTTTAATAATGTTACCTTTCCAAGACTCTTGCTTCGTCGGTGGGTGGATCTTCTCCTCCTAAAGAAGTTGTGTTTTCCATCATTTCCAGACATTTCCTTTTTGGTGGCGTTAAACTGTGCCGTGGCTAATTCTTCAGCGCGAGCTTTATTCGGTATCGTGCCTTTCTGGACCTCTTGATTGTTACGACCTGGTAATTTTGCAGAAAAGTTACACTAGTGTTTGCTTAGACTATGAGATTAAATTTACTAGGAATATGTAAGAATATTAGAATGTTGACTACAGATTATGTCAATAAATATAACAGCACACAACAGCACATAATAAGCAGCACTTATCATTTGTCGAGACTAATTATCGAAAAATATGTGAAATCTAACGAAATGTGATTTTTATACCTTTATTAACTATTAACGCGACTAAGGAGAATTATTCTATTTACTGACCTATCCTATAAACCTGCCAAGCTCCAACAGTACCGTTATGTAGCGTATCAACAACATGAAAAACATCCCCACAACGGAACGACATTTCACCATCTGTTGGTTCTGTGTAGTGGAAATGTGTTTTTATGTGGAAGGAATCGCCCGCTGAAATAAGATATTAAATAATTAAATACTGTCGATAGTTTACGCGAGTAGTACACATTTAAATAAAACACTTTAACGGTTTAAAACGCGATACATTAGGGACACGGCTCCCCGTGACCACGGCTGCTGCAAACCATCCTAAACGTCGGGCCGAAGTTAAAAACATTTTCAAATAACTAATATACCGCGTTTTAAACCGTTAAAGTGTTTTATTTAAACAATTAAATAATGTACAGCTGATTGATTACATTAAAACTACAAGCTATCGTTTCAGTGCTTTCCAAATGTCTTCCTTTAATGAGTACGATAATTGATCAATTATGCAAGTAACCAAAAAATATACATATTTTTATATATATATATTTGTTCTCTTTAACGAAAAGACCTGCGTGTAGTTAAAAAGTTAAAGTTTTCAAACTGCAATTCATAACTATAACATCTACATAAGTACTTACGCATTTGTCCACTAGCAACTGCGTTATATTCATCCGGGGAGTGCTGAACAATGAGATCGATCCGGTCTTGCAAACTCAATAAAAAGAGCACCGCTTCTTCACGAGTCACCCCCTTCATTTCCATATCGTTTACCTGGAATATAATGACCCACAATAAGTAACACAAATTCGTTCAATTTCAGTAATATTTGTGGCAAGTCACTAATTGGCAAAGAGAAACTTTTTTTATAACCACTTTTTGCCAATTCCCTGTTTTACCAAGTCTTCTCTTTCGTTCTATACAGTTAACTAGTGATGATATTAACGAAGAAGGTCTGAAGTAATAAGACATATCTGTAGTTATTTATAAATAATTTTCACTTACTTTGAGTATCTTATCAGCTGGTTGCAATCCTTGTAACGCAGCAGGGCTAGCTGGTTGAACTCCTGATACAAATACCCCAGATCTATTACCTCCACACAGCCGCAATCCTACCGATCCTTCCTTTTGAAAACTTATCAACCGCGGTTCAGTCCTAAACAAAAGCACAATGTTAAAATAATATAAACATGTGGTTCTATGATAGCACCTTGTGGTACGTACTTACGTAATGAATAATGCACAAAAAAGGGTTAGTTGATGCTTACTGTGGTTTATTTCTTTGATTTGTCATGCCATCTTCTTCATACAGCTGTCTTCTGCTACTGTAGTAATCTGGAAGGAGGTGAGTTAATAAGAAATATGTAAACAGCTTATAACGCGTTAATTATTTGTCTGAAAACTTAAATTACCATCATTCCTGGGGGGTGGTGGCCGTGGCGGCTGATCGTGGCCGTCCAAAGACATAGGTCCTCTTCTATTCTCAGATCCTCGTACTGGAGCTGCTACATACAAATTTTGACCACTGCTTGAATAAGGAGACGAGAGCGATTCGCCACTGTTGTTTGGGTATGGGTTATGTGGTGTGGCTTCTATAAGAACGGTTTTATAACTCATTACTACAAGAACTTTAAAACTGTATTATTTTCTTGCCTTAGCTTGTCAGTTAAACGTTAATTCCTTATATATAATCTGTTTACTTTCAAGTGACCTTTTAGGCAATTAATAAATATCTGTGTTTTGCTAATAGGCATTTTAAATATTTTAATTTAATTAAATTCCATTTTTAAATTATAAATATCATTTACAAAAATGTAAGAGGTTATTTTAGTGCATCTTGTGAACTAACAGTTCGGATAAATTTAAAACTACCTTTGGTTGTCTATCTATACTTACCTAAGCTACTGTAATTATTCTGATAATTTCCATTACTGACTGTCTCCTCTCGAATAAGCTCTCTCGTGATTACTAAGTTTAAGCGATCTTTGCAAGCATCTATTAACTTCTTCGCTTCCTTAAGCGTCATGGCATCGGTGACTGGGGTGTTATTTATCCTTGAGATCACGTCTCCCTCGCAGAGCCCTTGGCCTGCCTGGTTAAGCTGTTCTCGAGCGCGCATTGTCAGTTCTTTGATATATATTTTACATCCAAGAACAATGCCGAAATCTAAAAAAAATAAAACTACATACGACAGATATAACAAAAGAATCATATTAAAACAGAAAACAGTATGTTTAATAGGACAGACTCTTTGTTTAATAAATTTAAACATTTATATTAAGACGGTGATGACGTCAATTCAAAGGCAATAAAAACTTAGTTCAAACGTCTTGTTAAAAGGTGTTTTGTTCAAAAGGTGACTTTGAATATCAATAACAATGATTATATGCCTAACTGGTTATTTTAATATATGGAATGATACTTCCAAGATTTTGTATTGAGAGAAAATAACTTAGACGGATTAAAACGCGATAAATAATTACATTATGGATGAGTATTTAACGAGATCGTTAGTGTAATGGTAGTAACGTTCGACTAATAATCAACGGGTCTTGGGTTCCATCCCCACCGGGTCCACTGGCTGTAGGTGCTGTAGCGCATCTTGTTTAGAGATAGGCGGGTGTCTCATCGACCATCAAGAGAACCGTTCTTGCCTGTCCTCCTATATCATTAAAAAAATGTTTAATAATAATACTTCAGTTCTTACCTTCCTTCTTTCCATTTCTGGATAGTGCTAATTTGATAGAAGTAGGGGCAGTGGGTGGTGGTGCCGGAGCTCGTCTTCTAACCACCAGAGACACCGTCGCACCAGACTCACGCAAAACTTGCACTGCTCGTGCGTATTCGACATTTTCAAGCGGGACGCCATTTACTGATACGATCCTGTCGTTTACTCTACAAGCAATTTCAAAATAGTATTACAAAAACATTAAAAAGCTTATCTTTTGGGCTCGTTGGTCTAATCCTAATGATGGACTTCATCTGGAAATCTGGATAATAAATGGGTGGTAGGAATATCCAAATACCATCCACAGATTAAGAAGCTTTGAAGTTTAATCACGTTTCGGTTTCAGTCTGTGGATTGCTAAATATCCAAAGACAAAAATAGGGCGACAGCGCATCTTTTTGTGATACATAGCTGTGTTATTTCGCCGCCATTAAGTGAACGAAGGCTTGTTTGTCCTACCTCTATTATTAAATAAAAAATCTAAAAAAAGGATCACTATTAATGTAAACCCTTCAAAAATGTTAAAATGTTTTAAAAATTGAAATATTTAAAAAAAAAATTTCGACTCGGGCTGGACCCCGATTTTAAAATATATAGTGCATATAACAGAAGTGCAATTTTAAGATCCTATTTGGATCTTAAAATATATTTTGGCTGCTGAAAAATAACACGCTTAAACAAATACATACTGTAGTTTATCTTCTGCTGGACCCCCTCTTAAAACATCAGACACAGCAATAGATGGGTCCCCACTGGCAAAATGGGGGTTATCCCTGCCCCCAGACACGGCTATGCCAAACCCATAACTTGGTACCCTGTTCAAACGCACCCTGTGTGTCTCCCAGCCTGAGTTTCTTTCTGCCGTCTGAAAAGAATAAAGGAACAATTATATTATTTTGTATACTAGCTGTGCCAGCGACATCGTCCTCGTGGAATAGTTATTTTGGTCATCAAAATTTGTTTTTGCAAACCTTCATAAGTCAAAGCAGTTTTATATATTATTGCTGTTACCAAAGACGTCGTCCTTTCTCTGACATTTTTTTAGATTACTTAAAGAGAAATAATTATATACTGTCTATAGTTTACGCGAGTAGTACACATTTAAATAAAACACTTCAACGGTTTAAAACGTGACATATTAGTTAATTTTCAAGAAACTTAAGAAATCATTCTTTCATACATAGTTTTTTGGTTTCTTGAATCGTTTTCGCATCGCCGCACGACCCAAAAGTAAAAAAAATCCTCTTTTATTTTAAACATTTGTTTGTTTCTTCGCTCCTCGCAGCCGTATATTTTATAGCCTAAAACCTTCCGCGATAAATGGTCCAGCCAACACAACACATCGTTCTTGCGAAATAAATCTTAAAAGAGACATATTCGGTCGCGGACATTTTTTTGATCATTTAATCAAACATATTTTGGTTATCTTGAACTGGTTTTGCATCGCGTGCGTTTTCGGAGCGAAAAAATGATGGGAACGGCCAACTGTTCAGCTTTATACTATCTCGGAAAAAAAATTTTTTTTTTTGGTCCATGTCTGTCTGTACTTTTCAATTTTAGAATCCACCTAGAGAAACTTGGCAACAGAAAACAATCGAGGTCTCGGGGTAACGAGCGCAGCGAAGTGCAGCTAGAATGTCAATACCGCATACCTGCTACTTTTTATGGGCAAGCGCGGCTGGTATC
This sequence comes from Leptosia nina, assembly GCA_963661955.1. Classification (NCBI taxonomy): domain Eukaryota; kingdom Metazoa; phylum Arthropoda; class Insecta; order Lepidoptera; family Pieridae; genus Leptosia; species Leptosia nina. The sequence continues at coordinate 1,209,826 of CAVLEF010000007.1, forward strand.
TCGAGACGACACTTTTCCCATCCTAATAAAACGTAGTTGGAAAATTGTTAAGTATGCCCTTAATATGTAAGAACTCATGTGTTGTAAATCTTGTAGAAAGAGCCCAATTGAAACCCTATTTTATTTTTTTATTTTACAGCTTTTAACGTTAGAAGTAGTAGGTGAGATCGAAATGTTTAAATGAAACACTTTAACAGTTTAAACTACATTTTTGCTCGCAAAGGAGAGTAGATTTTTTCCAAGATAGGTACGCGAAGCAATTGAAATCAAAAAACACCGATATTTCAATAGGGAGGACAGCCTCAAATTGTCAAACACCTGGGATCCCATATTAAAAACTCTGGATCCCAATAAACAGCATACCGGCAAACGCGAAGACACCGTTAGTCAATTCTGTAAGGACCCGGCCAGTTTCGCCAAATACCAACTTCGACGGAACAGATAGCGCTAGCATAGCAATTTTTTACTTTGACGTCAGAGACATCCTCCATCTTTAGTCTCCCCGTGACCACGGCTGCTGCAAAGCATCCGAAACGTCGGGCCGAAGTTAAAAATCATTTTCAAATATGTTTAACTAATATATCGCGTTTTAAACCGTTAAAGTGTTTTATTTAAATGTGTACTACTCGCGTAAACTATAGACAATATTTAAATCTTTTCACGGTTTAAAACGCGAAATATATCAGTTGACGTGTTTTGAAATGTTTAGATACTACTGGTGTAAAACACTAAGTACCACGCTGGTCATGAGTTAATAATTTGAAGTTAGTCAATATGAGCTTCTCAAACATTCATTTGTTTTGTCCTAATGTTGTAATCCAATTTTTTTTCTAAGTTTATTGTTGCGCGTCCGACTGTTTTTTAGTTCAGGAACCATAGAACCACCAGTGAGAAGGCATAAATGCATAGAGATCAAAAAATTGACATTGTATTCATTCTATATAAAACGTGGAATCCCTAAGCAAGACCTTTGTAAGCAACACATTACAAGATGCTCACAAAGATCACGTCGATTAGCCAAGCTTTGCAAGTTTTGCCACCTACACATTCCCTGTAAATAAACACGCCAACTAACACTTAGCTTTTGAATATCCAATTACATGAATTCAGTGATAAAAAGTTGTTTAATATGCATACAATTGCGTAGGTTTAGTAATAAAGTACAGAATAATCCGTTAATATTACTAGTATAAGTTAACTAATGTATCTTTGAAGGCTTTAGGATTGATCTTAGGGGTTGTCCATTAATAACGTGACCTTTTTTTAGAGTTTTTAAACCTCCCCTCCCCCATTGGTGATACGTAGTGAGGTTTCTGACCACCCCCCTCCCCCTTCTCAACATCACGTGTATTTTTAGTACCTACAAAGAATCTTACAAATTAATACAGGTATAAACTATAATCTTATTTTATTCTGAAATTAAGGACCATAATAAAAATGTCTACACCATTTGTTTCGCGCGTTTGACGAAAAAATAAATAGACGAGATATCTTACTATAACCCCCCTTCCCCCCTTGTGCTGTTTTCGTGATTTTTATCAAACCCCCCCCCTTTCAAGCCTCAAGTGATTAACCCTATCTTTTTTATAATAGAGGAGCACAGACATGGGATTCAATTGATGGTAGTCATATACCCCCAAATCAGTGATATACCCCAACCTTATATCATCTAAACAAGATGCGCAGTCGACCTTTTTTTGCTTTGGATATTCGGAAATTCAGAGACTGAAACCGAAAAGCGATTAAGCTTCACGGCTTTTTCATCTAAAGACGGTGGTCTGTGAGCCGGGCGGAATATAGATAATTTCAATTATTCCACCCCCCATTTAATATCCAAATTTCCAAAAAAAATATAAGTTGAAAAATGAGAACCACGTTGGACCCGGTGGGGATCTAAGCCACGACCTGATGATTATTATCAAATGACCGATCTATGTTAGAAATTTAAACTGATATACCATTTCATGCAGTATAAAGTTACTTAAACAAAAGACGTTACGGAAATAGTCATTTTATATCGCATTTATATCGAGTTCTGTACCATTATGTTGTACCAAAAAGTCCTGCACCATCTCGTTCCAGGCACGGTTAAAACGAGGCCAAAGACATCGATCTAATATAATACACAGGATGTAATATTAATCGATCAGCAGAACCTGATAGAGAAAGACAGGTAAGCATGGGGGTTTACTCGATGAGAGGTCAAATACCCCAGCCACACACCATGTCAACAAGATGCGCAGTCGATCTTTTGGCATTGGATATTTGGAAATCCAGACTGAAACCAAAACGTGATTGAACTTTACGGTATTTACATCTGCGCAGACGTGGCCTTAGTTTTTTCAACATTTTCGTTTTTATATTACCTATACATTTAAATAAAACTTTACTTAAATTTTATTAAACTTATTTGAAAATGATTTTTAATTCGCCACAAATCCTATACCACAACCAAACACCTCAATTTTAAGAGCAGTTTCGCCAAATACCAATTCACGGAACATGGCGCTACTAAATTTTTACTTGACGTCTAAATCCTCATCTTTAGTCTCCCCTGACCACGGCTGCTGCAAAGCATCCAAACGTCGGGCCGAAGTTAAAAATATTTTCAAATAATTTAACTAATATATCGCTTTTAAACCGTTAAAGTGTTTTATTTAAATTTTTCGGTATTCCAACATGTTTTTTTTTTTAATGTTGGACCCAGTCTGGATCGAACCCACGGCCGTTGCGCATTACCATTAGACGCACGAGCTAGTAAATACCACATGCAAAGCGCCACAACTTGAATTACAATTAGGTGTCGTCTGGTAATAAAATGGGTTTGTTGAGGTCTTCAGCGAAACCGTCGATAAAACGCATTGTGTCGAATGACAAAGTAGTTAGCAATGTTGATTCGATTATAATGCGTACGCTTTATACCGGGAACGCGATTGTCTTTAGATACGGTGCCAACGTTGTAGAGTCGGGCCGGTTATTGACGTTACAAATACTTAATAGTCTATAGGAAACTCCTATTCCCTGTTTAAGCTATAGGTCAGATTCATTTCTTTGTGTTTGCCTAATTAATAAGACGTTATTTCGTACGATTAACAAAGATTACGAACCTATACACGATATATCGGAAGTGACCATAGTACAGACTTACATAACCGTTTCGTTTTATCGCTGCGTTATGTAGTGACACGTTTTAAAAATGTTTAGTATTTTCTACGCATATCTCGTTAGGCGTTTAGAATAATTCTGCACCTTGAAACTTTCACGTTTACTTATAGAATTGTAATATGGATGGCCTTTGAAGGCGATTTCTCACGGTCAGGAGTGGTCCGGCGCACCTAGCTGCATATTGCAATCTCTTTGGATCATTGCGTTTTGAAGCATTGATCATCGCAGATAACCAAACTTCTATGTAAGCTAAGATCACAATTGATTTTCAAACTTAAGCGAGACATTTTATCTGCATTTTACCGGGGTTCGAACCAGAAACCTTTTAAGCTAAACGTTATGCAATAAACACTGTGTTGACGAAGCATCGTCTTACATACTCAATAATGTTATTAAAATATTCAAAACTTCCTTAGTTAAAAAAAATGCCTATGGCGTGATTGAAGGCACGACTCACAGCGTTTCGAGCTTTTGATACAGTGCCCGCGTTTTATTATACAGGACTTTTAACTCAATACAAGCTTGTAAAATTAAGAAATTTTTATTTTATACACGTAACTACACATAGTATAAAATATAAAGCGAATACAATTATACATGTTTAAAAAAATGTAAAAATATGAAAAACCTAGTTAAATAAAACACTTATGTAAATGGTTTAAAACGTGAAATATATTAATTTCGCGTTTTAAACCATTGACAACGGTTGCTGCGAAGCATCCGCAACGTCGGGCCGTAGGTAAAATAATTTTAAAATAAGTTTAACTAATATAATTCGCGTTTTAAACAGTTAGTGCTTTAATTAAATATGAACTACTCGCATAAACTAAAGATAGTATTTTATATCTAGTTATTCAAGTTAGTTACAAATATGTAATATATCCTTTAAGTCTGTTTGAAGCAATCAAAAGACAATTTAAGACTAGAGTTGGTGCCTGTGTGGGAATGCCTGCTAATTACTTATTAATGTACAACTGAGTACTTGGGAAACAAACGGAAAGGCAAACAATAAAAGGGGACTCGGTTTTTACTTTTTAATTAGCTAGGGTAAGCTTTTCAGACCACGGAGTAACTACTTAGTACTGTAGACATGTACGTCTCTTGTTTACTAAGCAATAGAATGGGGTTTAAGATTATTTTTTTTTTTACACCAACACTAATATACAATACAATTTAAAAACATTTTTTTAAACCCGTTATAACGGTTTCAATAAGTATATAAGTAAGTATGTACTTATGTATTTGGCTCGTTGGTCTAGTGGTTAGTATACCGCTAGTAAAAGTGCTTTAATTTAATGTGTACTACTCGCGTAAACGATAGCGATATATATTAAACTTATTTGAAAATTATTTTAACTATGGTCCCACTGCTTTCGGATGCTTTGCAGCGGCCGACACGGAAAAAAAATACGTTTAACTAATATATATCGCGTATTATACCGTGATTTATTTAAATTTTAGGATCAGGTTTGGATTTCTATAGATTTTTTTAATTTTTCCAATGTATAAATTTCGATCGATGTCTACGCTTCGCCTATTCGCGGTATTCGGGCCAAGCGTTAGGTTAATTATTCTCTCTAATTATTATTTCCTACATATATATATTTATTTATAAGTTACCTGTGCCCAGTAATGGGGTAAAACGTTGAAACGACTAATATACAGTATGTATCCTTGTCACAACTATTGAAAATGTTAAGAAGCCAGGTAACCTTGGCGACGTCTTAAGATTATTGTAAGACAATAAGGAGATTGTGAATGAGTGACGCCTAAATGATTACCAATGTTACAACCTCACAACTCAATACTTGAATGTAATTTGTATGCATTCTTGTTGTTCTTGATATTTCGTACAATAGACTAAAATGTTTTAAAGAGGCTTAAATTATTTTATTTTATGGCAGAGGCGCTTGGGGTTGATGGAAGGCGAAACACCCAAGCCATATAACATCTCAACACGATGCGCTGTATTTTTGCTAAAATAACGTAATACTATTTCACTGATTGAAAAAATACACCAAAAAATTTTTTTTCTATGTGTCTCGTATAAGAACTGTGGTTGTTTTGTATAAAGACGTTTTAATTATAACTTCGTTACGTAAAACGGTACGGCGCCAGAGATTTTTGAATTAATTCTCTTAATTTTTAAGTCTATAAGCAATAAAAGATTATTATCGGTTCTTTTACTATTCCAGACTAAACTGTGGCTTTCTAAGATTTGCTTGCCACATGCGTATTGGCACATAAACATGACGATTTTTTTGCTGTAGGATATCTCTTTGTGATTGTAGAATGTGTCTCTGTAGTGTAATCTTTGATAGTGCACGCCTAGAATTTGAACTTCAACTCAACAAACTTTCAACCTCATAACGACGGCCTTGCAACAGAGCCTTCGCTCGTTACATAAAGATGTTCATATTACATGTTATTGACAGTAAATTACGGAATTCTAAGTTTTATGAACCTACGCAAGTCGCCCACGCACAAGTTTATATGCAACAGCATACATGTGGGCATCATAATATTGAATATTAAGAAATACTTATTTGTTATTATAATAGGCTTATCAACCTTATTTAACACACAATCAATCTTTGCCCGTCGCACACCTTGACGGTTTCAAATTTGAAAATTAACAACATGCGCTGATGATATTTTGGCTTTTGATATTTGGAAATCCACAGACTACAACCGAAACGCGATTAAAGTTCACGGTTATTGCATCTCTAGATAGTAATTTGTGGCTCGAACGAAATTTCCATAGTTCTACCATCCATTTAATATACAGATTTCAAGACGAAGACTATCATGTTTCAGAAAGATAATAAATTAACCAGACACGTGTTGGGCCCGGTGGGAATCGAAGCCACGACCGGTTTATTATTATCGCCAAAACACTTCATAGTCTAGCTAAAGGTAATATATAACTAGAGAAAATTACTAGTACTCGAATAAAGCAATTCAATAGACGTTATACGTACTGCTGATGTTAAAAGTTGCACGAACAAGCAGAAAAAATCGAGCATAGAAAAATAAGAGAAAATAATGCTCATCTAATATGTAGATGTTTAGAGTAGCCTAAAAAACACATTATAAATTATGGCGATATTTACTTGGAGTTGTGTAAGTGGCAAAGGCTTCGAAAACTGTTGAAACATAAGGTTAGGGGGACACTGAAGTCTGAGCTTGCCAAGCACGTGAAACAGACCCAGAAATGAGCCCCATACACCAGATAGAGGAAACGAAATTTCACATCTTATCTCTGATCAATTATATAGTACGAATTTATCCCGTTGTACTAGCTATTTAAATAAAAATAGGTGGGTTTGTAATTTCTAAAAAGCATGTACTTCTAGTATGTACTATTAACGTACGTAAAAGAAAAACTATTACAATGTAGTTGAATATATAATGACAGAATAATAATTAGCTAACGAGGTCTAATAAATTGGTATTGTATAAAACAGCTGAACAATCAAAAAATATGAAAACCCAAGCGTATTTACATTGGATATTTAATATGCTTAGGTTATATTAAATTTGGATGCGATGGACCCACCTGTGTCTTTTCGTAAAATCCAAAGGTATCAATTTTCATAGTTATGTACACTTGATGTTTATAAACAATTACAAATAGGTTTACACACTATCCGGTAAAGTTTATACGCGTGCTTCGTTGACGCGGTCTCGCGGTGTATGAGACTTCGAGATTATAGTCTAGCTGTGAAATACGTTGTATATAGGGTGTTTCAATAGTGCGATAATATTTGAATGTTGAAAATTGCGTTACTTTATTCCCATGCATGGTTATTTTATGTAAAACACATCCATTGCATTGTGCTTGAAAAAACTAGTGATATGTTAAATAAGTCATACCAAGCAATTTTAACCACAAAACAATAATAAAATTAAAAATAAGGTTATGTGAGTTTAACATTTACCAAAATAAGAATACGTAGTTTACGCGAGTAGTACAACATTTGTGTATGGAGAAGACTCCCCTTGACCACAGCTGCTGCAAAGCATCCAAAACGTCGGGCCGTAGTTAAGAATAATTCTCAAATAAGTTGAACTAAAATATATCGCGTTTTAAACCGATAAAGTGTTTTATTTAATAGAATAAGAACAACTTGGTGTCTAGGGTGCACTAGCCTATATGTTTCTTTGTATGTTTTAGAAATCATATTAACACAATGTAAGACAAAATCATTGACAAGTCTACTAACATATACATATTTTAAGAACACTCCATATATCGTTAAAAGTACTACGGGTGTTAATTTCAATGAGAGTAGGCAGTGCCTTACGGTACTTTGCGACAAAAGTTTGGTTTTTGTTTAACGTATGGTATACAATACTGTGAAAGAATGATAAGAATGTTTTTATTTACCAACCTACCTCTGAAACTGGTTAATGAATGAATGACCCCGATGTGCAGTGGTACAAATCTACAGTCGGGAATTTTGTTCTTTTCAGATGTGGTACGGTCTGGTAAATATACTCTACTATGTTAATATTTACATAGTACGTTTTCGAGTGTCGTTTTGTTATAAATTGTAAAGTTCAAATTACAATGCAAAGCGAAACGTGGTATGCGAACACATCATTATTCTGTATACAATACGAAAACCGTGCTAGATTCCATTTCGAATATTAAAGTACAACTTCTATGGTATCACCGAGAATAATTGATATCTTTGTAGAATATTTAATTATTACAAATTTATACTTAGATATGCTTTAAAAATAAATACCTATACTATCAGTGCTTTAAAAATCTTTTAGTAAATCTAATACATTAGTATTTAAAGCTTAAATTTAATTTTTATAATGAAACTTTCTACTCTACTAATAAAGTCTGATGACTGAATTTAATGATTGTTTGAATGTAACAAGGTTTCAATATTTTTTTTTATGTTGCTATCTAAAATTTCATCTAGCCATCTCTGGAAACTAAAATAAAGAGTACAAATCTCATATCTATAAACTATCAACTTTTCCTTCAGTGCAAAGTTAATTTCTAACCAGTTTTTCAATGCCTAGTTTTCTAACTAGCATACCTTAAATAGGATATAGACAGATGTAAACTCACTACTTACTATACTAATAAAGTTATCTTGTTTGCTAGTCAACCAAATGTATAGCAATATTTAGATAATAATTTACATATGTAGTTAAATAATATAGCAAATTCATAAAAATCCATTGTTAAATTGCACAAATATGCATGTCAAAAATATGTATATCAAAATCATTTGGTTTTATAATACTCAGGACAGGTCAACTGAATACTTTCGATTTTAGTGTGTGGATTTTCCAAAATGCAAAGTCAAAATAAGTCGACAGCCCATCTAGTTTAGATATTATATGGCTAGGAAATTTCACCTACTGTAGGGTGAACTTCCATGCTTGTCTGTCCTCCTCTAAAGACATATTATTATTATTTTAAGTACAGTGGATACAAAACAAAAACAAAATTTGCATAGTTGTATTGCATATTTTATTTATAAGAGGTGTCAGGTTATTATATCCTTACAGTGGAGTAAAAGTAAAATATTAACAATGTAATGAACTCATACTCTGATAATTAGACTCTTCTCAAATATTTGTCACTATGTAGAATTCTACTAACTGTAATGCCTGTCATCTGATTAGTTTTATAACAGATACTTAGTACTCCATAACATACCGTTTTGTACCTCAGTTGTGTAAGTGTAATATGCAGAATAGTGTAATACAATATTATTTAAGTATTACATACAAATTATAATACATAAATACATAAGTATTCCTATTTTATGAGTAATAGATCGCTATAAATTTTTCAACCGTTTCGTTGGATAACCAGATAAAGATGATATATTGGACCCTTTAAACTCCATAAGCTCATCAGGATTTAGTTTTGTTCGTTCTATCAATAGTTTTCTGTCAAACCTTATTATGTTCAAATTATCTTCTTTAATAGCTCTTATTTTTTCAATCACTTCATTTCTGTGTACAATATCAATATTGTCATTTTTCAGAATATCAGATAGCTCCTTAATATTATTTGGAAGAGAATCCTCTCTTTGCTCTATTTGAATGGAAGGTTTGCTCACTTTTATATGACTTACTGAGTTCACTTCTTGCTTTTTAGGACAAATGTGCATATCTGGTATTACTTCTTGGGTTATCTGTCTTCCTTCATCATCAAAAACTGTCTTTTTGTTAAATTTACATGTGCAAGTCCCTAAATTTTCAGTTTCATACTGTAAATCGTCGTTTGCACTTAGTAAATGGCCATATTTTGCCTCTATTTTCTTTAAAACAGCTTTACATTTACTATAAACAGATTTCAACTCTTCTAAATCACAATTATCAATCTCTGGCGAATTTGGTAGCTTTGATTGTTCAAAATTAATATCACCACGATTACGTTTTAGTTTCTTTCGCTTTTTCAAGTCGATTTCACTGTTTGTATTACTGCTTTCATTTTCCATTATTTGAATTATCATTCTGTTATACTACAATGGTTTTACAAACAATTATAGTATTCAAATATTAAAAGTTAAGTTAAGTCAAACTCGCAACAATATAAACAATAAGAGTAAAAATTAACACGTGTTGAATAGTATTTGTGATCACTTTAAGGAAATGCACAGGGATTTGACATTTGTCTTTCTGAAGTTAGTCAATTGTCACTATGAGCAAGTGAAAAAACAAAATCATAATTATGTAAAACCAGAACTAAAAAATATATAAACTACAACAAATAATACTTTTATGATAAAAACTAAAGCCCCAATCTCGAAACGCCCCACACACGAAACGAATCTACAAAATGGCGGTCGAGACGGGCAAGAGTAAACCGACCGGTACAGGCGAGTATCCGATTGCATCATCTGTAGACTATTTATATTGTACTTGTTCGTATTATAGGTGTAAGTTCGTATTATAGTTGTTTTTTAGTTTTTTATCTACTAAGTTATGTGCATTGTTTTAAAAGCAATAGTATTTCTAAAAACGAATCCCAAAAATTAGAAAATACAAATGAATAATAAAATAAACAAGTTCAAGGGCATTGCCCCTTTTTTTACCATACATATTGTAGTAATTATGTATATGTCAAGTTTTAATTAGTAAAAGCCTAACAAAATGAGATTAGAGCTATTTACATAATTCTAAGATAAAAATGTGTAGTGACAAAAATAAGCACATATAAATTTATAGGTCTTTATTTTTCTTCTTTTTCTTTTTCTTAGGTACATATTCTTCTGTCTCAACAGATGTTTCATTTGGGGCCTCAGTTATTGTTTGTTTATTTTTAATTTTCTTCTTAGATTTTTTTATGTTATCAGTATTTAAATCAACAATATTAGATATGCATTCTGGATGTACTGTATTTTCTAATTTTGTCTTACGTTTTTTGGGTATTACTGACTTACTGACTGAGATAGGAATTTCTTTATCATCTTGGGTGACACAGGTAGACATTTTTCCAGTTGCAATATTTTCCATATTTGTGATTTCATCATGTTCAGATTTTTTCTTTTTTATTCTTCTTCGACTTCTTTTTGATTGTATAATCCACTGTTGTAAGTTCCTGTACTTCATCATTATCATTGTTGTAAAATGAAACTGTTTTCACTTTGTCCGTTGTGTCATCTGTATCAAGAGCAAATCCTTGAAACACAAAATCTGGATTTTCTTCATTATCATCTGTTTTTGGAAGTTCTATATTTTTTTTAGTCTTCAAGGCAGCCATTTTAGATTTAAAGTAATCCTCCATACTGCCTTTCTCTTCAAACACTTGCTCTGTTGATTTCATTTCATCCTCTTCGATACTGGGTTTAACTTCTTCCTTGAAACTCCTCTTACCAAAAATATTAGCTAAGTCTTTCTCACTGTATCTTGATAGATCCTTGCCTCTAGTGAACTTATGATAATGGATGCGGGCTTTGCTTTTTTTTAGATTTAACTTCCAATGACACACCACTATGTAACACTTCATTTTGCTTATCATTATCTAAAAATAAAATAAAAATGAGTCACATTATATACTTTAAATTAAGTTTAAGCAGTCCGGGAGCAATTAATGACATTTAAAAATAAAATTCAAGTGAATAAACTGTACTTACCAGTTGATAAATTCGCTAATATCGCGTTAAAATCATTCTCGTGTTTTGTCCACTGATCGTTTTTATCGGTGTAGCCTAGGCCTTTATCGTCATTCTTATATTTGGCGATTACGTGCTCAACAATTCCATTTTCCTTAGCTCCTAACCCTTTCCCTGAGCTCCAACCCATTTTCTCCAACATCCGCTGTCCAAATTTGTTAGCGTCATTGCTCCATGCATTATTCTTCGCACGTAAATTAATTATTTTTTGTTTTCGCCGCGGTTCCGCTAACATGGCCATGATTTATTTATTATGTTTTCAGAACTTAACACATTTTAACAATATAACCACGTTGTTTCTCTAATGCCCGTCGCTGTCAATGGTAGAATAAATGCCTATGGCGTATGCCAAATAATGACAATTTAAACAAGATGGCTGAGCTACTGACTGAGGCGCATTGCTAAGCTTGGTACTCGGAGTATTCAGCAGATGGCGCTATTATCAAATCATCGATTTATACACTGTCGAACCCATAAGTATCTTTGAGTAAAAAAAATACCTAGTTGTGGATCTTAATTCAATAATGACACTTAGTAAGTAAATTGGATATTACGAACACAAAAAATCTTAACAACCTAAACAATTTGATTAAACATAACAACATTCTTTTTTCAAAAGACCTTTCTTATCATTTCAAATATTAAAAAAAAATATTTATCAAAATCGAGAAGTTTCAATACATTTCCGTAACAAACCTGTTCGCAAGAAAGTAAAAGTCCGCGAATTATGCAAAGTTCTAATAATAGTGGGTAACTTTCCACTTATTGATTATGGCATTTTGATTGCACCTGCGAAAAATAAGTTAAGTAATATTTTAGAACTGGTTAACTGGATTTTATTAAACAAGTCTCATAGGTGTGTACTTAAAGGAGTTATCTCGGTTTCTGAAGGTTCCTGTCACAGTATACAGGGACTAAATTGAAAGATACAGCTAATTAATTTCTCGCCCTAAGTGTAAACTTGTTGGACTTGTTTACTTTCATTAGAATGAAAGTTGAATAATTTCGTTCGATGTCTCAGAAAACTAACCGAGTCATTTGTTTCGTTATTACCACGGCATTAAAATATCATGCCTAAGCCCAATTCTTTACTATTGTGAAAGCCTTTAAAGTAGGTAGACATACTAACATTTAGGTGAGTAAAATAGGTACCTAACTACAATAGTGGAATACTGTTAATGAAGATTTAGTACAATTAAAGCATCGCAACTATTAACGAAATATTTATATTGCATTTTTGAGATTAGTTTAATTTTATGTGTCTAAATATATCAACTTTGTTAAATTAAATTATTAACTCCATACTGTTATTACTTTTATGACCTTTCATGACTCACGTGTTAGAACATAAAAGGCCTCGTTTATTATATATTATTAAAAAATAGGGAATTATAAATAAAATCCACGTTTCATACAACGATATTTAACAAAAAAAAACTCCACAGGATTTAGTTTGCGATCCATGGGTTATCTTCAATAAATTTTATTTTTGTATTCCAAAAGCAGTTTCGTGAGAATACAATGACTCATCAAACAAAATTTGCATAACTTTTCGATTCTTATTGATAAATACTTAAATCCACGTGAGACGTAAAATGCTCTTCAGAGCACATGAATGATGCATGAAGAAATGAAGTGAAAATCCGTAATTAGATATGAGTTAACGGTGTATCTCAGAAACTGGCCGGTAAGAAGCAAAGAAGAGAAAAAAAGTGATTATTGGGAACCCAACCACTTTGTCGACGACAGCTGCGAATTGGCGCGAAACTGGTTTTGTAGTGACGTCATCTGACATGTGGGTCCTCTAATTTTGGCCGGTCCTCGTGCAAAAAATGGACCTCTTTTGGCTGCAAATTCATTCGATTTTACGGCTCCTTATTGTTACGTTACAGCTTTGTCTGGAGGCTTTGTTATTCTGACAGGTGATATTGGTGATTTTTTTTGTTTTAGCGTCGGAATCTCTGGGTTAATGCTTAATGCTTATACTTAATGCTTATGCAGTCAGTTTCTTAAAATTATTTACAATGTATGTGAGTAGTATTATTACCTCCATATAGAAAATGTACCTTCATTTCTATATAGGTATATAATACAGATATTTATGAAATTCTCAGGCATTTATTATGGCTTTCATACAAAAAACTATACTGTAAAGAGGTTTTAATTTCAGTATATATTATAAATTCACATATTTTTAGATTGGACAAACGTAGCCCGTTTGAATTGTAAAAGTATTAATCTCCTGTTCGTCCCTTGTCAACCTTATTGACCTCTATGATTTTAGAGCGATAACATTGGGAGGGTAAACCAAAGCGTTACGGTAACGCTTAGGATACGGCGCCAGTCAAGTTCGGTTCTGGCGTCCACAGACACACCGTATTTTCAAACAAATTTATTGAGTTTAAGAGGATATTCAATTTAAACTATGTCAGTATATTTTACTTTATGTTTCGAGTATTTTTTAATAAGAAATCTTCGTTACATAATGAATGTGTTATAATAAACAATGAAATAATAAATACTCACTCAGAGAGTAATTTCAAACTAGATAATAATAAATAAGTCGAGGTGGCCCTGAGAGAAACGAGTGTGAGATGCATAGGTACTTATGAAATAAAATCTATAAAACCCGATTTGAACTTTCTAGATAACTATAATACTATAGAATACATATGTATCCTTTTCTCCAAAAAGGGCCGAAGTATTTTACTGCAAGTAGCAGTGACATACACTATCACAAATAATAAAGAAAGAACCACCAATTCATCTGGGTGACTCTTCCGTCAATTGGGCTAATGTAAAATAAATAAAGGCAGTGGCGTTGAATAATAATTGGGGAGTCATTGCACTTATTCCTAGACCAGTCCCCAGTGCGAGAAACGTGTTCTGTCTCATCGATATTGCTCACCTGAGAGTCACTCCGGACATGGTTCAAATTGTTGACCATTAGCCCATTCTCTGATGACATGCTATCCATTGTGAATTCATCATCCAATCACACACAAACGTAAATAACTCCACGACACATTTCCGACCCGGCGAAATTTAACGGACAACGATAAATACAGCCAACACAACAAACTTATTCTCTCGGTAACACTGTTTCACTCGAAACAATTAATAGCACAGGATCCAGTTTTGTGTCATTGGAACTTTCGATAAATAGCTTCCCCACATACAGTCCGTTTCGCCGACCACTGATCTTAACTAAGGACGCCAGCGAAAAGGTAAACGTGCGTGATTTCTCAGGACTTTCAAAACCAAATGGTCATATACGCTATCAATCTTTGCATACCAGAGTGGTGTTGTGAAACGGAGACTCTCGTTAAAACGAGTTCGGCGTAGGTTAGAAAGGGACGACAGTCGCGCAGGTACTCCGTACCGAAGTGGTCCAACAGTATCTACAGGTTTTGTTCCCACTACGAGGCAGCGCGGACTCTGAGCCTCCGAGCTTGAAAGTTATAGTTGAAAAACATAATAAGCGCTGCGCAGTCGTCGCTAGTCCCGGCACTGACTAGTTTTTGCGAAAATAGACTCAGGCACAAAAATATACAGACCGGGTTATAATCCCCGTCTAAGAAAATACAGCGTTTCTATAGGGTTTTCAAATATAATAATTCAATACAATTGGTTACGGAAAAATGAATGTCCGAATCTATAGAACCGGTTTGATGCATCTCTGGTGAAGGTCGTCGGCATAGCTACTATAACCATTGTCCAATGCTGGTTAGCAATACGGCAATATGAACCTTACTGCAGCAGTATAGGTGCGAGATTCGATAATATAACATTTGATGAATCAGCCTGGCTTCGAAGGGGTTCGGGATTCGTACCTGTCTCAATAGTTCCAATAAATTACTGTGTTCGGTGTTTTTATGACTCTCTATACAAACTGTATTGATAAAATTGATGGGCTATTTCATTAGGCGAAGTGTTTGTATCGAATGCACTAAGATATTATGAATTAAGTATAGTTTATTTTGTTGTTATGTATTGTAGTCTGCAAATTAGCAATTTCCAATTTTATTGTAAAATGTAAATACAAAAAAATAGACACAAGCTCCCCCCCGGTGCCATGATACTTTGTTGTTATTAAAACTTTTCGATGATAAAAGAAAAATGGACATCAAATGTCATGACCCGTCAAGAACTAGTTCTTATAGTAACGGTTTCAGCAGCGTTTTCGTGCGTTGCAACTATTTTGGAAAAAGCCAGCCGTCGACGACGGCCATAATGGTGATGAATTACTAACATTAATCCTTACAATTACGTACAATATCGTATATAAAAATACCGTTTTTTCCAGGCTTCCAAAATGGTCTTCCACCATCAAAAAAATCCACATACAAGCACAATAATCTATAACCTCATCTGAACCGATCACAGCGCTCCCTAAAACAAGTACACAGAAGATGAGTACATAGCATCTACAATATGAAACGAGGCATCAAACCGTCCCACTTATGGCATTGGACATCCAGAAAATGGTTCGAGTCTGTCCTCAACGATCGCTTTTCAATAAAAGGCATAGACCAACGAGATAAATACGAAATGATTAAAACAAATTTTATACTTCTGACAATTTTTGGGGGCGTGATGTACTCCTATAGTGCGTTTAATCCACAGAAGTATATTACCACACTTATTAGGGAAAGATCATGTGAACCAATAGTGAAGGCTTCAGAAGCGAAGCCTCCGCCGCCGGTTACGAAGCCGCCGGAACAACCAGGTCCTTGCCCACCAAAGAAGCAGCCTGAAATACCAAATTGTGCGAAAAACGGTAATAGAGGATGTGATTAACAATTACTGAAATAAAATTTTGGAAATATTCTCTCTTATCATTTTACATTGTTTAGCCAAATTTAGTTGTGATTCAATCTCACAAGGAAAGATTGGTATACAAGTAGACAGAGCCATTACGTTTTTTACAAGATAATTCTGAATAGAATTGTTTCATTTGAATTTAGCATAAAAAAAGATAACCAAACCCCTAAATTAACGATAATTTATTTTTGACACACTAAGAAATAATTTAATATTTATTAAAAGAAAGAGATCGGGGGCAAGAGACTGACTGGAATATAATCTATAAATCAGCTATAATACAACTTAAGTCTTAGACGAACACAGTCTGTGATTATAAAAATTGTCACGCATTGACAAGTTAGCTTTGATATGAAAATATTTTACAATAAAGCTTGAGATAAACGATTACATTGATGCATTTAATTGAATAATTTTCGCATCTTGTTGACATGAATAATAGCGACGTTTTGAAATGGATGCAAAGGATCAACTAAAATTTACTTTTTTTTGTGCTCGCCACAGCTTCTCTTCTCGGATACTCCATGGGAATCTTTTCGCCAAGGTTACGGCAGGTTCCGAGAAGCAAACCTATGCACATACAGCCGAAAGATAACCGAACGAACAGAGGAACAGTCCCCACAACTACTGAATTAGTAGACATACAGGATAGTTAAATTAACCATTAAGTATTTGCAGTTATATTTTTATTATAATATATTCTTTCGATACACGACTCTTTCAAGATGCATAGTTTTAATTACTCTGTTTATTATATTTTCGACTAAAAGGGGTTTAAAGGTGGTGTACAAACACGAATAGTGCGGACATAAAATTAGGGAACAAACAACGGAAAAAAGGATGACAAAAGACAAAACGAAGATTCCGTACCGTGTCTTGTGCCAACCAAATGTTAAGCGCAAACTTCCGTTTATTGTGGAAGTGTTGGGGGGTGGACCTTAACATTTTTTTATTTTTATTTTAATACACCAAAAATACACAAATTGTAATAGCTCAAAGTCTCTTTCTACCTATCGCAGTTCTGCCGGTACCTAGCCTGGTAACATACAGACACATGAAAACCCAGTAATGGAGTTATACGCATTTTATTGACAGCATGATTTAGTCTACAGTTAACGCGAGAAGTACACATTTAAATTTATAAAACACTCTTAACCGTTTAAAATGTGGAAGATCCACAAATTCTTTTCATTGCAAAATTTATCGAAATACTCATGTTATCCTCTATGTCTATGCTTTCGTCAGAAACACGAATTTCACTTCGCTTCAACTTGGCATGTTTTGTCAAATACTAGAAGTCAGGCACTTAGTGCTTAGACTAATATAACATGGGAGCTAAAATATTATTCGACGTAATAACGTTTTCGACATCATTCTACGTCTCCTACAAGTTGATGTCTCTCTTCATTGAAAGATATCGCAGCAAGCGTGAAGCGAAATAAGATGCTAATTATATTCGTAAGTATGAAAGTTAATTTTGCAGTTATTTTCACGATAATTGATGATGTTAGATTTTTAATTGGGATTATAGAGAGTAGAGAATATGCATGAGAAAGGCCCACGACGTTATTGGCATTTTTTAATTTGTTTTAGTGATTCTTTAGTCGTAGAATATGTATATCAATAGTGTAAAGAGAACTCGTTCGTTCGGTAGAGCCTGTAGCGAAACTATTTTTTATTTTGTTGTGAAATTCGTCTCGAAAACAATAGTAAACCGTTTTTATAGTTAGCTTAGACGAAAATTATTTTGTAGGTACTATTATTTGTGTAACAATTCTGATAACAATTTTCGGTCACTCTGCTCTTGTATATTAAAATTTTTAGACTATAAAAAATAAGTAATCGAGTCATAAAATTCCAGTTATTAGCCACTCTGCCTCTAGCAACCTCATCTTTACTAATATATAAAGCTGAAGAGTTGGTTTGTTTGTTTGATTGAACACGCTAATCTCAGGAACTGCCGTTTTGAAAAATTATTTAAAGCATTTATTGAGCGCTGTGACTACTAGGAGCGAAGAAAAAGCGGAAAATGTCGTTGGTAACAGCTCGAATTTAGAGAATTGAACAGGGGGTTTGCAACAAAAATAGATAGTCAAAATAATATTTCTACGCGCACGAACTCGCGTGACTGAGTTTATTTATTATATACTATAATAAATAAGGGAAAAAAATCATATTAAAAATATTGTGTAGTGGCCTCATTATGAAATGTGACACCGAAATTATATATTTAGGAGGGTGATGTGATGAGTAAGAGATATCAAATAAACTACGCCCCCATATCGGTGTTCTTTGATAACGTTATCGCACATCGGTTTGTTTGATTCAAATTAAAGTTATCCAAAGTGTAACGATTATGAACAGAACTTTGCGTGAACGTAACTTCGTTGTCTAACCATTTTGTATAGTATGTTCAAATTAGTTTGAGGTTTAAATAAAACACTTAATGGTTTTAAACGCGTATATTTTAGTTTAGGTCTCCGGGATACCACGGCTGCTGCAAAGCATCCGAAACGTCGGGCCGTAGTTAAAAATCATTTTCAAACGTTTAAGTAAAATATATCGTGTTTAAAACCGTCAAAGTGTTATATTTAAATGTGTACTTCTCGCGTAAACAACAAACAGTATTTGTTTGAGGTTCTTAGGCATACATTAATTACAGCGAATGGATGTGTATAAACTAATCACTACTTGTTGATTGTTCATAAAAAATAGCTCATATTATAAATTGTGATAATTTATCATTATTTTTAAAATCAACATCGAAACCATAGAACTTTGTAATGAACGCGTATTTATTTTAATACACAAACAGGGTTAACAAAGGATCTTTTAGTTAGTAGTTTTTAGTTTTTGTAGGATCTTTTCCTACTAAACTCCGGCACAGCTTACCTTCTTTCGCCTCTTTCTTCCAGGATACGTATTCAACTGCTGTGGAGGTGGAGGAATGTGGTAGAAATAAGGCGGTGTGAACTGATCGAGGGTCGCAATCGGGGCTCCTCTTGGGGCTAAAGAACGTATCGTACCATAGACATTACGGTTCCGTCCCTGACTTCCATACAAGTTTATCATCGCACTGAAGCACTAGACTTTGCCACACACGGATAAAAAGTTTCACTTGAAAGCGCGCGAAAAATGTATTACTTCCACAGATTAAACGCTCCAGTGCACTCACGATACCACAGACTGTAGACTTTATTTTTACAATAAAAATAAGCCACTGAAAAGAGGTTTTAAGTTAGCGAGGGTCTCTAAATGATAAATATTCCTGGAAATATTTAAATCTTTAGGACCTCGCTCTATATCTAATCAATGAGCGTGCGGGCGTCCAGATGCGGTCCAACTTTATGCGTGTTAAAACAGACAATCATGTTCACATTACATGTTATTATCATACTTTATCTGCTTTTTCCAATAGGGTTCTTGGAGCGAGACGTATCGGCAATGCAATGCATTCGAAAATGAGAGAAAAACATGCACACGCACGCATATATATACATACATACAGACGAGCAGACACACTTGGATGGTTTTAAAAAGTTTATCAGTGGTTCATTTAACACTGTTGATTTAAAACCACGTAGACATTAATTCATGTGCTAATTAAATTAATTAGACTATTAACAACATTATTATTCAAACGCTTTAAGCATAAAGGGTGATAATTAGTACGTACCTCAGTATTATGAGTTGAAAGCAATAAAATAATTAAAATACATCCGTCATTAACCTGTGCAAAATTAGGGCGCCTTATTTTAGACAAAGGTATTTGTGAAGGAAGTATCGTACTTTTAGTCAAAACACATTATATAGCTACGTAATAAGATTGTCAAATTTTATAACTAACAAGATATTGTAAGAATGGAATACTACAAAAGTAGAAAAAATCACATAACATTTTGTTGCTTAAATGTATTCTAGATTTGGATTTGACTTCTGTCGTTGGAGCTTCAACGTTTCTTGTTAGGTCTCTACCTAGATTACGATGTACCTCATGTACACTGCTGAACTGTGGTTTCGAGACCAGATGTAGAATACAAGAAGACAGTGAACCTAAGAATTATATTATGCAAAATTCAATTGATAACAAATTATTTAAAAAATTCAAACTACGGTTAGTAGTGCCATCTAAGACACCACTATAGCAATAACAGCAGTTGCTAAGTAGGCTCTATACTGTGCAAATGAACGCTGTACATTTCACTTCAATATTCCGTCGATAGATGGCGCTTTAGTAAATTATTGCTATAAGGCTTTTTAACTCCTATGAGTAATTAATTACAGGACCTTATAATTAAGTACAGAATATAGGTATATCATTAAATAATTTTTAATGCCAATGAAAAATGTGTGTCCTAACAAAAATCTTTCAAAAACATAGCTAATTTCAGCCTATTCTTTCCAAAAGCTTTAATACTAAAGATGTTACATCTGAGAATGTTTAACAATTTATGCTCTTACGACGCCAAAAAGTTGAAATTAAAACATCGATTTTTGACTAGCGCTTGACACTTTCTAAATGTGTCATCAGAGAAAATAAACAATATGGCCATCTGAACATGATAAATTTAAAATGTTTTTAGCACGACTGAACACCTGTCGTGCTCCAAATTATTCATGAAATGGCTGCAAGAAAGCTGGCAAAGACATTTATCTCGTTGATCTTCAGCGAGGTATCATGCTCGTCACTGAGTGGGAAAGACAATGGTTTTGGTACGAGTTACGTCTGGGCGGGATCCTTGGAATCTGGTTTGCAGATAGCCTCGCACCACCAGAAACCCGTGATGGTAATCATCCACAAGTCCTGGTGCTCAGCATGTAAGAATTTAAAACCGAAGTTCGCGAGCTCCGACGAGATACAATCTTTGAGTAAACATTTTGTTATGGTGAACCTGATTGATGACGAGGAACCGAAGAACAATGCTTTTGCACCAGATGGGAACTATATACCACGGTAATTAATAGAACGATATCATATCTACGTATTGTTTTACATTAATTGCTAGTAAATAATTGCTTTCCTCTGAGAATTATTTGATCAAGATGGATGGAGGGAACGGATTTTTTTATAAAGTAACATAAGATGCTCATAGTGTTTGAACCAAGGGCGAGACATTCTGGCTTCAAAATAATGTTTCGATCGGTTACACAAACGTTAATGATCACAACTGTTCAACTTAAACCAATCAGTGTTTGTGATTTTTGTGATGAATTATGCGAACTCAGATCTGTTTTATCCCAAGCCTTCCGTAGGCAAAACTTTGTACATACATTTTATATCACTAGTTTTCAATCATATTGTAATTATCAAGGAAAATCACGAGTACGAGAGTGAAGAATTGTAATTGTGTATTGCAATAATGCATTTATAAATACAGTTATTATTAGTAGCATTTTAAGTTCGGTTCAAAATTTAACCGAATTTCGACGGAACGATTCGATCCACGGTACGTACATAAATTGAACAGGCAGAACAGCGTTCCGTGTTGTTGCTCTAACCAATTGTGCTACCGACATCGTCCAATTTTATGTGAAGGAAAACATGTTCAAACCTCAATAATCAATTAGCTTTGATGCCGACTTAGAAATCAAACTAATGTTAACCGAATCTTTTAAAGTGTACTGTGTTCGGTTACGGTTTATACTGCATCGGTACATTCCTACATATTAAACTAATGATATAATGATATGTGATACTTAGTCGACTCATTGTTATAGAATCCTGTTCATGTCACCAAAGGGCTCAATAGACCATGACATTTACAATGAAGACGGGAGCAGTCAACACAAATACTTTTATAGCCGGCCGGAACAAATCGCAAAGTCGATGAGACGAGTCATCGGGAAATATAACATACAAGAGACGTGTATGTTTGTTTTACATTTTATATCTGAAGCAGGCTATTTTAGTTTGTTTTTTAATGATAGAGGGGGACATACAAACGTGGAGTTCACTTTATAATTGATTGTGGAAGAAATACCCCAGCCTATAGCACCTAAACTCTTGTCTTGGATATTCGGAAATTAATGAAACCGAAGCGTGTTTAAACTTCACGGTTTTGCCATCTGTGGACAGACCCGGACGAAATTCAAATTCCAAATTCGAAATTTCGAAATTCCTATTACTCTATATTCAGATTTCCCGACGAAGTTCACATGTTTGAGAAAAATCATAAATGGTTTATATTTCGAATTAATGAACGATGATAAAATTTATTGCTTTGACAGGCTCATTGGTGAAATTGTAGCATTGTATGGCTAATAATCAACGGCCCGTGGGTTCGAACCCCACCGGGTCCAAAATTTTCTATTATTTTTATACTTTTTCTTCGTATAAATAAAAACGACCATTGAAACGGACACAGAGATTATTTAGATATTTTTAGAACGACCTTAAAAATGTGTTTTTTTTTTCAGAGCACCTTCTACAATATCGTGTCTGGTGTTTCGTGTATTACCGAATAAAATCTAAGAAAACCTACAATATTCAATTAAATGAAATACAACTGCTTTCATTTATTTACATACAATTAACTATCTTAAGCTATGGCCTGCGTCCTTATTAAACTGAATATTATGGATACATCATACCTACGTAACTAAATAGTTACTTGGTAGAGAAAAAAAAACATCAAAGCAAATTGTAACATAGTGGCCGCTACGACATATCTATACTAATATTATGAAGCTGAAGAGTTTTTTTATTTGTTTGAATGCGCTAATCTCAGGAACTACTGGTTTGATTTGAAAAAATGTTTTTGTGTTGGCTAGTGAATTTATCTAGAAAGGCTTTATAAAACACGTATCATATATTGGTCGTAATGGAAGCGACGAAACTGCGGGACGGGACGCTGACGATATGGGTAACAACTATAGTTTATAAAGATGAGATTTGCAAGACAAATTTTGACGGCCAAAATAACTGGTGCTAAAGGACCTGGCATAAAAGCATTTGCACATCATTTAGCATACAGTTATAAAGAAGAATAGCATGTCTATAGAGTTCAGAATTGAATAAAACTTACGTCTTCTACGACCGGCTCCACGTACATCTCCATAGTGTTGTTGAGTGGGGGCAAAGCGACCGGCGAAGCTGCTGCAGAGGACCGCCTGGAAATGCTGTTGCAGGAACATTGCGATATTGAACGACGCGAACGGGGAGATTCCCTGTAGACAAAAAGATCATGTAAGTCTCTACGTGATTTGTTCTTTTGAAAGAAGAACAATAAAACACTTTTAACGGTTTTAAACCCAATATATATTAGCTAACTTATTCACGATATAGTTCTTATATTTTGTGGCCACGACTGCTGCAAAGCGACGATACGTCGAGCCGTAGTTAAATATATTTTAAATAATTTAACTAATAAGTTTCACCTTTTATCCCGTTGTTTTGATGTTTAGTCGATGTGTACTACTCGAGTAAAGTACAGACACTTTTAATGCATAAAGACTTTTTAATGGGATAAAGTTACGTATATGTGAGGTAAGTAGCGGATATGTGAGGACTATGTCAACAAGTCCTCACATATCCGCTATGTAACAGACCTAACGATGCTAGTGAGTTAGGCAATTATTTCAGGGAATTCAACGTCGGATTGTACCTAAATTTTACATACCCTATAATAACAATACCTAATACAAAAATGAGCTACTTAAGTATATAGTTTAGTATAACATAGTTGGACTTCGTCATATTCTTGGAGCAAGCGAGTCTGGACCCTTCTAATATTAGAAGGCAAATTATTCCAAACGAATTAACTAGCAGCTGTCAAACGAATTAATGAAAATGTCATTTGTAAAATATCCTTTTAAAAAGTATTGAACGAGCGTTTTTTTTTGCTTTGGTACCTTCTATTTCTCCGACACACGTGCTGCGTCGATCTTGCATCGCACCGGCACCTCACGGGAACGAAGAAGCCAAGCTGAGGCAGCGGCGCCGGCTCCGCGGAATCGCTAGAGTCACTCCACTCGGGCTGGCTGAACGGGTCGATATCCAGAGCAGACGGCATTGCGGATCAAAAAAATCCCCATCCAAAACTTTTCATTTTTAATTTCAGAACTTAATCCGGCGAGATCGCTTTTCACGATTTTCACTCTATTCAGTCGGTTTTCGAGTGAGAGACTCTTTTCACTTTTCGAATTTGCCTTTTCACGGATCGGTTTCGGCTCATGAACACGTGGGGTTTTAGTTTATTTTGACATTGTTTTGTTCACAGTAACTGCGTCGAGTTGTATTCGAAGTTTGGCGAGAATTAGCCGCTTTACGTGTGTAAACAATAATTGAGTACAGATTAAAAATTCGGCTGCGACCAATTAGATTAGATAACACAGTTGTAAAAGTTATTTGAGTTCGTTGATACGGGGTGATTAGAAAAGCCGCTCGAGGAGCGATTCTCGAAAAGTGATATGATTTACGTCATAATAAAACGCTAAAACCGGCTTTAATATATCATCTTTTTTTGAATTACATCCCTTATTCCTAGTCGTAATATACAACTTAATACTTCTCGGTCTAAAATTTAAATAAAACACTTTAAGTTTAAAACGTAATATATTAGTTAAAATTATTTGAAAAATGATTTTTAATTCCCCGAGTTTCGGATGCTTTGCAGAGCTGTACGGGAGACTTAAAAATAAATTTAAAAATATTCCGTTTTAAACTTAAAGTGTTTTATTTAAATGTGTACTACTCCGTAAACAATAGACATTCTCGGTTATTGATAGAAATACAATTAGCTAATTAACTTATGGATTTGATCCCATGTTCCAAGATTGTCTAATAATTTTATTTTTGAAAATGTTGGATTCGTCTGGAAATCTGGTTATTAAAGATAGTAAGAGTATTAAATATGTCCGTAAAAACACGTTAAATAAATAAAGTGAAGTTTAATGGTTTCGTTGCAGTCTGTGGATTTCGAATGGTCAAAATAGGTCCTCAATATTGTTGATATTAATATTTCACCTTCCAACAAGTGATCATCAAGTTTATCTGTCCTCCTTTATAAAAAAATGCATTGTTATCTAAATATATGTATGAATGCTATTAAGAAAGCTTTTTAAAGAACATTAAAAAATAAAAGTTTCTTTCAGGCACACCATAGCTTTTAAAACAATATGCGAAACTGAAATAATAGGAGGTAACTAGTGATAGTCATTGGAAGGCCTAACCATAAATAAAATTCGTGTCACTGTAATTCCTTCCAATTAGAAGGTTGTACATATTACATATTGGCACTCAACCCAAACAACAGATATTTTTAGCCTTAACAACATCTTGGCAGAGATTCAAAATACATAGAGCCTACAAACTAAATTGGATATAAATCCTAACGGTCCGAATACAAAATTGTTCATAAAAGGAATGTAGAGCAGAGTTAATAAGCGTAAGTCAGGTCAAACTCAGTCGCTGGAGGTTTGAGACGAAATTATTCTGTCACACAGAGTCTACAACCTTTGAGTGCTCAGTTCAAATGCGGTTTAGAAATTCTTTGTAATTAACAGCTTTTTCTCGGGACGTAGGGTTCCGTTTGTAATAATAGAAATAACAATTGTAAAAGGGTTTGGGCTAACGTTTTCGCTTTGTTTGTTTGCTGTCTGTAGTACCCTACCCTAGTAGTACACATTGAAATAAAACATCTTCAACGGCTTAAAACGCAAAATATATTGGTTAACTTATGGTGTGAGCCTGTTGTTGTAAGCGTTATAGATGGCGCTAGCGTAGCAGATTTTACACTTGTATATTTCTTAAATAAGAAGTCATATTTAAGAATTTGTTACTCGTAGGAAAATGTATCATTTACTCTCAACCGATTGAAACGCGGAATATATATTTTTACTACGACCCGAGGTTTCGGATGATTTACAACAGCTTTGGTCACGGATAGTATTTTATTTAAATGTGTACTATTCCCGTAAACTATAGACAATACATGGATTCTCGACCCTCGATTTAAAATACATAAAATAAATTATACTTTATTCTTTTTAAATTTTAAAAATTATTTAGATCCGTCAAAGTTTTTTTGTTTGTCTGTCTGTTAATGTCGTGATTCTACAGAGTTTTCAAAAGAGCATCATAACTGAGAAGAACACCCAAGAAACTCAGTCCGGCTTTTTTAACATGTCTTATAAACTAATAATACATTGTTGTGAACTTACTAAACTAAGAAGCAAATCATATTACTGCCAGGCGGTCTTGTCATTAAAGAAATCGTTCAGAGAATAATACGCTTTTTTAAACAATCTAAATTTTATAACTTTTTAAAATGTATTTATCGATAAATGTATAATACTACACTGCTAGTTGAGTTGCCATACGAATACGACTTCCCCGCATCTCGCTCCCGATCTTTAGAAATCGTAGTAAAACTTCGCTATGTCCAGGATTCGAAGCTCGTGATCTACATTTCAGTACACTAACTAGACTAGTAGAATCTAGTGGCATTGACTACAACAATGACGCAGGAAATTAAAAAATTAAACTTGATTCATCCGATAACAATAATCATACCTGGTTAATTACATAATGAATAGAGCTTTCTTTTGTCTTTCCCTAGTATCCCTATTCTCGTTCCCATACAAAAACGTGAGGGTATGTGCATTCCTAAACTTTTTTTAACGGCATAGCGTGAGTCACAAAGGCGTAGTTAACGTCATTATAAAGGGTCCCGTGAAAAGGCTGGTTATGTCACGACTTCGAATTTCTTGAGATATGTGATGGTAAAATTTTGGTTCATCTACAGCCAAATCAAATTTGAACTCGTATTTTATTCGTCTGTAATGTTTTTTTGTACATGTTACTGCACATGAAGCACTATATATTTATCGAAAATAAATCGAAAAAATTTCCGCCCCCCCTTTAATCACAGTTTAACCGGCATCGTCAGCGGCCCGTGCTCTACCAAGCTAGAGTCCTACACCTCATCGTGATTTTTTTAATGCTTACATGCACCTCGCCAACGATGCCGGTTAAAGTCCTGCCCGAGTCGAAATTTTCAATTTACAATTTAATTTCGATTTTTAAATTATACAGTTTAAAGTGTTTCCTCTTAAAAGCGTACTACTCGTGAAAACTATGAGGAATACATAATTAACCAGTAATTGGTATTATTGCAATTTGTTTATACGTTAATTACAAAAAATATATATTTATTACAACACATATTTCACGGGCGCTCTCCCATTCAAAAACCGACTTAATTCGGCTATTTTCGCTTGTATCAACAAATGGTAACGGATAGGCACTAGAAATGATTAAAAGCTTACAACGGCTCGCAATTGACCGGTTTATAAATGGTAGTACATATGTTAAAACGGTTTATATGGTAAACATATCCTAGTTTATTTTCCTAAATACACTACAAAAGAAAACTCCTATTTTTATTGTATTACCTAAGAAGGGTATTTAAATGAAAACAGTTAAAACGATTAAAGCCCTGTACTTTTTGTAACTAATATATCACGTTATCAATATACAATACACATAATACAATATTTGTATGCATTCCCAAGCCTGGCTACTTTTATTTAGAATAACGACACATCGTCTATTTACGAAATATTCTATTCACCTGTTTCACTTCCTTTGTTTTATTGCGTATTTTAACGTATTGAGCCTTTAATTTACATACTACGTTGTAAATCGCCTGTCTTTGTATAGATTTTAATTATGTACAACGTTATAGCATATTATAAATATTTAAGTTCATTCGTCGAACTTAAATATCAAAAACATGACAATATGTTGTGTGGGAAAATATTATTTCATTTGTTTAATATTATTATCAATGTTTTTTATATCAAATCTAACCAATTAAAGCAATGAAAAAAGATCTAGTTTTATATTATAAAATCTGTTTAGATAGTAAAAAGATATATCACTGGCGGGACTTGTATAATCTGTATTTTTTAAAAAATGGCGCCTTCCGCTATATGACATTTCTCTTAAAATGGCGGTTTACTGTTTAAGGTAGTGTTCGTAAGACAAAATTTAATTAAACTGTTTTCTTCTCAAATCTTTCTTCAAATATACATTACGTCTTAAATTATTGAATATCATTCTTTTAATAAAGAAACTTTTTTTTTTCAGAAATGTTAAAACCCTTTTAGAAAGTCTGTGGTAGTACTATACAGCTAAAACGTGTCTAATCTTTTAAATTCCATGAAAGGAAGCACAAACTGCTTCATAGCTATTTAAGGAGTTAGGTCTTGTGTGGTCCCACATGCATTTTGTGTACCAACTCACCTCAGCTACCGAATGGAGCGTGGGCGAAACAGCGTCTGTAGACACATACCTACTCGCATGTTTAATGACTATTCGAACCTTCTTATTTACGTCATCTATAATTTTTGTCAGAGTCCGCCATCTTGTATTTGCATTAGCTCGTAAATTCATTGTGGATATTGAATTCTAGTTATTTTCAATTTTTCTTTCTTTATCGCAAGGTGCATGCATGTGCATGATGGAAAAATCTCTTACCTTTACTAACCTAAGCCTAAGCTTACACATGTATTTTTTAAATTAAACATTTATATCCCAAAGGTTGGATCGTAGCTAAAAAGTCGGTGATTATTTTGCATTTTGATCCGTTAAGTTTTATTTAAATAGCATATTCATGTAATAAAACGCTTAAAGAAGCAATGTTTATTTTATTTATGACAGCTATGTTGATGTTAATGATAAACAGTTCAGCAATAAATACATCATTACGTGTAGCTAAACCTGAATCCATTAAGTATAATACGTAAACAACAGAGTAACTAAAGTAAACTTTATTACAGTATTGGAAACATAGATAATAACTGACTTTATTTTTAAAACAATGGAGAATTACAATCTTGGGCTTCACGTGATAGAAAGTGAACTTACCCCAGCTATGTAACAAGTAGACAAATAAGATAGGCTGCCGACCTATAACCTCTATGCTGACGACCCTACGCTATGCTGGATATTCAGAGACCAACAGATTTTAACTTTTCCAGAATAAGCCAACGTTTCAGAAAAACCATCAATGGATTTCAGAAACATGTTAGACCTGGTGGGAGTCGCACCCACGACCCGTTACTAGTCATAGCTTCCATCGATATTATCATCAAATAATAGCTTCAAATCATATTTTAATCTAATTTCGATATGGAAATTATTGTTTAAAATTACATACGCTGTACTTTTGAATTTTAATTTGTGTCCTTTTACATATAGATATGGTTCATTATGGCTTGCATTGCGATAGTACAATAATCTACAGTAGCCAGGTGCGTTTTGATGATTCATCGATCGTTGACTTTTGCATGAACGAGACTAAAGCGAGACTATTATTTGGCAATAGTATTTGAAGAGAAAACAACTTTCAACAGAGCCTGGGGATTAAAAAAACGTACCAGGCATATTAAGTAGAGACTGTAGAAGTACCCAATAACGGTACTTGACGAGCTCCTTGGTCTGGTGGTAGCAATATGTGGCCTTAAATAACGTGCTACGGGTTCGATCACCACCGGACCCAACGTGTTGTCTAATCGTTTCTATATACATGTCAGATTTAGTGTGGAAAATCTGGATATGAAATGGGTGGTAGGAATATGGAAATTCAGTCTGGGTAATTTAGCACCGTTTTCGACGATGAAGTTTCGAATTTCCGCGTTGTACCTGCCGAATGTCAAAAGGATTTTTTTTTTTTTGTGGGCCAAACGCTTTTTTTTCCCCTTTTTTTTTTTTTTTTTTTTTTTTTTTTTTTTTTTCGCAATCTTTGCTCGAAGGTCAACAAAGAAAGAAAACAATGTTTTTATAAATATAGCTTCACTAGGAATTATTCCGCAGATTGGGGTTTAAAACGCCTCAAATAGTAATTTGAGCCGTTAGCCCAGTAGGGCTATTATATCTTGGGGTGTCGGTGTATGTAAAAATGGTGAGTTCACAAATATATTATATATATCACATTTTGTATATATCAGATTATAGTCGCGTAAACTACTAACTATACTTATATCCGAGATTAAATTGTAATTGACTATTACAATAAGTAGAAGACATACTAAATTTAGTAGAACAAACTATTTGGTAGATGAGAAGATTTGTAGAGAATTCCCTAACTCAAATCAAAGTGGCAATTAACAATATTTTCAAATAAGTTTAACTAATATATGCGTTTAAACCTTAAAGTGTTTTATTTAAAGTACTACTCGCGTAAACTATAGACAAGTATTTAGATGAGAAGATTATAATTAAAAAGAAATAAAAGTCGTCCTCTTTTAAACACCACATGACATCGCCGACATCGGCATTGTTTATATTTTTAAACCGGCGCCTGCGCACACTCTCGTCATTCTCAAAACCCTTTATTTATATCTTTCGAGTAATTCGGAAACCACTCTGCTGCAGACCGTCTCGATTGGTCAATGGTTTGATAATTGAGTTAGAGACGTGGAATCCTGGATATCCATTACCATTACGGAGAAACAATAAATATCGGTCGAGCTACTTGCTTTGAAATGGACACAGAATTTGTCGCCCTGAGCCCCACAGGCTCAAA
Organism: Leptosia nina; assembly: GCA_963661955.1. NCBI lineage: Eukaryota > Metazoa > Arthropoda > Insecta > Lepidoptera > Pieridae > Leptosia > Leptosia nina. The sequence continues at coordinate 1,240,502 of CAVLEF010000007.1, forward strand.
AATATTTTTACAGCATGTACTTTAACCGTTCGAGTCACCTTCGGAAATCCACAAAGCGCAACCCTTGACTTTTGCCTGACCTTAACCTGTATTCAGTATGACCGCTGCTTTTATAATCTGTGGAAAGATTTTTAATGAACTCTTTTTCACGTCTTTTATTAGTCTAGTTATGTTTTCGAGAGACGAGTCTTTGATGTGCCAATTTAAATCAAATATTTTTTGTAGTATAGCTTCAGAAGATTTTTTTAGGCGAAAAATAGACAGAAAGCATTTCATTCAATTGATGGCAAGTGAATAATCCAAGCCATATACCATATCAACAAGACATATTTAGACTTTGGATATTCGGGAATCCACAGTCCGAAACGCGAGTAAACTATATTCCTAATATCCATTTAAAATCTATGTTTTCAGACAAAGTCTAACTTGTACCAGAAAAATTATAAATTAATATACAGATATCAGGTACCAGTAGTAGTAGAAAGGTACCAATATAAGAAATTAATTGTTTTGTGAAAGTAATTAATGGCAACACCTAAAAGACTGTTGAAATATGTAAATTGAATTGAATTTCCTCGCATTAGTACGCTAGCAATCACACTAATGGCTCATTAGTTAACTGCATGGCTGTGTTTTAGACTAATTTTTTAAGTATACACTATTTGAATAAAGGTAACATTTTGCACAGCGTGTTTTATCAGCGTAAAAGCTTTTCAAATTCTTTTTGAGCTTACTTAACTTTAAACAATTTAAACTTTTGTTCTTTTGTAACAATTTGTTTTTCTTTGTAGGTAACAAATAGTATTTGATGATTCCATGGAAAAAATAATATGTTTTGTAAGCCAGTGTATTTTGTTCGTTCCTTAAAAATCTGTAAATGTTACTACTTTTTGCTGTACAAGTTTAGCTACATTTTAGAGTTTATTGAAAAAGAATTATATTTAAATAAAACACTTTAACGGTTTTAAAACGCGATATATTAGTTAAACTTATTTGAATATGATTTATAACTAATATATCGCGTTTTAAACCGTTAAAGTGTTTTATTTAAATGTGTACTACTCGCGTAAACTATAGACAGTATTTAAGAATTCTATTTGTTGTAGATATGAGTACTTTGGTCTCTACTATAATCAATATCGCATAAACGATCCTTTTTATTCAACTTACACTGTATAGTAATTTACTGGTGGTAAATGTAAATTTACAGTCTTTTGTTTTTAACTCTATTAACGTTAATTGGTTCCTAGTTACCTACATTATCTGTGTATACTACTCAATGTTTATTAAGTGAAGACAACAAATCCATAATCCAAGCAGTACCCAACTGTTACTTCGTAGTAATCGTTATCTAATCTGTTATCTATCTTAAAACCGGAAGTAGTTAATTCGTAAATAACTCTAAAATGTATCCTCGTATTAATAGAACTGTATGGACGTCGGCCACTTGTAATTTGTAGGGCAGACAGCACTGCGGCATCAAATCTATATTCGCGCTCTCGTGACATATTGTGTGGTCTGTAATATGCAGTTATTTGCTTAAGATGGAGATTTAAAGATAAAGAGACAAAATCCAAAATCGATAATCGAAAAGTAGTATTATAAAAACCTATATGTGATAACGATACATTTTATCTGTAACTAGTTCCTTTAATTGGTCTCATAGCTAGGGCATAGAGCTAATCTACTATGCTGGCCAAAATGAGTTAATGAAAGTCAGAATTTAGGTTTCAGGACGCAACACTACTGTAAAACACACGTTTCTACTGAACAAAGATAAAAATTAAGTCATCTACATTTTAACTGCTGTCATAATGAAATGAAAAATTATAAAGGATGTTTGGAGAGTGCATGGTCTATCTGTGCCATGATCCCACAGCAATAACTTCTCCATCATTAAAAGGATTATGTGGTGATAGCCTATTGACCAACATCTAATAGAAAACACAGCTTATCCATAAATTTGCCAGTTCTTTATAAAACAACGAATAAATTGTAATTTTATTCAAGCATACGATGCAGCAATACGTATGGCTTCTAATCTCTTGACTTTGTTAGCTGTTTGATTTTCACACAATAACGTCCATCCATTGTTAGACTTTTATAACATAATAGAAACCTAGTTTTTATTACGGCATATAACTTACGTGACAGTTCCCTTGATTGAATGGTAAAAAACGTATCATAAATGACTATAGGTATTGACGTATGATCTAATTACAGTATTGTAAACTTACTAACAACCAAAAACATATCTACTTAACAGCTGTGAGTTCTTTAAAATTGAACTTTTGTTTTTTGACATTATTTGTATATAGCTATACACTCGTGACCATCCCTACTGCAAAACCGAAACGTCAGGCCTTAGTTAAAATAAATAATAAAATAAGAAATATGTTTCGTGTTTTAAACCGTTAAAGGTTTTTATTATCTCATCGTTTGATAACTGTATATTTTCCTCTTTCTACATTCTTTAAAAAAAAGTTCTTATATCGTTTCATCTAAGCTTTACTTCGAATGTATACGTTTGTCTCTGTAAATGAAAAAGAAGGATCAACTCCTTATAACAAACGTTATTGAGAAATAGCGTTTTATAGTTTAGTAATCAATATGTAAATTTTAAGAATAACCAACTAGGTTGATGATTTTTCAATATTTAAGATTTTAAATTTTATATAATAATGACTTCACATTTTAATTAAAACTGACAACTTTCGAAATTGAAAGCTCTTGCTTTCAATTTGGGTTTTGAAGAATTTGTGAAATTGGGTTATTCAAGTCCAAGGAACGGTTATAACAAGTAGAACGATTGCCGGGAACGTATGTATGATTCAAATTGATATATTTACGTATTTAGATCACTTTAGTCATATTAAAGAACATTAGATACAATTTTATATTAATAACATTTTTTTAAGTCCAGTGACGTCATTTATGTAGCATAACGCCATTATATATTTTATGATTAATTAAACAAAATACAACCTATATCTATAATTTTCATAATTGTCACACTAATGATCGGAAAAAAATATTCTTAATTTTTTTTATATTAAGTAAGTAAAACCAATGCAATATTCGAGATATTGAACAATATTTTTCCTGTTTTAAGGGCACAAGTATTGAGAGCGTTCACTTGACACAAATACGGAAATTTAATTAGACTCGTCTGCCTCTGTATTAATAATTTTGCGTGCACGGACTAAGCCAGCTTATCGCTGTTTAAAGGATTTTCTAAAGAAATGTAACAAAAACTTTTTTCACAACATCACTATTCTACTAACTTCATTTTTAATCTGTACGATTTTATCACAACCAATAAAAAATTTATAATTTATACACTATATAAAAAAAAACTAAAAATTCGATTTTCGAACACGAAATTTCGTTTCGCATAGCGTCAGTTTACGCGGGCCGACGCCACACACCGCTCGCGCCGACTGGCCGACTATTCGGCTGTCTGCCAAAGAATCTATGGCTGAAAAGTTATATTTATATGATATGACTGAAGTTTCAGTCGTTAGCGAAGTTAATTCATCTAAATAGATATCATGGGAGTCTGTCAATGTAAACATCCGCAGAACAAGACCGCTCCAAGAGTAGATATCTAAAGTGCATCGCGTGTTTATTTTTGTTAGAAACAGGCTGATTCATTCGGAGATACACTCGTTGCTGTTGCAACCGTAAAATGAGGCGAATGAACACTAACTGATTAGAGGCTACTGTTTAGCAAATATAAAACTCAATGACTTTACGTCTACTTTCTTATATTGACGTTTTACTCAAGAAAATAAACTTCACATGCCTCAACGAATCAAAATATCCGTCAATTGATGACATGATTACAATAAAAGTTTTAATAAAAAGCTTTTAACCGTTTAAAACGCTCAATGTATTCGTTCATTGATTTTTAACGATGACCTGACGTTTGGGATGTTTTTCTGTCTGCAGTAGCTAAAAATCAATTAATTTAACAGAATTACAATAAGTTTTTATAAAGCTTGTAAATCTAGCCTGATCTAGCACGATCATATACTCGTCAAAATTGAGTGTAATATAATTTGAGCCTCTTCGCGTCTGACCTATAAGTTTATAATCCGTTAAAACGAATTTAGGTCACAAAATGTCGGACCTAATATCATGTAACCTATGAAGGTGACTTTACAGGGACAAAATTAGATTATAGGATCTGGGCTGGTTAGGTTATATGCATATGTCACTTATATTCAATTAAGATGTACTGTGCTTCTAACGCTCTAATAGGTATTAATTTTTGGATTGTTGTCATTTGCGAGACATAGTAGAGCTGCCTTTCAGGGTAGTTTTGCCCACCATTCAACCAAGTGCTAGATCAATTTACCACAACTGGTGAAAATCTCCAAAATCATTCAAAATAAAATTTAAAGAACATTTACGTAGGGAATTCGAGAAGCTTTTTTCGTGTCTTGTTTTAGTTGTAGGAAAAAAAGAGAGGAAAAAAAATATTTATAAGTTTTTGTTTATTTATAAATATTTTTTTATTTGTCTTTGTTTGTTATAAAAATTAAATATTAAGCCACGTTAGTTGTATATATGTGTGTTTATTGTAAAATGTGATTTGTTTATGGCATAAGTTGTTATTTTAGTTCAAAAGTGTACTGCTTTTTATCGTACATATATTTTTTAATTGTTACTTTAGGAGCGGTGGCGCCGGGGGCCTCTGAAAATCAGTGTTGCTAGCGTGTTCGTAAAGTTATGATTAGTGACTTCTACTTTAGTTATTAATTTTTTAAGTATAATTATTAAGTTAATGTTGTTCTTTTTGTATTTTTTTTTGTGTGCAACTTTTAAATTAATGATTTTTATTATTATTTATTAGAACTTCTAGAAATTATTGTATTTTATATGTTAAGGAATGAAACGATAAAAATGTGTTCATTTTTTTACTGAACAATTATCATTGCTAAACATATTCGTATGTTATTCGTAACAAAAATATCTAAGTAAAAATGTATATACACTTATTTGTCTCTTACTGTTGTTTAGTTTTATTAAGTACTTTAAATTTTTCGGGATTAGAAATCTTTCCTTACGCAGGAAGCCTAAACACAACTTCTTTAACATCTAACTCATGGAAACAAATGTAATTTATTTAAAATTCTAATAGCGACGCTTTATTAACAGATAAAATAAATTATTATGCTTTTGTATATCTTTACGTCTATATAGAATAACGACGAAAGTGGATTAAAATAAAGCGCACGATCAAAGAAAGCCAACGTTAAAACTTTTGATCCTACAAAGCACAGGCCGTTGACGTCCGGAAGTGCAGCGGTTTTATTGAATATCCTGCCAATAAGCATCTATTACAAGTGAAACTAGTGAAGGCGGTTTAATTTAATGATAGGTTACTCTCGGTAGTACATAAATGAACGATATCAAGAATATTATTTAAAAATTACATTTCTATATTTCATATTTTAAACTTTGTTAAGTAAATCGTTATTTCAAGGTAACGTTTTATATTCCAATTAGGTATTAATAAAGTTGGTATAAATGTAATTTGTTAAAGCTTAACATTAGCGATAACTTTTGATGTAGTTTTCTGTAAAGTTAGTTCTATCGATAAACCAAGTACATCACTAGTCTACCACACGACACACCTTTGCGTACATTCCCTTTCAATATGTTTATTATATCAACAAAAGCGCACGTGCGCTTGAAACAAAGATAATCCCGTCCATTTAGCGATAAAAGCGCTGTATCAAATTACGAGATCAGTTAATAATATTATTACTAGAGTAATTTAGCGCTGTATCATGCATGCAACAAGCTTTCACAAAAGATTAGTATAACCAGTTAGAGATTAAGCTAGTTTCTGATACAGATAAAAAATCTGTCACAGAGACATTCATCAGACAATACACAGACTATACAAAAGTTATATGACTAATATATTAGAGTGATTTATATCTAAAGTTAAGTATTTACTATATTCTGTTCTATGTTCTTATTTAACATACAAATACATATAACATACACTATTATAATCATATTGATCCGAAAATTACAAACCTGTTCAAATTGTGATTCATGACCATATTCTCTTTAGCGTTTGTCGTGGAGTAACCTGAAACAAGAGAACAGTACCAGATTTACAAAAATATCTATGCATTCGAAAAAAAACATGTTTGTAAAAACCCTAAGTAAGAATTTTCAACCTGTATATATTTAACTAGCTGTGCGCGGTACTTCGTCCGCGTTATAATACTTATTTTGGGAATCGAAATTTATTATTTGGAACCAACCTAATACATTAAAACTTCCACTCACGACCCGCGTCGCTTCGTTATTGCAAGTTAATCATACAAGATGGACTGTCGCGAACAATTTATTAGATAAATCTTCCATACATAGTTTTTTGCTTTCTCGAATCGTTTTCACAGCGCACCCAACAAAAGTCCTCAAAAATGAATACTTTTCTAAACCCTTCCTCGAATATACATAAATATTTTTTTTATTGCGAACCAGCCAGTAGTTCTGTACTGTGTCCGTGCAGAAGTTTCATGCCTAATTGCGCAACACAACAAACAACGTTTTTTAAAATAGCGTAGTGAATCATGAAATTCACAATTACGATTCAATTTCACGATTTCGAGCTTAGTCCTACCGAAGCCAATAAGGTAACGCGTAACGTCGTGCGTGCAGCGTGAAAGTTCAAAGTCCTCTTAAACCTTGAGAACCAGCTACGACCGTGAATTGGGTCAAAATCGTATTGTCTATTGGCAATAGGGATGGCCCGACATTCGCTTTACATGACGAAATGCGATACAAAACATGTTACAATTTATCATGATTTGAAACCCCTAATCTACTATATACGGTCTAAAAGTTCAACGTCATTTACAGGCAATATATTTAAAGCCAAGCCGCTTGCACCCGCAATGCAACGTTTTAAAAAACAAGCCGCACAGAATAAACCTTCTGTTTTTATTTGATAAAAAAGTTGTAGAAACATTATTTAAAGCAATTAATAATATATACTTGATGCATATAACTTGTATTATGTACGGAACCATGATCAATTATTTACCTTGTGGACAAGGATTAAGTGGCAAGGGGTCGATAGCAAAAATAATGTCAATTCTATAATAATGCATAATTTAATTTACAAATACGATTTTAGTTTATAAACACTATATTGTAGTTTATGAAACTAAATTGGGACAAGCTATTCTGAACCGAATGTTCGGCTTAAATTTGGTTTATTCAAGCCGCACTGGGTTTATCACTTCAGTATGGATCAATTTATATACCAAAACTTTATCTATACTAATATATAAAGCTGAAGAGTTTGTTTGTATGAACGCGCTAATTTTTTCGAATTTAAAAGATGTGTTGGAGAGAACAATTATCGAGGAAGCTATAGGGTATAAAACATTGCCTTGACTAATAGAAGCGAAGATACAGCAGGAATATGATTAAAACGGGGGAAATTTTTCATCTCTGTGGGTTTTCGATGCTACGCTGCGAAAATGGTTCAAATAACTAAAAAAATCGCGTGAAAATGATTCCTCTTTAAATGATCTAAAAAAATCCGGCGCAATTTATAGATCTTTTAAGTTAACTTGCAAGAACAACGAGAAGAGACGCGGTCGACGTCGTGGCTAACAGATTAAGTATCGGGGTTTGCAAAAGCTAATTTAGATGCCCAAAATACCGATTCTCGCGAACGAAGTCGCTGGCTCAGCTAGTTACCGATAAAGTAAGTTTATCTTGTTTTTTGGTATGCTTAATTTTTATATTACATCATAAGACATTTTACGCAGGATATTATGTTAATTAATTATTTTATTTTTTATAAATGACGACTTTTGTAGATCAAGGTTTATGGTTTTTTATTGCATAAAGTTAGTAATGGACGATAAATGAAAAATAAAAAACAAAGTCATTAAATTAAAGAATATTTCTCGAATAACTCAAGAAGATAGGAATCTACGGTTTATATTATAAAGATAAGTCGAATATGTTCGGAACTAAAAAATCTTCTCAGATATAAATTCTGCTAAATTGATGCTTGTTTGTTTATTGTGTGTGTTGTAAACTATGGGTTATAATTTTCAATGCTCATTCTTTACTCGTACTTTGATCGCTAGAAGTGAGTCCTTTTTTTCTGATGGTTAATCCTAATCACCCCACTGGTAAGCGTGCGTGGGAGTTTACTCGTATAGCCAGCAAACCACTCCCCCAGCCCTCTCGGTGCTTTGAGGAGAGCTATGGCCTAATAACAGAAAACATGATTTTCAATAAGGAGAAAATACGCAAATAATGAAACTCGAAAATAAATTTAACTATTATTTGTGTAAAATTATTTAACAATTTTGGGTTAGTGTGCTGTTGTAGATTAACATATTTAGAAAAAATATAAATAACACAAGGCATAAAAATTACAGTTATGCTACTCTGGCTCCTATTGTGATGTGTTATCTTGAAATGGATATGTATGTACGAAACCAACTAAATCGTTTACTTGTTCCTACTATTTCTTCATCTATAAACTGTTAAATGTTTAATTACTTCGTTCAGCAGATCATTCGTTTGGTTTGAACTGAAACCTTGTAAAATCGTAACTCAAAGTTCAATGACCTTTCAGGTGCAAGTCTAATTTTACAAATGCACTCGTAATGTAACCAATATGAACAGAACGCGCTTATTTGAATTTGAGTGAATGTATAACAGTCACATTTTTTTCTGTGAGGAGCATAGCGGGTATAATTCTGTGTCTGTACATGACTAAACGTATTAAAAGGTCTTCTCGGTATTCGAACCCAAATGTGAATAAAGCGAATAGTGAATGACATATATCAGCAAATAAAGAATCCGATACTATTTTGAGGTAGCTATTTGTTTTCCTGTTCTATCTTAGAGGAAGATAGATAAGCATGAGATTTAGTTGACGGTAGGTGAATTAGCTATACAACGTCTGTACAAGATGCGCTGTTGATCTATTTTGGCTTTGGATATTCGGAAAGCCACACACTGAAACCGCAACGCGATTAAACTTCGCGACTTTTCACATCTTGAAAGCACCTACCTCCAATTTGATCCAAGGCCAAAATTTTTGAGAAAAATTATAAATTCATGTTGGTCCCGGTGTGGATCGAATCCACGACCCCTTGATTCTTATTTATACTTTTACAAACAAGCCCGTCAGCCTAATTATTCAGATTTAATACATACATTTATGATTTCTGCTAATCAATCTATTTTTATTTATCCCTCGCTCCATCAACTTCCTGCAAATATTGATAGCAGCACAGCATCCTCCGCATTTATCTTCAATATTTCAGCCAGACAACGATTTGCTTTCAAATTGGCAACATGACCAAGTGTATCGTTTATCTTTTTCAAATTGTGCTGTTAAATGAATTACGGGTTATAAAATGCAGCCCGGTGAAAGAATTACATGGAAACGATAATGATATTGATAAATCCTTACGTGAAAATAATAATTTATCAAATAAAGAAGTTAACTTTATATCTATTGAAAACACCAGTGAAATAAGCTTTACTCAAGAAGATGGTGTCTTTATCCAATACGGTGCTGACGACGTATCTTTTCCTTTTATGGGCAATGTAACGGTGGAAAATATTATAGTGGGATGTCCAGAAGAACCTTGTATGTGATGAATCAACTCCAAATGCTCTTAACATTTCGAAGACATATGAAGATGGAGTCGGCAGAGCTAGTTTTGAGGTGGGCTGCCTAAGAGGCTACGCGAAAGCAGCTGATGGTTCTTGTCAAGAAGTTTTATACGACTGACTTTGTGTTAGTATTACCTATGTTAATGTAGTAATAAGTTTTAAGATAAACGTTACTTTTAAAATTACATCTATACAACAGAGCGAGTTATTAATTCCATAAGCATAAACAATTTTAACCTTAAGGTTTTATTTTTTAACGTCAAACTAGTTGAATGTAATGTTTAAGCTACTTAGCCATATTAATTAGAAGTTTAAACAATACGCGTTCTTTCAATGTTTCCTTGAAATTATCTATTTTTAAAAATAATGCAAATTTAGTTAAATTTAATGTAAACGAGAAATTCCCAACATAAATACTATTATCAGAATCACACTAATGTTATCGCTACAGTTCATTGTAAGATGATAATAGTTTAATAATTATATGGATATGGTTTGCTAAATTTTATGAAATTGCAAATATATTTGATTTTTTTTAACTATTTGATAAAATATTTATTGAACTCTAATAAAAACAATAAATTCCCTGTAAGGACAATTATTTAAGGGCATGTCTTTAAAAGTGTATTCTTTGTGTGACTAGAACAGTATGTTTTAAGTAAACAGCGTTATATTCATTTTCTGTTTTAGTAATTGTAACACTCATTATTTTGTTTTTTAGACGAAAGTTTAATGTATTTTTTAGCGTACGCGAGTAGTACACATTTAAAAATTTTTAAACGCTATTTTTTTGTTTATTTTTTTTCCCTCCCCCCCGCCCCCGCGGTGGGGCCCCCCCCCCCCGGGGGGGGGGTTTTTTTTTTTTTTTTTTTTTTTTTTTTTTTTTTTTTTTTTTTTTTTTTTTTTTTTTTTTTTTTTAAATACATTGTTATTTGAGTTCAGGCCGGCCTGTGCTATAAATTTTATATTATATTAACAATTTTTATATGTGTACGTAGATTATTCATTAAATTCCAATAAACCCGTTTATCCCTAACATATTTTACTCATTAAAGTAATCACTACGGGAAATTATTCATAATTTATTGCGTCGCGAGAGAACACACTCGTTTCTCGATTCACAACAATGAAGAAGATAATATTACTCTGTTTGGTTCTATCAGTCACAACCTATATAGAATGTGGCCTCATCCGGGATTTATTTGAAAAACCGATCGATAAATTTTACAATATGACTGAAAAAATCCACAAGGCTAAAATGGACGCGATACACTCGCTGGACGAGAAATTAGTGAAGGTTTCCCATCGTGTCAAAAGTATATTTGGCGGGAAAGTGGATGATGGAGAAGAAAAGCATAATACTATTGATGACAAACAATCAGAGAAAATAATTGACGAGAAAACTGTGGAAACAGCTGGATGTCCAGAAGGTTCGCCAGGCGCTTTAAATGGTTCGTGCTTACCAGAGGAATATATACGATTCGGTAATGACATTGAGGAATTAAAAAGTTAATGTGAGACAAGAGTTAGGACCTTACTAGAACTAACTAGATGAAGATGTGTAGTGATTTTAGTTTCAGCGATACAACAACTGGAGATTAATTTTACACCATTGTAACTCGTTCGTGCAATCATGGCAATGTATATTCGATGTTCACCGAAATCAATTTTGAAATCTAAAAAAAAAATCCACATTTCGTTTTCAGTCTATCGATTTTCAAATGCACTATGCATACCACAACTTAATAGGTCGATCTGCTTCATCGAATGTTATAGGGCGGGCTATTTCACTTTTCTTCATGTGTTCCTTTCTCTTATATGATGAGTACTTTTCAATGACACGGTATATAGTACATTTTATAGAGCCCGATGCTATGCGCTATACACGGCTTAATACATTTATGATGTAGTCTGTAGACTCATTCGGTAAGTCAATTAAAGCAATCAACTGCAGTTGACCCTCATAACTTTGTTTAATCTATCCTCATTGCATAAAGTGGAATTTTGGTCCATTATTCAGGTGTGTCAGGCAAAGGTTTCTTTGATACATAATAAACTTTTTTAAATACAAACTTTAACGGTTTAAAACGAGATATATTCGTTAAATTACTTCATTTTCAAATAAGTTTAACTAATATATCGCGTATTAAACCGTTAGTGTTTTATTTAAATGTGTACTACTCGCGTAAACTATAGACTAACTTATAGACCGGGTCTTTCTAATGCATAGTTGACTTGAAAATATATTTGACTGGAACTTGAATAAAAGCTTTTTTGCTTACGTATTTTTGTTTGTTTTTAAGTGAAACCACGTTTTTCTCTGTGAAGTATGGAGCGAATACATTTCTGAGCCTGTTTAACTGATCAATTTTATTTACAGACGAGTAGAAGATCGGAGTTCTGGGCCCGACCGAAATAATTTATCGTTTTCCCGGGGTTCGAGCCCTAGACTTTTGCTTAACGCAATACGAGGCAACGAGTTTATTCTATTATACACTCTTTAATTGTGATGTTATCTTAACAGTAAACGTAAGCTAGTAAAGGGGAAAATTCGCTCTGGAGATTCAAAGATGAAAACATTCCCAGTAACACCCCAGTTTATTTTTGTTTTTACTAGTAGTTTACCATCTAGGGGTGATAGGCATCTCCCCCTGTGGGTCAGAAGAGAGCGTGCTTACTGCAGTTTACATTGCAGCTGTATTCTGGAATTTCTTTATACTTGACAATAGCACGTTCGTATTCACGTGCAGGATAAGACGACCATGACGTAAGTATGTACTCGTACATAATCGCGTCTTAGCCACTTAATAGATATTTCTTGTGACTTATGTTATGTTTACTGCGATTTGTTTAGAGTAGCGTAACTTGTTTAGTGTTTGTCTGTATCGGTTAAAGAAACGAAACGTTAAGAATAATCTCGTAATTTTTTGACAGGCGCGTCGTTTGTAGTTTTTTTTCTGAAATAGCGACACTTGTTTAGATTTTATATGGGGATGTTTGTCCTCCTCTGTCAAAAAACGATTGTAATCATAATTTATTCGATTGTTAAATGATTTCTTAGCAGTGCAAATGATATATTTGATAATTTAAGGTCATTTAAAACAAGATGTTTGAATTTAGATAAGGTTCCTAGATAATTTCTCATACCGTATGTTTTGGTTTTTGCTTTTATATAAAAAAAAACGAATAAAATAAGAGCTCGTCCTGCTCGTCCCACTCGCACTTGGACAGTTTTTAATATCGTGTATACATTTCTTAAACAGAAATAGATGTGGTTGTTAATAGAGGATTCCCATGGCAGATTCACACGAGGCGTCACGCTCAGTGAACATAAGTCGTTTGTTAAACGGCCACAGGCACTGACGGCCTTTGACCCTGCTCGCGACACGCTTGAGCTTTGATTGAGCCGAGAAACTTCGATCGAACGCTTCTAGGTTTGAAAAACAAAAACTCTAAATCTAAGGATATTGAACCTCAGAATCTGGAAAATAAGGACGAAATTGCACTGTGCCAGAAATCTATGAATAATATTTGTGAGGTAGCTCAATAAGCTGAACAGCGGCACGGAACACCATCTATCGTGGGACCATCACCCCTTGAACTTACTTATAAAATATAACACACTGTATAATCCTAAAAAACGCAAGTAGGTAACTAGGTATGTATATCTGTTTTATTATTTCGTTTGACCCTGAAAACTTCATCATTCTATTCTTTACTGCCACTTCCAAATATCCAAAATAGGTTGACAACGTTTAATGTTTACTTGTTCTATGGCTTTCTAAGTGAGCGTCATGCTTATCTTTCCTCTATCTTAAAAATGGAAGATTCTGATGGGAATAATAAACAGAAGCTTCAGAAGTCTCTATGCTCGATTTTTGAGGCAGAAAAACAGCATTGTCATCAGTAGAAATGTGGCTATACATTCTTTGTTTCTCTACACAAAGACCAAGCTTTACGCTGCGTCGTTACTGTAGCCTAGAAGATACACCAGCGCAGGATCTTTTAGGCCTAACAGCTAACTGTACTTTTGCCCTCGGTACGGTGACAGCTGGCTCATTTCGTACAGCCGATAACGATAATTAAAGATGCTGCAAATGTCAACGGTTTGCGCAAGTTTTCATAATGAAAGTTGAAATTACAGAATCGATAACAAAAGATGTGTGCGAGCACCTGCCTACAATTTAAAAGTTTTGCATTTCGCGCAGCTGCCAAGACCTTTTCATGTACAATTTGTTTGGACTATACAATAACAAGGTTATATTCTTGCCACTTATCACCTGACTTGGTCCATGATTTAAAACTATTTTCAGTTTTACTAAAGACGGTACGTCAAATCAATACATTATCAGACCACCAGCCACCATCCACAGATGAAATAGTCGTGTATTGTAATTAGTTTTGATTACTGTGGATTTTCGAATTAAAAGCCAGAATAATAAAAATATTTTATCTAAATTTATTATCCTTGATTTATATACCTAAACATTTTACGTCACTATACAATGATGTAAACTCCATGTTATGTAACTTTATAAATATTATGTATTCATAATACAAATTAATACTGATAATTGTTAATAAGTTAATTTGCGTTTTAAATCGTTAAAAGCGTTTTGTTTAAATGTGTAACTAGTAAACGACAGATAGTACTTAAATACCTAATTTTAAAATATGTTTTAAGACATTAATAAAAACCTCTCATTTTTACTTTACATTTAATAATGGTGAAGGGAAGTTCTTGTTGTAAAAAACATCTCAATTCTAAGAAGGAAATGTTAACATCACAGATAATAATTGTACTAAAACACGGCAACACATTAGTATAAGATTGTCGCTTGGACATTCGAGCGATTGGTTTTTGCTCATTAGGCCCTTCCATCCTAATAGCATCCGTGAAATTAAAATCCTATTAAGAATCAGCCCCGTGCCTATAAAATAGAATTAAATTGCCTTTTCTTAACTTCATTAAAAAAAATATGCATTGAGGTTTTTTTTACTATGGGAACACAAACATATTTAATCGTCGGAGAGAAAGTGAGAAACTTAAGAGATATTGCTTTGATAACATTTAGAAGGTGGGCAAATCTACTAATATATAAAGCTGAAGAGTTAAATAAAAAATGATTTCAAATAAGTTTAACTAATACATCGCGTTTTAAACCGTTAAAGCGTTTTATTTAAATGTGTACTACTCGCGTAAACTATAGACAGTGTGTGATGTAGAGGTTTGCAAAAACAAATGTGGATGCCCAAAATAACTATTCTACGAGGACGAAGTCGCTGACACAGCCAGTTATTAATATACTTACTTATTCCATCGATCAAAACTTAAGTTAATTAAAATTAAGGCATGAGCCGAAACGTCGGGCCGAAGTTAAAAATCATTTTCAAATAAGTTTAACCAATATATTGCATTTTAAACCGTTAAAGTGTTTTATTTAAATAATTTAAAATTATTATTCTAATAATTGTTATTACTTAAGTAAATACTGAGTTATTATAATACTTAAATTACAAAACATTTACAATTACAACATACAGGGAATTTTATTTGAAATTATTAGAACGCCATTTTTTTAATAAGAGTGAGGTCCGACTAAATGATCCTAGCGTAGCAACTAAGTCTTTTAAAATACACGAATAATTATGAAATGTTAATAGCCCAAGCTTTGTAGCTTGGTACGTGATTGTCAATTTAATGTCCAAGATCAGTACTAGATCTACACAGTACACACTACATCGCAAATGTAAGACAATTTTAATTTGAAGGTAAGTATTTACACGTTAACTGACATTGCGTTTCCTGCGAGAGGTCTTTGATTCGAGTCTCAAGTAATCGTAATACAAACTTTTAGTCAGTACGTACACAACAGGCAGATCTACAGTAGGAGTATAATTTTTTGTGTATTGTTTTATTCTGTTTGTATAATATTCCTTTTAAATAATCAGTCAACTTTTAATATTTATATAACACATGTTTATATTAAATTATATGTACATACTCGATAT
This sequence comes from Leptosia nina, assembly GCA_963661955.1. Lineage (NCBI taxonomy): Eukaryota > Metazoa > Arthropoda > Insecta > Lepidoptera > Pieridae > Leptosia > Leptosia nina. The sequence continues at coordinate 1,256,198 of CAVLEF010000007.1, forward strand.
GTAAATTAAACTTATACATACTACGAATACTCGTAAGCTTTAGGGATTTCGCAACTTCTCGTAGCCTAAGCTATAGTAATGCGTGGTTACTAAGTGGCGTGAATGCAAATTAAATGATGCAATGGCTCAAGTATCTAAAACAGTGCTTTCATTCATGATTGCGTTCTCATTATGGCAGCGGATACGCCACGGGAGTTGAAATTCAAAACTTAAACAGCCTTTGTAAGGAGTAGGCAATCTTCTTATGAAATTGGCTACTAGAAAGCTAATATTCCAAAGGAATATAATACTGTTAGCTGACCGGGCAACGCATTTGCCATTTGAAGTATTAAACTAAATTTGATTATGTACCATAAAAACGGAATTAATCATAGTATATATATATACTATTGCGGATTTTTTTTAGATAATTTAAATAAGAATACTTCTCAGCGCAATGAACGGGAACCAACTCAAAGTTGAATAATTGTCCCCGTTTTCCCACATTTCCCACTCTTCTTCCCTCCCATTTTGTCCCAGCTTATAGCCTTCCTCGGCTATATTCTTTTTTAATTCGAGCCAATAATTTCTCAGATTAAGGCGTTTAAACAAACAAACTGTTGCAAAAGTCAGCTTTATAATATTAACTTATCTTTACACGAGTGGTGCCCAGTGATTAACCATTTTGAAACATATTGTTAAGGCTTTCGAGCATTTCTCATTTACTATGGCCGAACAGCTTGAAAACGCAAAGAGTTTTACGAAGGAGCTAAAGGCTACCGATACTTATATTCCCGTTTTATTATGGTTTATTTAAAAAGACATACTGTCACAAATAAGACGCCTTTGATAAATTCTTGGTATTGTTCAAACAAAAGATCAATAATGTTCGGCGCACGCGACGCTTGCATTGTGTAACTGCATATTGTGCAGGACACGGTGTGTCTTGAGGTAGCTGAGTTGTTATAATATTTCTTGTTTTATATACTAAATTTTCAAATATATACATATGTCAATGTGTGTTGCTACCATACTATGAATCAAAAGGCCTGTAAGACTTGGTTTAGTGTTGTGCCCAATTTTCAATGACAACTGACAAGATGTTGGTGATCGGTTAAATCTCGTAACTAAAATTTGGTGACACGTAACATGTGCACTTGAGCCAGCATAGTATATTAGGAGCCTAAATCAATGTTTCCACAGTCGACACAAGAATTATTACATAGAGTCGATCATATGTACATATTAATTGGTACAAATTAATGACTTTATTGTATAAGACAGGTTAAATAAAGATTTATTTTCGTCCTCGCAATTACCATTTAAAAGTTACATTAAAAACTTCTTGGCTTAGAGAAAAATTACACATACATACATATATCATACATTTGTAATCTAGATTTAGATTTAGTTATTCGGCTGTAGTATATGCTATATTTGACAGTCATTTATGGCACTGTTAAGTAATAAAAAAATACCTATGCCACCAAATTGTGCATAATATACGACTGTTCTGAAAATCACGAACATATGTGGTCGTACGTGGTGAGCTCAAATTACTTGGCCTTGACATCGAATGACTCAAACCGAGACGAACTACTTGCCCGCTTGGGCACTGTGGCTTGCGGTATGGTCCCCGTCAAACATTTGCAGATTTGACTACTGGAGAATACATATATAAAAAATCGATTAGACCTCAGAAAATTATCCCATATAATTAGAAGATATTATTTAGTTTAACCCCGATATATAATGAACAGCCAACATAATACTTTTAATATTTTTAGTATTATACATTTCTATAAAACACGCTCAGTGTTTACTTTATACCTTTACTGAATTTCCTTATTTAGTTCCCCTATGATGACGGCTGCTGAAATCCTACCAGGGCGTAGCTAAAAAACTAATATATTTCGTGTTTTAAACCGGTATAAGTTGAATTGATTTAATATTAAAATAACATGTTATGTTATAAAAGTTATGTTAAAAATTAAATATTTTTTATTTCATGTTAGAAAAGGACAACAGGTAAACAACTGAAATATATGAGAATATTAAGTTGAACTATTTACATAAGAAATATGTAATAATATAACTTATTTAAGAGTTTGCGTACGAGAAGAGATTTACTCCAATTTTATTACTACACTAAAGAACCCGTAGTGCACAAGATAAAATCAAAGTTGCCGGTTTTAACGATAGGAAATTCAGTAACGTACACTGGAGTCATGTGTTAGTTTGATTAGTTTCAGTACCGAGTATCAACTATCAATATAATAACGCTTCATTCCCACCGTTCTTGGAAACAGAGTCCCTTATTAGTTTCTTGGAAGAGGACAATCACGGACGCGGAGTTCGTCGCACTTTTATGTTGAAACAAAGTTATGTTTACATTAAGTTCGGAAGTGTCAACAGTCTTATCATTGTCTGTGATATGGCTGGGAAGGACTCTGTAATGTCTTTTGGGAATTGGGACTAATTTACGACCCATATCGAGAAATCATTAAATATTGTTCAGTATAGTATATACAACTAATGTATACGATAACAAGCCGGGAAACATAGTTTTAACTAATAACTGAAGAAATTTTTGGAAAGAAATATTTACTGAGTTTGAGTGTGTGAGGATGTAGTACCTATATCAGGCATGGAGGGTTGTGATCCAAAAGCCTTTATACAAATTCTCATTAATACGGTTTAGTCGTTTTGGAAGATTTCCCGCGCAAACATTGTGACAGCTGAGGGTGTGAATAAGTATGATGGACTATGAAGAAATTAAGGTAGAAAAAGTAATTAAATGTAAACAATTCTAATACGACGGAGGAGACACAATATCAATATAACGAGGAAAAGATTTGTTAAATATAATCCCTATAAGAGAACATGGGTTAGAGGTTCGCTCGCACTAAACGTAATGCGATTAAAATTTGAGCGGTGGAGGCGTCTGAATTTTTAACGTTTTAATCATTACTTGACGAGACGATGTCATACATCTGTACCCTAAAGCACAAATATTTCTACACACTGGCATACCAAATGCAACCATATTTCATATCATAATAATTAATTAATTATGTCGAAGTGTATTGTTAAACTTTTATTACAATTGCACCCATAAAAACAGGGTCAGATGCCTATGGATACATAGAACCCGCATACATTCAACAAGCTTTTAGACAACTATTCCGTCTAAATCTTATTCTAAGCTCCTATCCAAGGGAATAAAGTCCATTTTCCCTTAATGTTGTATATTTGATTAGACTCCCAAGTTCTCCCCTTCTTTTAAACAATCGACATGCAATTTTTCAATCAGTGTTATTGTCACAGTTTAGTTTAGAACTTATTATATGGTGAATTTTATAATGGGATTAAAATAACTTCGAAACTTTGACTTTACGAATAAAACATATGAATTGTCTGACAATATAAGTAGACAGCACATCTGTGTTTGATGTTTTTGGATTTGGGTAGATACATCACTTTTCATCGAGTGACACCAGTGCTTGTCCCCTTGTAATAACTAAATATAAAGTATATACTTACATAAAATTAAAAACATGAAAATTGCGCCAAGTAAACAAAAACGCATCGAAAAGTGTAATTTTCGACAATTAACATTTTATGTTAATTGTCGAAAATTACTTACTACAGTAATTTTTTACTAATGATAAGTGTTGAAACCCTCATCCATGCACTAATTTTGTTATTTACGCGATTTTGAATGCTGCTTTAAACACCTACATTTAACAAACTTGTTGCAACTTCGCAAGTAGTAAGTTTCTCGTTAACCCAGTTACGGCTTGCGAAATTTTTCAGTTTTGCAGAGACATTACAAATTACTATATGATGGTAGGGCTAGAATCATGAACAAAATTTATAATAGAGTAATAAATAATAATTTGATGTTGACCTACTAGTAAATACCTACCTATTCAATTTTCTTAATACCTCCGACTAAGTTTAGCTCAATAACCTAACAATGATTTATGAGGAATATTTAGAAAACTCTATTTGATTAAGATGACATTTTGTTGTTTTGGTAAAGCGATTTATTAGTACATAAGGTTATGTATTTATGCTATTTTATATTCCAAACGAGACACGGCTGAGGTGCGACGTCTTACAAAATACTGTAAGAGTAAATAGGTAAAGAGGAAATAATATTACCATTTATTATATACTTCCGTCGATCATTCATGAGTTCCTTAGCAAGTTTTGGGCATTCGTTGTCCAACACAGCACACAATTCTTGTAACTTCACACCGCTTTGTTTACTAACAACGTCTATAAAATAATTGCATTTATCATTGCCCACTGCACTCGTAATAACTTCTAGATCGTTTACGTTGAATAAACCCTTTTTCACTAGAACATCTAGCACGTTTGTATCACACAACTCGCGCAGCAGCGTAGTTTTGTGCTGCGAGAGGCAAGCACATACATCCACTGTCATTGCCATCGCTCAACTGGGGACAAACGGCAAGAGAATTGAAGAAAAAACGGCGGCGCGGCGGTATACAGTACCGCCAATAGTACCTGAGGCTCGCGCACACGGGCCACCGGTCACAGACATAAAACATACATACACTTTCATGTTTTTTATTCGTGACATGTGCAGCCACCAACATCAACGAAACGGCTAATACACGTAAAATGCATGTAAACTAAAAGATAAAGGTAGGCCAATAAAGACCGTTGGATAGTAACCAGTGTACGGAGACTCTACGGTACCTAAGGAACAGATGCCGATTGGTGTCTTTTGCTAGGCAATATTCGACTCACTATCATACTTAAAGTACTATGTAACTTGAACTGTTGCCAAGTTAAATTTGTAGACTTGCACTTTAGATTGAAAAGATAATAAGGCGAGAATGACTGTCTTTGAAGTTTGATTACTCATTTTCCCTGTGATATGCCACAGCTGCAGGCAGTAAGCGTCTTAAGAATATTTTTATGTTACTTAACTCAACGTACTAAAGTTAATAAAAAAGTAGGCGTCACTCAATTTAAAAAAAACTCATATAGATATTTCTACTCAATTAACTTACAGTATTTTATTTAATATTATTTATTTTGTTTAAAATAGAAGCTACCCATTCGCTCTTAAAAAAACGAATTACAACTAATTCATTATTTTGTTTTTGAGCAACAATTGCGTATAAACTGAAAAGACAGAAAGACTACAGCGGCGCTTTTCATGATTTGGCAAATAATTAACATATTAATTATCATTTCTGTGATTTATTACAAAAGTCATGGAAATTTTAAATTTTTTGTGCTAGTGTAGTAGCAGTAAGTAGCGCTTGTCTTTAAAATACTGTACAATATCCTGTTTTACATTTAAAATGTTAATTGTCTAAAATTTGGTTTTGCTGTCGTCAACTGTCAAACGTCAGTTAGACAGTAGCTTATGTTTGTAATAAATGTAACCTATAAAGTATAAACTAAGTAAATATTTTTTTAAAGTAATTTTAATTACGTATATTTCGGATTCAAATAAATTTAAATAATTCAGTGTAGTTATAAAAAATATGTCTCCTATAAGTAACCGAGGGGTCGCGGGTAAGAATATTACATTTTGTTTTCCAATTAATGTTCAATCAATTGTTTGTTTTCGTTTTATATTCTTACCTAAAAGATCCCTAAGAGTATATTAAGATACGCTGTTTTCATTTGTGCTTAAATATGTACAACTTGACGTAGTTCCGATTGTAACAATTTTTAAGTTACTGTCTTATATTTATTTTACTCTGATAGAAACTGACTCTGGCTCGGATTCAGATAGTGGATCTAGCGGTAGTCGCAGCAAAAGTCCAAGTCCTGCACCATCAGGCAAAGAAGGTAGTAGGTCTAGGTAAGATACTTCATTTATTTTAAAAACCATAGAACATGTTACTTATCTGTATTACAGTAAGTTTTTTTATACAGATCAGGATCTAGGAGTCCTGCAAAATCAGCCAGCCAGTCCCCAAAATCAAATGCATCTGCACGATCAAGGAAATCTTCTATTGGATCCAATGCTTCTAGGAGTAAATCAAATTCTCCTGCTGGATCTAATAGGTCTGGATCTGTCGCTAGCAATAAGTCTGGTTCTTCCAGCCCTAAATCTCAGGCTTCGGGTAGCCCAAATAGGACATCTAAATCAAGGTGTGTTTTATTTTTAATAAAGTTTTATTTATATATTACTTTGTAATTAGAAACTTGATAGTACAGACATTGCTATAATTTGTTTTGGAACTGAGCATTTTATAGTGTATCTATACTTAATCTATTTCAGATCTCGATCCAGAAGTGGTTCAGCTAGTGCAAGATCCAGATCTGGCAGCCCTAAATCTGGACCACACACACCCAAATCTCGTTCACAGAGTCCAAAATCTCGGTCTCAAAGCCCCAAATCCAGGTCACAGAGTCCTCAATCACGAGCACATTCTAAATCACCTAAAGCCAAAAGTAGGTCAAGATCTGTCAGTGGAAGTCCTAAAAGCAGGAAGTCTCGGTCAAGATCTGGTAGTGGCTCAACAAGATCAAAAAGTCCTGTGGAAAAGGACAATGATAGCAGATCAAATTCACCAAATCTCATGATAGATGACCAAGATGATAAGGATAAGTCTAAGTCTAAGAGTAGATCAAGGTAATTAAAGTTAATTTATAATTGCAGTGGTGGGAAAGAAAATTAAAAAAATATATATTTTCTATTTTTATAGATCAGGATCAAGACAGTCAAGAAGTAAATCTAAGTCGAAAAGTCGGTCTCGGTCACGCTCAAAAAGTTCCATTGCTTCTGATCCAGGTAATAGTTATTTCTCATTTTTGGAGCACCAACTGTAACAGTATTAGTGTTACATCTAAATAAACAAATTTTCCTGTAGGTCTATTAAAAGTGAGATTTTAAAATGAATTAAAATTAAAACCTTATTATTCTTTATATACTAATGAATTATTAGTTTAGTTGTTAGTATTGTGGATGATGGTACGTCCCGTTTGTGCTGTAACTATTTTTCAATCTAAATAGATTTTTTAATTCTATTTATTTATTTTAATAAAACACTGTAACGGCTTAAAACGCGATATTTTCAAACAAGTAAAACTAAAATATATCGCGTTTTAATAATTTTTAGTTAAATGTGTACTACTAGCGTAAACTACAAACAGTATTGAATTTATTTATTGTTAAATTTACTTACTATAAACATACTTCTTTGCAGGTGATAAAAAGAAAAGGGCAGTGCTATCTGATTCAGAGAGTGATGCAGAGAAAAGTGGTAACAAAAGGAAGAAAGGATCTGACAGTGGCTCGGATACTAGCGCAAAGCCTAAGAAGAAGTCTAAGAAGTTAGATGATTCTGATGATGAAAATCAGGAGAAGGCTGAGGGTGATGGTGGTAGGTTGATTTTTGTAATATAATTTGAAAATATATGATAATCTTCTTGTTAATAAAATAAATGTATATTCTACTCTCACTGCTTAGTAGAGAAGAAGCTTTGTCTATAGTTTGGAGAAAAAGTTTTACTGTAGTTTGTTTGTGCTTAACAATATACAATATACTAATCTTCTGTCACGTTAAACTTAAAACTATAGTTAGTGTGTATTACAAAAACATTATTGCCTTTTACATATTTTACGCCTGACGTTGTTACACATTATTGGCTAATCGAAAATGATTTGATGTTTCAGTGACAGCTGATGCTCTCTTCGGCGACGCCTCAGATATCAGTTCAGATGAAGATAAAGAAGATAAGCGTTCTGGGAGATCAAGGTCTCGTTCTCGCAGCAGAAGCCGCAGCCGCGACAAATCTGATGATGAAAGGCGCTCTGATGATGAAAAGAGAAGCGGTGATGAAGTGAGTGAATATAGTTGAAACTGTTTTCTTTAATAATAAAACATTGGATTTACATAATATATTGCAATCTTAGAGACATGTTAAACCCAAACAAGTTATCTCAAACTAGGGTTAGTCTATTATTAATATTAAAACTATTTTAATGCGACATTAGTTACAGTGCCTGTCTTTAACTATATTGTTAATGAGTCCTTTGACTAACCTACAATTAACTGATGATCAATTTAACTGGCTCGTCTAGGATTTGAAGCCGAAAATGTTTGTTGTTCTAACAGGAGAATCGTGAAAAACCAGAGGAGGAAGAAGAACAAGAGATTCCCGAGACCCGAATTGATGTGGACATGCCCAAAATATGGACTGAGCTGGGCAAAGAGCTGCACTTTGTCAAGTTGCCCAATTTCTTGTCAGTAGAAACGCGTCCGTATGACCCCGCAACGTATGAAGACGAAATCGATGAAGAGGAGACCTTGGACGAAGAGGGACGAGCCAGGTGAGTTTGAAAACTTTAATATAAGAAAAAAAGCAATTAGAGCACTAGCATAGAACGCTAGATGCCGGTTCGAGGCCGGCCCATGTCGTAATTTTTTTTAACTTATAATCGATTTTTAATTCAATAGGGGAGTTTGTTTAACTTATGTCTCTGGTTTGAAAGAGATTACTAATACCGGTGAATACAGTAAAATAAAATCTAGGACGTTACTTTTAGTCCAATGATATCTGTAAATACTATAAATGTTAAAATATTGTGAACTGGAAAATATATAAAATGCACTAGTGTAGCGAAATATATGGATAGATAATTTAAGGATATGCCAACTTACACTAGACCAGTACAGATTATGATTATAAATCAGAATGTGTTAATGGCAAACAACTGCTAATAGTTTTTGTTGTCTGATTTAGCAGTTTAATTAAATCCTTTTCAGATTAAAGTTGAAAGTAGAGAACACAATACGATGGCGAACGGTGTTCGACAAAGAAGGCAACGCAGTCAAGGAGTCTAATGCAAGGATGGTGAAGTGGTCTGACGGGAGTATGTCCCTGCACCTCGGCTCAGAAATATTCGACGTCTACAAGCAGCCTTTGCACGTGAGCAACTTTTATATAAGTTTCCATAGTACCATATAACTAATATGGTACTTAAACAATGATTATTTGTGATCTTTATCACAGATAATACATATTAATTTGAACATTATTTTGACAACCTTTTTCGAGATACAAATCAAACTTGCTGTACTGGTCGAGCAGCGGCTGGCAATTGTTTTACGAAAACTCATATCTGTCAAGTTTAGAGGACAAATAAATTACCATGTCAAAATCATTTTTGTCGAGGAATTTAACACAACTGATTTTCTATTCCGCAAAATGGCGACCAAAGAGGTAACTTAACAAAGGTTGGATTTAAATTTCGAACTGGCTTGCACATAGAAAGCTGTTGAGTAAAAAAATTTTAGTTGTTCAACTTCGCCATTGCTTTTATAGTACTACTTTTTTGTTTTATTATATTTTATGATATATTTCCGCCCATTGTTTGGGAAATGTACTATTCAAGCCTTGGCCGCAACTCGGCATTGATGCACTTACGTATGTGTATGCCTTGGTTTCCCCTCGACTCTTATTCACACGTTCGTTTGTCATCATGGCTCTCTTACCGGCCGCTGCAGTAATGTACTATTGTTAAAACTGCAAAGATTTGTCTTTTCTTAGTACTCGGATGACTGGATATGTAATTTACCAACAATTAATAGGATTGACATTTTTCAAACAGTTATATGATAACTTTATGTATCTTTATAAATAAGATGTCAACATACATACCTGGAGAAAGACCATAGTGAAATTTAGAATCATATCACATAAATAATTTTGTACTTGCAGGGCGACCACAATCACTTATTCGTTCGCCAAGGTACCGGTCTTCAGGGGCAGGCGGTGTTCCGGACGAAACTTTCATTCAGACCTCACTCAACCGACTCCTTCACTCACCGGAAGATGACGCTCTCGGCCGCGGATCGTTCGACCAAGACTTCCGCTATCAAGATTCTCTCGCAAGTCGGATCTGATCCTGACGCTGATAGAAAGTATCAGCTCAAGGTATATTAAAAATGAATGACATTTCTAACAAAATCAATAATTTTCATATTTTCCTAAAACGAAGCTCTTGTGACAAGTATATAGCTTCGTAAAAATCTCGAAAGCTCAAAAAGCTGAACACAGGAATCCTTGCATTTTTTAGTTTAAAATTAGTAGTAGTTTAGTATTAATCCGTTAACTACTGTAATTATTAATTGACGCGAATTGTATTATTTAGAAAGAAGAAATGGAGCTCCGCGCAGCCATGAGGTCGCGGGCATCCACTCGACCAAAAAGGCGATCTGGTGGAGGCGGCACCGCAGCTCGCGCCGCTCGTGATGACTCGGAGGACGAGGGCGGAGTCTCGCTCGCCGCTATCAAGAATAAATATAAGCAGGGCGCTAAAGGTTAGCGGAGCACACTTTATTAAATCTTAAACTAGACATTTATTAATAAGAGACCTTTCTTTTAAATAAATCACATTTAAACGCTTTAAAACGCGAAATACATTAACTTATTTACAACACTTCGTTCCTGCAATTATAGGAAACATGTGGCCGTAAATAAAATAAAATTAATGATTGTGATTAAGTTAACTCTTATACATTTCGCGTTTTAATCCGTTTAAATGTGTACTACTTACGTAAACTACAGACAATACTCGAGGCCTTACTCTGATGTCTAACAAAAAATACTAATTTCAATATGATTAATATTTAAATATTAATGCAAATATTTTTTTAGATTTGTTTTATAAGTAAATGTAGACTATCTTTGGAGGTAAAGGGAAATCAGATAGTTCATTGTACAATCACTTATTTGTTTGTAGATAGATCATGCTGAGTGTGATACGGGATTTTACTTTATATAGATTTAAAAACGTTTGGGTTTCGAACCCAAAATACGATCTTACTAACACTTTGTACTTATAACTGTGCAATCACGACATCTAGCGGACACTTATTGTATTATTTCGTTTGCAGCGCAAGCCTCAGCGATATATTCTTCAGAATCCGACGGATCGGACATGGAGACGCGAAGGGCTCGTCGTTTAGACAGGGCTAAGGCTCTGAAGGACTCTGATGACGAAGGCAGCGACGCAGACGCCACCACACAGAAGAGTCACAGCGCATCAAACTCTGGCAGTGGTAGCGAGTAAAGAAGGATTAAGTAGATTGCAGGAACTTTATGCAAGTGTTAGTCTTATTATGAATGGAAGGCAAAGCAAGGAAAGTATTACAGAGATGTAGTGACAAAATGGATAAGAACATTAAATTAATCGATTATAAATTGAAAAAAATATATGACACGGGCAGGATTTAAACCGGCATCCATAGTGTTCCCTGCTGTTGCTCTAACCGATTGAGCTACCGTGTCCTACACGTCATCGTTTAATTTTTTCGTCGATACAAGCACCTCTCGCGCAATGTAATTTCAACAGTAAAACTTGCGTAATAAGGTAAGATTTTAAAATGAATATAAAATGCCTTGTAAGTTTGAATTTTTTATTACTACTAAATTTTTCAATCCGTTCAGGCTACTGAAAAGCACCCGAAACGACGGGTCGTAGTTAAAAATAATTATCCAATGTTTCTCGTTTTAAACCGTTGTTTAATTTACCAATTATAAATCCTAAACTAGACTATACTTAAAACAAATGTTGACAAATGACATGTAATACTGAATAAAATTGAATGATTGTATAGTTTTTACTATAACAGGATTAGACCTTTATATTCGATGTTTCAATAAGTTTTTGTAAATATAAACAAGTAGTTTTTAATAAATAACTTGACTGAATCTTAATTATTTATTTTATCAGTTTTATATTTTCACTTCGGATTTTTTTTGGCTTGCCTTATCGCTTAGTTGTTGATGGAATGCATTTGGAAGGTTACCTTGGACAAAAAATATCTTCATATCTATTCTAGTATCTACTGTATGCATGGTAAGGAAATTGGCATGTCATATTATAACCAAATTCGACGACCCCTGCCAACATCTATTTGGCTGTATATATGGCCCAACACGGTGGTACCGGCCAACATTCTTTTGGCCGCATACAGGTCCTGAACCTAAGTTTGAGTCCAGCTGTGGGTAGTAAGCTGATGGTGGTTGCAATAGAAACCATGGAATGCTATAAAACTTTATCTCTTATTGTAACAAATGCTATTGCTTCATACACAATTTCGCCAACACCAATTATTTTCCACAAACCGCCGTCGGCCTTTGTCACGTTGGGAATTAAAAACCTGCAGGAGCCAAAGTTGAGATTGCTCCTGCTGTAAAACCTATCGAAGGTAGATCTTGGGGCAGTGATTTCACAGGTTTCAATTTTGGGAATGGTGTACTCGAACCCAATTTCTAAGTCTTCTCCAACAGATAAAAGTGGCCTCTTTGGTGCTGCTGGGATTCCTTCTAAAATATAATTAGAAATAAGACTCCTATAAACAAGCTGTTAATTGCAACAGTGCTTATAACAACGTTAATTAACGAAAAATTCGAATTTCAGCTAGGATGTTATTAAGTATTTTACGACAGAGAAAGGCAGAAGAAGTCCACATAACATCTGCGCAAGAGACGCTGTTAACCTATGTTGTGTTTGTTTGGACATTCAAAAATCCTTTGCTGAAAATTAAAACGCGATTACACTGTATGCCTTTTCCATCTTTAGTGATTTGAATTTCTATATTCCTGCAACCCATTTAATGTCCAGATTTTCCGGAAATAGTCTAAATTGCTTCAAAAAATTATGTGTATGTAAATAAAAATATCGATATTAAAACGAAGAATAACTTATGCAAATGGCAAAGCTTACCTATTATTTCTACAGTAATCACTTGAAACACTTCTACCCATTTCGCATCTCGTCGCTGGTAGTAAGCACTCAGCACCCAGTTCCCATGGTCATTCATCTCCAACGGACCGATCATGAAGTCGTTTCCCCCCATTTTTTCCTCATATTCCCGAAAAACATCGGTGGGAAAAAATTTGCTCCCTTCGTTCGGATTGAACACCCTGTACCTATTCACCGGCGATATTACCTTCAGGGATTTGAAGTATTTTATTTGTATGTCATAATAATCATCTGTTATGTTCTTGCAGTTGATACTTGATTCTAAGTTAAGTCGAGTAACTTGCCCATTTGGACGATTCAAATAATATTTAGTACTATTGTTTATAATTGGCGCCGAAATTATAATAATGTCATTTAAAGAGGAAGATATTAAAAACGGAGATAGCTCTATTTTGTCTTCACCTGAAAACAAAGGTCCCTTTTATACAGAAAATGTAAAGTTTTATCAGCCATTTTACAAGACCGGTTTTTGATTACTTCATTGCGTTTTTACTAAGCTGTATATCTGCTAGGGAATAATTAATCTTTATCTGAAGAACTTGTCTTTTTAAAATATAATGCCATTGCGTTTCAGCCCGTTAAAAATTGTTCTGTTAAACGTTACGATGTAAGTTACTCAGAAAGGCCACAGCATGATTGGCGTTACGTGAAAATAAAATTAGCATGAAATCGGCATCAACAAATTATAATTTAAGTTTAAAAAGGAAATATTTTAAGTGCCGAATATAGATGTATTATCGTTAAAAGTTAATAATTTAATTACGACTCAATCTGTTAATATAATACAAACGGATAAAATGCTTACATTACATATGACTCTGGTACTTTTATTTTACCATTTCGAGCTCTACTTAGTTCACAAACTATTCCTACTCAATGGTCCCTCAGCAACTTTAAATGCTAATAACGTATGTATAAAAATTAAAGAAAACCTACTTATAATTAAATTTGGATCGTCATTTTCGATGTTCACTGTGACACTTGCAACGAACACAATACTTGTAAATAAATATAAAACACGCGTGTTCATGTCTTACAGTTGACGCAAACTAAATTTTAAGGGAATATTTTTTCGATATCACAAATATTTGGATAAACGACTGTATGTAGATAAACTTTTACGATGTTTCATTTGCCAATCGAATTCAAAACCAGACAGAATCCATCTTAATTACTAATTATTGCTTTTACTTTTAGCCTGCCTTATTTTTTATTTTTGCCATCGATGATCGAGGTATGGTTGACAAAATAAAAATATGACGTCACAGTTGGCATTGATACCAAAACCTAGTAGTCGAGATAGTCCTGGCGATATTTGATAAAGGATCAAGTAAATCTAGCCAATTTATATATAGATTTTGCGTATTTTTTTCATCGCAGTTGTTAAAATAAGTAAAAAGTGAAATCTCATTTTTCCCTGTCACTGTGTCAATTATTTTCTTTGCAGGATTCCCCGGGATACGAACTGTGTTCCTAACCTTAACGTAATGCTAGACAAAGAGTCGTTGAACTTTAGAGGCGGTGTGCATAGTGACATTTAAACATATGCTGTGTATAACTATAATTATATATTTGGGCCACAGCTGAACAACTATTAATTAAAGAATCAAATAAACTTGACCAGGACCGTTTTGAGGAAGGCTTGAAATTTTCGACATGAATATTGACTGATTTCTTATCACCTTTGAGGTGTTCCGATATTGGGCGACAACAGATAGTACTATCATATCGGTCCACGTTTGGTTGTGGCATCGATATTTTTGTAAAGCTTAACCTTATTTAAAATTTAGTTCTAATACTTACCCTGCTGTTCATATTTTTTAAAATCTCGAATTAAATTGCAAATTCTTGTACACCTTATAATATAAAAAATTGTTTTTATTTGAAAACCTTAATATTTTTTTTGTATGTAATATAAATAAGTACCTATAATACATATAATTTAAAAGTATGAATTCAGAAATTATTTTCTTTGTTTAGATTTAACACAAAATATTACAAAACACTCCCGTTAATTTTTGCAACTTAATTATTCTTTATTGTTTTGTATTCATCGCATCGTATAATTTGAAGAACAATTATTACGAAAAAAAGACCAACATAATACTAGAAAACTATTCTTTATGCTAGCTATGGACAAAATGTAGGATCATTTATACAACAATTCTGTTTTTATTATAAAAGCTTGTGACGCTGTATTCAATTAATTCTAGTTTAGGCGGCGACCGCAGTTGCTTCAATCCATCTCGCGTACGAAGATACTTTAGTATTGATTCCAGGGTACTGAGGATCAGCGCAACCCTCGCTCCAGGAGAACACGCCGACCACAACATTGTTGTGGAGGAGAGGACTTCCGGTGTCGCCCTGTAGCATTAAGTCATTTAATAATGGAACGGAGCCGTTTTTAAAGTAAGTAACTTATTATTTAGTTATTTACCTTTAACACTTATGCAACATTAAGCTATATACAATACAGAAGTATTCAAGTTTTATGCATAATGAATACTGTTTATATTGTGAAAATATCTAGACTTAGGGTTAGATCCTAAATAAAAATATATATTTAAAGTAAAAAACTGAAAATATATTTTAATCGAAGACGAATTAAAGGACGTTCTGTATTAATATCTTTACTCCAAAATCTTCACTTTTAACTTACTTACCAACTTTTTTTGTATTTAGTAGTCTATTACACAATTATTTTTTTTACTTTTATTTAATTTAACTAAGTATTTAAAATTTCTCAAAATATAACAAAGCGTGGCTTAAACTACAATTATATTTTTTATATCGTCCTTCTAAGGGCCTTAGTAGACCTCTTGTCCATCGCTATATTTAGTAGCATACGGGAATCCATTTTTTAACTTATTCCAATTGTAGTTAATAGGAAATAACAAAATCTTACTTGACACTGCCCTCGTATGCCCACGCCAGCCCATCCAGCACACACCATATTGTCGGTCACCGCAAAATTAAGAGCGTTGTACCGATTGGCACAAGTCTCCTGCTCAATAACCCAAATGGTCGTGTTGCGCAGCTCTGCCGAGACGCTGCCAGTGGCCTGAAATTTAAGGGACAGTGGAGAAAGGGCTCAGCGACCCTTCCAATAATAGACACCCTCAAAGGGTTTCTATTCATGTCCAGTCATGTAAATACGTAAGTGCTCCTTAGTCCCACATCTGGACCAGGCCCAAACCATGTTGGCTGGTGGGATACACCAGACATGATATGATTTATTAACCCAAGAACCTCTTCCTCAAAGATACACCTTTTTTATCTTACTCGCAATAAGAATATTTAATGTCATAGTGAGAAATCCACATTTGTACATAATGTTGACAATGTATGTTTGGAAGCATTTGTGTGTTTTGTCTACCAAACTTGTAAAAGAGAGAGACTAGGAAAAAAATAGAATGGTTTAAGTTCTTACTCGTTCACGCGAACGGTATCAATTTCGTCGTTTCGATGCTCTGGCAGAACATACAGATATATGTATTTATAAAAGTAAAACCAAATAAAATGTACATACAGAAGTGGAACCCCATCCGATAGCTTGCAGCGCTGTTCCTCCTGGCAAAGAATAAGCTCCACCAGCCAAATAAGAAGCTTGTACAGTGTTCCCGTACGTAAAGTCGATCGTAGCTCGCAAAACAGCGACATCATTCACCCTCGTCGTTTGCAGGTAGCCAGGATGGGTTGTGATGCGTTTGATCATGTGGATCAAGCCAAGACGATTGGAAAATGTTGACCCGATTCTCGCCCGCCATGATACTGGCTCATCGGCGCTGAAATTTTCGTGTTATTTATTGTCATTTACAATAAAATTGAGTACGCTAACATAAAAACACGTTATCTCAAATATTGAAATAGCAGATCGTGGGCAACATTTTTAAGATACATCTAAAACATCGCGTTGATATTCGCATCGTAGTGTGTGACTATGGTGACACAAGGAATATTTCCAGTTTCCTTGTATCTAATAAGACTCATTAACGCGTCGTGGCTTCGCCCCACCGGGTCCAACATTTCTCCAATCAATTAAACTAACTTGTTGGACTTCGTCTGGAAATCTGGATATAAAATGGGTGGTAGAAATAGCGCAATTCCATCCATCACGAACCACCGTCCACAGACGAAAAAGGCGTGAAGGCAAAATAAATCGAGAGTGCACATTGTTGATGTGTTATAGGTATGTATGGAGATTTTAAGCTAAGAACTTACACAGTGCCCGTGATGAAGCAAGATGCAGCGGACAAAATAGCATTCCTACTGATTATGGTGCCTCCGCATTGGTGGCGATAGCTGTTGTCTTGCAAACGAAGCAGTGAAGTCGAAAAAGGATAATATGCTATGTCGGTGGTCGAACCCCCAGCTATTCTGCTGCTTGGGCTAGCTGTAAACAGTTATTAGTAAAGTCTATAAAGAATATTTATGAAATTAATAAAATAATCTGGTAACACTACCAGACCTGTGTTAACAGATTCTTTTACCAGATCTAGTTAGATACAAATTTGGTTTCCATATAATCTAAGAATTATTGGTGTTTGTTACCCCTAATGGTGTGTGTGTTAGTGTTGGATTTAAATATTATTTACACACTTTAATGACTTAAATAAATTAATTTATATATTATCCCCATGTGCAATGACGTGTAAAGAATATTTAAGTTTTCAAAATTGTTTGAATTCTACGTAAACGTGTATTTTATAGTGATTGGGGTCTCAGTAATATCATATTAATTGTATTTTTAATGGCCAAAAACGTCATCTATCGTATATCTATAAAAATAACAAACCACTTACCATAACTTCCAGCTAATATTACACTTAAAACTAACAACACCTTCATTTTCAACCAATAAATGGAATTAGTGCATATTTTACATGATTATCAACTTGTAAATAAATGATAATTAAAAGCATTTAATCTATATCTTATCTGTAGTCGATAAATAGTTACTATACTCAGTTTATAAATAGGTCTCGAATAAAAAAAATAATAAATAACATTCTGTACCTACTTAAAAAGATTTATACATATTTAAACAAAACACTTTTAATGGCTTAAAACGCGAAATATGATACTTAATTTATTTGACTTACTGTCTGTCGTTTAAGATGCTTTGCAGAAGCCGCGGGGGGGGGGGACTGAGGATGGAGGGAGTGCCTAATGTCAAAGTCAAATCTGTTACAGAAGCGCCACCTGTTTCGTCGTAGTTGGTATGTGGCGAAACTGGTTGGGCCCTTACGGACCAGAATGAGCAGTGCATTTTCGTTTACAGGAATGCTGTTTTTAAGCCAGTAGTTAAAATAGCCTAACGTGTTTCGCGTTTTATACCGTTAAGTGCTTTATTTAATACGTTAGTACATATAATAGTTATCAATGAAAATAAATCATATTACACAATATACATTATATTTATTGTAACGAATAATAACGAACAGTAAATAGTACTTGTTAGATGTATGAAATGTTACAAAGAAGCAATTTATTCACAATTAATAATTTTATTAAGTACGTCAATATAGCCACAGCCATTATATCTAAAGTAAGTACATTTATAATACATAGAAAGTCGACCGCTTTATTCTTATTTAATGACCACAGTATAATCTGTAAGAACAGAATTGTTATAAAATACAAATTGGGATTGATTTAAGCAGCCACAGCAGTATTAACAGTTGGCGGCGCTTTTCTGAAGCTGTTTCTAAAGCTTTGACGCACCACGCTGGCGCGAGATGCCACCCACTTGCGGTTCTTGTAAGGTCCAACCGCGACTCCAACCAGGATCAGGGATATGCCCACAACCATCACTACCACCCACATTGTGGGGAAACGGAAACCTGAAATGTTAATAATGTCTTATTTATATATTGTTTATTTGATTACGGGCTGCTATAGGAAAATATATTTTTTCTTCAGATTACTAAATCAATACAAGCTCATCATCAAGCACTAACCTGAACTGACATCTGCTCCCCTCGAAGCGATATCGGTGACTCCAGTGACCTCCTTATCCTGTCCACTAATCTTGGCAAGAACTGTCCAGGGTTGGAGGTCCAGTGTGGACGGATTAGTGATGCGAAGTTCACAATAACCGTTTGATGGGTAAACGAAGCAGTGGTAACCCCGTGGGGCATTGTCGATGGTGAAACCTGAAAATTGGAGATTAGATTACAAATAATACCCAGTACTTCATATTAAGTAATCAACCATAGAGGTCGTCAATAAGACTTTATCTCGGCTGTGGTAAGTCTCGGCTCAAGTAAGTAGTGTAGCATATAGTGAACTGCTACAAAAGTAATGAACTTACCAAGTCCATCAATTCTGACAAAGACACAGTAGTCAATTTTTCTTCGATTGTATACTTGCGCTTCGATTCTAATGTTGTGTCTCCTACCGCGCTGCCGTACTGTTAGCGGTTCTGGAACAAGGCAAATAAGACAATAAAATATATAATATATTTATAGCGTTCAGACGTTACAAGTCAGCAGCCACTTGAAAGTCAGTGTACCTTGAAACTTACTGAACCATCTCTTGCATCGCAATTCATGTAAAGTCAATTTTTTTCGGAAATTTTACGGCTATTTAAAAAAATACGATGGCAAATACATATTTCTTTCTTTCTTTTAAAAATATGTTTTTTTGTTCAGATCATCATAATAGTGTGACCATTTTCACTACACGTGTGTATAAAAAATTAATTGACTAGTTGATTACTATCTATTGTCTAAAAAAAGAACTCCTTGTTTATTCCGTCACATTAAAAAAATCTATATCTTCTAAAAAAAATTACCATCCTTGTTTTTGTACAGTTGCATGTTAGGATTTTATTAAAAGCAATATCGGTAATAATTTAGTAAAATAAATTGTATTATTTGTTATGCATTCTCTTGATATCAAAAAGTTTGTCTTACCTTCTACTTTAACTGTGATAGAGCGTCTTTGTTCCGGGGCTTTAACATCATTTAGTCCTACGTGGCAACTCCACGCACCGCTGTCAGTCGTCGCTAGTCCAGGGAATCGAATACCACACTCGCCAGCGTCAAACCCAGCGCCGACGTAGTTTGACTTATCTGAAGTGTTACAACATGTAAGTTATATTTATAGTTACGCGAGGAGAACACATTTAAATAAAAAGCTTTTTACGGTTTAAAACACGAAATGTATGTACTAAAATCTTATCTTAATCGATTTACAATAGGACGGCCTTAAGATACCAAACATCTGTGAAACCATAGTAAAAACAAGAGGTCCTGAAAACATGGTCTTAACTAGACAGTTTAATTGCGAGATAAAAAAAAGCGTGTTAAAGATATAAAATGAGCAGTTAGTCTCTTGTTAAAAAAAATATATTTAACGGTAGCTAAAGCATATTTTGTACTAAACAAAATGTATTACCAGGTGAAACGTGGAATATGGTGCCGTTTCTGACCCTGAAGTAGCAGTAGCGAATGGCAGCTTGTATTGAACAGGACAGCGTAACGCTTTCGTCGACTAAAGCGTGCACTGAACGAACAGCAGACAGAGTCGGCTCTGAAAGTTAATGTAAACAGTTAAATTCTGTATAATTCGCCTGGAAGGATTAAATTAAACGCCTTTATGTGCCTTATTTAATTTATGTACATACAGTTGCGTCTGTTGTATACATAACGGAAAAAATATATCATATCATATATATCATTCTCCAGGGTACAAACCTGAGACCTCTGGCTTAAAACAATGCTAAGAGATGCCATTGGAAACCCAAAAAATTAAGATATTTTAATAAATACATAGACGCAGAACCAACAACTTTCTTTCAAATTGATTACTATGTTTGAATACCTTTATTAGAACATTTAGACTTATTACCGGTTATAACGGTTGCTGCGACCTCAGGATCTGTCACAAGCCAAGGGCATCTAACAGACAAATGTCCATAAAGAACCTTGTCTTCAGTCTCAACCCCACATCTCCATAATCCGACGTCTGCGACTGTGGGTTCCGTGATAGTAATACCGCATGTATGATTTTGGGCGACTCCTTGGTAACTAGACATGTAAGAATAAGTACTTAACAATAAAAAAATATAAGTGGGAACTACTACAACTAATAAAGAGTTTGGCAAATAGATACAATCAGTTAAGCTTACTGTTTCGGCCATTAATGTAGGGCAATGTGGGTAGTTACGTTTAATTGTACAATCCAAGCCTACCCTACTTTATAAGTCACTTAACTCTTAAGCTTTTAATATGTGTGTGCTTTTGCCTTCTGCCTAATTACGCTGCGAGATTGCAAGTCCAGTGATCAACTTGTGTGAAGTCACCAGTTACGCAGGGTTACAACGCTTTAGAACATCGGGGTTCGGTGAGTCTTTTTACGTACTATCCTTAGACTTACTTTTAAACGATTGTTGTCCATATTGATTGGCTCAAACAAGGTAATTTATTTTAATAATCAATTAATCAGTAATCAAAAATACATTGTCAATAATCCTTAATGAAAACTCAAGCTAATATTTAGTCTAATTAAAAATTATATTTTATATTTATAACTGCAAAACAGAGTGCCAAGATGTCTTTAAAACCACAAGATATTGAACAGCAGCGAAATCATCTTTTTATTAGTTACACACTCAGAGACACCCTTGTCCATGAATTGGGATAAAGATGGATGTAAATTTACCTAGATGTAAATCCATGGTTATTGTATCTGGTCTGGCTAACTCCATCGTGAGCGAGGAGGATTTTGCCAGACGGATCTCGGAACTTGCAAGCTTTTATAAATAGGTCACTTTGCACAGAACAAGAAATCGCTACTGTTGGCCTATTCACTTGTACGCTTGTTGTTACCGTTGGTTTAGGGTCTGAAAGGAGAGTAATGTTTATAATTATTTTTAACTTTATAGATTTATAATTTATTACTTTAATGTGAACAGTTATTATATACATTTTTATGAAAGTGAAGATTAATTGAATAAGCATAGAAAATATTGTGCACACAAAAAAGGAAGTCGCTTAGCTGTATATCATATGCATACTAGATATGGCATATGCTATGCCATATCTTAGTATGTTGCCGACGAAACTTGCCGAAGCAGATTTTTTTATATTAAGCTAAACCTTACTAACTTGGGTATATACTATTTAATATATTTACACATTTTAGAAGTTCAAAAAATCATACCAGCCTCAATAACATTCACGTTGAGCAAAATGACTTGAGGTACAACACTGCCGTGAATGCCAACATACAGTTCCCAGACGCCAGCATGATCTGATGTAACCTTTTCTATGCTGATGTTGCATCTTCCAAAACCCTCATTAAAAGCTCTTCCATATGGTTCAAAAACTTTACAGTAAATAGCGTTTTCGGGGCCGATTGTTAATTGAAGTGGACGGTCCAGAGTCCACACTGACTGCTCCACTGTGGCTGTTCCGGGTGTACCTGAAAGTATTTAAATAATGTGAAAAAAATACTAATAATGAAAAAAGCTAAAAATATCCGAATCCCAAAAATATTAATGTAAACACATGACCATAAACTTGTACAAGCAATAAATATTAAGATGAAGAATGTGCAAGTGTCTCGACATTCGGTGTCTATCATTCTGATCTTATCTGAGACTATTATTATCGGAAATAATTCACTTTTGAAATGAGTTTTATAAGATTTGTCCAGGTCAGATCAAATAGCTAAAGCTATAATCTCCTATAAGGGACACGTTACGCCGCGTTATTTTTTTTAAAATAACATGTAAGCAGAACTTTCAGTCGATGGTAGTTGCCCCCAGGCCCAAAACTAACAAGATGCACTGTTCATTATTCACGGCTTTTTCCTCCGAGGTCAGTGGTTGGAAACCCAGACGGATTTTCAGTATACCTATATTATAAGGTTATATATAAGGAATCCTTATAATATTATTCTTGCAATTAGATTGAGAACCAATCTGTCAGTGGTCAGATTTAGTTAACAAACAATGCTCTCGTCAAAACCAACATTAACTGCAATAGCGTCACATACGGTTTTCATAACGCTAATGTCAGAACGAGTGTGCGAAGGAGACAACAGTACATCTATTATATATAACACTGACGTATAGTCTGATGCTGTACGATTTTCAAGAATACCTGCTCCGTATATGTATGACATTACCCGTTTTAAATTCTCATATAAGTAAATTTACCTACAACAACCACTTGAACCGGCGCTCTGTAAGTGATTCTGCTTCCATAAACAATCGTCCAGGTTCCATTGTCCTTAGATGTTACGTTGAACACATTAAAAGGGCAGGTGTTGGACATCGTTTCGTTCACATCAGCTCGGTACTCTTCACCGTCTGGCTTGATCAATTTACAGGTATCTGGCTCAGATGTAGCATTTGTCAGACTGATGTGGAAATTGTTCCCTTCAGCGACTGTCACGAGGCTAGGCGAAGCTTCTGCTGTACCTGAAAAGAGATAGAAAAATCTGTAGGTATTCCAAGATGGCTGAAAAGGGCCTTACTAGAGAAACTCTTGACCTCTTTTTCATCCAACTAATTGATAGTACAACAATTATTTATTACAATGACTAATCAATTCAAATGCTTTATCACAGTAAAAATCGACGTCAGGTTAAATTTAGATTATGATAAGTATATGAAATACCATTATTAAATATAAGTTGAATCTTAGACAAAAATACTTAAATATGTAACATTAAAGATTCAAAATTTAAAATTAATTTTACTTAAATAAAACTTATATATTAAATAATAATCAATTATAAATAAGCAATAAACTGTAAAAGATTCGATTATTATCATTGGGATGTAATTAAAGATTATCGTATTATCGGTATATTTAGATTTTATCTGTAGACGTGACTGGTTGCGCGTACGTCGTTAAAGATAGGGGGTTGAAAAGATTAATGAAGTGGATTTGTCTTTCGAATAGATCCTATTAGGATGCCCCGCGGATAACATAATTGGAAAGAACGACTACCTCGAATTAGCACACATAATCCTTATAACATAACGAAATATTACCTTCCATATAGATTATTATCGGCAATCTCCGTTCGATGGGTGTGCTGTATCTATAGCCTTTTTCAATTAATGTCCAGTTCCCAGCGAAATCTTCGGAGACAACATCGATCCTGACACCGCACATTCTATCTGCGCTTGATTGCAAATAAATGCCAGGAATCAGGGCCGTTTCATTCTTCAAGTCGTATTTGTCTCCATTAGGTGTTATGATGTCACATGATTCTGAGGTTATGGCCGCGAAAGTTTCGATGGCGAAAGACTTAGAACCGCCGAGATAAGTCGTAAAAGTCTGTTGTTCTAGGTACTCTGGTTCTACTTCGAAAGGCTCTGAAATTGATTAGGTATTATTAAACATTGATTTTAAATTGAAGACACGGGCAGAACTGGAACCGGCATCCAACGAGTGTCGTGCTGTGCTCTAACCAATCAACTAGTTACCCAATTGGGTAGGGCAATTGTTATCATGTGCAATAACATGTGAAAATTTTTGAAGTTACATTAAGAAGAAGACAATGCGATATACTACAATCTAGATCTGTTTTTATAAATAATATCTATTTATAAGATAACCTTTTTTTTCTACAGAAATAGCTCGTTGGTACATAATAATATATTAGTATTGTGGTCTATACAAACTTCAATAAGAACGTTTTATTTAAAACAAAATAATAGTTTATACTTTTTCAGACAAAAACATTGTATGTTCTTTTACATTTAACGTCTTTGGACAAATGCAAGCTAGCAACATAATAGTACAATTAATCGTAATCGCTTGTTTATTATTTTTATAGCTCATAACACATAGTAATAGGATACTCTTATCGTTCTATATGAATTCTAATCATTAATCGTTAAAAATATCTAAAGCTTTCGACATATCTACGACAATTATTATAGTCCTAAATTACCGCCTGTGATAATACATTTTCTCATGCGTCAGTTCAAGGTCTAGTCAAGTGCATATATAGTCAGTGAGCAAAAGGGAAAAAATTACAAAGTTTCGGTCGTCCGGGCACAGAAGTTATTCATTCTGCCTTTGATTAAAATCTTTAGTCTTAGTAACACAGGACGTGCTTGTCCCAGTTCTTTACGGGCTTGAATAAAACACTTTTAATTTTGTGTTCGACTCATTATTCTAAGGCGAAACAGGATTTTTCTTTAATTTTTGCTGTTTTGAAAATGCAGACGTAAGTCTAGAAACTCTCCATTGGTGGATGTTTGTAAAAACATTTGTGTATAATCAAAACATGATCTTTTAAATACAATACACGCTCTTGCCATAGTTAAGTGTAGCAGTTTAAGTTAAAATTGATTTCAAAAAAACATAGACAAATCAACAAGACATGATCTCTTTCAGAGCAATGTCCCATGTTCATTGACTATATCAAGAATGTCTTTTTGGTCTAGTCAATGTTAATATCCTTTCTCTCTCCATCACATGACAAAAAAAAACATTTAGAATTTAAAGAGCGGTAAGAGACTGCTTTTTTTTCTTTACCTCTTGTAGTGACATCTATGATAGAAATAAATTTTAATCAAACTTACTTCTTACACTGACGTCGTATTCCTGTGAATCATTTGAATTCTGTCCATAAAGGGCATACAGCTTCCACAAGCCAGTATCATCTGAGTCCAAGTTATTTATGGTCACCTGGCATTGGGAGAAATTTTCTGTGTCCTCCAAGAGTGTATACTTTTCGTTGGATCCATTATTGGGCTTAAATTCTACTGTCTCTCGCTTCGGTGTAACTAAATAACATTCTCTTACTTGATTCGTGAATGTTAAGACAATTGCTTTGAAACTTTCCCCTTCTTCACGGTTTAGTATGGTTGCTTGCGAGTATGCGAAATCTGTAATCATTAAATAATGTTTTTTCAGCACAAAAGACTTTGTTTGTTATCATAATAAATCATGGTTATATTTGCAATATTCTGTTGAAATAAACTGGTGAGTAAATTTGAAGGTCCCATTTCATTAATAATCAATCTGATAAGAAAACTGAAAATCATGATAACTGTACGTTTACACAATTCCATGTAGCACTAGATAAATACAATCAATTGAGTCGGCATAAATTAGATGTCCTTTTTGAATAAAAGTTGTAATGGTTTAAAATGCCAATAATATTATTAAACTTATATGCTATGATGCTGTGCAGCAACAGTGGTTAAGGGGGGGACTTTAGATGGAGGATATAGATAATATGACGCTTTGTAAATCGTTAAAATTGGTTTACTTAATAAACTCCCGTAATAATACTACTACATACAATAGTTATGGCTACTAATGCTTTACAGCAGCCGTGGTCACGGGTGCTGCAAAACATCCGAAACGTCCGGCCGAAGTTAAAAAGAATTTTCTAATAAATTTAACTAATATATCGCGTTTTAAATCGTTAAAGTGTTTTATTTAAATGTGTACTACTCGCGTAAACTATAGACAGTGTTACTAAAGATATGACATATAGGTAATGATTTCGATATTTTTACAGACATATTTGTTGTTTGTTAATTGAGAGAATCTGAAGCATGTTGCAACGTAATTGTTAACAGTTTTTATAGACAAATATTTGTAGATAAATATTTGTACTCAAGCAATGTGTACAAATTACCCATTGACATTATAAACTTGAAATAACCGTTTCAATTTAGTATATAGATCAGCATATCATTGTCTTTCGGGCTGTGCGGCCGATGTGAGCGAGAAGAGGCTCTCGACGTTTCGCCATCACGTGCGGACGGCATCATCAGGAGATGTTAACTCCTTGATTCAATCGCGAAAGACAATGATATGCTGAACCATGGCCGTGAAAGCCTTACATAATATATAGATCTACGCAGCTATAAATGATCACGGTATTCTGATAAGACTTTACAGTAATATAACTTATCAATCCAACAATCTATAACTTACAATTTGCAATAATAGTTTTTAACTTAGTGAGAATTAGTTTAAAATTCCACATTTCACACATTATTTTTCTCACGACTAGTTTTTTCTTCGTTCAATGAATTTTTAATAGAATATTTAATAGCCAACATAATTGTATAAAGCAAGGTTGTATTAGCTATTATATTTTATAATGACTGAAGAACTATTTGAAAACCTCGCGGGCTAATGTCAGATGTCGCCACTTAATTGTTATGGAAGAATTATGAGTTACAAATGGTTACAACGTAATAAGTGATATTTACTGAAAGCTAAAAGTTTTTAAGCACTTAAATACCAACATGATTAAGGATATAAAGAATTTTCTAGAAGTTTGCTACAAATTTCTTATTAAAAAAAAGATTTATTCCTGTCATTTTGACCGATAACATTTGATAGTGCGTTTAATTCTTTCGTGTTTCCTCCTAGTCCTAAATATTAATTTTTCCTTGTTAACCGGCCGGCTTTAAGAGATCGGGTTATTCCATGTTATTTTATACCTAAATGCATCGTATTTTACAATAATATACTTGAAATTTTCCAGTACACTATAACTAAGACAAAAACATGCGCGAAGAAAACACAGGTTTCGAAAATCCAGTTACACTGTCAACGTCGAAGGACACATCACTTGTTAGCACTTAAGCCACTAATCACCTTTTTTACAGCAATAAACCCAATAGTAAATTCTGTGACGTCACCTGAATTATAAACATAATCTAAAACAAAATATTACCTGCGAAAACGACAACGCAGGTAAGTATGATATACGTCCGCATGTTGTCAGAACGCGGTAAGCACTGCGCGAGCGCAGCCACGGAGCCTCGTGGGTTCGTCACGATCCTTACGTCCTTATTGGTTATCAGATAATCTGGACCAAGTGATACGACGGCTTAAGAACTCAAAATATACATGACTGATAAGGTTTAGAAGACTCGTCACTGATCTATTTAGTTTTATTTTTTTATACTATGTTTTTGTTAATTGTTTTAATGTACATACTTTTTTGTAATGTGTCGGCGTTGTACCTACTTTCAGGAACAAAAAAAACTGAGTGGTGACACTCCACATAAATGTAATTTATTATTTATTTTATTGCATTTTTGTGTAATTCTTTGTGTGTGAAATGAAGGATTTTGTTTGAATAAGCATTATTAGTTGAAATGAAGCAAACTGAACATTAAAATTGTTACATAGAAACGGGCTACATTGTCGTTAGGATAAATAGATAAGAAAATTCGTACGTGTTATTTCGAGTTTAAAAATGTTTTACATCTTACAAGGTTTAATTTCTTTAGTCAGATCTCTTTTTCTTGAACATAATACAACAGGTTACATTAGTGAATCCTTCTAACTTGGCATATGAGTTTACAGTAACCCTATAACACATACAATTCATGGACAATATGTTTTCTATCTCATTAATATTCACTCGTATCTCACTGTACGGATTTATCTATATGATATGTATGATAAAATTTTATCTAGCCTGTCTGGGAGGAGCAGTTAAAATATGCCCAGCATTCGAATCCAAGACATTTGCTCCCAACAAATGCAACGCGACGCGCTTTACAACTGAGTTACAGAAGCAGTTTTTCATACTGAGTGAGGTTAGATTATGGTTTAACAACTTAAAGTCTAGAAGCAAACTTGGATAGAAGACAAATTGGTATTTTTTATTGTATTAACATTTTCTGTAATTTTGTTGTGTTTAGTAAACTTTTGTTGTTTAAAAAACGTCATCAAAGGTTGGTTAACTGTTAGAAATATGGGGACTTAAGCTGTTTGTCTGTTTCCAAATAAATAAGACTCGGTAGCACAATGAACGGCTGATGATATTGTCAAACAATACATTCTTATCCTTATCGCAACTTCTGATAATCTGATAGCACTGGGGAAAGATTATTCTATCGTAGTTATTGTGTATATGTGGTAGTAGTTATATTTCCTTTATCAAATAAACTAATGCGCATAAATTAAGCTACCAACATTTTTGGATTTAACGTGTTTTATATAATAGAACGACGCGTAGGGAAAAGGACGATGATAACCGGAACATTTTCTTTAAGTCAGCAGTCTTCCTTGCTTCATTGCATTCCTTTAATTATGGTATTGGGTACTTTGAACGTGGACCCTTATTGAATATTAGTTTTGTTCAGCGCCTTATAATATAAAATAGCAATAACAAAGGTTTTCATAATTGCTAAATAAAAGTTTAAGATTTTATAGTGCTCGTTCAATTTACTTCTTTATGTTCATTTTATTCTACCCTCGTTATTATTTGAAATTAGCAACTCTGTTTGGTCGATGGCCGTATTTGTTTTTCTTGAACATATTGCTTAGACCTTATCCTTATAAGATTCGTATTGTCAGGTAACTGAGGTAATTGGTGTCAAAACATATATTTGTGCTATGCGACTTTCATATACAAAAAGGAGTAATGTAAAAAAAATGTATAACCCGAATCCTTGTCTTAAAGTACATATCAGTTTGAGGACCTACCAGGTCCAGTATGTAGGGTGACAATATTTTTCTGAAATCCAATATAAAAAAAAGCCCCTTTGCATTTAATTTTTTTTTAAGTTTAGCAACTTAAGAAAATTTTCTGTTAGGCCATTTTAAGCCTTTGACTTTCTAAACCAAATTAAAAATGGAAACAAAAAGTGTGATGAATCACGTAATCTTTAAATTAAAATATAAAGATATTTTCAATAATTATTTACATATTTTGTGCATATTAATCATCTCATCTTTCAAATGAACAGTTGAGTGGTTTTGTCTGCGTCATGCCGCATGCGCATTGTGCGATCATGTAAAAACGACTTGAAATTATAATACGAGCCGCTTGCCAATTATTAAAAGAAAAACTAAAATCTTTCAAAAAAATAAAACATTTTCAAGTGTTGACAACGTAATCGTGAAATAACCCGACATTTCAGATGCTTTGCAGCAGCCGTGGGGAATGGGCATCTAGTTCTAAAGGTGAACAAATATCATATCTAGGTTACACTGAAAATGTTTAGGAAATGAAAACGGGAGAAAGTCACCAATACTTTTATTGTCTTTTGCGTTTTAATGTCGTGATATAGGAGGATCTTGCTTTGAAGGTTCTGCTGGTGATTTTATCTAAAACAACAAACAACAATTGTCATTCCATTCTCCAGTAACTGTTCTACCATATTCTAGCACAACTGTCGCGAAATGACCTTTTCGACCAAAGATTGAGTCAATCGTCTTTTTTTCTTCTTTAGTTTACTTCGCCGAACCTCGAAACGATCACTCATTGAGCTGATTGTCTTCTGATTGCAATGCAATATACAGTACCAATATGGTACCAAAGAGTTCTTAAATGGAAATTCAAAAAAGTTTTTATTACTAATGTCTATAACTGGCCAGTTCGTATTATTTCGTTGGTATTTTCGCGACACGATATTAAAAGTGTATTGTTCGTGTAAAATAGATTATATTTAACTGAGTTCCTATTAATATCTATTATTAGGTACTTTCGTAGATTTTTATTTCTTTCGGGGATTTATTTTTCAATTAAACAATCGTATACTTTTATTAATTAATATTAAGGATCTTTAAAGTTTAGAACCAAGATGTCCTCCACCAGTTTTAATTACGTAACCCATTAGAATAATTGTACAAACGCCGAAGTAATCTCGAACCGCCATTAAGCCGATATCCTTTGCCTTTTCTCCACTCAAAAGAAATGTGTAAACGGCCATGGCGTACACAATGCGTATGTAGAGCGAAGCTAATGTCACACAAATTGAAATATAGTCATACAAAACTGTACTTTATTCGTTGTTAATATGAGTTGTAATAGAATAACAGGATGTAAAGTTAGTACGTTCCACTTACTCGCCGTCAGTCCCCGCAGTCGAGTTCGCCTGCCATTCGGAGTGAACGTCACTAGTGGGTAAAAACTCCTCACGGACAACGTGTTTTATTGTGGAAAAACGTGCAGTGTTTGTGTGGAATAACTAAATAAATAAAACAGTAAGTACTTTTAATTGATTATTATTTAAGTACAAATTAGAAAGTTGAATAATTATTTTGAAGACGAAAGCATGGCGATGCCGTTATTTGTGTCTTCTTTTGAACTTGACTAACGAGTATTAATCCATTTCCTTAGGCAAACGGATGTAACAGAAGTGAAGACTAAATCTTTAAAACATTATACTTCCCTTTTACAAAGGTGCCCATGGGTTGAACCTCCTTAGAACTTTATTATATTGCATTGAAATACATGAAAAATAAATAATACACACAAATAATTTACTGCGTTCAAAGGACAGTTGTTACAATGTCCTGGTCAAATTTTAAGGTTAGATCCCCTAGTAATAATTATAACATAGATGCAGGAATAGATATCTAACCATAAAAGAAAAATTATTTCGTAAAAATAGTAAATAAAATACCAAAATGCATTTGGCTCAAGCATTCATGTTGGGAAATATCTAGGTTCTAAATCATTAATTAGACAATATTTCGTCCTCCATAACATTGAGTTTAAAGGTTTTGTTATATTTTGAAAGTAAATAAATATCATTGATGGTATGGAAATTGTTATTAATTTGTGGCTGCTATAAATACACTGGTCTGTTTGTTTGCTTATCAGCGGTTTGGAATTCACAACAAAAACGATTTCTGTTAGAGCTGTCACTATTGCTGCTTATAAAATATACTAATGATTCACTATTAAAATCATTGTTTTAGAGTTAGTTATCTACTATTACCATACTAACATGACAGATTTCAGAATACTAGTTAGGTACATTATTTAAGTTAGGACTACATGCCTTTTTTGTAATACTTAGCCTAAATTGCTGAATTTAGGAGCCATTATTAAGTGTTGTATGTTGTTCGCTCGTGTTAATTACGAATTAAGGAAAATAGTTGCAAGATTAATAGTTGACTTCTCTTTATTGTCCTGCAATAACTGTTACCCATAATGGAGCAGTTATTTGCGTGTTATATTCACATACAACTAAAATTCACTTAGGCACGACCATTTTTTTGCAAGTTCGTCGACCTATGTTTTCTTACATTACTACGAGTAGCATCTATTTTGAACGGCTGACTCACATGCAGACAAAGGGAAAGCAAGTCGCGAAATTTGGTTACCAAACTCAAATTTTCTTGCTAAGCCCAAGACATATGTGCAAAACAAATTATTGCTAATTATTCCCTTATTTTGCGACTAAAGCAACAATCTATCAAAGTAAAATAAAAATGTCTGCTTCATAAGCTCCTTTGGGTATGATTTACTGGTCAACCCATGAGTTCGTGCTTCGTGGTTGGCGGAATATATAAATGATTAAAGCATCTGTGGCCTTAGAAGTAGCCCAAGGGTACATCTGGATAAGCGCAAAAACACATCCACATATTTTGAGATATCTTTTATAATATTACCTTTTGTTATAACAACTGCAACGGATAACAATGGGAAAGAAATTCCACCACACTTCGCATTGTTCCGAACTAAGTGCTACAATTGCGGTGATGGAGGAATTTAATCCTTATGTAAGCAGAAATAAAATACTAATTATGCATTGCTTTATGTTGCTAGAAAACCCCCCCAGAAAATAAGTGAATATTAATGGAAATGATTTACTCGTATTTATTTTGACACGATTTAGAGGCGTGAAGATAGTTTTACTATGTAATACATTGTCACACTACGAATATAATCCTAACAAACAATTCATAGAAATGATTTCTGCGTCTATGTATCCCTTCTGTCGGACTCTTTGAACGATATGTGACTAAATAAATGTCTAAATAACACATTCTGATGCAGTAGTTTTTCGTTGAAAACAAATGTTTGTCGATTCTAATTTCAGTCACGTTTTGAATCATGAAACTCGTAAAGTGCTCAAAATATCCATGACCCGTTATAATGGACACGTTTACACGTTTAAATTGCTCGCTATTTAAACAAATACAGCACAAAATACGAGCCTTATATTTTAACTTAGCCTAGATTAGCTTGAAAATTGAACGTTGTACAAAATAAATTCTAATGAAGAATTGCAACGACTTCAGAAGTTCATTTATTAGTAGTGTACTTATAAACCTCAGTATTTAAATTTTAATTAGGAACAAAAAGGTTTTATTTTAAACTAGCTGAGTCAGCGACTTCGTTCGCGTAGAATAGTTAATGTGGGCATCAAGTTTATTTTGACTAACCTCCTGTTCAACTCTATAAATTTTAGCTTTTACCCACGATTTCGTCCACGTCCCGTCGTTCTTGCAGGAGTGACTTAAAAGATAGGCATACTGATTTTGATTATTTTAAGAGGAATCATTATTTCTTACACATTTTTTGGTTATCACAAGCATAGCCTCCCTCGATAAATGCTCTAACCAACACAAAAATAATTTTTCGATTTGACCCCGAGGTTCCTGAGATTAGCGCGTTCAAACAAACAAACAAACTTCATATTAGTGATTAAAGTAAAAGCTTGTACGTTAATACAAATTATATTACAAATTCTTAGTGATTCCGAAAACTTTCTAATGTGTGAACATGCGAAGCGCCATTAAGCATGGTGGACTCCGCGTCTGTCCGTATATTGCAAATTGCAGTGCTTTACCTCTGCCCTTTATGTTAATGACTTTCTATTTTCCACGTATATCATATTGCTCAATTTGAATAAATAATTTGATGCAATTCTATGTAACCTTAAAATAAAATAAAATAGTGAAGTCCTAAAAAAGTGAGAAACAATGTAGTAACTCTAAACAGCTATAAAAAATGTTACTACATATGTCATAAATTAACTTACAATCCGGGTGCTCTTGATGTTAAATAAATTGAGTAGCATATGTCTAACTTAGGATTAAGATCACTGTTTTTACCCATTTTTTACCATCATATCATTGTGTTTCCGTTCGTTCGGCCTACGTAACCGAGAAGAGGTTTTCGACGTTTCGCCATCACGAGCGGACATCATCATCAGGGGATGTTCTCAGCTCCTCGATTGCTCAAAAATTATGCCCGAAAAATAATGATATGCTGGACGATGGCCGTGAGAGTGTTACACAATTTATTGAATGATACAATATGTTTAACATTTCAATGATCAACTTTATTTCAATACGCGAATGAACAAACTCTTTCCTTTCAATTCCTAGTTTTTCACCATATCAAACTTAATTTCAACAAATTATAATTATATTTTTTATTTAGGCATACACTGTGGTAGGTAGTGTATAGTATACAATGACAGCATAATCGATCCGATCACGTACAAGTAGGAAGATAATAAGGAAGTGACAAAATCGACAGGGACCTTCCACGGGTAACATAACACTTCATTATAGTGCCGTTGCGTAGCGATATAGCTACCACTATGTCAGTATATTTCATAATATCATAGACAGTTCCCAACGACATAGTTCACTTTAATTGCTCATTTGATAGGTATATATTTAATCTATATGAGTGTTATTTCTATGAGAAACCAGGGACAAACTCATTATAGTCTATAGTAATATAAAGCCCAAGAGTTTGTTTGAACGCGCTTATCTCAGAAACTACTACTTCGAATTTTAAAAATCTTCCTGTGATGGTTAGAGGAAGGTATTGAAGAAGGCTGATGAACATTGCACTGTGAATTATTCCTCTTTAAATTATTTAAAAAAATATCTCTAGAAGTATATATCTATCTTTTAAGATTAACTTGTAAGAACTAGAGATAACAAACAAGATTAACAAGATCAAGGGGAGGTTTTGCAAGAACTAATTAGATACCCAAAATAACTATTCTACGTGGACGAAGTCCTGTGTAATTCTAGGTTCGATTATCGAAATAAGAAAAATTTTTTTGCTCCGTCCAAGTATATAATCTGGCAACCTAATGTATATACAATGTATATCTTAAACAGACATAGTAATATGTTTGCATGCCCCACTTAGGAGATATGTAGCTAATCCTTTACTTTACACCACACTACTAGTAAGGCACCGTCAGGTAGATGTAAATACCTGTGTTGTACCTATAATAACAGGTGTTTAATATTGATGAAGTAGATATAAAAAAACGTTAATATAATCTGTGGTGAAAAAATTAAAATAACACATATTTCTGTAAATGTATTATATTTATATTATTTTTATATGTAGTCTATTAAATGAAAACACTGACCTATCAATCCACAGACTCGCTTGAAAGAAACTGTGGGAATAGTCTATATTAGTACACAAATCCAAACCGAGTCACTTGATCCGTATGTCGAAAGCGTGCGTATAGGCAAGGAATGCATTGCGAGATCTAACCCGACCAAAATAACCGCGTTGTCATAGCAACCGACTCCCGCGCAACGCCAGATTCACCAGAAATTGTGCTATTTATTCCACAAAACAAGCGTTAGATTAACGATGCGACCCATCACAAAAATTGCGGCTCCTCAGTTTTTAGTCATTTTTGTAGTTTACTCGTATGTATGAGTAAGTAAAATTAAAGATAATTTTTTTCATAAGTTTAAGACACTAAGTATTGAGATGTCTATATGGCTATTTTACCGTCCATCATGTAAACGCCATCCTTGATTGTCCCCCTCTATCAAAAAAATCTAATATAAAATATTTTAGTTTGTATGTAACAAAAAATTAAGGCAATACATATTTAGAATTACGAAGACGAAATTATAATCTACTTAGAATATTGGTGACATAGTCTGTTGAACATTGTTTAAAACACTATCTGTAGCAAGAAATACAATATTTTTATACGCTGTGGACAGTGCCTCCTAGCACTCGTGTGACCTTAAGGTACCATGCTATGTGCGCTATCTAGTTGAATTTAATGAGTGACTCACTGAGTCTGCCTCAGTAATTACTTGGGTACAAACAAGTCTTTATCAGTTGTAATTATACTATTTAAATTACATGCACAATACTGATTCGAGTCGGTTTGTTTTACAATACTTATGTTTTTTTCCTTTGATATTGTTCTTATTGGCATTATTACTTAGCTGGTGTAAGATGATTTTTTTTCAAACTAAGATTATTACTTTAATCAACGTTTGACTTTGAAAATACAAATTTTTAGTATGTTAAAGTTGTTAAAGATAAATTCTTTATACAGCACAAAACATGGTCAAAAATTATATAGAATAGAAAGTTCGATGAAAATTTGAACGTTAAATTTTAAAATTGAAAGGTAACAACGTACATTACTAAAAACCTTTTCAATTTAAGCTTAATTTTTCATTAACCGTGAGATACCGAGATTATTTGTATGGACAATGAACATATTGTGTTCTGAGAAACGCACAATCTTTGCCGACTTTGATTAATTGCTCCATAGTTTAAAATTTTAATTGCCCCTACTTTTGTTAAGTGTTTTAAAATTAATTATCTGTGAAAGGGTTTCTGTCTGTAACGGCAGTACGAAATATCTACAAACGTTGTTCACTAACTAAAAATATTCTCGAATATCTAATATCTCAATCGGGATTGTCTCTACTTTTATCTATTTTTATTTGACTTCCCTAGATTCATACTATGCACATGCTGAACTGTAAAGACTGGTTGGGAATTGTAGTACCAGTATCTTATTAAATTTTTCTGGTCTTTGACCTGCATATAGGCTCCTGTAATAGAATTACTAGAATTTTCCACCCAAGCTCGTAAGCCAAGCTTAGCCTACTAGATCGCACATACTAGTGCAATTAATGATATTAAAACTAGCGATATTTAAATAAACATTAAACTAACTTAAGGGGTAATTATTTAAAAAAAAGACATTCACATTATAATGTTTGCATTAGCAAGTGATATTTCATGTAACCCTTATATCTTAAATTGTGAATTAAAGACTGTGCTGGTTAAACATAACGAGTGATTTTAAACTGGTTTAGTGACGCAAATTTTCTCCAAATAAAACATTACGTGACTGTGTTGATAAGTGCGTTGAAATTTCGATAATCCACGTATGTACTAAAGCAGACGTCGAACCCGGAACCCCAAAGTAGTTGCTAAGCAACCGTTAATCAATATATCATACATTCCTTCCATTTGTATAGTAATATAATTTTATTTAAAGATTTGTGTAGCTCATTGTTTATGTTAATTATTGATGAATTTTATGAAGAACTTTTTTATCTATATAATGGCATTAGTTATATGTATACAGTTGTAAGTTAGAATAACAAATAAACAATAAAGTTTGTATTCGAATGTTATTATTATTGTCTAAGTTAAAAATTATCTATGCTCAGCTGTTTAAGTAAAAGAATTCGACAACAATGTTGTAGTTTGTATCGACCGCGGTAACCGGACTTAATAAGCCATCAACCTACTTTCGTGGTTGGTTTTATAATATTTGTAACCCAGTTAATCCATACCTTTGGTGAATTTGTATCATCGCGGTTTTTGGTCAGGCAAGGTCAAATAAGAACTTAACTAAAATACATTAAAATGGAATTCTTTTATTATGTAGAGAAATTTTTAACGTTAAAGTAAAGCTTTAGGCTCTAAAGCCTACTTTACTAATAAAGTACTGATACCGCCTCTGTAGCCAAATGGTTAAACGTATTTCCTAGCATTGTATTAAGCGCGAGAGGTCCTGTGTTTGAACTTCGAATCCCAGGAAAAAAAATTTTTTTCTCGGTCGGGCAGGGTACAGAAGTCTGATCAACTGTTAAAGAACCGATCAGTGAAACGGACACAAATTGTGTCCGCCCCATGCCCCGCGAGGCGAAACGAGATATCACACACAAAGTACTGATACAAACTTCAACCAGAATTACTCAAAATTATTTGTTAATATAATAAAGTAAATATTTTAATTATTAATTTCTGATCAAAAAAAGCACGTTTAACCTAGATCAAAGGTACGAAATACAACACTACTAGTGTTGAAAATTAAAATATGTAAAATGTGTTTTAATTCAAATTGCCGCCACGATTGTAATTTTGACAATAATCGAAATAGGAAATTAACGTATTCGTGGATAACGAAATATCTCGTAGCGAGGCCGGTAGACGACATTGAATAAAGGATAACGCTCAAACGACCCGCATTGAAATCTCAAAACTATAGGTCAATAGATTTCATCACCAAACGTTGTTTATCTCAACAATACAATAATACAATAATAACCTTGTTAGTCTAACTTGTGCGAAACTGAACTACTATTTTGAGATCAAAGTAAAACAATTAATATCCCGTTTAAATAAAACACTTACACGGTTTAAAACGCGATGTATATTTTACTAGTTTGAGAATTATTTTACGTGGTCACAGGGAGGCTCCTCGTGACGACGGCTGCTGCAAACGTCGGGCCGTAATTAAAATAATGTTCAAACAAATTTAACCAATATATATCGGATTTTAAACCGTTAAAGTGTTTTATTGAAATTGACTTAAGTATCCCGATTCCCCAATATTTAAGCAGACGTATCTCTGTGTCTCTTTTATTTATGATAATTTTTCTGTGCTTTGCCCGAAACAACTACTTTTTGGTCGCTATGTATACGGAAATCGGATTTTTATAATGCCATCGTGAGCAATAACATTTGAAAAATAGTGTTGATTTCTATATTCGTTATATAAATAGATGTAAGTACTTAATATGTTAATGGAAGTATGATTAATGTTTTAGGAAAACAAGTCATATTAAGTAATTAATTTTCAAACAATAAAAAATCCGCAAAGCAAACCTGTCATGACGAATGAAATGTGGTTATTTTTACTTATTATAAGCATAAAGAAGCCCAACAAATCCTGCCTTCTGCGGAGCGTAGCTTTAGCGGGTAGGGTAACCACGCTTTATGCTTTGGTATTTCTTTTGAGTGCTTAATATGCTTACTTTAGAAGTAAGTCTTGAATTTACATTAGGTGTAAGAAGTCTTGGGTTTTACCCGTGATAAAATATATTGTTTTAGACATCAACGGGTCGTAGGTACAAGATTTTTATAATCAATTTATAATATTTCTAAAACGTGTTGGACGTGATCTGGAAATCTGAAGATATTTAGTGGGCGGTGAGAATATAAAAATTCTGTTCGGGTCATGAACTAGCGTCCACAGATAAAAAACCATGAAGTTTAATCGCGTTTTGATTTTAGTCTGTGGATTTCCATATATCCAAAGCCAAAATATTTCGACATTAAATAGTCGAGGTTTTATATATTATAACAGGGGTTCAACACCTTCTATCAAGTGTACCCGATCCTTATCTGCCCTTCTCTATTTTATGAAAAGTATCGTATATACTACTGTTCAAGTATTATTGCGAAATATCCCATTATTTCGAAAATAATGGACACAGGAGCGATGAGTCATGTCAGGTGCTTCACCTCGCCGGCCCTCGTGTTTATTGGGGTGCAAATATTTGCCCCTCGTTTCTATTTTCATAGCTTTATACGACTTTGTATCTCATAAGGTTATAAGGCAGTGCAGACTTGAGGTAATTCTAGACTAGACTTTGACTGTGAAAAACAACAGAACAATAATTCTAGCGTTTAATTTAAGAAAAGCTGTGTTATTTTTGTTGTTCGTTTAAAGTTTGATAAATAATTAAAGGCAAATTTAACAAGTACATCATTAAACATTCACAAAGCTTTGTTACTTTTTGTGATCAAAATTAAAATGGAACAATTTCGACCGCCTGGTAAACGCATGTTGCAATCTGGCAAGCTAACCTAAATAGGAAAGAAAATGGGACAGTGAAACATACAATGAACTTCTCTGCTACTAAACGGTTAGAGTTTTTATTTACATGTTTTTGCACACGATGGCATTATATAAACTAAATATCGATTATAATTTGTGAACCGTGTAGATGCCGGCGTCCTGCCCGTGTCGTTAAAGTTCACTTTACAATGATGATAACCTATATAATCGTCACTGACCACAGATTATTTATAATGTAGTAATTGGCACACCGCGTGCCTTTAACCGCCAGGTACTCCGTAACTAAAGATTTGGGCCACGTTACATCATTTAATGCGTTTAATTGGGATTGGCCAATGGACCATTATATGAGTAACATTACACGCTTCGAACACTTACAAGACTTCTTCTGTATTGTAATCATTAATATTTATTCATATTAAATAGGAACGATCATCGAGGAATGCTTTAAGGGCATTTTTATACATTGCTGCGACCAATAGAAGCGAAGATACAGTGGACAATGTGAAAAAAATGCGGAAAATTTTTTCCGTTGCGTACTGAAAACGGTTCAAGAAACCAAAAAAAATATATTTTGAAATAACGATTTTCTCTCTAAATAAAATATCCGCGTATCAACATAACATTAATCTTGCAACAACAAAACGATGTTTGACGGATCAGCTAGTGCATTATAAATTTGTAATTCAATTTTTATCTCATTTATTTACTTGTATGTTTAATTATAGGGAAAAGGTGTAAGATTACATTTCTCTTGCGTGGAAGATGCCATATCTGTATTTATTAAAATTGTTAATTTCAGGCAAGTTTAAATAAAACACTTTAACGGTTTAAAACGCGATATATTAGTTAAACTTATTTGAAAATTATTTTTAACTTCGGCCGGACGTTTCGGACGCTTTGCAGCAGCCATGGTCACGAGGAGACGAGAAACGTCGGGCCGAAGTTTAACTAATATATCGCGTTTTAAACCGTTAAAGTGTTTTATTTCAATATTTTCAGATATTCAATTATGTGGAAACAACTATATTCCGATCGTCCACAATATTAGAAAAAACAATTTACATTTCTCCCCAACGTGTTACGGATCTTGATAATTTGAGGAACAAAATGATTTTAAAAGCCGTTGGATGTTCCGTTTTCCTATTGCGTCCGAGTTTACAGCATAGCGGGAGATAAGAAGACAGGAATAGATCTAGTAATAATATTATCCACGGACCAATTAACTCCTGTTCACTTTGTTCTTCAACTTATAAATAGTACGAGTATTTCAATCGCAACTAAATAAAGGTGTGTACATATATACTGTAGTTTACGAGAGTATTACACTTTTAAATAAAACACGTTAACGGTTCAAAACGCGAAATATTAGTTATCTTTAAATTAGTTTAACCGTAGTTCAAGTTTTAGCATTGACCACGTAAAAATTTCGTTTTTTATCCAAAGATGTCACTACTATAGCTTAATTTCTGCGCTTAAAACAACAATCTTTGCAAGTATCACTTTACTTAAAGTAGTAGAACGAAGTACTCTTCAGGACAGACTATCGATCGCTGCTCAAGTCTGGCTGGCTTCCAGTCTAGCATCGTTCAGAATTAAGCTGCGTGTACAAATTACTCAGCTAAGCCCGTGAAGGCTCTTAGTATTAACACGCTTGAATTGTCTAATCTCGAGAGATTTCCTCAAACTCTTTTGTTTTGTCTGTGACATTACTGCAAACAGTTACGTGTAAGACCTCCTTCATGTAAGAGATGAATTTTGAATAACTTAATTCTTTTAAATAGAACACTTTAATGGTTTAACTACGAAACGTCGGGCCGTAGTTAAAATACTTTTCAAATAACTATTATGGAACTAATATGTATCGCGTTTTAAACCGTTAAAGTGTTTTATTTAAATGTTGCTACTCGCGTAAACTACAGACAGTAGCATTTTTATTATTAGAAGAATTAAGTTAAATACTCTCTGTAGTTTACGCGAGTTGTACACTTTAGTGTTAGTAGTGTTTTATTTAAATAAAAATGCTGCTATTAAAAAAAGAACTCCGATATAACACATTGTTTGCGATATAAGGCTTTTTGAAGAAAAGAAGTAATAACTTAAACGCAGTCCATACCTCCTTTCATTTTAATTATCTACGAAATTCGTTTCGAACACATTCAAATGGTTCAGCCGACCATAGTTATTTGATATTTCTCTTCAGCATGTTTTTGTTTGCATCCGTTGAAGAATCTCTTTAATTCATCTTTACCCATTTCCTACTTAATATTATAAACGTGAAAGTTTGTATGTGTGGATGGATGTTTGTTACTCCTTCACGCAAAAACTACTGAATGGATTTTAATTCAACTTTCCAATAATGTAGCTTATACATCAGAATAACACATAGGCTACAATTTATAGAGATGTTGTGTGAGCTGTCCAAAATATGACATTAAGTGTCAAGTAACTAGGAAAAACTTACCTTTCCGCGGGCTATTCTGGCGTGCGCTGCCATAAACGTTAGTTACACATATTTATGTCATAATGTTAGTTGTTTTCTACGCCACGCTAATATAAGCTACTCCAAATACTAATCCTGCGTAGAAGAAGTCCCGGGCGCCAGATAGTATTGTATATTTTTTCTATTAGTTAAGCATTCTACATATACCTAAATATCCTATCAGCACATTTGGTGTAAACAAAATATCAGGTTTTTATTAATGCCAAATCTATTGCAGAATAATCAAATCGTGCAATACGGCAATCTTTGAAAATGGCTGTCGTGGCCAATCGAAGGCTTTTGCCGTGTCAACAACACGGTCATTGAAATTCTTGAAATCAGTTTTTGTTGCAACATTCGTTCCAATTAGAAGAAATACTGATGTGAATTATTAATGGTGGATTAGCTTTTAGTAGCGTGAACTAGCCTTCAATTCTTATAAACATATTCACTAGAAAAAATATATAAAGCCTACTTCTTTTAATAGCCGTATTCACTTTTGTCAGCAAGTGTACTATACATTTTAACAAGAGTTTGCCTCTTTCAAAACTTTAGTATTTTTCACGTGTTATTGCATATGATAGCACTATATCAATGAAGAATCGACTCTAGATACGCTAAGGTTGAAATTACATTGCGCTATAGGTGCATATATCAATGAAGTTGAAAAAATTCGACGATGACGTGTAGGACCCGGTAGCTCAATCGGTTATGGCAGCAGCACGGAACGCTGTAGATGCATGTTCAAGTCCTACCCGAGTATTAAAATGTTTCAATCTATAATCGATTTTTAATTTATAAGAGTTTGCCTCGTCACAAGTTGCTATTGCTATACGAAATTTAATAACTTTAAAGCCGTTTTAATATAAAACCTAAACGGATCCGCGTTATAGACGAAGGGTAGAGATTAGTCATGTTTGTTAATCCTTATCTCACCTGTCGCTAATGGGCCCACGCAATGGGTGCTCATCCGGACTAATGTTTGTGTAGGTTACGTTAATATTTAATGTCACTTTTAGCCCACAGTACGAAGAAATAGGCTGCTGTTCTTTTGATAATCCTAAATTACGCAAAATTATTTTGATATTACTAGTCTACCGCCTTTGGAACTATCTTCCCACTAATATCAGAATAGGTTAATCATTCCGTTATCTTAAGGATTCGCTTTATAAGTTTTACTTTTAAGTTAGCAAAGTTTTAACTATCAAGTTACTTTCCTACTTGTTGTGTATACTTTTACCTGTACTTCAGGTTGCCTGAAAGAGATCGATCCTTAGCGATAAGTCTGCCTTTTATTTGTAAGTTAATTTGTTTTTTTTTTCTCTTTCATATGTTTTTTCTATGGTGTGTATTAAGAAAAATAAAGCTATAATAAATAAATAAAATTAAATATTTAATTATTTACATTGTATTTAGAAATTATGGTCTTATAAAGTTATAGTAAAGGTAGAGATAATAAACTTTATAATTTAATTTTATGGACATCCTGCCCTGCGATAAGCGAAATTAATAACGCGTCTATGGCCTATTAAATACCACTTTCACTATGTGGCGCCAACATAGGCCTTTAACTTATTCTACTCAGATTACTAATGAGAAGAGGTCCACCTCGAATGACCTTAGATATAAATAATAAAATCAACTTGCTGTCCATAATGAAGAAAATACAAGTTTTACTCAAGGTGCTGACAAAAATTGGAAATGGGGTCTTACATTTATGAAAGTTAGTTAAGTCTTTACTGAAATACATCTACAAAAACTGTGTCTTTTTTGTCTTATTTTTTATCAAACGAAGCAAATTAGGTGCCTTACTTATTCAGATTCTTAATTCTTCATCTTTAATATTCAGTTAGATTAAGAGTTTCTACGCCCACTTTCACTAAAGTAACGTCGCTGATAATTCACTTGACGCAAACTGTCTATCACTGCCAAAGATAAGTTTAAGAGCGCTCGAATATAGCATAAAATAAGTAAGAAATATAGTTTTTTTTATTAAAAATAAATTTAAGATGAAATAAAATTTTACGACAACGGCAGTACTTGAACCGGCATTCATAGCTTTCCGTGCTGTTGCTCTAACCAATTGAGATAGCGTGTAATTTTTAATTAACA
The DNA here is from genome assembly GCA_963661955.1 of Leptosia nina. NCBI lineage: Eukaryota > Metazoa > Arthropoda > Insecta > Lepidoptera > Pieridae > Leptosia > Leptosia nina. The sequence continues at coordinate 1,300,142 of CAVLEF010000007.1, forward strand.
ATATTCCCTATCAAGTAACAGTCCAAAGTTATAACTTTGTGTGTACTGTATTTGTAAAATGGTGATTCGTACTAAAATGTTTATTTTATTTTGAATACAAGTTCTATTTATAATCTCACTGCATCAGCTTTTGAAATGCATGTCACGGAGAGTACAAAAATGGGACAATAAACGGGCAATATGCCAAACTTGATATTGGTCATAATATTTAGGTTGGAAGGCTTTATAAAGCGCAAAAAAAAAATAGTTTTGTACTTTAGTAGCTTAATATATAAAACTTATAAAATATATAAAGATTAGATATTGTAATTGTGATGATAAATTTCTCAGAAAATTTAAGTCATTTGTTGATATCAAAAGCCGAAACTTCAGATAGAAATGTAGATAACAATATACACAATATTTTATTTTCTTTCTGCTTCACAAAATGATGACCAGCATCATTTAAAGTAACAACTAGCCGTGTCAGCGACTTTGTCCGCGTATTTTTTTTATAAACCTCTTCACCTTTATAGATTTAGCTGTTGCCCACGCCGTCCGCGTCGGTCGCGTCCCGTCGTTCTTGCAAGTTAATCTTAAAACATAAACATATATTGAGGAATCGTACTTTTTGGGTATCTTGAACCGTTTTCGCAGCGTATGCAACGGAAACTCACAAAGATGAACAAAACACTTTAACGGTTTAAAACGCGATATATTAGTTAAACTTATTTGGTTAAGGTTAGTTAAACTTATTTTATATTAGTTAAAATTATTATAAATGATTTTTAACTTCGGCCCGACGTTTCGAATGCTTTGCAGCAGCCGTGGTCATGGGGAGACTAAAGATGGAGGATGTCACTGACGTCAAAGTAAAAAATTGTTACACTAGCGCCATCTGTTCCGTCAAAGTTGGTATTTGGCGAAACCAGTGGCCGTTAGTCAATTCTGCAAACGGCCAGTTTCGTTTCAAACCGTTAAAGTGTTTTATTTAAATGTGTACTACTCGCGTAAACTATAGACAGTATTTAAAGATGAACAATTTTTCCATATTTCCCACTATTTATTCGGTCTTATAAGTAGCAGCGCGATGTCTTATAGCATTCCTCGATTAATTATCTAACTAACGCAAGAAGATTTTTTTAATTCCCACCAGCAGTTCCTGAAATTAGCGCGTTGAAACAAACAAACAAACTCTTCAGCTTTTTATTTTAGTATAGATTTCTATTAAATAATAAAATAAGGTACCTCAATAAACAAATTAGAACTCTTAATTACTAATTAAGAAATAAACATTGCCTGTTTATTCTCGTTAATGAGATTCAAAGAAAACATATTTACGCTCAACCGTTTCTTTTCAGATTATCAGCGAGCCATGTGATCATCACTATCAGTTCACGAAAGATCAGCGGTATCGCCACATCCCGAGCGATTAGGTACAAGATAGGCAAGCGACACATCTGCGCATTAAATTGGAGCTTTAGTTCTGTGTGGCCAACGAACGCAACCGCCAGTTCTCACCATATACACCGTAAATCACTTTAGAAATATTCACCAAAACAAAAGAAGATCAACTAGTGTTGTGACGCAATAGTCGACGTATAACTAGTAGTGTCGAGTGGACTGTTCTATCAAAATGGCAACTACGGGTAGTGAAATGTGGCTGCAGTGGTTCGCGTGCTGCTACCAGCCGGCTGCTCAGGCGCAGCGGACGAGGCGGAGGATAGACAGGTCCATGATTAGCGCACCAACCAATTTCCAACACACTGGACACATAGGTAATGTTCTCAAATTATATCTGTTATAGAAGTAATTTGAATAAACGCGTCTGTCTAATGTCGCACTCAACTGCAGATCCTGCGGTCCAGGGTGTTTTCTGGGTCGGGAAAAGAGATAGAAAATAAAATGTGATCTCCGTATTTGAAGAGTCTATAAAAACGCGTATTCTGGTTATGCCTAATTTAATCGTAGCGTCGGTTGAATATAGCCCACAAACTCGCATTAGAGCTGTGTGGTGGCTCTGAGGTCTTAAACCCAATGTTAAAAAAATATTTGTACCCAGCTCTATGATATTAATAGCATAAAAATGAAAAAGTAGCTATTACTGGATCATTTTAATATTTATTTCTAATAATAATGAGGGAGTTGTTCATAATTTTAATAATGTATTTAAAAGCATTTTAGGAACATTACAAAAACAATTTATGACACTCCTAAGTTAGTATATAAACAGCACAGTACTCTATTAGCAGTGGTTTCGCTTTGAAACCCGCCTGTTTCACCCTTTTTCAATTAACCAATATCAATAAAATTGTCGGTTATATCTTAACACAAATCATAGAAGTTTCATCGATAACATTATCGCGTCACTAAAGTATCAAGTGGTTGGATAGCCTCGCATTGATCCGATCATCGCGGTATCGATAAAACTGTCAATCGATTCATATTATCGAATAACCTTCGAGTATTGAAGTGAACGACCGAGTATAATTATTAAACACTAGCTGTGCCCGCGACTTCGTCCGCGGGAATAGCAGTTTTGGGCATCAAAGTAAATAATTTGCAAGCATCCTTGTTCTTGCGTCGTTGTCGCGGACATTTTTTCAATTCATTAATTGATATAAATAAATGTCCGCGACAACGATTGAAGAATCATTCTTTTATACATATTTTTAGATTTCGTCAGCCGTTTTTGGTACGCACGCGACGGAAACTCACAAACATGAATAATGTTCCCCGTTTTTCCTCTTTTTCTTCGCTCTTATTGGTCACAGCCTGAAGTTTTCCTCGATAATTTGATTTATACAAAACAAAAATAATTTTTTAATTCGTAATTCCTGAGACTAGCGCTTTCAAACAAACAAAACACTTCAGCTATGTATAGTATAGATAGATGTACGATTGTAATTTTGTAAATGAAAGCTTATATAAGTAGTTTATCAGTTTATTTACACAGATTTAGATAGACTGGTATTATATCTGAAAATTTTGAGAGCGTCTGCGCGGCATGACCTGCCGACCGACGTGTTTGCGACCGAAATCAATATTTTCTTTTCCCTCAGGATCCGAACCCTTACCTATGTATGTTCTACTATGTAATATTGCTATCATGATAGCCAATTAAACGTTGAGTGACTTTATACGTCCGACGCATTTTTTTATTTTTTTATTATTTATACTTTTTCCCCAACCCCCCCCCCCCACTCCCATTAACCAAAAATTTTTTTTTTTTCTTTTAATTTTGGGGTGTTGCGGGGGCCCCTCCCCCTTTTTTCCGCCCCCCCCCCCCCCCCCCCCCCTTTTAAAAAATTTTTAAACACCTTTTTTTGGGGGGGGGGGGGGGGGGGGAAAATTAAACCTTTTTTTTTTTTTTTTTTTTTTTTTTTTTTTTTTTTTTTTTTTTTTTTTTTTGGGTGTGGGGTGTTGTTAAAGGAACAATGTTTAAATCGTAAGTCTTATCGGCAAAAACGCGATAGTGATTAATCGTAGTCCATTGAATTCGCTGCTTTCAATAGTTCGTACTATGTTATTAAAACTTTCAATATTCACATAGGAACAATGCAGTTTATAACTAACCTTTGGTCTATGACTTGCTTATATAATAATTATATCATAATGTTAACATAAATTATACCGGAGTTTAATAATTATCTAGCCTTTAGATTGAAAATAGTTCTATCTTGGTTTTTGCAGAGATTTTGAAGGCGGTCAAGTTTGTCTAGTAATTCTTATTTAAATCAGAGTTTAACTGAATCGCATAGTCTAGTAAGGATACGACCATTTCTCGCGCAGTATATATGGTTCGGCAACCCTCAAGACATATTGCGGGTCTAGATATCTTATGCTTTGCAGTCTTATAATGAAAAACCGATAGTGATTAATATTCATTAAAACTTAACGTTTATATAATACAACAACAAGTGAAAAATATTCAAGTTTTCAACACATGAAATTATTATTATAAGGAAAACCCAACTAAGTATCTAATTATCGTAAGCCAAAATAGGTCGGTAACACATCTAATTCAGTTGTTATATAACTGAGATGCTGTCCTTCTTTGTCATAATAAACCAACACTTTCCTCAGCAAAAGTGCTGAACGCAAAAACTCATCTCCAACTTGCCCTCATTATGTCCATATACGACGAGTTGTGCGCACACGTCACTTAATTCTTCACGCAAAACGATTTCTAATTATTATCTAATCGTCTCACTCGTCCTGCCTTCTTCAGAATCATTTAAACCGGGAGTATATTCTTAGAAAAACATAATGATAGCATGTTACGTTTTTCGTACTGTTTTATTTATATTTAGTTCTTTAGGAACTGGTCATATGCCTGTGAAAACCCCCGTGAGAATTCACTTCTTAATGATCTAAAAAAATTGTCCGCGACACTATGTCTATCATTTAAGATTCAAGCGACGACGTCGTCGATAATAGCTATAATTTATACAGATGACGAGGAATTTTTGAAAACACATTCTGGTGGCCCATATTTATTTATTTTAATATAATACATACTCTTCATTTTACGTAGACGAAGTCGCTGGCACCATAACTCTAATCTCATTTTGAATAGTATAGAGTGTAGACCTGTTGTATGCTGCATCGAATCACAGAATATAATCATGATTCTTTCTCAGAATTAATATCTAGTGCAACAGGAGCCAACTAGCCATATTGTTACGCAGATTAAAAACAATGGTCTTATGGTACCATGAATGAAAAGACGTGGCGTTTAACCGTGTTTCGCTTTCAGTCTGTGCATTTTCCAAAATCCCAAGCCAAAACAGAACGACAGCGCATGTCGTTGAGATGTCATATGGCTCCATAGCCGATCAAGTGGACCCCATGCTATTGTCCTCCTCTATCATAAAAAAAATCAAAAAGTCATTTGTATGCAAGGTGGACGCACGTTCCCATTTCGGTAATGGTCGTCGGATGGCTTCCTTTTACGGCACGAATAGTCTGCGCAAACGCATACAGACGTAACTTTGTCTTGAATCCGTAGAAAACCTTCGTGATGTCTTCTTCGTGTTATGGTTGAGGTAAAGACATAGATGGGCAAAAAGAATAACATCATAATCAGTAGCGAAGTTATGGAGTCATAGTTATATAAAATAGATTTGATTAGGTAGAAATTGAATTGACCGGAAATGCGTTGGAATTTCTGTATGTTTGACATTATTTGTGGTATGATAATATAAGTTAACCACAACGTTATTTTAAAATACAATTTTCCTTTATTGCTTGAAAAACCCAATAACAGTCTAGAGGCATTTAAGTACGATGATTATCATCATTTTGTTTAACTATATTTCTATGGGAATCGTTTCAATTTTAAACATTTTTAAGTAACACAGGGCTGTGAACTAACTTGTAATAAGAGATTATTGGTATTGTACCATAAAAGAGGTAACTAAATATTTATTTAATACATTTGAAAACTTTGATATTTTTCACATGTCATTGCACATGATGGCACTATACAAATTAAAACCAATTGAGTTACGTCCCACGTCATCGTCGAATTCTATTCAACCTATTGATACATGCACCTTTTGCGCCATGTAATTTCTAGTATAATATCTTACAAAATCATTGAAACTGAATTAGTTAGAGCACGGATACTATTGTGCCAGTTCAAGTCCTGCTCATATCGTAAATTCTTTTCAATCTCAAATCTATTTTTGATGTAATTATATAAAGATTGATAACTATTACAAAAGCACAAATCTTATATAATATGAATGCTATCTAAGTACTTATATGTAAGTGCCCATTATATACTTTATGCTATATATGTATATGAATCTTGAAAGGTCTTCGTACTTTGTTGTCGAAGTAAAGGATACCAAAAGACAGCAACACATGCTAAGTATCGAATATCAATGAGACAACATATTGCACATCGCAGGAATGAATTCTAATTATGTTAAAATTAGCAACGGTCTTGCTTGTAAATACCTACTGTGCATTTACTTTAATGGTTTAATTATTCGTCGGGTCGCCAAATAGATAACGGGTCGCATCTTCGATTTTCCTTGGTTCTTACATGGTTTTAATCAGTTTATAATTTTGCACCGTGTGAACTATCCGGTCCTTAACCTTCTAGAAATTTAGTGGGGAATACGAATCACAGTCTAAGTGGTAAAACAGTGAAAAACAACGGGCTGTGGATACCCAAATGTCCAATGTCAAAATAGCTCGACAACACATGTTAATCATGAATAATAGGCAAATTTTTGATTAGACTTCCATGTTCTGTCAAAAACATTATAATTTTTCCCCCGCGCTATGAGCTCGTCCACAGTCCTTTTTATGTATAAATGCAATTCTAGGCAACTGTATAGTACGGAGGCATTCATAGCATCGTTGTTAATTTTATTAAAATTATTTGAAGTTTGTAGATAATATTAAATTGCATTAAAAAATAGTACCAAACTATGTTTTCATAACAATGATAGATATCTAGATATTAATTAAGAAGTTATCGAACTACGTAAACCGCAGATATGAAGGAAACAATATAATTACTGTTTATCACTTGTTTTAAAATAAAGTAGTCTCAGGGCAGATGTGACTCATTCTGTACAGTAAACATCTACCTATATCTTGTTTGTTCGTGAAACGTCTGGTGGACTAGATTTAACGAATTTATCTGTTTTGTAAATCATTTAAGCACAACACTCTAATAGTCTTTTCTTTTTACGACTAAAGATTCACTTGACGGAAAGGGAAATACTCCAGCCCTATAACATCATTCTTATATGCTTGGTTTAAAAATTTTAAAAACAAATTTAGCAAATATGTATTCGTTGAACCTCAAAACACTACTCATAACAAAAATAGACACTATTTGTTTTTTGCCACACTCTAATTGTATAGACTTCCGTCGTAAAAGTCGTGATCCTAAGAACAGAACGAAGGTTAAACACGTTGAGTCGCGGAACACAATTCGCTACTATTATAAACTATATACACTAGATGATCGTGCAAATGTGCTTTTGTTTGCAAGATTAATTTTATTATGTTGATAAACTCTAACAAATAATTGGTAAAAACACAACAATTTCGATCGACATATGTTTTGGGTTCTTGAACTTTCACATCAAGGTGAAACGGAAAGCTTAAAGAATTTACGGCGAGACAGTTAATAAACCGAAATCAATATAATTTTTAAATGTAGAAAGAATAATGTCTTTAAAGAATCCACTTGTTAGGGATAGTGAATTGAGAAGTGCATTAAGAAGTAGATTCACACGGACTTGCATCGGAGTGGCCACCAGCACACGTTGGAGAGACCTTCAACCTGAGGTCACTTCCTTTCGTGCCGAAAAACGTTTTGACCATGACCTTTCTTGCACGTATATTGCATAGTATTATATTATTTATATTTAATTGATAAAAAAACATCAACTTTAATAATTGTTTCACAAAAAATAAGTAATTTGACCCAGTATACAAAATAATATTAAGCAAAACTTTTTATGTTATAAAACTTAACCGTTATGAAGATACATCATTTTTTTTAATATATTGATGGTAATATTTTAAGTGAATTAGAAGAGTGGTCTACCTGACTGGCTATTATTTGGCTTTATTGTGTCGAAAATGATTCACTATTTTCTCATAAGTCAACTTGCAGGATTTAAAGCGTCGTTAACTAATTGGTGAAGCAAAATTTTTGTTAAAAAATAATTTCTCTATATTGGTCAACCAAACATAGAAAAAATTTTTGAGTGAAACGACACCAATAAATGACCTCTTCCAGAGTTTTAAAGGGAAATATTTTAATCTAATTGCATTTAAAAATATTAATATTTTACACATGCACTGTAAATACCAGGTCAAGTTTTTTACCTAAAATCGATTTTTAACTAATTTCATGTATGTATGTTCTATTTTAGTGCATCCAGTAACAGAACATACAAATGTTCACCTTTCTTTTTCTGAATTGTGTAATTTTCAATTTCAGGCTCAACAGACGTAGATATGCCGTCCTCTCTGCTCCACTCCATCCAGAACCAGATGCAGAGTAAAGGCGGCTACGAAATGGCTTACGGTGTTAAGGTAAATATAAAAAAAAGTTTTACGGTGTTGTGCTAATTTTATTATTAGTCCGAGTGTGTCTTTATTACACTGAAAATGAATCGTTGATATCATGTCAACCCAATTATGTTCTTTGTAAACGTTGCTAATACTTTTTTTTTCATACATCATGTGGCCCTAGACTACCTGTAATTTTTATTTTTTTATTTTTTTCTAATTACTATGCCTAAATTTTCAGGTATACTGATGCCAGAATGGTGCTGAAGAAACTCTCAAGAAAACAGAGTAACGCACCTAAATATGATCTTAACGTATTTATTGAATAGTGGTACTCTAAGTTTAGTTTTATCATCTTGTATATACAAAGTGAAAAAAGTTGATAGACAATGAGTTACCTTGATGAATGGCATAAGTCCAAAATGTAAGTGTATTCCTTGGCGTGATTAGGTATTAAATATTAAAAAAAACAAAATGAATTTAAAACGTGCCTTTTTAGGTACTTACTGTTAAATATAATTTTTCGCGTCAGATTTTATTAGATTTTTTAAGGAAATATCTTATTCAAATATCCTTACAATCAATTTATAACTTCACAATTTAATCCAATCAATGTTTATATATTTTTTTGTATTTGATCATGTCGTCCACTATTATGTTAATAAATCTAGTCGAATTAATTAATGACTGTTACAAACTTCTAAGACGTAGCATCTTGTCACTAAGAGATTTCGATGATCATAATATATAATTATTTGTTTATAAAACTTATTCAGCGTGCTATAGAAGTTTATTTTTCAGCCAGTATACATTCTGGCCCAAAATGCCATTAATTTATGGTTTTTAACGGTGCGTCCTTTCAGGTGTCGAATGATTATTATTAGTGTGACCGATCTATAGACTGACATTTTAAAATGTCCTCTGTTGATATAATTAAGTTAATTAGGGTAAAATTTTATATCTGTAGTTATGTTACGTTCTGTTGTACAAAACCAACCCTTTTCGCAGTTTACCTAGTTTGGTAGTACATATTTGTGACTAGACTGTATTGTTCAAGAGTTTTTTCCTATTTAAAATTTCGCTCTAAGTTATTGTGTGAGTTTTATCTGATACTATTCTCATGCATAATTTTAAGATTGTCCTTCTTTTCATGGCTCAGTCTTCATGCCCGACTCGCTTTGGGCATATGAATGACTAAATCGATGGAGTAAGTAGTATACTGCTTACAAGGCTACAATGTGTATACACTTTGATAATTTGAATGAATACAATAAAGAAGACTTAGGACTTACATCTCTTAAGATTAATACAAAAACAAATTAATTTGTAACTTCAAAGACTGATAATCCATCAATTTAATTGATCAGTTGAAGTGTGAAAATTAAGGGGCAAATCTACTCTTATGTGAATATTCTGTATCTCTTGTATTGCTATCCTTGTCGAGTCATATACATACTTCCATCCATCGCTATAAATCGTACTATTTTGTCATTTTCTCGATAAAACGACAAATTTATTTAGCTCGGTTTTAAAATTTCAAAATATATGTATACAAATGTGAAAGTAATTATATGGTTTTATTTATACTAAACAAATTTTAATGATATTAAAGACCTTTAACAATAATACGAGAGAGCACTATGGCATGTATGGGTTAAGAAAAATAAAACAAACTGACGTTTTGAAAAATGTGTAATTAAAAAATATAATAATACAATCCTTATAAAACTTCGGTTCGAGACAGTATAGTGACACTTAATTTAAACAGTAGTACAATTGTTTATAAACAGACGATGTATGTGGAGACGGACGTCGAAGGTTACCTTTTGCGGTGACGGTGCTCGGATCGCGCGCCGCTTGGCTTCGAAGATTTCTCTTTATATCGAGAAGAATCTAAAACGGAGTTTCAGCTTGAGAACGATGTGTCTATTAATTACTTTACGTTTCCTTTACGATTACGACAAACTAACAGTACTGTACAATTGAAAATACAAATAAATATCTTTCAAGTTTTGAGGCAGCTGAAGTGAATTGTATTGTATAAGGGGGCCATTTTGTAAAGGCCCAAAGTAAATGTGGGTGCAATAATATGCATATGGTAAATTTAACATTGTATAAATAACTTAATCTGTATAATTAAAATAGAAATTGAGTTTTTAATTAATAAGGAATTAGTATAAGTCCCATTTGCAAAAAATCTGGAAAACTTACCTCTTTCTCTCTCTTTGTGACGATGTCGCCTTTCCCTGGACGCGCAAGAGTCAGGCGACGAGCGACGTCGAGCTGGTTGCGGAGCCCCTGCACCCTCGCCACCCCACCACCAAGCTGGTGGGGCGGATGCTCGAGAACGTAGCGGTGATCCGTTTATACTGTAAGGTGGGATGGGAGGCATCTAAAGAAAATATTAAGGTTCAAAGTTAGCAAAAGGAAAGAAACAATATTACAATAACAATTATGTATATAAATAACCTACAGTGGCTGTGTAGAAGATGAATTTTCTTTATGAATAACATAAGTGATCAGCCTCCTATGCGGTCGGGTTCGGTTGCTTTTGTTTCTCGTATTGGACAACTCAGAACTTTCCAGGTATGCCCAAGTGTATATTTTAAATTATTTACTCTATTCCATTCTAGATCTTTAAAAGCATTGTCACCTTCAGTTTCCCTCTTGTCGACTTTATTACAAACATACATTACCTGGGGGTAACCAACTGGTGGAATTCGATATTGCGCCGGTGGTGGTACACCTTCGCCCTCCGCGCACACCAAAGGCGGTTGGGGCGGTCGCGTGGGACTTTCTGAAGTCGCCAACTGAAACCCCAGTTGATTAAAAAATATATTAAAAAACAGTGATTAAAACTTATGAAAATATTGAATAACAACAATATACAGTGTATTTTTTAAACCATGAAGACCTATGGTGACTTCAATAGAGTAAAGTTGATGACACAGATAAAGAAACATCGATTATATAATATAGATTATAGACCAAACAAACAACATTTTTTTTTATATTTATGTTATTATTGAATTCAACGTTTCTAACGCTTTGCAGCGATCATGCACGACTGGGACTTCTTCCTTCTATTGTTGTTGACTTTGCTTACGTCCCATCACTATGCAAATGTCAAACTAACAAAATTTTAATCTGTCGAGATACGTAAATTAAATTTTTAGTATTTTTCTAACTAAATTGTGGCTTTTACTATGTGAATTTGAGGTAGTTTATATAATCCAGTGTCGTATTTTTATTGTAAATCATTGTAAACCTTGTGAGAAAATTACGACTTCAGGTAAATTGTTTGCTTAATGAAATATCAAGTTAGAGATAATACCAGCACACACAGTTATGTGTTCGGTATGGAATAAATAAAATTCGCGGGTAGTTTAGTTTTTCCGATAAGATGGCCGAATAAGGTCTGCGCGCGCTGTCAGACGGTATTAAGCGCCGCTCGTCGAGTTCGTTAAGCGTAGTTTTAACGCCCGCGTATTAGAGAGACTGGTTTTATTATTTGATTCGGCGAGTGCAATGCTTTTAGAGTTTTTGGTAAAATCAGTTACTACGTACAGTGTAGCGACAAAAGCGTATAGCCGATGCGCCCTCTACTTTCAATCATAATACAGACTGACACGCCACAATATTAGCGTAGAAGGAGTTTATCACTGGACCGGTGGTATGTACTTTTTTGACATTTTTAGCGTTTATTGACATTTTTACTGTTGTCAACTTGTAACTTTAAACTTACAAGCAATAATATGAAACAAGTCTATGTGAACTGCAACAGTTTATGGAGAATGTTTAAAAAGCATTATGCTGTTGAAAGGATAAAGATTACCTGTTGCTTGAGATTGTTGAAGTCGTTGCTCATGTCTCGGTACCGCTGTAGACACTCTTGCCACATACTGGCCATTTCTGCCATCTCACTTCTTTGTTTATTTATTTCTTCCTAGAATTCGAAATGAAATTCGTTCATATTAAATACTATCCGTAGTTTAAACAATTTTAACGGTTTAAAACGCGAAATGTATTAGTTAACGTTTCCCCGTGACCACGGCTGATAAAAACATCCAAAAGCAAGTACGGCCTAAGGAACGCCGTAGTTAAAGTAATTTGTAAAGTTTGACAGACGGGCATAGTCCATTTGTCGGAATAACCCAGTCATATAACATCTAAACAAGGTGAGGTGCTGATTTGAAAATGCAAAGACTGGCATGGCTTTTTATTCGTAAGCTGGACAAAATTTTGATAGTTACCGCTATTTAGTATCTAGATTTTCCAGGCGAAGTCAAACATATTTCAGAAAAATAGTAAATCGAATAGGAACATGTTTGACCCGGTAGGGGTTGAATAATGCTCTGTGATATATACACGATCGTCGACGTAGCAAAATTACCATTAGCCTGGCATCTGTGTCCCCAACGTCCCTCGCCACAGTCTCATATCGTCTCATACATTCACGCCACAGACGCAGTTGCGCTGCAGCCGATTCTTGCATATTCTCAGCTGATTCTTGCTATACAGTAATAATCGTAATTATTAGCAACTAAACTATTAACATAGTAAAATGTATAAAATGTAAATCGTGGAAAGAGCGAATATTCTACAAATGATTCCAAAAAAAATCTAGTTTTACATTTTCGAATGTACTAAAACCGAGATTTAACTTCAATATTTTTCACACATGAATTAAGACGGAAGCTTAACGGCAAAGCACGGAACGCTGTGAATGTCAGTTCTAGTCCCGCCTGCGACTTTTTTTTTTTAAACTTAAAGGTTTTATTAATTATATTACATGACTATCTTTGTCACGGCACGGTGTTTCGGAGACGCCTTTGAAACACCGCATAAGCTCCTTCCACAATCGCATCATTTTATCCATTGCCTCCCGCTGTTCTGATATCTCTTGCTGTAAAAAAGGTTAGTGCAAAAACATATTTGGATTTTCCACAGATCGCTATATTTGAATACAAACGTTTTTTAATATGAGATAGTATGAGAACAATTAGTAAATCATGTATTGTGTGTAGTTTACGCAAGTAGTAAATATTTAAATAAAATACTTCGGTTTAAAACGCGAAATTTACACACAGTTCGCCAGGGACATGCGTGTTTTATTTAAATTTGTGAATTGAGGAGACCCACAATACACGCGACTGAAGCAACTAACGTGGAGTAAATTCACGTATTGTAAATTGAATATTAATAATTTAGACAATAGCCACTTACTTTTACCACTTTTAAGTAATTGCTCCTCCCACTGATGGTACTAGTCTCACCATCCGCCACGCTCAAACCTGAATCTCTTTCTCGCTCTGAATACCTTTCACGTTCCTTATAATCTTCGTCTCTCGAAGCAATAGAACTTCTGTCGAAACGCTCAACATTACGCCTGGGTCGCCTCTCCTTACTAGGCACTTGGGCAAAGCTGCGTTCTCGATTCTTATCGTCGTAATACCGTTGTCTACCATGTCTGTCATCCAGTCTCCGCTTGAAGTCTTCATACTCTTTATCTTTAAGAAAATCGCTTCTCGCTGAGCGTCTGAACTTATCATCGTCATGACCTTTCTGCACTTCAAAGCTCCTACTGGCCTTTTGTTCACAGCACAGCCTATCATTGTAGTAGAGTCGGTCTCTCTCATCATACTCCTTGTATGATCTACGTCCCCGACCAGCTCTATAGTAGTCGTCCACTGAGGGTCTAGTTGCAATAGGATCAGGGCCACACTCAGCGTATCTTTCTTGATCGAGAATCTTGCTCCTACCGATGTCAAGTTTGCTTGTATACCGCGGCGTCTCTTTATCTTTTGGGCAACAGGGACATTTGTCTTTTCTATCGAGGGCAGCGATGTTATCACGACTTCGAACTTTTGATCGGAAATTTTCGTAGCTTCTAGTATAAGAAGGGGACACATCTCGTGATTGTTCTCGACTGTTGAGCCGAGTTTGTCTACGTTCGACGTCGTACGACTCTTTTCTAGAAAGCACTTCACACTGCAGAGATTTGTGGCTTTGAGTGCGAGCCTGAGAAAGCAAGAACTGTGTTATCTATCATTCTTTCGATTATAGTACCTAATTGAGAAACTTGAAATTGGTATACCATGTGCTTGGATTCACACTTCGCCGTCTTTTCAGACATTTGAGCGCACAATTTTGCAAACGTTTCTAGGAGTGCAGTCTGATCGACCGGTGAACGACTTTTTTCTTTCGGTCTAAGGAAGAAAATGTCGAACAACATATCAAGTAAACGACAGAACAAAATGATGTACCTAATTCAAAAATCATTTCATGTCAGCTATTTCCTATCAATTTATACGCTAAATAGTAGTGAGTTAATAATTAGGTATAGTAATAAAAGAATCAATAAAAGATACTTGTCTCTCTCCCTATAGAAGTCTTCCCGACATCTGTGATGGTGACGTCGTTCGCGAGACAGAGAACCATCCACATCCCGGCTGCACCGATGTTCGTGCTTTTTTGCGTGACGCTGTCTTGAAATTGTAGGAATTATTTTAGTCGATGCACAATGGAATTTTTAGATTTAATTCAATATTATTAGTGATCATTGTATATACTTACTTCTTTTTATCTCGTTTAATAGCTTCTTCCAAAAACGCGTAGATGAAAGAGTCTTGTTCTTTCGGAAGTTCTAGTACGCCGTCCTAAATGAATTTTACTCAGCGTAATAAAACATTAAATAACGATAAGTATTAACGTAAAGTTCACAGAATATTTCCATTAATACCTGCAAGGGCGACAATGACCGAGGAGTTGAAATAAACTCTGGTTTTAAAGCCAGTGAAGCGTCTTCCTTCCTAAAACGAAAAGACAACATACAAAATGTCCATCTAGTGTTTCTTTGGATTCGAATCCAAATAATCTTGGCAGAACTATCACTATTGGGATTGACATGAACCAAATACTAAATGTTTAGAGAGTATCACAATATATGTATTAGTGAAAACTATATTATCTAAATCAGAGGAGTTATTTCTGATATTGGCGTGCACTAACCAAATATTATATTTCCTTGATAAAGATCTCCTTTAATAATTTTTTAAATTATCTATGTACAGACAGCGATTGGTCTTTTTATTGTATCTATAAATACAAGGATCGGAGGAAAGGTCTTTACCAACATATAAGAACTTAGATTTATCTATCATTGATCATTCGACCGACTAACCAAAGTAACATGCTACTGTACTTGTAGTAATTATTATCATTAATAGTTACATCGCAGATCTTCGATGCCTTCGAGGTGATCTTGTGCGATGCTGATCAGTCGGAGCATGGGACACAGAGGGACTGCTGTCGCGGTCTCTACGAACATCATTACAGTTCAACATACAACAAAATTCTGACTGCTCAATGTCTACAATATATATAACTTGTATCTTATTAGAATCAAAAAAGAACCTATTTCTCAAGCATTAAAGACTATTTCAATAATATAAGATCACCTTGTATATTGGTATTTAGTAAAACTCGAGTTTTTATTTTCCCATCTATATTATTCAATTAAACAAATTATGTATTTTTCAATTCATTTCGATAATTACCAAATTCTTAATATTATCTTGCCAGTAATGAAAACCTCACCTACCTTTTGGTAGACTTAACGTCGTGTGCTAAATCTCCTGGCAAATCTTGAAGGCTCGCTTTTGCCGAAGTTATGCATCGGCCATTGCCGTGGCAAACCTGTATTTTTATAATGCTTCTAATTTTTATAATACGCGTTGGTGTAATGGTAGCAATGTGTGCCTAGTAATCAACGTGTCGCGGGTTCGATCCCGGCCGTCCATCATGATTCTAAGTAGTAGGATTATCGAAATTCCGAACGGATCACTAACCACCGTCCACCGGCCACCAGATGTTTCTGTCTGTGTATTTCTGAATATCCAAAGCCGAAATGACAGCGCTGTTATGTTACATGACTAGGGTATGTCACCTTCCATCAAGTGAAGCCTGTACTTGTCTGTCCTCTATCATAAAAAAAAATGTAACCTTTTTTCTACTGTATTTTCCTTACTAGTAGGCTACTTTCAGAGTTGATTTCTACCTAGCTTCTATTTTTTCTCTTTCATGATGACTCATGCTAAAGCTAGCTCGTTATCTTCTTTTACTCACACCGTGTCTGTTAGGAGTAGCGGGAGGAGCAAGTTCTATCCGTATATACTTACCCCAACCGACTCGTCAGTGGCTACAGAGTTGCTGTCTTCGTAACCGTCCCGCTTCTTCCTCGTCCTCTTGCGCTTGGATGCATCGAACACTTTAAATACTTGTTTACTATCGCTCGGCTGACACTCCATCTTATCTCTTTGAAAGGACCGATGGACATTGGAATTTACAATATTTCCATTCTACAGTTACAAATGGGCGAATATTTATTTGAAATTTAACAAAACTGCATACCGAAATCACTAATAGAAATAATATGACGTATGATTCTTGAAAAAGGAATTGTCAAATAAAGAAATTAAGTGCCAGATGTATCTATCCTCTTTTTCGGTCAGAGTAATCAAAATTTGTCGTTTTTTTTTAGGTAGTCAGAGGAACAGAATCATTTGTTGTAATTATTTTTAAGATTTTTGTGATTCTGATGATGACTTAAATGACTTTCGACCTTTCCTTATTTTTATAAAAAGTCCAAAGTCTTGAATTAGAATCTTTGAAAACAATTTGACCTATTAGACGCCATAGACGCAAAACATATTCGATGATTAATGTTGCTCATTTAATGCTTTGTAGCATTAGTTATCCTCTTCAATATTTTGAATTAGAATCAGATAGAAGTTACGTATTACTTTATGCCCCTAGCGATAAGGTTGAATGGAATCAAGTGCCAATTCGAAAAGAAAATAAAATCAGATTCAATTTCAATATATTATAGATTATTGTAATAATTCACATTAAACTTAATTAAATCTTATAGCCCACATAAGCTCCTCGCTCCAAACCGACTCTAGAGGTATTCGGTATAAAATCTCCATCATAAAACCAATCGACAGATTCAAGTCCCATTTTATTATAAAAATCAAAATTACGAGTTATAATACATCTGTTTTCAATCGAACAATAGAAATCGATCATAGCACATTGACATTCTTGTAAATAAATCATCGTGGACATAAATAACGAAATTCAGATTGTACAGGCTAACACGTTCAGACACCTCTACAGTGCGGGGCGAAGTGAAGCCGAGCGCTATCGCTATATGTACACGTACCCACCGGTAGTTGGGCCTCCTTCGCCTCGCACCACCTATCGCCTAGCTCACTGTCCGACGGCAGTCTCACTCTATTTCACTGTCACTCACTGTCGATCGACGTCACTATATCACTTCACTCGTCTCGCGGTTCGTCGCACTTTTGTTGGCTGCAATGGTACAGCACGCCGGCGAGTTCGTGCGCGACCTTCTGGTCGAGAATTTGGCTCATCACGAGCGATAACAGTCTCCTTTCGTGTCGACGTATCAACGGTCGATTCTCCGGGTGCTCCGCCAAGCGCAGCAGCGTGGCGGCCGCCCGCCTCAGCATATCCAGAGACGTGCCCATCGCGTCGGGGTTGTCTCGCAGAGCCGCCACGCCGTGCTGGTTGGCCACTCCGAGGGCGGTCTGTTCGGCGCGCTCGATGAAGGCGACCAGCTGCGCCACGGCGGGTGCGTGCGTGGCCACCTCACGCGCGGCAGCCCCTCCCGCCCCGGCTAAGTAATGCAGCAGATTGACGGCAAACTCTCGAACGACAGGTCTCTCCGGCCGACACAGATCGCGAGCCAGACCCGCGCACAGCGCAGCGATGCGGCCTCGCGGAGGTGTCGCTAATACGAGATCTACGTTTGCGTCCGTAACGCACAATTTACAAAGCGCTTCCAGCGCTAACCTTCTAGGGGATAAGGGGGAGCCGGGGGCGGCAGCCGGGGGTGCGTCCCCAGCTACGGCGGCCGGGCAGACGCTCCAATGTAGTAAGCCGTCCAAGAGAGGCCGCGCCACGGCCTCCGGTTGGCCCGATAACTCGACGCTACCGGCGATGTTCGCGCAGCAGACCAACGCATCTTCTCTGAGCTGCGCCAGTGTGTCCCACCACCATTCGCTCTCGCCCTTCAAGCTGGAGCAACACGCGTCCGCGTCCACCTCATCTTTCGCGGCCCTTTCGTACGCCTTGGCTCTAGCGGCCCGGGGCGCGTGTTCGTGATGCAGCAGGAGTAACTTGCCCGCGAGCGCCAGGAACGCGCTCGACCGCGAGAATTCGGCCTCGTTGCCGGGCACGAAAGTCAATCCGCGCAAGATATTCGACAACGCTATGCACCGCTTGGCGAGACCGTCCCGCGTCTCGTTGATAAGGTTAAGGCTGGGTTCGTCGCGCGTGTAGCACTCGTCCTCGTAGTCTTCTAGGCGTCTCCGTTTCAGAACGCCGGCGGGATCTCGGACTTGTAACGTCGGCTTCCTCTCCGGTTCGATGTCCATGGGTTCGGCTTCTAAGTTATCTCCGTCGTCCGTCGTCGTGGATGGTCCTATAGAGTCGGGCGGAGGTTCCGAAAGATCCGGAGGGGCCGGCGTTTCACTGGTGCTTTCCGAGTGTGGAGAGGCCAGCGGTGCGGGGGGCGATGGCGCCCTCTCCCCGGGCAAAACTCTCACAAAAGGTAAGTGCACAAATTCGGCGCGGAAACATGGCATTACGTGGTCAAAGCTCGTGGCTGTGCCCATCTGCCAAGGCTCCATCACGTCTTCGACGTCATCATTAGTCTCGGGGTCCTCTGGTGCGAACAAAGCGTCAGCGTCGTCATTTTTGGTGGTGAAGGTAACTGGAATCCGCCGTCTCGACTGCAGTGTGTAGTTTTCGCCGTTGATGATCTTAACTCTGTCAGTGGGGTCAGGTGGGTCGCCTTTGCGCGCGGGTTTAACGGTCGGCTCGGGCGTCGGCGGCGGCGCATACCAGGGCTCGTTCTCAGTGGACGGCGTGTCGAAGACGTCGCCGAGACTTCTATGGAAGTGTTCCAACAGTAAATCTAAAACGCCGGGCATGTGGTGCAGTCCAAAGTAGCCTATACAGTTGTCGTCGAAGAGAAGTATATTGAGTATATCTAATGCCCAGCACGTCTCGGCGAGCAAGCCGGATTTGAGCGCCATCATGATTCGCCACGCGTCCACCGGCGCCACGTCGGCCTTGGTCAGTCTGCGTCTTTTCTCGGGCGCGGGAACCGTCGCTTCCACACACTCCGGGGGGAATGTCAGTTCGCGTTTTATTTGTCCAACGCCGGATGTGGCACCCTAAAAAGATAACATTATTATTATTATTACTACTATTTGTTTTAATGATATGAAATAAATAGAAAATGTATTCAACGTTAATTAGCCGAGTTACAGGTTTAAATTGAGGTGAAATGGTTTAAAATGGCAACTGAAATTACATGGTGCATTTATATGAATGTGCCAACAATAAAGGGTCCACATACATAAAAATGTTGTAATAAAAAGTGTGACAGACACACGTTAGATAATTTTTAGGTATGAGAACTCCTACGATAGGTCGAATGATATGTGAGCGTAACTCACAGGTGAGGGCGCGGCGGGCGAGAGGTCCTGCGGCGGCCGAGGCCCGCCCCATGCCGGTCCGCCCGCCGCCTACAACAACATCACACCACAATAAGAACCAGGATGTAGCAAACAAAATAGTTTTACATTTCTTGTTCAATGTCTTTTTAAATGAGTTAAAAATAATCTAATGTGCTAGTAAATTTAAAAATACAGTTTAAAGTATGTTCAGAAACTTCATTGACTTTTAATTGCAAAATTAATACATTCATGGTTCTCACTTTATTTTTAATGGAAAAAAAGAGTGAAAAAGTGGTGGTACAAATTGAATGAATATTAAGCTCAGGTTAAAAAAATTATTTAGTCTAACAAGAATGATTTATACCACCACTTCTATAGCGGTTGCAATTCTGTGGTTGTACTGTGAATTGATATAATGTATTATTAGTATGGTTGAATGCATCGATCACTTCAGATACTTTAGATACACAATCAGCGTCAAAAAACGTCCGCACTGAAAGAGCACCCATTCGAACATTTGGGTGTTCTTATAGTTTAGTAGCATTCCAACGTTCCGCGCGTAATGTGCCTCAGTGCTCGTGTAAAAAGAGTAAAAATCATACATCCAGGACGCTGAAAAAGGATGGAATTTCTTATTTTCGGTAAGTATTAGTATTATCATTATTTAATTGTTATCACTGTATGGTAAATACTAATATATTGTACTAAAAACATTTTTTTAGTTAAATCGTAATAAGTAGCAGAAGTTGTAAGCCGTCTCAATTATAAAGACTGTTACAAAACTATTCATTCATACTAAGCTAATGTCACTGTAATTGGTCGGCTACGTGTGTTGACTCTGTTCTGTTTGTTAGAAACACTATTTTTTATTTTTATGATTTTTTGTATGAATATATATATATGAACAAATATTGAAGATACATTTATATAAATTTAAATATGAGCATGTACTAAAATTAAAACTGATTTTTTTTAGCTTTCCTCGTGATCCAGTAAGATACTTATATAAATCACAAATGTGGCTGGCAAGCTCCGCTCTGCTGCTTACGCTGCTAGAAAGATTTGACTTACAGATCGATCGTTCAAATTACAGATATCAAGGCTGCTAAAATTGTCTACTTTAAGAACTTCCACAGTGCTATGGCATATAATTATTTGGTTTGAATTTTTAATGTATTCTTACATTTTGCAAGATCTGAAAGATCTTGTATTTAATTTATATTGTTTAGTAACTATTGAATTTGGATTTAGATACACAGTAAAGAATAAAATAAATGTTATGTTTCTGATTGTTTCAATTAATTTCATTAATTTGTGGTGTCCGATCCGAAAAAATATATACTTTCTGTTAAATTACAACCATTAGGTATATAATACATAGAATAAAATAACCGTTACCACTATTGTATATTTCATATAGCTATAGTCATGTCAAAGCGTTTAGGGACATTTTTTAGACAAATTTTGTATGGCATTGTGTATCTAGTGTATTAGTGATCGATGGTTGATTGCTACATATTGGTGGATTTACAACCAATTTCAAGTAAAACAAACAACGTATAAGTGAAATATTATTTACAATTTTAAAGCATCATACGAACTCCGATTTTTAGTTTAACTTACCGGTGGGTGGTATGGTTGATGTGGCTGGTGAGGTTGCGGCGGCCAACCGGGCTGCTGATGGTGCGGCAAGGGTGGATGATGCGGAGGACGCCACGCTGGCGACGCCGGTCTCTGGAAGCTGGGGCCCCACCCACCACCGAACCGAGGTCCGGCGGGACTGGGCGGCGCACCAGGCGGTGCGTTCGCATTGTAGGGCTCTTTAGCAAAATCGGGATGCCGCCTCGGAGCCCCAGCCGCGCCCGGCGGCCCGGCATTAACGGCCGGCGGCGGTGCTTTCCCTCCAGCGTACTGCTGTTGTGATAATATATTATTTTAATGTAGGTTTTTGTTAGGATTACGAGCCCAAATCCGAAATTAGTTATGTTATTTATGTAATACCAAAAGTTTAACAGATTTTACTACAAGCCTTCAATATTTATAATTTAATAAATAATAAATTAAAATGACAGACAGGTTTCAACTCACAACATTAAAACGTTGATACTATATTTTTGGCATTGCATAATAGATGGTGGTCATAATGAAGTATTATTGACAAATGTGTTGTATATAAAGCGCGATATCCTTTTTTAATACAAAATCGAAAAAAGAAAATAAAGTTCACCGCGCTTTATATGTTTCTAGAATATTACTTAACGCTAGCTGAAACCCAACATATACACAAGAATGATGGTAAGTTGATCTCTGCAGAATGGATAACCGTAACAGGAATCGAACAGAGATCCATTGTACAGCGACGCGATAATACAAAGCTTCGCTCATCGCTAGGCTTACATGAACCTGTGAAAGCATGCAAATGACTTAGTGAATTATTCTTTCGTGTATGTGAAGCCACCACCACACACTCTAAACCTTTTCTTCCACTTGTGTCTGGTTAAATTTGGAAAAGTGTCGGATTCGGTCTGTGCGGTCGTGAGTCGGCGCACGACAACCGCTAGTAGGAAGCCAATTAATCACACCGCAAGCCAAAAATTTGTTAACGAAAACTGAAGACAAGTGAAACAGCTCGAGAATTTCGTTAAGCGAGTGGTATTATTTTGAGAAATTAAATGAAGCCAAAACCACGTATGAAGTCGCCGAACCCTCCCAGTTGTTCGTAGCAATCGCCAAGTCATTGGAAAGCCGTACGATACGACTGATCCAGTGAAATGGATTTTACATGACTATATCTCGTCGCATCGTAAGTGATCAGATTATTAGAAGTTTACAGTGAAATTCCGATGGCATTCCGAAGTGTACATGCCCTGCCCGAACGAAACAATTTACTGTTTCAGCGGGATTATATTAGCGGAAATGATAGACAATTATTTTAAATATTGAGCTATAGAGGTTTTAATATTAAATACAAATTAACAATAGTAACAAAACTGAATTAGAAACGTTAAAATAAACATCTACAACTATAAATTATGATGAATATAACGATGCCAAATATAGGATGAGAAGTATGCTAAATCCAACAGAATATCAGTTACGATACGCCCGAGCCGTCAATACGATATCACGATGGGGGTGCACTGGGATAGATCGATGTGTGTGTATGGTCGTATATCGCCAATGGTGGGAAGCGGTGTGGAGTGCGTGGTACAAACGGTGGTTCCGTACGTAGGGGCGCGACGTGGGGGGCAGGGGCGCCACGAGCTGCCGCGCTAGTTGCGAGCTCATCAGGCTGCCGCACGCCGCCATCTACACACCGCCAACACGTCAGCGCTTGCGCACACACACGCCTCACATACTCTTATCATGTGGACGGAGCTGACACCTTACTTTTTAATAGGTGCCAACTTCGTTTACACAAATATAGACAACACACAAAATAACATCATTCAAGTGGAAACAAATCTGACAATTAAAAAAAATTACCAACAACCTTTAGAACACATGATGCTTCAATTCTGTTCTATCAAAATTATTATTTATAGTCACCAATCGGCAAAGGTTCTTCTAAATTCTATACATTACATATGAAGGAATTACAATTTATTTCTTCAAACTGTAATTCAGCTTAAGTACATAAGTACAAAAGCCCTGGCTTGTCATGTAATTAAATGCCAATTCTACTCAAATATTAT
Source organism: Leptosia nina (assembly GCA_963661955.1). Lineage (NCBI taxonomy): Eukaryota > Metazoa > Arthropoda > Insecta > Lepidoptera > Pieridae > Leptosia > Leptosia nina. The sequence goes on from CAVLEF010000007.1 coordinate 1,323,417, forward strand.
CCTTCCTCTTTTATTTCAAATGATTTTTTTATATTTTAGGCTTTGTTATCCTATACTTTAACTTACTTCGTGGGGTTGTTGTGGCGAATGCGGTGGATGTGGTGGATGCGGCTGATGGGGATGCGGTTGTCGATAGTAGTCGGGATAGGGCTGTGCGGGCGGAGCCCCCGCTGGAGAAGGGGGCGCTGGAGCCCCAGGCGTTGCACCGGGTCCCGGTGCAGGCGCCCCGGCTCTATAAGGTCCTCCGTATCCACCGTACCTGTATTCACCTGGGTTGTAACCCCTGAAAATATATCAAGAAAAATATTTGATACAAAAAACAATCCGATCGTAAAATTGTTCGTACATTCTCTGCATTTGTGCACACAGTGGTATGACTTAGTATGTATTTCTACAAAGTAATCATACCTGTCGCCTTCGGGACCATACGGTGGGTAAACAGGTCTATTCCCCGGGTACGGAGATCCGTATTCATATCCGTAGCCCTGCTGGTAACCTGAAACACAAGAGATATAATTTCAATATTGTTTTTTACATAACTCTTTATATAATTCACACGTGAATAACGTCAATCACTAGCAAATAATATTAAAAGCACAAACCCTATAACTATAATACCACAAGCGACAAAAACAAGAAGGCACTACCATTAATCGACATAATATACATTTTGATGGTAAAGCATGGTGATTTAATTGTCATGAATCAAAGAATGTCAGCCAGTGAAGTTATTTATATTGCTTTTAATTATTGTGCACTAATTTCTCATTTTAATATTGCAATAAATAAGATATTCATTTAAAAAGTATTTATATGATTCTCTTTGCCAGTTTGTAATAAACAAACTGAAGATTGCCAAATATATTATTAAAATATATGCAGATACAATATTATTTTGCTTAAAGACGCTATAAACTCGGGAAAAGAGGGGAAGTCAATTTCTAAACACCTGAAATGTTTGTTTCAAGTTACTTCCCTTCTGTTCAATGATGGTTAAAAACACGCTGAATGCAACACGAATGCGTACACGATAACCAAACGATCGTCTACGGATTTGCGTACGCACCCGCAGTTTTAGGTAGCAAGTGATGAAAGGGTTAACGCATTGTGTTTAGTACCTGGCGGTCTCCGCGGGCCAGGCGGCTCATCGAACGGGTTGGAAGCGGCGAGATTGTCCCCGCCCGCCCCGCCGCCTACAAACCACACCTCTATATACCACCCGATACCACACAGTGTCAAAAACCTACTCTATAGCCTAAACGATTCTATAGACAAAATGTTCTCTTGTAGACAGAGTGCTCGAAGAGTTAAACGAATATATTTCTCTAAGCTATTTTTCTATTTTCATCGTAATTATTTTACAAGCTATGGTATAGAAAGATATGATGAGTGAAAGACATTCGAATAGATCACAAGTGCACCATGCACTATGGATTAGCAAAGATCTCCATCACTAAGTGATTGGTCGTAAACAGATTGTGAGACGGTTTGAACATTTCCATAATAATTACGAGGCGTTGAGGTGATTATTAACCTAGTGCATTGGTTAAAGGTTAGTAGAAGCAGTATTACAACTAAATGACCAAGTTCGAATACAAATGATGTAACTGTTTTTTTTATCGTGCGTATCAATTTTTACAAATATAAAGTATGACATCATTTGTATTCAAATGTTATATTCAATGTATTAACCTTACAAGCTAAATAAATAGAACAAGCATCTTCTGGTGTGTTCCTAGTACCTTCTATAGCTTCTAAAACGCACATTTACAGCGAAAATTTCGTGCTTAACTACAAACACTATGTACAACGTTTTTATCTTCACCTATGTAGAATGTCTTAAGAGAAATATGGTATCAAGAAGAGGAATTTTAAAATTCTGTGTTGAGGCTACTAGACCCTTTTCTAAGTAAGTTGTTTGAGAAATTTTTATTAACGCATCTTAACTTGTTAAGCGTAGTGTGTGTGTGCTCGTAAGAATTACGTGGTATCTACGTGAGACTACGTACCTTGCTGCGCGGGTTGCGGAGGGTAGGGCGCGTAATGAGGTTGATACGCATCTATTGGAGCGCCGCCCGCCGCGCTGCCTCCGAACTGCTCAGAGTTGTTCGAACTGCCTGCTGAGAGATCAAACGATTTTATTATTATCACAAGTAAATAAAACTAAGCCTTATAAATAACAAGAAATTGTAAAGTGTTTAAACATAACACTTTAACGGGGAGACCGTGACCACGGCTGCTGCAAAGCATCCGAAACGTCGGGATCGTAGTTTTTACAAAATTAGTGATGACCTTTTAAAAAGTAAAGTTGTTACTACGCATGACACAGGGATAAAGAAACGTAGATTTATGGACCAATACATAGATATGTAATTCATCTTACATAGCTATAGAAATGTTACATCCATATAGCTTTATTTAGTGTTATCCTTAGGCAAGATAAGTGATTAAAAATATGAATTTTATTTTTATAACCATACCTGTACGTTATGTTTAAATTACAAATACTGTGCAATGCTAGATGAAGGTATTTTTTAAATTGTTTAATTTATATATGTGTAGTAAATAGGAGTAGTAAATAGTTTTATTAATGTATTAATAGAAATCAAATTGAACAGCAAATCTAGGAGTCACTACATAGCCATGGAGTCAGAAATTTCCTTACCCTTACCTGCGTTAGCAGCGTTGTTGTTCTTCCCGCTCTTTTTCTTGGTAGACGCCTCCACTTGGTTAATGATCGGCTGCGGGTCTATCCCGCCCCGGTCAAAGTGGCACTCGTACGCTAACAGATTCTTAGTGTAGTGCTTACGCAGCGTGTAGGCTGCGGACGACGACGCGCCGATACCTAGCAGACCGGCTATGTCTTTCCATGTTTTGTTTTTCGTCACCTGAAATTGAGTTTTGTCTCATCAGCCCTCATCTTAAGTTCATATGTGATCGATTCCGTGTGGAAAAGATTTTTGACCACCTCATAACATTTCACTAACTTCTATAACCGAGCAAAATACGTACGAACGTATCGTAACGTAACGTCGAATGCAATTTCAACGTATATTGTATATACATATCGTAAAACACTTTTGAAATATTCGTATTTAAGTCAGTTGACAATGCTTTTAACGTGGAGTAAACCGAAATAAATTCTGATTTAAGTGCACTCTTTGTCCTATAAAAATTCCCACTTCACCAGCGCTATGACACAATCAAATATAGCAAACAAACAGCCATAACTAACTGAGTGAAGTAATTCGGAAAACACAAAGACGCGAAGCGAAAACATTAAGTATGAAATTTAAATAAGAGCCGCGCACGAGGCAATAATTCCGACTGTTAACGAGTGGAAATCTCACCATTACTTTTGTAGGAACGACGGAATATTTATATTTCAGTGCGCGCGTCCGGTCGCAGCTACGGACCGTTTAGTACTGATGAAAATACATTGTATGCATTTTCAAGCGCCACGCTACTGATGATAAAAATTTATTAAGCGTCGTTAAAGCCTCGCCCGTTTATGGCGACTATTCACATAAAGCTGCACACGCATCGACATTAAATCCGCAAGTGTATTAGTTACAGTTGCGGAGCTACAATTAACAATATGCATTCAAGATTACACTGCAAATACTCAACTAATGAACAGGATAGAACCTTTTGTTTAATTACACAAATGGTTCCTTTTACTGTAGTTGATCATTAGCTAATTAATCGTGACTTGGAAAACAAATTAAAACGTCGAGTCTAAACAAGATTAGAGTCACTGTAACACAATATATCAGGATACTCACTTCAACGAATCCGCCTCGGTCGCGCACCAGCAGGTAGAGCCTGTACAAGTCGAGCGGCTGCTTGGAAATGGTGGGGCAGGCCGGTATCGGCGTCCGGCGCTCCTCCATGAAGGCGAGCAGTCGCTCCACCCAACTGCGGCGCTCCGGCGCGTCGTCCATCTCGTAAAGCTTGACCAGCGAGTCCGACTTCTGGCGCAACACACATCATCATATACCCGTTACTACGCACGGTGCATAGGGAGCATCGAAAATATGCGTACTCCTACCGCGAATGTAAACTAATCACAAATAAAATACGCAAAACAACAAACACATTTTCGATACTAACCGTCGGATACAACGCATGCTATTTTAAAGAACTAAAAGCATAGGCTCGTAATATATAAAATAGCATAAGTTTTGTTTAAAATACCATCGATAATAATATAAGTTTATTTAAATATCTAGTCACATTACCGGCTAATTAACTCAATGCTTAAGAAAATAATAACAGCGAAACATTACAAGATACACAATTTATTCGCATTTCGAGCCAACACCAATAAGAAAATAAAAGATAAAGTAGCATAAGCATGTTGAATTTTGAAGCTCGTTTTAGAGGAGGCAATTCGGTAATTAATGCATGGCAGAACGCTAAATACCAATCTTATTACCATGCATTAGGCCATTGTTAATGGAATACTGTGTATCTCACGAAATATGGTGAGTCTTGTGTTGCAAGCCTTTAGAAATTAAAAAAAAAAACTTTTCCTTTTTTAAATTTACCGACTAAACGTCGAGTCAAAAAATCTACGGATCTCACTCTTTCGTGTGTATGAGGAAACTCGAGACTTAATCACCGGATACAATTTGTTTCGTTGTTACTTTTGCATCCGTTAATCTACTGTGCATTACAACAGAGACTCGGCCGCCTTCGTGAGATGTAAGGCAACAGAGGTACAGATTCGAGTTCTACTCATGCTTAGTGATTTTTAACTTGATATAAACCTTTGATCTGTAGGACTCCGGCGGTATGTGACTGTTAAACACCTGAAATACACGACACAATGCAATGGCTTACCCTCAAATTAACTACTTCCACTATACATATTACTTTTTGTAACCATCACATAAAACACTACCTTTTACATAGGATATTATTCTATTAAGTATAGGAGCAATAAAAAGTGCTATTAGTCAAAAGTATAATGTGAGAAATCCAAAAACACTGTGCTAATTTGTACAAGGACATATATAGGTTTTTATAAAAATATATGATAAGGACTTATAATACATACTGCCCATTTAAAAAAATCTAGGATATTATATTACCTTGAAGTTTTTAATATAATTGTACGTTTAGGGAGCGTGATATTAGTTTCTGGTCTTAATTTACAAACACAACCACAACATATTTTTTAAATATTTATATTGGGATATTTGTATAGTTGTAAGTAGTGATGTACTCACGGGACTAGAAGGCGGTCGCGGCCAAGGAGAAGGCGAAGCCTCGTAGTCGTCGTGCGCTGAAGAATGCGATCCACCCCCGGGAGAGGGCGAAGGCGCCGCACTCCCGTAATCCTTGCGAGAGCCTTTGCCCGTGCCGCACGGTTCTTCGCCCGATGCTGGAATTTAAGATAATTTGTATTACAAGCTATTCCATGTTTCTTGTGAGTTGCGGACCACACTATGAGAAGATGTGTTTTATGAATACAATTTCGACACCACACATACCATAAGTCAGTGTGCGATAGAAGGAGGAAAAAGAACTCTATATACATTCCTATCTGATTTGAGTTAATTGCAAATGCAATACCTGCAGACGCGTTGCTCAGGGTACTCTGTTGGCTCCCCTCGTCTAGAGGTGCCCCATCAGGGCCAGTGGTCACCAACGCGGTAGCAGGTGGCGCAGGCCCGTTATCGTGCGATTCGCCCGGCGCATTCGGAGGACCCATAGATTCGCCCGGCGGTCCCATGTGACGACCGACGCCACCCTGGAAACAAAAGTTTGGTTTAATTATTTTCTGTTTTTTTATGTTATCTGTACAAGTAGCTATATTGACTTACAATATTATTTTTAGAAATTTCGTTATACGTTATGTTCGCTTTTGTGATAGATAGAATAAATTTCATTTTTTTTTTGTTTCTATTTATGTCTAATGTACCGTTGACCCCAAAACAAAATCTTCCTTGCTATATGTTGTTTTTAAAGGACAGATCGAAAGATAGTTTTCTAACATTGAAATCCATAAGACACGTACAGGTTCTGACCGTCGTACCGAGTTTATGTATGATAAAGGTTCGTAATCTTACTTTGAGCGGTGGATAGTGTTGAGAAGGATGTGGCGGCGGGGTGGGCCTATATCCGCCGTACGGATAGGGATGGTTGCGCGGCGGTGGGTAGCCATACGGTTGCGGAGGGTACGGCGCCGGCTTGTAATGGTACGGTTGAGGGAGCATGGCCCCTGGCGGTGGAGCCCCCGTCGGAGGCGGGCCAGCTGCCGGGGCCCCAGCTCGCACAGGCGGCCCGCCGCCGTCCGAGAGTGATGATGACGGTCGCGGTGGCATACTCACGTTCTGCGTACCTGTAACACAAGCATTTGCCAATTAAATTTATTGGCAATTGGCAAGCAGTAACCCAGGAAGTCATTTACCATCGAAAGATCTCCTCTTGATAAAAAATAAAACAGTTAGTCTCGTCTTTTTGTATGTAACACTTGATAAAAATAAGTTACTACGTCGTAATAAATTGCCGAATAGAATGTTTGCTGCGAATGTAAAACGGTATTTGTGAAATCTGTTAAAAATTTACGGAAACAAGAGGCTAACCCAGCGTAGATCGGAAACTCTAAACAAACTTTACAACGGCGCAGGGAGGCTCACATGCGAATGCGGAGGGAGGCACTTGAATTAAATTGTATCCGAGAGTGCAAGCGGCAAACGTTGGGACGTGTGATCGATCTGCAGCTCGCACAATTTGAATAATACAGTTAACGAGGCTCGGCTAAGCCGGGCCGCATCAATCGAGGGAGACGCATCGGATCACTTTCGTTTTCACCTGGAACGTGAGCCGCGTGCTTGGCCTGCGAATTCTCGCTGCGCTTTATCGCGGCCCTATATGTGCATACGGCGGACACGCTGACCGAGGCCGAGATGTGGCGCCGATCTGCGAAAGTGGTATTGCCACTTTTATGTGGGTCGATTTGGATGCAGTTACGTTACTGTTACGATAGCATCTAGAAATCTTAACATTGAACAGTGCCATTTCATAATCCGATTCGTGGAAACGGCGCGGTCGCGTGGGGCGAAGGAACGGCGCGAATAGCTTACGCTTTAATCTCGCCGTTGGGCTATTATCGAAACGTTAATATGTCGGAGCGATCAGACTTTGGGTAGACGGCGAGGCGCCGGTGAATCATAGATAACGATATGTAATGTGCCTATATAATGGCCACGTCTATTGTTGTCGTCGGCTAATGAGCGGGGACACCGTAACGGGGACAGACGTCCCGTGCCGCCTTCCCGTAAAAAAGCGACGGGTCTCGGAGCGAAACGATGGTGAAATGCCCGCATAGGCTTATCCAAATTAAATCGGAACGGTTTGCTACGTTTCTTTGCAAGTTTTACTGCTATGCTAATTTTATGTTGTATTGTAGCGAGGATCGTTCATGTCGACGATTGGACGAACGAGCTCATGTCAATACGAAATTTCCTTCTTTAGCATTTTCCAATTATTTTTTTATATATTTCCAATTCATCAAAACTGCTTAACAGTAATAACTATCGAGCAAAAGAAATGTAGACTTGTATTATAGCAAGTATGATTGTATCCCTATTTTTTTCTTCTTCAATTTAACGTCATCACGAATTATGAAAAATCCTACATTAAAAGTTAAAACACAAATTTTTTCTATTTAATAACAATATACGCCTTATTTACTTAGTTCTATCAAATTTTAAATGTTAACAGAAACAGTCATAGAGCGATATCAGTTGAAGTTACGTTAGATAATTTGAAGTTAAGTTAGATAAAACAGCGTTAGACACGCTTTTCGAATAAGGGCATAGAATAAATCAACCCACGAACAATACATTCGACATGGCCCGCGAGTAGATTTACTTCTACAATAATGTCAGTTTCAATAGCTGTACGAATGTTAGATAATAATAATTTAACAACACCGACTAAGACAAATGAAACAGACGCAAAGAGCACGAGCGGGCTGTTGCGCGTGAGTGGCTCGATCGTGGTAACCAGCTCTGTCAAGGGCGGCCGCTAACGCCACCGAGGTCTTTACTTTCCACCCACAGTTGCCACTCTGCACTGCTGAATACGCATTGCGCAATACAAACGGACCAGATACCTTTAAAGGTACCGATTTAATGTCAATGCTTAGGTCGGAAATGTTATTACGCTACAAATAACTCGATTTAGAACCTTGAGGGACCCGGTGATTAGTGGTTTCCGTTCCCCAGGCGAAACATAGGGCATAGGAATTTCTGTGCAGGCATTATTCGGTTATTTTCGACTAGCAAAAACTTAGATTATTTTTAATACCACAAGTTACCCAACTACAAGCTGCGGATGTTAGCTACAGCTATAAATACAAGAACAAACCTTAATATTGCTAATAAAACTAGCCAGTAAAAATAAACAGTAAGTAGAGGCTACTTACTGTTTATTTTATATCATTAGTTTTTTTAAGATAGCGTTAGAACTGCCAGTGCCTTCACAGTACTGATTTAAACGTGACGCCGCATTGATAAAACGAATTAGTAAAGCGGAAAAATCATGCAAACAATCCCTCCCATTGAGATGAATCACGCACAAACGGAACTTAATTCCGCCCGTGGGCGACGTCCGACCGCAACAGGTGAAACGGGTGCAATTTCCTCAATTTCGACTCAGTCACTTATTCAAAGCACTATCTGATAGCAGAATGTGGGCCAAGCAGCGGAAGTCTTAAGGCCTATTTTGCTCTGCGCGTCGTCAATCAATGGGCGATATCATTGTCACGTATAGTTGGAGAATGCGGAAGCGTAAGGCTGCGGTCTCCTATAAACGCACTGTCCCCGTACAGCATTAAACTTATTGAGCTGCTTAGTCAGAACATCTTATGTTGACATAGCCAAAACCAAGGTTTCTCTACAATTAATTTGAAATACGACGCTGACACTGAATGCAATCAACCGCAACAGGAGACCACAGCCTAAGTTAGGTATTGTTGTGTATAGCGAATTCCAAGATATATTGAACGTTATATATAGTAGTAATACCAATTGGTTTAGTTGCCCTAAAATAATTTACATCTATCTAAATAGAGTATCCCTGACTACATGGATATTTAACCGGACTGTAGCTGATATAAATTCTAATTGATTTCCCTCCATAGTATGTTTTTTATATTGCGTTATTTCTTCTTAATAACAATGGATAGGTCTTATTTATTATCTTCTAAACATTTAGCCATTTCTGTGTACATGGATTATGCATTGATTTCAAGACGTAATAGAGATAAAAACTTTATTCTGTTTATAGCTCGGCTCATTATTTGTGCGAGTGTATGACTATCGTTTGACATTTATTTGCTTTGCGATGATTTAAGGGTACTTAATAACTGTTATTCAGTTTAACGTGGGTTTGAAATTGTATAATCAAGGTTCTTGTGTGTGACTGTGTGTAAGACATTAAGGGCGAGTTGCGTTACCTTCACTGAAGGTAACTAATGTGTATGTAATGTTTCTTTTTAAATTTCCTTCTAAGTTTTGGAATGTTAAGCAACGTTATTTTTTAACATACGGTAACACAGCCGTAGCTTAGAACCCAAACGTTTTACGGAAACGAAACGGACACAGAAATGTATTCGCCAATGCCCCGCGGAGAGGTACAGAACTTTATACTTCAAAACACCATGTTTTTTTTTTATGACAGGGAATATCGTTAAGAACGGCGTTTCCTTGATGGAATGTAAAATGTCCCAGGCCTAAAACACCTAAATGTATGTCGACGTTTTTAATAAAAGAAATTCAGTTTAAATACACACGTCAAATCTCATAATACTATAATATAGTATAAAAATGTAATAAAACTAAAGGAATTACTGTTTTGAATAGGTTTTTTTTTTTCAGGCATCGAGGAAAGCTATATCTTAG